>CM056733.1:108134043-109427793 GCA_029844215.1 Przewalskia tangutica | reverse complement strand
TTATGACCTTAGATGGGCGCGGGGATTTCTGGTTCCATCGAATATGTCAAATTTAGGCACCTTGTACCCCATAGGCAATTCAACATCAGGGTGCATGCACAAATCTTCATATTCTAAACCTTCAGCCTCTTGTTTATCTGAATACGTTTGAATGCCTTTTTTAGACTACGGATTTCCTTCGCCATACTTTCATCGGCTCTAGATCGAGCTGACCTCTCTATTTCCTCGTATTGATCAGCCTCTTGAGGAATCACGGGAACAACAAACGGCTAGGTTTCGGTCGTATATACAAATGGCATGTACTGCTTGCTAGGGCTGGCGACGTGTACATGGGTAGTTTGGCGATTTGGACTGAGCGGGGTAATTTGGGTAGGTGGAGGTTGAGATATGTATGTTGTAAATGAGTCATTTTGTAAGTTGGCTTGTATATTGATTGGACGAGGGTTGGTTTGGTATGAGCTAGTGTGCTGCAGCCTATGTGGGGAATTTTGGAGAAATGGAGGTTCATGAGGTTGAAAGGCTTGTGGTACAGTTGCATCTGTCGAGTGGCGCATTTAAGCTAATGGACAGGTTCGTGAGGTTTCAGAGCCTCTCCATTTTGGCCAGCATGGTTTCCATTTGCTTCAATATTTGGGCAAGGTATTGGTCTTGATCGGTAGTGTTTCTCCTATCCGAGGCCTCTGCTTTATCTATGGAGATGAGTTCCAAACCGGTTTGTTCTGGTACTTCTGAATTAGTCATTTTACTGGATGATTGTGCCTTTGATTAGGTGAAGTAGAGATGTTCTGCCAGTCAACGCGAATCAACCTTTTGGGGAAGTAAGCTAGACAAAATAATCATTCTTTTTGTAAAAAAAATGAAACAAACCAAGTTAGTATAACCTGAGTAATTATATTAATGCACAAATTGCAAGTGATAAAACCATAATAAGCAAATTGCATGCAAATCAAGCGTGCGCTTTAATATGTTTGGGACCTTTTTTGTGCCAGAGGTGGGCCGAATCGCCAGATATCGAGATTATGATATATTAGTCCAAGCTGTTAAGCTGCCATACTTTGTTGGAAATGGCGACAAAATGATTGTGCACTTTTTCCAATTTCGGCATGTCATATTTAGGCTTGGCTCCATTTACCACGATCATGAAACACATAAAATATTGTTGGGCCGTTGGGTTGTGAAACCCGTTGACCAATTTGGCGTTTTCTTAATTGTGGTGTCAATACCAAAGATTGACCCACCTAAGGTAAATGCATGCATATCTTGAAGTAAAGGTGGTATAGCTCTATCTTAAGTTTACTAAGATTTGGTTTTACTAGACGCAAGGTTCCCGCGCGAACAACTCGAGTGAGAAGGCTACGCGGCTGATCAGACGAATCGGTCTAAATCCGTGCATGCGCCAACTCTCATAAAATTTGGGTATTTGAAAGAAATTTGCGGGTGCGCGAAGCACACCATCGCGTGTAGTGTGTGATAATGTCAATTTTCCAGAGTGGAAGAAGTATGAACAGAATGACAGTTTAAGAAAAGCGGTAACAAATAGCAATATACAAATATTCATATGTAAAGGAAAACCGTTTAAGAAAAGGTAACAAATAAATGCAAAATCACAAAAGAAGCAATTAAATAAGTAAGTGACAAAAATAAAGCACAATAATTAACTAAGTTTATTATGGTTAAAAACCAAGATTTCTCCAGCATAGTCGCCATGTTGTCTCGCCCGTTTTTGACCTCGGGGTCGGAACGGTATCCGCAACGTTGCTCTTTGGCGCGGTTCCCTGGATTGAGCAAATTGCTGATTTTGAGGAGTCACCACCTAATTAGTTAAGTGAATTAGAACACTTGAACTATTGCAATAAAAATAGTGCAATTGATCTCCATTTAATGATCTGCGAAGTTAATGAGATTCTGGATCAGAGTTCTTTATTATCCTAAAGGGAAGGGTTAGGCATCCTTTAAGATCCGCTAACTCGCGGTTATCCGGTCAAACCTAGGTTAATTATCTGTCAAGCTTTAAAAAATATATATACTTTAAAGAAAAGAATGTTTAAAAATATAATACAAAATGAAATAAAAACTGAATTTAAATACAATGACAAAAATAAATTTCCGAAGGCATCTTCTTGAAATGTATCTCCGTGTACCTGTATAGACACTTAGTAAAAGTGTTAGTAAGAGAGTAAACAATTCTAAAATAGCGACAAGAATTAATAAGTAAACTAAAAATAAAACCCGTCTTTTATACATGAGAGGTCTTGGAAATCAGACGGAGATTCCTTCATCGGCCATGTGTAGTATCTTATCCAAATAAGTGAAATACCCAATGTTCAAATGTAGAAATCTGTTCTTTCAGTTTAATAAAAATAAAGGCAAAATTGTCAAAATCAGTCCCCGATGAACGGTAAACAGCAAGAGCAAGACTGTGAACAAAAATAGTCCACTGACAGTGGAAACAACAACAACATAACTCGCTGGAAAACCCAACAATGCAAAATCAGCCCAATAATAATCAGAAGCAGTGACAACGATATAGAAAATAAAAAATGATCCAGAAACCAGTGGAAACAAACAACGAGTTCGCCGAAAATTTTAAAACATCACCGAAAATTTCAAATGTCGACTGAAAACCAGAATCAGTCCAACAGATACAAAAATCAATCCAACCCATCCCGACAATAAATCCAACAGGTCGCCGGAGTTTTAAACTCCGGCCAGACGTTAAATTCACGAAATCAGCCCACCAGAAACAAAGACAGATAACCAGCAAAAATACCAACAACAGTCGTTTGATTAGAAGTCAAGCAAGATATCAAAAATCAGAAAAAATCAGTCCACTGACCAAAACCAACAACAGATATCAAGAAATAAAACCAACGCAGGTCTCCGGAGTTTTAGAACTCCGGCAAGGTATCAAAAAATGTGAAAAACAGTCCATACAGAAATCAACACACCAAAAGGGGAACGGGTCGGCGTCGCCTCGTCGGCAAAATGCCGGAGCGACGCCGCCACATTGGTGGTGGTGCTCAGCAATGGGAGATGGGAATGGTGGTTCGACAATGTAGTTTCGCTATGAGGTGTGGTTTGGGTGTTTGACGGGGTTCGTCGGATGGTGGTTTTCCGGTGACGGGGTGTTTGTGATGAAGATGAGATGGGAATGGTAAAATGAGAGAGATGTGGGAGATATGGGTGTTGCGGCTCTGGTTGTTGATGTTAGAGAGAGATAAAAATGGGGGTTCTAAAAATGTCTTGAAGAAGATGATAAAGATGGCAAAGAAGATATATGGGAGAGGGTGTTGAAGCTGCGGTTGCTTGGTGTAAAAATGGAGAAGATGACCAATAAATGGAAATTGCGGCTGGTCTTGGTTGTCGAAAATGGACTCCATACGCTTTCTTTTATAGCACGAGTTAGGGTTTAAACCTTTTTGGGCGGGATTGGTGCTTCAAGGTTTTGAAATGGGTCAAACCAAACGTTCGAAAATCTGAACGTTTGGATGGTTCAATGGCTTCACGTGACTGAGATGACTATTCACGAAAATGGAGTGATAATCTCTGTCTATGGAGGAAAAGAGCTTTGGTATTATTCCAAAAATGGGAGAGAGAGAGGAAGAGAGGGCCACGGCGGACTGATTTCTTCAGAAGACGTTTTCTTCTCTTTTTTAGGTTAGAGATTTAGGGGATAAGAGGGGACGCTGGGCTTTCTCCCTTTATGAATTTTGATTTTTTAGAGGGGCTTTGGAATTTAGATATTGGGCTTCATGGTCTTGGATAGAAATGGGGGAAATGGGCTGGGAAAGATAAAAGGGAAGTTGGGATTTTGGGGATTAATGGTTGGACAAAAAATAAAAGAGAATTGAGAATGGACTCGGAATTGATTTGTTTG
This sequence comes from Przewalskia tangutica, assembly GCA_029844215.1. Lineage (NCBI taxonomy): Eukaryota > Viridiplantae > Streptophyta > Magnoliopsida > Solanales > Solanaceae > Przewalskia > Przewalskia tangutica. Next base: position 109,423,916 of record CM056733.1, on the reverse strand, counting down.
GGTAGAGTTTTAGGTGTTTTAGTTTAAATAGTAAGTTGTGGTATAACAAAAAAAGGTTTAATTTTACGACAAATAATCGGAAAATAGGGTCAAAATTGGGTGTCAACATCAGTTAGCGTCCTTATAGAAGTAATTCTAGTTACTGGTGAGTAAGTATCAAAGAAATCTACACCTTCTTTTGTCGAAATCCTTTGGCTACTATACGAGCTTTGTATTTTTCTGTAGTACCATCAGACCTTAACTTCAATTTGAAAATCCATTTATAGCCTATTGGTTTTTGTCTCGGAGGGAGATCAACCAATTTCCATGTATTATTTTGCACAATGGATTCTACCTCACTTTGGATAGCCTCTTTCCAATAAGGTGCTTCAGATGATTTCATAACAGCCTTATATGTTTGAGGTTCTCCTTCAATGGAAAAGGTCATAAAGTCCGGTTCAAAGTCTTTGACAATTTCCCACGTTTACTTCTCATTGGTTCATAATTTTCTTCTTGAACAAATGAAGTATTACTTTTATCATTTTGTGTTTTGGTTTGACTCATCTTGAGGCAACGATCTCTTCTTATAATTAGAATCGTCTTTATATTTTTCTTGTCTTTGTAAGGAAAAATGTCCTCAAAGAATTATGCTTGAGCAGATTCCATAAGTGTGTTTTTGTGAATACATTCAACATCGAAATGATAAACCAAAAACTTATATGTTACACTATTTTTGACAGGACCAATATATATGCAATCCACCGTTTTTTGTCTAAGTTTAGTTCTCTTTGGTAAGGGAACTTGAACTTTCGCTAGGCATCCCCACACTTTCATCCTTTTGAAAGTAGGTAATCTACCTTTCCATAATCTATAAGGAGATTGATCACTTTTCTTATGAGAAATTTTATTTAATATCATATTTGCAGTAAGTAATGCCTCTGCCCATAGACTAAGATGTGCGCCTGAACTAACCAACATTGAATGTATCATATTCTTCAATGTTCTATTCTTGCGTTCGGCAACTCCATTTTATTTTGGAGTATATGAGGCAGTGGTTTGATGAACTATACCATGAGTAGAACAAAATTCGTTAAAGTCATTAGATTGATATTCACCACCTCTATCAGACCTTAGAATTTTAATTCTTTTCTCAAGTTGGTTTCCACTTCTGCTTTGTATGTTTTAAACATGTTCAAAGCCTCATCTTTGGTATGTATTAAGTATACATAACAATATTTACTACAATCATCTTTGAATGATATATAATAATTCTTTCCTCCACGAGATGGAGTTGCTTGGTAATCACACAAATTACTATGAATTAAACCAAACACTTCATTTGATTTCTCTACAGATTTGTGAGGATGACTTGCATATTTTGATTCTATGCAAATTTCACACTTAGTCATTTTGTTCATAGAGCATTTTGGCAACATGCCTAAACTTACCATCATTTGTAAATAACGATAATTAACATGGCCTAATCTTGAATGCCATAAGGAAGAGGAATCAACCATATACATAGAAGTAGTGCTAGTGCCTGCATTTTCATTAATAATTGCAATTGCCTTAGTAGGTACAACAAATAGTTTGAAGAGCCTCTCACTGAGGTAACCCTTCCCTACATACATCCCATTTTTGGTGAGTACAAATTTGTCTGATTCAAATACAATCTTAAAGCCCTTGTTACTAAGAACAGGACCAGAAATCAAACTCTTATAAATTTCAGGCACATACAACATATTAGTGAGCACAAGATCATTTCCGGAAGTGAGTTTCAATATCACCTTCCCTTTCCCTTCAACTTTCACAGCGACAGCATTCCCTACGAACAAAGGTTCTTCATCCTTGATGGGCTGGTAGGATGTGAACATGTCTTTTTCAGAACATACATGCATTGAAGCACCCGTATCCATCCACCAGTCGGTTGAATTGGTAACCAGATTTGCTTGAGCAACAACAATACCAATGAATTGGTTTTTAGTTTCAGTACGGTTGGATTGGTTGACATTACCCGAACCTTCAACACCACCTCCTTGATTCTTGCTAAGGCCACAATCATTTGCTCTATGCCCAGATTTACCGCACACCCAACAAACACCAACATGTGATTTCTTGAACGCGTTGGTCTTTTGTGAGGCGTGTGTATTCCTCCCGGCTGCAAAAGATGGCTTGACACCAACAAACTTGCCCTTGCCTTTCTGAAACTTGGCCTTAGATGAATTTCCTTCAACCATGTTTGCATTAGGCTCCAAGGAAACAACATCAGCCTTTTTATTCTTCCGGTTATCCTCTTCAACTCGAAGTTTAAGAACCAATTGCTCAAAGTTCATTTCCTCGGTTAAATGCTTAAGATAAACTTTAAAATCCTTCCAAGAAGGAGGTAATTTTTCAATAATAGCACCAACAAGAAAATTCGGGTTAAGGCCTATACCTTCAACCTCTAACTCATGAACAATGACTTGGAGTTCCTCCACTTGGTTGACAACAGGCTTGGCATAGCTCATCTTAAAGTTCAGAAACTTGCCGATGACGAACTTCTTTGAACAACAACCTCAATTTTGTACTTGTTCTCCAATGACTGCCACAACTCCTTTGCCGCTTTGAACGTGGAGTAGATATCATAGAGAGAGTCATCCAAGACATTGGGAATATAGTTTCTTCAAAGAAACTCTTGAGTTCCCAAGTCTCAACAGCCTTTAGCCTTTCAGCCCTCTCTGCATCAGTAGGAGCATTCTCATCTTCTCCTTCTGGCAGTGCCATATGAGCCTTAGCAGTCAATACATTTACCACATGAAGAGTTGTCAAATAGAACAACATCTTTTGTTGCCAGCATTCGAAATCATAACTCTTGAATTTCTCAGGTTTCTCAACATGGGTTTTCACCAATGAAGATCCAGATTGATCCATCTTTGCAAATCAGGAAATGAATTCTCTAATTTTTTTTGCAAACTCAGCCAAATCAGAAAAATGAATTTTCTGAATTTCTGTCTTAGATTGTTATTACCAATCTAGTATCTTCGATTAAACAATTATAATAATAAAATAATAACTCAATTGAAATTGAAATCAACAACAAAGAATACTGTAAATTGAAAACAAACACTAACTTGATACGATAGAGGCCTTCTGTCGCAGTGTCTTAAGACAGAAATTCGTCCCCACTTGTGATGTAGTTTACGGACGTCTATCTTGAGGATACAACTATATGGTTCAAGTTCTTGCACAAGAACTTGACCCTGGCGAATTTACTTTAGGAAGAAGAAGATGAATCAAGTGAGATATTTTATGATATCTTTTGATTATTGTAAGAGATCAACATTCTTTATATAGTAGTAACATATGAACAACTACATCCATTCAGACCAAAGGTTGCGATCGCTTGAATATACATCTTTTGATTCAAAATTCTGGCTTATGTCCAAACGCGACACTAATTTCTGCCGAGCTCTCGAAGTTTTGCGCATGGCGCGAAAGCACGAAATTTTCCTATTCGCGCCGCATGACCGCAGTGCTTCGCCATAAATTCCAAAGCTTTATTTTGATCACTTGTTTCTTCTTATCCCATACAAGTTCCAATAACCTCTACATTAATTAGGTGACGACTACTTAGTTAATAATTAATTTAGGAATCACTAATATGTTGTACTCTAATTTAATCAGTTTAAAATGGATATTGGTTAATAATTTTTTGGGAAAAGGGGCATATTTGCCCTCAAACTTAAGGAAAAGAGGCATATTTGCCCTCCGTCAAAGTTTGGGGACAAATATACCCTTTCCGTTAGTAAACTTCTACCATTTGCCCAAAATTAACCCCTTTGCCCAGGTGGACGCCACATGGATGCCACCTGTGCGCCACCTGGACGACCCGACCCTTTATTCGAAATAAAACTCAAATCTTTTTTTCATGCCCTAAAATACAAAGAGAGCAGCGATTTTTTATATAAAAAAAAAGACTAGTGATTTAAATGTTCTTGAAGGCCATTCGATTTCAATCTTCCAAAAATCAAAAACCAAAAAACCAAATCCGTGCCCTAAACTCCAGCAGCAACAACGATACTCCAGCAACAACAACGATTTCCATTCTTCTCCAATCTTTTCGATTTCAATCTTCCCAAATCAAAAATCCAAATTTTGCCCTCGATTCCAAAGCAAAATCCATCTGAATCTTCTTCTACACGCATTCAAGGTTAGAAATTTCTTATCTTTATGTGTTAAACGATAGTTATATGGTTCTAAGTCTCTGTGAAATTCGAATTTCTGCAAAAAATAATAATTCTGAAATCGACTTCTAGACTGTGACGACTTTGTTTTGTTTTTAGTTGTTGTTTATTGTATTTGTTTGAATTTATATTTCGACGATGCCGCCGACGATTGAAATCTCTAATCGACAGTAAACTCAATCGTCAACATAGAATTTTTTTGGACGCGAGTGTTGTATTCTTTTTTTGCAGATCATTGTCATGGAAACACTTGTAGAATGTGAATTAGATGTTGATGTCGTAGATGAATGTGAATTAGATGTTGATGTCGTAGATGAATGTGAATTAGATGTTGATGTAGTAGATGAATGTGAATTAGATGTTGATGATTTTGATGCGACTAACATTGCACAACATTTAAAGTCATATTGTATTGATGTTAAGGTTGGCACAGACTGTGACCGTGCCAATGAATCATTGAACTCTTCTTGCAATGGGATGTGATAAGGTAACACTTTTTGCCGTGGTTGGTCGCTTTTTTTTTATGTTGTCGCTTTTTTTTTTGCGATGTCTCGCTTTTTTATGCCAGGTCGCTTTTTTTTTTTAAGTTGTCCGCTGTTTTTTTTGCCGCTACTATTTTTGTGCAAAGATTGTGTTGCTACTATTTTTTTTTTGTGCAGCAATTTTTATGCTGTTGTTGTTGTTGTTTTTATATGTAGTTGTGCTACTGTTTTTTTTAAGTTGCTGCTCTACAAGAATTTTGTTGTTTATGTTGCTGCTGAACCTTTTAACCATAGCAGCCTAGGTATAATAGCAACAACATCACAAATTTTCTCCCGGCAGCAGAACAAGAAGAAAATTATGTATCAGCAGAACCAGAAGAACATCTAACTCAATGCAGCAACATCACCACTATGTTGGTGATTCTACTACAATGAGTCAGTCAATCGACATGCCTTATCAACCGCCAAACAAGACTCTTGTTATAAGAGAGAAATTGAATACCTGGAAGAGGAATGTGAAGTCCAAAACATGAAGCTTATTTATTTTGTGAACATTTATATGAATATTGAAGCTTATTTATTTTGTGAAGATGAATATGAGTCGATGTTAATTGTTACAATGGGGTTTATTGGAATGGATCAATTCACTGGATTAGAACTATGACAAACTTGAGTTGTTTATGTACATTTTCATACAGCTGCGGATGTAAATACATCAATTGAAATTCTAACACTTCAAGAAATAAACATAGGCATCAACTTCGTGTTATAAGAGCATACTTCATTTAATGATTCTTCAATAACATTGAACTACCATTAAACTTCAATACACAACTACAAATTTGCTACTACATTTTAAACACATCCAATGACGACATTATCGTCGGCTACTACTATTAATTCCAAAACATAACATTAAAAATTCTTAACCACAAATACATAATCATTTCATAATCGATGCCGCAATAAATTCAACAAATAACACTCATGAAATTATCATAAACACGCGTATCTTCAAGTTTTTGTTCATTTCAGCTTGATTTATACCCATCAACACACCGATTTCTGCTTTCAACATATCTCTTTCACTCTTCAAGTCTGCTATTACATTCTTAAACACATCCAATGACGACACTAATTCACCGGCGAAACTTTTAATATATGCATCATCCTCCCATTGCCAATATCCACAAGAACTTCTCTATAAGCAAAAATGAAGAAAGAATAAAAAACAAAAACAAGAACAAACAAAAAAAGACTATCGTCAAAGTATTACGTTAATATTACTTACCTTAGGCTTAGGGCATTTGAAGAATTTCCTTCTAGGATTTGAAGTAGTCGTCGAAATAAATTGATTCGCAGTCATACCACAATGACACCTCCTTTGTGAAGAACAACTCACTTGAGACATTTCTTAGTTGCTAACATAAACACAGTTGTATTAACTTATTAGCTGAAATAAAAACGTCGAATAATAAACATAGATAAGAGGAATATTAGTAGAATACCATATCAGTAGATATTTCAATTTCTGAACAAGAAAATGGCTCATTGTATGCCCTTTATTTGGTTATAGAGTTTACTGTATGCCAATTTGGGAGTATATAACTATTAAAAATTTCATATGTCGATTGAGTTAGAACCATATATTAAAAATTTCGATGTCGACGATTGACTTAGAACCATATAACTATCGATTAACAACAACAAAGTCGTCACAGTCTAGAAGTCGATTTCAGAATTTTTTTTGCAGAAACTGGAAAGAGGGACTGAAAGTTGCAAAAAAATTTGCAGAAATTCGAAAAATAAATTGCAGAATTTCTAACCTTCTTGAACGCGATTAGTAGATTGAAATGCCTGAACGTTAAGACTGAACTCGATGAAATTTCGTACCTTGGAAGCTTCGATTCTCGGATTGGAACACTGAAATCGACGGTTTTGGAGGTCTGAAATCGACGGAAGATTGGTTTTGGAAGATTGGTTTTGGAAAATTCGCTGGTCTCTTTGTGCTTTGGGGAAGATTGAAATCGAATGACGTTCAAGAACATTTAAATCGCTGGTCTTTTTTTTTGATAAAAAATCGCTGCCCTCTTTGTATTTTAGGGCATGGAAAACAGATTTGAGTTTTATTTCGGGTCACGCTCCGGTCGTCGGTGGGCGACAAGTGGCATCCATGTGGCGTCCACCTGGGCAAATGGGTTAATTTTGGGCAAATGATAGAAGTTTATTAACGGGAGGGGTATATTTGTCCCCAAACTTTGACGAAGGGCATATTTGCCCATTTTTCTTAAGTTTGAGGGCAAATATGCCCCTTTTCCCTAATTTTTTTAAGTTTTGTGTGTGGGAACGACTTGACGTAGCTAATGCCGGGTCCATCCATTAATCATCTAAAGGCCTTTGACCCGGAGTCTTTAATGGGCCAGCCCATGGTGTAATAAAATCTTGCGGGCCCAAAATATTTTAGGACATATCCGTCTTTTCACTTCTTTCTTTTGCGGTAAGACAAATACCCGTCATCGTCAACTTCTATAAATAAAGCTTTTTGCATTCATTGTTAATTAACCAGAAAGAGGAACTATCCATTCTAATCTAGGGTTTTGAAAATCAAATCGATTGAGGATGGCGCTTGCTAAGGCTAAGGAAATCGTTTCTGGAAATCCAGTTGTGGTATTCAGGTAACCTCTCTATTTCTGTTTAATTTTGTATTTGTTGTAAAATGTGAAGTGTTAATTAGTGTTTGTTTGATCTGAAATGTTTCGTCAATTGGATTCACAGCAAGACATACTGTCCGTTATGTATTAGCGTCAAGGATTTGTTGTCTAAGCTTGGTGCTTCGTTCAAGGCCGTTTAGTTAGATACTGAAAGTAAGGCCTCTAGCGATTACGGTTGTTCCGATCGTTTTGAATATAAAGCATTAAGCAAATTTAGTTTGTTTGATGTCGTTCTAACAGCTATTTTTTGTAAATTGAATTTTGTATTGTCTCGACTGACCTAAGGATTACAGTTCCAACAAATTTTTCATCAAATAAGCAAATAGAATTACAAAATTGGTAGAGATACGTACCAACAGCTTCTTTGACAAGCTTCATATCTTCTTTGACAAGCTTCATATCCTTTTGATGGCCCTTATTGAATCTATCCGTTCGTTCCTCAAACCTATTGCCCTGAAACTTGCACCAAATGATACGGCTATGATTCCTCCCTGAGCTTGGATGAGTTTTTTACCACCATTATATGTCCTATATAAAATGAGTCTCGACAAGTTGAGTGTTGGGTGGTAGTACTGGTACATTCTTGGTCTAGCAGAAATACGGGCCCTACTATACAAGGAGTAGGCCCGTATTTCTACTAGAACAAAAATGTACCAGTACTACCAGGCAACACTCAACCAGTCGAGATTCATTTTATATAGGACATATTATGGTGCTAAAAAACATATCCAAGCTCGGGGAGGAATCATAGTCGAGATTCATTTTATATAGGACATATTATGGTGCTAAAAAACATATCCAAGCTCGGGGAGGAATCATAGCTACGTACTGGAAGTTTCAGAGCAATAGGTTTGAGGAACGAGCGGATAGATTCAATAAGGGCCATCAAAAGGATATGAAGCTTGTCAAAGAAGTTGTCGGTATATCTCTACCAATTTTGTAATTTTATTTGCTTATTGGCAATAATTGTACTTTGTGTATGTTTTGAGGGATACTAGTGGTTATAAAGCTTCAATTTGAACCGTAATGTCTCCATGAAATAAGCTACTGTTAAGTTGGACCTCCGGTGTTAACTATGTTGGAAGAGTAGAAATTTGGTGTATATTCCTATAATTATGTAAATCTATCATTGATTCATTCTACATTTTGGCTAGGTAAGCAGGGCTATTGTGGAAATCGAGTTAGCTAAAGCAGTAATGTAATTGAAACAACTTGCTCCGTCAGTGATCAGTTTAGTTGTATTTCCTCTGATGGATAAGGTTTCTCAACATATATTTATTTATTGTTCATAGTTTCTAACCAACAATATTCTTCAGAGTAACGTGAATATATTATCAAAACAGATAGCTATGTGGATCAACTGGTGCAATCTTCTTAGTGTTATTTCTTGTCTATTGAATCTAATGTTTCTGCTGATTATTTAGAGGATGGAAGCGAGATCCAGGCAGCACTGGCTGAGTGGACTGGTCAACGAACTGTGCCAAACGTCTTCATTGGCGGGAAGCACATTGGTGGCTGTGACTGTAAGGACCTCTCCTTTTTCCTCTTCCTATTGTTAAAATTCCTTTACATAATTATCATAAAATAATCTTTGGTGGTACATGAGTTGATCTTTATGAATTCATGCAGAAGTTAATTTTCGTTATTTTCATTTACAGCGACAACTGCCTTGCACAAGGAAGGGAAGCTTGTTCCTCTGCTAACTGAGGCTGGAGCACTTGCTAAATCTTCTACAGCTTAGAGGATCAAATAGTGGAGTGTTTAATGAATCAGTCTCGTGAACTTCATAAATAAAAGTGATTTATGTTTTCTGTGGCTAAGTGGTTATGTGAATGCTATTTTGTTGCTTCAAATAAGAAAGTTGAGCGAGTAATAGTGCATATGAAAATTTCGCTTGAAGCCTGATTCATTCTTGTTCCTTACGGATGTTCTATGTCAATGGTAACATCTAGTAGTGCAAAGAAAACAAAAAACATGCAGAAACTATCATGGGCTTCTAAGCAGTAGGCAATGCCACTCTTAAAGCTTCCTTGCACTTGATTCATCATCAATCTATCCATTGTCAAATCATTTCCCAATGTCTTTGTTAAAAAGGTGCTGACGCTTTTTAATGTCAATTTGCATGCTGCTGATCCGCCTAAAGCACATTGAGGCCTTGTGCGAAAGGACACCCAGCCTCCGTGGTTGCCTTGCTAATAATTTATGGCAGTGAATTTTATCATGCCCCAAACTATCTATCCATCAGAGTTTGTATTTAAAGGCATAATTTTAAATTAAACAAAAAATAAGTCACCAAATGAACTTGCAGAAAGACAGATTAAATTACATGGCACAATATACTCCGTTACGGAAAATTTGATTGTGTGGTAACCAGTTGCAACCAAAACGTGAAGAAACTAATCATGTAACTAGGTGTAGGTGGTTTGAACTGTCGCCGGCTAGAATAACCTATGTGCAGCCACAGATCATAATTTCTTTTCGTCAATTTGTCTGGCGTAATCCAGTCGAATGATTTCCATGTCAAGACCATGTAAAAAGTCGGGGGGGGTGAATAGTGATTTATGGTAATTTTATCATGCATCATTGTAATGTTATCTTTTTGAAAAGCAAAAAATGAACCCTCATCCTTTGTGTACAATGCCATCAGAATTCTTAGCAATAAGTAGCTTTTGCCTGTGACAGAATGGTATACAATTTTGAATCAATTGAACTAGTGTCCGGAAAATGTTACAGCTGAATATCCAAGGCATTACAGGGTGGACAAAGTGCAGATAAAGAAGGTTTGGATCGTACTTCACAAGATAGCTACTGATTTAGTTCTTGACTGAATCAATACCCACTTGGCTGTCACTTTGCAGGAAATCCGCCCGAGAGAACCACTGATCATGCACTCTCAAGAAACACCATCTTCACCATTTGAAGAACATAAGATGCCTTGGCTTCAGAAGTGATCAACTAGAGATGATGATAATTTCTTACACTATTATGATTGGGGGAACCATCTACGTAACACATAATGTTTTAGTCTAACAACTAATGCAAATATTGCGTAGCACGGAATATGCAGTAAAGCCACCAACAAATACCTGTCCCAGTATCAATAAAGAAACAAATTAGTTGTGCAAGAAATAAGTTTGCCTGTATGTCAAAGATTACAGACCAGCAACAAAAAGACAAACTTTTAGCACTTGAGTTTTCAAAGGAAAATGAGAAGTGTTCAATACGAGATTTAGAAATGAGAAGCCTTGAATGTGGATATTATAAAGCCTAAGAAACTGAATGTTAAAATTTTGTTTGTATGAAGGATTGGTAATTTTTTCATACTCTCCTACCATGATAAAGATATATCCTAAAAGAACACATACCACACAGGAGAATATTTTAATGATAAGTCCAGAAAGGGGTACGGCCACCTGAAAGAAACAAAAAACGAAGGGGAAAACCAGTTAGAGGAATGAGATGCATTCATTAAGTCATAAACAAACTGAGATGAATCTTACCAAAAAGATACGCAGGCGTGAACAATCCACTGGAAGATGACATAAACTCCAGTCCATATGACAAAGTAACACATCCGGAACCAAGGGAACCGCTAGAAGAACAACTTGAAAGTTAATAAAAATGTCCTAAATGATATTTTTATAAGAACAACGGGGAAAAGAAGTAAAATAACACTAGCATTTACCAAGGAATTCAGAGATGCATCACCAAGGAGCAGGACGGCGTTTAGCGAATGTGTAACAACAGTGAACTGGAATAAAAAAGAAATATTGTTTAACTTAACAAAGGGGCAAAAGATCCAATAGAGACTAACAGAGTTAGAGTGATATGGCTCACTTCATATTTGGAAAGATACCAGATATTTGACATACTTCATGAATCATTTCACGCAACTTCGATGATGTTCAAGGATTTTAATTGATTACATAGCTCAATTTAAATCTAGAAGTGATAATTTTCATATCAAACTAATCTTTTGACAACCACTAATATATTGAAACTATTACACGTGATATAATATGCAAGAAAATTAACTTAGTTTCAGCATCTTTTCACATAAAAGGCCTGAGGTAACAATAACAACATGGGGAAGATGGAGAAGAAGGAGCTCATCGCTTATAACTCAATGAGGTTTGAAGATATAACATCCTAATCCTTAATTCCACCAATTATTTATACTAGAAGGAACAAATGTGCTTCCGAATCTGGTGAGAGGGGGACCCCATGGCACCAATGGCATAGAAGAATTCGCAGCAGGTGGATTAAAAAGCAGTCATTTATCTTTATAGATGCTTGGATAACATATTTATCAACTAGCTCCGTGAAGACTATCCCAGAAAATGATGCAATAAACATCTTAGAAGTGGTCACTGCCCCTAGGAAACAGAGTGAAGACAGCATGATGAGTAACCAAATTATGATTTTCTTTGTGTTGCTCAGTTCATAATCCATGTAATGGAGTGGATAAAATTCAAGATCCGAGACTCGACAGGGAAAATCATAGAAAAGAAGAACCATTTAGGTCTCTGTGATTTAGAAATAGTAGACCACAGAAGACTAGATAAGAAACCAAAGCCTCCTCCTTCTGACCCAATGAAACCAACAACAACAACGACAGCAACAACTAAAGAAAAGAGGGTCAGAGAGAAAGGAGCAGTTCTGCATGTTGAATTGCTTCATCTTTTCTCTTGGAGATTTAGAAAGGACTGTATCATAAAGACCAATTTCAGTCATCCAAACAAATTTCTAAACCATTCATGACCAGAAAGCGAACAACTTAATAATCGGCTGCACTGACATAAGCGGCCATATTAGAGAGACTAAGGTTGTGTATAAAATAAAGCCAAATATCTCAAATCAAGTTTTAGAATTTTGGCAGCTGATATTAAGCACCCAGCAGAAAAAAAGAACTGAACCAGAGAGATCCTTTGAAATATTAGATACTTACAATGTTAAATTCGTAGTTTTTGACCGTAAGAAATGGGTAGATCACAAACCAGTAAACAGAGTCGGTGAGCATCACCGCTCCAGCAGCCATCTGTAGAGAAAATACGGGTATAGAAATGATTTGAATTATAGAATTATCTCCAATAAATTGCAAATATAGCCGCTAGCTATATGAAACTTCCAGGAACTAAACAGCTAACAAGAAAGTACTATGTAACAGTAAGTGCAGAGATTCTCTGTAGGAAAACTATTTATGTTAATGACTATGAGTTGAGAGATTATATTTCACAAGCATATAAAAGTGGGAGGATGTTCTCAAAATTACAAAAGAACACGCATAAGCAGGCAGAATACAACTACAGCAGTTTCTACTTTCTACCTATTAGAAACCTGGTTTGGGTCCTCTAAGAAGAATGTCATACCTGGAAAAGAATCTGGAAGAGGTAGCCACACCGTCCAGCAATTTCAGGAACTAGAAGTATTCCCTTGTGATCCACGATGTTCACTATCTTTACGCCATTCATATAGTCTGTGCTTATAAGGGACTCGCGTATCCCTTGCTCCATATCCATCTGCATTTTGCTGACACCGCTGTTTGCTTTGTTATACCGGTAACAGCCATAGATGGAAAGCACTGATCCAAACTACATACAGTTACAAAAGCATAATGTCAGGGAAAATATATTTCACTAGCAGCATAATGCAAACCAGAGTAAAAGATATCTCTGTAGCATGCAATCACATGCACATATATTTGACAGGTCAAAAACATCTAGTATGTACTAATACAGTTAGTAAATGATATAGATTCAAGGAAGTAAACTGGAACTAACATACATACCAAGAAATAGATGGTGGTCAAAGCAAATGTCCACCTGCAGAAACCAAAACATTGTGAGCAACAACTAAAGAGAGGCACTCCATTTTATAGCACATAGTGTTTTTCTTTCCCTAGGTAAAGCAATAAAGCGTATACATTATGTGCATATAACATACAAAAGTTGCAAGTGATAATAGGATACCTTCCAACAAAAACAACCACTCTCAACCTTACCGATCAAGAAAAAAAAAGGCACCCACTCTCACGCGCGGTCCTGACCATTGAACCTATAGTGCTACCACTTACAAGCATTATAAACAGGAACACTTACTGAGTATAATAGTACAACATGTCACTTCCATGAACAACAAAATCAGAGACAATCACCAGTGTGAGTAAACCAAGTGCAAAAACTCGGAAAGCCGTCAAAAAAATTGGGTTTATTCTTTTCACACATGGTCTCCAAGCTTTGTCAAAATACAAGAGCCAAGACCTTTTCTGGCAATCCTCCCTTTCATCAGATTCTGGATTGACATTAACTGATCGTTCATATTTCCATAGAATGATCACTGCTGCAACCGTTGGTGTCAAGACCCATATTGCACAAAGCAAGAACCTCCAGTTCAACCAATAACTCAGAGCAGTAGTATCAGCAGTTGGCTGGAGCAGCATCCTGCTGGAGACGCATTGTATTAAACTTTTGCTGTAGTATTAGCTAAATATTTACTAATATCACAGTAACACATAAATCATAGTTTTACACTGTTAAAAGGTTCTACGTAGTTGTACAATTATTTTTCCGGTATATCCAACCATGGGTTCAACTAGTAAGAGCATGGACCCTGTCGCCTATCTTCATTCAAAATGGCAGAAAATTTGTTTCCCTTTTTGCCTTTTAGACAATCTTTTTTTAAGTTCAGAAAGACTAGAGACTTTCAAATGAGGAAATCTCGATGTTCAATTTTCAAGACGGGCTTAAATCACAGGCAGGATCATGCAAATTTCTGTTAGGTGGTAGATATTTCTATGAGGGGACATTACAGGTAAACGATTCATCTCACTGCGGCATCTCAAACTTATTCTGTTATACATAGTTCATTGCCATATATGAATCCACCTTATCAATACAGTTAACGCACTACAGTAGAAACACACAGATAAATTAGCAGTTAAGTTCCACGGTAGATCATTTACCATAGATAAATTTAATTCTGCTATACAGATCATTTACCATATTAAGTAGAAACACAGAGATAAATTAGCAGTTAAGTGTAGTTCTGCTATACACAGATCATTACCATATATGATTTCACCTAATCAATAAAGTTACTGCTACTTCGTAAACATCGAAGGAGCGGTGATTCTGAATCGTTCATTCTACTGCTACTTCGTATATCACCAAATGTTGGCTATAGTCCTATAAATGACTACATTCCATTAATCAATGCTAAAAGAAACATCGATACTTTCCATTAAGAACAACATCAAATTATAACTTATTTATAACATATCCATCTACGAAAAAGGAAGTAATAGTAACTAAAAAGTAAGCACTAATATCAATCTTTTGCTGCACGAACATATATGAGCTCACCTTATCAATAAAGTTAACGCACCAGAGTAGAAACACACAGATAAATTAGCAGTTAAGTTTCTCGGAAGTTATTTTACCATAGATAAAATTAATTCTGCTCACTACTAAAAAATAGTAGAAATGAGCGACAATTTTTTTTTTTGTAGCTAATCAGAAAAATCCGTCGCTAATCCTATTTAGCTAAAGAAGGATAACTGATAAAGTTGTTGTCATGTGACCAGGAGGTCATGGGTTCAAGCCGTGGAAGCAGCCTCTTACAGAAATGCAAGGTAAGACTGCGTACAATAGGCCCTTGTGGTCCGGCCCTTCTCCGGACCCGTGCATAGCGGGAGCTTAGTGCACCGAGCTGCCCCTTTAATCCAATTTAGCTAAAGATTAGTATCACAAAATTATGTTAGCTACGAGCAATTTAGCCATGGATTAACGACGGAGTTCGCAGCTAATTGTAATTTTTTTTATAGTGCGCTGTACAGATCATTTACCATATTTGTAGAAACATAAAGATAAATTAGCAGTTAAATGTAAATCTGCTATACATAGATCATTACCATATATAATTTCACCTGATCAATAAAGTTACCTCGCTATAGTAGAATCACATCAATAAATTATCAATTAAGTTACTGCTACTTCGTAAACATCGAAGGAGCATGATCCCGAATAGTTCATTCTACTGCTACTTCGTATATCATCAAATGTTGACTATAGATGACTACATTCGATCAATCAATGCAAAACAAGAAAAAACATCGATACTTTCCATTAATAACAGCATCAAATTATCACTTATTTATTACATCTCCATATACGAAAAAGGAAGTAATAGTAGTAACTAAAAAGCAAATTCAAACCTGAACATTTAACAAACACCTAACAGGCAGATACACTTTCAGTAATGGAAACTTTGGGTTTACAGTAAAAACTCGACGATGAAAACGAAGAGCGATAAAGCACTCACCGGCCAGATCGCACGGCGTATGTGTCGAAGTGATATAGAGATAGAAAAATAGGCGAATCACATGCGCCGTGCAAATAGCCAACGGAAATGGATTTTACTATTCCACTAGATAAAACGAGGAAAACAAGGAAGAGTGGTCAAGTTTGTTATCCGGAGCACCGCACATGTAATGTAACTATAGTCGTAGCAAATTAGAATTCTTAAAGTTATGCTAGTACCGGTAACATCTATGATTTTGCTCCAGCTGGTCCCCACCGAATCGAGCCATCTAGTTAGATCGACAAATATATGATTCACGTTCTAGATCAACACCAATTATTAGATGCAATAACTCCTTCCGTCCATAAATTTAAAATAGGAAATATTACAATCAAATCTCATTCGACTATCTAATTTATATATATACTATACATAATATATACAATTGATGTGTATATGATGTGTATATGTAGTTTATACTTCGATTATGTTGATAAATTAATTAGTCGAAGAATACATTTACCTAAGTTTTTCTTTAAAATATAATTATTTATAGTATAATAATCTCTCACTACATCTATTATTGATCTGTTATGATGACATTATTTTTTTAGGTTACTAATTGAATTTTAATTATTTATAATTAATTCTTAGATCACACGATAATGCAAAAAAAGTTCTAAATTAACGATAAAGATACACTCATTTTTAGAAATAATCACGTGATACTGGTTTGTACTAATTGTTTGTGCAAGTTAACAATTGAAATGTCACGAATTTAGAAAATTTTATATGTATATTGTGGAAAATGGACAACAATCAAAAAGTAAAAAATGTGGGACTTAGATAAAATTATTTAATTTGATCCCTTTTCATTTTATTTTATATTTTTGACACAAATATTAATTTTTCGACCAACAAAATATGTGTATTGAAGAGAAACGTGAAAATTGGTTTATTGAGAATAATAACTGATCCGCGCTGAATATTTAAATCAAATAAATAGATGCATGACATGTATTTGCACATATACTCTACCACTTAGTTATCATTATATATTTTCACTGCATTAAATCACTTAATTATTGTAATTTAAATTAGTTTGGTGTAAACAAAACGGTTTTTACCATCAATTAATGAAACATTTTACTATATGAATATAAAATGGACAGCTCAATTGGTTCTCAAGGGGGATAATTGGAAAAATGGCCAAGATCGAATCACAATGCATAGAAATGATGCATTAAATAAAGGAGACCTCATACAAGAATACAGTAATGCCTAACCTTCAAACCAACAGCGACTACGATTAACTCCTTCACAATCTTATCGGACCGGGGTGTGGGGCTCCTGGAGTGGGAGACAGGTTTTTCAATGTGTATTTAATGCATCTGCCAATAATTTAATGTTATGATAATTATGGAGACGAGTTGGAAGAAAGAAAAATATAAATACTTTCACGTCTTGGAGACTAATCTGACTACTTCTTACGTCATCAATAACGAATATATGACTCATTAATATCTGATGATAAGTGGGCGGGTCATTAGGTCAGTTTGTTCAAATCTACCAGCCCAATGTCTATTTGGGCAAGTCTCAAAACCCAATTCGTAAGCTCGCTAAAACCCACAACATTTACCCTTTCTTATGCTTCATCTTCATATCGCTGAAATCTATTTCTATTGAGCATAGAAGAATTTCGTGTGTTCTGTTTTGATTATGGATGTGTTGCGTCTTTGAAGTTATTTCCATTGTCGATAACAACACATAATTAGAGGTTGGATCTAAAATTTGAAAAATAGTGAGTACACAACTTTATACTTATATATAACTCTGTTAACTTTTTGTAATCATTGCTAAATTGAAGTTTGGGAATATAAGCACACTAGGATTGGCGAACTGTTACACTCTGTTTGGATGGTTGTTAGCTATTATTTTATAATGTATAGCATTATATTGTATATTGTATTATTTTAATGAATTAAAATCAATTGGTCTTTTGTTTCTTTAGAAGTGAAAAAGTTTTTTTTTGTTCTGATTCATCACTTTCTACTAGAATTGAAAAAAAAACACTTTTTAGGTGATTCAATTATCATAAGTAATTTTCTTGTTCTATTTAAATTGATTGTTTCCAACAAGATAGTTCCTTAGTATCAAAATTCAATTGAATTTTGATTTGTTTAGAAATTATGAATATTGTAAGAATTTGGGTTAAGTTGGGCGTGTTGGGTTATAACCCATCATTTAGCCCATCTTGACACGCCCATTTTAGCCCAAACAAGCTTTGGGCAGGGTCGATCATTGACCCATTTATTGGTTTAGCCCATTTTGGCCCGCCCAACTTCAGCCCAAACCGCCCATCTTCCACCCAATAACAACCATCTTGTAAAGAATGGATCTTGGATCTAACTCAATTCGGGCCTAACTCAACCAAAAAGCTAGCTTGTAGGAGGATTATCCAAATCCATATAAAGAGTCCATGTTTTCATTCCATATCCGATGTGAGATGCTTAACACTTCCCACATGTCAGACCTTGTTAACTGGAGCGTGGATAATATAATTTGGGGGCTCAACATCGGTGAACAAAGAATTATCTTGAGCCTAACTCAACCCAAAAGCTAACTTGTAGGGTGAGAATTGTCCAAGTTCATATAAGGAGTCCATGTTCTCATTCCATATCCGATGTGTACTTTTAACACATCCAAACAAGCCTGTTTAGGGTTATTGTTATGTTTTCAGTTTTTGAAGTTCTCGAGTAATTATTGGATTGTGTTTGGCAGGTAATTAAGCTTCAACCAGTCTAGATGATTCTTCCAATTGACCCAGCAAATAAATTATCTGTTAAGCGGTGCATTAAAGATGGAGATTTGATCATTGTGTATGAGAGGCATGATACAATGAAAGCAGTGAAAGTCAGTGAGGATGGGGTTCTCCAGAATCGTTTTGGTGCTTTTAAGCATTCTGAATGGATAGGCAAACCATTCGGGTCCAAAGTTTTAAGTAACAAAGGAAGTTTTGTTTACTTGTTAGCTCCAACTGCAGAGTTATGGACATTGGTTTTAATCACAGAACTCAGATTCTTTATATAGCTGATATTAGTTTCGTCGTTATGTACTTGGAGATTGTTCCTGGTTGTTTGGTTCTTGAATCTGGTACCGGAAGTGGATCTTTGACAACTTCCCTTGCAAGGGCTGTGGCCCCCACTGGCCATGTTTATACCTTTGATTTCCATGAACAGAGAGCTGCCTCAGCTAGGTAAGGATCTTATCACCATGTTCATGCATCTGTTTTGTGAGGAACTTATTCGTAGATTTACAGCCATTAAGTCGTCAATTGTTCTAGCGTGATTTTGGGACAAGTTTTTATTGGTTTTAAGTGCATTTACTATCCTTTACTCTATGCACTGCCATTGACACTCATTACACTAGTTTTTGTAATCATTCAGATAGGAAATAACAAATATATTGTCTCGTTTGAATTAGGATCCTTAATAAAAATCCATCTTTCGAGTCCATCCGTCAGTATTATGTCATTGTGCTGGTGTTCTTGCAAATGTACTTGGTTACTATTGCCGAAATCAGTTAAATCTGAACACGAAGGAATATTTCTTTTGATAGAAAGAACCATATGATTACTTCATGCATGCTCCTCTTGACTCCAGGCATATTATTTCTTTTGTGACTGCGACTTCATTGTTGCAAATTAAGTTTTTGCTTGTCTGTTCTTCGACTAGTCATTTTAGCTGTTAAGCGTTATCTGCATATTTTCATTCTATTTTTTTTTGATGATTTCTATTTTTCAAATAGTATGATATCTTTTTTTAAAAATGCAATTGGGAAAGAAGAATTGAAAATCCAATCTATATTTACCTGGACTCTGGAGTGGAACAAGTGATGCCTTTTACTGGAAAATGCAATTGGGAAAGAAGAATTGAAAAGAACTAGCATGGAGCAAGAATTCTCTGTGTTCCTAAAAAATATTTGTGGAGTACCTACGTCATTCCCACTAGATTAGATAACTGGATGCACTTACAGAAAGCCATACATGATACATAATGTTATATTGTGTTGTACCCTAGATGCTATCAATAAAAGTTTCTTAAAAGAGAAGAAAGGAACTTCATGGCTTATTGTTAACAAGATTTAAATTTTCTTTCTTCCATTTCATTATATCTTTTTTTCCCTGTAACACAATGAAACTCCCAAAGAAAAGTAATTGTATGGTTGGGTTCGATCTGTCCAAGATTTGCTATAATGTCTTAAAAAAAGAGGAACAATGACATAGAGGATCTGATTATAATTTTCATTTTATGCAAGTGTAACTAGTGTTTAAAATTTTTGCTTATAGAGAGGACTTTGAAAAGACAGGGTTGAGCAATCTGGTCACAGTAGGGGTAAGAGATATACAGGGTGAAGGATTCCCTGATGAGTTTTGTGGGAGAGCAGATTCAGTATTCCTAGACCTTCCTCAACCTTGGCTTGCCATTCCTTCTGCTGGAAAAATGTTGAAACCAGATGGGATATTGTGCTCCTTCTCTCCATGCATTGAACAAGTACAACGCTCTTGTGAAGCACTCAAATCACATTTTACAGGTAAGTTATTTTCCGGGAGACTTGATCTCATTCAGTCTAATAGCCTATTTGGCCAAGCTTTTGGGAAGCCAGAAGTGCTTATTTTTCTCTTTAAAAGTGCTTATTTAGAAAGTTGAGGTGCTTGGCTAAGCTTTTAGAGAGAAAATAAGTGCTTTTGAGTAGTAGCAGAAGTTGTTTTTCGGAAGCTAAAAAAGTAGTTTTTTCCCATATGCACTTTTGGAACATTTGACAAGCACAAAGTATTGCTCTAATATTAGAAAAAATATTTTTCAAATTGATTAGCCAAACACAAACTGCTACTCTCCAAAAATACTTATTCGAAAAGCACTTTTCGAAATTAGCAGATTTTCGAAGCTTGGCCAAACAGGCTAATGATCTCATTCAGTCTAAAAAACTGCTATAGAAACTACAGACTCTCATGTTGCAGTGTTTTGTTTGTGTAGATATAAGAACATTTGAAGTGCTTCTACGCACCTATGAAGTTAGACAAAAGATACTAGAGAGCTGCCCAGTAAATGAAGAAGATTCTAATAAGCGTCCTCCAAGGAAGAGGAGGCAGGGTTCTGCTGAAAGAAGCAATGGGAATGAATGCTTTTCTTCTCCTACAGTGGTGATTAGGCCTTCTGGTGAGGCAAGAGGTCATACTGGCTATTTGACATTTGCCAGACTCAAATGTTTTGTGTAATATGCTTCAATGAAGATCCATTTTTTTTGGGTGAGCACACTGTTTGCGTTTATTTCTTTAATTCTACGAGTAGATATCATTGTAGTTAACGGTTCTTAAGGAGCAGTTGGACTGTCCAAAAGAGATATCAGACAGTTTTGGCTTTGAGATTGACAAAAAGATAACTAATTGCTTCTACTGGAAGGGCATTTGCTTGCAATATTTATAAATTTTATTTATGGCATCCTACGGGAATCGGATTTTGTGCTACCTGCATTACTTTTTTTTTCTTTTGTACAACTTCCATGTTGAATTGTTAAGCAGAATTAGTTAGCATTGTTTAGAAAGTAATATGAACTGATATAAATGGCAGAACATACTTATTTTTTCTTTTGGCGTGAGGAAGTGAAGCTTCACCCAGATAAGTTATCTGCCTGGGGATTGTGAGGTCATTTTCCTGGAATTGCTAGTTTGCTTGTTATGTTAACCAATTAAGTTGGAAATGTCAATTGTCAAAATGTCAAATGAATTAGGATAAGCTTAAACCTTGCTAAAAAGTAAGAGTTAAATTGTTGAAAGCGATTACGGGTAAAAGAGGGCAAATAAACTGTGTAAGTGTGGTATTGAGGAGCTTGGAAAGCCACATCAGATAGTCACATTAGATGGTGATCACAAAGCTCTGATCAAGCCTTCTGTCACTCTTCAAAAATACCACATACTTAAAATAATAACAAGATATTATTTGAGTAATAATGATAACAATAATTGTTCATTCTGTGATATTTATTTCAGTGATAATGATACTCCATCAGTTTCATATAATAAATGATGTTTTAGGCTTTTCATTTTATTTAAAAATAAGTAGTCTTTTTCAAAATTATCCTTATTTACATAATAAAATAAATTATTAAGTAGCTTTTTTTAGGCATTAATTAGAGGTAAGTTAGTTAAAAACAAAACACTCATAGTTTTTTTATGAGTAAGTAATATACTTACATGCCATTATTTCTTACTGCCCACAGAAACTCGCCAGCCAAAAGCGGGTAAATAAACTCTGTACAAATGTGGCATAGAGGAACTTCCCCTGCCACATTGTCATCAATGCATGTCAGCTCACAATAGATTGTGACCAGGGAAATAGTACTGATCGCCATTCACTCTACAAGGACCAAAACCACCACACACCACTAGTCCAGTGTCCACTCCCTCTGTCACAGCTACTATTGACATATACACTCCAATAATATTAAAATATATCATTGAATAGTATTACTCCTATGACTTTCCTTTATAACTACACACTAATTTTTTAATGAAGGCGTATCAATTCATACACTTGAACAAGCGTGTTCATCGTGATGAAACAGGTGGAGTATAAAAGTTTCTTCTCGTCCGGCAAAAGTTGCACAAAATGTGATCTTTTGCCTGCCGACATAATTAGATCTAACTAAACATCCAAAGGATGAATGTCAACCATCAATGTCGTTAAGAAGTTTCACCTTTCACTTATAAGCTCCCCATTAGCTAATTCAAACCATTTTTGTCTCTGAAAAAATGGAAACCTGTACACTTTACATATCTCATTCCACACCATTTCTAAAGCCTCATAAACCTCCCAATCAAATCTTTACTAGTAATAAATTCAACTCACCTCTTCAGTATTATACTTTCCACAAGCCAAAAAGTAACTCAATTTACAAACTTAGTGTTCCTAATTTGCTCAAAAATCAATGTCGATTTGCTTTGCTCAAAGTTAAGACATTCCCGGTCGTTTTGGTAGACGGCGATGGAATTGCTGTAACAGAAGCAGAAGAATCTGAAGCTGCAAAACCCCGTGAAATTGTAAATACTCTGCAATTGGGGGCAATGTTTGGAACTTGGTACATTTTGAATATATATTACAATATTTATAACAAACAGGTTCTCAAGGTTTTTCCATTTCCGGCAACTGTTACGGCTTTTCAATTTGGATGTGGGACTTTGCTAATACTGTTTATGTGGGGATTTCGTCTCCATCCGATACCCAAGATCAGTAAATCTCAAGTTACTCTTTCTCCTCCTCTTTATTGTCTTTTTCTGCTTCCTGTTTGGTATGTCGGAAGTCATTGTTCAAAAAAATATTTTCGTTAAAAAGTCATTTTATGATGTTTGGTTATGGAATGAAATATATTTTTCATCGAAGAGAAAATAACTAACTTATGAACCAGAGTTATTTTTGTTATCGTTGTCTTAACTTTTAACTTTATAATATTTGTTTCAATTACTGATTTAGCACTCAAATTTTCATCAAAACACTCTTCAATTTGTTAAAATTACTATATCTGTTTCAATTTATGTGTAGTTACTACTTTGAAAGTCAAAAGAAGCTCTTTTTGGCCAAGATTTTTTCAAATACTTTATAAATATTTTGAATTGCTAATTATTACTATAAGTTATGATTTATATAGTACTTTTTATGTAGTTCCTATGTATATATTTCATTTCAGAAAAATTGAAGATATTATGTTCAAATCCACACTGAAAATCGTACTCTGAATCGGGATATATAAACTGAAACGAAGGGAGTAATTTTAATATATTTTTCCTAAAAAATATTTTCTGCTCACCAACCAAACGTCGGAAATCACTTTAAAAAAAATTAACAGAAAATATTTTTCACAGAAAATGACTTCCTGTCGTATCAACCAGACTTAAAATGATCCAAATTTCCTCTATGGGAATTTATTTTCAGTACAACTAACCTGCTTTGTTTTGATTTATCTATATGATTTCAGTTTACAGCAATATTTTCACTAGCTGCAGTTCACACATTGGGTAATCTTTTAACGAACATCAGTCTCGGGAGAGTAGCAGTTTCATTCACTCACACAATTAAAGCAATGGAACCATTTTTCACAGTAGTTCTTTCTGCCCTGTTTCTTGCAGAGGTATATATGACATTCCGTTGATTTTTACTTATAAACGCTTTGTATGTTTACTAAACGTGTAATATAACTATACGGAAATGCCCTCATATTTTCTCTAAGCAACAATCTTATTCTTATCCATTTGTGAATTACATTAGAAATTTAGCTTTCTTTTATTGGATTATTTAGCATCTGTAAAATGATGACCTTGTTGTGATCCTCTTGCACAAGTAGCGGCCATCTCTTTGGATTGTGTCTTCCTTGGTTCCCATTGTTGGTGGAGTAGCATTAGCATCAATGACAGAGGCCTCTTTCAATTGGTATGCCTCTTCCTAATTTTGTACATTTTATGTTGAATAACAAGTTATACATTGATTCTGAACTCTCTGGCTTTGGAACAGGATAGGCTTTGGCAGTGCAATGGCTTCCAATCTGACTAACCAATCCCGTAACGTATTTAGCAAAAAGTTCATGGTTAAAGAGGAGGTATAGACACTATTAACATTCAGATGCTAAGACTAAAAACAGTCATAGTTATTCTAACATCATATGTATTCAAATTCAGACATCTTACGCTTAATAAAAACAAACAGACCGTAGTCCTCGAGGTGTGGTCCTCCTCTGGATCCTTCGTGAACCCGAGATGCTTCGTGCACCGGGCTGCCCTTGTAATCTTTCATTAATCATATTTGTTGGAGATGCAATGTTTTGTATTGTGGAACCGTTAACCTGCAAAGATTGTCAAATAGGAGGCATTGGACAATATCAATTTGTTCTCTATCATTACAATCATTTCATTCATCCTTTTGGTACCTGCTGCCATTTTGATGGAAGGGGTCAAGTTTACTCCATCATATCTACAACATGCTGTAAGTAGTAGCAGCATATATTAACTTTCAGCCATGTTTAAAGTGAATTATATCTACCCAGTTGGTTCAATAAGATATTCATCTTGTGTCTTAATCCAGGCAAGCCAAGGTTTAAATGTCAGAGAAATGTGTATGAGACTTCTTTTAGCTGGATTCTGCTTTCACACTTACCAACAGGTTAGCTTCCTTTACTTTTACATTATATCTTCCAACTTGGAGCATAGATATATATGTGAAAAAACACAATAATAGGCTCTGTAGAGCAGGAGAATGCTCAGGTCCGTCTACGTGTGATTCCTCATTTGGTTCCTAAAAGGTGAGGTGCGCTGCTGATTCTACTCTTGGAGTGACTCAACATAATGCTTCCAGAAAAGTATTTAAACAAATAATAAGCTACGCACCCATAATTGCAAAAGTAAAATGAGTTTACCGCTAAAAACCTTAAAAGTTGAACCCCTAAATTTAAATCATGTATCCGCCTTTTATTTCTTACTTGATTTGTTTCTTTATGGAAGGTTTCATATATGATACTACAAATGGTATCACCAGTAACCCATGCAGTTGGCAATTGTGTGAAGAGAGTGGTGGTCATTGTATCCTCAGTCATCTTTTTCCAAACACCTGTCTCTCCAATTAACTCCCTTGGTAAATATTGATTCAGTACTTACCGCACTCCCAAGTGTACCAGTTTCTTCATATTTTCTTTTCATTGGTTGAGTGAATCTATTAGTAATTGACTAGCTTGAGAAATTGTTCAATATTCTCAGGGACTGCTTTGGCTCTAGCTGGAGTGTTTCTTTATTCAAGAGCAAAGAGGTTACAGCGGAAGCCAAAAGTTGCATAACAAGTGAAGAAAATTATCAAAGTCTGTAGCCTTGATGCAGAACTAAATTTTATAACTTGGTAAAGAATAGGAAACACACTCATATAGAATATAGTCATTTCAATCCCATTTTTGTTTAACCTTTTGATCGTTATCAATTCAGTCCTTTGCTCATGCCCCTTTGAATTCCACAACAACATCAAGGTCTAATTCTGAAACCAGCAATCCATTATTTATCTACCTTCTACATTATTAAATTGATTTAAGAAGTACTAACAGATATCTAATGAAGCGGTTCTATATGGCCCCAAAGTCTAATAACAAAATTATGAAGAGGAAACTATAGTAGTAATTATAGAGACAATT
This sequence comes from Przewalskia tangutica, assembly GCA_029844215.1. Taxonomy (NCBI): domain Eukaryota; kingdom Viridiplantae; phylum Streptophyta; class Magnoliopsida; order Solanales; family Solanaceae; genus Przewalskia; species Przewalskia tangutica. Next base: position 109,398,002 of record CM056733.1, on the reverse strand, counting down.
ACCAAATAGTAATTGAACTAGCCATTAGATGCAAATTCTGAAAAAAGATATGGAGAGTGACGAGGTCGAGGAGTCTGGAGCAATTGAGTTAAATTGAAAAAAAAAGATATTGTTGCTCGATATTTCCTAAAAAATTAATAGAATATTGAATCTGAACGGGTTTTAATTTTAGTGTTTATCATAGATATTTTATATATTTAGGGGTAAGAATGTAAAATATGATGATTCTTAATGGGTTAACGGAGGGGATAACCGGGGGATAGAAGGATATATAGCAAAACTATTTATGAGAATTCAATAGTTTTCAGTGCTATCTTTCTTTTGTCCTGTGTAGATTTTGTTCATTGGTCTTTTTAATTAGTTGTATCAAACGGGCCCTACGTCTTACAACTTAAAGAAGAAAGATATAATTAATTAGCCACAAATTCATTTAAGAATATACAGTCATATATAAAACGGTATGGCCCCTCAGATAATTAAAGATAAAAATCATATATATCATTGAGGGTGTTTTGAATGAAATGGTTCTTGTTTGTATCAGAATGCATGCAGAAAATAAGAAAGTTAGATGTTTGAGGAAAAGCAAGGGAGTTGCGAGTTGTAATTGTTTACGAAATGGCTTCAGTTTTGCCGCTGTATAATTGTTTAGAAGGCAAAGCTTGCGAGTTGATCAACTGAGATTAACTATTGTGTCGTTCACAGACATACCTATATTAATAGGATCTGCGACAATTCTAAAAAATAACGTGGTCGCTCATTACATTACCCCCACTCCACACAATTTGCTACAATTGTCCAATAAAATAATGTAAAACTGTAATAAAATGCTCATCTTACACATTTTTACCTTGAATATTAGTACATGAACCACTCAAATTAGCTCATGCTAAGACTAAATGACCAGTTAGGATAAAGGAGTACCAACGTAAACAGTACTTAAAAGGGGGCATTACTTAGCAATGTACGACTGGTATAATACCATTAAACAAAGTTTGGTGTCAAACTGTTTACATTTACATCAGTCAAAACCTTTCCACTTTCAAACTTTCAGCTATCTACTTCCAAAATACGCTAAAAGCTTCTATCCGAGAACATTCTTTACCAAAAAATGTACTGCTGATAGTTAAACCAAACAAAAAGGGTTCCTTTTTCTTCCGCAATTCCTATGGGGTAGCTACAACACATCAGAGAACAACAGAATATAAGACATGCCAAGTTAGGCTCTCGTTTCGTCTCCTTCAGGAATCATGCCTTCTTCCTCCTCTCCATTGTCAGCACGAGGTCCATTGCCAGATTTTCCATCACCTTGCGATCTAGGTGGAGATCTTTCTCCTTCCCAGCCCTTTTGGCAATCATCATATGACCCTCCAACCTTTTCTCTGGAATCACCAGCTGAAGGAGATCGGTTATCAGAGCAAGGGGGTGATCGGTGTTTTGAGGCCAGGGATGATCCACCGTGCCCCATCATGCTTTCATGAAAACTGCGTCCCACTGAGCCTTGACAAGGAGCCCGATCAGATCTTTCAGCACTACGGCTGCGACTGCGCTCCTTGCTTTTAGTATCACCCCATCCTGAACCTCTATTTGGGCTTCTACTCCGACTTCGTCCACGTCTCTGTGAAGCCTGCATCATAGTTTCATGGAAACTACGAGCGTGGAAGCTCACAGGAGCATCGGTATCACGAGAGCCATGACCATATCTATCACTAAATCACAACAAACTAGTCAGAACCATGGGGAAAAACAAAGGGGGGGGGGGATATCCATATATAATTAAATACACAGCTAAGCACCTGTCACGTGAATTCGAGTCATCACCACGTCCACTTTTTTCTGATGTTGGGGCTTCCCAACCACCCCTTCCTCCATCTCGTCCTCCATAGCCGCCATCATAACATCCCCCATGTCCTCCTTCACGTCCACCATAGCCTCCATCATAACGACCCCCACGTCCTCCTTCACATCCACCTGGGCCAGAATCCCATTGACGCTTAGGCCTTCCCATACCACCACCTCGAGAAGCCATATCACGTAGTTCAGTAGGCACTTTCTGATTTGCTCCTTCTAAAACTTTAATGAGATCTGAAGCATGTTTAGCATCCTGGTCACAAAAAAACGTGTAGGCCTCACCAGTCGCACCAGCCCGTCCAGTTCTTCCTATTCTGTGAACATAATCCTCTATTCCAGTAGGAAAGTCATAGTTGACCACCACCCTGCCACAAATGTTTCATCAAGTATTAAAACTAAAAAGAAGAAAAAACTACTCATTAAAGAATATTCATAAGGATGCATAATACTTCAAATGTAAAACCATTATGTAATTTCTAGAATAAGATACAATGTGAACTTTACTCACCAATCTATTTTGCCAACTAAATCATGACATCAAACATTAACCTGTGATTTGGTTGCAAGAAAGGTACAAAGGTGCAGCTTTGGCCTATTCTCTCCCCAAATCACCTAACAATCCTCAAAACAAAAGCAGATACACACCTCCACACCCCATACAACTGTTCGCACCCCGTCGACTAAGCAAAATCAACATGAAAGGAGTATATATGCCACTCTGAATGCACTCCATAAGAAAGTGAAGGCATATAATGTTCTTCCATTCAGTTAGCCGTCAAAAGAGAACGGCATGTGACCCACAAATAATCAAGCATATACTATAAGATTCTTAATTCCACCAACCTGATATCTTTGACATCCAAGCCCCGAGCAGCAACATCAGTGGCAACAAGAACAGGGGACCTACCAGTACGGAACTGGCTCAATACATGATCCCTCTCACCCTGAGATTTATCACCATGAATTGCAGCAGCTCCAAATGGGTGTGTAAGATTGCTAGTTAGCCGGTCACACATTTTCTTTGTTGAACAGAAGATAATGATTTTTGATCCAGGCTCTTGGGATCTCAAGATCTGGTCTAGCCGCTTTTGTTTCTCCATGTATGACAATACTTCAATGTACTGCACAAGAAATTAATTCAACATAATGTAACCTCACTATGTCCAGTACAGGTTCTCCCTCAGGTCTCAGGGAAATAGGAGAGACATTCTACCATGACGCCTCAGTCCTCTAACCCAGTTTAGGAGAGAGGAAGAATGTTCACATGAGCAATGTCCAAGAAAAGAAAACAGAAATGCACCTGTGTTATAGACTTGTTCGCGACAAGCTCATCAACATTTCCAATGTTAACCTGAACTGGATTAACCAATAGATCAGCTGCAATTTTACGAACCTCCTTTGGCCATGTCGCTGTGTACATCAGTGTCTGCCGCCGTGTAGGCACCTCCTTCACAATCTTCCTTATCTGAGGTTCAAATCCCATGTCCAGCATACGATCTGCCTCATCTAATACCAAGTAAGAAATTTGATCCAGCCTAATTCTTCCGCTCTCCAAAATATCATTTAAACGACCAGGGGTAGCAACAACAATATCTACTCCCCTTTCCAGATCTCGTATCTGAGGGCCTTTTGGGGCGCCTCCATATAGACACTAACCAAAAACCAGACAAGATTGTCAATTTTCAAGACATGTCAAAACTGAGGGCCTTTTGGGGCGCCTCCATATAGACACTAACCAAACACCATACAGCATTATCAACTTACGAGAAAATGTCAAACACACATTCACTTGGTTCATCTGTTCCAAACATGAGCATGTTAACATTTGTTAATTGATCTACGAGCAGGTGCAGAAGAATACACTGCTTATAAATCATTTGGTATATGGGGCCTTAACCTTTCCGTAATGCACTACCTTGGTGCATGGCTATTTACATTAATAAAACTTATGTTTGACCAAAAGAATCAGATAAGCATATAAAGAGTTGCAGAGTATTAAGCAAGTGTGTACAATATATCACAACACGAAAAACACAATGATTAACCCCTGGGTTTCACTATTGGCCACACAACCATTTGAAAAGATGGATCTTTACAATCACACTTCACTGAAAATTATGGCAGAGTTGAGTATAGTAAAAGTCGTGACAAAGCTACATGTCTTCTGATTAGTAGATATTAATACATTAGTTAGGTCAAGCATCAGTAGTTGGAAATCAACAGAGAAAATCTGCTTCTGGTATCAAACTTTTACGCTAAACATAGTCAAATAACAATTCATACCGTGCAAGATATCTTTGAAGATCTACCAAACTTCTCAGCTTCGACTTGTATCTGTGTGGCTAACTCTCTTGTTGGCGACAAAACCAAAATAGTAGGGCCTGATTGAGGAGTACTCCGACGTCGCTTTAGAAGAATAAAGCCAGGAAGCAAGAAACCCAAAGTTTTCCCAGATCCAGTCTTTGCAACAGCTACTATGTCGCGGCCCTCAAGTGCAATCGGCCAAGATTGTGCCTGTATTGGGGAAGGAGCGGGAAACCCAGCTTGACGTATCTGGAAATGTAAAAGTTGGAAAACCTCCATCAGCAATTGTACAAGTTTAGAAGTTACTCCTAGATTACTTAGACAATTGTGTTTAAGTGGCCAACACGAGAAGAAGCATATCCCCCTTACGCAGGCAGCCAACACTTGCATATGCAAGCAAGAGCAGGAGGACGCCTCTTCTTCAGTTCAGACCATGTGTCAGACTGACACCACCAACAGCAGTCCCAGCCACGAACAAGGATAGTTCAGAAAGCCCTTCAAAATTTGGTCCACCAAATAAGGGCACTCCAAATACTTGGAAGACCAAAAAGAGGGTCGCACAGCGTACGACATTTAGCTCCTCCCTGGAGCAAATATCGCATCTGCGTCAAAGTATAGATGGAAAAACTGGATGAGTACTGCAATGGACCTCCATCAGCCATTGAAATTAACAGAAGAAGACTTGATCCTTATAGAATAAGCTCTTAACTAGAGATGTTCCTGAAAGAGATTAAAACAACTAATGGACTACATTTATACCTCCCTCAAAATCTCTGGAGGAAGCCCGGCCGCTTCGAATGATGTGAAAGGCGGCGGCACATCACCTCCCTAGAAAATAGAACATAAAATAAGACATGAGTATGACCGACATGCCTTTTCGGGCTTGTTTGTATAGAAGGAGGGATTCTTGAAAGATGATACAAGATGAATACGCAGGTTTTCAATAAAAAACACGAGTAATGTAATGAAGTTATCATCAGTTTCACATATGAGATGTCACACTCAATGCTATAATATGTGTGCACATACAAAGAATTATAAGTTTACGAGTCAAATCTGTATTGACAATGATTTCACAGACCAAAGAAACCAAAAACAGTTTATCTTTGGCTAGGTGAACCAAACAAAAAGGCCAGTCTTGCATTTCTTATATAATTGAATTTGTTTATTTTCTAAATTGGTAACAGCCTCTTGATGTGAAGTAAGGCTATGTACAATAGACTCTTGTGGCCCGGCTCTTCCCCGGACCCCACGCATAGCGGGAGCTTAGTGCACCGGGCTGCCATTTCTTGTTTCATCAAACTAAGAATTACCCAGATTACAAAATAAGTCCCCACTGCTGTCACCAAATATATAGTAACTGCCTTTTAACTTCTATTACAATGCAAGTAGTAGTGTTTTTTGACAGAATCTCTACAAAAAAATTGTTATTCAAATGAACATAATTCCGTGCACTACCCATAGCCATTATTGTGGCCACTGGCCAGCAAAAATACGAGTGTCCTCCATTCTTGTTAAACATGATAGAGATAAACATATATAATTATTTAAACAACCTCAAATTTTTCTGAAGCTTATAGAACAACCTCAACCAAATCCCAATTGTTTCCAAAAGTTAAATCAATAGCCAAAAGGGGCTCCAGTTTCTCAATTTAAAGAAAAATGACTAATAAACAAATGGTTTCTACATGATTGAAAAGGTACAGATGCTTACTGTAACAGAAATTTCATGCTGAAGGCGATAGGCATCTGGAGATATGTCACTTGCAGCAGCTGGAGCACTATAGCCTTTAGAGGCAGATGTTCCGTCACATGAAAGCTCACTTCCTCTTGCAGTCTACAAAAATGATGGAGAAAAACTTGTGTTATTAGAAACACCGAAGACAACTTAAACTGTTTGAGGGAAAAAGAAAAATCTGCTGAGATCAAAAGAAATCTACTGAGGCCAAAACCAAGCATATTCGACTTTAAGGAGGTTCAGTAAGTATCCTTTGCATATTACTCAGGAGTGGTGTAAGCATGAAATAATTGCAATTAGAATCTTCAACTAAGTGCTGTTACAACAACTACAACCGCATAAGAACACGGATGAATCTCCTCTAAAACATACAAGTGTTAAAACACCTGTGATATTGCAAATTCTTTGTTGAACGTATTGACCCTCTGGAACATTTACTGCATAGGAATACAATTCTATTTTCTTGTACCCAGACCACACTTGTGGGATTACACGGGATATGTTGTTGTAAGGATGATATCCAACATAAGCTTACAAGAAATCAAGACAAAATGATATTTATCAGTACGCTGATTTCGCCTGTTGTTCATCACTAAGTCACCAAAAGTCAGGGAGAGAGAGAAACTGAATACACATATACTAATTAGAACTAGATACCTGAATACCCTCTCCAGAGGAAAGCTTGTTCAAGCCACCATTGGTACTTCTGTTGTATTCATTGTCATTATCACGGTCAGGACGTTGACTTTGAGAAGGCCTCTGAACTGATGAACTTACAGATACAGACGATTTATGTTGTGGAGTAGTATCCCAATGTGAAGTAGCAACAGGCCTCTCGTACTGGGTAACATTGGTCTCTGGATTCCAGAAATAGAGATATCCAGTCTTACCATCAACTAGACCTTTCCAAGGTTTGGGAAGAGTGGGGTCCACAGGTGCATAACGGGGACCAGCAGAACATGCAGTTGCAGCCATCTCAATCTTCAGCCTCCAATTACCCCTGGCACCAGAAATCACACGTCTTAAAAGCGTGAAATGAGAATTAGAGTTAAACAAAGCAATTATAATGGAAACAGACTTCATGAGTCATTTTGTTCATGCATTATATTCCATCACTTTCTTTACATTGTACTTATTTCCTTTTTATTTAGTTAGTAAAACCTTCTAAATATATGGAGTCTTACTCTTATACAAATTCTTTTATTTCTCTTATTTTTCTCTCTAAAGACGGGGATTCTAAATTAATTTCTTCTTTAATTAGAAATTCCTTAAAGATTTCTATTTTTTCTATAAATAGAATCAGGTATATACAAATGGTACTAATAATGCACTACAGTCAAAACAGTAAAACAAGGGGTTCTCAAAAGAGAGAGAGACGACAAACTACAGAACAGAAGAGAACACGTTACGTCAAGAGAAGTAGACACAGTCTCAATAGAGACAAAGCGACACATCCAAATTTGCCCCTTGCAGTGTATGATAAAAGCAAAAGGCAGCACATAATATTTTTGTGTTGCAATCCCCTCACCAACCAAAAAAAAACCACCCAGACACCTTTCCATTTTTCTCTCCGCTACCCCACCACCACCCCTTTTTGTCAACAAAACACTTAAGGTCAGATGTCAAATACATAAAGCTGAATGAGTGGGAGCAGATTACATAACTCTCAGAGAACAGGAACGTCAATTAGCTATGACCACCGTTAACTATAGTAATACGAAGCTAGGGTCCTCTCAATCAAAAACATGCACACACGCATGTATATACAAGTGGACTAGTTCAAAATAGGGATGGCAGTGATGCGAGGCGGGGCGGGTTTGACCTTATGAGGTTGCGGGTTTCCTCCTACTAGCATAGTGATTGTAGATATTCCATTGTTTCGTTTCAGTAGGAGAAACACACTGCAGATTCCATCTTCAACAGGATTCCATTATTACCACATAAAATTTGTTAAAATTTAAAGTATGCAAGAAGTTTCCAAAGTAAATAAAGAGTTCAAGTATCTGTTGGTTTAGTCTCTGTAGAAGCCATCCATTTAGTTCTTATCAATCAACAAAAAAAGACAAGCCAACTAAATTTGTTGGTTTGGTTCTGTATGACCTGGAGGAAGAGAAAATGGAAGATGGAGTTATTAAGCTACGTTCTTAGTTTATTTTTTAACGCAAAAATAATTTAGTATTAATTTTTTATTTAGTTTTCTGGTTTTTAAAAAAGAAAATAGTGTGGCCTGGGCGGGGGCGGGTTTAAAACACATAAAAATGCTATGCGGGGAGGGGGCGGGTTTAAAAAACATAAAAATGCTATGCGGGGCGGGTTGAAATTTTGCGGGTTAAGGCTAAACCCGCCCTGCCCCTTTGCCATCCCTAGTTCAAAAGCTTTTGAAAAGCTGGACCACAAAAGCAAAAACAAAACAAGCAGTCATGAAACCCTAAAACACACAAATTTGGTAAACCTACTTGTGTATAGGAGCTAAAACAACGGGAAATCAACAGGTACAAAAGGATGACAACTCAAAACCAAACCATCAAAAAAATTAAACCGATCAAAAACATAAACACATGCATTTATACGCAAGTGGCACTAGTTCAATAGCTTTTGAAATGTTTGTACACAAAGCTATAACAAAACAGTCACGAAAACCCTAAACACACAAATTTGCTAAACCTATTTATAGGAACTAAAATGTTGATTCTACAAAAGGAATGACAACTCAAAACCAAACAATCAAATAAATTAAACCGAAAAAAAACACACACACATGCATTTATATGTAAGTTGCACTAGTTCAAAAGCTTTTGAAATGTTGGCACCAAGCTATAACAAAATAAACAGTCATATAAACCCTAAAACCACATATTTGCTAAACCTACTTGTATATAGGAGATAAAATATCGAATAAAAACAGCTACAAAAGGAATGAATACTCAAAACCAAACAATCAAATAAATTAAACTGATAAAAACATACACACATACATTTATATGCAAATGGCAGTAGTTCAAAGCTTTTGAAATGCTGGAACACAAAAGCTATAACAAAATAAACAGTCATTAAAACCCTAAACACACAAATTTGCTAAACCGGGGCTGATATAACGGGAAATCAACAGTTACAAAAGGATAACTCTAAATAAAACAATGAAAAAAAATTAAACCGATCTAAAACCCTACATTATCATTTACTAACACATAGCAAGGGTTAAATGTCAAACATTACAAGTTCAACTCAGATCTGAAACATATCGAGTAGAAATGAAAATTTATACCTAACGACGTCGTTTCGATGATCACTCCAGTCCGTTCTCTCTAGCCAGAGAGAATCCTACGCTTCCAATGGTGGAGACAGAAGCGTAGCTGCGTAGGTATACTGAAGAGGTAAAAAATCGGCTCACAGGTGGATCTTTATAAGAGAGCAGAGAAATTCTCCAACAACAGTGCCTCCTTGTGTTAGAGCTAATTAACCATGGTTAGGTTAGTATTCAGTGGGTATGACTCTATGCCACCTCACCAATTTCTACCAACAAACAAACATCCTCACAACGTAATACAGGAAAAATATTTCTACACGGATAGAATACTCCGTCCATTGGTAGCAAACTAGCAGTTTTATCACTTTATGTTACTTTTTAATTAGCCGTGAAGATTAAAATATACATAGAGTCTGTTTGGATGGGCAGTAGACACAAGTGATTCTGATAGAAGTGATTTGTTTATGTTTAGATGCAATAATGTAAAAGTGATTTTTATCAAATGATGTTCGGATAGTTTTGATCAAAATTATTTTTGAATGTAGAATTACTAAAATTGACATTTAGTCAATACATATAAATAAAAATTACTAATAAATGGAAGTATGTAAATAAAAATTACAAATAGATAATAGAATTTAAAGTGCAATATAGTACTTAAATATTAGTAGAATATTATTACAATACTAATTTAAAGTGCAAATAGTATTTAAAAATAATAAATTCAGAGGAAGCGCCGCAGCGCTCTTCAGGCAATTCTTCAAAAAAAAATCGATACTTCAATTTAGGTATATTTATTTCTTGTTTGTTCAAAATATAATGTATTATAGTAGTAATATTCGGAGTATTTGAAAGAAGACAATAAAAAAAGGAGAAGGATAATCCTAGTATAATCGGACAACGTTACGATGTTTGAGGAGTTTAAAGTTCCAATCTGCAATTACACATGAACAAATGTCAACTTTAATAGTATATTTGATTTTTTTAATTAAAGCAGAACATGAGTAGTATATTTGATTTTTTTAGTAATTATTTCTAGATATTTAAAGAGGGTAATGAAGTTGTATATTTGGATTTTTTTTTAGTAATTATTTTTAGATATTTAAAGAGAGTAACGAAAGTTGTATATTTGATTTTTTTAGTAATTATTTCTAGATATTTAAAGAGGATAACGAAGGTGGATAGAGTTGTTGATGAAAATTAAAGAGGGTAATAAAAGAAATAGTAAAATTCAAATTGAAATAAATGGTAGAAGTGCTTACAGTGTTTACAAATTTTAATACATGACTGTAAGACTTCGAAAAGTCAAACAAAACACGCTAATTTTCATTATTTTCACGAAAGTGCACTGTGCTCAATTCAAACAGACACATAAAGTATTATCTTATCAGATTTAATAAATATATATATATATATATATATATATATCCAAAGCGATTAGTAACAAATCAAAGAAGAAATTGACAAGAATTTTAGACTGGACACTTACTTTTATAATCAAAGTAATGCCGAAGAAGATGAGAAGATGAATATTCTTTTTGTGTATAAAATCTGAGTCAAGACCTCTGAATTTATAACCAATTATAGGTATCTCTTCGGATTAGGTGTTTTTTTTCTAAAGAGACGTGTACCTTTTCGAAAAATAATTTTTTTTACGAAAAAAGGCATCGGGACTAAAACTTTCATTTCTCATTCACATTAAAGATACCCAACAAAAATTAATTTGTATAATATACATATTTATTAAAAAAAATTAGTTGTAAATAATTATTGAACTGCTAACTTGCGAAATAAAAAACAGAACATAAAACATTGATTCACTGATTAGATTTTAACAATTTGTAAATTAATGTTATTAAATAGAATGATGTCAAACCCTTTCAAAATTAAAACGAAAAACAGTATTATATAATTGGGGAACTGGTAAAGAGTGTGGTCTAAAATGGTAAAAAAAAAAGACATCATAACTTCGCATCTTAGGTTACTTTCAAGATTTTCATTAGCTGGCTCGACCAAACGCAATTACCGATCTAGATGGATTGTTCACTCTCTATTTTTTGAGAGGTTGTTTGAGACGGTAGCATTAGCTAGGCAATCTCTATTGAATTATAACTTGAATCTTGAAAATCGATTGTTTTTAAACACAGTCATTCTATCAAGACCAATGAATAATGATATCCAGATTTGGTAGAACCACAATTCTTATGCTCTAAGTTTGTTTCTGATTCCAGTATAACCGTCTTTCAAATACTTTTTTTTTATTTCCATCCGGTGACCCCGATATATATATTTAATCTTAAAAATACCCTAAATAAACAATTGTATTATGATAATCTGAATACACAATACCATGTGTGTCTATTTTCATTTAACGACAACGTTGAGACTCTAGTTGGAATGTTGAGTTAATTAATTTAAGTTTACGTAACCAAAGAATTTGAGCAAACAGGTGGTAAAGGCACTTTCAAGTTTCAACTCGAAGGTAAAGGTGGGAGCTCCTTGGGGAGGGGGGGAAAATAAAGAGCAAACGGGAGTAACAGACTCAACTAAAATACGCAGTAAGATAATTGCAAACTAAGCTGGGCATACACAGTTTAAACAACGAATAAGGTAAAGTTCACGATACATTACTATTTACAAATAATTGTCTCTGGAGTTGGTACAGGAGCAAAATCAGCTGATTACATAATGGCTAACAGTGGTATTGTCACGCCCCGGCTTTTCTTAAGTCTTTCCTTAAGGCGTGATGACACCTGGACAATTATTTATTTTTCAGGCGAACCGTTAACTTCTTTTCGTCCTAGATTAAATATGTATTTAAATGCGAAAATAATATATATATATATAATAATAAGCAATTCAAAGCTTACAAAGAACAATCTTGTGAGGGGCATTCCCCGAGATAATGGAACCTAGTTCTTTAAACATACTTTATGAGAATAACTTTCACAAAATCCGAAATAATGGATTGGTGGGTCAAAGAGGGCTGGACGATCGCTAGCCATTCATGAGCTTTTCCTCTATCACGTTTTTAAAATATGTTAAATAAAAGTCACTCTACCATCCAAGGTGAGTGAAACTCACCCTATAATTCAAAGTAATCTCACAATATTTTAAGTCTGTATATATTAGGACACAATAACCATGTTATGAAACAAACTTCAACATTTTCAATGTATCATAATCAAGTATTCACACAATAATATTCTCTTTCAATTCGTTTCAGGACGTACTCAGCTTAACCAACATACATGTTTTATCTCATGTTACATATTAAGGTATTTCTTTGTATTTACATATTTGTTGCGGCATGCAACCCGATCCGATGCATTTACATATTTGTTGCGTGCAACGATCCGATGCATTTACAAATGCATTTACATATTTGTTGCGGCGTGCAACCCGATCCGATGCATTTACAAATGCATTTACATATTTGTTGCGGCGTGCAACCCGATCCGATGCATTTACAAACGCATTTACATATTTATTGCGGCGTGCAACCCGATCCGATGCATTTACAAATGCATTTACATATTTGTTGCGGCGTGCAACCCGATCCGATGCATTTACAAACGCATTTACATATTTGTTGCGGCGTGCAACCCGATCCGATGCATTTACAAATGCATTTACATATTTGTTGCGGCGTGAAACCCGATCCGATGCATTTATAAATGCATTTATTTATTTGTATTTGTATATGTTATATGTTCAAAAGACTCAATTAATATTTCCTTCTTTCAATATTTCACTCTTCTCACTTGTATGGGTTACAACTCTCAAACCGTAAGTCGGATTTACGTACGTAAAGTCTCAAACTGTCGAGAACAGAATAACCTAGAACTTTTATTCAGTACAAAATTTTAAATTCCCCACCGAAACATTCAGTTTTTCAGTTTTAACAATTACATTAAGAACTGTTTCGCCGAATTTATTATCAGAACGATACACAATCTTAAAACAGTCATAACTTCTTATCCGTAAGTCGGATCAAGCCCCGTAAATTCCCAAAATGACGAGAAAATACAAAACTAGGACTTTCATTTGAATCAACATTTCATATTCTGTACCAATTTCAACAGTTTTACCATTTTACCCACTGCTTTACGGACTTTCAAACGATCCGGCGCAGAAGTTTTAAAATACTATAACTTCTAAACCGTAAGTCCATTCTACCTCTTCTTTAGTTCAATATGTTCGTAACAAATTGATTTACAACCATACCAAATTTCGTCCAATTCCAACAAGTGAAACTCGGGAAAAACAGTTCATAATTCTACTTGCTCTCAGATTTCGTCCAAATCTGTGGCAGAAAGTTTAAATTATGATAACTCTTAAACCGTAAGTCCGTTTTACATCTTCTTTAGTTCAATCTGTTCGTAACAAAGTGATTTACAATCATACCAAATTTCGTCTAATTAAAACAAGTATAACTCCGAAAAACAGTTTGTAACGTTCATGTCCCGAACTAGTTGTTTAAGAAATCTAAGTTCATAATTTTTCTTTTAACACCAACATTATATTCTAACATGTATAAAACTTAAAATACAGGATTTCACTAAGAAATTTGAGTGAGAAAAACTCACTTTTGTTTCTTCATAACTGTGAATAGAAATCTCAACCTTTGACTACGCCTTTTTGGAACTCCTCAATTGCTTAAGATAATTTTTGTTTTCAGTATATTCTGGTCTGGTTTCTTTCTATATATTATCGATTGTGCAGATCAAGGGGGAAAATATACTGTGTATTGGAAATATATATATATATAGGATGTGAACTGTGTAGATCATGGGGTAAAAGTGCATTGTGTGTGCTTGGAGTGTGGGACGTGGGAGGAAAATGGGGTGAGTGTTGCTTTTGGTTGAGCAAACTTTTCTTTGCTTTTGGTTCAGTTATTTAATTAGTTTAGCTAACGTTTTTTTTATTTTTTATTAGTTTAGCTAACGTTTTCTTTTTCTTTTGTTTCTTTTTTTTTTCAATTTTCCAAGACTTCACAGGTATATGTCAAAAGGTTTTCCTAATATATATATATATATATATATATATATATATATATATATATATATAGAGAGAGAGAGAGAGAGAGAGAGAGAGAGAGAGTAAATAAGTAGTAGTTTACAAAAGATACAAATTCTTTACAAGACTAGAAACCTAGGAAGGGACACTGCTTTTTGGCATGTTCTGGTAAAAGTTTGTTTAACTGAAGACGCTCCTTTCAGCTCTGCAGATGATATTATCTCATAATAAGAAAAACAACTATATGAAGGGAAAAAAGAAGTAAATACTTAAAACATGAGGAGAAGATAATAATTAAACCTTGAGGCCTGAAGTTGAACAGAGGTGGCAGCGGAAGACCATTAGGAAGAAGAGCATTAGGGTCACGGAGTTAATCGAATAGACCATATAAAAGTAAGATATAGTAAAATTTCCTCACACAAATGTTTGCTGCCTCAAATTTGATACTTCTCTCTTTTCTCACCACTGTGTTTGCAACTGGAGGATCTCACTGGAGGAAAAAGAAAATCGAGAGAGAACTTGTTACACTCACTGCGGTGCGTCTCAGATTTGGAGAATACTGGAGAAGCCTTGAGACGAGATCCACAGCTTCAGGAGTCATCCGCTTATGAAAAATCTGTATAATGCAGGGTTGCAGCCATGAGTTTTTAGATGTGCATGCATGCCATGCAACATATCTTCTATACAGGAAAATAGCTCATTCTTACCTTGTGCCAGGGGTGAGCTTTGATTTGCGGGAACCTAAAGGGAACATTAATTAGATTTCTTCACGTGTTGGTGTTCCAAGAACCTAAAGGGAACATTTAGATTTACTGAATTGTGCGAACCAAAAAAATTGAATAGTCATTGATGTAAGATGTTGGAATAATTTTCCTTAGGAATTTCTTTCACTAATCACAATATATATAGTTGTACAAAAGTGATTCTTAATACAGTAAGAATTCTAAGTTACCTTAAATACATGATACTAATAAATACAATATATACTGTGAATATTTAAAAAATATTCGCTAACACACCCCCTGTTGACACCCAATTTTGACCCTCTCGCCCAGTCATTAACTATAAAATTGCACTAATTTTTGTAAAATAATTTTTAGGGATTTTTATAATAAAATGCAGCGATAAAACATAAATACATGCATAAATAAATAATTTAATAATGACATCGCGTCTTACGTAGAGTTTTAAGCACTTAGAGTCTCGCGCCCGCATTAATTAACTTTAAGCTTTGTCGTAATTCTTAAATAATTAATAAATGCATAAAATAAATAATTTAGCGATAACGTCGTGTCAGGTAGCATAGCCGCATTTATTAAAAAATCATTTGTAATTTAAAAATCAATTTTTTATCTGATATATGCATTTAATAGCACCGCATTTATAAAGCTTTAAACGATTCTTAAATATCATACTCGCATTTAGCATTTAAGTAATTTAATCTAGACTCAATTTTAATTTTAATTTAACTTCGCAATAATGCAATAATAAAATTTTAATAGCGCCGCATTCTAGAGCATTAAGCATTAATTAAATAACACACCCGCATTTATTTTATAACAATTAGATAATTTAATCACAATTAATTAATTACTTTGTCACTAATTAAGAGCCTAAAACTAATAATTATAACACTAACTTAAAACTCTACCTAATTAAAACTAACCTAATACCTAATACCCAATACCTAAATAATACCCCACTTACATTACCCCAAATTTCAACACCCGACAAGCCCAACCCGCCCACACCTTATTTCCTCGACCCGGCCCATTCCCTGTCTTCCCTGCACTTCCAACAAAAGAAAAAAACCTAAAAGAAACCTAAACCTAAAAATCGCGCGACCTTCTCTTCCCATCGCCCAAACTTACCATAACCATGCCAAATCTTCCAATTATCGTCCAAAATCTTACACCCATGCTATCATACAGACTACCATAACAAGAACCACTCAACATATACCCCGAATAAACTTACCTTCCAAAATAGATTCCCTAAGAAATCAGTCACGAAGACAACCATCAACTTTCCATATCAGTCCACAAAATCGCACCAAATCAGTACTAAAATTACGTTGATATCAGCCCAAAAAATGACCTAGTTTAGAACCCGAATTAGGGCTATAAATACGGAAGTTATACGTCTGATAGGCATCGACGGGGATTCAAAAGTGGAGGATACCCATAGCATCGAAATTGAGAAATAGAGAGAAAACAGACAAGATTTATTCGGAATTAGCATTCTAGGGCAGATAAGCAGAACTCTCGAGCTTTCTGAGAAGTCTCATCCTTTCGCATAACCGCAATAAAACCCTCCGAGCGAACCGACGACTTGATACTCTGCACCGATTCACTGCTCGGAGAAGGTAAAACCAAAACTCTTCTCGATTCGCTATCGCCGTGTTGTTCATATGTCTGTATGCTTGATTGTAACCTGTTGCCACGTTTTCGAGCATGTGTAATGCATTTAGACAAAATGTAGGAGTATTTGGTAAAGTAATGCAAATATGATTAGTAAGCGTAGTTCTAAAAGCCATATGTTATATAGTATTAGATCTCCAGCTTGGTTAATACATGTTAGGTTAATTTGTTGCTGGGTCAAGTTGACATGTTTACTTACTGGAATCAGTGTGATATATGTGCTGGTATGACTGATTATGCATGTGTTAACTGTTTGTCCTGCTGGTTAATATTTGTTGAACCCCCTTAGTAAAAGTTAATTGTCATTGATATTCGCGACTGTGGTCATTAATGTGTTCAGATCACACTAACACTTATTGTGTTGCGGCGTAGCCAAATAGAATTAATTATTGTATAAATTATAGGAATAACATATGAGTATCCCTGAACCATGAATAGATGTCGTATGTGTTCTGCTATCTGAGATTTTATTTAGGTAATGGTTCCATTATATTCTTGTCCATGCCAAACCAGTGTTAAGGATGTTTTGAGTACAGTATGGCACTTCCTTTAGTTTTTTTTATTGCCATGGTTTCCCTGTTGAAACATTCATTTAGCGTTAATACAGGGCTTAAGTAAGAATGAAAGTAGATTTCCATTTGGGTGTCAGTTTTCATATGCTAATGTTAGTAAACAGAAAACAAATCCAGTATGCCAGTGATAAGGTCATTGAGTTATCGTGCATGTTAGTTGGCTAAGAATAATGCTTCGCTTTTATTTCTAAGTGTTCTCCCATACACCGCTTATTGTGTAATGTGTTATATGTGTCTAATGTGTGATATACCTAGACATCGCCTTGTCACCGTTTGAAGCTCTTTATTTAATATACCCCGTCATTAAGAATGAAGGAAGATTTGGGTTCAAGACCATGTTTAGGAGTGTAATTTGGAATTTATTATTTGACCCCTACTTTGCCTAAAGATGACAAATGGTAAGATGGTCCTGGTCAGTAAGTATTATGAGCTCATATCCATAAAGGGCATAGGGTAGAAGTTGGATTGAAAATTTATACTTGCCTGTGATAACTTCTGGACCACTGTGTGTTGTGGAGTATCAAATTTTTACTATGTGTGCTTTAACTTCAACGACTTGAATATTTGAAATATACTTAAATCAGTAATCTTCTTTCTTAACTTAGCACATTAGTCTTCAGTTCCCCATTCGATTTTATCCTCTGTTTGGCCTTAACATATGTGTGTGCTTAAATACAAAATTATGTGTCAAGTGCTGTTTTTTTTTTAGTTAAATAAATTTAGACATATACTAATCTTTATTTCCTCTCTTTTCATGGCATGCCCGGAGCTAAACAAAGAGTCTCAATGCGAGACTCCCCCATGAATTATAACAGACAAAGATCCACATCTATGTGCATTTATCATTGCCTCAGAAATTCCAAGCCGCAGGCAAAAGACATCGCCATTCCTCGAGTCCTTCTATTATTTTCTACCCCGCCCCCCTCCTCATTCATTCATTTATTGTAAATTATTTGTCTAACGCTACATTAATTAATAGAATAATTAGAATATCTAAACCCTGAACCTCTAGATTAGAAAGCAATTCTCTTTAGGTTAATTATTCTAAATTCACTATATATTGCTTAAGTCATACTAAACTATTAAATTTCATTTATCCTCGTAATTGTTCGCCGCTAGCGTTTTATTACCAGATTTCCAACCCATTTTGTTATAGACCCTCATTAACATTCACATAAAAGCCCCCCTATAATAATATATGTTTAATTAGAACTAGCTTTATATATTTTTAATCTCACGTTTTATGGAAACTTCCTATATTTTTTACTTAAATAGATTTCAAAGGTAGGTATTGCATCTTAATATAATAATTACCCTAAGTTTGGCAGGACAACCGCAAGTTAGCGGATCTTAGAGGGTGCCTAACCCCTTCCCTCTAGATTAATAAAGAACTCTTACCCAGAACCTCACTAAGTTTAGCAGACCATTAAAATGGAGTTAATGTTTACTTTAACCTAGTTAAACATTTAGGTGTCCTAATTCACCCAAACTAATTAGGTGGCGACTCCGCGAACCCTTAGCATTCTAGCAACCCTTTAGCCTTTAGGCACTTCAGCATTTTAGCACCCTTTTAAACTTTAGCATCTTTTTGCACCTTTTAGCACCTTTTAATATTTAGCAACATCTTTAACATTTTAGCATTCCTTTTGCACTTTTTAGCACTTTATTTATTTTCTAACATTTGCATTTTGAGCAGGGTTCGCTATTTTAGAAAAAATGCCGGTAGAAAAGGCGCGACACCCTCGCGAAGCGGGAGGAGGCGAACATCGCTGGATCTCAAGTGCGTGAACGCTTATGCAGGTAGTCCCTTTGTGAAGATGTCTGCTGTTGACACCCAATTTTGACCCTCCCGTCCAGTCATTAACTATAAAATTAGATTAATTTTGTAAAATAATTTTTATGATTTCTTATAATAAAATACAGCGATAAAACATAAATACAGGCATAAATAAACATTTTAATAATGGCATCGTGTCTTACGTAGAGTTTTAAGCACTTAGAGTCCCGCGCCCGCATTAATTAATTTTAAGCCCTGTCATGATTCTTAATTAATAATAAATACATAAAATAAATAATTTAGCAACAACGTCGTGTCAAGTAGCATAGTCGCATTTATTAATACGCAAAGCAATTTCATAACTTATTTAAAAATAATAATGCACAATAAATAAGATCTTAAATAGCGCCGCATTCTAAAATATTAAGCACAAATTAAATAACACGCCCGCATTTATTATTATGACACTTAGACTAATAAAACACCTAAATAATTTAATCACAATTTAAATAATTTACCCCTAATTAAAACTAACCTAACACTTAACACCCAATACCTATTTCTACCCAGCCCAACCCGAGAGGCCCACGCCCCAGCGTTATTTCCCTCAGCCCATTTCCCCTAAGCCTTTAACCTCTCCCCTTTACTTCATTACCCGCAGAAGCCCAACTCGGGCCCCCTCATTTCTTTTCCCTTATCAGCCCTTTTCTCCCTCGTTAACCCTAGAAAACACTAAGAACCCTAGAAACGCCGCACACTCCTTACCAGCCTTTAGCCGCGAATCTCGCCGGATTTTCAGGGTGGAAAATCCGGCGACCTTCCTTTCCCTTTACCCATACACACCCAGCCAACAATTTCTTACCATAACCAAACCAAATCAGAAATCCTTTACCTTGCCATAACATGCACAAATCGCACTAAAATCAGCACAAATCTCGTCGAATCAAGCACAAGTCTCATCCTCAATTACTTACCAAACTTAGAACCTAGAGTTAGGCTATATAAAGCACATGCAATAGGCATTCGAGCAGGGCAAGGACGGGGAGATCACATTAGAGTAGAGCAGGGAAGGAGCCTATCGAAAAACCAACAGAGGAACCTGGGAAGGAACCTTTTAGTATCACCGAAGAAGCAGATACTAGCACTCAGAGCAAAGAATCCGTCGAGTATTCAAAGAAAGAAACCAACAAATAAACCTTGCCCTTCTATTCGCGTCGCAAACCCAAAACGTCAGTGGGCCGATGACGATATCTTTGCCGGTTATTTGCGGAGAAGGTAAATCAATTGCTCGATTCATTTTTGTATCTCGTGCTCTTACGTTAAATGTGTGTTAATTCGATTCATTCATGTTCTTTGTGTTCATAAATGTACGAATACGATATTAGTCGCGCTTTAAATTAACCCCGATATATTCGCCTGAGTTGTTGTTAAAACTTATATCTAATGCAATATGTCAAGATAATGATTGGCGGATCTTCCGAGTTCACAACCATATTCGATTCATTAGGCAAGCCCGTGATTTGTATGCTACTGTTACCATCTCCAAACATTGGGCTATATCATGGAATCTTGTTAACTAGTTATGTCCGCTTTATACGGTCCAGGGTGTTCGGTGTTGGTTATTAAGTGCAAAGATAACAGGAGGGGTGGTCTGGAATATATTTAATCCCCTGCTAAGTTGTACTATGAGGCATCATGAAACTTGTTTAATATGCATCCGATGCATTAGAAGGCGGTAGGTTTGGCATGAATTGACCAACTTAAGTCACTTAGAGATCATGTTAAGCCTATTGCGAGAATCACCCAATTAGATAGTTTGATTCAGGAAACTGGATCAAGTTGCCTAAGTTAAAATGATACAATGCCTTATCTACACAATATGGATGAAGCCCTGCCCATAAAGTAGTTGATTGCCAGTTTATACCAAAGGCCATTCATTCTTCTATCAGGGAATAATCTATCACTGCCTCTAATGTTGAGATATATCGGTGATTGTCATTCTTCGATCGCAAGATGCCTGTGAAATTTGTTTGAGTTTAAAGGAAAAATCTTGTCTTAATAAATTGAAACTAAGGCCCGCAAATATCCATTTCGCCTCAGACTATCTGTTTGACCCACGAACGTGTTAGGTCCATCCATTTTACTCGATTCTCCTTGATTGGGCATCATTGCTCCTATTGTTTTCATATTGTGCAGATTTATCAAATTGCACGACTATGATTGATTGTATGTTTGGGCCACTTTTGCATTTCGCTCAATGCGCACCGAGGGCCCGATCGCCTCAGGCGCTTTTCCTTTTAGCTCTTTGAGTCATTGTGACATGTTATGTGCTCGTCCTAATTATTTGTATCAATTATTATTTGGGCTCGTACTAATCCTTATCTTTCGTTATTTTTACATGTAATGCAATGCCTTGGAGCAAAAGGAAGAGTCTCAATAAGAGACTCGTCGCAACTCACGAAGACCCGCATTTATGTGCATTCATCTCGCATAGGAAATTCCAAACCGCGGCGAAAGGACATCGCCATTCTTCGAGTCATCCCTTTTTTTATTTATATCCTCCTTCCTTCATTTGTTGTAATTATTTGCCTAACATTTACCCTTAACATTAAGATATTCAGAATAGTTTGAGCTTGGGTCGTCCTTAGTAGGGGTTTAACATTAGAAATTTACGTGCCCCCCTAAACCATTTTAGCTTAAGTTATAATTAAACCATTTAGTCACATAATTAATCATGTAGCTAAGATATTATTTTAACATCCCTAAACCATTTGCTAAAAAAAAATCCATATATAAATCTTATTTTTTATATGTATAGCAAGGAACCCCCTTAAGCATATGGGATACTAATTAAGATAGGCAAATGTATACATTTAGCCGGTAAATCCACTTTGCATCACCTATTTTACACAACCAATAAATGCACACTTTAAAACTTTATTTTTTATAGCATTAGTTTTACAGACTTTATCAACATGCCTACTTTATAAAAAAAATATTCTGAAGCATCTTTTATATTTTAAAAACAAGCATTTTTAAACATAATAATTACCTTAGGTTTGACAGGATAACCGCAAGTTAGCGGATCTTAGAGGGTGCCTAACCCCTTCCCCCTAGA
The DNA here is from genome assembly GCA_029844215.1 of Przewalskia tangutica. Lineage (NCBI taxonomy): Eukaryota > Viridiplantae > Streptophyta > Magnoliopsida > Solanales > Solanaceae > Przewalskia > Przewalskia tangutica. Next base: position 109,375,959 of record CM056733.1, on the reverse strand, counting down.
TTAATAAAGAACCCTTACTCGGAATCTCATTACGTTTAGCAGACCATTAAAATGGAGTTAATGTTACTTTAAACTAGTTAACATTTAGGTGTCTTAATTCACCCAATTAATTAGGTGGCGACTCCGCGAACCCTTTTAGCATTTTAGCACTCCCTAGCAACCTTTTGCATTCAGCACCCTTTTAAGCGCATTTCTTTTAGCATTTCTTTTGCACTTTTTTGCATTTTAGCACCTTTTAAGCATTTTTAACTATTTAGTTATTTTTATTTATTTTCTAACAATGCATTTTAAGCAGGGTTCGCTAAAGAAAATGTCGCGGCCGAAAAAGGGCGCGACATTTGCATACTGATAAGAGAAAGGTACATGTAGAATTTTGACAAGACAACGTGTCACCTTCTCACGAACAAAATGAATATCCATCTCAATATGTTTGGTCCGCTGATGCTGGACCGGATTATGAGACATATAGATAGCAGATATGTTATCACAATAGACTTATAGATGTCTTACGCAATGGACAACTCAGCTCCAAGAGGAGATTTCGGATCCAACAAATCTCATCAACTACATTAGCAACACCCCTATACTCTGCTTCGGCACTAGATCGGGATAACGTGGCTTGTCGCTTGGCAAACCAAGAGATCAGATTATCCCCTAAGAACACACAATAGCATGAAGTATAGCGTCTCGTGTCCAGGCACCCTGCCCAATCAGCATCTGTGTAGGAAAGTAACTTGTTCAGAGCGGAGGCGTAGAGATGCAACCCATAGTCAGGAGTGCCCTTAATGTATCTGATAATACGCTTAAGAGCGCAAAATGGGGTTCCCTAGGAGCATGCATGAACAGACACACCTGCTGGACGGCATATGCAATGTCGAACTGGTGAAAATGAGTCTTGAAGAGCACCGCAAGACACATAGAGAGTAGGATCAGACACTGGATCACCCTCAGAGGCACTGAGCTTGGATTTCGAATCAACATGAGTAGGCATAGTCTTGCAATTCGACATCTTAGCTCTGAACACAATTTCTTTTGCATACTTACACTGACTCAGGAACATAGTATCTGCGGATCTAGTGACTGATATACCCAAGAAGTAACTCAGCTTGCCCAAATCAGTAATAGCAAATTCAGTTTTGAGAAGAGCAATAATGTCATTTTTCAACTTATCAGATGAGGCAGTGAGAACAATGTCATCAACATATAATAACAAGTAAGCGATGTCACTACCATGATGAAAAATGAACAGAGATGTGTCACACCACGCAAATAAACTCACCGCATAATATACATTAAACCTGGCCATACCAAGCACGAGGTGCTGCTTTGAACCGTAGAGTGACTTCGCGAGGCGACATACATAATGAGAACAATGGGATGAACAAAACCGGTGGTTGACGTGTATCGATTTCTTTCAAATCTCCATGAAGAAATGCATTTTTGACATCCAGCTGATGAATCGGCCATTTCTTACCCATAGCAATACGAAGAACAGTATGAATCGTAGCCGGTTTAACAACCGGGCTAAAGGTATCACCACAGTCAATGCCCTCCTGCTTAGTGCCATTTGCCACAAGTCTAGCCTTGTAGCATTCCAAAACACCACTATATCTGAATTTGTGACGAAAAAAGCCACAAACATCTGATCACATTCACCCCCTCTGGTCTAGGGACAAGATCTCAAGTATGCTGCTTAGTTAAAGCATTATATTCCTCAGACATGGCTGCATTCCAATTAGGGTCAAATTTAGCCAATTTGGGATTCTTTAGGGGTGGAGAAATGATTTGGATGATGTGTTAAATCGACTTTAAGTTTGAAAATCCGTGTTTGTACGAGTTTCCATTTGGTATCGGGACATTGGGTGGTGGCATTGTTGTTGAAGTGCGAGTTGAGGTTAGTTCACTAGAAGGTGGCCGTGATGCCGAAGCGAGGAGGCGAGCAGTGAACTCATCTGGAAGAGGCACGGGCGCATCTCGAGAGCATGGTGCTAAAAGTTCTGCAGGAAGAGAGGGCTCACTGGAAGGCAGGCACCGCGGTGCATCCTCGAGGGACCGCGGTGCTAAAAGTTCTGCATGAAGAGGGGGCTCACTGGAAGGATGACACCGCGGTGCATCCACTGTGGACCGTGGTTTTGAAGTCGAAATTTGGGTTAGCTGACTTAGAATGGTTGGAGATATGACTGGTTCATCAAGAAATGAGTAGTCTGGTTTCCGCTATTTCTGAGGGTTTGAAAACGGAAATATCGTCTCATTGAACGTGACGTGACGAGAGATGTGAATTTTACGAGTGGACAAATCATAGCACAGATAACCCCTATGGTTGGGTGGGAAACCGAGGAATACACAGGGTGTAGTTCGAGGAGCCAACTTATGAGGGGTGGTGGAGGTAAGATTGGGATAACACAGACAACCAAAGATCCGTAGGTAGTCATAAGAAGGAGTTCTACGATATAGAATGTCTGTGGGGGTCTTAATTTGTAATGTGCTAGTAGGTAAAATATTTAGAAGGTATTCTACCATTTTGACAGCATAGACCCAGAAAGATGATGGCAGACAGACATGAAATAGGAGGGTACGGACCATGTTATTAATAGTACGAATAATTTGTTCAGCTTTACCATTTTGAGGTGAGGTGTGAGGACAAGAGAAGCGAAACACCATACCTTGTTGGGAGCAAAAATTATGAAAAGCCGAATTATTAAATTCACGTCTGTTATCACATTGAAATGATTTGATGGATTTTTCAAACTGAGTTTTAATAAATCCGTGAAACTCAAGAAATTTAGCAAAAACTTCATATTTGAATTTTAGAGGATAAATCCATACAAAATGTGAGAAATCATCCAATAGCACAAGATAGAATTTATGACCTAGAGAGCTAACAACAGGAGAGGTCCACAAGTCAGCATGAACAATGTCAAATGGTGAAACTGTAATATTCATTGAAGACATGAAAGGAAGAAAAGTATGTTTGCCAAGCGGGCAAGAAAAACAATGTTGGGCAAGTTTCTCATTATTACATTTAATACGCTGATTGTTTCTAAGAAAAGAAAAAACATGATCTCCTGGATGCCCAAGCCTATTGTGCCAGGTGGATGGAGATAATGCAGCAAGGGAGACTGGTTGTTGAGTTCTGACAGCGGAAGAGTTTGTGAAGGGGTAGAGGTCTCCCACACTATTGCATCGAGTAAGAATTCTCCCCGTATTGAGATCCTTCACAAAAAAACCAAAAGGGTCAAAATCTACAGACACCCAATTATTACGAGTGAATTTCCTAACATATATCAACTTTTTAATAATTTGAGGGTCGTAGAGGACATGGTTAAGTGAAAAGGGTGGATGGATTTTTTATTTGTGTATTGTCATAACCTGTAATTGGAATGCGGTGACCATTGCCAACAGTAATGTATTGAGGATACTTTAACTGAAACTGTTGGGAGAAATTACCTGAAGAGTTGGTCAAGTGTGATGTGGCTCCGGAGTCCATATACCAATTGTCGCGATTGCGAGCAGAGTGAGTGTGTCAAAGCTTCGCCCAAATCAGTGGGTTGCATCCGGGCTAAAGAAAAGTTGACCGACATCGATGGGCTCGCTGAGGAGATGGGTCCGGTCTGGGCCGATCAAGATATCGGGCCGCCATCGCTGCCAAATCGGGCCTGGCTTTGTCGGATCGCCACCATCGCCGCTTTGGACATTCGCCCACCGCTGCTTCTGGTATTCGCCACCGCCGGTGCAGCGTGCGCATCGCTTCTTGTGCTTTTCCTTTGCCTCGACCTTTCTCACTTGTTTCCTTGTCGCGACCTGTTGCCTCCGCTCCACCGCTGCTCACACACGGTCCAGCGGTGAGCAAATGGTAGTGCGCGATCGCAAGTTTTCAACGGCTAATGTTTTTTGATTGTGCTCATCCTGTTTAGCAAGCCGTGTTTCTTCCAACAACAATTGAGAACGTGCCTTGTTGAAAGAGGGAAGTGGATCAGCCTGTTGAATTATTGCTGCGAGTATCATATTCCCCCTTTGGTAATCCTGCAACAAGTTGTAGTACCATCTTAGTCTCAGAAACAGATGTCCCAACTTGAGAGAGTTGGTTAGCAATAAGTTTCAGTTGCTTGTAGTATTCGGTCATGTTGTTAAAATTTTCAAGGCGGGTGTTGTTGAACTGCTCCTCTAAATACACCGCCCTGGTATTTTTGTTATCCTGAAAAATTTCCTCCAAGCGTACCCAAAGTTCGCGTGCCAAAGCACCTGTTTTCAGGATAGTGCACAACAAGTCCTTAGAGATGGTACCATAGATCCATTGTTTGACGATGACGTCAAGACGCGCCACGTCAATCATCAACGCCGAGGGCGAGGGATTGACGCATCAATATGGTCGAGCATGTTGTATGCACAAGCATGAATATAAAACAGTTTCACCCACATAGAATATTGACAGTCTTCTTGATCAAGAATGATAGGGACAGAATTCTTGATGTTTGTGACAGCAAAAGTCGGATGAAAAGATGACTTTGTGGAGGAAAATGGGATGTCATCTATGCCAGAGGTAAAACCATTAGATTTAGGAGAAGTGGGGGGAGACATGATAGCCACAGGTTAGAAATTAGAAGAGAAGGCAATGCGCTGGGGATTAGCGGTGAGAGGGAGGGGAGGGGAATTTCTAGGGTTTTTGGGATGTTAGGCTATTGATACCATGTAAGATGTTGGAATAATTTCCCTTAGGGTTTTCTTTCATTAATCACAATATATATAGTTGTACAAAGGTGATTCTTAATACATTAAGAATCTTAAGTTACCTTAAATACATTAATACTAATAAATACAATATATACTGTGAATATTTGAAGAATATTCGCTAACAATTGAATCAACTAGATGGATACCTTGATTATTTCGACGAGCTGATCTACACCACTCTCACCAGGAAAGAGGGGCTACAGCCTACAAGTTTTGGAAGAGAAAGATAAGCATGAACAGTCAATTTCTTTGACATTTTTTCTGTCTCAAAATAAATGGAATTGAACTCCAAGGAAATACAACCTGACCAAGAAGCAGTTCAGCTAGGACACAACCCACAGACCAAATGTCAATTGCATTGGTGTACTCGGTTGCTCCAAATATTAGTTCAGGCGCACGATAATAACGTGAACAAATATGTGAAATATTTGGCTCGCCTTTGACCTGTTAGGATGACCAAAATAGGAGCATGAACTATCTAAATAAGATCACTAGATAAGACTGAGCTAATCCTTCCACCCACCCAACACACATGGAAGATGAATAAAGTCAAGAAAAGAATCAAAGTTAGCATTATTTCAACAAAAAAAAAAATCTTTCTCATATTGTTGAGTTCTGAAAGGTCTTTTGATTTGATAAATCCCAACAAGCAAAAGATCAAATTCATAAGAACATCTTATATCTCATAAAACAAAATCAAAAGAGATCCTATAATTTTCTGGAACACTTTCATTTCCTGAATTTTCCGAGGATGGACATAATATAACTTCCTCTATTCCTTGTAACATATTGTAAATGTGACATAGTTATGACAATCCACAACCACAGGTGTTCCCTGAATTATCAAAGAAAATATGACGCAACCGTATTTAACATCTTAAACTCATTTTAAGAAACCCTCTACCGCAGGCATGACTACAAGTGATAGACGTCATCAACTACTTGCAGTTGTAACATAACAAGTTGTGGAAAAATGAATAAATAGAATATTTGTGTTCCAGACAAGTCACAGTCAAACGATGACATGCTATTACTAAACTTCGGAGTGACATTTAGCAGAAAGAGAAAGTCCAACTTAGGCCTCAAGCTTGAGAAGTAATATCAGGACTTTTGCAAGCTAACAATTACCAGGACTTTTGTACTCCCAAAATCACAAAGCTTAAGCTGATGTGTGTGGGGGTTGACCTGCCATAGCAAATTGCAGTAGTCAATATCACAATTTTTAGTTGATTGAGTTTAAGCTTCAAGAACAAACCAGTAAATTATGTGGCTTGATGTCCCTGTGGCAGACTCCTATCCCATGTATGTAAGCCAAAGCTCTAAATATCTGTATACATCATCAATCAAATATAGGTCACAAAAAAGATATGCTAAGGTACATGAGTATAAAGAAGTTTTGCTACTAGTCATAAGCGGTAACAAGTGTTCACTGTAAGAGTTATTACAGCATAATCTCAACAAACAAATGATGCACAAGTTTACTCCGTGCCAATTAAGCGCAACAGCTCTAAATATTGTCATCTTAAACAATTATTACTACAACAGAGAACTTGTTATTTTAAGCTATTACAATTATGGAAGAACCTTTACCACTGCACATGAGGTCAACGGTTTAGGCCACAACCTAAATTTAGGGTTGCATGTAGGACAGAAGGATTGGAAAGGGAAGTGCACTAACATCCAAAAAACAATTAATATCAAATTAGAGGTATATGAAACAGCCTCTCATTTAAAAGAGGCTACTGGGTTGAACAATCAAACCTCCTCCATATGTAGTTTAGCCAAACTAAATCAATCTTCCTTTCATTTAAAAAAATTAAAGATATATCTCCAATCTGATAATTCAGAACAAGTCATTAATTTTGAAGATTTTTTTACTGAAGTACCTTTCTCATTTTTCTTATCCATTTTGACAATGAGATAAATACTACAGTACAACAACATACAACATACCAGTATAATCCCACAAAGTCGGGTCCGGGGAGATAAATACTACAATGTTTTCTAAAAATAGAAAAGATCACTAATTGGGTAGAATTATTGGCTCCCTTGATCGAAGACAACCTTCTATTATTTCTAGTTACTTATTCGTGAAGGATTTTGTCCCTTATATGTTATAACTTGAAGAAAATTTGTACTAGGGTTTATATCAAAGAGGCTATATTGACATAATATTTTGATGAGGCACACAACATTTACACTTTCTACATACACCATAACATTTAAAGACAATTAAGGGAACTAAAGGCAAAGGAGGTTTCTATAACAACTTGAGGCACACTAGCGCAGAAGTCACCATCATCTTAAACTATAGGGCCAGGTCCATTTAGTTTGTTAAATTATAAGCTACATCCATGCAATTCGCCCTATGTTCATTTGCTTCTATGTACAGCGAGAGAAACTTGCATATGTACTCAAATGGAATACCTGATGTGTACAGCTTGACATATATCATAGGCATCCGTTGGTTTGCTTTGCTGTAGTGTCTTAACACACGGTAGACAGTTTCAGGTACAAATTCTAGAACCAAATTCAGAAAGAGCTCATCCTTTTCTGTGGTCGAAAAGAAGCAGTGCTTCAGTGAAACAATACTAGGATGATCAAGAAGTCGCATAGTCTGCAATTCCCGATTTTTGTATCTTTTGTCCTGCAAGACCTTTTTTATTGCTACAGTTTCTCCTGTTTCAAGGCATTTGGCCTGCAATTTAGCTTCAAAATCAGTGACAATTTATTTAGTAAAGGGGGTATGTTATTATTACTTTTTTCCCAGCCCAGATACAACATTCTTGATTATGGCAGTGATCGTCTGTGACAATTAACAACTTATACCTAGAACACAATTCCAAAGGAACCCTGTCCAACAACTCGCTCTGCCATGTAACTAATGGTCTGAATGCCAAAGAGAACATTAGCAAAAAAGCTTTTAACAGCAAGAACCCACATCAAAAAGAGAAAATGCAGAGGGAAATGATAAAAAATCAGCAACGTAAATTTAAAAGAACTTGCTCAGTTGAGATTTTATTTATTTATTTATTTATTTATTTATTTGTGGGATGAAGTATGGACAGGTTATTCACACAAACGGTCTCAGTCTTGAAGACATGGTAATGAAGAGCATTTCAATTATCAATCCAAGTCAGGAATACAACATTATGTTGGGTAGGACCATGTAACCTTGCGTAATTTGCAATCTTCCCCATCTATTGTAGGCTACATCCTAAATAAGACCAAGATCAAAGTGTTCGCCGACTCTCCTAAAATATTATCAAGTTAACGTCAAGCAAAGTTATCCCTGCCATTAGATGACGCCCATCATAGTTCCAATTTCTGAACTTTACAGATAGCAACATTTTGTAATTTCTGAAATTCAGGAAAATATAGAATAAAGGTTTGGGGAACGAATAATTTATTGGGGAAATAAACACTTCTGTACATCTGGATAGCACCAAGTCAATGTAGTATGAGAAGATTAACTAACTTCATGTCATTAAAACTTTCCCGAAAGTGTGGAGTTGATATATAATGTGTGCTTCCTTTTTGGGAGGACAAAGAAAAGAGATTGTTAGATTACAGCGAGAAACTTGATTTTATGTCTCAGATAACAATCATAAGTTATGTGAGACACTTTAATTGATTGGCAAGTGGACTTGTGGCGGCACTTGTTTAATTAAGGATTGAAAACATAATAGGCAATGCAAAACTTTTCCGAATTAAGCACCGGAACAAAACAAAATTGATTAAAGTTATTCTGATTTATGATATAGAGATTTATTTTATACAAGGCTTTTTATAGTAATATAGTCCTATTTATTTAATGAATTTATCAGAAAGAACAAAAATTGAAGAAATAAAAAAGAACAACAAAAAACATACTAACTGCATTTTGGATAATCCCATGCAGAAGCAAAGAAAAGGAAAAGGAAAAGGAAAAGGAAATTAGGAAATGAAAAGTATACAAGCAAAAGTAGAAAAAACATGTATGCTCATGTAAAGCACCACCGATCATTAGCATCTTTTAGTAACGCTGAACAGTAAATATAATCCATCTCAGCCATGAAAAAGAGAAGAGTGTTTGCTTTTCACGTCTAGGGGTATGCATATCACTGATTTTTTGGGTCCTTAGTAGAATGCCTTGATTTGGAAAACTTTTGAATTAACTTTATTGACTCTTTCTTCAACTAAACAAATGGTAAAACAAGTTCACTTGTTAGACAATTAAAGTGGCTCACAGAACATATGGATGTTATGTGATACACAAAATAAAATCTCTCGATCTACCAGGCAAGTCACAAAAGAATTTGAAGAAAAAAGAGGTTACTGCAAAGATGTCCCAGTAAGTGGAACCATTTTAGTCAAAAGTTACTTTTAGTTTAATAAGATAGCTAAATATCTCTATCTGATAGTACAAATGTACGATGGTTACTGGACTTATTAATAATTCTTGGTTTCAAAAAGAAAAAGAAAAAAAATAGGCAAAATACTCAGTACTCTAATACAAAACATACACTAAATTAATAAAGGAGGATAAAGCAATGTCGTAGTAAAATCCAAGAACAAATCTTTCTTTCAATAGTCAAAATTACATCAAGTGAAAGGAAAGATAATACGAAAATCAGGATAATCTGATTTTCTGGTTTCCAAAGCCAAAACAAACTGATTTAGAAAAGATTTATTCATCAGATCCATAGATCAATTACAACCGTAGTATAGATTGAGTTTTATTTACTGATTTCCGAACCAAAATGAAACTAATGCAAAGGGATTTATTCATGAAATCCACGAGATCTATGCCATTTTTCTCACAACATGAAAAATTTATCCTTTGGATTTGTTAGTATTTGGTACAGGCACAACAATAAAAGATTAGTTACAAGTGTAAAATAACATTTTTGAGGTTGAATCAAATTATTGAAAATGTCACCTGCTTTGACTGACCATTTCCCCCCCAAAGTTGTCATAATGATGTGACCTGTTTCAGTTCCATTTCCATCCACTACAGCTGCTTCCATTTCCTATCAAGCTATCACAGTGAGACTTGCAAAGATAACAAAGCATAGACAAAGAAAAAGAAACCAGACAGAGTATGCATCCTATTTCCAAGAACAACCTTTCCTTCTTGATCATCTTTGATCTTCATTTCATTTATTTCTTTAGGGAGGTTGTCGATAAGCATGGCATCAGTTATAGGCTTGCCACCTGCTGAAGGCATTATACAGCCAGAAGCCATATCACTGAATCACAAACATTCTTATAGTACAGATAAATGGTTAAGACTCAAATTACAGATCGTCGGCTTCTCAAAACCTGAATCATAAAGATACATAAATTAGATAGGACGCAAGTGATACCATACTAACATTCCGTGTTGTGTCAGAGCAGATCACTGAATCTAGAAATGGCACTGTGTACACATTCATCTAACATTGACCTTTATTGACCCAAGCAGAAGCCCAACCAAGTGATGTTGAGTTAACATATTGAAGACATGCTACTGAAGTACTGATATCGTCACATATTTAACATCCTTGTGGTATATCTGTAATAATAAGGTATAACTCCCACATATAAAGACATTTATGAAATCATTTTAATTGATACCAAGACTGTTTTAACATTTTGATAGGAGAGGTGAATAAGTCAAACACAAGGTATTACATAAATACTCAGATAATTATCCACAAGCAACAACGAGAAGTTTAGTGCTTGTTTCAAGTCTGAAGCAATATGATACATTAAGTAGGTGTTTACGTAGATATCAAATATTTTTCATTTTATTTGGAATCTATGAAGTTGGAGTCGACGATGGAGTTGTGATTTGTTATACTTTTTGCAAAGGAGAGAAGAGAACACTTTATTTAGAATTTATGAAGATGGAGTTGGAGAAAAGGTTTGGAACACTTTTCCCAATTTGGAATCCAACTCCAACTTTGGTTTGGAAATTTTATAACAAAACACTGATTTTGAATAAAGTGAATAATTCTCATGGCCAAAGGGCTCCTTTCAAAAGTTATGTTCATTCTGAAACCCCTATCAGTTCAGATACGTGCTTAAGTACTCAAAGTTAGCTAGGTGAGCCTCTAGAAGATCTCAACATTATTTTTAACTGTCTACCATTGTTCAGAGAACTCCTAGACGTTGAAAAAACTTCTTTAGCTCATCATAAAGCCTCCAATATTCTCTTATTGGAAGAACACATAATGTTCCATGAAATTGCGGCCATCTATTTAACTTAAGAGCCTTCACAGGAAGCCTAAAGTCAATTTGACTAATCGGAGCTAAATTGCATTAGATTAATTTAATATTTTAAATTTAGATGTTCGAAAACTATACAAAAAATTTCATATGTTACAATATATTAAAATATTGGTCAAAGTCCGTACAGTTTGACTATAAAGCGAAAGTGACGGGAGGGAGTATATGATTATTGCATCAACGGAATTTATATGGTATAAGTTCTATAATGTGATCCATTCAGGCCGTCACAAATATTTTGGTGCCCTGTTCTAATTCAAAGGCGAAGAGCTGCAAATTATGGGTCTTTACAGTAAATTTTGGTTAATACTACTTAATAAAAGTCATTCGAATGACCATACGGAAGCCATTTGAAAACTGACAAACGCAATGTTGTAACTAGAAATACAAACAAAATCAAACTGAGATGAGCAGTTACAATTTTTTAGCGTTTTATTTTTTCTCAAAGAAAAATCAAAGAAGCGTAAATTTTAGATATGTACTTGCGGCGGTGAAGTGAATTGCTCACATTTTTCGGCAATGTCAAAAGCTTGTGATACCGAAACGGCGAACGGAAAATTGAAACAAACAGCAAAACCCTAAGCGAGGAAGTGAAAATTGCGTACGGCTAAGTTTTCAGGTACTTGGTGCTACACTTGTGCGATACTGCTCTTCTTTTCTTCTCACTTTGGATGCTATGTGAATATTGATGGAGCTGAGCGGACCCCAACTACTTTTATCCATTTTAGTTGATTGGAGTTTTTGGGTGTACCAGATGGCCACGTGTAAGCTTTAGGTTGGGAGTTGGTAGGCTTAAGTCATTATGTTGACCGGTATTAGTATGGTTCTAGCGAGGAATTGTGTGCTCTGCAACTCCATGTAAGTGGATTCTTTTTAAAGGTATCTTTAATTAAACCTCGTTTAATAAATAAACAATTTATATTGAATAGCATATTCTACACCAAACACATTTGTTCTTATTTCTATAAACTAGGGGAGAATGGCCCGTGAGGGAGGTTTAACGGATATACGGCTGCCTTTATTGCAGAAAGTTGAGTATTTTAATATTGAATAGAATCTCACATTTTGATATCAATTGGAAGTTGGACAATTCAGATTGTGGTTATTACCATAAGTTGTGAAATGTAAACGTACTAAGATTGAAAATAGAAGTTTATTACACATTTAACTGCTTGATGCTATTTTTGGTAAGGAGCCAAGTTTACAGACCAGAGAGAGATATACAAAATACCTATATATACATTCTATTTACATAATAACAAAATGCGATGCATTAACTTGAAAGTCAGCCGAGGTGCAGTCTCATTTGTTGTGATCTTCAACGAGAACATTGAAACCTGTTACATAGGGTAGAGAAGGTGAAAATTGTGTTTGTAAAGGTATATAAGTTTGAAGAAAGGGAAACAACCAAGTTATTGCAAGTCAATCATGACATAGATTTGAACTTGTGTAAATGCATGACAAGATAAAGTATTCCACTGATGGTTAATACCAAGAAGGTGCATCGGAAGTACAAAAAGAGATCAACAGGTCCACTATTACAGTTACAACATCAAAGATTCCAAAAACTCCAAGAGAAGTGTTGGGTTTTCTAATGAACGAATACGGTGTTTGTAAACATATGTATTTCACAAAGGATAACTGCTATAACTATTCTAATGCTAAGAATAGAAATTAAGTTCATCAAGCTTTTTGCAGACTTAACCTTCAGGGACCCTTGGGAGAATACTTCTTTGAATGATTAATTTAATAAGGACTCCAGTCTGCCTCATTGTTCAAATATTCTTTGATTTTGTTCTCGCCATAAATGATAGACAGCTCCAAGCTTCCAGCAAGCATAATCTTAAAGAAGTTAGCTTTCCCATTTTTACCTTTTTTATGTGCTAGAATCAAGAATAAAATGATGCCTTGCGTTATCAATTGTACCTTTTTTATGTGCTAGAATCAAGAATAAAATGATGCCTTGCGTTATCAATTGTTTGGACCAAAAACAACAGAAAACTCTCATTCAAAAGCAGATGATTTAGTGCTTTCATTAGTTGTATCACATGTTGGAACTTGTATAAGAAGAAGATTAAAGGGATCAAAAAGGCTAAAAAATAACAGTGAATTTTTCCGTGCTCAGCGCCACGGCGCAGGAGAACAGCGCCACAGCGCCAAAACTCCTGCGGGCTCTTACAGAAGTCGAGCGCCGCGGCGTCTGGGGCTAGCGTCACGGCGCTAATTCCAACGGGAAATTAATTTCGAACCAAAAGTTGTGTCTTTTCCATGGGACACAACCTTTGGACTAAGAGCTGCCTTTGAGACGTTTTGTATGCTATAAATAGCATGTTGATCACTTGTTTTAAGAGACATGAACAAGTTTAATTCTTCAGATTTGAGAATTAACCTATCAATTGAAGATCATTTCTTGTTTCTTCTTCTTCCATAAAGAATATTTCCAGAAAAATACATATAGTAAATTCGCCAGAAGTGAAGTTCTTGTGCTAGAACTCTCACTTAGATAGTTGTATCCTCAGGGCAGACGTCCGGAAAACTGCAGCACAAGCGGGGACGAATTTTTGTCTTAGGACACTGCGTCAAGCAGACCTCTATCTACAAACAAGTTAATATGTGTTTATGTTTGTGGTCTTTCCGTTGTTGTTGATTTCAATTTAGTTGAATTATCTATATATTATTGTGGTTAGTCATTGAAGGTCTAGACTGCGTCAAGCAGACCTCTATCTAAAAACAAGTTAATATGTGTTTATGTTTGTGGTCTTTCCGTTGTTGTTGATTTCAATTTAGTTGAATTATCTATATATTATTGTGGTTAGTCATTGAAGGTCTAGATTGGTAATAACAATCTAAGACAAAAGTTTCTCAGAAAACTGACTGTGTGAAGCTTGCAAAATTTTCAGAGAATACACTTTTCTGATTTGCGAAAGAATGGATCAATCTAGATCATCAATGGTGAAAAACCATGTGGAGAAACCCGAGAAATTCAAGGGTTCTGATTTCAAACGCTGTTCAACAAAAGATGATGTTTTATTTGACCACTCTTCATGTGGCAAATGTATTGACTGTTGAGGCTCCAACGGCATTGCCGGAAGGAGAAGGGGAGAATGCTCCTACTCCTGCGGAGAGAGCCGAAAGGCTGAAGGCTATTGAGACTTGGTGGAGCCAAGAGTTTCTTTGCAAGAACTACATTCTCAACGTCTTGGATGATACTCTCTATGATATATACTCCACTTTCGGATCAGCACGGGAGTTATGGCAGTCATTGGAGAACAAGTACAAAAATGAAGTTGCTTATTCCAAGAAATTCGTCATCGGAAAGTTTCTAAACTTCAAGATGAGCGATGCAAAAGCAGTTGTCAAGCAAGTGGAGGAACTCCAAGTCATTGTTCATGAACTAAAGGTTGAAGGTATGGGTCATAACCAATATTTCCTTGTTGTTGCTATTATTGAAAAATTACCTCATTCTTAGAAGGATTTTAAAGTTTATTTGAAGCATCTAACCGAGGAAATGAGTTTTGAGCAACTGGTTCTGAAAATTCGTGTTGAAGAGGACAACCGGAAGGGCTGATGAAGGGCTGATGCTGTTTCATTGGATCCTAATGCCAACATAGTAGAAGGCAATGCTTCCAAGGCCAAGTTTCAGAAAGGCAAGGGCAAATTTGTTGGTGCCAAGGGAATGCACTAGCCCAACAAAGGACCAATGCATTCAAGAAATCACAACCGGGACTATGTTGGGTATGTGAAAAACCTGGTCACAGGGCAAAAGATTGTCGCCTTCGCAAGAGTCAAGGTGGTGGTGTTGGAGGTTCGAGTAATGTCAAACAAACCAACCGGACTGAAACTAAGAACCAATTTATTGGGGTTGTGGCTACTCAAGCAAATCTGGTTACAAACTCAACCGATTGGTGGATGGACACGGGTGCTACAAGGCATGTATGTTCAGAGAAGGACATGTTTTCATCTCACCAAGCCATCAAGGATGGAGAACCACTGTTCGTGGGAAATGTTGTTGCTGTCAAGGTAGAAGGGAAAGGAAAGGTGACTTTGAGGCTCACTTTCGGGAATGATCTTGTGCTCACAAATGTGTTGCACGTGCCTGATATCATGATCTTAGGGTGTGCTCCGTAATCCTCGGACCACGACCCTCTCGTCCAAGTCTCGGCCATAACCGTTTTCCTTCTCGACTTGCCTACTTTGCATATGCTTCTCACATGATCTTCTAGTGCGTATCTCCTATGTTTCTGACCCCGCGTTTATCACGTAACCTCTACACTTAGCTACATCTCTTCGATCAAGTGCACTTGTGTTGCAATGTGTATTTTCCCTTTGCTTTGCCACGTGTGGTAAACCCAACCACACTGTCCTCGATTCTTTGAGACCTTTCCCTTACTCGGATGTTTCACCCTTTTGCACACATCACATTGTTTACTTAGTGTTGTGCCTACACTATACCAACGACAAGGAACAATGCTTAAACTTTATCGCCGTGTCCTCCGGCTCTCGTATAGCCAAGTCACGGGTGTGACAGGTGGGGTGTATGTAGAAAAGAGTTACCTCAATGAGGGGCTCTTCAAACTAAGCATTGTACCTACTCGGGTTGTTGTCATTATTAATAAAAATGCAGGCACTAGCACTGCTTCTATGTATATGGTTGATTCTCATTCTTTATGGCATTCTCGATTAGGCCATGTGAATAATCGTTCCTTACAAAGAATGGTAAAGATAAGCATGCTGCCGAAATATTCTATGAACAAAGTGACTAAATGTGGAGTTTGCATAGAATCAAAATATGCAAGTCATCCTCATAAATCTGTTGTGAAATCAAATGAAGTGCTTGGTTTAATTCATAGTGATTTTTGTGATTAACAAGTTGCTACACCTCGTAAGTTTAAGACGATAATTAAGAACGTCATTAAGGATTAAGGTTTCCAATTTTATCGGATGTACATATATACTACGTGCTAATACGGATTAAGATTTGGCAATGACGAATGTGACGCTGGAAATCTCTTTAGTTATGGGGTATAAACATATATATATTATTCCGTTATGAGTTAGCAAGGTATAAAAGATACGAGAATAAGAAATTAAGGCAATGAGAATTTAGATTAAAAAAATGTGGGATTGATTTAGTTAAATAAACACTTAGAGGGGCAAAGTGTGACATCTAAGGGGGCTAAAGTGTATTGTTTAAAAATCTGAAAATGGGAACTTAAATTGCCCTAATAAGTTCATTTCTACTTAGACCAAAATCAGATTTTTCCTCCCTTCTCTCCCTACCTTGCTCGAATTTCTCCCCCTTCCCTAGCAAGAAAAATTAAGTTCTTACTCCATCTTAATAGACTAAATCATCCCACATAAAATTTTCAAACCAAAAGCACACAAAATAGAGGAGGAAAAAATCTGGCAAAACAGTGGGCAATTAACGCCACTGCTGCCGATTTCCAGCCCCAATTTTTTCGAAATTTGGGGATAAATTTTGAAGGAAAACATGCATAAATGATGGGTTAACATTGTGGGGTTCATGCATGTTGGATTGGAGTTGAAACGACGACCATTTGGTGAAGAAAAGCCGACGAAACCGCGGGTATCGCGGGCTGGACAGTAGGCTCGGTTGAAATGCATTTTGGTGATTAAATTGAGGTAATAATTCTTCTCTTATGTTATAATTGAAGTGCATGTTGTTGTAGTTGAAGTATTAAAATTGTGTTTAGAAATAAATTTAGACTAAGAGAGAATGAGAATAAGAATTGCATGTGTTGTCGGAGTTGTGGTTACCGATTTTTGTAGATGGTTTTGACACCTTGAATCCAATTGTTGTATTGTAATATGGTTACTAATTGCATGATGAACTTGAAAGGAAATCTTGATAGTTTAAGTTGTAATGGTTATATGGAATTAGTGAAATACGAATTGGGTATAAAGAGTTAAAAGAAGAGTCAATGCAATGTGTTTTTGAACCATAACATTTAAGGAATTGTCGGACCTCGTCGTCGCGACTTAGGGACTGTTTAGGGGCTGATTTGGTGGTGTAATAATGCTGGAAATTTCATTGAGTATATGCATGAACAATGTGGTAATTGCTTACGTAAGTCCTAAAGGAATTAAAGTATAAGAAAGTGTAGAAAAACTTCACATTTCCCTCTCATTGTTAACTAAAGTGTGAGCTGTTCTCATGGACTATTCCTTAATACAGATTAAGGGCTGGAATGACATGAAATAAGTATATAAATTCTCTTGGTTATTGAAGTTGATTAATGGAATGTTTAGATAATTTTGACTACATATAAAAATGATAGTGATTATTAGTTTAAATTGAATTATTGGGTTGATTTGGATTGTTGGATTGAATTGAATTGTTGGTTGGAGTTGAATTGTTGGCTGAGTTGGATTGTTGGTAAATTGTGGATACGCACATAAACAAAGGAAATGATGCCCAATTTTTTATAGAAATAAGGGAGTCGTTATTCATATAACTTACATTAGAAAATCAAAATTGACGAGCGTGTTATTCCTTATTATAGGTTGAAGTACTAGACGAAACATACCTTAATATTGAGTTGATTAGTTCGCCTAAGAGGTATGTGAGCCTATCTTCCTTTCTTTTGGCATGATTTTGTGAATTATTGATTCTTTCATTCGACATGAATATTATACAAGGGAATGTACGGCAGACGTACATGACTCATTCATAGTCTTATTCATAGTAATCTGAGTTATGAAAAGTACATGTGATTTTCTTGTAATAAGTTATTTAATGATTTTAATGGGAGTCAAAGAAATGATTTAAATTGCATACAGTTGCTCAGGATATCTACTCGTGCTAAGAGTCATTTTTCCACTTCACCGCGTCCCGTCGTAGTGATTCGTGCACATATATCGTGATGATTCACCGTGTCCCTCACTAGAGGGTCGGGCAGTATATGTATATATATATATATATATATATATATATATATGATGATTCCACGGACAGACATCCGTGATGCGGGTACAGATACCCATGACAGTATATTCCACCACGTCCCTCACCCAAAGGTCGGACAGTTTATTCATTTATTTACATCTGATGATTTTATGCCCGCAGGTTCAGGTGTTCAGATAGGTGACCCTCCAGTTTAGGGCTTCTATTCAACAATCGGAGAGCTCCTGTGTTCCGGAGCCAGCTATTTTGGTACTGATCCCTATCTTTCAGACTTATGCACATTTTGGGCACGACGGTTCTCGTCGTCATATGTCAAGATCAGATTTCTTTAAAGGTCTGTAGACAGTTGTGGGTTGGACGTTTGTACCTTGTTTTGAGTTGTAATGTTGTTGTACTCTGTGTTGGGGCGTTTCCGGTTATACTTGTTGCTATCTAGTAGCAGTCTTGCCGGCTTGCTTATTTTGACTATTCCTTTGTGTACATATGTTGGTTGGTGGCGGCTAGTCGCCAGCTTTGTTATGATTGTTGTTCGTTGTTGATTCGCACTTTTACGCCCCATTTTGGGGAGATGTTGTAAAAGCAGCGTTGTGCTGCCGAAATTTCAATAGATCTCGGTATTAAATGGATTAAGAGTGGCAGGTCAGTATGACGTCCAATTAGGACGTTTAGTCGCGGCTCGTCGGGTCGGGTCGTGACACAAGCCACGTGTGGTAAACCCAACCACACTGTCCTCGACTCTTTGAGACCTTTCCCTTACTCGGTTGTGCCTACACTATACCAACGACAAGGAACAATGCTTAAACCTTATCGTCGTGTCCTCCGGCTCTCGTATAGCCAAGTCATGGGTGTGACAGGTGGGGTGTATGTAGGAAAGAGTTACCTCAATGAGGGGCTCTTCAAACTAAGCATTGTACCTACTCAGGTTGTTGTCATTATTAATGAAAATGCAGGCACTAGCACTGCTTCTATGTATATGGTTGATTCTCATTTTTTATGGTATTCTCTTGTGAATAATCGTTCCTTACAAAGAATGGTAAAGATAGGCATGCTGCCGAAATATTCTATGAACAAAGTGACTAAATGTGAAGTTTGCATAGAATCAAAATATGCAAGTCATCCTCATAAATCTGTTGTGAAATCAAATGAAGTGCTTGATTTAATTCATAGTGATTTGTGTGATTACCAAGCAACCCCATCTCGTGGAGGAAAGAATTATTATATATCATTTATTGATGACTGCAGTAAATTTTGTTATGTATACTTAATACATACCAAAGATGAGGCTTTGAACATGTTTAAGACATACAAAGCAGAAGTGGAAAACCAAACTTGACAAAAGGATTAAGATTCTAAGGTCAGACCGATGTGGTGAATATACATCGAATGAGTTCAAAGAATTTTGTTCTACTCATGATGTCATTCATCAAACCACTGCGCCATATACTCCACAACAAAATGGAGTTGTCGAACGAAAGAATAGAACATTCAAGAATATGATAAATTCAATGTTGATTAGTTCGGGTGCACCTCTTAGTCTATGGGTGAGGCATTAATTACTGCAAATATGATATTGAATAGAATTCCTCAAAAGAAAAATGATCAATCTCCATACGAATTATGGAATGGAAGATTGCCTACTTTCAAAAGTATGAAAGTGTGGGGTTGCCTGGCGAAAGCTCAAGTTCCTTTATCAAAGAGAACTAAACTTGGACAAAAAATGGTGGATTGCATATATATTGATCATGTCAATAAAAGTGCAGCATATAAGTTTTTGGTGTATCATTCTGACGTTGAAGGTATTCACAAGAACACACTAATGGAATCTGCAGAAGCAGAATTCTTTGAGGAGATTTTTCCTTACAAAGACAAGGATAAAAGTGTTCCTAATAATAAGAAGAGGACACTGCCTCAAGATGAATCAAACCAAAATGATGATAATCTTACTTCATCGGTTCAAGAAGAAAATTCTGAATCAATGAGAAGTAAACGTGGAAAAGTGACCAAAGATTTTGGACCAGACTTTATGACATTTTCCGTTGAAGGAGAACCTCAAACGTATAAGGTTGCAATGGAATCATCCGAAGCACCTTATTGGAAGGAGGTCATCCAAAGTGAAGTAGAATCCATTATACAAAATAATACATGGATATTGGTTGATCTTCCTCAGGGACAAAAACCAATAGGTCATAAATGGATCTTCAAACGTAAACTAAGGTCTGATGGTACTATAGAAAAATACAAAGCATGTATAATAGCCAAAGGGTTTAGACAAAAAGAAGGTGTAGATTTCTTCGATACCTACTCACCAGTGTCTAGAATTACGTCTATAAGGACGTTAATTGTTATAGCAGCGATTCACAATTTGGAAATACACCAAATGGATGTGAAGACTGCATTCCTGAATGGTGAACTAGATGAAGAAATTTACATGGAACAACCCAAAGGGTTTGTTGTGAAAGGTCAAGAAAAGAAAGTCTGCAAATTAATTAAGTCTTTATATGGACTTAAACATGCTCCAAAACAGTGGCATGAAAAGTTTGATAATACATTATTATCAAATGACTTTCAAATAAATGAATGTGACAAATGTGTCTACATTAAGGAGTGTAATAATGCATATGCCATTATATGCGTGTATGTGGATGATATGCTTATAATGGGAACGAATAAGGATGTAATTAATCAAACTAAGAAGATGTTGCATGCCGTTTTCGATATGAAAGATATGGGAATAGCGGATGTCATTCTTGGTATTAGAATTCAAAAGAATTCAGATGGTTATATTCTAACACAATCTCATTATGTTGAAAAGGTCCTTAGAAAATTCAGACACTATGATGATAGATCGGTTGTTACTCCATTTGATCCCGCTAGTCACCTTAAGAAGAATGAAGGTGATAGTGTGTCTCAATTAGAATATACGCAAGTTCTTGGAAGCTTGATGTACATAATGAATTGTACGAGACCGGATTTGGCATATACAGTGAGTCGACTTAGTCGATACTCACACAATCCTGGAAATGATCATTGGGTAGCGCTAATAAGGGCACTACGATATCTAAAGCATACAATGAACTATGGATTGCATTATACAAAATATTCCCCTGTGTTAGAAGGATATTGTGATGCTAATTAGATTTTCAACAATTCAGAAAGTAAGTCCACAAGTGGGTATGTATTTACACTTGGTGGAGCGTCGGTATCTTGGAAATCATCAAAGCAAACGGTAAATACGCGATCAACTATGGAAGCAGAGTTTGTAGCCTTAGATAAAGATGCCGAAAAGGCAGAATGACTAAGAAACTTCCTAGAAGGTATTCCGTTGTGGACGAAGCCTGTAACAACCATTTGCATACATGATAGTATGGCTACCCTGACGAGGGCAAAGAATCAAATATATAATGGCAAGTCAAGACATATAAGGCGACGTCATAATACAATACGAAGTTTACTGAAGAATGAAATCATTTCCATTGATTATGTAAAGTCAAAGGACAATATAGCAGATCCTTTGACAAAAGGTCTTACAAGAGAGCAAGACGTGTTTACATCGAGGGGAATGGGCTTAAAGCCAATACAATGAGATATGAACTGGTGGAAACCAAACCTATCATAATTGGAGATCTCATGGTTTAGGTTCAATAGGAAAACTAGCCGGGGAAGACTCAAGGAGCATAAAACACACATATGCTCATTCATATGGTGTAATAAGTGTGTTAATCCGTTGATGTTTTAAGGGATGAATATATGTTATTCTTAATAATACTCAAAAGCCTTATGGTGAGATAGTACAGACTATTCTTGTTTGGTATTACCTATATGAGATTGATGTGGGGTCGCATCTGGGAGAACTGATATGGCTACGTTCTCTAGAAATTCTCATGAAGAAGGAGTTGTTCATGACCGAAAAGAACACAACCGTAAGAATTGAATTATGTTGATATGGTATGTGTGATACTTGTTGTCTCGATTTACTACAAAACGTGAATAGTTCAAGGCACTACGTCCACTACTTCACAAGTAGATCCGATAGGTACTCACTACGAACGGTTCAAGTCCAAAAGACACCATTTCCGATGCATGTCATATCTAGTTTTTCGAAAATAACCATAAGTTCCTAATTATCTTATTTTCTATCCACATGTGGGGTTGTTGGATGTGTGAATAGAAAATGTGGGGTATTGTTGGAACTTGTATAAGAAGAAGATTAAAGGGATCAAAAAGGCTGAAAAATAACAGTGAATTTTTCCGTGCTCAGCGCCACGGCGGTTGATCAATCATATTTTGATGGGAAAACTGCCATCACCCAACATCAGCAGTGGCTGTGTAGGGATATTTTACCAATTACTAAAAGGACCATATAAATTAAGAGCTGTTCATTTAGCCTGTAGGTCATCTCTTGCCTTTGAGAGGTATAACAATTACCAGAAGAAAAGAGTTCACAGACCATTCTGCTGGGGAACTTATGGAGAACTACGAACAAGCATTATGACTTTAACTAAATTTTTATGCTGATTCTCGTTGAAACTTTGAAAGGGATGCCAACTGTAAATGTGTAAGAGTATTGCTAAGGTCCAATGTACTTTTTTTGTACCATCTTGGTAGCCTTTTAGTAGAAATTTACCTTATCAAAAACTATTCAGGCAAACTATGACTGTCAGTTGCTAGACAAGTGAAATACAAGTCACTATCAACATGCATTAAAATGCTAGTAGCACCACTCTGAGCCAAAAACACTGTAGGATTGAAGATTTAATTCCCAGGAAAAAAAATGTCCACTAGGACTAGGTCTTTGATAAAAAAAAATTGTCAGTTCAAATTATTATTTATCATTACAATTTTAGAGTAATCATAACACAGCTAATGATGATTACCATGGCAGATAAGCCAGAATAAACTATATCACTTCATACATTATTACATGAATCTCGAACCCAAATATACATGTAGTCACACCATACACATACATAAATACACATGTCTCAAATCTAGAGGCGAAAACCACTTGTAACCCAACTTATCAACAGCAGCACAGTGAGCCTCAACTTTCATATCTAGAGGTAGTACTATATTTATTCAATTCACCAAGCCTTAGGAACTAGAATATGATTGGTGGAAGCACAATGCCTTTTAATAAATTCATAGATCTTATAATGAAACTGCTCTACGCACTTCATGAATTCCCCCAGAACAGTTGTTAAAAAGGAAACAAACCTATTGCTTAAACAGTGCAAACTTGTTATATATTAGATTCAGAATAGTGAATAAAGCTCACTACATATCATAAATTTCACCTGATTCCTTTAGGTCTAGTTTTATTTATCCCCAGAATCTGTTTGCAGTTCAAACTTCAAAGACAGAACTAATGCACTATATTTTTGGCTTCTCTGAACAAACTTTTAAAATGTGGTCTGAGACAGGCAGCCTGTTTGTCGTAATTTATTAACAACATATATGTTTCAAAACACAATTTTGTATATGCAATTTGAACAACTCCTACCAGTCTTTTATTTGGGTTTTCACAACACTTTAGGCTTCTTGCTCTGTAAAAGATGGATGTATTTTATGTATGACTTTATATGTATTCCATCTCCCTCTCTTGAGGTGGTTTCTCCACACCGAACTACAATAACCGAAGTGTTCAAACAACAATATATCTCAAGGAAAAAAAAGATGTCAACAAGGCCTTGATTTTCAAGCTTGATGAAATGTACTTAGTTCTTTTTCAATACAAATTACTGTGGTAACCCTATAATTCCTAAACAAAGCGGTATCAGTAAAAGGATAAACCTCAGAGAACACACTTTTGTCCACAAAGCACAAGTGTATCAATCAATGGCATACCACAGTTCAGCAAAAGCTGCCATTCCCATTTTGTGCTTCATCATACAAATACTGCATACATGAAGTAACAAGTATTAATCACATGCAGTAAAACAATAAGCAAATGAAATAAAGGTAAGGAATCAAAAACCTGAGAATATTTCATAGATTTCAGTAAACTCATGATTTGCCAAATCCAACAGCAGCCTTCTTTACTTTTCGTGTATTTATGCTTTCAGGGGTTGGCAACCCAGTCTTCTCCTCGTATTTCTTTTCCAGAGCCTGTGAAATCCAATTACAAAGATAAGCAACAAAAAACTTGGTTCCTGGGTGTAACACCTGCTAGATTTATATCTCCAAACTTCAACAATCATCTACTAACCACTAAATCTTCACGGATGGCGTCCAAGACTTCGTCAGTCATTCTTTCAAAGAAAAGAACTCCCTGCACATTGCTGACATAAGTTAAAAAGAAATGTCCAACGGGAACTAAATATTGTATTTAAGCAAACTGTGCATTCATGTATTTTCTAATGAACATTCATCAAAGACTGCATACACAGTATACACTAACACAGGTTTCTGAACTCAACCAGTAGAACTATTGAGTAGTCTAATAAAAAGGATCAGAACTGGGAAGACTTCTGAACTCAAGTCTTTCCAGTTCTTACTATTTTTATTGGACTGCTCAACGTACAGTTACTGCAATTGGGATGACCTTTTATTTTAGAATGAGAAAGACTTATAGAACATTATATCTGAATCAAAGTAAACGAAAAGGGAAAATGTGTGAGTGAGAGAGCATGCAAATTCCAAACAACCATAAATTGGGGAAGTTCAGTTAAACACAGCTCCTGCATTTATGGAAATGAAAAAGCACCTGCAGGTGATCAAATTCATGCTGGAAGACTCGTGCTGGAAGCGCAGACAAGCTTATCTCAAACCTTGCACCATTAATGTCCTGTGCGTCGACCTTAACTGAGTCTGGTCTCTGCAAACACACAGCATATACATATATATATATATATATATATAGTCTAGTGAGTAAAAATTTAGAAAAACAAAAGACTTCACAACCCAAATTGCAGATTCAGGTTCCTGAACACTAAAGCAATTAGCCAACAAAGATTTACCAGGTAAGCATTTGTAAAATGCATAGTGTTTTACGCTTGAATTTCTACTTCAAATACAGTGAAACTGTTTGTACAAGTCACCCATAATCCATAATCCAAAAGATGGAAGAATTAGCAGCTCTGTTATGTAAACTCTTTACCGGGTTAATGAGCCGAAAGAAAATGTATGCCGTATAAATTGGAGGTTCCTTGTTGAATAGGGACACACTTGTGAACTAGAGGATTATGATGTCTATTGACATTAAGTTATTGAGATGCTGTCTATTTTGTGGGATAGACGCAAGCCTAAAGCACAACCAACAAAATTGAGCATTCGTTGAAAAGTTTGGAATTGAGTGACCTAAGGACTTTGAAGAACCGAGGAAATTAGATACAAATAACTTTAACTGCTGATATGAATCACATTTGCTTTTGCGCAAAAGCAAGAGAAGGTGCAGGTTTCCGTGGAAGCTAGAACCAGCTCACTGGAGCAATTTTTCCCAGATCAGGAGATAGCGAATCAAATTCTTCACATTGGTGTAGTATACCAAATTCAACAAGATAAATGCTAGGAAAGTCTCGCACAGGTTGGAAATTTAGCAACTTACCATCCTTTCATATATATTTACGACTAATCTCGTCATGTCATGGGCTGGTAATATGGTATCAACAACAACAACAACTACGTGTCAATCCCAAGCAAGTCGGAACCGGCTATATAAATCCTCCATTAAGGCTCATCTTTTACCAATATTATACAAGATAGAAAATAAAAAGTACCAGGAGTTCTCTATATTTTCTAATTTTTTATTTAAGATACACATATACACACACACATACAGTAAGGCAGTAAACTGATTTGATGTCAAACAAATAATGGTTAATAGGTCCAAATACCTCAACATCTCCATATATCTCTGGAAAAGATAAGCAACCTTCATCATAAGGTATAAACCTCCTAGAATATCTACTAACACGTGGATTGACGAGAACAATCTCCTCCCCCTCTCCACGTTCACCAGCTGCATTAAATACCATCAGTTGAACGTTCATTCCAACTTGTGGTGCAGATAGCCCAATGCCATCAGTTCTGCATAAAAACAAAGCCAAGCATCATTTATAGTCCTCTGAATAGCAATCTTTTCTTATAAACAAAAAGAATTATGTATCTACTGTTGGGTTTTGATATTGGTGAATAGGAAATGATGGGATAAAAATTAAAGAGGTTAAAAGGCTCTTTTGTCCCACATCGAAAAAAGGGAAGGAAAGAGAGGTGTATATATTACATTACACCTTCTCGAGCTGCTAAAAGGGTTGAGAGGGCAAGGACCCCTCGCGCCGTCGTCGTCGCTCGGCTCGGCTTCGGCTTCGGCTTCGGCTTCGGCTTTGGATTCGACCCGCGACCCGACCCGTCCGGCTCTCCCTCTCTTTTTCGAATTTCCCTCCAAAATGAGGTGACTATTCTGAATGGCAGTACCTCTAACCCTATAAATTCTTGATCATTTCAAGAATTTATTCACTAATTCATATTCTAATCAATTCTGAAATTCTGAAGTTGCTCTTCAACTCGAAAATTTCATTCTGTGTGATATACTGCCGTTGAGTGGTTCGTTGCTACCGGAATTTGGAGTACTACTATTCTGGTAAGATAATCGTTCTATCCTGGGAGGCGATATTAGTTAACCTCGAAGTCGTGAGGGAATAATTTCCTTAAGGACACACTTTGAACTAAGTGGGCTCGATTACATTCGAAATTATTTTTCAAAGCAGTTCTGTTTTCGTTTATTGTTTCATTTATGTTATATGTTTCACTAAGTGATTAACATATTGTTTTGAATCATTATTTAGCCAAGTACAGATTATTATACCAACAATCTTAAGGAAATTATATTTATTGTATTTTAATCTGTATCCTGGTTTGGAGATTAAAACCTGTGTGGTTTTCTACTCCGTATGACATTTCATATTCTAACTTGAAGACATAAAAACTTCGTTGGAATATTAAAAGTCCAGGAAAAAGTGTTTTCCCAAAAGGAAAAAAAAAGTGTTTTTTCAGAAAGGAAAAAAAAAAGTGTTATTTTTTGTATGTTGTTTGGAGATTAAAATCTTCGGATTTTCTACTCCGGTTGAGATTAAAGTTTTCATAACCTTCTACTCATTTGGATACTTGATTTGAAGATATAAAAACTTCATCAAGTATATAACATACAATTTATTGCACTTCGTTTCTATCAATTTTGATTCGGTTTGAAGAAATAAAATCTTCACCGTTGAGTATTTTATTTGTTGCTATCAAAATTGATTCGGTTTGAAGAAATAAAATCTTCACCGTTGTGTATGATATTTGTTGCAACGATTTGAAGAACATAAAAACTTCATCGTTCTGTTTAAGGAGATTAAAACTTGTGTAGTTTTTACTCCATATGAATATTAGTATTCCGACTCGAAGATATAAAAACTTTGTTGGAATACTAAAGTTTCATAATTATACTACGATTTGAAGAAATAAAATCTTCATCGTTTAAGTTTATAATTCGACTGCGATTTGAAGAAATAAAATCTTCATCGTTGAAGTCTGTGAATTAATTGCTATTTTGGTTTTATTAATTAAAACAGTTTGTCTATTTGTGATGACAAACAATGGCAATTGAAATTGGAACTACCTCTGCAAATCGCACTGTGCATTACTACAACCTGCATCATAGCACTGCATGAGAAACTGCGAGGTTCACGGTGCAACTTTAAAGGATGGCAACAAAGAATGTTCTTTTGGCTTACCACCCTTGGTTTGCAAAAGTTCACGGTGAGGACCTCCCGTACTCGCCGATATGCCTGACAACCAGCAGTTCATGGTTACTGAGGCTTGGAAACATGTTGATTTTTTGTGCAAAGGCTACATTTTAAGTGTCTTAGAAGATGACTTGTACAATGTCTACAGTGCAGTAGAAACTTCCAAAGAACTATGGAGTGCACTTGAAAAGAAGTACAAGACAGAAGATGCTTGCTTGAAGAAGTTTGTGGTTGCCAAATTCCTAGACTATAAAATGGTTGATGGGAAAACAGTTGGAACCCAAGTTCAAGAGCTTCAACTTATCTTCATGACCTTATTCTTTGAAGGTATGGTAGTGAATGAAGCATTCAGTGGTCGCAATGATTGAGAAATTGCCGTCTTCGTGGAAAGATTTCAAGAATTATCTTAAGCACAAAAGAAAGGAAATGAAGTTGGAGGATCTTGTGATTCGTCTCAAGATCGAGGAAGATAACAAAACCGCTGAAAAGAGTTATCGTAAGAGTTCACCAATTGAAGGGGCCAACATCGTTGAAGATGCTGCTCCGAAAATGAACAAGAAAAGAAAGAGGCCTTCTGGAAAAGAGAAGTTTCTAACAAGAAAAAGTTCAAGGGCAACTGTTTTAATTGTGGGAAAGCTGGCCACAAAAGCCAGTTGTCGTCTCAGAAAAGACAAGGGAAAGACAAGCCAATATGGTGGAAATGAATGATGATATGAGTGATCTGTGTGCAATGATGGAAGAGTGCAATTTGGTTGGAAACCCGAAAGAGGTGGCTGAATCGTGCCACTCGACATGTTTATACTGCAAAGAAGCATTTGCAACATATGCTCATTTGGACAGAAGAGTCTTGTTTATGGGAAATCTTGCAATGTAGAGGTTGAAGGATATGGGAAGATACTTACGAGGATGACTTAGGCAAGGTCCTAACTCTCAACAATGTTACGCACGTTCGACAATTCGGAAGAATTTAGTTTATTGGACTACTCGTCAAAAACGGGTTTAAGTGTGTGTTGGTTAGTGAGAAAATTGTAATAAGTAAGAATGATATGTTCATAGTAGGAAAGGGCTACCTCACCGAGGGCCTTTTCAAACTCAATGTAATGGTTGTTGGCGATGTTAATGAAAATTCACCGTCTTACTTATCGAGTCAAATGATTTATGGCATGTTCGTTTAGGGCGTGTCAATTACAAAACCTTGCGAAAATTGATCAATTTAGAAGTATTGCCTAAATTCGAGTGCAACAAATCAAAATGTGAAATTTGTTGAATCTAAGTTTGTTAAACATCCATATAAGTCTATTAATAGAATTCAAATCCTTTAGACTTAATTCACAGATATATGTGATATGAAGTCAATACCATCTCGTGGTGGGAAAAAGTATTTTATAACTTTCGTTGGCATGCGCTCGATCTTGTTATGTATATTTGCTTAATAGTAAGGATGAAGCAATTAATGCATTTAAGCAATACAAGCGAAGTGGAAAATCAATTGAATAAAAGATCAAAATGATTAGAAGTGATAGGGGTGGAAATGCGAATCTCCTTTGCAGACATGTTTGGAATATGGAATTATTCATCAAACTCGCCTACACACCACAATCAAATGGAATTGCGGAAAGGAAAAACCGAACATTAAAGGAAATGATGAATGTGTTACTAATTAGTTCCGGTTTACCGCAAAGCTTGTGGGGGGAAGCTATCCTTACAGCTAATCGAATACTCAATGAGTACCCCACAAAAACACAATCTATTCCATATGATCTATGGAAAGGAAGAAAACCCAACTTGAAATATTTCAAAGTGTGGGGTGTTTAGCAAAGCGTCCAAGTTCCTTTGCCCAAAAGGGTAAAAATCGGACCAAAAGCGTGGATTGTGTTTTTATTGGCTATGCTACAAGCAGAAAGCTTGTCGGTTTTTGGTTCTAAATCGGACAATCCGAAATTCATGTTAATACGGTAATTGAATCGGATAATCTTTGAATTCTTTGAAAACATCTATCCGTATAAAGCGAATGTGAGTCGTCAAGTGAAAGATCTAAGCGATCGGGAAGAACCAAAGGAAAGTATACCAAGCAAAGAGGATCTAAGGCGTATGGCGTCAAAAGACATCTACTTCCTTTGGACCGGACTTTGTAACATTCTTGCTTGAAAATGAGCCTCAAACATTTAAAGCGGCAATGTCATCTTACGATTCAACATTTTGGAAAAAGCGATCAATAGTGAGATTGAATCGATTTTAAACAACCATACATGGGAGTTAGTTGATCTTCCTCCCGGAAATAAACCTTTAGGATCAAAATGGATCTTTAAAAGGAAAATGAAAGGCGATGGCACTATTGACAAATACAAGGCAAGACTTGTGGTCAAAGGTTATAGACAAAAAGAAGGTCTTGATTACTTTGACACATACTCGCGGTGTGACAAGAATAACATCTATTCGGGTGTTAGTGGCATTTGGCGTAGTATATGGTCTTGAAATCCATCAAATGGATGTCAAGCGACTTTCTTAAATGGAGAATTGGAGGAAGAAATTTACATGGAACAACCCGAGGGTTTTGTGGTTCTGGTAAAGAAAGGAAAGTGTGCGACTTGTGAAGTCACTTTATGGACTTAAACAAGCACCCAAACAATGGCATGCAAAATTTGACCAAACAATGTTGGCAAATGGATTTAAGATTAATGAGTGTGACAAATGTGTTTACATTAAAAATACTCCAAATCATGAAGTCATTGTTTGTTTGTATGTTGATGACATCGATAATGAGTAAAAATATTGTCGATATAAATGCTACGGCGTATGCTCGCTAGCAAATTTGACATGAAAGACTTAGGGGTTCTTGCCGATTTGATCTTAGGAATTAAGATCCATAAAACTCCACAAGGTCTAGCATTATCACGATACATTATATTGAAAAAGTACTTGACAAGTTCAAGTATTTAAATTTCAATGTTGCAAAGACTCCAATTGATGTAAGTTTTGCACTTGAAAAGAATGAAGGTGAAAGTGACTCACAATTGGACTATGCACGAAGTTTTGGGAAGTTTGATGTATATTATGAATTGTACGACCGGATATAGCGTGTCTTATAAGCAATTTGAGTCGATTCACGAGTAATCCCAATCAAACTCATTGGATGCCAATGAAACGAGTCTTGGGATATTTACAACACACCCAAAACTATGCTTTGCATTATAATAAATATCATGATGCTTGGGGATATAGTGATGCAAATTGGATCACCGATCGTTTGAAGTTAAATCCACGAGTGGATATGTTTTCCTTGTTGGCGGAGGAGCGGTGTCTTGGAAATCATCAAAGCAGACGCATCGCCCGCTCTACAATGGAATCGAATTTATAGCTTTAGACAAGTGGTGAAGAAGGTGAATGGCTCGGAATTTCTTAGAAGATATTCCATTCGCCCAAACCTTTGGCTCTATATGTATACACCGTGATGATCAGCGGAATAGGTAGAGGCGGGGGCGTAATGTATAACGGAAAATCTCGTCACATACGACGGAGACACAATCTGTTAGACAACTCTCTCTAGTGGCGTTATCACGATTGATTATGTAAAGTCAAGAGATAACGTGGCGGATCCGCTTACAAAAGGCTTATCTAGAGAGGAGTTGGTAGATCATCAATCAACGGGAATGGGGTTAAGGCGAGGACAAGTCATCGTGGCGGTAACTCTCTACTGTGATCGAGATCCCAAGAGCTAGGTTGAGAGATCAAACAAAGTTGTGGTCGCGGTTCAACATTGTCAAATAACTCAACCCATTCTCGGATGAAGACAATGTTCGAAATAAGGATAAGACTTTATGGCTTGTTAATGAGTTAATAAAGCATTAAGGTTTTTAATGATTATCTAAATCGCGATGTATGACCGGATAATGTGGCTATAGGACCACGTGTTTAGAAATCACCTATGTGAGTGTTAAGTGTAAGCTGCTTTAAAGGGAATGTGATAAAGGCCCATTCTACATGCACTCGTGAGACCAGGCGGTGTTCACGGTCGAAACGAACACAACCGTGAGAACCATAAGCGGTTGAGGTTGATTGTGTGTCTTATGTTGTCTAGGTATACAACAAAGTTCGACGGTTCAAAGATATCAAATCTACCGATTGATCGAGTATATCCGATATAAGTTCACTACGGAAAGTTCAAAGGAAAACCTACTTATCGGACGCGATCAATTCTCGCTTGTATATCACACTCGTCCGTACATTCTTCTATCTTATAATCATTCCCCATTCATGTGGGGGATTGTTGGGTTTTGATATTGGTGAATAGGAAATGATGGGATAAAAATTAAAGAGGGTAAAAGACTCTTTTGTCCCACATCGAAAAAAGGGAAAGAAAGAGATGTGTATATATTACATTACACCTTCTCGAGCTGCTAGTGGTTGAGAGGCAAGGACTCCTCGCGCCGCCGTCGCCGCTCGCTTCGGCCGCCGGCCGCCGCTTTGGATTTGGATTTGGATTTGGATTTGGATTTGTCAAAAGATCGATTGATTGATAATCTTTTTGGACAAACGTTTCTTTAATTAATTAATTATTTAATTAAAAACAAATCCAAACGGATCGACCCGCGACCCGACCCGTCCCGGCTCTCCCTCTCTTTTTCGAATTTCCCTCCAAAATGAGGTGACTATTCTGAATGGTTGCAACCATTCAGAATCAGTACCTCTAACCCTATAAATTCCTCTAACCCTATAAATTCTTGATCATTTCAAGAATTTATTCACTAATTCATATTCTAATCAATTCTGAAATTCTGAAGTTGCTCTTCAACTCGAAAATTACATTCTGTGTGATATACTGTCGTTGAGTGGTTCGTTGCTACCGGAATTTGGAGTACTACTATTCTGGTAAGATAATCGTTCTATCCTGGGAGGCGATATTCCGTTAACCTCGAGTACTGTGAGGGGAATAATTTCCTTAAGGACACACTTTGAACTAAGTGGGCTCGATTACATTCTGAAATTATTTTTTCAAAACAGATTCTGTTTTCGTTTATTGTTTCATTTATGTTATATGTTTCACTAAGTGATTAACATATTGTTTTGAATCATTATTTAGCCAAGTACAGATTATTATACCAACATCTACTAACTACAACAACAAAGCCAGTGTAAACCCACAAGTGGGGTCTGAGAGGGTAGGATGTACCAGATATTACCCCTACTTTTGTGGGATAAAGAAGTTGTTTTTGATAGACCCTGGGCCCGTCAACGGGCAATAAAAAGAAAGTTTTCCAAAACACCAAAGCAGCCCAAAATAACCCATTTTTGGCTTCCAAAAGAGCACGAAGAATCCGTTGTAACTTGGCTCAAAAGAAATGTAACCAAAGCAGGATTGAAAGGAAAGTAACGACAACAAAATAGCAAGATAAACAAAGTAAATGAAGCAACATGTAGTAGTAACAATTGAAGAATAAGATACTACGTGAATACTAAATAATACTAGTAAATAAGGAGAAGATGGTAAGAGGAGACTATCCCCCTGTATCTACTAACTAAAACATCAATAATTTAGCTTACTAATTCAATAAGTCAATCAATTACACCTCAATTCCAAACTAGTCCGATTTCGTTATGCTAAATCTACCTAACCCTTCCATTCTATTCTTGTTTTATTTTCAACATAATTAGACTATTTTATGCTGGCCATCCACCAACCATAACCTCCTCCTATATCCGGGTTTGGGATTAGTCATGCTTTCCGTAGCTCACATAGATTGAGTGAATCCAGTTTACTGATTGAACAACTAATTTGTGAATTAAAATACGTTATCAAATGGATCAGTAATAACGGATTTTAAGAAACAGATTAACTCACTTATACATAATGTCGAACATTTCATTAACTAACTTGTTCAAATTAGCGTCAAATGTGCCAATCCTTTTGTTCTTTGCTCTCAGGATTGGGTCTGGATATTCTACAATTTTCAAAGGCGCCTCAAAGCTCAAATCCGCAGCTACCACACACAAAAATAATAATTCAATTTTCGAAAAGAAAGTGAGTATAAAATAATTTAGGTTAGAACTACTATAAATATGTTTACCAGTAGCCAATTCGTCTCCTTTGGGTTTGGAAGATAATGCTCGCCTAGCTTGAGCGTAAACAGTCAATTTTGGAGGTTTATTACTGCTTGTGGAGAAAAATAATAAACTAGCTGATTTATAGCGATGAAGACTATAGTAGAGCGGGGAGAGAGGTGTGTGCCGAGGATGGAGAACGCGAGCGAAGGAAGAACAAGAGGCCCAAATTGCGGCAGTCATTGCCACACAACAAATACGGGCGATTTTCACCTTTAAAGATGCAAATAATAATCTATATCGGCTAGGTGCAGCAAAGTAATTTTAGCCCTTTTTTCTATTTTCAGGATATTCTAACTATTTGGGTTCCATTTTTTCGTTGCCAAATATTTCCTGATAAATCGAGCTTGTTTTTTTTTTCATTCTTGAGAAAATGATCAAAATGGTCCTTGTTTTGGTTTTATTTGGTCCTTGTAGTATAAATATGGTGGAAATGGTCATTTATGTATTCCAAAAAATGATTAATTTAGTCCTTAATCATATAAGTAAAAAAATAATTGTTAATTTTATCGTCAAAATAGAGTGTGGCCCATGACATTTTCATTCATACACAATCTACTTAGTCCAACCAAAGACACTATAGACTTTTTTTCATATTATATTAAATATATTCAATATAAAATTATAATTTTCTTAAAGTTTCACTCTTGCATCGAAAGTTTTCACATGATTATTTTCTTTCAAGTAAGTGTTAGAAATTTTGTTGTAGGTTCTGAAATCGGATTGTACGATACGAGAAGATACTTTTATTTTGTAGTTTGATAGCTCACGTCAAATGCATATGCGGAAGTCATCTATTTGTTTTGATAACTAAAGTAGCAATTATCTTTACTTATATTGTTTAGGACCAAATTAATCACTTTTTGGAATGCATTTAAGGACCATTTCCATCATGTTTATATATTTAAGGACTATATCAAACCAGAGTTAATACATTAAGGACCATTTTGCTCACTTTTATTATTATTATTTAATCATTTATTTTTTCACATTTATCGTAGCGGATTAATTTGAATTCACACCATAGATCCACTGTTGGAGTAAATGAATCTCTACTACAAGTTTTTTTAGTTATGAACTCGAACGTGAGACCATAAGTAAAATTAGAGGAATCTCATTTATATCATCAAATTCCTCATGGTATTAAGCTTAGTATTTTAAATTTGCAAGAAGAATGTGCATTTGCCCTTTGTTTGTTATTGTTAATAAATAAATGCAAACTTTAGATTACATTAACACAGGTAAATATTTTCAATAAATTAAATACATAATTAACATTACCGTCACTCCTATCTTCATGTATAAATTGTTGCTCTAATATTAATAAAAATATTTTTTAAATTAATTAGCCAAATACAAATAATTACTTTTCAAAAGTATTTTTTTCAACACTTTTAAATTAAGCAAAATTTGAATTGTGAAAAACAAACTTTAAACTTTAACTAGTCATAATTTTACTCTCGAACGGTAAAGGAAAGTAATTTACACGTACCACTTTGAAAATTCTTTCCTGATCTCTTGAGCAGTCTTAGTCATAGACTCATAGTAGATGGATGGAAGATTGACCAAGTGCACTTGGAGTTTGTAGAATTAGGTATAATCATTTGTCATCCACACAGAAATTTTATCAAAGAAAGACAAGAAGGGGACAAAAACAATACAATTGAGAAGTATGGTTTACACTAATTTAATGAATATTTCTAACAAGACTAATTCCTAACAAATCTCACCCCTTAAATGGTCCTCCCTTTGGCTTATGCATGCATCATCAACCACTCTTAAATACTTAGTATTAATGGACCTGTCTTCTTAATCATCCTATTCCCAACTATACAAAGCTTGACACTTCACTTCTAAAGTTCTTTGGAAGCTATACTACTCTCAGCTTAACCTCTTTTTTTGTGATCATAAATTAATGATGTCTTTATAGGGATGTACAAATATTAATTGGACAATAACCCAGTTCTTCACGGCCATATATATAGTGTTAGTGTCAATCTAGACTTATCAATGAATAAAAACAATATTATATTAATAAATCAACAGAACTGAAAACAACTACAATGAATTCAGCAAATTGAAACACATACTAACTTGGTGTAGATAGAGACCTGCAATGACGCAGTTGATGCGCGGTAAGATGCACACACTTTAAACGCAAGTGCACGTTATCGTGACAAGTAGTATAGTCTTGATAAGACCGAATATCGTCCACAAGGATTAGGGTTCAATTACCAACTGTCTATTTTCTAGTATCTATTTGGTGAACTGATAATTGATTTGTTGTTTATAACTAAGAATTATGCAAGCTATTTAAGTATAAAGATTTACTTCAGTGGTGATGAGAATAGGGCTTCCATGTATCCTTACTATCCGCTTATGCTACTTACTAATGCATTAACTTATGATATTCTTCTTTTGGAGAAAGAGTTTACGAAATCGCTTTTATACTCCCGTTAGGGTTATATAAACACTCAACCCGATCGCACATTACCTACCTTTCGGTGATAAGGATAACTTTATAGGAGGATTAAGAACAAAAACCTAGTTGGCCGTCACGCACAACGCGCAAAATTAGGGTTGTTAAGCCTCATCAACGCTTACATAAATAATTGAGGTATTTTCATCCCCAATCCAAGAATCTCTACCCAACTTACAAGATATTCACAATCCCCTTTCTAATCGATTAGAAATCATATAGTGATAATTAGTTGTCAATTAATTACCAAGAATTCAACTCAATTATTGGATAGATCTCACAATAAGAAAAATAACCATAAGCATTAAATTTATAACATAAGTTTCTAGCAATTCAACATGGAAAGTTCTATAAGAGAATTAGTTCCTAGCCATATCATGACAAGAACTAATTCCATGCTCATCATACAAAATAGAAATAAAGAACAAGAAAGGAAAAGAAATTACTAAACTAATGGTATCCAATCTCCAAGCAAAAGTCTTGTGTTGCAAGAAGGAACCCTTAAAACCGCCAGGGTTCTCCTTTTATGTGCGTAAAACCGCCTCCTCTTTCCTTCAGCCCGCCAAAAATTTCGTCCAAAACTTAATTTTTCGCGCGCCGACGCCGCGTTACGCAGTGCCGCGCCGGAAGTTCCGCACTCCGTCGAGTGTTTAGGCGCCGCCCGATATTCGCTGCTCGGAAGCGCGCGCTACTGGTCTTCGCAGCCTCTGCGAATAGTGGGTGTCGCGCTCGTGATTCGCTGCTCGAGGCGTCGCGGCTGGGTCTTCGCAGCCTCTGCGAATAGTGGCGCCGCCTCGCTGATCGCAGGAGGCCGCGGCTACTGTCCGATTTCACCTCGTCGCCACTTTCTCTGCTTTCACTCGCATCTCCTCTTTTGCCCTCTTTTAGCTCCTTTTCCGCCATTTGACCATTTTAACCACTTTGACTCAATAGAAAGGAAAACTATCCTAATACAACACTTATATGTGCAAAACGGGACAAAAGACTAACTAAAACTGACTCAAAAGGTGTATATAAAATACACCGATCAGCAGTGTCCTAAGACAAAAATTCGTCCCCACTTGTGTTGTAGTTCTTCGGACGTCTGCCTTGAGGATACAACTATCTAAGTGAGAGTTCTAGCACAAGAACTTCACTTTTGGCGAATTTACTTTATGTGTTTTTCCAGAAATGTTCTGGAAGAAGAAGATGAAGATCAAGCAACAATCTTGGATCATTAATTGTATTTTATGATTGATTGTTATGCGTGTCTTCTAACAAGTGATTAACATGCTTTATATAGCACAAAATTCGACCATATGCAGTCATTCATCAAAGGTTGTGACCTTACATGAAGAGAGGCAACTTTTGGTTCAAAAAGCGAAATTTCAGTTACGCGTGGTGGCGTGAAATTCATGCAACCTCTCGAAGTTTCGCCAGGGCGCTATCGACGGTCATTTTTGCACTGCTATTCTGGCCCTCGTTCTGGCGCCACTACGCGCTCGATCATTTTTCCAGATATTTTCGATCACTTTTTACTCTTCTGATTTTACAACTTCCAACATATATTTCTCTTTATTCAATTTTCTTTCAAGCCTAGGCTACTCTTCATACATTAAGGAAAGTTAAGAAAAATGACTAAATCACGGAAGATATTGTTAGGTACCGTGGGCTATGGATTCATAAAACGTAAGATTAAAATCGCAAAACTACGAACAATAAAAACAGTCACTGGATATTGCCTTCAATGTTGGGTCAACATCTGAGGCAACATTGTAATAAAACAGAATAAACATTGTAGAGTATATGCAGCGAAAAAAGTAAAGAGACACAATGTTTATATTTTCAAGGGTATATATAAATTTATTCCTTGATGGTCAGTGACCAAAAGAATTATATAAATTATATACAATTACAAAGAATTTCTTTTTACAAATTGAGTGTTACAAACGAAAAAGAAATTACAAACAAAAATAAAGTCGCAGATGACTTCGTCTAAAGTTACAAAATCTAAAAGATAAAAGACAACATCTCCATTACAATCACTTGAACAATAAGCTTAATCTAGAATAGAGATAGCGATTGCAATGTGGGACAAGATGTTGTTAAAACAACTTTAGGCTAAAAGGTTGATCCAGTTTTCTAAGGTAAAATCCGAGAGCTCTCTTGGAATTTCTTCTTCTCTAAATCTGGATATCGATACTTGTAAAACTCTCCTCTATTTATAGTGTTGAGCTTCCCTTGAAACCCTCACTGATGATTGCGGAGGTTGAGCAAAAGATGGCAGCAACTTGGACCGAGTCTTCCTCCTGAAAATCCTCAACGATCTGGACTTGGTCTTCGCTGCTTTCTCTCCATGTTTTGACTTGGTCTTTCACCACGTTTTAAACACAGCAATCGGGTAAGCTTTCCTAGGTCATTTTTACTCGCAGTAATTTCAACTGCTTATGCCGGAAAAATAGGCAAAACGGTTACATAGATATTGGCATAAATATTGTCGCAACATCGCAGGCAACATCCTGAAGATGTTATCATGTGCTTTCGCAGATGTTGTCACAACATTCTATCCAACATCAGCAATCTCCCCCTTTTTGCCTTTCTTCACAATACTCCATACGATGCTAAAATGACTAGGATACTGAGTCTTGATGTAGTCCTCGATAATCTAAGAAACAGTAAGATCAGTGTCGTGCTCCCCCTTAACCTGCAGTTACAAGATTTCAAGCAATGTGGTATCGATGTTATGGTTAGTTAGGAGTTATGTTATGTCCGTCGTGACTTACTTTCAGCAGATGCGAGCATAGTTAGTCTACAGCCAGAACACTAATCCACATCAGGCAAACATATATATATATATATATATATATATATATATATATATATATATATATATATATAAGCATAAAGATATATCTTCAAAAAACATACCTAAATATCCCATAATTAGCTATTACAAACCAAAAAAAATGTATCCAAATGTCAGTTAAAAAAAACAACACCAAACCATTAACCAAATGATTGTTTACATAGTAAAGATCGATCAACATCAATATACTATCACCACCATCTTCATCTCTTCTCCCCCTGCTTGTTTGACTCTGCACCATCTCCCCCTTTCTGTTTTCTCATTCCTTCCTCAAGAAGAATCGCATCGATTTCTCCCTTTTTGTGAAGAAAGCATGTCCTCATAGTAGTTTTTAGCACGCACAAGCTCCAGAATTTGACGATCAAGTTCAGCAATGTGCTTCCTTAGCCAATCCTTGGACATAGGGACAATACACTCGATGTTGCCAGGAATGTTGGTAACATCCTGTGTTGGTTCAGTGGCAACATGTTGCGTTGTTTTGGTGTCCTGATTTCTTTCTTCCAGGGCAAGTCTATGACTTTGTCCCTGCTATTCACTACTGCCCTTTGTACTGAATAAACATCTAGAGGTTTACTCAGTATTTATCCTTTTGGAGTCTTAAAGTTTTGGTTCAGCAGTATTTGAAAAATGAGAGAGGGGTATGGAAGAGCAGAGTTCGATTGTCTTTCAGCCAAGTTTGTGACATGGTTGAAAATCAACGTTCCAAGATCAACTCTGTGGTTTCTTCCTAACTTATACAGTAGGGTTGCTTGGTCAAGAGTGACAACAGTTTCATTCACGGAGGGCGACCAATTATATATGACAATTCTATGAATAGTTGCAAACAGTGTTGTGAGTCTCGACACTGGATTGCGAGGAGCCCAAGTGGTGATCAAATTTCCAGTGAAGTATTTGATCATTTCATTCAATTCTTCAGCAGTGGGGGTAGCTTCTGGGTTTCTAACAACATGAGGAATTCCTAGTGTGGCATTAATGATGTCAGGGGGAAAATTATACACCTTGTTGTAAAGATATACTCTCCCAAATTTCTTTGAGGTTGTGTCTCCTACAAGGTGTGTCAGATTCGTGTAGAACACGCTAACAACCTTCTCACAATAAGGATTTTTTTCAGTTACAGAGCTTAGAACCCTACGACTACATAGAAAATCAATCAATCCATATTCTAAAAACGAAGATTCATCTATCACCTTTTCACTTTTGATGCCTCTATTCTTAAACAAGTTCCAATTATTTGAGCATGTTTTATTGTGGAACAAAAGAGAATAAGGCATTACCTCAGAATTTGATTTTGATTCTGGTTTCTCGTGTTCTGGTGGTGTGACTTCCGGTGTTGCCTCAGATGTTGGTGCAATATAGTCTGGATCAACTTCTTTTTCCTTTGTTGCCTTCGATGTTGAGGCAACATTTG
Organism: Przewalskia tangutica; assembly: GCA_029844215.1. Classification (NCBI taxonomy): domain Eukaryota; kingdom Viridiplantae; phylum Streptophyta; class Magnoliopsida; order Solanales; family Solanaceae; genus Przewalskia; species Przewalskia tangutica. The sequence continues at coordinate 109,335,495 of CM056733.1, read as the reverse complement.
AACCGAAGTCCAATATGTTTTTCGCACTCTCTTGGGCATGAAGTTCCTCAGAGGAGTGTCGTCGGATATTTCCTCTTCTCCTTCCTTCTTGGCTTCGGTTGGAGTGGTTGGAGAGGTTGGAGTGACGGCTGAAGATGTCGAACTTTTGGGTGGATTGAAGTCGGAATCAGTGCTGGTGGAGGTTGTGGACTCAACAGGGAAATTCGACTCTCCAACAGGGAAAGTCGATTCTGCCCTGGTCCTTTTGGCAGTTTGCTCTTCACCGAACCTACTTTCAAACACCCTTTTGGACCTTCTCGTCGGCATTGCTGACTGTGATCCTCTTGCCGCAAGGTTTGTAAAATCAGATGGTGTATCAACATCTATTGGGTTCTCCGAATCTCCATGGTAGCATACATTTAATGACTCATCGGAACCCAGAAAATCAGGGCTACACTTGCGTTTTCCTCATAAGGTTTTTCTTCATTGATGGCTTTGTAATGTTTATACATTTTGTGGTTGTTTGGTGGACTTGTTGACATATGAGAATACTCTTTTGATTTGGAAGATTGGAATGATTTGGGGGATATGGACATGGGAGAGGGTTTTGAATAGTTGGGCAAATTTGAATTTTTTTGAAAAACTAGCGGTGATGTTTGAGCTGTCATTTGATGGTTCGACTTGGTGGCTGACTGATGTGACAAGACAGACGCAATAATGGAGATTTTAATCAAGGAAATCTTCAATTTATACACAAACGTTTTTCCTTAAATTTAGGTAGTGAAAAATATCTGAACTCTACACATACCCAAAACAAAGATTTTTACATGATACAAGACATTTATTTTTTTAAAAAGAAACGGTCCTCCTTATTTCTTGGATTTTCGTTATTCACAGAGACTTGTTACAAATTAAAATCTTGAATAAAATAAGGTAAACACGATCGACCAATGTACTGGAACACGATATTGTGAGTGATGTTGGCAATATTTCAAAGTTCAACTAGCATTTTGAGACTTCAAGGATTTTCTTATTTGGCAAAAGGATTTCCGTATATGTTCTCTATGAGACTGATCGCAAGACGAATGTGACATTTTATCATTGTCCTTAATCAACTTAGTTGAACACATATGGATAAAAAAAAATATCAAGAAATTTTCAACCTTCTCGAAGCACATGGTACTCCTATAGAATAAGATCGGTACCAACTTTAGAGCTTTGCTCTTTTTGGATAAAACCAAATCTTTAGTTGAGGCTTCGCCTTCTTATGATACTCTTTTTTTATGATATGCATCATGGCAGAGAACTGTATCACCTTCAAACATTGTCCTTATGAAGTCAGGATTGATTCCTTTGAAAAAATTGAGCAACATTACTTGTAATTCATATCATGTACACTGAATCAAATGGTAAATGTTACCCAGAATGTTAGGTCAACATTTAGGACAACATCTACCATGTCTGTCTTATTTTCAGAGAAAACAAAGACCAAGAGATTTCTTCAAGCTAGAAAATCTCTCATGATCTAAGGGTTTGGTAAAAATATCAGCTAGTTGCGAAAGAGTATCAACATGTTCGATTTGAACTAACTGTTTTTCCACTAAGTCTCTTAAAAATGATGTCTTATGTCAATGTGTTTTGTACGTGAATGCTGAACAGGATTTTTAGAAATATTAATAGCACTCAGATTATCACAGTACAAAATCATAGAGTTATTAGATATGTCATAGTCATCAAGCATATGTCGTAACCAAATCAGTTGACCACAATCACTTCCGGCTGCCACATATTCGGATTCGGCAGTCGAAAGTGATACGAAATTTTGTTTACGACTGTACCATGAGACTAGATTGTTGCTAAAATAAAAACACCCACCACTAGTGCTTTTCCTATCGTCGACATCACCGGCCCAATCTGAGTCACTATACCCTATTAGATTAGGATTAGTGTCTCTAAATTACCAAATTTCCAAGTCACTTGTACCGGCAATATATCGTATGATACATTTCACGGCATTAAGATGAGATACCTTGGGACTGGCTTGGAACTTGGCGCAAACACACACACTAAACATGATATTTGGGCGACTGACAGTAAGGTATAAAAGACTCCCTATCATCGGTCGGTATAATGTTGGGTCAACATCTTGTCCAACATCGTCTTTACAAACCTGCTACGTAGAGCCCATTGGAGTCTTCATGTGTTTAGCGTTTTCCAGACCAAACTTCTAACAAGATTCTTGGCATACTTGCTCTGGGATACAAAGATCCCTTCTTCAACCTGTTTAATCTGCAAGCCTAAGAAAAATATTAGTTCTCTAATCATGCTCATTTTAAATGTTGTCGACTTAGCTTCGACAAATGACTTCAAGAGGGATTCTTTAGTCGAGCCAAAGACATTATCATCAACATATATTTGAGTTATGATTACATCTACTCCGTGTCTCTTTATGAATAAAGTTTTGTCAGCTTCTCCACGGATAAAACCAAAATCAATAAGAAAGTTAGTCAAACGACCATACCATGCACGTGGTGCCTGTTTTAACCCATACAACGCTTTTTGAGCTTGTATACATGTTGTGGATGATGAGGATCTTCGAATCCTTTTGGTTGTTCAACGTATACTTCCTTGTCCAAGTATCCATTGAGAAAGGCACCTTTAACGTCCATTTGGTGCAAGGTAATTTTCAAGTAACAAGCAATGGCAAGAGTCAATCTTATTGATTCAAGTCTAGCCACAGGTGCAAATGTCTCGTCGTAGTTGATACCTTCAACTTGTGTATATCCTTGAGCAACAAGTCGAGCTTTGTTCCTCACAATATGCCCTAACTCATCTGATTTGTTTTTGTATATCCACTTAGTCCCAATAACATTAGTGTTGTTGGGTCGTGGTACCAAATATCAAACCTCATTTCGGGAAACTGCTCCAACTCATCTTGCATCGCTTGTATCCAAAAATTATCTTTCAATGCTTCCTCAATATTCTTAGGTTCCAATGTAGTTGTAAAATAAAAAAGACTAACCTGTTGGTATATGGTGGACATGCACACATACCTTACCATCTCTCGGTAATTGACTGGTTCTTTCTCCCTTGTTCAGATTCGCTAAAAACTCCCCTATCACTAGTCGTGGATGGTTCCTCCTAATCCTCGATGGAGGTCTCTTCTTACTGATCATTCACCAGAGCGCACTTCTCATCGACATCTTCCTCGGTGTTCTTTTCTTGAGGTTCGGATGTGACTTCTGGTGTTGGGTCAACATCTGATGTTTCAGTGATTTGCTCCTCTTCTACTGCAACCACAATGTTATTTTCTGAGGATCTTCCAGATTGTCCAGCAGATCATCAAAAATCACATTGACAGACTCCTGAATGGTCTTTGTCCGAAGGTTGTATATTCTGTAAGCATGACTATTCTGAGAGTAGCCGACAAATATCCCCTTGTCGCTCTTGGAGTCGAACTTGGCCAGTTTATCCATGTCATTAAGAATATAGCACACACACCCAAATACATGGAAATACCTCACCGTAGGTTTATTTCCATTTAATAGTTCATAGGGCGTCATTTTGGTCTCTGACCGAAAGTAGACTCTATTACTTATGTGACATGATGTGTTCAATGCTTCAGCCCAAAACCTTTTTGATAATTGCTTAGAACTCAACATTACTTTTGTCATTTCCTGTAAAGTTATGTTCTTTCTCTCGGTAACCCCATTTTGTTGAGGTGTTTTTGGTGCCGAAAATTCATGAAATATGTCTTTCTTTTCACAATTTTGCAAAGGTCTGATTTTCAAATTCCTTTCCATGATCAGATCTTATTCTGAAAACTGAAGAACAAAACAAATTCCTAATTCTAGAGTAAAAAGTTATAAACATCTCAAAGTTTGTGATTTTTCCTTTAAAAAATATATCCAAGTAGATCTGGAAAAATCATCAACTATCACATAAGAGTATCTCATTCCTCTTAGGCTATCTACCTCAATTGAACCCATAAGATCCATATGCAATAATTGGAAACAATGAGACATACCTGAATGTTGTCCGTCATGTTGGACAACATTGTGAGATACTCGTGTCTGCTTTCCATTCAAACAATCATCACACAGTGTTTTATCTTCTGTATCCAGTCTGGGAATGCCTTTAACAGCCTCAAACGAGATCAGTTTCTCCAAGGTGTCGTAGTTGACATGTCCCAACTTCTGGTGCCAGAGTGTCAAGTCACCTACCTTTGCGGAGTTGCAAACCTCTTCTCTACCTACTAGATAGCAGTTATCTCCGGTTCGGGTTCCTAACATGACACACTTGTTTGCAGAATCTGTAACTCTGCATCCAAGTTTGTTGAATTTCACCTCTAGATCGTCATCACATAGTTGACTTATGCTAAGGAGATTAACAACTAAACCTTCTACATGAAGCGCATTCTTCAAGGCTGGTACATTCGGAACATTTAGAGTTCCTCTACCAATAGTCTTACTCTTACTTCCTCCTCGAAAGGTTACATACCCTCAATTGAATGCTCTATACTCCTTCAAGAGATTTTTAGTACATGTCATATGATGTGAGCAACCACTATCGAAGTATCAAGAACCTGTGATGTTAGTACGCAAGGCAGTTATGCACACATTACATTTTAGATTCAGTTTGGGTACCTACTCCTTCTTAAACCTTGTCTTTCTTCTGCTTCCATGCTTGTTGCTTTGAATGATGTCAGTGATGTTGGGCAACATTAGTGACAACACTTTAGGTAATAGGCTGAGAGCAGAATTTTGAAGCTTGTAGCAGTAGGGCATGAGATGTCCTGACTTTTTACAGAAGCTACATACAAACTTCGATCCAATCATAGTGCTCTGAGAGTTACAAGCATTTTCTTTGACGAATTTTATCATCTCAGTTGGACTATGGATCCTGGAGGTATTGGTTTTTCTTGGAGAATGATAACCAAACCCAGTCCTTGTGGGATTGCTGAAGTTCAAAATTTCATCCAGTTTGGAGGTTCCCATGTTTAGCCTTTGAAATGTGGTCTCAGATGTATACAGTCGTGCACGAATCTTACCAAGCTCAAGGTCCTTCTTGATAAGTGTCACCTTTAATCGGTTGATTATGCCTTTCAAATTGCAGTTCTCAAGAGCCAATGATTTTGCTTTTGAGTCTAGTTGCTCAGATGTAGTGATTAAGGTTTTACAAAGATTTTGTAATTCCTTTATCGTTTCGTCTTTCGAGTCAACTAGATCCAAATCAGCAGCCTCAGTTGAAGAAATAAATCCACTAAAACAGTTTACATCAGAATAATTAAAGTAGACATACCTCTCTGATGATGCAGACATTTTTTATGTAGCCTCCGATGTTGTTTCAGATGTTGGGTCAACATCGTCAACAACATCTTTATCGTCGGACAGTGAGTGTTCAAACATGGCTGCAAGCATTGCTTGTGGTTGTTTTCTTCTCGATCTTCTTCTTCCTCTTCATTCTCATCATCACTGAGGGTTACCCACATGACCTTACTAATTTTCCTAAGGGTGTTTGCACACTCATTAGCGAATTGTCCCCAACCCGAGCATGCACGACATTGCACTTTCTCTAGTTGTGTGGGATTGTAATTGGTTCCGTCGGAGTTGGATTTCCTCAGTGGAAAACGGTTACTTTGCTCAGGAGTTGACCTATTAGGATGCTTATTGAAGAGGGGGTTCTGATGCTTGTTATATTTTGCTTTGTTACGGTCAGTATTGATCTTTCTCACCATAGAATTGAATCTACGAGTGAGTAAGGCAAAAGTAGCATCACTCCCCAGTCCATCCAGGTTTTCATCCTCGTTTTCTATTTCAAATTCGGAGGTTTGTCCTTGGAGACCCAAAGTCTTGTCTTTATATAGATCTCTTTGGCTCTTCATGTTCATCTCGTATGTTTGAAAGATGCTCATTAAAGCGTGAAGATCCATAGTAGCAAGATTACGAGCCTCTTCAATAACACAAATCTTAGTATTAACTCTTTCAGGAAGAGATCTGAGAGCTTTATCCACAAGTTGTGTGTTGGTTAATGGAGACCCAAGCACTTGACACTGATTAGCAATGTCAATCAACTTTTTAAAATATGATTTTATGTCGTCAGACTCCTCCATCCTCAAATGCTCGTATTGACTCAAGATCATGCGAAGCTTTGTACGTCGAACACTTGAGGTTCCCTCACAATGGGTTTGTAAGGTTTCCCACGCATAATTGGCCGTTGTACAATTCTGGATAAGTTTGAGCATATAGAGATCTACCCATCCAAATATCGCATTTAGGGCCTTTTCGTTAAAGCTTGTCGAGTTGATTTCTTCCTGGGTCCATTCAGACTCGGGTTTAGTGATAACATCACCATCCTCATCTGTTGGGTACTTGGGGATTACATAGCCTTCAGATACATATCTCCAAGCTCGAACATCAATGGATTTGATGTGCAAACGTAGTCGAATTTTCCAGTAGGCATAGTTAGATCCGTCAAGTATTGGAAGTCTACCAACGTTTTGTGCAGCTGAGTCCATAGCTGTAATATTCAGAATCAGACACTTATTGTATCAAGTGTTAGCTCTGATACCACTCGTTGGGTCCCGTAGGCTATGGATTCGTAAAACGTAAGATTAAAATCGCAAAACTACGAACAACAAAAACAATCACTGGATGTTGTCTTCAATGTTGGGTCAACATCTGAGTCAGCATTGTAATAAAATAGAATAAATCATGTAGAGTATATGCAGCGGAAAAAGTAAAGAGACACACGGTTTATATTTTCAAGGATATATATAAATATATCTCTTGATGGTCAGTGACCAAAAAGAATTGTATAAATTATATACAATTACAAATAATTTCTTTTTATAAATTGAGCGTTACAAACGAAAAAGAAATTACAAACAAAAATGAAGTCGCAAATGACTTCGCCTAAAGTTACAAAATCTAAAAGATAAAAGACATCATCTTCATTACAATCACTTGAACAATAAGCTTAATCTAGAATAGAGTAGCGATTGCAATGTGGGACAAGATATTGTTAAAACAACTTTAGGCTAAAAGGTTGATCCAGTTTTCTAAGGTAAAATCTGAGAGCTCTTTTGGAAGTTTTTCTTCTCTAAATCTGAATATCGATACTTGTGAAGCTCTCCTCTATTTATAGTGTTGAGCTTCCCTTGAAATCCTCACTGATGGTTGCGGAGGTTGAGCATAAGATGGCAGCAGCTTGGATCGAGTCTTCCTCCTGAAAATCCTCAACGATCTGGACTTGGTCTTCGATGCTTTCTCTCCACGTTTTGACTTGGTCTTTCACCACGTTTTAAACACAACAATCTGGTAAGCTTGCCTGAGTCATTTTTACTCGCAGTAACTTCAACTGCTTAGGCCGGAAGAATAGGCAAAACAGTTACATAGATGTTGACAGAAATCGCAACATCACAGGTAATATTCTGAAGATATTATCCCGTGCTTTCGCAGATGTTGTCACAACATCCTATCCAACATCAACATATATCATGGCACCCCTAATGCGTGAAATCCACAGCTTATTTTTAACTATGATGCTCGAGTTTATTCCAAAAGAAAAAGGGATAGATGTGGGGATAAAGCAGCAGAAAGTGGGTAAAGCCGTAAAGGTCAGTGAGAGGCTGACACGTGGACCATAAAATGCGTTGCCACATTGATTGTTTTATAGTCTAGACTCTGGTATGAAAACATGAATTATCTAACATTAATCGTTGGTCACCTGTTTGGAAGAACGTTATTCATATGTTAAAATTAATATAGTTAATTATGTTTGGTACCAACAATAAGTAAAAATAATTCTGGAATAAGAATTTAGCAATTTGATATCTTTTGTTTGGTTATTAATTATGGGATAAATTATTTTAGGAATAAAAATAGTACTCCACTAATTTATACCCGTTATAGGATGGAATAAGTTATCCCAGGATAAGTTATTTCAAAATTATAAAAAAACTTATTCTTTTTAAAAATTATCCAATGTATATTACTTTTTATACAATATACCAAACAATTAATAAGAAATAATCACAGAATAACTAATCTCAACATAATTTATTTTTGAAATTTATCTTGATTATCATTTTACAATCTCACATAAATAAAATAGGTATAAATTATGAATCAATTTATGCATTATTTTAGGCAAGATGTAGAAGATGGAACACTAAACTAATCTCCGCATATATAACCAAATTAATCATATATAACTAATTTCTGAATTTTTAATACCTACATAACACTAATTATCAACCAAACAACCCTTAAGGGTCATCTCGTAATTAAACAAATACTTATTCACTGTTGATCAAGCAGAAGGCATCAATATAATTCTAATTATCTTTTGAGAATTTTCATCCGCCATAATGAAGGACATGCCAAAGTTGAAAAATTATCTCATCACTGAACAATTTGTCATTTAATTTATTGGGATATCCAACACAAGAGTTCTCGGTCCGTTTATTTTTATTTATCTACTATTGACATTGTAGGCTATTTAAAAAGTAATAAATGAAGTGCATAATATACAATAATATTCATATTAATTGATGCATAGTTTTAATGGACTTGAAAAATGATTTAAAACGATCAGTAATTAATTCTATGGTTAAAACAGGAAAAAAGAAATTGTCTTTTCTTGATATGCTAAAAGTGACAAGTAAAAGTGAAAATTTATTTTTTAGTATAGTGGACAAGTAAAAGTGAATGAAGCAAATATTTAATTTGGAATAATTAGTAATACTAGTACTAACTCCGTTCACTTTTAATTATCCACTATATTAAAATAGATTTTCACTTTTACTTGTCCACTTTAGCGTATCAAGAAAAGATAAAAAAATCTTGTTTTACCTTACCATTAATTACTCATTTTCAAGTCATTTTATAAATCTATACAAAAATACACCAACTAATATAAATATTATGATAAAATATATACTTTATTTATTAATTTTTATAGAACGTACAAAGTTAAAAATAGACAAATAAAAATAAACTGACGGAGTATTATTTTAGAACTTGATCCTCAAGTCAAGTCTAATAACCTGAATTATCAAAAAAAAAATATATATATATATATATATATATATAATGCCCGAGGGAAGGACATTTCAAGGCGCAGCAATCAAAAAGAAACGAGAAAAGACGTAAACAAGATACTCTTCAGGTCTTTGAATTTACCTTCTATGGCCTTTATTAAGTCATTGTACTTTATAGGACAATTAGCATTAAATAGGTTAAAGTAACTCGAGATGCAACTAATTACTACTCGGTCATGTTTTCTTAGTCTTTATTTTTTGAGTAAAAAAAAATGTCTAGTTATCAAGTCATTGTACTTTTAGTTCAATACTTATATATATACGATTATATTGTTAGTTAATTTTAACATGTGATAATAACATGTTAATTGACATTTTTATCATATTATCAACTAATGTTTAAACGCTAAATATTGTTTGACAATTCTTATCCACCTAGTGAAGTAAACATAAATTGACTCACTATTGGATTAAAACCTACTCCCTCCGGATAAAAAAGAGTGTTAACTTAACTATTTTCATATTCCTTAAAAAAATACTAACTTTTAAGCAAAAATAAGTAATTTAACTAAAATGACCCAAATTAAATAAGTATTGAAATTTGGTCACCTAACACTTAATAAGGGCAAAATATATATATATATATATACTACTTCAGAATGTTGATTCTCACCCACCACCCCCACATTGTGACGAACCCACACATAAAGCATTACTATCCTTAATCAGTCAAATTAAGCACTTAAAATGGGATTGTGTGTTTGTCTTTTTAGATGTACTTTCAAAAGGAACCATGTCCCAATTTGTTGAAGAGTTGCTTTTTCGCCGTCGTTGAAATTAATTATTGGGCAGTGTTCAACGAAGGAATGAGTACTTTCTTCAAATCCCCATGCATGATTGTTTAAGTAGTGGTAAATAGTCGATGATGGAAGCAAACTAGGTCAAAGCATAATCCAAAAAGAGTCATTTTATATTTAAGCAAATTTTATTAGTCTACTTCATAATATATGTTGTAATAGGTTATGTCTTAATTAGTTATTTTGTGAGTACTCTTCTTCAATTTTATAAAAGTAAGAATGAGTATTTAGTATTCTTCTATTCCAACATCTAAATAATATGTTTAAGATTATAAGATTCAAATTAAATAAAATTTGTTACATTAAACAACATTTAGATCGCCAAGATTCAAATCTCTCTTAACGTTTTAAGTTTTAATTGACTGTAAAATTCGTTGATTAATTCATGGAGGAACTTGTTTGTGCAAGATTTCCATAATTAGGCTTTGATAGAAAACTAATAAACGTAAATATTAGCTAATCTTGGTGTTCAATATAATGACATCATTGAAAAATCCAGAGTCATCACAATTCATTTGGAGATTATCATTTTCTAGGATGCACTATGCGTGTCGGTACATTGAATTGGGAAGAGTGAGATTTCAAACAAATTAAAGGGAATCACATGTAATTAACATGAACTTTTTGCCTAACAAATTTAGGGTGTGTTCGATCGGTATGAAAGAAAATATTTTTCATGAAAACTTTAAATCTAACATTAGAATTCATTCACTATAAAAACTTTTTTTCAATTGTCTGTGTACATAATTTAAATCTATACCGGAACAATTGAAGTTTCATGCACCAATGGTGCACATATGTACATATAATACAATTATTCATTGATAATGTAAGAAAAGTTTGTACTATCGGAGTGTACAAAATTTAAATCTAATGTGAAATAGTTGAAGTTCTATGACTGATTGTGAAAAATATTTAGACAACCAGATAACTTAATATGATAAGTAATATACTTATTTCATGTTAAACTACATTAGTGTATATTTTTTATATTGTCTGTGTATATATATAACTTAATTAGTAAGTGTTGTGACCATGCATGCACACATCAATAGCTGTTATTTATGCACGTATAATTAAATCAATTAACAGTACTATCGATTTAGTATTAATAAGGCCTTTGTATATGAATTATATTTAGAGCAAGTTAGATTAAAAGTTATTTTATTCCTGGCTGATTAAAGACTGAATTACTGGTTTAAATTCAAATCTTAGTTGGCCCCTATAAATATCAGCCCCAACTAACATTAGTTCCTCATCAAAATCCCACATCCAAAAACTACTCTATCCTCACATCCCATCCCTATTTCTCTTCTTTATTTCCAATCTAAAAAAAATGGATAAAAGAATATACAATTCTCAAGATGCTGAAGTTAGGAAAGGTCCTTGGACTATGGAAGAAGATTTAATTCTCATCAATTACATAGCTAATCACGGTGAAGGTGTTTGGAATTCTCTTGCTCGATCTGCTGGTACTATAAAACCCTAAATACCTTTTGTTTTTATCTCTTTTTAAGTTTTTATATAATTTCACCGTCGACGTAAAAACAATCAATTTGTATAGCTATTTGAACTTGTTGGAATGAGGAGTAATTGTTGTTATATATATATATATAAATATTTTTTTGGTGGTATAGGTCTCAAGCGTACCGGAAAAAGTTGTAGACTCCGGTGGCTTAATTATCTCCGGCCTGATGTCCGGAGGGGAAATATTACACCTGAGGAGCAACTCTTGATTATGGAACTACATGCCAAGTGGGGAAACAGGTGATTTGATTTTCTTCTATGGTTTTGATAATTAAATTATAAAAAGAAAATTGTGGAATTTTCTCCTTCAAGTTTTGTTGGATGGATAAAGAGGAATTGTCATCTCTAATTAAGTTATAACCTTTTCATAGAACTAGATTTGGTGTTATGAGAGAGAGTGATGAAGACTTTGCAACGTGCGTAAAGTAACCTATAAAGTTGAAATTTTTATTTAATAGTAGTACTACTAGAGAATTATTTATTGGCTGTCAAAATATTCATTTTGAGGAAGTACTAATCTTCTTCCCTCTTTCTTTTCTCTCAAATCTGTTGAACTGACACCTTATGCTTTTTTATTTTATAAAAGAATATGACCATAGTATAAAAAATACACACATATAATTAACTTCTTAGTTCTAATGGTTACTTAGTTTTCACAACCTTGTACTATTTTCTATTTTTGGGAAGATTGTCCCTTTCATGAATTACTTTTCCAAAACCATTTTTGGGTTTACGGCTTGATTTGACAGTCTAAAATCATTAAGCTTAATCACGAGGTTCATTCCGTCCATATTAATTAACATGCACAAAGTACAAAAACATGTCACTTCTACAGTAAATTACATGATTTCACTATGCTCGACAATGTAGGAAAAAAATAAATATGATTATAGATTCATTCGGACACCATAATTAGTAAGCAAAGACAGTGGTTCGACAGGAATTTGGCCTTGCATTATAGCACTGGATATGACATATGAATTTAACTTCCGTAGGTGTTAAAAAATTTACTTTTTGAGTTTTTTTAATAGTATGTTATATAAGGTCATTAATTAGTTAAACTTATTATGCACAATATATGTATGTAATATTTGTTTTTTAAGTAATCTAATAGTATAAAGATTCGTTTGCACTTTTACATTATGAGTGTATATCAATTAAACTCATGAGTCATGACACATTGTGAACACGAGAGCCAAAAGATAGTAAGGGTCTTTGCTCTATCAGTTGAAAGATGATCAGATGCACCACCAGTTCTCCAAGTTGCTTTGACCGAAGCAGACAGATACCTTATTTCTTTGGCTCTTCATGAAGACAAAGGGTCCCTCTTTGTACCTTAGGTTTTTAGTTTATATTGAACACAATCCTTGAAAATGGAATGAAATATAAGGAGTAAGCGCGTGTTTGTACCACGAAAGTTATTTTTAGGTAAATGTTAGAAGTCATTTGCGGGTATTTATGACTTCCTCGCTAATGGATGAAGGTTATTTTAATTACTTGCAACTATCTTGACTTTTAATTTCGTAAGAGCAACTCTAACTAAGAACTAAACTTATATTATTTATTAATATTTAGTATTTTTTTTCTTTCAAACTCTTTCCTATTTGTCAATATGATTAATTCTTTAACCAGAAAATATATTTCACTTATCAAATAAACACTGAACAAATATTTTTCAGGATTTGTTTTAATAATGAAAAACATTTTACATGAAAAATGATCTCTCTAAGGGTGAAAAATCGCAGATTGATAATTGTTAACTTTGAAACACCGCTAGCTGGGATGTCAATCCTAAAGCTTGGATTAGACCTCTAAATCGAGATTACGAAAATGACTTGGCTCCTAATTGATTTTATGATGATATGCTTGAAAGAGAAAATAGAAATATAGTAGAAAAGAATACACAAGATAATTAAGAGCTAGCACAGCAAAGATATACTCGTCAACTTTTTATCCTTCTGGGGGGCGACGGAGAATAGGAAGTTGGTAGCTTTTGTGGCCTTCTCTAGTTTCGACGTTTTGAGATTTGAGTTCCCTTTATATAAGAAGAGTTTAAGTTGTTGTGCACTGTGAGTACAATTTTTTATACTATCTTGTTAATTTTTAATGATAAGTAAATCTTCATATTACGAACCTGAAAGATAGTATCGAGTAAAAAGAATAACTTGCTACATCCAATTAAATTAAATTGATTGTATAAATATTTTCTGCAGTATATATATAAGAAGCGGGACTTTAAATTTCAGCCAGTGAACATGGACACACCATTGATTTTGACCATAAATTAAACGTGACAGAAAATACTTGGAGTATTTCAAAATGGAATAGTATATTTCAACATGTTATAGCATGTAGTTTGCCTTATTTTAATGGATTTATTGGTAATTATCTTTAAGATGCATGACCTGATATTATAATTTTTTAGTTGTTAATATATAAAAGTTAAACTCAAATAATAAGATCAATTATTGTGATATGCAGGTGGTCAAAAATTGCGAAGCATTTTCCTGGAAGAACAGATAATGAGATAAAGAATTATTGGAGGACAAGGATTAAGAAGCACATAAATCAAGCAGAAAACATGAACAGATTATCATCAAATATTTCTGAGCACAATAATGATCAACAAGCAAGCACAAGCCAAGCATCTACTGGTCCTTCAGATACAATCGAAACCTACTCTGGAAATAATAATAATAATAATAATAATAATAATAATAATAATAATAATAATAATATCATGGCCACTACTTTTCATCAGATCACTACTTTTCCAACTGAAACAAATGAAAATATTTGGAGCATGGAGGACCTTTGGTCAATGCAATTGCTTAATGATGCAACCAACTAATAATCATGAGTTAATTAAGCTGCTAGCTACTGTGTAAAGTGTTAAACGTTCCGAATTATATTCCATTATCTATGCTGTTTGGTGATGCTCTGTGTAGTATACCAGGATAAAGTACTTTTATAACTCTATTTATATACTAATGGGATGTACATATTTTTTCCCTTGAAATATTCCAGAGAGATATCAGGCTTTAATTTATCATGCATGAAGGCAGATATTCCAGCTAGAAGTAAGGAAAATATAATTATCTGATAGTACTAATTAAGGGAAATGATGGTGAGATAATACATCAAATCAACAGTACTTGGAAAAGGGTTTTATTTTCTTTATGTTTTGGATAGTTTTCATGATTATGTTTGTCTTAATCAACGTCTAAATCGAATACGATAGGAACCTTGGTAATCATTTGAAAAATATCAAGCTCACCAACTACTCATCTAGCCAGTTACTCAGGGATTGGGGAGTTCCTTTTGACAAAGACACCACTTTGATTAATTATGGAGTATTAAGATTACTGGGAGATTTAATTAATTCGATTATGAAATTAAACAGAAGACTTAGATAAAGCTTCCACGGTTGTCCATTAGGGTTAGTTTGTGTATAAGGATGGTACTTGTACATGGTATTGATATATCATATCATCCATGCATGAGAATGGGCAGGGACACTGGACACATGCATCATGCATATGCATATATGCAAAAAGAGCATGGGAGAAGGGACTAGAAAACGAAAAGGAATTATAAACTAAAGAATTGAATTCTCACCAACAAAGTAAAAAAGGACATAGTCAACGAACTAAACAATTTAAAAAAAATCATTGTAAATATATACATATAAATTTCTTTATATGTACTATTCGTAATTGATAATCTAGTAAAAATGATAATTCACTCGCTCTGTCACAAACTAAAATTCACTAATAGTCGTAAAAGATCTTTACATCATTTGTGTGTATAACATCAATCACTCATAAATATTATGTACTGCTGCCAACATATACCGAACTGAATCCACAATAAATTGACATGTGTAAAGGCAATATGGAGTAACTATTTTGAGAAAATTCAATATTTGCTTTCAATAGTTAGCTATATTTGTGCATGGCTTTGCATGTATGAAGTCCGACGTGAACCTAACTCTTAAGTACTCTTAAGGAAGTCTCCACATGGTCCCTATCAGCTCACACCAACTTTTTTTAACAAATTGCTTCATCATTTTATTACAATCTCATTGCCTTACTGACCAAAAGTACTTGATGTTTATTCGTGAAAGAATTAATTTCTTGATTTTTCTTATTTATAAATGGGTATATATACATATAGTAAAATCATATTTCTACTATACAACTAAAATATATTTTATTTGAAGACTAACTATACAATTATTGTAATAATACAAATCTAATTATATTACAATATACTTTTGACATATATGGAATGTCACAGACAAAACTTAGATTGGGCCAGTGGGCTGCTTGGTCCGTGACTTATGGGCTGTATTGTTCCGTGACTTATATATATATATATATATATAATATACTATGTATATTTAACAATTCGTAAGTGTAGCATATTTCCGCGCAATGGAATAAAAAACAGCCCATTTAGGCACTTCATTAATAACTACACATATTTGGTGTTTAATCTGATACTTATAGTTTAGGAAGAATCCTTCACGCCACCGTTGCTTTATGTAACATAATATAAGCTTATCGTTGTTGGACCATTGTCTTGATTCACTATTTCATCCGTCCCATTTTAATTATCTTAGTTTGACTGGGAACGAAATTTAAGAAACAAAGTGAGACTTTTGAATATGTCTTAAATTAAAGGTGTGTATGTTCTTTAAATATTGTGGTCTAAAACTTGTCAAAACTTACTAAATATAGAAAGACAAACTCTTTTTGAGACAGATAAAAAAGGAAAGTAAGACACTTAAATTGGGATGAAGTGAGTATTATTTTCCCCATTATTGTGGTATAAAAATTCAAGAATTGGTTGGTTGATAGCAACGATGAACCCTGTATATTTATTGAGAAGAGCCAAATATAAGAAAGTAAACGCACGAATTCGATCCGAAATTATCCGATTTATCCCAAAATTTCGGATATTCGGTTTTTTGGATATCCGAAATATTTGGATCCGAATCCGATCCGAAAGTATCCAAATATTTCGGATATCCGAAATATTCGGATTTGAATCTGATCCGAAATTATCCGAAAATTTCGGATATCCGATTTTTTGGATATCCGAAATATTCTGATCCGAATCCGATCCGATTTTAAACCCATTAGTTTATCCGAAATACCGTGTGAACAACCCTAACAATATCCAACGAATTGTATTGCAACACATAATTAACTTGAATTAATCTATACTAATATAAATAATAGCAATACTATTACTATGTAAAGACTTCTAAAAATATTGCACTATTATAAATAATAAGTGTAAAAAAATAGGTATCTTGTTAAAAATTGACTTTAGAACCGATCAAGGGATTTATGATTATGAGGAGCATAAATATAACAAGTATTGATGGCTGGTTTAGTGGTAGAATGACACACTTCCATAGAGGAGACCCGGGTTCAATTCTTAGCTGACGGTATTTGTGGTGATTAATATTGCATAATTGGTGATATAGTTGTGGAATAGTACAGTGTCACAGTTTAGACCAAGGTTCGAATCCTAGTTGGTGCATTTAAT
Organism: Przewalskia tangutica; assembly: GCA_029844215.1. NCBI lineage: Eukaryota > Viridiplantae > Streptophyta > Magnoliopsida > Solanales > Solanaceae > Przewalskia > Przewalskia tangutica. The sequence goes on along the minus strand of CM056733.1, from coordinate 109,318,530 downwards.
TTTTTCTCTTTTTTGAACCACATCAGAAAGAGCGACTCTATACAGTCGCCCTAATATTTCAAGTCGCCTCCTTTGGTGTGGTTCAAATAGGGCGAGAATTTTAAGTCGCCCTTCAAATCGTCTTATTACGTCCGTTGTCGTAGATCAAGAAGGGGACGATATTCCACCTAAAGAGGGCGATTATAATCGCCCTCTTTAAAGCAATTTGTTGTAGTGGAAGAACTTAAAGAAAATCAAACATATAGTGTAAGTACATAAAGAATACACTTATCTACACAATATAGTTTTTCCAACGAAGAGGTGTTAATATATTGACACTCCTTGAACAAGGATGGCTCCACCAAGTGGTTGTTGGACGATGAATTTGATTAATTAGCGTGTGTGTATATATAATATAAGACCATTGTCTTGATTCATTATTATTTTTTCCATTATTGCGGTATAAACATTCAAGAATTGATTGGTTGATAGCAACGATGAGCCTGTATTTTCACTGTGAAGAGACAAATCTAAGAAGTAAACGCACAATGAAGTTAAAAAAAATCAACATATAATGTAAGTACATAAAGAAAACACTTGTCTACACAAATATAGTTTTCCATTGAAGAGGTGTCAATATATTGACACTCATTGAACAAGGATGGCAAGATGAATTTGATTAATTAGCGTGTGTGTATGTATAAAAAAGGAAATCTGGTGTACTTAGCTTCTGTTATGCGCGGAGTTCGGAAAAGGGTTGAACCACAAAGGTCTATTGTACACAATATTACCCTGCATTTTTGCAAGAATTTGTTTTCACGACTTGAACATGTGACCTCCTGGTCACATGGCAACAACTTTACCGTTTAATCCAAGACTTCTTCGTATATGTGTGTGTATATATATTACAATTCTAGGGTTTTCTTTATTCTTTAAAAAGTAGAAGCAAAGTTGGCAAGAAAAAAAGAAGTGAAAAGGATTCAAGATCTCAACGAAACTACTTATTAGAAGAACATCTTTTCTTTCAAGAACTAGTAATATATATTTTTTTTATTAATTTTTTTTTTGATAACGGAAAACCCGCAGCTGCTACTTTTATAAGTGCGCACTGGGTAAACCCTCGGACTGACGCAATAGCCTGCAAACAACGTCAACCAGGTAAATCACACTTGGCAAGCCATTTGTGACAGACTCAACCAAAAAGATGTTGAAAGGGGGAATCGAACTCGTGACATTTCGATCTCGCGTTCTCCTACTCCACCAACTTGGTTATCCTTGCGGATACATAACAAATAATATATTGAATGAGAAGAAGACATGGAAAAGTCACGAATCTTGGTAGGTCTTACTTACCATACAAATTTACGTAAGCGGAATATTTTTGTGGGCTTTCATAGTACGAAAGTCATACGAAATAAATTCCCCACAATTTTGGTCCGCTCGTTATTTATCATCACATGTTCATCAAGGGTAAAATATGAAGCAATAAAAGGATAACTCTCCACTTGAATGATATATATCACATGTTGGGTCGGCCATGGTATACTCTTACCATTGAGAAAGAGTTTAATATTTGACTTTTGAACTATCAACTATACGAATAATCATGAGGACATGTAATCTAAAAGTATGAAGATCAATATATTAAATATTTTATGTGAATTTAATTATTGATATCTAGGAATGTTCGAAAAACGTTTAAATATCTTAGACACTACATTAAAGTTTACGTACAATTACCTTTTTTATTGTAATTATTTAAAAGCGTTTTAAGAAATCATCACACAAAATTGATTATTACTGGGATTTTACATTATATGATTTTATTCATCAAAATAATAGCCGATATATATATATATAATATACACATATCATACATATTTATATGCAATTAATATATTTTTTTGACTAGTGATTGATCGTGATTATTTTAAAAAATTGTGTGGATTGTCTTTTATACGGGGTTGGTCTTTAATTTTTGCCCTCAATTTGTTGGTCTTTAAATTTTGCTCCTACTTCTCATTTAATGAAAATTTATGGGTCAAAGTACGTTTTATTCGCGGGTATATTAAATCAGAGATTCTGGGTTTGAATCCCAACAGAGGCAAAAAAAATGCAAGACAAAATTTTCATAGAAATTATATCTACTCGGCCAAAGTTGTATAGAAATTATATCTTGGGCCATAGTTTTTATGTAACTAAACTTTGCCTTCAGGCATAATTACATATAAACTATTCCCCTAAAGGCATAATTATTAGGGGTTTTCCTGAATTTCCTACCTTATTTGAACTCTACATCATAATTGTGTTCTACTTCAAAAGGATTTTCTTGGTACAAAAGATTTCCTTTGTGGAAAATATCTCTTCCACAACTATAAACACAAAAAAATATCCATAACGTAGTCGTTTAGAGAGTCTTGTTTAGGGAGAGATTTTCTCCCAGTAGCTTTAGAATCTTTTTCTATATTAGTATCATCATGTGTAGGATAATTGACCAAACCCATATTGTATTATCAAAGTTTTTTTATAGTTTCTTCATTGTTGTTTTATTCATTGTTATCCAAAGTTTATTTTGATAGCTTTCGCATGACACACCTGTTATTTCGAACGCAATAATAATCTCTATACAATTTTGGTCGAATATGCATAATTTATATGAAATTTTGCATCGCATTTTTATTTTTATTTTTGACACTACTGGAATTCGAACCCACAACCTTAGAGGTATTTTTGGAGACATAATTACATAAAAAAATATGCCCCTAAAGACATAATTTCTATACAACATTAGCCGAATAGACATATTTTATAATGAAATCTTGCCTTGCCAATTTCTTACTCTTTAACTCTTGCTGAGATTCGAATCCGCAACCTCAGAGATATTTTCGGTCATTTTTTAGGCGAAGAGAAAAAAATTAAAGACCACCCTTTAAGGGGGAAAAATTAAAGACCACCCTAAAATAGGGGAAATCATGTGAATTGGTCTAATTATTTTAGTCGAACAGCCAAATGTGTTAAGGTGGTGTTTGACCAAGCTTCTGGAAGTATTTCTGTTTCTCAGAAACACTTCTTTGGCCAAACACCATCTTTCTAGAAGTAGAAACATTTTTTCCAGAAGCCAAAAAGTGTTTCTAGATGGGAAGAGAAGCAGAAACATCAATTTGGTGCTTTTGGAGAAACTCTTTTTGCTCATTCATTGAATTATTTTTGGACCCATTTATCATTTTCTTTTTACAAAATTCCTTTTAATATCATATAATATCCTCATATAAAATAAAATTTTGGGAATAGGGGTAGGGGAGTGGGCGGGTAAGAAAAAAATTCATTTTTTGTATAAAAGTAACAAAAAATATGAAATAGAAATTTGAGGATGGGTAGGGCAATGGGGTGGGGTTAGGACGGAGGTAAGAAAAAAATCATTTTTTTTATAAAAGTAACAAAAAATATGAAATAGAAATTTAAGGATGGGTTGACAATGGAGGTGGGGTGGCGGTGGGGGGTAGGGCGGGATTAAGAAAAAAAAACATATTTTTTAATAATTTTTTTTATACAAGTAACAAAAAATATGAAATAAAAATTTGAGGATGGGTAGGGTAATGGGGTGGGGGTAGGGGGTAAGAATTTTTTTTATATTTTTTAATATTTTTTTTTATAAAAGTAACAAAAAATATGAAATAGAAATTTGAGGATGAGGTAGGGCAATGGGGTGGGTGGAGGTAGGGGTAGGGGTGAGGGGAAGAAGAAAAATCATATTTTTATAAAAGTAAAAAAAATATGACATAGAAATATGAGTATGAGGTGGGGGGTATGTGTGGGTAGGGCGGGGATATGTTTGGACATATTTGAGTCATTGACTATCATCGTTACATTTCTTATGTACAATATAATATTATTTTTTGATTAAATATTGCAATTAATTTTTTATTTATTTATTAAATTGTAAAGATATACTAATTTTTAGAAACATATGATAGAAAATAATATTTTAAATAATTTTAAATCTATTAAAAAGAATATTCTAGTAAATTTGCATAAATGTTGACCAAACAGAAAATTATTTCTGTTTCTCAGAAGCACTTCTATAATTATAGGCCAAACACCCTAACTAATTCTCCAGAAACAGTTTCTGCAGAACTACTTCTGAGAAATAGAAATATCTTTTCAGAAGCTTGACCAAACAGACCCTAAGAACCTTATATTGCTCTTCTCAGCTTAGTAGCCCACTTGGTATTAATTCCTCACCAACCAGTAGGCCAAGGCGTGGCCCAACATCTTTATGGGCTCACAGCTCGATGACCAATTACAATCTCAAAATCTAATGTGTATTCGTCTCGAATTGTTATCCTCCGTAACTTTGTGGGCCGATTGTTCTACGGGCCTACAATTTGTGCCGTAAACAAGCACCCGTGAGAAGCCCCTTCCGAAGAGATTATGGGCTGAACACTGAACAATCAAAAACATCGACAATTATATTAAAGTGAAACTTACACAAATGATTATAATTTAGGGGTTTTAATCCAGTCATACATTTAGTTTCAATATTTATAGCGTGTGGCTCCTTTTTAGTTGCTACATCGTCTGCTTATCGGGTGTATTTATAAAACGGTCTTATTGTATTCATGAATACATCGAGTAAAAATATGCTCAGTAAAGTATATTTAAAATTTAACACGGTATTCAACTCAATTGTATTCATTTATAGTTACTTTTACATTATATTCAATTTATTATATTTAAAAGTTGTATTCAAGAACTCTTCTATTTTACAATATAACGTAAAAAAAAATAATAGGCAATTTTTTTTTTGACAGACTTATATATATATATATATATATATGATTATAAGATTACAAAAAAATGATACATGTTTTTGTAGCTGAAAAGCTTATAACATCTTTTTTTTATATCCATTATTCCTCTTATATTTATATTTTTAATTTAAAATATTCATGTTAATATGATAACAACATGGATCTCCTTAAATATTAATTAAAGTTTAGCTGATCATATTTTGAGTTCTTGTCAGGGTAAAACAATCCAAAATGTCTCTCAGTTTCATCTGCTCCTTTTCCTTTTTCATCAAACATAGCAAACAAAAATGTCTCAATATTCCTTCCGGGCTTCTTTGGAGTTCCATTTCTAACATGATTAATCAAATTCCTGTAATAAGTTCGAGCGTTATCGGTAGTTGCAGCAGCGTGTCCATAGACACTGTAGTAAAACTTCAAAGTAGCAATTCGTTAAAAAAATTCAAGAAATAAATAGGGCAGCTCGGTGCATAAAGCATCCCGCATTAGCAAGGTCGGGGAAGGGCCGCATCTCAAGGGGTGTGATGTAGACAACCTACCCTAATACAAACATTAGTGTCTGGTTCCACATCTCAACTCATCACAGGTCACACGAAAACAACTTTACCATGACTCAAAAGCTCCCTTAAGAGCAGCCCGATGCACTAAACTTTCGCTATGCGCGAGTCCGAAAAAAGATCGGACCACAAGAAATATTGGAAGGAGATTTTTTTCTTCAAACACCCATCTAAAATACAAAGATGGAAGCACAGTGGAGTGACTAAGTAAAACTTGTAGCATATCAACTCATCTCTCAAACAGCTAGTCAAGCGTCAACAAGTTGGCACGGAGTTAATGAAGAAAACTAAAAGAGAAATTGGCACGCTATTGCATGATTACTCCTACATTCTTCTTTTGCACTAGGAAGTCATATTTATAATATATGAATTATGAATAACATATTAAGAACGGAAATTTAATGAGGAATAGTTGTATGTTAACTCTAGTAGAACATTTGAAAGCTTATTAATATCTCGTTTGGCCAAATTTCTAAAAGGCCAAAAATATTTATATATTTCATAAAGAACACTTATTTATAAAAATGAAGGTTGTTGGCCAAGCTTAATTTTGGCATGAGATAATATTTATTTTTCAACTCTTTGTTTTATTTTTAAATTCATCACTCTATTCTTCATACTCATTGTCCAAATAACATATAAGACATAATGGAATGTGAACGTATTCTTGTGGAGAGGGTCTACCAGCCTCTCTACCTTGAAGGTAGAGGTAAAGTATTTGTACAATCTCCCTCTTCACATTATTTTGTGAAATTTCATTAGATATGTTGTTATTCTTGCTGTAATGGGATGTGAGCGTTAAAAATGTCATTTGAATTAGAACTTCTTTCCGATAGATTTAGCTGGGGAAAAAAGAAAAAGAAAATAAATAGAAAAACTAAAAAAGATCAAAATAGACCCTAAATTATACAAATAGAACACTTTTTTTTTTCAAATGAATTATTAATGGATAGATAAGTGCCCCTCGACGTAAAGTACAATGTCAATTTGGCCATTTTCAATTTAATTAATTAAGAATTAAATATACCAAAATTATATATTACATAGGAACCACAATTGTTATTATCCTTTTTATTTTTTCGTCCAAAATTATCCATAATATATGATTTTTCTGGAAAGCGCCACCTCAGTCAAGTTGATCATCAACCGTCCTTCACACATCCCTATGCAAAAGATCATATCCTACTCCACGTGTGCCAATATTACTGCTTTCTTTTCTTTCAGTGGTCCCCCTACTACCTCCCCACAAAAGGAAGTACTCTGCCTAATTAATCAAGAAGAAGAAGAAAACTAAAAACGTTTAAATAAGGAATAAAGAAATAAATTCACTTCCAATCCTTCAATTTATTAGTCAAATTTTATTTTGGTCCTTTATGTATGTTCCTGAAACGATATTTAACCTTGAAATAATGAAAATGCATGTTTTTGATTTCTCACATAAGTAACATGTTACATGTATATTATATAATCTTAGAAGTAATAATATATGAATAATAGTCGATCAAACACGCACCCATCGCATATACATGTTGGCGTACTAAAAAAAATTAATACAATAATTTGAAAACTTATAAAACACAAATGCAATTACCTAAACACATACAATTGCTTACCCTTTAAGAACTCTACGACTGTGGGCATTATCGCCAAAGTGATACACCAACAAACCATAATTTTCGGTAGCAAAAACCAAACAATCTTTCGATCAACATTACCACTGTAACTTTCTACTGTTGCTTTATGAGGAGAGTGTACATTTTCAGTTAAAAGAAAAAAAAAAAAAACGAGAGTGTATATATATTTTTTAAAAAGAATAATTTAACCGTTAATAGTATTAAATTTTGAAGATTCACAAGCAAAAGAAACAAACATGAACATATCAAATATTATCAATTAATTAAATACTAAATGTAATTAACTAAATATAATAAGGATCAAATTCAGGACTAAAAGTGTAAAGAAAAAAAATCTTATGGGCTTTGATATGGTAAAAGAAAAGGTACAAACAACAAAGGAAGGATTTAAGGAATTATCGAAAAGGGCAAAATGGTAAAAGAAGGGAGAAGAATTGCTACAGCCCCATGTTAATTGAATGATCCGTAATCAAAATTTAAAAGGGTGAGGTATTAAATTTGGGGTCCTTAGAATTTTGTGGGAAATGGGTAGGGCCTTTGTGTATGTAATATTGGGAGGAGGTGTTGCTGCTGGTTATGCAGCTCATGAATTTGTTAAACGAGGTGTTGAGCATGGTGAACTCTGCATCATCTCTGAAGAACCTGTAATTACTACTTTCCTCACTTTCTAAATTCTTCATTTCCGCTCTATTAGGTTCTAGTTGACTGTTAAAATTCGTCACTTCTCGTTGTTCGAGCTCAGCTTCAGCTTTAATTTTTGATTTTTGTATTCTTAGAGCTAATGGTGTAACACGTTGTAAATGTTCAATCTTTTCGTGGTCTGGATTTTTGCATGTAATCCAATTTGAGTAGGTTTTCTTCTTATCTGAGCTGAATTATGGGTTTTGTGATGACTTTTCGGGCCTAGTATAAATTATTTAATCTGTTTGGCAGTAGGACTCATATTTGAATCGTTTAATTACATTGGAATTTTTGGAATTTTTGGTATTTCACCCTAATGTTGATGGAAATTTTATGTTTACAGTAGCTAGTTTATTGGTCTGGAACAACTGATGTGATAGAATATAACTGTGGATGCTTTCAAAGTACCCCTTCTGTTGACACTTTTTTCATTTTAGTCGGTACCAATACCTTTCTATATCTAGGAGTAACAAATTGACTTTAAACTTCTCATTTTACGTTAATGAAATAATTTATAGTCACACAAATATCTATAATTTATTCTAGACCACAAGTTTCAAAAGTCTTCTTTTTATTCTTAAAACTCTCAAACAACAACATACCCAGTGTACACAGGTAGAGGGCTGTTTTCGGGAGACCCTTAGCTCAACACAAAGCATAATCACAAACAAGACAATCAAAACTAAGCTGTTGGATTAGTACTTTTGGTTAGAACTTCATTAATTCTAAGGCTGTTGGATTATGAAGAGATGTGAACAACAACTGTTTTGCTCCTGGCCTATGTTCATAATTTTTAGAAAATTTTAGGAGGAATAGTGATACTTGATTTTGCTAGGATGAATCCCAAAAAGCTCTTCTGATTCCAGTAACATTGGCACGTGATAAAAATGCTAACAGTCTGTAGATCTGCTATTGATTTTGTTTGTCCATGCTGGAACGGTTATTCTCTTTATATATACTGTTCTTTCCTCTCCTCATTCCCTTTTGAGGATTCATTTTGTAGGAGTAAAAGATGCATTGGACTTAGCTATTTATTGTTCTAATTCCATATTCTGTTATCCACATCCAATTTAATGTCATTAGAAATAATGAAGACCATTGCTTCGAGTGATCTGTCCCTTACATCTATCATGAACTTTTACCTTCCCTCAGTTAAAAACTAACGCCATTAAAAATAAGACCAAAATTCATAGATGCTTACTTATGAGACAATCATTCAATGGACCACAAATGATGACTCTATTGTTGGAGCTTCCATATTTTCTCTAAACTTCTTCTGCTTTTTTCAGGTTGCTCCTTATGAACGACCTGCATTAAGCAAGGGTTATTTACTACCAGAAGGTATCTCTTAGTGACCTCATTCCTGTTTAGATTTTTGTCATAAATTTCTTCCAAGTGGATGAGTCATGCTTTCTTTAGATTCAAAGAAAAGTTTTATTGTGCACCGTGCTCTTAATTTTTGACAAATTCGACAATCATTAATTGTGGAATCCTCCATGGCTCTAGATACTGTTGAGTTAGACATGCTAGCACAGGAAATTGGTTCACGAGTTTGTGGTGAGGAGGATGGTAAGATATGGGACGATTTCCTGATGGAAACATGAAATGCACATTTACTACGGTAAATATCACGGTTCACATTTACTACAGTTATAGCATGAAACCATCTTTTCCAATATTCTGAAGCTCCTTGAGTGCAATTTTCATAGCAGTGTTTCTTCGACTCTTACCTTCCTGGGGTGTTATCATGGACATAATGTTCTATTGGGAGTATGAAAAATTAATTGTTTTTTCCTGATTACACTAGTTACAAAAGGAATAGTGCTATCGCTACAGTCACTTAACCGGTTATATGGATGAGTTGTTCTGCTGTTATTCTTTTCTGTCCTATGTTAATTTGTTAAGATTTATTCTATGCAGATCCTGCACGTCTGCCTACTTTTCATTGTTGTGTTGGTACAAATGAGGAAAGGTTGACCCCAAAGTGGTACAAGGAACATGGTGATTTCTTATGATCTTTTGCTTCCTTAACTTTTTATATTAATGTTTTAGCAGGCATCATTATACTTCATCGATTTGAATTTATGGTTGTGACGACATAGCATAAAATTGTCCAAAGTGATGACATAGCATAAAATTGTCCAAAGTGATGACATAGCATTGGAGCTACTGACTGCCTTGAACTTATAAAGGTTATTGAATTACTTGCATAGAGGTAGAGCTATAGAATCACACTGTGTTATTCTATTATAGTTAATGTAGAAGCATAATTTGTTGTTGGTGTTTGGTTAAGGGATTGGGATCCCCAGAGTGATCACATAACCTTGACGACATGCCCATGCAACTCACTTTAAAAATGTTAGAAGGATTACGAACGAGCTTAAGTGGACTGTACCAACTAGTTTAATTCATCACATATGGATGTCTTCAGAGCTAAGTTTGATGTTTGTCTTACCCTTTTTAGGACTTCCTATTTAGAGTGAGAAATTAGAAGGAGAAGAGAAGAAAATTTGGGAATTAGTCGCTTGATTATTCACTCAAGCTAATGGGATTATATAGTTGTTACAGAGAGTGCAAATATGGAAAGAAAATACTACACAATCTCCTAATTGCCTAATTATAGGGATTTAGAGATATTCCCATATCTATACTATTATTACAGGAATTTGGGGATATTCTCATATCTTCATTATTTAATTATATCATATCTAACACTCCCCCTTGGAGTAACTAGTAAAGTTGCTGCCATGTGACATGGAGGTCACGAGTTCAAGCCGTGGAAATAGTCTCTTGCAGAAATGCAAGGTAAGGCTGCGTATAATAGATCCTTGTGGTCCGTCCCTTCTCCGGATCTCGCGCATAGCGGGAGCTTAGTGCACCAGGCTGCCCTTTTTTATATCTAACACTCTCCCTCAAGATGGAGCATATACGCCATATGCTCCTAGCTTGCCACAAATATAGTCAATTCTGGATCCTTGGAGTGATTTTGTGAAAACATCTGCTAGTTGATCTTTTGAGTTGACAAAACGCGTGGCGATGTATCCAGACTTGATATTCTCTCGAATAAAGTGACAATCTATCTCAATGTGCTTCGTTCTTTCATGAAACACGACATTAGAAGCGATATGTAGTGCAACTTGGTTATCACAAATCAATTTCATCGGTTCTCCATCTTCTATTCTTGGAGAAGTTGTCTCAACCATATAAGCTCACACGTAGCCAATGCCATAGCTCGATACTCTTGGTTATCACAAATCAATTTCATCGGTTCTCCATCTTCTATTCTTGGAGAAGTTGTCTCAACCATATAAGCTCACACGTAGCCAATGCCATAGCTCGATACTCTGCCTCTGCACTTGATCTAGCCACAACATCTTGCTTTTTACTTTTCCAGGATATTAGATTGCCTCCAATTAGAACACGATTGCCTCCAATTAGAACACAATAACCTGAAGTGGACCGCCTATCAGAAGGAGATCCTGCCCAATCTACATCACAATGCCCAACAATGTGGCTGTGTCCCTTGTCTTCATACAATAAACCTTGTTTTAGAGAGCTTTTGATTCACTGCATTCCAATGATTATCACAAGGTGATTGCAGAAACTGACTAACTACACTAACAACAAATGAGATGTCTGGTCGTGCGATCGTAAGATAGTTGACTTTTTCAACAAGTCTTCGATATCTGCTAGGATCTTTTAGAGGATCCCCTGTCCTGGAATAAACTTAGTATTTGGATCCATCGGAGTATCCACATATTTGCAGTTCAACATACCAGCGTCTTCTAAAATATCTAAGGCATATTTCTGTTATGTAATAGCAATACCATTGCCAGACTGTGCCACTTCAATGCCTAGAAAGTATTTCAGCTTGCCTAAATCCTTAGTCTGAAAGTGACTTGAAAGGTGTTATTTGAGTTGAGCAATACCTTCATGATCATGACCTGTGATAACAATATTATCAACATAAACAATTAAAAAGATACGTTTTCCATGAGACAAATTCTCATGTTGTGGATTTCACTGGGTATGTTGTTGTTGTTGCCATGAGACGAATCCTTATAAAATACAGAGTGATCAGTTTTTGTTCGGATCATTTCAAATTGTTGGACAACAACTCGAAAATGACCAAATCATGCTCTAGGAGACTCCTTGAGATCATAAAGGGATCGACATAATCTACAAACTAGTCCAGACTCCCCATAAGCAACAAACCTTGGTGGTTGCTCCATATAAACCTTTTCAGCAAGTTCTCCATGAATGAATGCATTTTTGATGTCCATTTAAAAAAGGGGTCAATGATTCATTGTTGCTATAGAGATTAGAAGACGGATAAAGGTCATCTTTGCAACTGGTGAGAAAGTATCTCCATAGTAAATGCCATAAATCTGATTGTATCCCTTAGCAACCAATCTCGCTTTGAGACGATCAATAGCTCCATTCGATCCTACCTTAACTGTGAACCCAACGACAACCAACAATGGTTTTACCGTTAGGTAAAGGAACAAGCTCCCAAGCACCATTATCATGTAAAACAATTCATAGCCTGACACCAACCTAAATGAACCAGTGCTTCTGCCACAGTCTTGCGAACTTTGACAGTGGATAAGCTAGTAATAAAGACATATATGAAGGTGACAGGCGATGATAACTTAAACAAGTATAAATGGGAGTTTGATTGGCGGTAGTTCTAGTACCTTTGCGAAAAGCAATGGGAAGATCAATTTGATGAGTGGTCGACCAAAGTAGGAGACATTGTTGAAGCATGTAATGAGTTATCAGGAGTGCTTTGTGTACCTGCATTAGAGTTAGAGATACTAACTGGACTAGCAGGTTTAGAAGGAGGTTGAGATCACCGGGAATAGACCTTAAGAGGTGGAGCTGGGGGTGGAACAATTGTAATTGGAAGGATTGTTGATATGGCCTTCTGATTTTCCATATTCGAAGAAAAATACGGAGAAGTCTTGAAGAAAGTAACATATGCAAAGATCAAATACTCATTAGTAGAGGGATCAAAACATTTATAATCTTTTTGTAGACTAGAATACCTGAGAAAGACACATTTAAAAGCCTTGGGCTGAAGTTTGTCTTTTCCGTGGTAAGGTTATGAACAAAACAGGTGCAACCAAACACACGTGGAGGAAGGGAAAACAAATTGTGGTCCGGATAGAGGACTGAGTGTGGACTTTTGTACTGCAAAACAGATGAAGGCATACAATTGATTAAATAACAAACAGTAATAACATCACCCCAAAATCGTAAAGGGGCCTGATTGTGAATGAGCAATGTCTGAGCTGTTTCAATTAGATGTATGTTCTTTCGCTCAGCAACTCCATTTTATTGAGGAGTATGTGCACAAGAAGATAAGTGCAATATGCCCTGAGATGACATAAAAGAAGAGAGAAGTAGAAAAATATTCTCGGGCATTATCACTTATTAACTTCTTAATGACAACACCAAATTGATTGCGAATTTCAGCACAATTTTTGAAAGATAGATAATAGCTCAGATCTATTTTTCATTAAAAATATCCACGTGCACCGAGAATAGTCATCAACGAAAGTCACAAAATAATGAAAGTCTAACGAAGAAGTGACACGACTTGGACCCCATATGTCTAAATGAACAATTTCAAACATAGAGGTGGCCCTATTATTAACGCGCTTTGGGAAAGAGGCACGAGTGTGCTTACCAAGCTGACACGACTCACATACAAAGATACTAGATAAATTAGGAACCGTCTTTTTTTTTTCTTTTTTTTTCTTGTGGAGATAAGAAGGAGAATTAGAGAAAGGATGACTCTGATACTATGAGAAATTAGAAGGAGAAGAGAATTTGAAAATTAGTCGCTTGATTATTCCCTCAAGCTAATGAGATTATATAGCGGTTACGGAGACTACACATATGGAAAGAAAATATTACACAATCTCCCAATTGCCTAATTATAGGGATTTGGAGATATTCTCATATCTATATTATTATCACATGAATTTGGGGATATGTCGCATATCTTCATTATTTAATTATATCACTATGTTATGAGGATAGCTGTTTCATAAAAGAAAACTGATTAGGCTTTATATTCCGAAGTCCATCTTTACGTGGCATTGCGGAAACATTGTTTATATAGGAAGAGCATGAGCTTAAAAAAAGGGGGTGCACTAAGCTCCCGCTCTACGCATGGTCCGGGGAAGTGCAAACATTTATATAGGAAGAGCATGAGCTATTTCCTGATATTTAATATCTGCATAAGTTTCATGTTTAGCAAACATTTTGAAAGATTAGAATCAGGACAAGATTTTGAGAGTGACATTCTTACTTTTCTTGGGCTGAAATTAGCAACAGCAATACTGATTTTTGAATCACTAAAAACGAAGCTCAATAACCATAGACATCATAAGGTTTTAAAATTAGTCTTTTTTCATGGAATGCAATAGCTTGGGATGGCAACGAGAAAAGACAGCTGGTAACTGGCATCAGTGATTAGAATATGTAATTATGTTAAGCTATTTCTTTTAATTCTAATGATTTTTTTAGTGCAAAAGAATGAGTTTTTTGTAATATCTTTCCTAGGATATTGATAACTCATTGATTGTTAATATCTTTCCTTAGGATATTGATAACCCATTGATTGTTCTATTCCCTTTAGGTATTGAATTGGTCCTTGGAACTAGCGTAAAATCAGCTGATGTGAGACGGAAGACATTGTTGACTGCAACTGGTGAAACCATAACCTACAAGATTCTCTTAGTGGCCACTGGTGCTCGGGTAACTAATTTATCTTTGGGCTCTTCTATTGTAGCACCATATTTTGTTGTATTTTGTCATGCATTAAGACATTAGAGCAGTGTCCTCTTCTGATGGAGTGAATAAGCAGGGGCAAATACAACTGTAAGTTACCGGGTTCATCTGGATACAATAATTTTGATGCAGAGCATAAATTTGTGTGTAAAATCCATTAAAGTTGCAACAAATAGTAGATATGAACCTATAACTTTAAAAGTATAACGGTGCTAAGAACCTTAAAGGTAGAACCCATAAGGCTTATATCCTGGATCTGCCTTTGTTAATAAGGACCAGAGCCTTGCTTTAAGTGACTTCCAATAGATCAGTGAATATTGACCAACAACAATGTACCCAGTATAATTCCACAAAGAGGGGTTTGGGGAGGGTAAGATGTACACAGATCTTAGCCCTACCTTTGTGGGGTAGAGAGGCTGTTTCGGTTCGAAAAAAGAAAGCGTTTGAAGCAAGATAACAAGTAAAAATATGAACAAGAAAGAAATGAAAATTCTGCTGTTTCACAATACCTTAGCTTCTGCATAATTTCGAAGTAAATGTATACCAGTGAATATATAGTTTGGTATATCAACCGCTCCATAGAAATTGCATACAGTCATTTTGATATGTATCCTGTGCCTCCACTCTGCTGCAGAATTAGGTGTTTAGTTTGTTAGCATAGATGTTAGGCTTCATGGACATTCAGATGGGTAGAGTTCTTTTAGTTCAGCATTGAGAGTTTGAAACAGAATTGGATTAATGAGTGAGCTCTGAAGGTTCATGCCAAAGGCTTTCTTTGGTATGGACAAAGTTCAACCTCAAAGACCAAGTCCCTAGTGAACAATGAAAGAAGAAATTTATAAAGGCTCTGATTTTTTATTGGCATGTATTGTTAGGCTTTGAAGCTTGAAGAGTTTGGAGTGAAGGGGTCAGATGCTGAGAGTGTATGTTATTTACGAGATTTGGCTGATGCAAACAGGCTGGTTAATGTGATGCAATCCAGCAGTGGTGGAAATGCTGTTGTAATCGGTGGTGGCTACATAGGAATGGAATGTGCTGCTTCTTTGGTGATCAACAAAATAAATGTCACTATGGTCTTTCCAGAAGCACACTGTAGTAAGTATTCTTTTGTGAAGATGGAAAACTTTCTTATCTGTTTCTTACTCGATTTTCTTTAGGTTGCTTGTAAATTATATCAAAGTCAAAACTGCTTTTTCCCTCTCCTAAGAATAATGCATAGGTATAACTTTATTTTTTTGATGACACGGGAACCCGCAGCCGCTACCATTTTGGGTGCGCACCGGGTAAACCCAGCTCCTGTACAATAACTCGCAAACCACACAGTTGCATTTCATCCAGAAAGTACAAACTAGTATTTGAACTCTGGCACATGTATTACTCTCCAAACCAGTAGAGAAAAAACAGTGATCTCAGTAATCAACTAATGCTTTAAAGATGTGAAAATTGTACAGCGACTTCCACCCACATATTTCCTCGAAACATGAAATCAAAGATTGAGAGCTTATGTATTAGAAAATTAATTTGTTTCTCGTAATCCTTAAAACCCAAAGTCCAACAGTTAGTTATAGTTACAATTTACAAACCATAAATGTGCAACCATTGCTATTCTATCTTAAGTTCATCAGAAGACAAACTGTTGTTTCTTCTAATGTTTATATGAAGCATTTGATTTTCTTTCCTTTTATTTTGCTGTCAGTGGCCCGCCTGTTTACTCCTAAAATTGCAAGTTACTACGAAGAATATTACCAGTCAAAAGGAGTTAAATTTGTCAAAGGAACGGTCTTGACATCATTTGATTTTGACTCCAATCAGAAGGTAAAGCATGTTACTTGCTTCACTTAAGTGGTGTTTGTATGAAAAGCTTTTCGCGAAGTGTTTGTTTGAACCGCTTTTTCATTTACTTCTTTGTGAAGATTTCCAACCTCAATTTGACTAGTTACTTTGTTAGTGCAAACTCAGTTTATGAGTTTCTGAATACAGTTTTTTTATTCCTTTTTTGTTTGAAAAAGAAATTCCTAACTCAGTTTGACAAGTCACATTGTTTAGCAGGAAGAAACATTAACCAACGGTTGCATTTCCCAATTTTATATATCACTGCAGCTATACTGAACATGATGCTTGAAGTTGCAGATCACTGCGGTGAATCTGAGAGATGGAACCAAGCTACCTGCGGAGATGGTCATAGTAGGCATTGGAATTCGACCAAATACTAGCCTCTTTGAAGGGCAACTTACTCTTGAGAAAGGAGGGATAAAAGTCAACGGCCGAATGCAATCAAGCAACAGCTCTGTCTATGCTGTTGGGGATGTTGCAACTTTTCCTGTCAAAATTTCCGGTGAAACACGGAGACTTGAGCATGTTGATTCTGCAAGGAAGTCAGCAAGGCATGCAGTAGCTGCAATCATGGAACCAGAGAAAACAACTGACATCGACTACTTGCCATTCTTCTACTCCAGGGTCTTCACACTCTCTTGGCAGTTCTATGGTGACAGTACTGGTGATGTAATCCATTTTGGGGATTTCTTAGGAAATAGCTTCGGTGCATACTGGGTGAACAACGGCCATGTGGTTGGGTCTTTTCTAGAGGGTGGAACCAAAGAGGAGTATGAGGCTATTGCAAAGATCACAAGGCTCAAACCAGAAATCGAGGACTTAACTGATCTTGAAACACAAGGGTTAGGATTTGCATTGACATTGAGTCGTAAATCAGAGCCAGCAGAGGCTATTGTTGTCAGCAGTGGAACGAGCTCCATTATTGTAGTGGAGAAACCTTTATATGCTTGGCATGCAACAGCTGGAGTCATATTGGCTGCATCAATTGCTGCATTTGCATACTGGTATGGTCGGAGGCGTAGAAGGTGGTAAATCTCTTGTTCAAGAAGAATATCCCAGTGGAAGATTTTTACACGTCGATTCCATCTGTGTTGTATGATTTTAGCTTTAGAGAATCCGAAATACTTAGCCTGAAAATGGCTTCAATACCAATCTTACAAACATGTATTCTGTCTTTACAGTATATATTTATACACATTATCCTCAATTCCTCATCATGCTCTGTTATATCCAAATTGCTTGTGTTTTGACACTAGTAGTACATATAAGAGGAGAAAAAGACAACTTTAAAATGACTGGGAAGAAAAACAAAATAGATCAATGTTAATGGTAGATTCTCTTGGAGAATTGGAACTTCCATTAGAAGTTAGAACCTTACTCCACGAATTCATGCATTCTTTTGAAGTCTACATGTCAGGCATTTTGAATGCTAAATCTCATATTTAACAAGTACATTCAAAGTTTTGAAGAGAAAAATCTCATATTTAAAAGGTACATTCAAGTTTTGAAGGGGTCGTTTGGTAGGTTTTGGTAGGGTGTATAAGAATAATGCAGAATATAGTGTATTAATAATGCTGACATTAGTTATGCAATGATTATTTGTACTCCCCGTTTGATTTGATATATTAGAAATAACATGCATTGCATAATTTTAAAAAAATTGGTTGTTTACAAAATACCCTTCATACTATAATATACTATGTGAGATATTTTAGGGGTAATTGTGTCTTTAACCATGCTTATGCATGTATTAAAAATCCTTGCATTTCTAATACAAGTATTTTCTAAAAATTCTTGTTTACAAAAATACCCTACATACTATACTATGTGAGGTATTTTAGGGGTAATTGTGTCTTTAACCATGCTTATGTATGTATTAAAAATCCTTGTATTTCTAATACCATGATTTGCTATGTATTAGTTATGCATAGGATAATACCAAATATGATGTATAACTAATGCTTGTAATAGTTATACATAGGTTGAAAAAGAATATCAAATAAAATATTAGTAATACATAAAACTAATGCATGCATTATTTACCAAACAACTGTTGGAACCTAGTTATCAGTAATACAAAATCTCCAAAGGTATGATTCCCGCTTTGGGTGCGAGAGGTCCCAAGTTCGATTCTAGGAATATGCTCCTTTTTTATTCTGATTTTATTTTGGTCTCTCCCAAAATGATGAATTGTTCACAAATATTTCAAGTTAGGAGTAATAGTTCAAGCCGAGGCCTATAAACAACTCTCATTTATCTCGCTTAGCAATTCTAACCCGTAAACCTTTCACTTGTTCAAGTCATGTATTAGTTTTCAAGAATTAATAAAACTCTCTATATTCAAAGACTCAAAGTACATCTTTGAATTTTTTTAATTTGATTTATTCTATTTTCAGTAATTAGTATTATTATACATTTTTATTTGATCAAGATTTTAACATCACTATGTACTAAGTTTTATTGAGCCGAAGGTTTATTGAACACCCAATTTTAAAATATTGCTTGTGATGGCCTATACAACACAATTAATCCAAATTCATCTTACAAAAGTTCAAATTTACAAGGTTGAATAAGTATCAGAATCTATCAAATTCGTAAGTTTTTTTATAAGTTCGCCAGAAAACTAATCCTATAATCTTTAATTTTGTGGCTGTTCATTTCTTCTGGTGAGGGTGGAGTGGGTGGTGGCGCCATAAGCAAGAGAAAGGTAGTGGCAGAAAGATGGTGGTGACAATGTGAGTTTTAAGAAGAAAAAGAAAAGAGAAAATTATAATTAGAGAGCACCTCACGCACGCATGGGGAGAAACGTTTTTTGTCATGTTATCGTTTTGTGTTTAAAATATCCTGTTGAGATGATATTGAAGGGTCTAAAGGAAACAAGCATGAATTAAAGTGTCAAAGTACAAAATTAAAGAATATGTGTATGTATTTGGCCAAAGATATAAGACACAAGATTATAGATTTAATGTCTTTATGAAAAAAATCCCTTTCCTTATAAATTTATTCAATAATAAATGAACCAAAAGAAAACATGAGAGGATTAGCCATATAACACCTTGGGCACGTTTCTTAGGCTATATTAAGCTGGATTGAGCAAAAAAAATACAGCGTTTTGTGAACGTTTTTAGCCGCACTAAAAATAGTCTGATACCAACTGTTCTTTGACTCCATCTAACGATCAGACAAAAAATATAATTTATTATATATTAATATTTTAATACCGTCTATTATATATTAATACAGTCCAATTCAATATAATATAATTAAATCTAATAAAATTAATACAGTAAGTACTACACACGACTACCGATGAGCCCCTTGTGAACACAAATTTCAATCCCCTTATCCTATTTTCTCTTGTTTCATCACTCTCTCTCCTCTCCTCAAATTCTCTTTAGCTCTGGTAACAATGGCTTCCACATTATCCACAATTACCCTTCGCTCTCCATCTCATATTTCTCCTTCATCCACACACACTTCAATTTCTTTCCCCACCAAAACCCTAGAACTCCCTATCCGCACGCCCAAACTCCACCACCGCCGAGCCACTTTCATCCGCCCTCTCGCCGCCGTAGAAGCACCGGAGAAAGTAGTTACGCTCGGAGATGAAATCTCCAATTTAACCCTCGCCGACGCCCAGAAACTCGTCGAGTATCTTCAGGATAAGCTTGGTGTTTCCGCCGCATCCTTCGCTCCCGCCGCCGCCGTCGCCGCCCCTAGTGGCGCAGCCGCTGATGCTCCGGCTGCGGTGGAGGAGAAGACGGAATTTGACGTAGTTATCGATGAAGTACCAAGTAATGCTAGAATTGCGACGATTAAGGCAGTTAGGGCTTTAACAAGTTTGGCTTTGAAAGAAGCTAAGGAATTGATCGAGGGTTTGCCTAAGAAATTCAAGGAGGGAGTTTCCAAGGAAGAAGCTGATGAAGCGAAGAAACAGCTGGAAGAAGCTGGTGCTAAAGTTTCTATTGCTTAAATAAATTTGTGGTAATTAATGTTCATTTTTATTTGTATTTTCGCAAGAGAATTCAGTTGTTAGATATACCCAATTTTCTAAAATTAAGATATTTTTTTCACCGTCTATCATTTGTAATTGTTCCAGTTGCATTGTTAGTGTGTGTTTATATTTGTTTTCATTTCTTTTGATGCCGAATATACTTCCTCTACCTCATATTAGTCTGTCGTGTTTTGATTTTTGAGATTCAAATTAGGTGAACTTTGATTAGTATTATTATGAGTTGATCTAATTTAAATTAGCTTAAAAAATTAATTAAATCGACTTTCAAAAAGGGAAACATGACAACTGGATGGAGTAAGACAATTGCTCCACAAATCCATGTATCTAAGATTAATCATTAGATACCCGCATGAGTGAAGCTGAGTTGGTTCCAGGGTGGCAGATTGCTTCCAAAATTAATCATTAGATGTTCCCTATTTGGGTGGAGACTTGAATTATTTCTTGTCCAATTTGGAAGGATAATGTTAATCAGTAATATAACAAATTGAACTAATTCTATGTTTGAATTTTGTTCCAAGAAATATTGGTTCTTATGCTGGCCAATCTCAATAATATGCAACGTTTGAACAGGTTATATATGAGTTAGGTTGTCTCATTTTGGTTGCTGGTCGTTAAAATCAGCCGATTCAGTGAAATGCATCAACTGTTTGATTTTATCCATGTTACTTCTGTAACTGATTAGTAACTATAGAAGTATTATGAATGTGATCGAAGAATACTCAACTATTGCAAAGGTAGCAAGGCTCAAACCAGCAATTGAGGACTTAAGCTGATCTTGAAAGACAAGGGTTAGGATTTGCATTGACATTGAGTCGTGAACCACAGCCATCGGAGGCTACTGTTGTCAGTAGTAGTTCTGATTCCAGTCTCGTAATGGAGAAACGTTTACATGCTTGACTGCTCCAATTGCTTCCTTGCGTACTGGTACTGTGAGAAGCATTTCCCCGTGGAAGATTTTTGCTCATCAATTCAAGTTGTGTCGTGTGATTTTAGCTTAGATAATTCCGAATACTTAGCCTGAAAATGGCTTACCCAATTTTACAAACATATGTTCTGTCTTTTAACAGTATATATCAATACACATTGTCCTCAATTCCTTATCATGCTCTCTCCGGACAGCCCAGGGTCTATCAAAAGTACATCAAGTTTGAAGTACACAAAGCTTTACTCGCAAGAAAATAACAAGGCTTACATATTAATTATAAAATATAACTACACAAGTATCAAATCAGGGCATTTGGTCTAGTGGTATGATTCTCGCTTTGGGTGCGAGAGGTCCCGAGTTCGATTCTCGGAATGCCCCCTTTTTTTAATTTTTTATGCTCTCTATACTTGAGAACAATTAAGAGAATTTATACCCAAAAAAGGAGCCTTAATTGCCAGTTTTAAAGACACTTTTAACTAATTACTCAACATTACAATACTTTTAATTCTGTTATTTGCTCTCTTTACGAGAACCATTAAGAGATCTTACACCCATATACAAAAATAGATCCTTAATTATCAATTTTAAGACGCTTTTAACTAATCACTCAACATAACATTACTTTTTGAAATATTTACATAGGAAAATAGAGGTGTTTGATTTTAAGCTCATATTTTGATTTCTCGCGACCTAATCTTTATCTTTTTCTACCATCTTTATTTCAGTCGTAAATTCACTTATTGTATGTCCTCTTCTTTCTTCTCTTTTGACGCATTTGAAGGCTAACATGTTTAATCATGATTAACACACAATGATTTCTTCTCCTCTCCCTTGAGCGGTGCAGAGTTACCAACAATAGTTTCTTTGACGGAGAATAAATCTATCATATCTAGAATTCGAATGGAACGTAAGAGGGAAAGAGAGGGTAAAATGGGCGGATGATTCAAATAATTCCTTAAAAATTTACTGTAGCTGCCAAAGAGTAAAATTGCATTCTTTTGAAGTCTCGCATTCCATCTCAACCGTCCACCACTTCTCTAGTACAGTAATCTATCTCTCTTGCATATTGAAATGAAAGAGAGTTGATGAAACAATCCAGAATTTTTTCAAGGCATATTACATCTTAACCGTCCAGCTTTCTTTTTTGCAAAATTAGCAAACTGTACAAATATATTTTTGTCCAAACGACAGCCAAAAAAACAAAAATAGACACACACCCTATATACTCTCTCCGGTTTCTCTCTCAAATAACGAACAGTCACGCCCATTTCTCCCAAAGCTTGCAAACTCCGTTTCATTCTGGTTTGTTCCCTTTCTCCGTTTATTTTTTCTGTGTAGTTTTTCTTACATATCGAAGTTATCTTCTTTCTTCATTTCTTTTCCCTGTTATTGTTTTCTTGTATATGCCCTTTAAGAAGTAGGAAATGGCACCCCGAACCCTAGGTTTATGTAAATTTTAAATCTTTTATCTGTTTTACGTTTGTTTATGGTGTTTTATCTATTGTAGTTATTTTGGGGAATTTTTATCAGCTAGGCTGTTTTGATTTCTTTTCTCCTTTGCAGATTTGAATCACCATTAAACTGAAGTGATTAAATTTTGTAGTGTTTTTTGGATATGTCGAGTGACGAAAACATAGAGAAGACCAAAACCCTAGCTGAGTTGTCAGCTGAATTAGTCGACGTTGAAACCCTAATGGCTGATGCTGGTACTGGCCCTGGGCCCGGGTTGCCTGATGAGGCACCTAGGGGTTCTCAACAACCAATTGTTAACGGAAATGTAGATAAAGGTGCTACTACCGTCCTAGTTGTTGATGGTGTGGGGAACGAGATCGATGGTGATGGTGACGGAATTTCTCTTTTGGTGGACGTTCATAGTTCACTTGAAAATGTTAAGGGAACGAATGGAGAGGAGAATGTAGTTGCTGATAAAACGGAAGATGAGATGGTTGATGGGGATACTGCTGAGGATAATAACGATGGGGAAGATACGAATGTTTATAAAGTTGGTGATTTTGTCTGGGGAAAGATTAAGAGTCATCCGTGGTGGCCAGGGCGTGTGTATGATTCTTCCTGTGCCACAGAAAAGGCTATGAAGTACAATCAAACAGGTGGATTGCTAGTGGCATACTTTGGAGATTACTCGTACTCTTGGTGCCCTCCTTCTCAGTTGGTACCTTTTGTGGACAACTTTGAACAAATGTCAAAGCAAAGCACTTCCAAGAGCTTCTTAAAAGCTGTTGAGAAGGCCGTGGATGAATTTAGTCTACTTGTGGAGTTTGGTATGTGCATCTCTGAAGAGAGTCGTGCTGGACTTAGTTGGCCATTGGCAGTGAATGCTGGAATTAAAAAGGATGTTCCAGTACCTGAAGGAGAAACTGTCAGACTTTTACTTTCTCAGTACGAACCTTCTGGAATACTTAAAGATCTAAAAGATCATGCACAAACCAATTCTAATTCCAATACACTTGAGCTTACTTTCTTGAAAAGTTGGCTATCTGCTTTTTATCATGCTAAATGTGGACGCCCTTTGACTCTATATTGTGAATCTGTGCCAGTTGAAGGCCTTGAGGACAAGAAGAAGGATCAAGTTATTGATGCAAATGACTTCAGCGTGCCAATTGAGGTTCCTATTCAGGGTCCATCAGAAGTAGAAACTCCAAATTATGGATCCGCAAAGTTTCCTATGACTGCTAGTGACAAGATTTATCACAAAAGGAAGCAAAAAAGTGTGGCTGAACTTATGGGAGAGAACGCCAAGCCTAAAGGTAAGAAGAAAGCTGTAGAAGATTCTACACCTTCGTCTGTAGAAACATCTGAGAAGAAACGGAGGAAACCAGGTGGAATAGCTAAGAGTGTTGATGAAAAAATTGGTAAGAGGGTCAGCAAGAAGTCTGGTGACAATACAAAGAAACTTAGTGTTTCAATTCCCGAGCGTGATGAACTTGGCGACCAAAATGCGAGCCCTTTATCAAGGGAAAGAAAGAAGAGCAAGTATTTATCACCTCCTTATACGAGTCCTAGGTGGAATGCAGCAAAATCAAGCTTTAAGAGAGAAATGGAAATAGAATCTGAGAAAATTTCTGATATTACCAGGATGGGTGAGCGGATGACAAAGGCTGCTCGGTTTCTTTTGTCTTCTCCCGGTGCAAACCATGACAATGTTGACAAGAGTTCTCGGAACGGAAAGCAAAGCTCTATGACTTTTGACACCATGGATGTCAATTCATCGGTGAATGAGGTACTGTCTGAGGTTCAGTCTACTGCTCTCAACCCTCTTTTATTGAGGAATGGATCTCTTGAGAAGGCCAGAGGTTTCGTTTCCTCTTTCAGGAACTCAGTGTATTTAGATGGATCAAATTACAAGCAATATCACAAAAAGACAGGGAAGAAGAGAAAATCTCTGGATGATACTAAATCACCAGAGTCCATTCCTTCACATGCAAAGAAGATGAAGACTAATAAAGCATCTGGGCGTTCTAGTCAGGGAACAGAAGATGAGGAAGATGGTAAAGAAACTTCATCTGTGACTCTGATGGTGACATTTGCCACTGGTGTTTCATTGCCATCAGAGGATGAAATCATCCAAATGTATAAAAAGTTTGGGGATCTGAATAAAAAGAAAACAAAAGTGTTGCATGATTCAAACTCTGTACAAATTGTCTACATTTGTGGTTCAGATGCTCAAGAGGCCTTCAACGAATCAGTAAAGCAAAGTCCTTTTGGTGCTGCTGATGTGAACTTTAAGCTCAGTTATCCCCCCTCAAACTCTGAGATTCCACTTTCCTCGCTGAAAGTAAGTAAGGGGAAGTCACAGGTACAACTAATCAAACAGAAGCTGAAGGGGATGGCGTCAATCTTGGGAAAATGCAATGGTAAGATAACGACAGAGGAGAAATCAGAGTTGGAGAGTGAGATAAAAGGCTTGCTGGAGAAGGTAAGTATCGTGACATCAACAAACCCATAGGGAGCATACTAGGATGTGAAGCTGGTTGGTTCAACTTGATGTTGTTCTCCTTTTGTTGATAGTGTTAGTATTGTCCAGCTTGTTATGTTGATTAGGATACTGAATGGACTTCTATTAGGTTCATGTATGGTAGGAGCATAGGATGCTAGCTATGTACAATTGATTTGCTTAAGTTAGCTATACAGTTGCATTTACTTTGATCAATATGGTGTTAAGAGTTATGAGCTACTGCTGCTTTTGGATTACCTGAATCTGCACAGCCCCCTCCCCCTCCTCACCAACCAAAACTAAAAGAAAAGTAAAAATGTTGTCACCTTAGGCATTTATCAACATTCCAGTCAAGGTGTATTTGCCAAAAGATGCTTGTATTGCTTGTTCATTGCAGGGATAGAAGTAGCTTTGTGCTTCTTGTTGATTGCAGGGATCACTTCTTTTCTATGTCATTTGCTGAGTCTACTATTTACACATTCAGAGAGTTAATTTATATCTAAAATGGCTTGTTTATAGATCCAAGACATTGTTTTGACATGCAGAAGTTTGGTTTCTAAATCAACGGCAGACTCTGCACATTCTATTTATATCGGAATGTACTGTTGTCAAAAGTTGCATCTGTGCTAGCCAAGAACAATTTTGAAAGTTCTGCTAACCAAAGTATCAAGCACAGATCTGGAGAAAACCTATTGTGTTCGTTAAAGATGGTTGAGGCTCCAGCCTCTAAATCCGCCCAATTATGGTTACCTGATGCCGTGGAGGGGCCTACTCCTATTTCGGTTCTTCGAACATTAAGCAGTTACGAGTACATCAATTAATTATTCATGTTCAAGAGTATAGTTGAAATAATTGCTACTTTTAGTCTTGAATTCCTAAAATGACAATTATTTTGAGTTAAAATGGGACGGAGGGAGTGGTTGTTTATAGGGCACTTAACAGGCCATTGAGCAAGTGTAAAACTTGCTCGCCATTGAGCAAGTGTAAAACTTGCTCATAATCATTTCCAAACAGTAATTGGGGCAATAAGGCTGGGAAAGCACTCATAAATGATTCTCCCTCCGTCTCAGTTTATAAGAGGGTTTGATCAGTTTGGAGTGTCAAACAATTCTTTTTTTTATATGATTTTCTCAAACTCTTTTCATATATTGTGAATTATTAATTATGTAAATTTATAGTACTTTTTATATAGTTTTCAAATATGTAAATTTTATTATAAAATACTTGAATAATCTATAATTGAAATTGTGTCAAATAAAAAGTTATTTGACTCCAAAAATTTATAAAATGTCCTTTCTTTGTTGTCCCGTCGTTAAAGGTCGAGCTGGTAAGCTAGTTCATAGGGCTGGCTGTCGGGGAGGTCACAACTATGGAGATGTCCCCCTTGCCCCAAGATTCAAATAGACTGTGTTACGATACCCAGATCTTTACTTCGAGGGTTTCCGACACATTCAAAGACCGCCTTGAGATGATTGGTGCATGTCGGAGAAGTAGCCTCTCCCGCAGCAGTTAGCTTTATTGACTTAACCAGAAGAAGAAAGAAATAACTCTCATATAAATTGGGACGAGTGAGTAGTAATACCATCATTTTAAGTTGTAGCTTTTGATCGGAAATTATCCGTGTTTCCATTAAGCAAGTTATTTGACATTTTAGAAAAGATCATTTCAGTAGATGTTTATTAAGGGAGCAAGGAAGGTTCAGTAGGACCAATATGATTAAAATGGCACTAATTTTCAATTTCAAAACATTTACTATTCGGATTATGACCACTTAATTATTGGTTGTTCACTTCCTATGTACTCATTAAATTTGTGAAAAGGAGGATATAACTAGCTCATATGAAAATTACAAAGAAAAGAAAAGGAAAATCTTAATCCTTGGTTGCTGGCATTTTAGTGTCCTTCCGTGCTTTAAAAAAACAACTTGCAATTATATTGAAATTGCAAACAATCTAGTGAAAAAATAAATTTTTTCTAAACAATCATGTATATTAGAACGGAGGAATTAATGTTTTTTTATTCTTCAACCAAAAATGAATTTTTATATTATTTTATTTATATCCTTAAAACAATCTGCTTATTTATTAAGCCCAAAACATAATCATGTGCAACTATTCCATCCCCCAAGCCAATGAATAGGGATGACAAATGGGACAGAGCAGGGGGTAGGACAGGTCAAACGTTAAACGGGGCAGGGCAGGGTAATGCTTAAACGGAACAGGGCAGGGCAATGCTTAAACGGAACAGGGTAGAGTGGGGCAGGTCAGGGCAATGCTTAAACGGAATAGGGCAGGGCGGGACAGGTCAAAACACATTTTTAGAAAATTCTAAATAGGGCATGACAGTTAATAAGTTATAATTTTTAGAAAATTCTAACTAGTTTGGATTGTGAAATTATAATATGTTACGATGGGTTGTACTTGTTAGAATTAGATAAATTTTTATAGGTTGTACATCTTTCTGTTACGGTCATATGGAGACTTTACAGGGATTAATCCGACTTACGATTTAAAAGTTATCAATGTTTAAAGTTTTTGCCTCGGATCAACCGAAATCTGGAAGGGCAGAATGTATAACGTAAAAATTGTACAAATAGGTAAAGAATCTAAAAGTTTGTGATGAATAAAAGTGTTAGATTACTCCGTTGACAGTTTGAGACTTTACGGGGATAAATCCGACTTACGGTTTGAAAGTTATCACTGGGATCAACTGAAATCTGAAAGGGCAGAATGTATAATGTAAAAACTGTACAAATCGGTAAAGAATATGAAAGTTTGTGCTGAATAAAAGTGTTAGATTACTCCGTTATCGACAGTTTGAGACTTTACGGGGATAAATACGACTTACGGTTTGAAAGTTATCACTGTTTAAAGTTTCTGTTTCGGATCAATCGAAATCTGGAAGGGCAGAATGTATAAGGTATAAACTGTACAAATAGGTAGAGAATCTGAAAGTTTGTGCTGAATAAAAGTTTTAGTTTTCTCTGTTCTCGACAGTTTGATACTTTATGGGGATTATTCCGACTTACGGATAAGAAGTTATAACTGTTTTAAGTTTGTGTCTTGTTTCATAAATATAAACAGGGCAGGGTGGGGTAGGGCTTAACGGGGCAGGGCAGGACAAATTTTTATAAAATGCTAAACAAGGCAGGCCGGGTTAACATCTTAGCAGGTCAAGGCTTGCCCTGCCTTAACCCGCCCCATTGTCACCCAATGAATTCACATTTGTCAATCTGCTGGGGAATCATTTAGCAAATATGGAGTGCTTTCTGAAAAACAAAGGAGGGAGAAGTGATCAAACATAAAAAAGTGAGGGTCTTAAACCCTGAAAGGAGAATACTTTGATTCATTTAAAATAGAAGTATTACTAATTAGTAATTACTACTTAGTAAGTAGTATAGTATTTAAGAACAAGGTTCTCTTAACTATAAAAAGGCAAATACACAAGAATGATTTAAGGAGATAGCTTTATAGCCCATCTTTTCTAATGTAATGATGAAGTTAATTAAGTAAAGGCTAAAGATGGCTCGGGTTCATTTCTTACTCAAATGCAATCCCCTTTATTTGGCTTTTACGGATCGTGTATATATTCAAGAACAAGGCAACAAAATCAGCACTATTCTAATCTAATAATAGTGCTCTTTTTTCCATTCACTATTCAGGATTCTCCCATATACAGTAATCTTTCAAATGCATCTCTCGGAAAAGCTGAAGCCAAAAATAGTGTTGACATCAGAAATACAAGTTTAAAATTTCAAGTTCGAGCTCTAAATATAAAGTAATATTTCAATATAAAGCGCTAATGTGCATATACTGAACTTTATAATGCACATTTCAAACACCTAATGCTTGAAAATTAAAAAAAATCTAATACTAGTGCTCATTTTGCCCTCACTATTCAGGATGCTCCCATATAAAGTACTCTTTCAAATGCATCTCTCGTAAAAAAATTAATACTATAGAATTTCAAGTTCATGAATATAAAGTTCTTTTCCATTCAATATAAAGTGCTAATATCCATATAACTTTTTAACGCACAAATGTCGAACACCAATGCTTAAGATAATAAAGAAATAAAAAAGTTACCCACAATTAAAATGTTGACTACCTTGGGAAGGGATACCAGTGAAAGAAACTCTGCCAAAGCCCAAATGACCACCTAGTTCATACAACTCTAACCAAACTTGTTCAACATCAAAACTAGCACTGATTACATTGTTGTCTTCTTCTCCAATTTCAATTCCCAATTTTGTCCTTTCATCTTTAACTGATCTTGTTGAAATTCTTCCATCAATACTGTCTAGTTCATACGTCACACAGTCACGGTAACTGTAACTCTTCTCCATAATTTCCTTCTTCTTTTGCGACTTTTTACTGCTCAATTTCTTTTTACCTTTACCCAAATATTTTCTCCCCATCATATACGGAATCTTTAGAAATGTAAGTGCTAAAATATCTATCACAGCACAAGGGCAGCAACATAATGCCACGCAATCAGCTACCACTCCACCTGTACATGACTTGCACGATTTCCCTGTGCACTCAATCGGGTCGCCGTCATCGTCGTCGATGGCTGCCATGTGGCGGTGGTTCTTCACGGCGGTTATTGTGGCGGTTCTTGAAGGGGTACTCACGTTGCTAGTAGTACTCTTGTTACGTGCAACTATTGGAGATGCAGGGTATCCATCCATAATCTTGGCCTCTTTCTTGATGACAATATCAAATGATGATCATCAATGACTTAAAAATATGTATAAACACATAAAGACTTTGTAGAAATGTAGGCATACACACACATATTTTTATATATATATATTTGACAGAATAGTATAGGTAAAAAAATTAAAATGAGTGAAGGGAGGACAGAGGATCGGATTAGGGAAATTATATGGTATGTTGTGACTTTGGGAGCGTCTTTGACTCTTAATGGTTCTAATAAATAGTGCTCCCCCATCTCCACCTATAATATATAAAGTACTTCTTCCACCCTTCGGGTAGTTACGTTGGTGTAGCAGTAGAGCGCGAGACCGCAAGATCACGAGTTCGATCCCTTGCATAAACTTTTTTGGTTGAATTTGTCATACATAGCTTGACAAGTATGGTTAATTGGCTGACGTGATTTGCAGGCTATTACATCAGTTCGGGGTTTATCCAGTCCGCACTCAAAGAGTAACGGCTGTGAGTTCCTTAGTCAATAAAAAAAAGAGTATTTCTTCCAACTTGGAACGTACGCCAATATATACTCACAATTGACACCATTACTTTTAAAAAAAAAGTTATACATGAAATTTACGCTATTTTATTTTAAATATTATAAGTCTCATATTTTAAGACGTCTTGTATAGAAATATTATTTGATTGACATGATGATGTAAAAAAACTGAGCACTTAAGGGTGTGATAGTGATCAATAAAATGAATTGAGAAACATGAAGTCCTATGTTCAAATGTTAGAAGACATGAGTAGCCAAGAGGTGTAAAGAAGCGCGGGGCCGCCGCGAGTTCGATCCTGCATCGCATAAACCTTCTCTTTTGCGTGGTTACACACACGGCGTCGAGGCGTTTAATTTACTGACGCGGTGGCGCCATCACACCCTGCACTTCACAAGAAAAAAAAAAAAATGTTAGAAGACACAAAAATATTAAATGATTTCTTTGCATTTGTCCAAGTTTTGATGAATATCGCTACTTATCCGTATTGGTAAAGATAGAAAGTACTTTGCAAATTGACCTGAATACGATGATTATAAAAAATTATTAAACTAATGATGTATATAAGTTAAGCTATTTCCTTTTATACCACTCCCGCAACTTCTGAAAATTACTAAAATATTTCCAATTTAGGTTTGATGTAATTTTTGCTTTCTTTTCAACAATTATTTTACTTATCTATTCCATCGCAAATAATATCTTTATATAAGTCAATTTAATATTTTAATTATAAATTTGATGTTCAGTTAAATACCACATCATGAAATGAACCTGAGGCCTGAGGATATATTTGATAAATATTACGTATATTAACCACCATACAATACAATTATATGTTCTTGTGATTCCAAAGGTGTAGATAGATGTATCTAGAACGGACAAGGTAAAAATAATCGCCAAAAAAGAAATACAGGTGTAAAACTACTGCTCACTTTAACCGCCTAAGAACTCAGATAACCCATATTCTCTATAAAGCGTGGTGAAAAATTCATCGCATAATTACATATTTAGCCACTTTGGCCAATATTTCACCCAACACCTTCCTTTTTCCTTTCCCCCTTATCACATTTTTTTTCTAGTTGCAAGAGTGGAACAAGGAGTAAGCAAATGGAACATGTGAAAGTTAGCTGAAGATTTGGCCTTAAAAGAAGTTACTACAAATTAAATTAATTCTAGGTAATTGAGATTTGGTTGTTTTTGGAGTAACTGTTGTTGGTGGGGATAAAAAAAAGGTTGGCACAAGAATGAAAGTAGAGCTTAAAAAGGGAATGTAAGAGATGTGACATAGACAGAGACCCTTCGAGCAGTACCCAAGTTAATGAAACTTCATCACCTTCCAGTGGAATTGTCGTAAATTCCATGCCCCATTTTCATGTCTTCCATCCAACATAATCTTCTTTTTTTCCCTTTGCCAGAACGTTGATCTGCTCTTCTCTGCATTGAATTATTGTCAGTGGACAATACTATACTACTAGTACTAGCAGAGTCGTACTATCATTGCCCCATCCCATCCCTTGTTTGTCAAGTGATATTTTCTCTTATAATGATGTTAAGCTCGACTATTTTACTGAATAATTGCCACTTTTTTTAGTTTTTTCACCAACAATAGTATTGAACAATTTCATTCTCAAGAGTTTAGGGAAATCTAAAAAATCATGTATCGGTTATGTAAGATGATATTAATCTCTCTTGGGAGTCTTTCATTAATATCAAAATATATATAGAGTACAATGTTCATCCCTTATACAATAGAAATCCTAAACCTATACAAAAGAGGAATCTTAATCTTACCATAATTATATTTACATAATATATGAAAATATTCTAATTATAGATAGGGATACAATTGTTTCTATGATATACATGTTTACACACCCCCTCAGTCGCAGCGGGAGAAGGTCAGACGCTAAGACTGGATCTGAAGTCAAGAATTAACTGTCTGGAAGTCCTTTGATAAATATATATGCATATTGATAGGATGATGGAACATGTAACACTCTGACATGGCCTAGTGCAACTTTCTCGCGAACAAAGTGTAGGTCTATCTCAAACAGTGTTCATACTCGAATTGCTCAAATCCAGTAGGAATATCATGCTTGGTTCGCTGATGTTGAACCGGATTATGAGACAGATAGATGACAGAGATGTTATCACAGTACACAATAGATGTCTGACGCAAAAGACACTGAAGTTCTAACAGTAAATTTCTGAGCCAACAAATCTCAGCTACTACATTTGCAACGCCTCAGTACTCAACCTCGACACTAGAGCGAGATAGGGTAGTCTGTCGCTTGGTAGACCAAAAAATCAGATTATCCCCTAAAAAAATACAAAAGCCGGAGGTGGAGCGTCGCGTGTCCGGACACCCTGCCCAATCTGCATCTGTATATGAAAGCAACATGTTTGGTGCAGAGGGGTATATGTGCAAACCATAATCAAGTGTGTCCTTAATGTATCGAATGATACGCTTAAGAGCAATGAAATGAGACTCCCTGGGGGAATGCATTAATAAGCACATCTACTGAACAACATAAGCTATGTTTGGCCTGGTAATGTGAGATACTGAAGTGCGCCTGCAAGGCTCCTATACATAGTAAGATCAGAGACTGGAGCACCATCCATAGCACTGAGCTTAGATTTCGAATCGACTGAAGTAAGCATAACTTTGCAATTCGCCATCTTAGTCTTGTACATTATCTCCTCTGCATACTTACGCTGACACAAGAACATGTGATTGGCAGACCTGGTCACTGATATCCCCAAGAAATAACTTAGTTTTCCCAAATCAGTCATTACAAATTCGGACTTAAGCAAGACAATAATCTCATTTTTCAATCTATCTGAGGAGGAAGTCAGAACAATATCATCCAAGTACAGTAATAAGTAAGCAATGCTACTACTTCGATGAAAAATGAAGAGTGATGTATCACTCTTGCTGCATATAAACCCAATCTGCAAGATATAACTGGCAAAACGATCATACCACGCACGAGGGGCCTATTTCAGGTCATATAGTGACTTACGGAGATGACACACAGAGTGAGGGACTGCTGGATGGGTGAACCCAGACGACTGATGCATGTACACTGTTTCTCTCAGGTCCCCATGTAAGAATGCATTCTTCACACCAAGTTGATGGATCGGCCAGTGTTTGCCCATAGCAATGCTAAAAAATGTGCGAATAGTAGCCGATTTGACAACTGGATTGAAGGTTTCTCCACAATCAATGCCCTCATGCTTATTTGTGTCATTAGCCACAATACGGACCTTATACCTCTCAAGATCACCATTGTCTCTAAACTTGTGACAAAAAAGCCACATACAACGAATTACATTCACCCCCTCAGGTCTAGGTACTAGATCCCACGTGTGTTATTTAGTCAAAGCATTGAATTCCTCATACATAATCGCATTCTAAATAGGGTCTTGTTTGACCAATTTTGGGTTCTTTGGAAGTGGAGAGATGGTTTGGACAGACAAGTTGAAATGGACTTTGGGTTTGAAGATTTCATGCTTTGAACGAGTTTTCATTGGATGAGTAGGGACAGTGGGTGGCGGAGTGATATCTGAGACGGGGGTAAAGTCAGATAAGGAGAAGGTGGGGGAGAAGACGTCGGAGGCGCCACGGTGCTTGAAGGTTGACAGGCTTCTCTGAAGTTTGGGCGCCGCGACGCCTCAGCACAGGGCCGCGGCGCTATCGACTTGGGGTCGCGGCACTGACGAAGGAACCGAGGATATGAGTTGTTCGAGGATGAGGGGAGAGATGACAGGCTCGTCAAGAAATGAGTAGTCCGGTTTTTGGAATTTTGGAAAATTCTAAAACGGGAATGTGGTATCGTCGAATGTGACGTGACGATATATGTGGATTTGACGAGTCGACAAGTCATAGCATAGATATCCCCTATAGTTCGGCAAGAATCCTAGAAAGGCACATGGAGTTGACCTAGGAGTAAGTTTGTGGGGGCGGTAGAGCTAAGGTTGGGATAGCACAAACAACTGAAAATCCGTAGATG
The DNA here is from genome assembly GCA_029844215.1 of Przewalskia tangutica. NCBI lineage: Eukaryota > Viridiplantae > Streptophyta > Magnoliopsida > Solanales > Solanaceae > Przewalskia > Przewalskia tangutica. Next base: position 109,284,123 of record CM056733.1, on the reverse strand, counting down.
ATCATATGAGGGGACTCTATGGTAGAGAATTTCGGTAGGGGTCATATTGTGAAGAGTGCTAGTAGGGAGAATATTTAGAATATATTCTGACATTTTAGCAGCATAGACCCAGAAGGGTTGAGGGAGGTAGACATGAATCAATAGAGCATGAATCATATTGTTAATGGTGCGGATGATTCTTTCAGTTTTACCGTTTTGTGGTGATGTATGAGGGCAGGAGAAGCGAAAGACCATGCCATTATTGATACAAAAGCGGTGAAACATAGAGTTATTGAATTCACGACCATTATCGCACTGAAATGCTTTTATACCTTTTCCAAATTGTGTTTGAATGAACTGGCGAAACTCAAGAAATTTGGCGAACACTTCTGATTTAAATTTAAGAGGATATAACCAAATGTAGTGTGAAAAATCATCAAGCAACACAAGATAGTATTTATGACCGAGAGAACTAGAGATAGGAGATGTCCATAAATAGGCATGTATAATATCAAAGGGAGCAAATGTAACACTAGTAGATGATTTAAACGAAAGACGAATATGTTTGCCTAAGGAGCAAGAAACACAATTTTGAGTAAGTTTCTCATTACAAGCAATGAAATTGTTGCCTTTAAGAAAATTAAAAAATGGGGCTCCTGGGTGACTAAGCCTATTATGCCATGTTGCGGAAAAAATAGCCGCTAGAGTGACGGGAGAGCAAGAACTGGCAGCGGGGGTGGAAGTGAATGGATAAAGATCTCCGTGCTATTGCATCTCGTAAGAGGTGTCCCCGTATGAAGATCCTTCACAGTAAAATCAAAAGGATCAAAATCCACATAGACAGAATTATTACGAGTAAATTGGCGGACAAATATGAGGTTTTTAATCATGTGTGGGGCATATAGGGTGTTTTTTAGGGAGAATGGTGGATGAAGATGTTGTGTGTATGAGGTACCATAACCTTTAACTGGAATGCATTGTCCACTACCAACTGTAACATATTGATGATGTTTTAAACTAAACAGTTTAGGAAAAGTACCTGCAGACTGAGTGACATGAGATGTGGCGCCTGAGTCCATGTACCAAGTATTGTCAGGCTGTTGCATAGAGAGGGTGTTGAACGACTGACCCAACTCAGTGGGTGTCATGCCGGAGGAGGGCTGCGGGACCAGACCTTGCATGAAGTGGGCCTGCTGCGAGGCTGGAGCGGGTCCTAACAAAACGGGGTAAGAATACGGATTGTATGGCTGCTGGTTCTAGAATGGACTTGGCGTCGAGGCTCTGAACTGTGGCGTCGCGGCTCTGTACTGGGGCACCGCGGCGCTGTACGAAGGCGGCGCAGCGCTGTAGACGAACTGTTGAGGAGCCGCAGCCCAGTTGCTCTGCGATTCATGTTGCTGTTGTTGGTTCTGTTGACCGCGACCCTTTCCACGACCATGGCCTCCTCTGCCGCGGTCCCTGCCACCCTTTCCACCGCGTCCCGCTGCGGTTGAGAGATTTTTGGCAGCGTCGGATCTTGAGGGCGCGTTTCGACAGCTAATTCCTTCTGACTGTGCTCATCCTACTTAGCATGTCGAGTCTCTTCAAGAAATAACTACAAGCGAGCTTTGTTAAAGCTGGGTATCGGATCTGCCTGTTGAATCATGGTGACCAAAGTATCATATTCGCCTTTAGGAAGACCAACAATCAATTGTAACACATGTTTGGTGTCAGTAACAGGCGAGTCGACAGCAGCAAGTTGATCCGTCAGTAGCTTTAACTGTTTGCAGTACTCAATCACATTGAAAAAGTTTTCAAGACGTGTATTGTTAAATTGCTCCTCTAAATACACAGCACGGGTGTGCTTATTGTCCTGGAAAATTTCCTCCAACGATTTCACAAGTCACGGGCTGTGGAGTCAGATTTCATGATAATAAAAAGTAGATCCTGAGAAATACTACCATATATCCATTGTTTGACGTCGGCGTCTAGATGACACCAAGTAGAATCATCAACCTCCTGAGGGCGCGAAATGGTGTCATCAATATGATCAAGCATAGAGACATGCATGATTTCGAAACAATTCAACTCAAGGAGAATACTGACTGTTTTCTTGATCAAGAAGGATGGGGATATGGTTCTTGATGTTGGAAACAGTTAGGGCGGGATAAAATGAGGGTGACGACTTGGTGGTGGGATTTGTGGAGGTAAAAGCGTCATGAATATTAGGAGAATCCTGATCATCCATTTAGAGAAGATGAGAAATAAAAAGAAAAACCTAGAAATTTTGGAGGAAGGAGGGATAGGCGTCGCGGCAACCGAGAGGGGGGGCGGGGCGGCGGTAGCTCACCTAAAACATCGTAAAGGATTCAGTGAACGTCTTGAAACAACGTAAGACAAGACAATTCATTGAATGGTTGTTGGCTCTACCGGAGAAGTCTGTATACTTCTATTGTTACGTAACAATAAAACAATATAGCATTTTGCGCCCACATGTTTGAATTTGAGGGTAAAGAGCTCGCTTATTATACGGGATCTGACGCATCCAACAGAGCGAAACAGTGTTCCATTCTTTTCGGCGGTATCCTTCCGCATTGGCGGCGAGTGGAGTGCCAAAATCCCATTCATCATTTTTTAGCGATGACGGTATCTGAGGAATAAGCATCGGCTAACTCTGTTCCAGCAGCCGCGATAATACAGAGGATACAAGCGTTATCCGGAATGATTGGGCGTAAAGCATCTGTAGGTGGCTTTTTAAGTCCGTGGTAGGAAGGAAGCAGACCTAGCCTATGTCCGGCCGATCATTCCGCTAGCATCTCGCATTCACGTCCCCGTTTGACTGCCGCTCGGGGATGTAGTTGTAGATAGGTTAGTCTTAGTGGGTCGTTGGCTCCACCTGTTATCTCCTTCTACGACATGTTGTTGTCGTCGCCACATTCCATATGTCACTTAGTCATCTCTGCCTCATGCGGTCAAGACGCCGAAGAAAGAAACGGATGACTTCATTCAGTGACCCCGCGATCGCCTCTGAACGATCAGAATAAGGTAAAGCTTGAAGATAAGTTTTGTACTCAATTAATTTCTTAGTCCCTCTAGTCGGGTGGTCGCCGGCCAGTTTTTCGACCAGATCCCCCTAAAAAGCGTACATGCGGGTCTCCCCGCATGCGTCTTACGCCATTCGAGGTTGCCCAGCCCAGCATTCATTCGCCAATCCTATAGTGAAATTGAGACTGCTCAACCTCAGAAGCTAATTCGCGTATAGGCAGCGCTGTATGTCGTACCGTTGACTCTATCTATTCATGGAATTTGCTTTATTTCATTTTCTATTTTATATAGGATCGCTCCCTCTTTTTCCAAGAATTCATCCACTTTCCTTTACTCCATAGGGCCTTCTCTAATAGGGAAAAGCCTTATATTTCCGTCAAATGGCCCGACCTCTTCCACCGTCCGGGCTCCCTTTCCTCCCTATGGTATTCTCCCCCGGCGCAAGCCTACCACGTTTCGCGCCAGTGGCGTTTTCGCCAGACGGTCTTCGTCAGTAGTGTCATCCTCCCCGCTAGCTGTATGGGGGGGTTGTCCCTCGCTGCTGCGTTCTTTTAAGCTATGGATTAAAGGAACAAATATAGTTTAATGGAACAGCGGGCGGGTTACACGTTCCACTGTGCCGAGATGTGAGGTGCAGGTGGTGATGATCACCCCGGGGTATGTGCTAGCGCCAGCACTCCGTAACCCGGCCTTCGTGAAAACCCGCGTCGGTCGGTCCTCCATTCATCCGACCGTAGGTATGGATAACGAGGCCACCTTCACAACCTTCTCCCTTTTGTCCCTATGTTGGTATAAGGTAAGGCGGTTCGCTTGAGTTTCTCAACCGCCCCTTAGTCCGGTGCTCATGACGTGCTACGGAACCTCCACCGTGCCGGGGGAGGGGGACCAAGCAGGGCATAGCAAGAGGCATAGGAGCCGACTCGGCATCAGCGGAATCATGTCGCACTGGAGTAATCCAATATGTGATTCCGCACGTTCCACAACTTCTCCATTCATTTCCAATACTGATCGTGAAACACCATGAGCAGCAGGATGTTGAGGTCCGAAATTCGAAGTGAAATTTTTGATTTGCCTGTTCTTAGTCGTCATGGGAAAGAAATACAGAAATAAGAAAGAGATTATTCCCGTACAACTTGTCCAATACCACCAGTACCAGAAATGCATCTCATTCGCCCGCGCGAGAGACTTCTATGCCAGTCGGGAATAACGACTCTGTTATGAAAGAAAACGGCATACAGACTAATTTAGCCGGTATTTCCTAATGAGTAGCTTTAGGAGATAAAGGTCCCCCTTATATTCTCCACCCATCTACGAAGGGTTTCCGTATCCGTCTCCGCGGAGATCTTCAGATCGTAAGACATTATCGCCTTCGCGGAACCGGACTATATTTCCGTCATTTCTGGAAAGTGAACGGGCAGCCGCCATTTCCCTCTCCCTTGTCTCTTTCCCTATCGAAAAACCATCCCAACCCTACGCAAGAAAAACACTTCGAATTGTTGATTAATCATCTCCCCCTTTCCTTACCCAACTATTTCGGGTATCGGCAAATTGGGAACCTGCGGGGGTTATTAATTATTTCTTTATGTCAAAGACCATAAGCTGGAAACATCGTTTTTTTCATTCATTTCTTATTAAGAAGTCATAAGTAGTGGTGAATCCGTGTAGTTGTCAGCTTAAATGGTAGTTGTTTATTCTCACCCGGTAGCTGCCATTCATTGGTTATTAGCGGCATCCCAAAAACGTCCGTGTCGAAATATGGCTTTCAAATTAAGTTCCGAATTAGTGGATGCTGCCAAAGGGAGTGGCGATGCCATACGCAAAAAGGAAGAGACTCATAGAATGGCAAAGACAAATAGAGCTTTTGCACATTTTCGTTAATCCATGAACATGATCTATACATCTCGATCGGAAAAAATCAAGAGAAAAAGAAAGAATCGGAATTGATCGATAGATTTCTCGAAACAAACGAAAAGAAAACGAAAGATGAAACATAAATTATGGATCAACTAAGCCCTCTCGGGGACTTTCTTAAAGAGGAACCTCATGTAAATACCATGGAATAAGGTTTGATCCTATTCATGGTGATTCTGTAACTATTCCAAAACGCGAATGAGTGGTGAACCAGGAATCGCCCCTATGAATATAGCTTCTTCCCTTGGTCATAGTTAGGTTAGGTCCACTTCTTTCAAAACAAAAACAGGAATGAATAGCCAAACCCCCTAGCACTGGCGACGTCTCCGGCATAAATGCAAGGAGGATGTATAGCTGATATAGAATCTTATGGAACAGGATTTGATTCTGCAAGCGGTTCAGTACAAACGAAATATTTCGAGTCAGCTTCCGTAGAAAATTCAGACTTTCTTTTTGATGTTGCGATCACATAAAAACATAAACTTTGAGGCTCAATAGCTAAATACATGTCAATTGAATAACTAAAAAACTAGGATTTTTGTTTTAGACTCTTGATACAATATAAAATGATATTAATCTCCCTTGAGGAGTCTTTCATTAATATCAAAGTATATATATAGTACAATGTTCATTCCTTATACAATAGGAATCCTAAACCTATACAAAAAAGGAATTCTAGTCTTACCATAATTATATTTACACAATATATGAAAATATTCTAATTATGAGTAGAAATACAATTGTTTCTATGATATACATGTTTACAGTTTATTAGGGTGCATAATTTGGTAAATATTGAATTACAGAATTGAAGATGAAAATTTCAGTAATTTGATTTCAATATTTTAGTACTCTACATTTGATACGGAATTTGGTATTATTTTTTATGAATTGCGGTAGTAGATATGGTTATTCCTTTTTAAAAAATATTGGAATACGAAATTATACACACAATCCACAAATTATATTAATAATATAATAATTTATTTAATATAAATATAAAATTAAGAGAATGCAAGCTAGCTATTATTCGTAGAACATACAATTCCATCTGAAATAGTACGTGGGAGAAGGTCATGTTGATAATAAACTGTGTTGTCCTTATGTTGATTAGTACTTAGCATACATGGCTCAAGTAGGAAAGTGAACATTTTGATCGTAGGGGCATAGCTCAGTTGATTTCAGGGTGTTAGATTACACTCAAGTATGCAGATTCGAACCCTGACAGCCGCAATGTAGGAGTTTTCATTCCTCATTTGTGGGGGTGACTTCTTGTGGGCACCAGACACTGTATCTCTCATCTAGTGGACTACTAAGTCACCGTAATATACCTTCTTCATCAATCTCTGTCGGATCGGATAGATGAGACTTACCAGGGATTTCGCCTTTGCCCTAAGGAAAGTGAACATTTTACTAGTAATATCTAGTACAACTCATCTCCATGTGCTTACCACAGTAATATTAAATCTAGGAGTAGCATCTCTCTTTTTTTTTCCTTCTTTCTTCCTTTTTTTGTACCATGCGTACGTTAGCCATGGGGTAAAAATATTTCTTCTTCATTTCAAAAGAAGTAATCAAGTTTAGTTTATTATATTTGTATAGTGGGTGCCTTAATTAGGTCATGAGCCTCACCTAATGACAGTAAATTAAATAGTATGATCACGAGGTGAGATCAGTCTTCAACATAAATAAAACACAAGAATTCTACTCCCAATGTGAAGTGTAGAGATTCCACATGTGATGTTTCCAATATTCGAGTACTTTTTTATTGCGAAAAAACATTTTTCACTCTTAAATTTAAATCCAAAATTTACTTTAAACATTGTAATGTTACAGAGTAATTTTTTATCCCTATTCTTGTTGATAGTATATTAAATATCCCCTAGGTGATATAACAGAGAGAGTACACTCATTAGTTAGTGTCATGCACACTGCCAAGTGTAGTTGTCGGCGTGGTTTGCGGTATTGCGTCGGAGTTCACTTCTGCTCAAGAAAGAAAAGAAAGAATGCATGTAAAAAAAAAAAAAAAAAAAAAAAAGAGAGAGAGCACACTCACTTCCTATAAGATAGTGAGAAGATTTTTTTTTTTTTTTAAAATGACAAATTATACACATGTCATTTTTTGATAGAATTGAATTTTTTATATATAAAAAAATAGTATTTACAACACTAAGGGTGCGTTTGGTTCGCGCATGGTAAACGAAATGAAATCCAGTAAGGGAATGGAAAGGAAAGGAATTACCCTGATTGTCCCTACATGTTTGGGTCTGTTTCAGAAACGAGGTGATCCGGAGTCCGGGGTGGTCCAGGATGGTCCGAAGGTCCGAGGTGGTCCGGATAATGAATTGAAGAAAGAGAATGAAAATACCTAGAAGAGTGGGAAATCAATATAAGAGAATGGAAAAAAGAAAAGAGGGCAAAGAAAATAAAAAAAATAGCCAAACAAATAACTTTAAATGAAATCAGAAGATTTCATTCCTTTACCCTGATTCTATTACCTCAAAACAAACCCACCCTAATTCTTTTTGGACTCTTGAACTAGATCCCAGAGACATTTCTACTTCATTACAATAATATAAACAATGAAATTTGTCTAAGTAGAAAAAATTTATGTCATCTTTTAATTGGCCAACATATATTTAATACTTTTAATATTCTATTCTTGATATATTAATACATAGTATATTTTAAATTATACGATTTTTTTTAGAGACAAATCAAATTTGTGGATCCCACTTTTTAATTTTCTTTTTTATTATTGTCTTCTATGATAGTAGCTTCTTCTCCGTAGCTGTTGTCGACGAAGACACAAGCCAGGTGAAGCACACTCTGTAAAGCATATCCAAAGCCTTAGAGGCATAAAAGCCTAAGAGGTGACTCGTTTTGCTCAGTATCAGCACATAAATTGATTCAATAACAAAATCTAATTTTCATAAAAGATGTAATATTGCCAACAGCTCAAAATTACAAGTTAAGAAAATTGGAGACAAAAAGATCTCAATTTTCACAATGAAGACGCCAATCTCAGTAACATTGAACCCTAATTAAATTACACGAGGTCCCTATACTCGTTTTATGGTGGTCTCTTTCCTCAGCCGGCGGCGTCTAGCCGGAAACCGGTGACTTCAGCTTCATCCTCTTCCACCGTCGTCTCCCCTGTTTTTCCATAGAAGTTGTAGTTTCAGAGCTTCGTCCCCCTCTTCCCTGCCGCTAACGAGACCACCGCCACCATTGACGGCCAAGAAAAAAAAATCTAAACCCTTCCGTGCCAATTAAAAATTAAGGAAAAGTAGATGACATACATTCGGGTTCTTTATTTGGACGGTTTAGGGTTTACTTAATTATTTTTAGTTAATTTCGATGAATTTATATATATATAAAAAAATGTGGATCAATCAAATAGCCAACAGTGAAACAACACCCAACTCTCAACTGATCTGGACAAAATAAAATTGATTTTATTTCAGATATGCATCGACATGTGTCCTACTGTCCATATTAAACTTTTTAACACAAGTCTAAGCTATATTGCAATATTGTGATGGATAAAGTTACTCAATATATGCGCTGCTAGAAATTAATTGAGATGTATACAAATTGATCGCAGTGACAGAATCAGAATTTTCACTACGAAAATTCAAAATATAAAGAAGTAACATAGGAATAAATCAGACGAATTTAAAATTTATTACTATATACATATTAATTTTTCTAAATATTTTATATAAAATATAATTTTTATGAAGAAAATTCAAACGAACTCCTTTACCGTATCCTAACTATGCCCATGACCGAGACATCAGGATTATTAGAAACAGGTTATATAGCAATTTATATTCATAGTCCTGCAGTTTGAAAATGCTAATGTCATTCAATGTTAAATTAGTGTAATAGAATGGGGAAAATAGAAGAGAGAGGAGAGTTTAATTTTAAATTCAAATTAGTTTTAAGGATATTTGACTGTCAGAAAAGATAAAACGAATATTGACGAAATCAACACTAGTAAAGTTCCTAGGATTAACTTTCACGTGAACTTGCATTATTGAGAAAAAAGCCATACTCAACCAATACTTTGTATATATAAGCAAATTCATGGGTTGAATTCTTTTCATTGTTTTTAAAAGCAATTAGGCTAAAGATAGAAACTATTGTCCAAGAGGATTGTTTATTTTTTTGTCTTTCGGTAATGTAATTGGTTTACTTATTCAATAAAAATTAGATGGGGTTTAAAGAACGGTCAGGTGCTTGTCATCAGAAGAAGAAGAAAGTTTAACACACACACAAAAAGGATACAAGTCAAGAAGATAAGTTCATGGATTGCACGATAGTTGTTAGCAGTACTTAATATTAATAGTAGCAAAATAATCTTTTCAAAAGCAAAAATGTATGGTCATTTGTGGATGTAAAAGCCCAACTTATATAAAAGTAGCAAGGAAATTAAAACAACTATCACCATAAGTAGCGGATCCACTAAAAGCATGGTGATACAATTTTTTTTTATTATACAAAATGACGTCATTTTATACTAAAGATTATTAGCGATGATGTATTATGGAACATTTTCAACAAATGAACTCTAGACAATTTTCTTTATAAATGTAAGAATATTTATTATTTACGTGACTTTCTTTATATATTGTTTTAATACAACTAGTCTGCTTGTTTGCTACATTGGTCTATTTGATAACATTCGTAATTTCATTTTTTTTGCTACGCAAAAAATTATTACTTCATATGTTTGCACCATCAAATTTTGTTGTCTAGATCCGCCGCTACCTATAATCCCCGATAATTTCCTTATTTATAACTCTTTTTCATAATATATACTAGTAGTTATAAGTTTCATTACGAATCAGATTTCATCTGGGTGAGAAAAAAAAAGAGAAAAATAAATATTTACTCACACACAATGGTTATATCTCCTAAACTAAACAATTTAATCTTAGCAGTTAATATACATATCACTGCCCCTCCATTTCAATTTAAATTTGTGACACTGTTTGACTTAAAGTAAAATTTAAAATATGAGAAAAAGCTTTGAAACTTGTAATTTAAAATAATTCATAGATATTTGTGTAACTATAAATCGTTTCATTAGGTAAATAGATGGAGTACTATATATATTTATTAATGAAATAAATAAAAACTATTGATGAAGAATCCAAACACATGAATACAGAAACCATGGTCCGTGCATAAGTAAAATAGAAAAAAGAACAAACAAACAGGAATTTGTGGAAACAATGAAAATATATCAAGAATGGCAATGCAAGAAGAATTAGTAAATTCTTATTGGTACCCACATTGATAAGAGGCTATGTTGCATCAATGAAGACTCCAAAATACCACCGAATAATGTGATGCAATGGATGGGGTTGTTCCTCTCTTAAGAGGTCTTGGGTTCGAATCCTTGATATGAAAAACATTTAGTAGGGAGCGCTTCCCCCTAATGGGGCACTACGCGACATAAATACGAATATAATCCGGTTCAATGCGAATACCGAACAAGTGGAAAAAAATAGAGACTCCAAAATGGCTAAGTGGCACCAGCAAAACTAGCCAGAGTCTCTTTCGATAATATTGTTTAATTAGTTACCAATTCTTTTTTGAAAAACAAGAAAGATTATATCTGATCGAAGTTGCTGAAAATATTTGCAACGGTAGTTTACGGAATTTAGTTCAAAATGTCATTGAAGTTTGACCAAATATTTTTCCCCTTTTATAAATCATTGGTCAATAATAAGTCACAACACAAATAGCACGGTGACAAGTTCAAATCTGGGCCTTCTGCGCTTCCGTGTAAACTATACTACTATAACAACAACATATCAAGTGAAATCTCACAATGTGGATATGAAGAAGGTAGAGTATACGCAGACCTTATCTCTACCTTGGTAGGTAGAGCAGTTGTTTCCGAGAGACCATCGGCTCAAGACAAAACACAAGCACAAGAAAAACGGTCAGACCAGGACAGAAAATTTAAAGCAGTATGAAAATGTTGGTATCAAAAGCGAGTAAGTCATAATAGCGCATTATGAAAAAGAAGCAGTAACTACACATGTAAATAAGATAAACAAAGTACATTAAAGAACACATAGAAACAGAAATCAAATTACAAGTGACTATAAAACAATACTATGACCGCTAGTATGATAAGTTAAGTGTGCCTACAATAATAACACTACAACTATCAGTTTGTAAACATAAGTAAGACTACGCTGGACTATCTACTACCCTAATTTGTGTCCTCCATAACCCCCTATCTAAGATCGTGTTCTCAGTAAGTTGCTTCTGCACCATATCCCGTCTAATCACCTCTCTCCAATACTTTTTCGGCCTACATCTTCCCCTCTTGAACCCGTCCATAGTCAACCTCTCACACCTCCGCACTGGGGCATTTGTGTCTCTCCTCTGCACGTGCCTGAACCATCTCAACCTAGCTTATCGCATCTTATCCTCCACTGAGGTCACTCTCACTATGTCCAGTATATCATCATTTCTAATTTTATCCCTCCTTATATGCCCACACATCCATCACTGCATCCTCATCTCTGCAACCTTCATCTTTTGGGTGTGCGAATTCTTGATCGGCCAACACTCCGCCCCATACAACATAGTCGGTCTAACCGCCACGCTATAGAACTTGCCTTTAAATTTCGATGGCACTTTTTTATTGCACAAGACTCCAGATGTGAGCCACCATTTCATCTACCCTGCCCCAATATGTTGTGTGACATCATCATCAATCTCTCAATTCACTTGGATAATAGATCTGATGTACTTGAAGCTTTCTTTATTTGGAATGACCTGAGTACCAAGTCTCACCTTCACGTTTGTCTCAAGGTCGCTTATGTTACTTAACTTGCACTCCAAGTATTTTGTCTTGGTCCTTGTCAGTCTGAACCCTTTAGACTATAGAGTCTGTCTCCAAACCTCCAGCTTAGCAATCAATATGTTGCGAGTCTCATCAATCATGCTTATGTCTTATGCGAATAACATACACCATGGTACCTTCCATTGAATTTGTCACGTCAGTCCATCCATCACCAAGACAAATAGAATGTGCTAAGAGTTGATCCATCGTGTAGCCCCATCATCACTGGGAAGTGGTCCGAGTCTCTTCCTACTGTCCGTACCCTAGTCTTGACTTCATCATACATATCCTTGATTGCCCTAATGTACGCACAGATACACCTCTAACCTCCAAACATCTCCATAGAACCTCCCTAAGGACTTTGTCGTATTCCTTCTCGAGGTCGATGAAAACCACATTGTAAGTCTCTCTTCCACTCCCTATACTGCTCCACTAACTTCCTAATAAGATGATTGACTTCCGTAGTCGAACGCTCCGTCATGAATCCAAATTGGTTCTCTGAAATGGACACACCTCTTCTCACCCTCATCTCCACGACCCTTTCTCAAATTTTCATAGTGTGGCCTAGCAGCTTTATACCCCTATAGCTATTGCAACTCCGGATATCACATTTTTTCTTGTACAAATGAATCATTGTACTCCACCTTCATTCTTCCGACATTCTCGCTTAAATAAAAGCAACTCTTCTTCCTTACTCTTTCGAGTAAGCATTTTGAAAATTCGAAAGCTTTTCTTTGTGGCGATAATACCAAAATATCAAGTTGGATTCCAACAACAAAACTGCTTTCACAACTACGAAAGGCAAATTTCTATATCTCGCATCTTCAACAATTGTGGGAATATGAGAATCTCTTTCGTTGAATTGAAAGAATTTTCTATTGAATGTCTTAAAAATGACGTTAAAATAACTCCGTCAGCTATTCCAAACCTGTCCTGCTTGCACTCTTCCAAAATTCAACTGAGATCTCATTTCTGCCCGGTCGCTCGTTTCCTGCCCATCCTGCGAACATCTATTGTGCTTTTTATGTTATATTTCACTTTTTTATAACAACTTTTTATCTATAACAACATTTATTCTTTATAACAATATGTTCTTTGTAAATTATAACAATTATCTTCTTTTTTCGGTAAATAATGATTAAGCATATTTATAAAAATAGATTATTTAAGATTACCAATAATATATGAATATATATTCCATCATTAAAAGATTTTCTTACGTTATACAAAATGATATCGTTATAGAGAGGTTTGTCTGTATATCATTTACAAAAATTTACCAGTTAAAAAACTATACTGCAACAACTATGTTTTTTGAGGTATACAATTCACATTTTGTATACCAACAGTAAGAATTGTTGAATCACACTGCTAATGTGTGAATTGTATACCCTGAAAGCATATGATTGGATATTTATATATAGGTAAAATTTCATTTTTAGTGACGGTATATACTTGAACTCTTTTCTTTTAAAATGGCACAAATGGAAAAGAAATTAAACATTCTCAAACCTTTGTTTTGATAAACTTTTATTTTGGGCTGTAAGCTGATATTGGGCCTTACTTGGATGACTTCGGACCGGGCGTAAAGTTAAGCCACAGCACAAGTTATCTTTGGGCTGCCATAAGCATTAGGGCCCATCAGGAAAGGGGAAAACCCTAATTTGCAGCTCAACCGTATAAGTATCCCCTCCATCTTCCTGCACTCTATGTAAACTACTGCATCTTTCGTTGTTAGACACTTTTAAGAATTTTAACCATTGATTTATATTTTTCGTTTGAAACGTATTTATGAAGGGTGAGGAGGGCTTTGATGATGGTGCTTTTTATTTCTGACACCTCTTGTATGAGAAGAGCCTTAAAAAATCTCTTCGCTGAGCATAGTAAGCAACTATCTGATCCCTTTCTAAACCCACATTTTTGTAAATTTGTGCATCGAGTGGAAATTCAGGCAGCCCCCTTTTCTTCCTATAAGGGGAGATGGGAAGGGAGGTGTTAATCTGCTCGTAAATTAATTTGCTTTCGCTCTTCAGATTTGCTGAGATTTTAACAAATCTCTGAAGCTGGTCTAGTAAGCTTTAGTACATTTCTTTTTCTCTTAATTTCACATTATATCTCAAGTCTTCAGTGTTTTTAGACACATTAATTTCCCTGGACAACTTAATTTTGAATTTTTATTCTTAATAAATGGATTTATGATTATACAAATGTTTGTTATAGTACTTATTTAATAATATTACAGGTTCAAAACGTTTTTCTTAATTCATATCCAGTGTAATAAAGTCGCATAAAATAATTTATTGATGTGTTCTAGAACTCGCTATTGCATCTATGTATTGTAGACATTAGGTGACAAAGCTTTGCATATGACAATTTGGGACAGTTGGAGAAATTAGTTCTGGAGTTTGAACTCATCGTTCTAATGTCTATTCCTGTCTCTCTTGCTAATTTTTCAAGTTCCTCTTCACTTCTAATCACTTGATCAAAGATAATGTATCTGCCGTAAGCTGTGTTTTTCATCTCTTCAAACACCAACACATGTGCTACTGCTAATCTATTAACATCAACTGTCGCCAAGAGTCCATTTCTAAACATTTCTTGAGCTCCTGAAAATCACACATTAAGGTATTATTAGCTCAGAGTCCAAAAGAATTATTTGCTTCATTTAGGTTATAAGAAAATTGCAAATCACCTTTAAGATAGGCAATGGTAGAGGTTGGACTTCTGCTGAGGAATTCAGGACCAGTTACTAGATCGGGACATATAGTAGCCAGTTTGAATCCACCCTCCCTAGCGACGTCCCACGCTATTCGTTCTGCCTTTAGCTTACCCAAGGCATACCATAGCTGTCAATTTTCGTTCAAGAACAATGTTATTTAAACCCCAAAGAAATTTTTAATGGGTTATTGCTTTTCTTTTATTAGTAAAAAAGATAGATTTATTAAAAGAAAAGCACTAAGTTAGTGCTGATTATGTACAGTAGTGGACGACTCGTAATGGACGACTCGTAGTTATTAACTTTTAATGTGTTATTACTTGTCAGTGTAGTGGACGACTCGTAGTTGCTTCGTTGTTATCTTGACGATTCTAAATTCAATGGACTAACCATTTAGGGTAATGGTGGTTGTGGTACTGAGTTACTGACTATGGAAGAAGAAGAGGGGAGAGGTAAATGAGCTGAGTGATGAGGTGGCATGCCAAGTGTGTCCACATCACCGAAATGTCAGTGTCATGTGAGATTAGACATTCACCTTGGACAATTTTAATGGAGGAGGGATATATTTGAACCATTTATGTAAGTGTAGAGTATTTTTGAACAAAAAATATAACTAGTGGTAAATTTGACTCTTTCCTCCTTGTTATAATCATTCAACTACACTAAGAATAAAGAAATAATTAAGCTATGTCTCAATTTAATAAAGAAAATACCTTTTTGTTTATGCATATAGACTCATCACTCCAGCAATCATGATCAATTGTTCTTGACGAGTTAAGATCTTGCCATACACAGGCTAGAATTGAGGATGTGAGCACGCAATTTCTGATCGAAGGTGTTATTGCACATGCCTGAGTCACATTCTTACTTACCAACACTTCTACTTCAGCCATTGATTTCTACATAAAGGAGTAACAATCAAGAGTTAAGACTTTGCCTCCACAATTTGTGAAAGCTAATAAGGTATGTTATCGAGCTAGCTATACAATTTCTTACAAGTTAATTTTATCAATTTAAATTTGCATAACTACTCAATTCAAACGTGTTGTGTCGTTTTCTATCAAACTAATTAAACTTCATAAATTTCAAATAGGTATCTCATAAACTCGAACAAGAGGGAAATAAATGTTCTTTCATAAGAATTTTCACGAAGTGATAAAATAATTAACTAGGAAACTATCAAACTTAAAATGACTGAAGCAATTAGGAGTAGGGGTGGCAGATGAACCGTTTGGGCTGAAGTTGAGCGGGTCAAGATAGCTGAATTAATAGACGAGTCAATGCCCAACACATTCAAAACTTACGTGGGTTAATATGAAAGGGTTAAGATGGGCTAAATAATGAGTCATAACTCAACTTGCCTAACTTGACCTATTACTTTTATAAATTTCAAACTTACATTCTATGATGTTATTTTATTTTGTATGATATTTGATTTTTTTCATATCTTTATTTTTAAAATAAGAATAATATTTTAAAGATTTTTTTCATTTTTTATAAAAGCAAAAATAATATGAAATAGAAATTTGAGGATGGGGTAGGTGTGGGTAGGGCGGGATAAGAAAAAAATATCATATTTTTAATAATTTTTTATAAAAGTAAAAAAATATGAAATAGAAATTTGAGGATGGGGTGGGGGTGGATCATGGCAAGATTAGATTTTTTTAGTGGTATAGTTCACATATTTATTTTTATTGTGTGTTCTTATATTTAAAGAGGTTTCTTATCTATGCTCCAACTTTTCTCATTTCTATAAAGGATAATTCTGCTTGAGAATTTTTGTTGGCTTCTTACGTCTATATGGGCGTCAAGCTAATAAAAACTCACACGATTGCAAACAATATAATTAAAACATAAAAGCATATTAATTTCAATACTAAGTGAATTTTATATTTATATTAAAAGAGTAATAAGAAAATGCATAAACCACAAGATAATGAAAGTTACATAATATTAAGCAGTTGCAAATTCGCAATATCAATAGACAAGCAACGAAAAAGAAGAAAAATACATAAATATTAAATTTTTGTGTAGATATAATAAAGCAGTGGCTCAAGCCTCAATGATTACATAACTTAGTTAATTTGAAGTATACTGAGTTAATTTTTCCAAGTATTGGTTAGTATGAACAAAAATATAGGGTATGCTAGAAGACTTATGTTACATAATATCTTTTTTCTTCTATAAGATGAATGTTAATTTCTCTTTCCCGAGAATTATGCCTTGGATTTTTCTGTTTAAGTTATTGCAAAATAATTTTTAAGAGCTATATTTACACAATTTTTAAAAATAGAAACAAAATTTAAATGACAGACTGAAAAAGAGAGAATAATTAGCTCTTTATCTGTACCCTATCTACGCATCCTAGATGGGTCACTAGTCACTAATAATTGGGCTTGCACAAATCACTCCCAATTGGTCACCCAATTACTTCTGTGCCCAGCCCATCAACGGGACACAGGACGCTAGTCCTCAATAACACGCCAAGCTCGATAACCCTCCATTTTTGCTTAAAGCTAAGTTCCTCCAGGTACTTACATATATCCTACAGTAATGGAGAAAATAAAACTTATGAAAAAAAGAAGCAAATTGGAAGTTCTTTTCGGTTTATTAATGTGAATTGTTTTTATTTTGTAAGGGGGGAAGAGGAGAGGAAGCCATGGACATTCCAGTCCAACAGAAAAAGCTTTCACTCGATATTAAGGCATGTCTCACCCTTTCCTTTGTATATTTCCCCCAATATTTGTAATTAGCTCTGTTGATTTTTGTGGAGTACACGATTGTTTCAAGTTAAAAATCCTGAAAACGTGACTATATTATGGATGTTCCTAATTTTGAAATTGAGACATAGTAGTTGATTGATTAATGTTCCCTCTGTCCCAATTAGGGCTGTTACCCGTTCAGATACTCTCGTTAATTACCCGAGAACCGGTAAACCCGGACCGATACTCGGACCGAAAACTTAACGGTCCGGATACGAGTACCAAAAAATTACCCGGACCGATAAGGAGCCGGACCGGTAACCCGATAAAATACTCGGTAACACGCCACCATCACGGCCCCACACCTCCCCACCAAATTTGCACGTATTGACATATAAAATATAGGTTGTAAATTAGTGAAACTTTAAATGGTCATAACTTTGGCTCGGACGTCCGTTTAACCTAATTTTTTTTTTGATTTCGCGTATTTTTTCGAGACAGGGCAAGACAAACTTCTAAAGCGGATTGGAGCAGCCAATTTCTCCAAAAACGTCCGTCTTGCCAATCAATTTCACTTTTTCCCTAAATCGTTACATTTTTTCCCTTTTCAAAGCTAAATATCTCGCGATATAAAATAGATTTCAACGTATAAATTTCGTGGTAATGTGTCCGAGAATGTCAATTTCAGTATTGAAAATTCAAATTAAAAAAAGGGCTCGGACCGAATTGACCGAGAATCGACCGATAAGGTTTCAGACGGCCCTCGATTCGACCGAAACCTTATCGGTTCGGTTCTCGGTTCGGACCGGACCGATAACACCCCTAGTCCCAATTATGTAGTCATTTTCGCTTTTCGAGATTCAAACTATAACCAATATTCTAAAGTATATCTTTAGCATCATATTGACACATGAAGAATTGCAACTTATAATACTTTTTCATATAATTTTTGAATAACTAATTTTAATTTTAAAATATTGAGTTGATCTAATCCAATTTAAATGGAACGGAAAGAGAGGGATTCGAATCCTCGGTACGATTAACTCGTACCCGCTTTAGTCCACTCAACCATCTCTCCCAATGAAAAAAGATAATTACTACATGAGATACAGAGATAACACGTAAGATAAAAGAAAGAATCATTTTTAAAAATTAGTCAAAATGACTCTCGAAAAGCGAAAAGTGTCTCATAACTTGGGTCATAGGGAGTATATTTCTACACATTTGATTAAAAAATGGTAAATGACAACCATAACTAAATTAAGAGGAAGGAAAAAAAGAAAAGTTCACTTGGTGAAATGGGAGCTTGTGATGAGAAGTAAGAAAGATGGAGGACTTGGAGTAAGAAACCTTAGACTTCACATTAAAAGTCTTTTTTGCAAATATTGTGGAATAATGCCAGTGTTAATAAATATGGTAAAGATGGGTTTTGGGAGCCTAAGTCCAAGTAATAAAAAGTCTTTTGGTATTAAAAAATTTGCTTATTTCGAAAGATTTTTTTTCTCAATGGAATTTGTGGGACTTTTTAGTGGGAATATAAATACCAAACCCTCTAAACAATCTCACCCTTCTGGACAAGATTTTTTTTCTCATTTCTCTCTTCTCCCTCTCTGTTTATATTCTTTCATTTTATCTTTCTACCCCCACCATTTCACTTTCATCTCATCCCCAAATTCCTTCCTGGGATTTTTTGTGTGCAATCACGGTCCAATTTTTAAATGTTAGAGAATTAGGGTGGTGTGTGGGGCAGGGGGCCTCCAAATTCAATGTTGCTGTCAGAATCTGTGTTTTTTTTTCCTATTTAGTACTAGTAAATTTGTATTATTTTTTCTTTCATTTTCTTGATTGTTGATGCACTGAAAAATAATACAGTCATACCTATTTACAACATCATCTTTATATGATTGATCTACGCACATGGCAAGACAAAGGAGAAAATTTTCTCACTAAAAACCTAGCATGAAAAAAGTATGAAATTTGTGTTGAATTAAAGAAGTCTTAAAGAGTGACTTCCTGTAAAATTCGGTCCGGTCCGGTCCAATATACATTAAAAACCGAAAAAAAAACCCGGACCGAGGACCGAATTTTCAGAAACGTAGGACCGAAGACCGGACCGAAAAATTCGGTCCGGTTTGGTCCAGGTTTTTTTTCCGGTCCGGTCCATTTTTTGTGCAGCCCTAGTTATGTTAATCTGGTGCTGCGCAAGGATGGTTTGTTGTTTCACCAGAAATGATATGAAGCTTGCTTTTGATTGATTCGGATAGTTTTGGTCCAATATTTGTCACAGAAAGAGCCGAGGAGGCTTATTTCTCTCTATTCATGAGTTCAGATATTATCATAGTTGGATTCTGTGGAGGTATATCCGAAAATCTATACTTTGGACGCATTTTATCACATGTTAGGTTTAGGGAGACAACAGAACGTCATTAAAGTTTGCTTTCGGTGGAGAAATAAAATGTGTCAGTTTAACGCAACTGCAATTCGTATATGTTTCTGGTTTTTCTACTCTCTTTTGAGCTAAATTATCTGGCAAACATTTCATGTATGCAGGGAAATAAAACAGATATAGTCATATGTGCCTATGATGACCATTTTCTGGTTAGTCAGGAACACCTTATTTGATTTACAAGTTGTAGCCACATGTGAGCATTTCCGAACCTTTATTGTTTTTTCAGGTTATAATTACTCAAATAGGAAGCATGGGTACAATACTGCATGCCAGGTCTGCATCTTTTGCGGAAACTGTTCTTTGATTATATATTGCCGTTTTCAGTTTTCTATTTATAAGATGCATTTGGTACTCTTAGACACATGGTCAACTCTATAAACACGATTAACCTTACTCATAAAGGGTCTTACGGTCTGCAGAAAATGAACTTCTTAATTGAAGCTGTAGATGCTATTTATGTGATCTATGCTATATGAAATCCATAATCTATTAGTTCCGATTAAGATAAGTTATATTCGCTTTGGAGTTTCGCTTGTTCTCCCTTTTATTGTACTGAGCATGACTCTGCAGATCTTATAGCTGCATATTTTAGTTGTTTTCATAATTGATCTGTTCTCACTCAGTTAAAAAGAGTGTTGCCATATAATAGATGTAAGGTATGTAGTTTTGCTGTGCAGGAAGGAGGAAGGGGTGTCAATCCATCCAACCTTTAGTGTTTCTGTATTACTGGGTAAACGCGATGAGGTAATTTATAATATATTGCAGTTTTTCATGTCTTTTAGCTCATAATTATAAACTTGCTAAACTGCATTTTGCTCTTCAGCCCATGCTAGTTGCATGCGCTAGGCAGATTATTGAACACATAAGGTACTTGTCGGAACTGATGTTTATAATGATTTTGACTCTCTAGGATATCTGAATCAGAGATTGATCTCTGCTTAACTGATTCAAACGTTGCTTATTTGCAGTAACGCAGGATCTTCTAGGTCTTTGGTTTTATCTCTTGGTCTACGCGACCACTCTCTGGTTAGTAACATGAAGATATTTTACTGTCTTTCGCTAAAACTGTTTCTTTCCTTTGATTTATGGTCCTCTTTTTACATGCAGCCTACTTTGAAGGGCATTGTTTCGGCTGTCACTGAGAACTGCCTTTGGTGACCTGGACTTTCAATTTTGGACTCATATTTGTTATAGCCACCAAGAGAGAAACTTAATGATTATCTCAGCCTGTGAAGTGCTTATGCTTATTCCTCATTGATGTATAATTGTTCTTAATTAGCAAACTTTTTAGACTCTAACAAGTTGTACTGCAAAAAAACTATTGATTTTAATTGATTGATATAAAATTACGTACAAGCACATGTTTCTATTAGTGTCCTCATTGAAAGAGGGGCATTGCGGCTTAAATACTTTAGAGAAGCATTTTCTTGTGCAGCTGAGAACCCATCGTAGTGTTTTTGGGCACAAACCTCGTCCTTTTTTGGAAATTATTGAACTCTAACAATTACATACATGTTAAAGAAAATATGGAAGTTGTCAATCCATTTGCACCATAACTTTTCCCAATCACTGAATTTGCTGGTCAGATATCTCTCACGCATAAAATTACAAATAGAAACTAGAAAGTAAGGAGTTGTTTGACCATGAATGAGATTTGGAATATTTGAAACAATTATTCTTTCAGATGAGTGTTTGTTTACCAAAGTGCTTCATCATTTTAGCATCAAACTTGACATATAGAATTGGAAGTTTGAAAAATGTGTTCTATTTTTCAAGTTTTCACTCACAAATTTTTTCCTCTGTTTATGTCCAAAAGAACTTCAACTTACCCTTTGAAAATGCTGTGTGATCTTTTTCTTTTCAAATATCAAATACATTAGAAATAGCTACCAAAGCAGAAACAAAATAACAAGGTCGTTGTAGTATAGTGGTAAGTATTCCCGCCTGTCACGCGGGTGACCCGGGTTCGATCCCCGGCAACGGCGTTGTTTTTACTGCAAACATTCTTTTCAGACGTCAGAGTGCGTCTTTGATCTTATTGCATTGATCCTATAGTGTTGGAACACAGAGCAGCAATTTAGCCTTTTCTTTTTCTTACGAACTGAAGACACTGCTGTCAAACTTGTACTATTCATAATGATTAGACTATAGTTCCTTCAAGGTAACATCTTCATGGCATTTTCATCATCGTTCAGACACATAAGAGTTTCTTTCACTTTTCTTTAACCAACTCTTGAGAAGTGAAAATTAGGAAATCACGGGACCTTTGTAATACCAAGTCCTTTGTTGTACAGTGCAACTTTAATCATATAATTTTATACTTGTTCTTTTTTAATCTTAGCTGAAAGAAAGAGCAAATCTTCAATTGCGAAAACTGGATAGGTATTCTATATCTTAACCGAATTCTTTCTGGTTAAATAATCTCTTTCTAGTTGCTCTGGAACAATTAAGAGATTCTCTAGAAGAAATACGGAATTCTGCTTCTGGCGGCAACATGCTTGGTCCCGGTCATTATAGGTTGCTTTTTATGACACAAGGTGCTACTTTGATGGATTTGTGGGAGTTATTTGACCTTTCAACAAAAAATTCTAACACATAAGTTACATCACCATTCACCACCAACTCGAAACATCAACACAAGGAGTTTCAAATGGACCAGATTCTTCCATAGAGGTTTATTTGACGTACTTCGAAACAAGAGACAAGGTTTTGCAGGGGTGATTTACACAAGCTGCTTTCTTTGCTCCTTGAATTTCAATTAATATTAAAGGGCAACTACTTAAATACAATACCGAATTGGTATATTACAATAGATAATCAATATTCTGACAATGAATAGCATCTCAAAATTTGGGTGCCTACTTTACATACACGCATATGGTACACAAAAATACAACAACCCACTCGCCAAGTAACCTAACGACGTGCCCTAGGCACAATCATCTAGAGTAACTTCATCAATCATGTGGTGCAGCCTTCATATCCTCTAGTCTTTCTTTATCAGCGATTCAATATTTTTTCCAACTGCAAGCAAGAATGATAACGTGAGAAAATCATGTCACCAATGGTTACTTGGAAACTTTACTATACGTGCAGACAGAAAGCACTGCAATTTCATTTTCATTTTCAACTTTGGTCTAAAAAAACCAGGGAACAATGAAGCTTCATAGGGTCTTTCTGTCCAGGTGATGACACACATTTCGTAATGTAATAAAGGTGAGAAACTAAGCCGGATCATAGTAAATGTTTAGAATATTGTGGTCGCCTCTAACTATAACTCGAAATTTCATAAGAGAAGAATTGTTCAGATCTTTGGAAGAGAATAAAGGAAAGCCTTCCCCGACAATTGTGCAACACACACCTGAATATTCTTCATCTTTGTTCTCTGCAACTCCTCCACAAGACTTCCAATGCTGAAAATTGATATGAGTTTAGTTGAACATTACAATTTACAAGCATTCAAGTTCAAATTTGTCATAGAATATCATACCTTTGTTGCAATTGAATGACCAAATTTGTCAAAGAATATCATACCTTTGTTGCAATTGAATGACCATTGATTGCAGTTCTTTCCCCCTAACAGAAGTAGCAGGTGTCTGCAGAATGGCAATGCTGATGTTAGGAGGATGCAGGAGCATTCAGACATTTCTTTTACACACTCATGCATGGGATAGGGCACATACACACCAACTAATAAAGTTCTAACCCCTTAGCCTTCATGGCAAAACAGTTAATACTCAACTAAACCCCATTCTCACATTATATTAATAGTTGAAAATAGTTGTTTTCAAAACAATGTGGCACCATTTCTAGTATCTTGTTACATAAGAAACAACCAATTACCTGAGGAAGATCACTGGTCCCAGCTTCAGCCAAGTCTGTAGGGTTGACTGAAACAGATGCAAATAACAAGCCAGTCAGGGGCAACACATAAATACAGTTAACATTCAACATCGAAAGGAGAAGTAGCTAAAATCCACATGCAACAAAATTGTGCACATTCAGTAGTGGTGGTCAAATGTAAATTAAGAAAATTACCAGATCCTCGCTCCGCGAACTTGATCAGTTTCACTATTTCCTCCTAACAAGATGCAGAACGGATTAGCAACAGATAACATAGATGCACAAAATTTTGATGTAGTAGAAAATACCCTTTGCAAAGTATTCTGCTGTAGAATGCATTGCAATGATGGAAGTAGTGAAGCAGCTGTTAGGCCTAGATTGCTTGTACTAGTAGAACCTCCATGAACTGGGTCCTGAACGAATGAAAAGGGCAATGGTTACGAAGCCATCGCCTAAAGAGAGATTGCTAAGTTTGACACTTACAATGAGAACAACAAACAGGGAAGCCTACGCTGAAAGTGAAACTAAGTAGGTGTTTGGCACAATTTCATATTTTGACTTCAAATCACCATTTGTTTATGAAATTTGCACAAAATTTCAACTTCAACTTCATATTATGATTTCAAATCTCAAATTCTCCAAAAAGACATGATTTGAGATTCCAAATCATGATTTCAATTTATTTTTTGTAAAACTTGACCCATAAGTTTATATTTTGTAAAAGAAGATTCATAAGTTGGTAAATATATTTACCAACCATTTATATCAAATATAAAAAAAATCTGCAAGTTTGTAGTATATTTATAACAAAATTTACTCTTACCAACCTTTTACCAACTAAATATACTTCTACAACTCATGTTCGATTTTTCTTTTTATTGAACTAAAGTTCGATCAAGAGAGGTTGTATTTTTTATAAAGGTTTTCTAGTAGTGTATTAACTTTGTTATGAATTATGATTTTCTCATTTGGTAAGATTGTATAAGAATTGGGGAAGTTTTGATGGTTTTCACAACTTGTGGGTTTTTTATGTTTATGAGAAAAATACAACTTAAGAAATCCAAATTGCATGTCCAAACAAAACTTCAACATTCCCCTCAAAGCCTTCTTCCGAACTTGCCAACAAGTGCTTATGAAAGCAGGTCGGTGTGAATACATAAACCAAAGAGCAAATTTCTCCCAAACCAACCTGGAAGGATTCTTCATTTTTTAGAACTAGGCAACAGAAAGTATGGTGAAATTGGATGGTACCCAATTAATTTTAATGGATAAGCAATGATAATTATTTCCATCTGAATGCACTATAAACTCAAGTATGTGGAAGGAAAATATTGCCACCATATGCTAAAACACAATGAAGTGGCAAATATTTTTCTTGGTGATCAACGAAGTGGCAAATCTTCAGTTTCACTAATATTCTAAGGGATGTGGCACCGGTAACAAACACTTATGAAGGTATGAGGAATGCTTGTAAGAAGAAAATAAAGCACGGTCATTAAAACACACAGCAGTTTAGAGGTTATCCAGTCTACCCCCCAACCCAACTTTTTCCACTCTTGTTGCTCATATTTTGGATAAACCAATGTATGTAATATTGGCATTAGTGATTTGGTGCTAATTCACATGTATTAGAGACCCAATCTGGTCACTGAAGAAAAAATCCCCTTAATGCATTATTATAGCTGTCTGAAAATCAACGCGAGAAGGCACGGCTAGATGTATACCTTGGGGCTCAGATCTGCTGATGTGACTTGAAAACGTCCCTTGCGTTGGACAACAGCTCCTTCTGATGAATCTTCTCCTGCGAAAGCATATCCGGAGATTCAGAAGAAAGGTAAAAGAACAAAGTCATTTATAAAATCAGGAGTTACTTGTGTTTTCAAACATCACCAAGTCTAAATACATTGTCAGAAACCGGATTACCTAAATCTTTTTTATGTCGATACTGCAATGGACCGCTATAGTTTCGTTCAGACGGGTACTTTGAATGTTGATATTCCCTAGATATAGAACGAAACAATGTAACACAGCTTGAAACAACAATTTACTGCTCGAAATATGGAAAATGTAGACTGAACCATTGCCAATTACTGCACATTAGATAGCCACCTATGCACCTCATATTTTCCTAGACAAGGTTTCCCATGTGATTTGAAGATGACACAGACCCCAACAAAAAGCTTATGCATGCAGCTAAGATCAAAACTCGAACCATGTAGGTCGTAGGTGGATCAAGTGCATTCTAGAGAAACTATTATCACTGATGTCAAAATGCAAGTAAAAAATGGATGGAACTTGAAGCACCTCAGTACTCTAACAGTTCAGTCAACACAAAGACAATTAGAACACTCAAAATATATTTTTTGATAGGTAGAACACTCAAAATATTCAGAACCCTCAAAGCACAAGAATCCCACAACTTCCTGGTTCAGTAATCTTTACAAATGGGCTTTATTTTCAACTGAATTAAATTTACTTCAGGAACAAGAATCAACTAACTTGGGATTGCACATTTGCACTACTCTTTCTTCCTTTTTGAGAGAATACCATGATTTACTAGCACATGAGTAGTATTACCATACTATTATAGCTATCTTCATCCATACTGCAACTGTTCTTTTTTATTTTCCAGAAAACATTGACCAACTCTAGCAGTTCAATTGTGATCACAACAAATAAATATACCTCTCGCCATCAGTAACAACTTTTTTGGGTGAAAGAGCGTTATCTTGTAGCAGTGAACCACTAAAAAACTTTTTATTCCCTGGAATAACAGAACGTGGCAAGGAGCTACTCTGTCGCAGATTCTCACCGTCATCTTTTCCACCGTCTTGGTCTTCAACTCTTGCTAGTGACAGCATATGATTCTGCTGATTAGACTCTGATTGCATAGCATCTTCCCAACTAGGACTACTAGCAGTTATGTCATCTTCACACATATCAAAACATCCCCTGCATTGGGTAAAACATTTTATACACATAAATTTCACAAGCAACAAAAAACTAACAAGTAGATAATATAATGATTCCACTCTTTCTTGAACTTTTAGGCTTAACGGACTTTCCCTTTAATGGGTCCTCTTCAACAAGCGTGTACTCCTTTCTACTCTGTGAGCAGGTTAGTTCATTCATCTATTAATCTGATGCAAGCATGCTTTCAAGTCCAATCACAGGAGGAGCTAGTTGAAAGATATTCTAGACAAAATAAAGGTTGGACAACATTATGAAATTCAATGAGAACCATAACTTTTATATCTTTCAAATAGGAAAATCAGTCATAGACCTTATGTGAATGTAGATGCATGCATTGCTGTCATGAGCTCAATATCAGCAGTCGATATGTGCATTTGAATTCACATTACTAGCATGACTGCTATGCTCATTCTATACCTCGGATCATTATACCCACAACACTTGAGCATCAAGGCAGGTTTTCATATTCCGACGTCACTTTCCTATAATGCACTTAACAGGGTTGTGCCTCCAAAGAATACCACATTCCAAATGGAAAAGAATAACTATAACTATACACACGCACACACATTTGGATCATAAAACCAACTGGCTATAATTGGGTTGGTGATGATGAATTTACTAAAAAATGCCAACAGAAGAAGCAGAACCAGGAAGAAGACAAAATTCTTACTTGAGTGCTTGAAGAGGCTTAATAGGAAATGCAGCAAGTGAACCGTCCAAATCATGATCATCATTCAGCTCATCCTGAATGTAGACGTCGACAATCATAAATCTGATAATGGACGACACATGTGAAGAACTTGTAAAAATATCCAGTCCAAAGAGATTGTAGACTGGAGGCAATTGAGTACGATAAGAGTTTGGGAAGGCTTATTTCAGTATAAATCCATCGAGAAGGAAGGGTATTAAAGAGAAGTATGAGTACTTCAACATGGTTAATATGACTACCTCATGAGGTATAACACTAGACTGATTAGGCCTTTCTGCGACAAAACCAACATCACCATTCCCCTCCCGCAGCTTCCCCCTAGTGCTTGAATCTTCAGCATCTGGAATGTCGTCATAATCCGGAAGCTACAGACACCATAAAGAAAGGATAAATAAATTTAACAGACACTAGATATTGTTACCTAAAATTAATCGTTTTAAGTGAATGGATAATAAGTACATACAAGGGCAGCTTGGTTCTTCAGATCCTCCAGGTTGAAATTCCAAGCACTGATACCACGGATGTACTCTTGCTGCATCAGTGAATGTTCAGAATTACATTAAGAAATTGACCAGATTGTTAAATATATGTATGTGTGTACATATTAAGGCCACCGTCTAGCATCAGCTGGGATATAACTATAAAGCGCTATGAGCTATCACAATTTAAATGAGGTTAATTTTCATAAGCAACACAAATATCTGACGCCACATTTGATTTCTCAAACATAACTGAATAGAACACAGAAATGTTCTTTTTTAAGTAGAATCCCTCAGCGCGCCTCACTGCGTAACATAGTTGGTGTCATCTCTAATAATCATATACTTCCATTCCGCTCTATTCAAGCCCATTCCGCTCTATTCAAGCCCACTTGTGACGCACACCTTCTTATCTTCAAGCGCACGGTTGTTTTGAACTGCAGAGGGCAATTGCCCTGGGTTTCGGCTAGCCTTTGTCCGGTGTACTGCGGCGTTAGATAGCAGCATCCGGCGAAATTCCTCGATGTCAATCCTCTTGCAATCATCGGGGCACACAATTCCCGTTGCTCTAGCTTTTTAGTAAGCTACTCAATAGCTTATTCCACTTCCTATATTCTTTTATTTCTTCTTTTTAACTGTTTCATATTCTAATCTATTTGTAGGACCAATTAGTGGATCTTTTTATTATTCCGGCTCTTGGCTGCATGCGTCACGCAGAAAGCAACTTTAACAACTAAACACTTTTAGAAAACTATTTGAAGTTAGAAACTCAAAAAATATGTTATCTTGAAGGTAGAATAAAATTTGTGAAAGCTAATAAGGTATGTTATCGAGCTAGCTATACAATTTCTTACAAGTTAATTTTATCAATTTAAATTTGCATAACTACTCAATTCAAACGTGTTGTGTCGTTTTCTATCAAACTAATTAAACTTCATAAATTTCAAATAGGTATCTCATAAACTCGAACAAGAGGGAAATAAATGTTCTTTCATAAGAATTTTCACGAAGTGATAAAATAATTAACTAGGAAACTATCAAACTTAAAATGACTGAAGCAATTAGGAGTAGCGGATGAACCGTTTGAAAGCTGAAGTTGGCCAAGATAAATTGAATTAATAGACGAGTCAATGCCCAACACATTCAAAACTTACGTGGGTTAATATGAAAGGGTTAAGATGGGCTAAATAATGAGTCATAACTCAACTTGCCTAACTTGACCTATTACTTTTATAAATTTCAAACTTACATTCTATGATGTTATTTTATTTTGTATGATATTTGATTTTTTTCATATCTTTATTTTTAAAATAAGAATAATATTTTAAAGATTTTTTTCATTTTTTATAAAAGCATAAATAATATGAAATAGAAATTTGAGGATGGGGTAGGTGTGGGTAGGGCGGGATAAGAAAAAAATATCATATTTTAAATAATTTTTTATAAAAGTAAAAAAATATGAAATAGAAATTTGAGGATGGGGTGGGGGTGGAGGGGGTAGGGGGAGGTAAGAAAAATATTCATATTTTTTATAAAAGTAAAAAAAATATGAAATAGAAATTTGAGGATGGGGTAGGGCAATGGGGTGTGGGGGTGAACGGAGGTAGGTGTGCGTAGGGCGGGGGTAAGAAAAAATCATATATTTTTTTTATAAATTGTTTATAAAAGTAAAAAAAATATAAAATAGAAATTTGAAAATGGGGTAGGGGGGGGGATAAGAATTTTTTCTTATTTTTAATATATTTATTATTTTTTTTTTAAAAATAAAAAAAAATATTAAATAGAAATTTGAGGTTGGGGTGGGGTGGAGGGGAGTAGGTGGGGTTAGGGCGTTAGGGAGTGGTAAGAAAAAAATTCATATATTTTTATAAAAGTACAAAAAAT
Source organism: Przewalskia tangutica (assembly GCA_029844215.1). Classification (NCBI taxonomy): domain Eukaryota; kingdom Viridiplantae; phylum Streptophyta; class Magnoliopsida; order Solanales; family Solanaceae; genus Przewalskia; species Przewalskia tangutica. Next base: position 109,254,577 of record CM056733.1, on the reverse strand, counting down.
ATGAAATAGAAATTTGAGAATGGGGTAGGAAAATGGGGTGGGCAGTGAGGTAAGAAAAAAATTCATATTTTTTTTATAAATTGTTTATAAAAGTAAAAAAATATAAAATAAAAATTTGAGAATGATGTAGTAGGGAGGAGGAGTGAGACTAGAGGTGGGTGGGTGGAGTAGCGGAGCAAAGTGAGATGTGAAGGTGGTTCAGTGCTTGGGTGGGGTGTAGGGGAGGGGTAGGGTGGATGGATAGTGTGGTTGGGGTGTGTTAGTGTATTTTTATTGTTCGAAATAATAAAGAAAATTTTAAATAATTATTTATAAATACAAATCTTAATCTAGAGTGGAGTTCTAATCGTTAAAATTGAGCATTTTCGTGGGTTAAGTTTGAGCATCAACATGTGTTCATTTGGGCTGTTGATTTATGATGAGTCAACTTGGGCTAAGCCCAAACCAATTCATCATCAAAATCACTCTTACTCAAACTCATGAAACTGTTACACCCCGTAGTTCTGGCCATGCGTATGAGAACGTACGAAAGGGGTTTAAAAAGTAAATTTTGGAAGGATAGGTTGACGGATTGTTTCGGACGGGTTTTGGTCAACTTTGAGGCGGGTTATGACCCGTTACATTGAGAGTTCCTAGGTGTTTCAAAGGCCTAGAACGTAGTTCGTTGAGTCTAGTTTCCAACGCAACCAACCGTTCGTCGATAGGACATCGGAGTAGAAAGTTATGGAAGTTACAAGTTCGGTCAATGGACGTAAAAATAATTCAGAACCACTGGCGCCGCACGAAGATCCGAGGTGGCAGAGTTTCAGCGCGCCGCAGGGCCGCGGCGCCGAGGCGGGTTCTGCGAGGTTAAGTGGAAAAATCTGAACTATTTTGTTTTAAAAAATGCCATGGGAGGGTGACAAGTGTCCCCCCATCTGATTTTGCATGTACTACTTATTGACCAAGTCTTGAAGACTTGGTCATTCTTCAAGCTCTCATCTCTCTCTAAAAATAAAAGTTCTTCCTTCTCTCTAGAAAATTAAGAGGAAATCAAGGATTGAGGAAAATCTGAAAAGTGTGGCAAGAAGGAAACTTGTTGGCAAGCTTGTAGGAGTTATTGTGGTGGTGGTTGTGGAAAGGAAGCTAGCAAATTTGTTGGATTAATTTGGCTAAAGCTCTAAGGTAACAATTCTTTCTCTTGTTGCTAGTTTTTGGTGTTGCATGTGTAGAAGAAAGAACTTGTAGTTGAAAATATTGCTCTTAGATAAATTGCATGTAAGAAATATGGTTTGGATATGAAAGGATTGGATAAGAAAGTTATGTAAGCATGTTGTAGCCAAAATACTACCTTAAACTTGTTAATTTAATTGTTATACATTGTGGGGCAGAATTTTACACACCCAAGATTAGGTGTGTAATCCCCTTTGAATTGTTGGATTGTTGGGTCTTAAAAGTGGCGTTTGTGTGTTGAATTCGGCCTTGAAAAAGGTGGCAATGTATGTAGAAACAAAGAAAATGCTGCCCGATTTTCCATAGAATTTAGTGACTTTACACTTGGAGTATTCTACGTTGAAACTAGAGGTTAATAAACGTATTATGGTCATTATAGGTTGACATACTACGTGCGGTATTTTGGACTTAGCAAGTGGATTGACCGAAGAGGTATGTGGAACTTTCCTATCTCTTGAGCATGAATAATTTTACCTATATAGTACGATAGACGTACAAGGTTTTGATATCCATTACTTGTTTTAAGGATGGCCAAGTTTTGTGAGTAAGGGGGGATTAACTCATTTCTTTAAAAAGTATTAAGGATGTCTTGAGTTTTCAAAGTTAAGGGACTTGATGTGTTCAAGTATATGATTCTTGTTTCTTTTTAAAAGTGTAAGTCCCTTGAGTTTTAGGAAAAAAATGTATTTGATTAAGGTATAACGTTAATATAATGACTTTATGGAAAGTTGATTATATTAGCTTTATGGAAAGTTAACAAAGGAAGATTTACTCTAAGTAAAATGAGTACGGATAAATGATTTGAGGTTGTGAAAAGTAAATTGATTTTTAAGGCATTAATTGCCTAAGGTTTTAAAAGAGTAGAAGCACATAGTATAGTACTTTGGGTTAAATTCCCGGATTTCATAAAGACATGTTAGTGCCTTGAGTAAACCAAAATGAGAAGGTGTATGAACAAGATTAATAAGAAGTTAAGGGGTTTCTTAACTTGCTTGTATTATGTATGATAGCCGGTTTGTGCTAATGATATATTATTATTTATTACGGGGTCATTCCCCGGGTTGTGGCATTTGCATATTCCGTGGATTTGCTACCCACGATGCGAGGAATACCTCATGCGAGTCCGTAGGGCTCATGCGGGTGAAATAGTCCCATGCGGGTAGTACACCTATGCGAGGAATACCTCACGCGGGTCCACATGACCCGTGCGGGTGAAATAGTCCCGAGGTAGAGTGCTTAATGACATCTGCGGGCGGATGACTTTGCTTTGACCACGAGCTTCCTATTTTCATGCGATGTGTATATGTTTGATATTCTCATTATTAGTAAGGAGCGTGTTCGTAGAACCGATTTTCATACATGTCTCCGATTATTTTAGACTTACGAGGTATTTTCGGTATTTTCCAGCCGCATACTTAGTACATATTGATCGACCCCTTCCTGAAGCTGCGTTCATGCCGCAGGTAGGGGTAAGCAGGTGGTGGATCCTCATTCTTAGGATCCCTGGTCTGGTGACAGAAGCTCCATTCTTCCGGAGGCTTGTTTTGTTGGTACGGTTTTTCCCTGATGCTATAGATATTATGTACATTCAGGGGTATGGCGGGGCCCTGTCCCGCCACAGTTGTTATTCCTAGAGGTCTGTAGTCACGTTTGTGGTTTGTGCTGTAAAGACATAGTTGTACTGTTATATTTTTGATTAAGTATATTTCTATGAAAGGCGGCCGCACAATGAGATGGATGAAATCCTTTTATACTTAACAGCTTAATCAAAGGTCTCAGGGTTCTAATCCTAAAAATGAGTAAACCTCATGTAGGTAGCTTTTCTTCTTTAATTGACTAATCGACACAAATTTAAATTAATTGAATTAGTGAGTCAAATAGCATATGACTATAATAAAGAGAAAAAATGGATCGCCAATCAAGCAAGTTCAAAATCGTTGAATATGATACCCTCATTTTTTTAATTAAAGGTCTCAAATTAGAACTTTAAAATTAAAACAAATTTCATTATGAAGTGTTTTTTTTACTTTAATGGTTCTTACGATAGCTCAAAATGAATAACCGACACGGGGATGGAAAGATAACAATAAAAAACGCACAGTAGTAAGGTTGTTGATGAGAATGAGGCTAGATATTGCTAGAAGGATATATAAGTAATTTTAATGGATAGAAATAAGAATAGTAGTATAATAAATGATGAGAATAACAAACAAACAAACAGACAAACAAACAAACAAATCTTTATTTAATTTGCCCCACCTCATGTACCGTTTCCAGGAAAACGTTACTGAATGTTTGTTTGCAGTTATAAAAAAAAACTTGTTTGAGCACATTCACAGTGTCTTACGAAATGTTCATTTATAAGATAATTCCTCCAAATTTATTTTTTGGGAAACTTATTTCTTAAAGTTGTGAAACTAAATATTATTGGAAATATTTATTAAACGTAAAATAAAGTAAATTTTATTAATTATGAATCGAATAATTAGGGGCCCCGCACATCGAAAACATGGTTTCTACACACGTGCATATAAAGTACCAAAGATAATTATTTTCTTAAATGGAAGAGATATTGATACGTATACGAATTATTTGACACGTAAGAAAATAGACGGTTATTGGCCAAATGACGAATGGTTTCACGTTGGTAATGAAAGGAACAAATGTGTAAGAGATGAAACGAATCAAAAAATCGCCAAGAAAATACGTAGAGGCACCGCGGTGCCTTCACCTGGGACCGCGGTGCAAATTCCATTTTTCGGTTCCAGTGACTTACTGGAATTTAGGCACCGCGGTGCCATCCCAAAGGGCCGCAGTGCTTCGACAGTTTTCCAGTACAGTTAGAGGCGAATTAAAGCTGATTCTTGGGCCGACTTTGGAGCAATTACTCTTCATTATTTGGTTATTGAATTCAGCCATTACTAGGCTGAATTAACCTCAATATCAATGGTCATTACTTGACAGTGATGGTCATTCATTTGGTGAATTGAGAAGACTAAATCATCCACCTATAAATTGATGTCTTTGACACAATTGCAAAACACACATTAACACTTGAACAATTTTCTGAAAATTGTCTTCCTCTCTTGCAATCACAAAACACTCAAAGATATTTCTTATCAAGCGAACACTTGAGTTCCTTTGCTCATTTGTTTGATTGTTGTTTTAACTTGGGAGATAAGTTGTCATAACAACCGTTGAAAGGATATACGGGGCAATATTATCTTAAGGATAGATTGAAACTTCAATCGACTCAGCAAGACCATTTCTTTGTTTAATTTTCAGATTTCTTATTTACTTATTGTTGTTACAATTCTCATTTCCTTATAATTTCACATTTGCACTAACAATCTTAAGATAATATTCGCTGCTTTCAACGACAACATGACTGGACAAGATCAATTGAACATTGAAAACTCCACCGATGCTCAAGGCATTCCACTGCCTTCACCACCACTCCTCAAGGCAATCTTAATGCCCTCAACTCCACTGGTTTTGGCACAACTAGTGTCAACCCCACTGCTGCTCAAGACGTTCCAAACTACTCAAGGAGGCGCCACTGCCATGTCACCCGCTGGTTTTCACCATGAACGTCCTGAAAAGTTCATGGGTGCTCATTTTAAGCAATGACAGCAAAAGATGTTGTTCTTCTTGACGGTTATGATAATGTCACGTTTTCTAATCGAAGACCCTCCACAAGTTGGGGAAGACACGGACCCTCAGTCAAATAAAATGGCGGGAGGGGGCCAAGGTATCCATGTCATTAACGACATGAAAATGGTTCAAGATGCATGAAATCATAGTGACTTCATGTGCAGGAACTATATTCTGAATAGTTTGTCTGATCCTTTGTACACGTTATATTGCACCGTTGGGACAACCAAGGAATTGTGGGACAAATTGCAAAAGAAATACAACACCCAAGATGCGGGTGCCAAAAAGTTTGTCATTGGAAAATTTCTGAAATTTCAAATGGTGGACAACAAAAGTGTATCATCCCAAGTTTAGGAATTACAAATGATAACACATCACCTAGACTTGGAAGGATTGAAGCCCAACGAGCAATTATTGGTTGGTGCATTGATTGAGAAGTTGTCTCCCTCGTGGACTGAGTTTATGAATTACTTGAAACTCAAGACGAATGAGATGACATTAGACGAACTTATTGTCAAACTCCAAATTCAGGAAGACAATAAGAAGGCCATGTCAAAGATTAAACAGCCCGCCGAGGCTAAGGCAAATCTGACGGAGGTTAAAGGGAACCCAAGCAAAAAACAAAAGTTCCAGAAGGATGGTCAGTCCCACACAACTGAAAAGTTTAAGGGAACATGCAACTATTGTGATAAAGTTGGTCATATGGCCAAAGACTGCCGCAAGCAAAAATATGATAAGGCCAAAGGAAATGATAAGGTAAGCGTCGTCGAAGACATGCTCTTAGACGATATGATTGAAGAATTCCCAGCCATTGTGCTAGAGGTCAACCTAGTTGAGAATCCAACGCAATGGTTGTTGGACACGGGTGCTACCCGCCACATCTGTTCCAACAAAGATGTCTTCTCCACGTACACACCAATCACAGATAAGAAGTTGTTCATGTCAACAATTCTTCTTCGAGGTGCTGGGGGTAGGAAAGGTAGTCCTCAAGATGACGTCCGGAAATGAGCTGACTCTAAAGGAAGTGATGCATGTCCCAGAAATTCAAAGAAATTTAATATCCGGACCAATATTGGTCAATGCTGATTTTAGACTAGTATTCGAGGCTAACAAGTTTGTAATCACGAAAAATGGAACTTTTGTAGGTAGGAGCTTCATCTGTGAAGACCTCTTTAAAGTTAATGCTAAACCTGTAATGCCTTCTACTTAGAGAGAGGCTTCGCTTGTGAATACCTCCTTTAGTCAAATAATGCACTTGCAATACCTTTCTTTTAACTATCAATAAAACTGAGCCTTTCTTATGAATTTGAATCCTAATTTATTGCACCATAGATTAGATGTGTTAACTATCAATTTATATTTAAATTGGTAAAGTTGGAATCATTGTCGTCTATCGACATAAACCTTCAACGTAAATGTGAGGTAGGCATAGAGGCAAATAATCTCCAAAAATCTCCCTTAGATCCGTCGAAAGGAAAAACCGCTCCTCTAGAACTCACACATATCATCATATGTGTCACGACCCGACCCCGGGGCCGCGACTAGTACCCTACTGGGGTACCCTGTCAGGTATATGTCAGAGAAAAGCAGCGGAACATACACAACACAAAATCTGTATAAGGTAAACATCACTAGCAAGCCGATAAGACCGCCTTTCATAAAATAACTTAACCGAAAGTGAAACAGTACATCTTATCATTACAGCCCAAACCACAAACGTGACTACAGACCTCTAGGAATAACTTGTGGCGGGACGGGGCCCGCCATACCCCGAATGTACAAGTAAATAACCTCGAGGAATCATACCAAAGACAAAGCCTCCGGAGATGGAGCTTTCGGAAAATGAACAGTGATCCAGAGTGCGGACCAGTGAAGTTACGATCTCGACTGCGGCGTGACGCGGCCGAAGGAGGTCGATAACAGTACCAAGTATGTGAAACTGATAATACTGTAATGAAAACATAAGTCTGAAAACAAGCTGGGATCAGGGATGAAATCAAATTACCTTTTACTGTGCCTTACTAACAATAAGAACATCAATCATATACTACACGGCATGAAGAATAGGAAACTCATAATCAAAATACAATGGAGCGTGCGTGGAATCGCTTCATCATCTGGCGATGCGTCGAGTAAACTCATAATCGAACAATGGAAGCATACCCGTGGAATCCTTCATCACGGCGGCGCGTCAAGTAAACTCATAATCGAACAATGGAAGCATACGTGGAATCGCCGTCATCGGCGATGCGTCCAAGTAAACTCATAATCGAACAATGGAAGCATACGTGGAATCCTTCATCGGCGGCGCACGCCCAAGTAAACTCATAATCGAACAATGGAAGCATACGGTGGAATCCTTCATCACCGGCGCGCGTCAAGTAAACTCATAATCGAACAATGGAAGCATACGTGGAATCGCCATCACCGGCGCGTCGAGTAAACTCATAATCGAACAATGGAAGCATACGGTGGAATCGCTTCATCAGCGGCACGTCCAAGTAAACTCATAATCGAACAATAGAAGCATACGTGGAATCGCCCATCGCTGGCGGCACGCGTCAAGTAAACTCATAATCGAACAATGGAAGCATACGTGGAATCGCTTCATCACCGGCGGCGCGTCAAGTAAACTCATAACGAACAATGGAAGCATACGTGGAATCCTTCCGTCGCGGACGCGTCAAGTAAACTCATAATCGAACAATGGAAGCATACGTGGAATCGCCCATCGCGGCGATGCGTCAAGTAAACTCATAACTGAACAATGGAAGCATACCCGTGGAATCCTTCATCACTGGCGGCACGTCCAAGTAACTCATAACTTCTTTAGGCTTTCATTAACATACAAAATGAATCTCATTTTCATGACCTTATTCAAGAAAAACCAACTCTTTAACCTTTCATAAAGTTATTATAACCAACTCCCCATAAAGCCGTTATACTAACTTTATGCTTTAAAGCTTTAGACGTTCATACTCTTTCATAAGGCCGTTACAACTAACCTCCCATAAGGCCGTTATAACTCCTTATGTTTCAAAAGATTTCGTTCTTTTTATTAACCAAGAGACTTATACTTCAAATCAACCTCACACAATTTCCGTAATACTTCTTCATGTCACGAAATCCTTATCTACCTTATTTAGGTTAAACCATTACTTAGGAATAAGTGGGTTAACTCTCTAACCCAACCAACTTAGACATTTTCTTAAAACAAGTCAAGTACAACAAATAGATTTACTTCATTTAAAACACGTACGTCTACCGTACTATATAGTTCAAACTACTCATGCTCAAGAGATAAGAAAGCTCCACATACCTCTTTGGTCAATCCACTTGCTAAGTCCAACTACCGCAAGTAATATTTCAACCTATAATAACCATGATATGTTCATTAACCTCTAATTTCAATGTAGAATAATCTAACTCAAAGCCACTAAATTCTAGGGAAAATTGGGCAGCATTTCCTTTGTTTCTACTCACTTTGCCACCTTTCTCAAGGCCGAAATTACCATCAAAACACCACATTTAAGGCTCAATCAATCCAACAATTCAAAGGGGATTCCCATGCCCAAAATTTCTGCCCCATAAGTTTACAACAATTCACTTAACAATTCTAAGGTGGTTTTTAGGCTACAACATGCTCATAATTCCTTCTTAACCCATTCTTCATATCCAAACCACATTTACTTGCATGCAATGACTCTAAGAGCATTATTTACTACCACAAGTTCTTTCTTCTTAACATGCAACACTATAAACTAAATCTAAAGGAAGAATCATTACCTTAAAGTTTTAGCCAAAACTTATTCCAAATATTGCTAGCTTCCTTGCCAAGAACACCACCCCAACAATGCCAACAAGCTAGCTACAAGCTTCCTTTTCTTGTTCTGAACTTTCAGATTTTTCTTGGGTTTTTAGAGAGAAGGAGGAGCTGATTTTTAGAGAGAGGAAGATGTTTGAGAGATGACCAAGTCTACAAGACTTGGTCAATATAAGCCATGCAAGCAAAATCAGATGGGGGGGGGGGGGACACTTGTCACCATCCCATGGCCTTTTTAAAAGAGAAATCAGACTTTTCTAATTTTTTCCGCCCAAATTTCCCGTCCTAAAAGCAAGCTTTCTCTTATATACGATACCGTACCACAAAATTGCATTTGCCTTCCTGCTTAAGGCACTAGTTCGGATGGAAACCCTGATCAGGCAGGTGGCCTAGCTAACATAGCTATCCGTCAGAAATAGCTGCATTCCGTTGCAGGCTACTATAGAGGCATATAATTTTCCGGGTGTTAAGAAAGACGGCGCCGCGGCCGCGGCGCTGAAACCTCCGCAGCCTCTCTGAACTTTCGGCGCCGCGGTCCTGCTATCCCGGCGCCGCGGCGCTGCAACTTTAGCGACCCTCGATACTTTAGCGCGCGCCACGCATCCGGCCGCGGCCTCGCCGCTTTGCACGAAACGCATTTACGCGCATTGCGAACTTGTAACTCTCTTAACTTTCTACTCCGACGTCCTATCTACGAACGGTTTGTTGCGTTGGAATCTAGACTCGACGAACTATGCCCTGGGACTTTGAAACACTTAGGAACTCTCAATGTACCGGGTCATAACCCGCTTCAAAGTTGACTAAAACCCGTCCGGAACGACCCGTCAACCTATCCTTTGAAAATTTTAAGTCTTACCCCCTTTCGTACGTACTCAAACGCATGACCTGGACTACGGGGTGTAACAATATGTGATTTGAAGTTCGCTCAAATATAAGGGGAATGAGCAATTTGTGATTTTCATAGATGATGACACAAGATTGCACCACCTTTACTTACTAAAAAGTAAAGACAAGGCCTCTAAAGCATATCAAAGCAAAAGATGAAACCCAATTATACCAATGGGTCTATAGCTAAACATCCATATGTAAATTTATAACTATCGCCGCCTCGCGGGATCATGAAATACATCAAAATGGATATCAAGATAGTTTTCCTAAAATGGTGATTTGGAAGAAAATATAGACCAACCAGAGGGGTATGTGGTTTCAAGACAAGATACAAAGGTTTGTAGGCTTGTCAAATCATGTTATAGGCTGAGAACAAGCACTAAACAATGGCACGAGAAATTTGTTAGTACTTTACTATCAAAAGAGTTCGTCATTAATGGATGAGACAAATGTGCTTACATAAAAGGAAATGTCAAATCTTTCATCAAAATATGTCTTATGTAGACGACTTGTTAATCTTTGGAAGCAGTCCTGGAATAATTCTAGAAACTAAGAACATGTTAAAATATTGTTTTGACATGAAATATATAGGTATATCAGATGTCATCTTAGGGATCAAGATCTCTAAGACATCTAGGGGACTGGTCTTGTCTCAATTTCACTACATTAAAGATGTACTGAAGAAGTTTGGGATGTTCAACAGTTCACCGATAACAATACCATTGGATATAAGTCGAAAGATTGACAAACATCTTGGTAAGCCCATACGCCAGAAGCGGTATGCACAGGTGAAAGGGAGTCTAATGCATATCACAAACTGCAATCGACCTGATATCGCTCATACAGTCAATAAATTGGCTAGATTCACCCGTAATCCAAGTGAAGATCACTGGAATGCACTATAGTGGCTTCTAGAGGATGTTCCTTGTTGGGATAAACCCGTGTCTTCTGTAATGATCTACTGTGACAGTCAGTCGGCTCTAGGAAGAGTACGAAGTTCAATATACAATGGCAAGTCACATCATATTCAACGGAGATATGAGTCAGTTAGGCAGCTGATCACCTCGGGTGTGATTTCCATTGATTACGTAAATCTAAGAAAAATATCGCAGATCCCTTGACGAATGGAATACCCAAGGATCAGATGAACTGCTTGTCTAGGGGAATGGGCTTAAACCCAATCAATAAAAACTAATATAGGGGACACCCAACCTTACATACTGGAGATCCTAGGAATAAGGTTCAATAGGAAAACTAAAATGTAAAGGTTCAGTTGAGCGCTTCGGTGGAAGCAAGAGCATTTCAGATAATGTTTTCTTCTTAAGAAACATAATTCAAGGTTGTTCCCGTGATAGACATAAAGTGCTACCTGCAAAAGGGATTAAAGGATAAGTTTCCAAAACCTTTAATGATCCTCCAAAGTTGAGGATAAGTTGAGGAAATTTTAATGGTTCCTAACGCTTGTGTAGCGGGGTATTGCAGGATACCATGTAGGAGACCACATATTTAAATGTGAGGACAGGCCGCCTCAAATGAACGCACTTAAGAAACCAAGTGTGTACACGACCCACGATGGTTAAAAACACTAGAAAGATTGAGTAGGAAAAGTGTTGTGTTGGTATCATTGTCTTGACATATACTAAACACTAACGGTTTAAGACATCACATTCACCGCGCAGTATATATGGCCGATGGTATTCTACTATGGAAGGTTCAAAGCTCTGACTACCTATCCAGATGCAATATCGTTTCGCCGAGTGATTGCTAGAAAGGCACCATACGCGTGTACCAAATTCTCTTCCAAGAGGGGATTGTTGGAAATATTTATTAAACGTGAAATAAAGTAAATCCTATTAATTATGAATCGAACAATTAGGAGCCCCACACGTCGAAAACATGGTTTCTACACACGTGCACATAAAGTGTCAATGGTCATTATTTCCTTAAATGGAAGAGATATTGGTACGTATACGAATTGTTTGAGACGTAAGACAATAGGCAGTTATTGGCCAAATGTCGAATGGTTTCACGTTGGTAAATGAAAGGAATAAATGTGTAAGAGATGAAACGAATCAGAAAATCGCCACGGAAATACGGAGAGGCACCGCAATGCCACAAGGACAGGACCACAGTGCTTGGAGGCACCGCGGTGCAAATTCCATTTTTCGGTTCCAGTGACTTACTAGAATTTAGGCACCGCGGTCCCATCCCGAAGGACCGCAGTGCTTCGACATTTTTCTAGTACCGTTAGAGGCAATTAAAGTTGATTCTTGGGCTGACTTTGGAGTAATTACTCTCCATTATTTGGCTATTGAATTCAGCTATTACTAGGCTGAATTAACCTCAATATCAATGATCATTACTTGACATTGATGGTCATTCATTTGGTGAATTGAGAAGACTAAATCATCCACCTATAAATTGATGCCTTTGGCACAATTAAAAAACACACATTAACACTTGAACAATTCTCTGAAAATTGTCTTCCTCTCTTGCAATTACAAAACACTCAAAGATCTTTCTTATCAAGCGAACACTTGAGTTCCTTTGCTCATTTGTTTGATTGTTGTTTTATCTTGAAAGATAAGTTGTCATAACAACCGTTGAAGGGATATACGGGGCAATATTATCTTAAGGATAGATTGAAACTTCAATCGACTCAGCAAGACCATTTCCTTGTTTAATTTCCAGACTTCTTGTTTACTTGTTGTTGTTGTTACAATTCCCATTTCCTTGTAATTTCACATTTGCACTAACAAATTTGATCTTATCTAGGGATGGCAAATGGGGCAGGGCAGGGCGGGGTAGGACAGGTCAAATGTTAAACGGAGTAAGGAAGAGCAATTCTTAAACGGGACAGGGAATGGCGGGACAGGTCAAAACACATTTTTAGAAAATTCTAAATAGGGCGGGACAGTTAATAGGGCAAAACTTTTTTGTGCAAATTTAAAAATATAATTTGTTACGATGGGTTGTACTTGTTAGAATTAGATAAAATTTTATAAAGTTGTACGTATTTCTTTTACGGTCATATTGAGACTTTACGTGGATTAATCCGACTTACGGTTTGAAAGTTATCACTGTTTAAATTTTCTGCTTCGGATCAACTGAAATCTGAAATGGCAGAATGTATAACGTAAAAACTGTACAAGTAGGTAAAGAATCTGAAAGTTTATGATGAATACAAGTTCTAGATTACTCCGTTATCGACAGTTTGAGACTTTACGGGGATAAATTCGACTTACGGTTTGAAAGTTATCATTGTTTAATGTTTCTGCCTCGGATCAATCGAAATCTGGAAGGGCAGAATATATAACGTAAAAACTGTACAAATCGGTAAAGAATCTGAAAGTTTGTACTGCATAAAAGTTTTAGTTTTCTCTGTTATCGACAGTTTGATACTTTATTGGGATTAATCCGACTTACGGATAAGAAGGTATGTCTGTTTTAAAATTATATTTTGTTTCATAAAAATTCGTGTGAGACAATTTTTATAGGGTTGTTATTGCGTGAATTTATACTAGTTACACTAAGTATTTCAAGAGTAAACATGGGATAGTGTTAGGTCTCCGTGTTACCTTCAGCTCGGCGTAAGAAATATCCTATTTGGGGTTACGGTTGAGAGTTGTAACCCTAATAAGTGGAAAGTGCGAAAAGTTGAAAGAAATGAATAACATTTAAAAAAATAAACTCAGTTAATAAATTACTTAATATTAAGAAATTATGACAATACACTGATTGTTCATCCATTTTTTTAAAATAAAATAAAAGAAGTTAACAAAATAAATATCAAGTTGAAAGTGAAAAATGAAAAATAACATAAATGAGGCAGGGCGGGACAAGGCTTAATGGGGCAGGACAAGACAGGATAATTTTTAAAAAAATGCTAAATGGGACAGGGCAGGACAGATTAACATCTTAGCAGATCAAAACTTACCCTTCTTTAATCTGCCCAATTGTCACCCCCAACCTTATCGTCTCAGTGCTTTTTTATGACACATAAAAAAAAAGTGTTAACTGAAAATATGAGAAGAAAAGAAGAAACAATTGAGGTTTGTAATTCAGTCACGTGTTATGACCTTCAACAACCAGGTGGTTGTCTGGTTGATCTTCTATGCTAGAAAATGCATTGACAGGTAGATGTCGCACGCAAAAGACGAGATGACATTGCACTAAATATTTGCATACTTATTTATATCAAATCAACTAATATATAATATGAGTTATTTATATTTATAAAAAAATGACATATTCACTGTAATATAATAGGTGGGATATGAAGAAGTTAGAGTGTACGTAGACATTACCTCTACTTCGTATAGATAAAGAGGTTGTTTTCGATAGACTTATAAACACTTTTAATCACTTAATTATAAATAATTTATATACTCATTCCGTCCCAATTTAAGTGTCTTACTTTCCTTCTTGATATATCCAAAAAGAGTTTCTCTTTCTACTACATTACACATATTTTTAGTTTATGACCACAAAATTTAAAAGTCTGCTTTTATTTCTTAAACTTTATGTCAAATGATAAGTCGTGAGTTTTATGATTATTAGCACTCACACCTTATACTTTTAGATGTCTTTAAGCAATTTTACTCTTTATTTATAGTGTTTTCGTGTGTGTTTCAGATATTTGAAGCTCAAGAAATAAAAGGGAACACAATAGTACAAAAAGCCCAGAAAAGCACGTGAATGCGATGAAGTTGCTGCACCACAAACTTTGTATGCGGCCGCAAGAGGATCGCAAACTCTAAGCAGAAAAGTTGACAGAATCACGTCCTATGCGCTGAGTATGCGACACCGCAAACTCTGATATGCAATCGCATACTCTTGAGGAAATCAACCAGTAAACTGAACGAAAAAGGCATAAATACGACTTAAATGCGGCAACGCATACCTATTATGAGATTGCATACCCAAAAATCATATAAAACAGTGAAAAAGGATAAAAGATGAAAATACGGTAATTCCCGAAGTATGCGATCGCATTCCGAAGAATGTTGCATCGCATACACGCCGCATACCAAGAGGGGAGAAAATTGAGCATAAGAATGCGACCGCACACTCCTAATGCTACCACATTCTGGTCGGCTCATAGTTATCCATCAGCTACTATTTTGTCTTTTTGTTCCGTCCATATAAATACTTGGCATAAATTTCTGAGCGAATTATTCCATATTTTATTCTCTTAACCTACTTTTACCTTTTGCATGGGAAAAAACCTTGGGATTGTCCTTTTTAAAATATTCCTTTGTCTTCATCTTCATTAATCATGATAAGGATATGATTTCTTTTAATTCAATTAAAGCTTTGTTTACTTTATATTGATTATGAGTAGCTAAATTATTAGCTAGGGTTGGGGTGCCAAAGCGGTTTAGCACGTAATTATGTTTGAAATCAATTCATTAGGTTACTTGATTATTTTTAATAACTCTTTGCATTGTAACAGGTATTAATGGTGGTCAAGATTGGTAGTGTCTAAATTCTCTATCTAGATTGAAAAAGTGGGTAGAGATTAAGAAAAGAGTTATTGGCAGGGATTTTGGGCTTTAACCCCCATCTAATAGCTAGGGTTAGGAATAACCTAGTTAACTTGAAATCCAATTGGATGTTTCTTATTACACAAGCTTGAAAAAGTCTTTGATGAAATTTATCAGTTGGGTTGGAAAACCTTTTGATAACCCATTTAGCTCATGATTTAGAACATAAATTTTCCTATTTGAATTGAAAAATAGCTTAATTGCATACTTATCCCAACTATATCACAACCCTAGTCATCTCAATTTGATAGTTAAAACTCAATTAATTGATACCTTGTTGTTGAATCGTCCTTAATTTAATTACTTGTTACTTTGCTATATAATAGTAGTTAAAAACAAACAAACACTTATTCCATTTTCTTTGAAATACAAGCTAATAGTTGAGACTTACAAATAAGTTGTACGTTTTTATCGTATTCCTTGTAGGATTCGACCACAACCTTTGTTGGATTCTATATTTGCTAACGGTCGCTTTACATCCTTTTCGGAGGTGTAATTTGGGCGTATTAAAATTTGGCGTCGTTATTGGGGAATACGGTTTAGAAATTTGTAAACTAATGTAACTCTCTACCTTTAGTCTATATTTCTCATAACATACTTTTTGTTCTTTTTGTTGTGCAAGTATGATGGCTTCAGACTCCGATAACGATGATGACCTTGTGGGGGCACGAGCCACCTCTATTCAACCTCCACCATTTCAAGGGAAAGCGAATTTCTACCTCAACATCATTTTGTTACACCTACCTCAACATATTCCAGACTCAGACTCAGTGCGGAGGATCATGGCAAGATTAGATTTTTTTAGTGGTATAGTTCACATATTTATTTTTATTGTGTGTTCTTATATTTAAAGAGGTTTCTTATCTATGCTCCAACTTTTCTCATTTCTATAAAGGATAATTCTGCTTGAGAATTTTTGTTGGCTTCTTACGTCTATATGGGCGTCAAGCTAATAAAAACTCACACGATTCCAAACAATATAATTAAAACATAAAAGCATATTAATTTCAATACTAAGTGAATTTTATATTTATATTAAAAGAGTAATAAGAAAATGCATAAACCACAAGATAATGAAAGTTACATAATATTAAGCAGTTGCAAATTCGCAATATCAATAGACAAGCAACGAAAAAGAAGAAAAATACATAAATATTAAATTTTTGTGTAGATATAATAAAGCAGTGGCTCAAGCCTCAATGATTACATAACTTATGTGTCCATTTGAAGTATACTGAGTTAATTTTTCCAAGTATTGGTTAGTATGAGCAAAAATATAGGGTATGCTAGAAGACTTATGTTACATAATATCTTTTTTCTTCTATAAGATGAATGTTAATTTCTCTTTCCCGAGAATTATGCCTTGGATTTTTCTGTTTAAGTTATTGCAAAATAATTTTTAAGAGCTATATTTACACAATTTTTAAAAATAGAAACAAAATTTAAATGACAGACTGAAAAAGAGAGAATAATTAGCTCTTTATTTGTACCCTATCTACGCATCCTAGATGGGTCACTAGTCACTAATAATTGGGCTTGCACAAATCACTCCCAATTGGTCACCCAATTACTTCTGTGCCCAGCCCATCAACGGGACACAGGACGCTAGTCCTCAATAACACGCCAAGCTCAGTTACAACCCTCCATTTTTGCTTAAAGCTAAGTTCCTCCAGGTACTTACATATATCCTACAGTAATGGAGAAAATAAAACTTATGAAAAAAAGAAGCAAATTGGAAGTTCTTTTCGGTTTATTAATGTGAATTGTTTTTATTTTGTAAGGGGGGAAGAGGAGAGGAAGCCATGGACATTCCAGTCCAACAGAAAAAGCTTTCACTCGATATTAAGGCATGTCTCACCCTTTCCTTTGTATATTTCCCCCCAATATTTGTAATTAGCTCTGTTGATTTTTGTGGAGTACACGATTGTTTCAAGTTAAAAATCCTGAAAACGTGACTATATTATGGATGTTCCTAATTTTGAAATTGAGACATAGTAGTTGATTGATTAATGTTCCCTCTGTCCCAATTAGAACATTGCAGTTCGGATACTCGTTAATTACGAGCCAGAAGCTTGGACCGATACTCGGACGAAAACTTAACGGTCGGGATCTGAGTACGAAAAATTACCGGACCGATAAGGATCCGGACCGTGCTGCGATAAAATACTCGGTAACACCCCACCATCCCATTTTTTAAATCCCTCCCGGGCCAGGGCGTATTGACATATAAAATATAGGTTGTAAATTAGTGAAACTTTAAATGGTCATAACTTTGGCTCGGACGTCCGTTTAACCTAATTTTTTTTTTGATTTCGCGTATTTTTTCGAGACAGGGCAAGACAAACTTCTAAAGCGGATTGGAGCAGCCAATTTCTCCAAAAACGTCCGTCTTGCCAATCAATTTCACTTTTTCCCTAAATCGTTACGTTTTTTCCCTTTTCAAAGCTAAATATCTCGCGATATAAAATAGATTTCAACGTATAAATTTCGTGGTAATGTGTCCGAGAATGTCAATTTCAGTATTGAAAATTCAAATTAAAAAAAAAAAAAGGGCTCCGGACCCGGAATTGGACCGAGAACCGGACCGATAAGGTTTCTGTACGGTCCCTGATCTGGACCGAAACCTTATCGGTTCGGTTCTCGGTTCGGACCGGACCGATAACACCCCTAGTCCCAATTATGTAGTCATTTTCGCTTTTCGAGATTCAAACTATAACCAATATTCTAAAGTATATCTTTAGCATCATATTGGCACGTGAAGAATTGCAACTTATAATACTTTTTCATATAATTTTTGAATAACTAATTTTAATTTTAAAATATTGAGTTGATCTAATCCAATTTAAATGGAACGGAAAGAGAGGGATTCGAATCCTCGGTACGATTAACTCGTACCCGCTTTAGTCCACTCAACCATCTCTCCCAATGAAAAAAGATAATTACTACATGAGATACAGAGATAACACGTAAGATAAAAGAAAGAATCATTTTTAAAAATTAGTCAAAATGACTCTCGAAAAGCGAAAAGTGTCTCATAACTTGGGTCAGAGGGAGTATATTTCTACACATTTGATTAAAAAATGGTAAATGACAACCATAACTAAATTAAGAGGAAGGAAAAAAAGAAAAGTTCACTTGGTGAAATGGGAGCTTGTGATGAGAAGTAAGAAAGATGGAGGACTTGGAGTAAGAAACCTTAGACTTCACATTAAAAGTCTTCTTTGCAAATATTGTGGAATAATGTCAGTGTTAATAAATATGGTAAAGATGGGTTTTGGGAGCCTAAGTCCAAGTAATAAAAAGTCTTTTGGTATTAAAAAATTTGCTGATTTCGAAAGATTTTTTTTCTCAATGGAATTTGTGGGACTTTTTAGTGGGAATATAAATACCAAACCCTCTAAACAATCTCACCCTTCTGGACAAGATTTTTTTTCTCATTTCTCTCTTCTCCCTCTCTGTTTATATTCTTTCATTTTATCTTTCTACCCCCACCATTTCACTTTCATCTCATCCCCAAATTCCTTCCTGGGATTTTTTGTGTGCAATCACGGTCCAATTTTTAAATGTTAGAGAATTAGGGTGGTGTGTGGGGCAGGGGGCCTCCAAATTCAATGTTGCTGTCAGAATCTGTGTTTTTTTTTCCTATTTAGTACTAGTAAATTTGTATTATTTTTTCTTTCATTTTCTTGATTGTTGATGCACTGAAAAATAATACGATCATACTATTTACAACATCATCTTTATACGATTGATCTACGCACATGGCAAGACAAAGGAGAAAATTTTCTCACTAAAAACCTAGCATGAAAAAAGTATGAAATTTGTGTTGAATTAAAGAAGTCTTAAAGAGTGACTTCCTGTAAAATTCGGTCCGGTCCGGTCCAAGTTCGGTCCGGTCCGGTCCAATATACATTAAAAACCGGAAAAAAAACCCGGACCGAGGACCGAATTTTTGAACGTAGAAGAAGGCCGGGCCAGAAAAATTGGTCGGTTCGGTCGATTTCCGGTCGGTCCATTTTTGTGCGACCACTAGTTATGTTAATGCTGTGCTGCGCGAGGATGGTTTGTTGTTTCACCGAAATGATATGAAGCTTGCTTTTGATTGATTCGAGATAGTTTTGGTCGATATTTGTCACGAGAAAGAGCGAGAGGCTTATTTCTCTCTATTCATGAGTTCGGATATTATCATAGTTGGATTACGTGGAGGTATATCAGGAAATCTATACTTTGGACGCATTTTATCACGTTAGGTTTAGGGAGACAACGAGCGTCATTAAAGTTTGCTTTCGGTGGAGAAATAAAATGTGTCGATTTAACGCAACCGCATTCGTATATGTTTAGTTTTCTACTCTCTTTTGAGCTAAATTATCCGCAAACATTTCATGTATGCAGGAAATAAAGCAGATATAGTCATATGTGCCTATGATGACCATTTTACAGTTAGTCGAGAACACTTATTTGATTTACAAGTTGTAGCCACGTGAGCATTTAGAACCTTTATTGTTTTTCAGTTATAATTACTCAAATAGGAAGCATGGGTACAATCTCGCATGCAGTCTGCGTCTTTTGCGAGCTGTTCTTTGATTATATATTAGTTTTCGATTTTCTATTTATAAGATGCATTTGGTACTCTTAGACAAATGGTCAACTCTATAAACACGATTAACCTTACTCATAAAGTGCTTACGGTCTGAGAAAATGAACTTCTTAATTGAAGTGTAGATGCTATTTATGTGATCTATGCTATATGAAATCCATAATCTATTAGTTAGATTAAGATAAGTCATATTCGCTTTGGAGTTTCGCTTGTTCTCCTTTTATTATGCGAGCATGACTCTGCAGATCTTATATGCATATTTTAGTTGTTTTCATAATTGATCTGTTCTCGCTCGGTTAAAAGAGTGTTGCCATATAATAGATGTAAGGTATGTAGTTTCTTTGTGCGAGGAAGGAGGAAGGGTGTCAATCCATCCAACCTTTAGTGTTTACGTATTCTGGGTAAGCGCGATGAGGTAATTTATAATATATTGCGATTTTCATGTCTTTTAGCTCATAATTATAAACTTGCTAAAGCTGCATTTTGCTCTTGACCCATACTAGTTGCATGCGCTAAATGATTATTGAACACATAAGGTCTTGTCGGGCCGATGTTTATAATGATTTTGACTCTCAGGATATCTGAATCGAGATTGATCTCTGCTTAATCGATTCAACGTTGCTTATTTGCGATAACGCAGGATCTTCTAGTGCTTTGGTTTTATCTCTTGTCTGCGACCACTCTGCAGTTAGTAACATGAAGATATTTTCTTGTCTTTCACTAAAGCTGTTTCTTTCCTTTGATTTATGGTCCTCTTTTTACATCGACCTACTTTGAAGGGCATTGTTTGGTATCATTGAAGCGCCTTTGGTGACCTGGACTTTCAATTTTGGACTCATATTTGTTACAAGCACATGTTTCTATTAGTGTCCTCATTGAAAGAGGGGCATTGCGGCTTAAATACTTTAGAGAAGCATTTTCTTGTGCAGCTGAGAACCCATCGTAGTGTTTTTGGGCACAAACCTCGTCCTTTTTGGGAAATTATTGAACTCTAACAATTACATACATGTTAAAGAAAATATGGAAGTTGTCAATCCATTTGCACCATAACTTTTCCCAATCACTGAATTTCTTGGTGGATATCTCTCACGCATAAAATTACAAATAGAAACTAGAAAGTAAGGAGTTGTTTGACCATGAATGAGATTTGGAATATTTGAAACAATTATTCTTTCAGATGAGTGTTTGTTTACCAAAGTGCTTCATCATTTTAGCATCAAACTTGACATATAGAATTTGAAGTTTGAAAAATGTGTTCTATTTTTCAAGTTTTCACTCACAAATTTTTTCCTCTGTTTATGTCCAAAAGAACTTCAACTTACCCTTTGAAAATGCTGTGTGATCTTTTTCTTTTCAAATATCAAATACATTAGAAATAGCTACCAAAGCAGAAACAAAATAACAAGGTCGTTGTAGTATAGTGGTAAGTATTCCCGCCTGTCACGCGGGTGACCCGGGTTCGATCCCCGGCAACGGCGTTGTTTTTACTGCAAACATTCTTTTCAGACGTCAGAGTGCGTCTTTGATCTTATTGCATTGATCCTATAGTGTTGGAACACAGAGCAGCAATTTAGCCTTTTCTTTTTCTTACGAACTGAAGACACTGCTGTCAAACTTGTACTATTCATAATGATTAGACTATAGTTCCTTCAGGTAACATCTTCATGGCATTTTCATCATCGTTCAGACACATAAGAGTTTCTTTCACTTTTCTTTAACCAACTCTTGAGAAGTGAAAATTAGGAAATCACGGGACCTTTGTAATACCAAGTCCTTTGTTGTACAGTGCAACTTTAATCATATAATTTTATACTTGTTCTTTTTTAATCTTAGCTGAAAGAAAGAGCAAATCTTCAATTGCGAAAACTGGATAGGTATTCTATATCTTAACCGAATTCTTTCTGGTTAAATAATCTCTTTCTAGTTGCTCTGGAACAATTAAGAGATTCTCTAGAAGAAATACGGAATTCTGCTTCTGGCGGCAACATGCTTGGTCCCGGTCATTATAGGTTGCTTTTTATGACACAAGGTGCTACTTTGATGGATTTGTGGGAGTTATTTGACCTTTCAACAAAAAATTCTAACACATAAGTTACATCACCATTCACCACCAACTCGAAACATCAACACAAGGAGTTTCAAATGGACCAGATTCTTCCATAGAGGTTTATTTGACGTACTTCGAAACAAGAGACAAGGTTTTGCAGGGGTGATTTACACAAGCTGCTTTCTTTGCTCCTTGAATTTCAATTAATATTAAAGGGCAACTACTTAAATACAATACCGAATTGGTATATTACAATAGATAATCAATATTCTGACAATGAATAGCATCTCAAAATTTGGGTGCCTACTTTACATACACGCATATGGTACACAAAAATACAACAACCCACTCGCCAAGTAACCTAACGACGTGCCCTAGGCACAATCATCTAGAGTAACTTCATCAATCATGTGGTGCAGCCTTCATATCCTCTAGTCTTTCTTTATCAGCGATTCAATATTTTTTCCAACTGCAAGCAAGAATGATAACGTGAGAAAATCATGTCACCAATGGTTACTTGGAAACTTTACTATACGTGCAGACAGAAAGCACTGCAATTTCATTTTCATTTTCAACTTTGGTCTAAAAAAACCAGGGAACAATGAAGCTTCATAGGGTCTTTCTGTCCAGGTGATGACACACATTTCGTAATGTAATAAAGGTGAGAAACTAAGCCGGATCATAGTAAATGTTTAGAATATTGTGGTCGCCTCTAACTATAACTCGAAATTTCATAAGAGAAGAATTGTTCAGATCTTTGGAAGAGAATAAAGGAAAGCCTTCCCCGACAATTGTGCAACACACACCTGAATATTCTTCATCTTTGTTCTCTGCAACTCCTCCACAAGACTTCCAATGCTGAAAATTGATACGAGTTTAGTTGAACATTACAATTTACAAGCATTCAAGTTCAAATTTGTCATAGAATATCATACCTTTATTGCAATTGAATGACCAAATTTGTCAAAGAATATCATACCTTTGTTGCAATTGAATGACCAAATTTGTCAAAGAATATCATACCTTTGTTGCAATTGAATGACCATTGATTGCAGTTCTTTCCCCCTAACAGAAGTAGCAGGTGTCTGCAGAATGGCAATGCTGATGTTAGGAGGATGCAGGAGCATTCAGACATTTCTTTTACACACTCATGCATGGGATAGGGCACATACACACCAACTAATAAAGTTCTAACCCCTTAGCCTTCATGGCAAAACAGTTAATACTCAACTAAACCCCATTCTCACATTATATTAATAGTTGAAAATAGTTGTTTTCAAAACAATGTGGCACCATTTCTAGTATCTTGTTACATAAGAAACAACCAATTACCTGAGGAAGATCACTGGTCCCAGCTTCAGCCAAGTCTGTAGGGTTGACTGAAACAGATGCAAATAACAAGCCAGTCAGGGGCAACACATAAATACAGTTAACATTCAACATCGAAAGGAGAAGTAGCTAAAATCCACATGCAACAAAGTTGTGCACATTCAGTAGTGGTGGTCAAATGTAAATTAAGAAAATTACCAGATCCTCGCTCCGCGAACTTGATCAGTTTCACTATTTCCTCCTAACAAGATGCAGAACGGATTAGCAACAGATAACATAGATGCACAAAATTTTGATGTAGTAGAAAATACCCTTTGCAAAGTATTCTGCTGTAGAATGCATTGCAATGATGGAAGTAGTGAAGCAGCTGTTAGGCCTAGATTGCTTGGACTAGTAGAACCTCCATGAACTGGGTCCTGAACGAATGAAAAGGGCAATGGTTACGAAGCCATCGCCTAAAGAGAGATTGCTAAGTTTGACACTTACAATGAGAACAACAAACAGGGAAGCCTACGCTGAAAGTGAAACTAAGTAGGTGTTTGGCACAATTTCATATTTTGACTTCAAATCACCATTTGTTTATGAAATTTGCACAAAATTTCAACTTCAACTTCATATCATGATTTCAAATCTCAAATTCTCCAAAAAGACATGATTTGAGATTCCAAATCATGATTTCAATTTATTTTTTGTAAAACTTGACCCATAAGTTTATATTTTGTAAAAGAAGATTCATAAGTTGGTAAATATATTTACCAACCATTTATATCAAATATAAAAAAAATCTGCAAGTTTGTAGTATATTTATAACAAAATTTACTCTTACCAACCTTTTACCAACTAAATATACTTCTACAACTCATGTTCGATTTTTCTTTTTATTGAACTAAAGTTCGATCAAGAGAGGTTGTATTTTTTATAAAGGTCTTCTAGTAGTGTATTAACTTTGTTATGAATTATGATTTGCTCATTTGGTAAGATTGTATAAGAATTGGGGAAGTTTTGATGGTTTTCACAACTTGTGGGTTTTTTATGTTTATGAGAAAAATACAACTTAAGAAATCCAAATTGCATGTCCAAACAAAACTTCAACATTCCCCTCAAAGCCTTCTTCCGAACTTGCCAACAAGTGCTTATGAAAGCAGGTCGGTGTGAATACATAAACCAAAGAGCAAATTTCTCCCAAACCAACCTGGAAGGATTCTTCATTTTTTAGAACTAGGCAACAGAAAGTATGGTGAAATTGGATGGTACCCAATTAATTTTAATGGTTAAGCAATGATAATTATTTCCATCTGAATGCACTATAAACTCAAGTATGTGGAAGGAAAATATTGCCACCATATGCTAAAACACAATGAAGTGGCAAATATTTTTCTTGGTGATCAACGAAGTGGCAAATCTTCAGTTTCACTAATATTCTAAGGGATGTGGCACCGGTAACAAACACTTATGAAGGTATGAGGAATGCTTGTAAGAAGAAAATAAAGCACGGTCATTAAAACACACAGCAGTTTAGAGGTTATCCAGTCTACCCCCCAACCCAACTTTTTCCACTCTTGTTGCTCATATTTTGGAGAAACCAATGTATGTAATATTGGCATTAGTGATTTGGTGCTAATTCACATGTATTAGAGACCCAATCTGGTCACTGAAGAAAAAATCCCCTTAATGCATTATTATAGCTGTCTGAAAATCAACGCGAGAAGGCACGGCTAGATGTATACCTTGGGGCTCAGATCTGCTGATGTGACTTGAAAACGTCCCTTGCGTTGGACAACAGCTCCTTCTGATGAATCTTCTCCTGCGAACGCATATCCGGAGATTCAGAAGAAAGGTAAAAGAACAAAGTCATTTATAAAATCAGGAGTTACTTGTGTTTTCAAACATCACCAAGTCTAAATACATTGTCAGAAACCGGATTACCTAAATCTTTTTTATGTCGATACTGCAATGGACCGCTATAGTTTCGTTCAGACGGGTACTTTGAATGTTGATATTCCCTACATATAGAACGAAACAATGTAACACAGCTTGAAACAACAATTTACTGCTCGAAATATGGAAAATGTAGACTGAACCATTGCCAATTACTGCACATTAGATAGCCACCTATGCACCTCATATTTTCCTAGACAAGGTTTCCCATGTGATTTGAAGATGACACAGACCCCAACAAAAAGCTTATGCATGCAGCTAAGATCAAAACTCGAACCATGTAGGTCGTAGGTGGATCAAGTGCATTCTAGAGAAACTACTATCACTGATGTCAAAATGCAAGTAAAAAATGGATGGAACTTGAAGCACCTCAGTACTCTAACAGTTCAGTCAACACAAAGACAATTAGAACACTCAAAATATATTTTTTGATAGGTAGAACACTCAAAATATTCAGAACCCTCAAAGCACAAGAATCCCACTACTTCCTGGTTCAGTAATCTTTACAAATGGGTTTTATTTTCAACTGAATTAAATTTACTTCAGGAACAAGAATCAACTAACTTGGGATTGCACATTTGCACTACTCTTTCTTCCTTTTTGAGAGAATACCATGATTTACTAGCACATGAGTAGTATTACCATACTATTATAGCTATCTTCATCCATACTGCAACTGTTCTTTTTTATTTTCCAGAAAACATTGACCAACTCTAGCAGTTCAATTGTGATCACAACAAATAAATATACCTCTCGCCATCAGTAACAACTTTTTTGGGTGAAAGAGCGTTATCTTGTAGCAGTGAACCACTAAAAAACTTTTTATTCCCTGGAATAACAGAACGTGGCAAGGAGCTACTCTGTCGCAGATTCTCACCGTCATCTTTTCCACCGTCTTGGTCTTCAACTCTTGCTAGTGACAGCATATGATTCTGCTGATTAGACTCTGATTGCATAGCATCTTCCCAACTAGGACTACTAGCAGTTATGTCATCTTCACACATATCAAAACATCCCCTGCATTGGGTAAAACATTTTATACACATAAATTTCACAAGCAACAAAAAACTAACAAGTAGATAATATAATGATTCCACTCTTTCTTGAACTTTTAGGCTTAACGGACTTTCCCTTTAATGGGTCCTCTTCAACAAGCGTGTACTCCTTTCTACTCTGTGAGCAGGTTAGTTCATTCATCTATTAATCTGATGCAAGCATGCTTTCAAGTCCAATCACAGGAGGAGCTAGTTGAAAGATATTCTAGACAAAATAAAGGTTGGACAACATTATGAAATTCAATGAGAACCATAACTTTTATATCTTTCAAATAGGAAAATCAGTCATAGACCTTATGTGAATGTAGATGCATGCATTGATGTCATGAGCTCAATATCAGCAGTCGCTATGTGCATTTGAATTCACATTACTAGGCACATTACTAGCATGACCGCTATGCTCATTCTATACCTCGGATCATTATACCCACAACACTTGAGCATCAAGGCAGGTTTTCATATTCCGACGTCACTTTCCTATAATGCACTTAACAGGGTTGTGCCTCCAAAGAATACCACATTCCAAATGGAAAAGAATAACTATAACTATACACACGCACACACATTTGGATCATAAAACCAACTGGCTATAATTGGGTTGGTGATGATGAATTTACTAAAAAATGCCAACAGAAGAAGCAGAACCAGGAAGAAGACAAAATTCTTACTTGAGTGCTTGAAGAGGCTTAATAGGAAATGCAGCAAGTGAACCGTCCAAATCATGATCATCATTCAGCTCATCCTGAATGTAGACGTCGACAATCATAAATCTGATAATGGAGGACACATTTGAAGAACTTGTAAAAATATCCAGTCCAAAGAGATTGTAGACTGGAGGCAATTGAGTACGATAAGAGTTTGGGAAGGCTTATTTCAGTATAAATCCATCGAGAAGGAAGGGTACTAAAGAGAAGTATGAGTACTTCAACATGGTTAATATGACTACCTCATGAGGTATAACACTAGACTGATTAGGCCTTTCTGCGACAAAACCAACATCACCATTCCCCTCCCGCAGCTTCCCCCTAGTGCTTGAATCTTCAGCATCTGGAATGTCGTCATAATCCGGAAGCTACAGACACCATAAAGAAAGGATAAATAAATTTAACAGACACTAGATATTGTTACCTAAAATTAATCGTTTCAAGTGAATGGATAATAAGTACATACAAGGGCAGCTTGGTTCTTCAGATCCTCCAGGTTGAAATTCCAAGCACTGATACCACGAATGTACTCTTGCTGCATCAGTGAATGTTCAGAATTACATTAAGAAATTGACCAGATTGTTAAATATATGTATGTGTGTACATATTAAGGCCACCGTCTAGCATCAGCTGGGATATAACTATAAAGCGCTATGAGCTATCACAATTTAAATGAGGTTAATTTTCATAAGCAACACAAATATCTGACGCCACATTTGATTTCTCAAACATGACTGAATAGAACACAGAAATGTTCTTTTTAAGTAGAATCCCTCAGCGCGCCTCACTGCGTAACATAGTTGGTGTCATCTCTAATAATCATATACTTCCATTCCGCTCTATTCCAGCCCATTTCGCTCTAATAGTAATTCTTTCCTAAATTAAAGGAGCTAGAAGTATATTTACAACCAAACACAAATAGTCATTTGTGTACTTTGACAACAACAACATACGTAATCCCACACCATGGGGTCTGGGGAGGTAGGATGTACACAGACCTTACCCTAACACTATGGGGTGGAGAGGTTGTTTCCGATAGACCCTCGGCTCATTTGTGTACTTTGATCTCCAAACTAAAACAGAAACTGATGTATATAATGTAATATAGTTTGTGATGGAATTATATCCGGTAGCAATAACAAGCCATTTCTCCAAACTCATTGAAGTCTTCTCAAATCTTTATACACATTCTAGCAGGTATCGGAACTATATAATAGTTAACAAGGTTACAACTCTGGGTAAGCTTTCAAATACAACCGACACCACTGCTAACTATGCTTATCCAAAATCTTGGTGAATGTTTGAGATAAGAGAGGAAAGAATACAGCCTCTCATCTTGCTTATTATCCAAATTTTCCATATGCTAGAATAATAGTAGATACTCTGACACACTCGATGCATGAGTATAATACAACAATAATAGAGGTTAGGTCTGTCTACGCTCTACCCTCCCCAGACCCCACGTGGTGGGATTTTACTGGGTATGTTGTTGTTGTTGTAATAGAGGTAGTAATAATACTAATTAGTAACAACAACGATGATGATAACAACTTATGTTGTATTCAGAAGTGCTAGGTTAAAACATGTTTATGAAAGTTCCTCAAGAAAATTAAGAGCGAATTAAAAATGAGATCAATGGGATAACAAGTACAAATATTAAGTGTAGTTTAGAGACCTACCTCCTATGATTTCTGAAGTTATTAGTAGTGAGAATAAAGGGGGCATCTTTTTGTTTGCTTATTCAAAAAACAAATTTGGGAGAGGAGGGGAAGGGGGTATTTTTCATTTTCATTTGATATAAAAATTAGCTACTCTAGAGGATTGAAGCTTTATGAGTATAAATAAAATACGGACGCGCAACCAATGACCAAAAAACCAGAGACGGAAAAATGCCTTAATTAATAAACACATAAAGATGCTGCTGGTACGTTCGTGAATCGTGAGATTTCTCTAGAAGTAGATCTGCAGTTTAGGACTTTAGGCACATTCAGTTTTCACCTGTGATAAATGGTCCTTGTCCTCGTACATTGCCTTGTTCTGTAAAAGATAATCTGCTTCTTTAGCCTGATAGAGCAGTTCAAATTGCAAAAATCAGAATTACATATGATTTCCGTATAATTGGGAAATGCCATCAGCCAGAAAAGCAAAGTATAAGATGGGCACAAGACCTTAAGCATCCTAAAACGATCACCTAGAGGTGGGAGGCCATCAAGGATTGTACGTGCCAAATAATCATTTCCTCGTGCTTGTTTAAAGAAAGGGTGCTTCAAAAGCTTCTCAGAAGACGGACGCTTCTTTGGATCTTTCACTAAGCAAGCAGCAACCATTTCTTTAAAAGACTGCAAAAGCACCAAAAACTCAGAACCAAACTTCAAATGAATGAAAAGCTTGTCAAACACACAAACCTTAGAGAATCTCTTGTCCCGTTCATAGTCCAGGCCTGGAGGTGCATTCTGTAGGGTCATCAGAAGAACCTGAATTACAAGGAGAAACAAAGGATCACAAACCACGAATTTTCAGAGAACTTGGAACCACTTCCTTGACTATTTCGTATAGCAAAGAACATCCATCAACCTTCATGGGTGGGTACTTGGAGAACGGTGCATGACCATGAGCAAGTTCAAGGGCTGTTATTCCAAACGACCATATATCTGCTCTGTTAATTGAAACAATTATTAGAAGGCATTGGAGGTGACCTAGAACCAACAATAGAACCAATACGCAGATCAGATACTTACTTAAAATCATATCCATGCAGTTGCTGCATCACTTCCGGAGCCATCCTGATTAAGATTTCAAAAGAAAAAAAAGAGTTGCAATTACAAGTAAAAGAGTCGGTCCCTATAATGCTGACACTAACAAATAAAAATTACGCCTCACCGCAGCCTAGGGAACTTACCAGCATGGAGTTCCAACAAAAGTATTTCTTGAGCGCTGCCTATCACCAGTATCAAACATGCAAGCAGCAACTCCAAAATCTGCCAATTTAATAGCACCAGTTGAATCAATCAAAATGTTCCCAGCCTGCAGAGAACATATACTAAAATAATAAGTCAAAGCTGAAAACTGGCATAGGTAAGCAAGCTGGAGCCAGGAAAATGAGAGTAGCTCGATGAGATTAGCTAAATATTACCCCCACGTGAAAATACCTTTGCCAATTTGGTTAACATTGAGGGAAGAAAATGTTATTGACAGGGAGAGGTGTGGAGGAAGAAGCGTGAAGAGAAAGAGAAACTTAAGAAATTTATCAAGAACACACATGAATTTGCATTTGCTGCAGAACATAAACACAACTTTGATATCAAAGAAGCTCAAAATCCTAGACAGTCCAACATACGTACAAAAAAGAGGCATCACCTCCCTTCTGCTTCAGCAAACAATTAGTAAAGAATGCTTAAACTGTTATTCCACAAAACCAGATAACACAGTGATACCTTTACATCTCTGTGGATGTGTCCATGGTAATGAAGATATACAAGGGCTTTGAGGACCTCGCGCAATAATGTGGCAATTACAGGCTCTTCAAAACCATCAGGATAAGAAGATTTCATGATATGAAGGCAAGATCCTCCAGCCATGAATGGCATGACAACCCAAAGGCTGTGACCTGCAGTGAATGAGCAGTGTGCACGCAATACATTTGGATGATCAATCAAGATCATGGTCTGCACCTCTCTGCGGATTCCATCCTATTCAAATCACAAAAAAATAGTCTGGAACTTTCAGCAATGAACGAGGCATACATATAGGCCGAAGAATGCTCCTTCAAAAGTTTCTATAAAAGGGACAATCAATATGAATAATGTGGTACATTCTGCCAAAATAGTTACTAGACAAGTGGTACATTCTGCATAAGTGAATACTCGTCATAACTTTGATATTTTATATTCAATTTGGATTAATCTATTTAATAAAAGATGGATTAATCTAAGAAAGATGTATGAACAAACTATAAGAGATGATGGCTTAAAAGCAGACAGTAGAGTATAGTAACACACTAAGGTAGACCTATCTTCATTAAAACTAGTAATACAAACCTGGGAACATTTTGCGCTTCAAACTTTAATGGATGACCAAGGTAGTGAGGAGCAATATATCTACTCAAAGGAGTTGGGTTTCATTAAAAGTATAGACTAGTACATGTCTGTACCTATAGGAGACAGGGGACTAGGAGACTTGCTTCCTTATGTAGATGGATCAAAAAGGGCAGTCCGGTGCACTAAGCTCCCGCAATGCGCGGGTCCGGGGAAGGGCCGGACCACAAGGGTCTGTTGTACGCAGCCTTACCTTACATTTCTGTCGGAGGCGGTTTCCACGGCTTGAACCCATGACCTCCTGGTCACATGGCAACAACTTTACCGGTTACTCCAAGGCTCCCCTTCCTTATGTAGATGGATCAAATAAGTATAATCATGCAACCTTCATACAATACTGGCAACTCCTTTTCAAGAAAGCAGATACTTCATAAAAGGTAACCGCGTAACAAGAACATATCTAAATCAAAATTGAGGTCTATGACACCAGCATTCTGACTTCTGAGCAAATTTAACACCACCGTATTTTCCATCTAGAGTATCTCTAAGAGACATAAATAGACAGAAGACTTACCAGGTCATTGTTGCACTTTTCCAAATCTAGAACCTTGATTGCAACAACCTCATTAAGAGGAATGCATAGAGCCCGATACACAGTTGCACTAACGCCGTCTCCAACTTCCTCATATAATTTATAATCTTTGGCATTGACAGGGAACTTTTTCTCTGATAGCTGTTCCATCATTGCTAGTTATATTGTGACATAAAAACCATCAAGCGCTGTAGAGAAAAGAATGTGAGGCTTCTTCCAATTATATAGCATTTTGCTTGCGATCCACAAGATATTTTATATCTCCAGCTACCTCATGAGATGAACTTCCCTACCAATAACTTACCAATAACTTCAACAGGAATAAATTCCTAAACTGCATTAGATCCAATTGCTAGACTCTTATCTCTCAGATTGACATTTATAACCCAACAACCTTGATCACAATGACTTTCCTTGGTGCATTCAAACACAATATTGCCGTCAACGGTTCTAAACAACACTGGAAAATGTAGGTGAAAATAAGCCAGACAAACCTGGCCAATATATCCCGTGAGCCTGCTCACAGAGATAATCTAATATTCAACCTGAGAACAATCCAGGAACACGATGCGGTGGAGTACCAAAATAGTCAAAGCGTAGATGCAATCTGCCACTAGAAGCTGAGACCTCAGTTCACTCCAGAACTGATAAAGCAATCTGCTGGGACAAATGAAAGAAGATAATGAAAGGAAGAAACAAGAAAACTGAAATAAGATGAGACAGACAAGAGAGTGTAAGTGTGTGTGAGAGAGTGTGTGTAATCTAGTATCCAACAGGCTGCCCACTAAACTGACTATAATTTTCAGCCTTCCGGAGAACAATTGCCCTTTTCTTCAGCTGGAATAATAAGAAATTTAATTGTATTCCATGTTCTCGTATTATGCAGGGATACTTTGAATTAGAACTATTTACCTTTTCTTCAGTTGGCATGTTCAGAAATTTAATTGTATTCCGTGTTCAGAAATTTAATTGTATTCCATGTTCTCATATGTGCATGGATCCTTTGAATTCATTTTACCATAAGAGAGTAATTTTGACTCCCGATGAAGACATGTTGACTCGTGGATGACTTGTAGTCGTGTCTTTCCACCCGAATAGGATAAACGAAGAGAAGGTTTCTGGGGTAACATAATGAAAAAGGAAAGCAAGGTCACCTATGTGAAAATATATATTTTTCATTGTCACGTTTTCATTAAACCCCTACAAGTTATATTTAAATGGATTGTACTATATTAAGACGGCTGTTGCTTCAAAATTTCTTAAAAAACTGTTTTGGAAAGAAAATTGCATTTTTTGCAAAAAAAAATGATTTTCAAACAAACACCTAAAGTTTTTCAGCTTTTCTGAAACTGCAAAACAACTTTCGAGAAGTAGTGTTTTTCAATATTTCCAAAAACACCCGCAAGGGTGGTTCAGTTGGTTGAGCATGGGGATTCCATAATTGAGGTCTCAAGTTCGAGATCCTCTGCCTGGGGATTTGGATTTGTCTTCTGGGCCGAGCTCGTCGCACGGGGCTTGCCTAGTGCGGGTTATCTCTCATGTGTGGTTTGCGGGAAATTGCACAAGAGCGGGGCCTGTGTGAACTCGAAGAGTAGCAGCTGCAATTCCCTTGTCATAAAAAAATATTTCCAAAAACAAGAAAACTTTTGTTTCTTCGTGGTTTATTGAAAGAGAGTTTTTTTGTGAAAAAGTGGAATTTTTTGGTTGAAACTCTTAATCTTTTGAACAAACACCAAAGTTATTTGGAATAATAGTTTGAAATGTAAAAAAATGTATAAATTGATCATTAATAAAAATGTAATAATTTTATAAAAAATAATTTGCAGAGGAAAAGATTGTCATTTCAGGAAAACATCAACTTTGTTTCTGCCGAAATAAAATAGTTAATAGATCAGTGTATTTATGGTCTACTCTACCCCAGTTATCTCAAGTACTCCCACTTAGGTGCATTTTTTCTAGTATTCAAGACTTTATTTTGGGACCATATATGATACCTGAGCGAAGGGAGGGAGGGGGGATGAGGAAAGAAATGTTTTGCTTTTAGAAAACGTTTCGCTTCTTCAATTGGTGGTGTCCCCTACGAGCTCCAATATGTCGACAAGAACAAAGTAAGGACACATGCATTTTTGGCCGATTACACCC
The DNA here is from genome assembly GCA_029844215.1 of Przewalskia tangutica. Lineage (NCBI taxonomy): Eukaryota > Viridiplantae > Streptophyta > Magnoliopsida > Solanales > Solanaceae > Przewalskia > Przewalskia tangutica. The sequence goes on along the minus strand of CM056733.1, from coordinate 109,221,016 downwards.
GGAATGAACACTTTCAAACCAGTCATGTCATTGGCCAAGAGAATTCGCAAAATAGCAATAAAAGGGAAAGAAATGCCTAATTATGCAAGCTGCTAAATAGCAGAGAAACAAGATAATTTTGGAGAGTGTTCCATGCCATAAACAACTTCAGTTACAGTATACAACTATTCGGCACAACAAACTAGATAACAAAAAAAAAAGTACCGACTCAAGCAAAACGAAATTAGTTCAGCTAATAAAGCAATTAAGTCAACAACAGAACAGCAAGTCAACATCAAAAATCAACAATCACAAAACAATTAGAATTCCAGTAACTTCAACTCCAATGCAGCTGAAATCAATAAATCGCGTCAAAATCTAACAGTTTAGTAACAATTCATCATGGAAGTAACACTAAATGAATCCAATAAACAAGCAAACGTAACAGATATTCAACTATGGAACATAAATTCGATCATGAGCAACTATAACGATCTTAAATATGATAATTTAACAACAAAATTCAATCAGAAATGAGTACAAACCTAGGGTTTCGATGTGAACTGATATGCAAAAAGAGGAACTTCGAGGACTAAATCTGACTAAAGTTTAACAGAAAATCCAAAACAAGCTAAAACGCCGTCGTTTGAATTGGCGATGCAATCGTTCGACTACTCCGCCATTGATGATATTAGAATCTGAAGATATTAGTATTATATGTAGTGTTGTTACCTTGCAGTTAGTCTTTGATCGAATCTTCGCCGTTTATTGAAGAGAGATAAAGGAAATTTACATTTATACATAAGAGTTACGTAATTTTTCTTTTCTTTTGTGGGAGAAACAAGTTTGACTGGTGAACAATATTTGAGGGCTAAATGTCTCGCCCACACGCCCTCAGCCCCGGCTCCATAAATTGATGGAAAAGGCAAATTATGTATTGGCTCACTTATGTTCAGTTCACGATTATTCCAGTTGCGTCACAGATTATTCGGAGAAGAGGAATGGCTACTAATTTGTCAGGCTCGAACATGCCTAATTGAGTCAATCTAACCAATTGAATTACGCTCATGCGGGCCATTGGTAAACAATATTGGATGAAAAAAAGGAACATGTCTTTACTGGAAAAAAAAAAAGAACGGGAAAAGGAACATATATTTTGACAATAATGTTGAAAAGGTAATCAGATTTCTACAATTTTTATTTATTCTCTTCATATTCTTTGGTTGTCACTTACAATTTTGCCTGAACCTAACTTTAGAAGACTTTGACATAAATGATAAATATAGGTCGAAAGAGTAGCGGTTGCGGGTTTCTTCGTCAACAAAAAAAGAATCAAGAAATAATCTCCGATGTGTAAAATTTAGCATTGTTAATGCATTATTTGATATTTATTCTCTTTTTCAAGTAATTATTATTTTATTCTTTTTTTAAGTATTTTTTATTACAAACTGATTTATTTATGATTGAGCAATTTATAAGAAACAGACTTAGAAGACTTTGACATAAATTTAGGTAGCAAGGAGAAATAATCTCCTATATGAAAATTATCATCGTTAAGACAATATTTGATTCTTTTTCTCCTTTTTCACGTAATTAATACTTTTTTCTTCTTTTTTGTTTTTTTATTACAAACTGATTTATTTGTGAATGATCAATTTATAAGAAACTACAAACCCAGTAAAATTTCTTTAATTCTGACACTACAACGTTAAAATTATTTCACTTGTTTCAAACTCAACAAAATTCTAATTTAACCCAATTTTTTTAAAGATCGGGATATAAAAAATGATTATGTGTGGGAAATAAGGACACAACAATCAATTAGATGTAGCTTGATGAATGCTTAAAATGACATAGACCTCAAAAAAAAGTTATACATGTTCAATTGAGTAAGTAATCAAAATTAAACTTTGAGGGATCAATTAACAGAATAGATAACAGTCAAATGATTAAATAATTCATAAACATGAATTTCTTGTATGGTTATCAATGTTGAATTTTCTCGCTAATTAATTGTATGTACTGATAATAGTTTTATATATTGTGTTGTACTTTTTTTTCACTAGAAATTTTATCAACACCGATTGATAATTTATCTTTGAATGGGCATCACGTCACTCATCAAAATAACGAGGGAAACATTCATGCATATACGAGAGAACAAAATGTGTATATATTTGTTCAATAGTGCAAATATGAGATTACAATTGATAAATATGGGTATATACCATCAATATCATTATGTTATGTTTCTCTTGTTTTGATTATGCTTGTGTTTGTGCATTGTTTTGAGCCGAGTGTATCTCAGAAACAACCGCTCTACCCTCCCAGACCTCACATTCAGAATTTTCACTGAATATATTATTGTATCATTATGTTATGTATGATATACACGATATCAATATTTAAGGTACATCATAGATCTATTATATTGTGTCTTGTATGTGTCAATATGCAAAATACACCTTACAAGGAAAGGTTGATAGGAAAAAAAAAACTGTGGCAATAACACAAACATGCGAGGAGGACATTGATATGCTGATTTATACATATTTACTCATTCGCATATGCACGAATAGGGAAACGTCTCCCTTGCCTAGTGTTACATTTCCTCATGGATATCGATGTAAGGCGTAACTTATTAGTACATCATATTTGCTTTCCAGGTAATATTTTCTCTTTAGGACATGTGAGAACTACAAAATCATATATTCACTATAGGTGTTTAGTTTGTATAATTTCCTTTTATTTCAATTATCTCTCAAGGATCTTACTAACTTAGCTTTTTTTAAAAGATTCAAATAATTTTTATTTTATCATAACAATTTTTTTTTTAAACAATCCCCGGACTCGCGGCCCGAGATCTTTTTTATTTATCGAAAATAAAGATACAGGGGGCCCCCATAGGAGAAAAGAAAGTACATGAAAAGAAATCACCTACCTGACTAGTCAAGGCACGCAGGCCTCGACTAGCAAGGGTGCAGAAAGTAAGAAGATGCCAAAATCAAATAAACTATGATCATCACCGAGTTTATAACCAACTCTGTGATGATATTACATATGATGATGCTAACAAATTGAAAAAATAATATAATACCAAAGATATAATCTACCTCCGGCTTTATAAAATCTTCAATTTGCAACACCTTTTCTTCTTCTTCTCCCGAGTATTCAAGATACTTGATCATTTTTGCTTGAAGTATTGGATCTTGTCTGTCTCTTTGGATTCTTCCTTGTTGATTGTTTTTGTTGCTGACGTTTCAGATTGACTTTCCATTGTGACATGTTAACAACAGTCAAACCATATCTATCATTGTCGGCAATCCACTATCTGATTCTATCATTATGCTCTTCAGTAATATTCCAAGCATACATGTATTCCAATGTATCCGGAGCCTCTTCTATATCATCCTCCATGTCAGCATCGGACCCACTAACAATGCTAGTTGAACCCATCTCTGTACCATAAAAAAAGTAGCAATTGCAGCAACCTTCATCGCAAACTGCAATTTTTGCACCACCTGAAGGTGCATCTTCATCACCCGACTCTTCCGACTCAGTGGTGTATTCTGTTGCATCACTGTCAGTAGCTGCATCTTCATAACCTGAGTCTGTGACATTGTCGTCCTCTTCATTTCCATTATCTGCATATTCTAAATTTCCTTCTCCCTCAGCAACCGAAACCTCATCATCAGCAGCTAGGGAATCAGCAATAACAGCAGCCTCAGCTGCAGTGTCTCGATGAACAACAACATCAACAGATGCAGCAGCAGCAACACCAAGAATAACAACTGCAGCAGCTGCATCACCAACAACAGCTGCAGTAGCTGCATCGCCAACAACAGCTGCACCAGCAGCAACAACCTCTCTGTAATCAGCCTGTGTAGCAGCATGCATTGCATCAACATGTCCAGCAGAAGCATAACCAGAAGCAGCAACCTCAGCTGTGTAATCAGCCTCAGCAGCACCAGGTACATCACCAGCAGTAGCAGGCTCTGCAGTCTCCTGTCTTGTAGGCAAACCAGTACCACCAGCACCAACAACAGAGACATCTGTAGCAGTAGCTGCATCAGCTAGAACATCAGCAACACCAGCAGCAACAACTGATGTGCCTCGACCCACAGCAGCAATATTAGTTGCAGCAGCATCACCAAGAGAACCAGCAGCAACATCGGCCCCAGCTGCATCAACACCAGCAGAGGTTACATCAGCAGTAGTAGCAGAGGGGTCAACTGCAGCATTAACAGCTGCAACAGCCTCCACAATATCAGCTGTAACAACAGCCTCTTCAGTAGTGGTACCAACACCTGCAACAAGAATACCAACAGCAGTAGAAATAGCAGTAGAACCACCAACTGCATTGTCTCCATTACCACTAGCCTTAGCAGCACTTGCTTGTTTTTGTTTAGAGGTTCTATTCCTGTTTTGGGATAAGTTATTATTTGGCTGGGTTTTGGAAGGTTGTTTTTGAGTTTGAGACTTATTCTTCTTTTGTTTTTTATCGGCAACCACATGCCAGTCATTTGAATTTTTGGGATTTTGTTCTTTTGGATTTTCGGGTGGATTTGGACTTTGTGGAGTTTTTTTGGAAGGTAAGGGAGGGTTAGGTATCTCCTTTGAGGGTCTCAAAGATGGATTAAGTTTCCAACATCCATGTACATCATGGCCTTGTAGGCAACACTTAGTACAATACTTAGGAAGGAAATCAAACTCAATTTTGTAAGAGTTAGTTTGAATCTCACCATCCTTTACAATTTGGATTTGGAATTGGGTGGGGTGCTCCCTCAATAAATCAACCTCAACTTTGACCCGAGCACAACTTGGTCGAGTCTTGTTCTTAGTAGCCATGTCTACACATATAGGTCTACCAACAGAAGAGGAAAATGATAGTAAGGTAGATTCCTCAAAATAATTGTGCGGCAAATTGGGAAAAGAAATCCATGCCCAAGCTATGTTGGTCTCTTTAGTGGGATCGAAGTTGACATCCCATTTCATAGAACGCATCGGATGCGACACGTTCTTCATCTTAATATCAAAAGACCCATTGATAGACATTAAAGCATCGTAGTCCTCCTTAATGGAGCATCGAATCAAAACATGTCTACTATGAAGATAACCTATGTTGATATATGCTTTAAGCTTCAGCTGTTTAGGTATCTCAGTCGGTAAGAATTCAATGTGTGGCATTCCATGACTGAATTTACCAGCTACAGCCCATTTCAAGTCTTGCCTAGCAATCAAAACATTTATTTCTCATTCCTCAAAGGAGAATGTTGGTTCACCATGCAAGTATGTTACCTGTTTTGATGCTAACGAAGGTGGTATTTGACTGTTCTGACTTGAATTGTGACCCGCTGAATTTGCAAAATTTCCGGTGACTGGATTAGATGACCGGAGGATCCGCGCGTACTGCTGAGCATCAGTGGTGGTCGCTGGTTGTGTCTCAGGTAGAATTCTGAGCAGCAGTGGTGCCGATTGCGTCGCCGCAGCCACTGGTTGCCGGAAAATGGCATTGTGATCCAACGAAACCAAATTGTTGTGTTGGGGATGGATTAATGGAGTAAAATCCGAAGATATGGACTGGACGATCTCAACGGGAGGTCGCCCAGTAGAAGTTGCAGCCATGGACACCGTCGCCTGAAACCTCAAGCAGCATCAATGGCAGATTACGATTTACGCTGAACTGAGGCGCGAGGGTAGGTTCAAAATGAAGCTAAGACCAAGATAAACACAAAGACACCAACCACTAGTCTCGACGTTACCGGAGCTCGCCGGAAAACGAGAAGTTGCGGCTAGGGTTTCCGAGTTTCGCGATCTGGTCGTCGGGGCTTTTGGGGATGAGTCGAGGCACGGGGATGGTATGGATAGAACCGCGTTGTGATGGTGGTCACAACTATGGTTCCCACTCCGGTCGATTCGACCTCCGGTGGCCGGAAAGTGCAAATCTTCAAATCGCGATTTCGTAGGCAACTTTCGATCGCAAAAATTGACTGTGAAATCATTGAAATTGTTAGTGATGGGTAGTGTAGGATTGTAGAGGATGGAGAGGCTAAGGTTTTGGTATATGGGTCGACCCCAAAGGTTGCCGGAATCGGCCGGAAAATGCCAATTTCCGACGAATTCACTGTAACAGTCGCGTAGAAAACCAACTTTGATCTAGCTAGCATGTATACACACCACGGTTACAATACTCATGGATGCATAACTTTCACGCCTATAATATGTGGCTAAAGGATGAGTTTTCGTTATTGTATAGGATTTATCATAACTATTAGCAAGTGTACATAGGCACTATTTATCATATTGTAAAGGGAAAAGGGTCATATTTGCCCTCCAACTTTGAGAAAAGGGGCATATTTGTCCTCCGTCAAAGTTGGGGGACAAATATACCCCTTCTGTTAATAAACTTCCACCATGTGGACATATTTCATCACCATTAACTGCGATACACATGTGGAATCCACGTGGACGCCACCTGTGCGCCACCTTGATGACGGGCAGATTAATTACGGCGATTTGAAATAAAATCCAAATACGTTGCAATGGAGAACACCCAACTATTTCTTCTTCAAATTTATGCCCTAAAAATCAGCCACTTCATTCTCCAGCAACAGCATCATCGATTTCCATCTTCCAACATCAATATTTCAAGCTTTGTCCTCGAATTCAATCAGTAACCTTCCAAAGTCTGAGCTCTTTCTTCCCAGAAAATCGAAGTTGTCGAGGTTCTAAATTTCATCAACTTAGTCTTAACATTCGTGCCTACTAATCGCGTGCGAGAAGGTTAGAAATTCTTGAACTTTATGTGTTTAATCGATACTTATATGGTTCTAAGTCTTTCGTCGACATTCTAATCGACTGAAATTCTCGCAAATTTCGATTAAGTTATAGTCGATAGTGTTTGTTTAAGTTTATTAGTTAATACAATTGTGTAAATCGACATATAAATGTCTAATCGACACTTGAATTTCTGCAAATTTTTATTGTTTGAAGTTTATGTGTTAATCGATACAATTTTTATTGTTTGAAGACTTAGAACCAACTGTCGGGTAACTGTTAAGTGCATACTTGAATGTTAGAAATTTTTATTGTTTGAAGATTGAAGTTCTATGCTTCTTATTCTACTTCGAAAGTGTAAATTTGGTTCGTCGATGAGTTTTGACAGTCTTTGTTTCGATTAAGTTATAGTCGATAGTGTTTGTTTAAGTTTATTAGTTAATACAATTGTGTCGTCGACATATAAATGTCTAATCGACACTTGAATTTCTGCAAATTTTTATTGTTTGAAGTTTATGTGTTAATCGATATAATTTTTATTGTTTGAAGACTTAGAACCAATTGTCAGGTAACTGTTAAGTGCATACTTGAATGTTAGAAATTTTTATTGTTTGAAGATTGAAGTTCTATGCTTCTTATTCTACTTCGAAAGTGTAAATTTGGTTCGTCGATGAGTTTTGACAGTCTTTGTTTCGATTAAGTTATAGTCGATAGTGTTTGTTTAAGTTTATTAGTTAATACAATTGTGTCGTCGACATATAAATGTCTAATCGACACTTGAATTTCTGCAAATTTTTATTGTTTGAAGTTTATGTGTTAATCGATACAATTTTTATTGTTTGCAGACTTAGAACCAATTGTCGGGTAAATGTTAAGTGCATACTTGAAGGTTAGAAATTTTTATTGTTTGAAGATTGAAGTTCTATGCTTCTTATTCTACTTCGAAAGTGTAAATTTGGTTCGTCGATGAGTTTTGTGATCTTTGTTTGATTAAGTTATAGTCGATAGTGTTTGTTTAAGTTTATTAGTTAATACAATTGTGTTTATGTTATTGAAGTAAGAAATGTCTCAAGTTAGTTGTTCTTCACAAAGGAGGTGTCATTGTGGTATGACTGCGAATCAATTTATTTCGAGGACTACTTCAAATCCCGGAAGGAAATTCTTCAAATGCCCCAAACCTAAGGTAAGTAATTTTAATCTAATACTTTAACGATATTTTTTGTTTGTTTGATTTTATTTTTTTCTTCTTCATTTTTTGCTTATAGAGAAGTTGTTGTGGATATTGGCAATGGGAGGATGAGGAACATATTGAAAGTTTCTCTGGCGAATTAATGTCGTCATTGGATGTGTTTAAGAATGTAATAACAGATTTGAAGAGTGAAATAGATATGTTGAAAGCAGAAATCGTTGTGTTGAAGAGTATAAATCAAGCTGAAATGAACAAAGTTTTAAAGATGCGCGTGTTTATGATGATTTCATGGGCGTTATTTGTTGGATTTGTTGCGGGATCGATTATGAAATGTGTTATACCCCGTAGTTCTGACCAAGCGTATGAGAGCGTACGAAAGGGGTTAAGACTTAAAATTTTCGAAAGATAGGTTGACGGATTGTTTCGGACGGGTTTTAGTCAACTTTGAGGCGGGTTATGACCCGTTACATTGAGAGTTTCCGGGTGTTTCAAAGGCCTAGAACGTAGTTCGTTGAGTCTAGTTTCCAAAGCAACCAACCATTCGTTGATAGGACATCGGAGTAGAAAGTTATGGGAGTTACAAGTTCAGTGCGCAGTCGGACAGAAAAGTGTTTCGGTCAGGAGCCACAGGGTTGCGGCGCCGGATAAATGGGAGCATCGCTGAAGTTGCAGCGCCATGGCCTGAAACAGTCGCGACGGAAGTTCGAGAGGTAGCGGAGATTTCAGTGTATGGCGCCGATTCTGCGCGGCGAGGCGAACTTTGGCGAAAAACCGGCGAAATCTGATATTTTCTTTTAAAGAGGCCATGGGTGGGTGACAAGTGTCCTCCCCCATCTGATTTTGCATGCACTACTTATTGACCAAGTCTTGAAGACTTGGTCATTCTTCAAGTTCATCCCTCTCTCTAGAAATTAAGCTCTCCCTTCTCTCTAGAAAATTAAGAAGAAAGCAAGGCTTGAGAAAAATCTGAAAATGTGGCAAGAAGGAAACTTGTTGGCAAGCTTGTAGGAGTTGTTGTGGTGGTGATTGTGGAAAGGAGGCTAGCAAATTTTGTTGGATTAATTTGGCTAAAGCTCTAAGGTAACAATTCTTTTCTTATAGCTAGTTTTTAGTGTTGCATGTGAAGAAGAAAGATCTTGTAGTTGAAAATATTGCTCGTAGAAGAATTGCATGTAAGAAATATGATTTGGATTTGGAGGAATTGAATAAGGTTAGGATGTAAGCATGTTGTAGCTTAAATACTACCTTAAACTTGTTAAGTTAGTTGTTATACATTGTGGGGCAGATTTTACACATCCAAGATTAGGTGTGTAATCCCCTTTGAAATGTTTGGATTGTTGGGCCATAAATGTGGCGTTTGGATGTTGAATTCGGCCTTGAAAAAGGTGGCAAAGTATGTAAAAACAAAGGAAATGCTGCCCGATTTTCCGTAGGATTTAGTGACCTTGTACTTGGAGTATTCTACATTGTAACTAGAGGTTAATAAACGTATTATGGTCATTATAGGTTGACGTACTACGTGTGGTGTATTGGACTTAGCAAGAGGATTAGCCGGAGAGGTATGTGGAAACTTTCTTATCTCTTGAGCAAGAGTAGTTATAACTATATAGTACGGTAGACGTACGTGTTTTAAATGAAGTAAATCCATTTGTTATACTTGACTTGTTTTAAGAAAATGTCTAAGTTGGTTGGGTTAAGGAGTTAACCCACTTGTTCTTAAGGAATGGTTTATCCTAAATAAGGTATACAAGGATTTCTTGACATGAAGAAGTATAGAGTACTTGGTGTGAAATTATTGAGTATTGAATTATTCTAAGAATAAGAGACCTAATTTTTAAGATAAGAAACTTGTTTTCTAAAGATAAGAGACTTGAAGTATTTTGAAAATTGTGTAAATTTGATTTGAAGTATAAGTCTTTTGGTTAATAAAAGAACGAAATCTTTTGAAACATAAGGAGTTATAACGGCTTTATGGGAGGTTAGTTATAACGGCCTTATGAAAGGATAAGAATGTCTAAAGCTTTAAAGCATAAAGTTAGTATAACGACTTTATGCGGAGTTGGTTATAATAACTTTATGAAAGGTTAAAGAGTCGGTTTTTCTTGAATAAGGTAAACATAGAAATGAAAGTCTAATGAAGTTATGAGTTTACTTGGACGTACCGTCAGTGATGGAGGATTCCACGGGTATGCTTCCATGGTCTTAGTATGAGTTTACTTGGACATACCGTCAGTGACGTGGGATTCCACGGGTATGCACCTTGGACATGCTTACGATGAGGATTAGGGCATGCGAGATGAGGGGTAAGAGTATAAATGAGGGGTAAATCCCCAAGATCGTTATACCACCTTCTTCAGGGTAAGAGTATAAATGAGGGGTAAATCCCCAAGATCGTTATACCACCTTCTTCAGGGTAAGAGTATAAATGAGGGGTAAATCCCCAAGATGGTTATACCACCTTCTTCAGGGTAAGAGTATAAATGAGGGGTAAATCCCCAAGATCGGTATACCACCTTCTTCAGGGTAAGAGTATAAATGATGGGTAAATCCCCAAGATCGTTATACCACCTTCTTCAGGGTAAGAGTATAAATGAGGGGTAAATCCCCAAGATCGTTATACCACCTTCTTCAGGGTAAGAGTATAAATGAGGGGTAAATCCCCAAGATCGTTATACCACCTTCTTCAGGGTAAGAGTATAAATGAGGGGTAAATCCCCAAGATCGTTATACCACCTGTTCTGTGGATTTGCTACCCACGATGCGAGGAGTACCTCATGCGAGTCCGTTGAGGCTTATGCGGGTGAAATAGTCCCATGCGGGTGAGTACAACCTATGCGAGGAATACCTCATGCGGGTCCACATGACCCATGCGGGTGAAATAGTCCCAGGAGTAGGAGTGCTTAATGATACTGCAGGCAGGTGACCTGGCTTTGATCATGAGCTTCCTATTTTCATGCGGTATGGTATATACTTGATATTCTCATTGTTAGTAAGGCACATTGTTCTGTAAACTGATTATTTTACATGTCTCCAATTATGTTAGACTTATAAGGTATTTTGGTATTTTTCCGGTTCGCATACTGTTTGTTGCGACCTCGCCCGGAAATGCGTTCAATCTGCGAGTTGAGGTCGTAACTGCGATCCGCACTCTTAGGATCATTCGATTCTTGGAAAGCTCCATTTCTCGGAGGCTTTGTCTTTTGCACGATTCACGAGGTTGTAGACTTTTGTACATTCGGGGTATGGCGGGCCCCGTCATAGTTGTTATTCCTAGAGGTCTGTAGTCACATTTGTGGTTTGGGCTGTAAGAATAAGTTGTACTGTTTTACTTTTGGTTAAGTTTGTTTTATGGAAGGCGGCCTTGTCGGCTTGCCAGTGATGTTTACTTTATACAGGTTATGTGTTATGTATGTTCATTGCTATTCTCACGATGTTTACAGGCAGGGTGCCGGTAGCATACGATGACTTGAGTCGGGTCGTGACAAAATGATTATGTATTTGTAGTTGAGTAAGAACTTTTAATTTTATGTTTAGGAATTAATATTTGTAGTTGTGTATTGAAGTTTAATGGCAGTTAAATGTTTTTGAAGAATCCGTCTCATTTTGTCACCATTGGCTGCTGTAAAAGATGTACTTTGTAAAATGGTTGTGGTTATATTATATGCAGTTTTATTTCCTAATTGCTTATTCTGATTGCATTTTCATAGTTGCAAACAACAATATTGTTTGACTGAGAGCTAATTTGACTCCATATCAATAGCAAGATAAAGTTGAAATATATCAAGAGCTAATTTGACTCCATATCTGCAGATTGAAACAAAATACAGTACTTAGGTGAAACAAGAATCCAATAATTTTCTCTTATAACGAAGCTGTTATTTTTCGGCCTATTTGTTATGCTGAGAAGGGAAAACTGGAAAGTTGAACATTGATATATTTTCTTCATTGTCAAGGTGTCAACTTCAATGAATAAACACACTAGATAAGAGGCTATAACAACAAAAACAGTCGAATAATTTCTGCAGTGACTAGAAAATTTCAGAGTGGTATTCTGCAGCAGCAGCAACATAACAACAACAACATGAAAAGAGCCTTGTTTCGTAATATCTCATTGACAACAGCAGCAACAAAAACAGGCAACCGAATATCTCATTGACAACAGCAACAGCATAACAACATCAACATGAAAAGAGCCTTGTTTCGTAAGTAATTCATGTCTTAGAAGACATCAGTAATTCATGAAAACAGCAGCATCCTTGCAGCATAACAACAACAACATGACAACAGCAGCAACATGACAATGATCTGCAAAAAACAATACAACACTCGCGTCAAAAAAAATTGTTGGTTTACTGTCGATTAGAGATTTCAATCGTCGTCGGCATCGTCGAAATATAATATCGAACAAATACAACAAACATCAACTAAAAACAAAACAAAGTCGTCACAGTCTACAAGTCGATTTAAAACCAGTCGACATTGAGTTCTCAAGTCCGAAAAATTATGCCTATGTCGACTATTGAGTTCACTGTTTTTTTAGCGACCAGATGAACCAAACATTATAACCATATATATAAGACGCTGGATTTCAATCTTCAAACAATAAGAATTTGCAGAAATTCAAGTGTCGATTAGAATGTCGACGAAAGACTTAGAACCATATAAGTATTGATTAAACACATAAAGTTCAAGAATTTCTAACCTTCTCGTACGCGATTAGTAGGCCTGAATGTTAAGACGGAAGTTGATGAAATTTAGAACCTTGACAGCTTCGATTTTCGCTTTTGGGGAAAAAGAGCTCGTTGTACTGGAAGGTTACTGATTGAATTCGAGGACAAAGTTTGAAATATTGATGTTGGAAGATGGAAATCGATGATGCTGTTGCTGGAGAATGAAGTGGCTGATTTTTAGGGCACAAATTTGAAGAAGAAATAGTTTGGTGTTCTCTATTGCAGCGTATTTGGATTTTATTTCAAATCGGGTCGGGTAATTAACGGGTCGGGTCATCAAGGTGGCGCACAGGTGGCGTCCACGTGGATTCCACATGTCGCAGTTAATGGTGATGAAATATGTCCACATGGTGGAAGTTTATTAACAGAAGGGGTATATTTGTCCCCCAACTTTGACGGAGGGCAAATATGCCCCTTTTCTCAAAGTTGGAGGGCAAATATGCTCCTTTTCCCTATTGTAAATAATGTATCTTGAGGTTAACTCAACCTCAAAATCTAGTTTGTACGGTGAGAATTATCCAAGTCCATATAAGAAGTTCATGTTCTCATTTCATATCTGATGTGGAACTCTTAACACTTCCCCACACGCACAGACCTTATTAACTGGAGTGTGAATAATATAATTTGGAGGTCCAACATCGGTGAATAAATAATTGAAATGGTCTGACTCTGATACCATGTAAGATTGTATTAATCTCCTTTGGAGAGTTTCTCGTTAATACAAAATATATATAGATGTATAATGTTGAATCCTTCTATAATAAGAATCACAATTCTATCATAATTATACAATACAAAATATAGTAAATAATGTCTACATACACGTGCTAATACACCCCCTCAGTCTGAGCGAGAGAAGGCCGGACACTAAGACTGAATCTGAAGTCAAGGAAGAGTTGTCTAGGGATGCCTTTTGTGAATATATTTGCATACTGATAAAATGAAGACACATGTAATACTTTGATATGACCGAGAGCAACCTTCTCACGAACAAAGTATATGTCCGTCTTAATATGCTTGGTTTGATGATGTTGAAGTGGATTATGAGATAGATAGATGGTGATATGTTATCACAATAAATCAAAGACGCCTTATGCAACAGACACTAAAACTCCAAAAGAAGGTTTCAGAGCCACAAATCTCAACAACATTAGCAACACCTTTATACTCTGCTTCTGCACGCGAACATAATAATATGGCTTGTCACTTGGCATACTAAGAAATGAGATTATCCCCCAAGAACACACAATAGCCTGAGGTGGATCATCGCGTGTCCGGACAGCCTGCCCAATCAACATCCATATATGACAACAACTTAGTCGGTGCTGAGAGGTAGAAATGTAATCCATAATCAAGTGTGCCCTTAATGTATCGAATGATACATTTAAGACAATAAAATGAGGCTCTCTGAGGGCATGCATGAATAAGCATACATGCTGAACAACATAAGCAATAACAGGCCTGATGAAAGTAAGGTATTGTAGGGAACCCAGAAGACTCCGGTAGAGAGTGGAATCTAACACTGGATCACAATCTAAAGTATTGAGCTTTGATTTAGAGTCAACTGGAGTAGACATGATCTTGCAATTTGCCATTTTAGTGCTAAACATAATCTCCTCTGCATACTTACGTTGACAAAGAAACATAATATATGCGGATCTAGTCACTGAAATCCCCAAAAAATAGCTCAACTTCCCCAAGTCAGTCATATCAAATTCTGTTTTGAGCAATGCAATGATCTCATTTTTCAACAACTCAGATGAAGCAGTGAACACACTATCATCCACATACAATTACAAATATGCAATGCTACTACCTCTATGAAAAATAAATAGAGAATGATTACACTTGTTGCATACAAACTCAATCTGCAAAATATACTGTGCAAAACGATCATACCATGCTAGAGGGGCTTATTTCAAGCCATAAAGTGACTTACGGAGACGACATATATATTGAGGGGCTGCAGGATGGACAAAACTAAGCAGCTGGTGCATATAAACAAAAAATTTCAAATCCCCATGTAGAAAAACATTTTTCACATCAAGAATATATTCGACTATTTTAATAGCATAAATCCAAAAGGAAGGAGGGAAAGATGCATGAAAGAGGATCATACGAACCATGTTATTGATAGTGCAAATGATTCGTTTGGCCTTGCCATTTTGGGGAAAAGTGCGGGGACACGAAAAGCGAAAGACCATGCAATTATTTGTGCATTTTGTGAAAAGCGGAATTATTGAACTCACGACCATTATCACATTGAAACAATTGTCTTTTTAAATTGTGTTTTGCTATAATACGGTTCAAGAAACTTGGTAAAAACTTCAGATTTGAATTTAAGTGGGTAAATCCAGATAAAGTGAGAAAAATAATCTAATAAAATAAGATAATATTTATGACCCAATGAACTAGTGATGGGAGATGTCCATAAGTCCGCATGAACAATGTCAAACGGAGAAAACGTAACACTTAAATATGACTTAAAAGTAAGATGAATATGCTTGCCTAAAGGGAAAGAATAACAATTTTGGGCAAGGTTCCTATTATTACATCGAATGAAATTATTGCTTCTAAGTAAAGTAAAAACAAGAGCACCTGATTGTCTGAGTCTATTGTGCTAAGTTGACGGAGAGATATCAACTAGAGAGGTATGTGATCAGGGTCTGGTAGCGGAAATAGATGAGAAAGGGTAGATGTCCCCCACACTATTGCATCTCGTAAGAGGTGTCCCCGTAAGTAGATCTTTCACATAAAAACCAAAGGGGTCAAACTCAACAGAAACGGAATTGTGACGAGTGAATTTCCTATCAGATATTAAATTTTAATGATATTGGAGGCATAAAGGACGTTATTTAGGGAGAAAGATGGGTGAGGTGGTTTTGTGTGGGTGATACCATAACCTTGAATTAGAATGCGATAACCATTATCAACCGTAATAAATATAACATACTTTAAATGAAACCGTTTGGAGAGATTACTTGAGGAACGTGTGAGATGAGAGATGACTCCCATATTCAAGTACCAATTTTCGTCGGGTTGTTAAAGATTTAATGTGCTGAAGGCCTGGTCCAAATGTGTGGGGGACAAGTTGTAGGGAGACTAATGTTGCTGGGTCGTAGCTATATGTGCCTGATAAGCCAAAATTGGTGTCTGGCGTGGGCTTGGGGAGTGGCCCAAAATCCCGGTATGCCAGGTTGCTAAGAACTAGGCCGAGGCTATTGTCAGATAGAGGAAGATAAGTGAGGCCCAATTCCGCCAGTCGGCCGATGGGTGGGCGACCCATCGAAACATTGGTGGCACGGGGCTGCTAACTGCGCGTCCCCCACGCCCACGACCTCTACCATCTTTGCCATTCCCGCGACCCTTGCCGCTTTGCCATCTCCGCGACTGCTAGTTATCCAGCGGTGATAACAGATGGGGTGGCGTTTGTCGCCTGAGATTTCAATGCTAACACCTTTTGATAATGTTCTTCCTATTTGGCACATCAGGTTTCCTCCAATAATAATTGCGAACGAGCCCTGTTGAAGTTAGGTAATGGATTAGCTTGTTGAATCATAATCACTAGAGTATTTATCATTCGGTAAGCCAGTAACTACTTGTAGGACCATCTTTGTATAGGAAATTAGTGTCCCCACATTGGATAATTGGTCTGCAACCAGCTTCAATTATTTACGATACTCGGACATGTTGGCAAAATTCTCATGACGTGTATTATTGAATTGTTCCTCCAAGTACACAACACGTGTGTGCTTGTTGTCCTGAAATATATCCTCCAACCGTATCCATAACTCAGGAGCCGAGGCACCAATTTTCATAATCGTATGAAGCAAGTCCTTAGAGATGGTGCCATAAATTCACTACTTGACGATAACGTCAAATCGGTGCTATGCCGTTTCGTCGACCTTAACATGGCGAGGGAAATAGTCGTCAATATGATCAAGCACATTATAGGCACATGTATGAATGCGAAAGAGTTTAACCCAAAAAGATTATTGACCGTTATATTGATCAAGAACTACATGGATAAAGTGTTTGATGTTGGTGACGGAAAAAAACCGGATGGAAAGAAGAAGTGGAAGAGGGAGTGGGTTGGTTGTGGGTGACGCTGGGGAGGAATATGAAGTCGTGGTAAAGGTGGGAGCAGCCATGAAAGCCATTAGAGGGGCTGAATTTCGGGTAGATATAGAAATAAAAGAGAAAAAATAGGGTTTGTGAGGGGGTAGCCACCGACCGAGTAGGAGAGGGAGGGGGGCGGTCTAGAAAATATTAGTTTAGGTGTTTTAGGGTTCGGCTCTGATACCATGTAAGATTGTATTAATCTCCATTGGAGAGTCTTTCTCATTAATACAAATATATATAGTGTGTACAATAGGAATCCTAATTGAATGAGGATCTATATTTTACATAATTATACACTAATATTAATTACAGAAGATACGTCGAATATATGGTAATATATTCGCTATCAAGTTTCAATTCAATAAAGTACATCTCTGTAATTAAGTTTATTGTTCTACTTCTCTGTTCCTTATTTGTGAAAATTTAAACTTGTATTGCGTCTAGTTAAGCATGATCATGAGTTTTTAGTTCATTTTTTGTAAATCGATGAATTTTAATAGCAAGTGGGGTTTGTGTATTTTTTTTTTATATATGTGCTTGTTAATTGTTATATAACCATTGATGTAATACAATGAACTCGGCTTAATACGATATTACCGAATCAAAATTTTAATTACCGATTATTGAATAACCGAATCAAAATTTAAAAATTTAATATTTGATATATACTTTTAATTACCGATTAGTAAATTATCGAACCCAAACTTTGAACCGAATAACGAACGTGCACCTACATAAGTTAAGTTAAAGAAAATTTAGATGATGGAAATCCGCAGTGGTCCCCACCAAACAGCCACCTCATCACCTCAATCAGTGTACGTTTTCATCAAACCACGCGCCTCCGGTCGTGAAGAATCATGTCCAGACGGTTAGAATATACGACGTCGTCCTCCATGAAGAGTACTAAGTACGGAGTAACACATTACAGTCGTCGTTAATTCTTTTGTTGTCGGTTTACATCATCAACCACGTGGACGGTTAGGATGATTACGACTACGTCATTAACAGTCCACGTAAGTCAAAGTTCCGTATAAAGCCAACAAAGTCTTGCTATATTTAGCTACTATAGTTCACTGTTAATTCTCTAAACAGCAAAACATAAAATTGACACACATTTTGTTGGCCAACCAGCTACTTTGTATTGTACTAGAAAGTTCTCATTTTTTTCTCTCCTAATCTCAACCAAATCACTTTATGGAAACAAGATTGTCCATATTATATTTAGTTGTTCCTGCAATTAAATGTAAAAAAAGGTTGGAGTTTAGAACATATTTGTCACTTCACCGACAGCTGAAGCAAAAGATCTTTAGTAGTACTTGATATCAAAGTCAAGAATTTTCAGGAAAACTAATTGCTAGGGTTTACTTTTCTTTGACAATTTGAGGCTAAGTATATGAGTAAAGAAGGAGCTTGACGTTAAGAACTTTTCCATTCTTGTTATTTCAAGTTCTTGCTCACACTTGGGAGTTGATTTAATTTGTTTCTTATTTTGTAACGTGTTGGTTGTTAGCCAAGTTTCTTGAGTTTAATGCTTGGATTAAATTAGTGTGATCAATATTTTGAGGAACTTCAAGGATTCTTTTTCTGGTATATATTCGGAAACAACCTCTCTGCCCCACAAAGTCAGGGTAAGTTCTGCGTACATCTTGCCCTCCCCAAACACCACTTGTGGGATCACACGAGGTATATTATTGTTGTAGTTGGGAGAAAATGGTAGGTGGTAAGATGAAGATACATTTTAGTAAGATATATAATTTTTCGTGCATGAAATGTTCGTTTAAGGAGGAACATAGTCAAATTGGGAAGAGGGGTTTTTCAAGGATTGTATATTGTAATGATCCTGATAATCCAGAACAGGTACAGCTCAAGTATAGGGGGAATTATGTATCTACTACAAAGTATACTGCAATTAATTTCATACCAAAGTCATTGTTTGAGCAATTTAGGAGGGTTGCAAATATATACTTTCTTGTTGTTGCCTGTGTTTCTTTTAGTCCTCTGGCTCCTTATACAGCTAGCAGCATTTTAGCGCCTTTGCTGGTTGTGATTGGGGCGACGATGGCGAAAGAAGGGATCGAAGATTGGAGGCGCAAAAGGCAGGTATATTCTTAAGGAATTCTGATGCTTGAGCATTTTTGTGTGCTAGCTACTAGTTAATTTACTTGCATAGTTTTTTATACTCTGTTTTCCTTGGATGGATCAAATAGCTCCCGTTGTTGTTCCGGTCCCGTTCACGAATCACTGATTACATTCTAGCTAGGGTGAAAATTAATCACTAAGGGTGTGTTTGGTATGAAGGAGAATGTTTTTTCTAGAAAATGAGTGGTTTTCTTACTTATTTTCTGGTGTTTAGTAAGTAAGCAAAAAAAGTATTACCCAAGAGCATTTATATATAATCTAGACAAACATAATGGGGTCGGTTTAGGAGGTAGGGGTGTGGGGTGTGAGGTGTAGGGTGTGTTGGAGGGTGGGGAGGAGACTTTTCGAGTGGATGTTACTTATAAAACTTGTTTTCTCTACTTCTACTAAGGAAATCATTTTTCTCATCTTTAAGGAACTTGTTTTCCTTGAGAAGATGATTTCCAAAACCATTAACCAACTAAACATGGAAAAATTGGAAACATTTTGTGTGTGTTGGTATGATTCCAATTTTTCCATGTTTGATAGGTCAAAATGTCTTGGAAAATATTTTCTCTAGGAAAACAGGTTTCTTAAAAAAAGGAAAATGACTTCCCTAATGAAAGCAAGGAAAACAAATCCATGAGTGACATTTTATGTTTATTGTCTCCTCCCCCACCCACCCAATGCCCCCAACCCCTTAACCATCCCACCCTCGACCACCCCCGAACACCCATTCCCCACCCATCCAAACCCCATAGTATTTTAGTATATTACATCTAAATGCTCTTAGGATATTAGTTTTTGCTTACATACAAAAACTAGAAAACAAGTAAGAAACCTACTTGTTTTCCAAGAAAATATTTTTTTCCTACGTACCAAACACACCCTTTCCGAAAAAAAGTTTTCATCCATACCACACACACCCTAAAATTATCTTTTTTTTTTTGCATGGTTAAATGAGCTAGGATTTAACTAGGACAATGTGGTTGAGCAACTAATGACAATGACTTTGGGAGAAGTGTTGATTTCACAATGAGTATGGATAGAAAAATTAACTAGATACTTGTCGTATGTTTATGATGTGGCTACACAATAATGCTCATAACGAAACAGAAACAAAGAGATATGTACTGAAGCACTTCTCAACAAAAAGAAAGAAAAACGCAATATCCATTGGCAACTGAAGATGCTATCAAACATTAAAAAAACTATTTGGGAAAGAAATAAATGATGTGACTTTCTTGGCTTGCTGGTTCATTGCCTAGCTAGTAAATGAACACAACAACAACAACATACCCAGTAAAATCCACAACGTGGGGTCTGAGAAGGGTAGAGTATACACAGACCTTACATCTACCTTGGTAGGTAGAGCGACTGTTTCCGGGAGACCCTCGACTCAAAACAAACAAGCAAAACAAAGCAAAGCAAAGCAAAGCAAAGCAAGAGAAACAGTCAAATTCAGACAAGAAATTAAAACATGTTGATAACTACTACGTCATGGTAGCACATTCTAACAAAAGGAAGCAGTAGCTAACACAGCTAAATAAGATAAACAAAGTACGAACACATAACAGAAGAAATCAGACTACAGAGGAGTATAAAACAATAATGCTCCTATAAGTGTGATAGGCTAATCGGGCTTACAGTAATAACACTACAACTATCATTTTGTAAGCGTAAGTAGGACTACGCTCGACTACGTACTACTCTTATAACCTAATCTGTGTCCTCCACAACCCCCTATCTAAGGTCATGTACTCAGTAAGTTGCACACGCGTCATATCCCGTCTAATCACCTCTCCCCAATACTTCTTCGGCCTACCTCTACCCCTCATGAACCCATCCATAGCCAACTTCTCACACCTCCGCACTGGGGCATATGTGTATCTTCTTTGCGCATGTCTGAACCATCTCAATCTCGCTTCCCGCATCTTATCCTCCACCGAGGTCACTCCTACTTTGTCCAGGATATCATCATTTCTAATTCTATCTCTCCTGCCCACCCATCTATCTCAACATCCTCATCTCCGCAACTTTCATCTTTTATATGTGCGAAGTTTTTGACTGACCAAAACTTCGCCCCATACAACATAGTCGGTCTAACCACCATCCTATAGAACTTTCCTTTTAAGTTTTGGTGACACCTTTTTATCGCACAAAACAACAGATGCGAGCCTCTATTTAATCCACCCTGCCCTAATACGATGTGTGGCATCATCATCAATCTCTCAATTCCCTTGGATAATAGACCCTAGGTACTTTAAGCTTTCTTTCTTTGGAATGACCTGAGTACCAAGCCTCACCTCCACGCCTATCTCAGGGTCGCTCCCGTTGCTGAACTTGCACTCCAAATATTCCGTCTTGGACCTACTCAATCTGAACCCTTTAGACTCCAGAGTCGGTTTCCAAACCTACTCCGTTGCGAGTCTCATCAATCAGGACTATGTTGTCTGCGAATAACATACACCATACACCATGGTACCTCCCCTTAAATTTGTCGTGTCAGTCCGTCCATCACCAAGACAAATAGGATTGGGCTAAGAGCTTATCCCTGGTGCAGCCCCATCATCACTAGGAAGTGCTGCGAGTCTCCTCCTAGCGAGTAAACACATGTTCCGTAATTGAGCTTCCCAGAATAATGGGGAATAGAAAGATTTTTTCTCAAGCGTAAACAATGAATACTTGATACAAATCAATCTCTATCATTTTATTTCCCTATTGTTTGAACACAAGTGATTCGACTTTTATATTTCCATGTTGAACAAGATTCTTTGAAAAGGATAATAACTTAGAATAGCTACTAACTATTGCACCCAAAATCTCAGGTATAAAGTCAGACGTACTATAATTTGAGAAGTCTGGAGGTCATGTCGAAAAACATCAGTAGGAGTTTCTGATGTCTTTAGTTGTGTAAATTGCAAGGTTGTACTCTTTCTTTCTGATCATTTGTTTGCTCTTAGTCTTAGTCTATATTGGCAATTTGACCAAAAACATAAAAATAAAGAATATGTTGGCATGCTTTTGGTTAGCTTAACTTGTAAGCAGGTTCAGGTATATATGGTCTTTCTTCTGAAATTTTCATTCTTTTGATGTAATCTTTTCAGGATATTGAGGCCAATAACCGGAAAGTAAATGTATACACTGAAAATCATACTTTCCTAGAGACTAGATGGAGAAGTTTACGAGTTGGTGATCTTATTAAGGTGTACAAGGATGAATATTTCCCGGTCGATCTGCTTTTGCTTTCATCGAGTTACGATGATGGAATATGTTATGTTGAAACCTCGAATCTTGATGGAGAGACTAACCTTAAGGTGAAGCATGCATTGGATATCACATCCTCCCTGCACGATGACTCTTCTTTTCGAAATTTTAAGGCTGTCGTCAAGTGTGAAGATCCAAATGAAGATCTTTATACATTCATTGGAACTCTGTATTATGAGAATCAGCAACACCCTCTTTCAGTGCAGCAGATACTTCTGCGAGGTTCTAAGCTACGGAACACTGATTATGTTTATGGCGTGGTTATTTTTACGGGTCACGACACGAAAGTCATGCAGAATTCTACTGATCCTCCTTCTAAGAGGAGTGGGATTGAGATAAGGATGGATAAAATAATATATGTTCTTTTTGGTACCTTGATTACAATAGCTTTTATTGGATCCATCTTTTTCGGGATTGAAACTAAGAATGACATTCGTGGTGGGAAACTAAGGAGGTGGTATCTTCGACCAGACAAGATGAGTGTGTTTTATGATCCCAAAAGAGCAACACTGGCTTCATTTTTCCATTTCCTAACAGCCCTTATGTTGTATGGATACTTGATTCCTATTTCGTTGTATGTGTCTATTGAAATAGTGAAGGTTTTACAGAGCATATTCATCAATCAAGATAGAGAGATGTACTACGAGGAAACAAATAAGCCAGCTCATGCAAGAACATCTAATCTGAATGAGGAACTTGGGCAGGTTGACACTATTCTCTCTGACAAAACAGGCACTTTAACATGCAACTCCATGGAGTTCGTTAAATGTTCAATAGCAGGTGTTGCTTATGGCCGTGTTGTGACAGAAGTAGAGCGGGCCCTGGCAAAGCAAAAAAGAGATGGTGATACTTCAAATGACGTGGAGGAATCAAGTGAGGCTGCTGTTCACTTGGAGAAATCTATTAAAGGATTCAACTTCAAAGATGAACGTATAATGAACGGTCAATGGGTCCATGAGCCTAACCGAGACATGATACAAAGGTTTTTCAGAGTGCTGGCGGTTTGTCATACGGTTATTCCGGACGTGAACAAAAAAACAGGTCAGATCTCATATGAAGCAGAATCACCAGATGAAGCTGCTTTTGTCATTGCAGCAAGGGAAGTTGGGTTTCAGTTCTTTGAAAGAACACAAAGTAGAATTACACTGCATGAGTTGGATCATCGGACTGGCAAGATGGTTGACAGGTAAACCTTTCATTTGACTTTTTATTCTATTGGAATCTTAAATATTACTCCCTCCGTTTCAATTGATTTGTCTTACTTTTCTTTTTAGTCTGATTAAAAAAGAATGTCTTTTTCCTACTTTTGGCAACTCATTAAATCTGATATCTCACATGCCATGTTTAAGACCACATCATTAAAGGGCATTTTGGTATATTATACATATCTTTAGCTTAAGACCATACTTACTTAAACTCCGTGCCAGTCAAACTAAGACAAACAAAATTGAAACATAGGGAGTAGGAAGCTTGGTTCAAAGATGTGAAAGTGGACTGCGCACTGCAATCAACTGCTAAGTGGTTTAGAGAGAGATAAAAACAGCGTAGCCTTTAAATGAGGTGATCACACAATTCAACAAGAATCACTGTGTAAATATCCAAACTGAGATGTTATCCTCTTCCTCTCCCTCAGCCCCTATTATTGGTAAGTCAGATGCTTTTGCTTCAACAGCAAAGCAAGATTCACTGTTTCTATAAACCTATTACTATCTTATATGCTCTGATACTTCTATGAGATCAAATCCCTCAAAGATCAAATGAAAGATATAGCTGCAATGACCTTTAAAAACTGTATCAATTGATTATGGATTTTTCTTTTTGGAACAGTCTGTCAATTGATTATGGATTTTTCTTTTTGGAATAGTCTGTCAATTGATTATGGATTTATTTTACCCTTTTCCTTTATTAGTTATATTGCTTTTTACATGATTTAGTCTTCATTTCAGATCATATCAGCTCCTTCATGTCTTAGAGTTCAGTAGTTCGCGGAAGAGAATGTCGGTAATTGTGAAAAATGATGAGAACCAGTTGTTGCTCCTCTGCAAGGGTGCAGACAGGTCTTAAACCTTAAATATGCGATTCAAATCCTCAGGTTCTCTTAAATTTAGACTGATTCCTTCTTGCTTGTAATACTTCCTTTTGTAGTGTGATGTTCGAACGACTTTCAAAAGATGTCTGGGTCTTTGAGAGTATAACAAGGGAACATCTTAAACAGTATGCTGAAGCAGGGTTGCGAACTCTGGTAGTAGCTTGCCGTGAGCTTGATGAGAAAGAGTTCCAATCATGGGAACAAGAGTTTTTGAATGCCCAAGCTTCTGTAACAGCAGATAGAGATGCTTTGGTGGATGCTGCGGCTGACAAGATAGAAAGGGACTTAATTCTCCTTGGTGTTACTGCTGTCGAGGACAAACTTCAAAAAGGGGTGAGCTTTAATCTTGTGTTGTATATTGCTTGCAATTCAACAGAGCTTGCGATTTCCTTTTTGGGATAATTACATTTTTGGACCGCTCTAAACATAATAGCCGGTAAATGTATATGTTTTGTATATTAAGTATAAATATACATACAATACACATAAATATACACAAATATACACGATCAAGTGCCCGTAATTAATTTTGGCCGACGGGTCAAAAATGAAAAAAGCCCTTCCTTTTTTGCTTTGCATTATACTTGACCTGTTGTAGATGCTACTACAATGATATGAACCCTTAATGTTAGAGAGTCATTTTCCAATCCTAAACTGACAACTGCAGGTCCCCGAATGCATTGATAAACTTGCAAAAGCTGGAATTAAGATTTGGGTCTTAACTGGTGATAAGATGGAAACGGCTATCAATATTGGGTAGGTTTTACTAGTAAAATGATGCAACTTCTATGTTTAAATTATGAACGGCATTCTCAGTATCTTTCTGAACGTCATGTAGGTATGCTTGTAGTTTATTAAGACCAGATATGAAGCAAATTATAATTACTTTGGATTCTCAAGACATATTGGACTTGGAAAACCAAGGAAACAAGGAGACTGTTGCAAAGGTACAGGATTTTTTGTCTTTGTTTTGCCTATAATAACACGAAAGTGATGTCTTTGACCAAGTTCAACTGTCTAAGGCTTTGCATGATAACATTACAAAGCAAATAAGGGAGGGAATGTCACAAGTAAGCTCAGGCAAAGAAATTACTGCATCATTTGGTTTGATCATCGATGGCAAATCATTGTCATTTGCTCTAGACAAAAAACTGGAAAAATCGTTCTTGGAGCTTGCAATAAATTGTGCATCTGTTATTTGCTGCCGCTCCACTCCTAAACAAAAAGCTCTTGTAAGTGCCATCCCATACAGTTTGTATTTAGAGAATTTTGTTCATGACAAGTTTTGTTCCATTTTAGATTTTGTGATCCATTTGAATAATCTGACGAAAATCTGAAGATATGCAGGTTACCAGATTGGTGAAAGTTGGAACACACCAAACTACGTTAGCAATTGGTGATGGGGCAAATGATGTAAGCATGCTTCAAGAGGCTGACGTTGGGGTTGGCATCAGTGGTGTTGAAGGAATGCAGGTTAATTTCTTACTTAGTTCTTCCTCTTTTGTATCATCCTTTTTCCTTCTTCCATTTCTTAGTATTTGGACCTTTGCTTTCTTTTCTTCGTACTTCCATTTCACTTTACCTTTTCTTTGTCAGGGGCTGATACTATTCTTCTGGTGGGGGTTGGGGTGAGGGGTTAGATAGTGTAACTTCGGCTTGTCCTGGTTATTTGTACATATTACCACATCTATTCCTATTGAGAATATAATTAAGTAAACAAAAATGTGCTCTCTCTAACTGCTTAAGATTTTAGATGAGATAGTCACACACTTCAAACATGTATTAGAGCAGGCAGAGGTCCTGGGATCGAATATCACCTCCACCCATTATCAAAAAAGAATTTCCATGTGCTTGGCCTGCTCATGAGGGTGCGTGTTGAGAATATAATTAAGTAATTAGTAGGCTCTCTCTAACCGTTTAATCTTTTAGATGAGATGGTTACATTTTCACTTCAACAATTCTCCCTCGACTGTAACCACATCCAATTTTGATATCTTTTGTAAAGGTCTGTTGGAGGCCTAAAAAGCTACTGAAAATGATGGTATCTGTACATCTCGTGTGACTGTAATATATTTTGTAATAAGGGAAAAAACATGTGTGTAAGATCCATCAGCACATGACAGTTTGATAGGAGCAAATATAATGTAGATTATTGCACCAATCTACTCTTTCTGATGTATTCTTTTCTCTCAAGTCGATTAACTTTCTGAGCTATGAACTTGATAGTTGTGCCTTCTACTTGACGTGTTGTATATCCACAAACTTCAAGTTCTTAAAGTAGGAATTGATTCATCATTAGTCATAGTTGTGGATAATTAGGAGTTGATGTTAATAATCAAGGAGTCGAGACTTAATGAAGTTCAGTGAGCTATTTTTTGGAAAATGGAGAACAGAAGAAGCAACATGAGAAACAGAGAAAGGTAGTTTAGTCTTAATTTGGAGCTCTTTTGGGTGAGACACTTTTCCTTTTGCTGATAACTATTCTTATTTGAAGCGCCTTATAACTGTTTCATGCTCCTGAATAACTATTCCTACTTGAAGCGCCTTATAACTGTTTCATGCTCCTGAATGAATGGCTAATTCAGATCAGTGAAGCAATTTATCACGAGGGGTCTTGTTTTTCTGTTCTTGTTCAGTTTAATCAGGAGTCAAATAACTGCTGAAATTTTCTTGTTACTAGGCTTATGAGGGGAGACTCAAATGTTCTAGTACTGAAGATAATTTCTAGCATTAGTAAGATTCCCGTGTTGGGCTATGGCTTCCATTATTAGTCCACATTAAGTGACATTTGTCAACTAGACACGGGGTGATGCTGAAGAGAACATTAAGTATGCTAAAATGCTGATCTACTGGTAAATGACCACTCGGGTGAAGGATTTAATGAATGGTCTTTGTGGCTGTTTAATGTATTTAGATTAACATATGTTTTTCTAGCTGCTCATCGGGAAAATATTATGGTTCTACATACATGTGAATTGCACTAGCATGACAAATTGTCGTTGCCCAAAAGATTTACCGGATTTGTCTCTCATTTCAACATTTTACCATTGATATCGATTGTCGATATAGCAGAAGCTGTAACACTGTTCTTGAAGGAGTTAAACTGATGATTCTGCAATTTTTACTAGGCTGTCATGTCAAGTGATTATGCAATAGCTCAATTCCGTTTTCTTGAGCGCTTGTTATTAATCCATGGCCACTGGTGCTACAGGAGAATATCAATGATGGTAAGTATTCCCCTTCCGTCCTTCGAGAAACAAAAATAAAATTGGATATGACAAGAAACCACATCTGACATTTTACTCACTTGGGGTCAAATATGCACCAAACAAAAATTCCATACCTATTTTTTTTCCTTTGTAAAATCTGAACTGAGGTAAATATTGTTTTAAGCAGACATTCAACATAATTATATTTAAGCAGGCGTACATTTTTTAGAACCATTATAATAAGTATGACCCAATTAAAAAAGCGAATAGCAGTTTCATGGTTTGGTTTTGAATCAAAGACAGTTATGATCTTCCTGATATCACTTTGGATGGTTGCAGCTATGCTACTTCTTTTACAAGAACCTGGCCTTTGGGTTGACCCTTTTCTGGTTTGAGGGCTTTGCTTCTTTCTCTGGCCGACCTGCTTATAATGACTGGTATATGTCATTATACAATGTGTTCTTCACATCGCTTCCTGTGATTGCTCTAGGTGTCTTTGATCAGGATGTTTCTGCACGGCTATGTCTCCAGGTCTGTATTTATACTTCCTTTTAAGTTTTAAGCACCCCGTCAACACAATTATATCTATAAAAAAAAAAAAAAACATATTCTCTCCGTCCCTATTTATGTGAAGGTATTTGACTAATCACGGAATTTAAGATTGAAAGAAAGACTTTTGAAACTTGTGACCTAAAATAAGTCTTAAGATTTGTGTCGTAGTTCCCTCTATCTTCCGGGAAGGGAGTAGAAGAAGAAGTCCTCGTGACTCGGCTACATAAATTATCGAAATCATCTCATTAAGGGTTAAATGGGAAGTTTAATCCCAGAGAGCTTTTGGCTCGCTAGGCCCCTTATTCTTAGAACAACTTACACATGCCTACTTTTAATCTGAAGGAAGCTGACAGTCGGATACGAAAATAAGAAGAACGAAAGTATAAGAGGACAAGAAGGAGAAGAGGCGAGTACAGTTTCACTTGCTTGGTAACCTATTTCCCTGGTCAGAGATGGGAAAGAATCCAAAACTTGTAAGGATGTTAGGAATCGAACGCTGTTAGATAGATGAAGACTATAAAACGTCGATAGAGAGGAGGGTTGTTCTAAGATATAGAAGTAGTTAAGGGCTTGACTAAGTATATAGAAATGTGTCATTCTTTTGGGACTGACTAAAAAGGAAAGAGTGTCACATAAATTGAGACCGAATGAGTACTTCATATTCACCGACTTACAGTTAGGCAAAAGCATGATAAAGAAGTTATTCGAAAATTTAAACAAACAAAATGTTGAGTCGAGAGATGACTCTCTGTCTTTAAGATAAAATTGCCCCGTATAAATGCTTTTACGTTAATGGGCAATAGTCTCCCAAGATAAAACAACTAATCAACTGTATTCTAGTGAAGAAGATGAATAAGAATAAATTGCTGAAGAAAGAGCGTGGAAAATATTTTCTGCCTGCTTTTCGTATTTTCGTTCTCTGTGTGTGTTATGTGTGTGTTCTTGACGAAGAACAGAACAGAGAACAGAGTGATAGACAAGTTTGAGTTGTGTTCGGCCTATGCCTTTCTGTTTTGTTGGTATTTCTATTGTTTGAATTGAAGTGTTCAATATATAGGATTGGAGGGCAAAACTTTTGTAACAGTTGTCCTTTATTGCTCCTTGTAACATTTTGAGCAATTAAGCCTTTGGCCTTTATTGCTCTTGTAACGTTTGTAACGTTTAACCACTCAACTGTTACATCTGTTGGTTTTAGAACCGTTAAACGTTCCGAGACCTTCAGGGACCAAAAAGAAAGTTCCGAAAGAAACCAACAAACCAACAGCCTGCAGCCCGGACGAGCGGCGATGCTCGTGTGGGGTTTAGCCCCGAACCCAAGCTCACCTAGGTTCTCCCTCTTTCAAACACATGGGTTACCCCTTGTGGGTCCCCAAACCCTTCAAACTTAGAGTTTATATGTTGCTCAATTCTTCTTTCTTTTACCAATGAGGGAGATTTGTCATTTTGGCCAAAGACCTCAATCTTTTCATGTCTCAAACACCTTACTTTGTGTACCAATATCTCTTTCATTTCTTAACGAAATTTGACGATACTTGGCTCTAACACCATCTATTCACTTGGTAGATTAAGAAACAAGGTTTCCGACATGCGGACCCCACGTGTTTAAGTCATCAAAGATGGGATAAACTCAATCCCACATTAGTAAAATTTCCAACATTTACATGGTTATGAATGCATAAATCACTTTTAACTCAAGTTACCGATATATGCAAATCAAGAAGGATTTCGGATTTCTTCTTATCTCTCGTAGTATTTCTTTTGCAGTTTCCTAAGCTATACGAAGAGGGAACAAAGAACATTCTCTTCAGTTGGCCTCGCATTTTAGGCTGGATGTTGAACGGTGTTATCTGTTCTATGATCATCTTCTTTGGCACCACCAACTCGCTCGTGCATCACGTTTTCCGGGAAGATGGTCAACCAGTTGACTATGGAGTCCTCGGGGTGATGATGTACACATGTGTGGTGTGGACTGTGAATTGTCAGATGGCAATCTCTATCAGCTACTTCACTTGGATTCAACACTTTTTCATTTGGGGCAGCATTGCCATTTGGTATGTGTTTTTAGTTGTGTATGGCTCTCTTTCGCCTTTAATATCTACAACGGCGTACAAAATTCTAGTGGAAGCCTGCGCTCCGAGTCCTTTCTATTGGCTGGTCACCCTTCTGGTCGTCGTTGCCACTTTATTACCGTATGTTACGTACAGGACATTTCAAACAGAGTTCCATCCTATGTACCATGATCAGATTCAAAGGAAACGATTCGAAGGTTTAAACAGTGACTCTGCTGAGGAGTTCAGTGGTAGAGAGGTAAACAAAAGATAGAGCTTTAAGAATAGTTTGTACTTAGTCACATGACATAAATGGCTGTTTAATATGTAAAGTTGATAAGTTGGTGTAAAGTTAAATACATAGTAATGCACTGTTAGTGGGGCCAGCAAGTAGAAACTAACATTTGAAGTGTCATTTTTGGGGTAAATTTTATAATCGTTGTAACATTCTTAAGCATGCCTCAGAGAGATTGATTAGGCTACCGTGAGATAAAGTATCTTCTTTTTAAACAGATTAATCATATATTTTGGAAAAGAATCGTGTTGATGTCTTCTAGGCGAATCCTGCTAAATTGTATTATTAATTTATCCTAAAGATTTCATTTCAATAATTACCTATGTTTGAATGTCATATTTCTGATATGTGGAAAGAAGAAGTATAAAAAAATCCATACCAACCAATTGGCTAATAAGTGCTGCATCTTCCCATTACACCAATTAGTTCACCTCAGCACTTTTGTTCTGTTCATTGATAGGACAAAAATTAGTCATTTTTTTGTAGATAAAATGCTCTAATAAAGAAGATTTTATATTTAATTTTTTTAAAATATTTAATTAAAAATAAAAGAGTATTTATTATTCCACCCCCAACCAAATTTATTACTCCTAGTAATTTGTACCACCATACAAGAATTAGATTCACTTCAACTGAGTTAGTATTTAGTGAATGTAATAGCTCGTGTGATCCAATGCTGAATTAGATTTATGAACACCAATTAACCGACAAGGTGAGACATGTGGGGTCCCCTAATACATGTTGATAGGAGTACTATACATAGAGATATAGTACATAGTAGGATGATTTATGATTTATGTGCACTAATTTAATTGATGTTGATTTAAAACTGTAACTACAATAGTAGAAAGACTGCACTTAATGCACAAAAAAAATACTTGTTGGGCATTTAAGCCATAAATTATTAAGGGTATGTTTGGAAAGCCACCTGGTAATTGGAATTGGTGTATATTATGTTAGTAATTACACAACATAGTAATTACGACGACATATTTGTTTGTCATAGCGTAATTACAGTGTAATTACAAGTGTAATGTTTGGTTGTACAAGTGTAATTACACAATTAGATATTTTAAATTTTAAAAATAAAAGTTAATTATAAACAATTAAATGTTAATATTTCAAAAATATATATTTGTATAAAAAATATTACTTAATTTTATGTATAGCTATGTATCCAAGATACTATTATTTCAAAAATATAGAACTCAATAATTATAAATTTGTAACTAATATTGTGGAAAACAAATTGATATGTACAAAATAAATAATACCTTAATTGAACCAATTAATAAGAACTTCTAAATATACACACATTTTGCAATAACATCATGGACAACATATTGACAACAAATAAATATTTACAATCATATTTTCATAATATTATTTAAATGTTAAAAATAATCTATTAATTTTAACATTACTCAATATAAGCTAAGTTTGTATATAATATCATCCAACAACGAAATTCGACTTTAAGGATATCTCTCATTATAAGTCAAGTTTGTGCATGATTTATTCTTTCTAAGATTAGGAGGGGTAATTTTTTTTTAAAAAATAGAATAATAACATAGCTAAGTGAAATAAAAAAAATTAAGAAAAACAAATAAGAAAGACAACATAGCAAGTGAAATGAAAAAAATATAGAAAAAAGAATAAGAAGTAAAATATGAGAAATTATGTAGAAGCACGTGAAGTAAAGGTTGAAAAATGAAACATGAAATATTTCTAAAAATGTAAAAGAATAATATTTTTTTAAAAAAGAATTTAAAAAGTTAAAATAAAAAATAAAAGAATAGAAATAAAAAATAAATTAAAAGAAAAGAGATTAAAAAGATAACCTTGTAATTACACCATGTAATTACCAGCAATTTTCAGTCCGAGAATTACAGAGTATAATTACACTACTCAATTAGATCCAATTACATGTTGACCAAGTAATTACTTAATCCGACAAATATGTCAAAAATATATAGTTACTTACAAGGTGACTTTCCAACATGCTCTGAATATCTATATCGTTCTCACCGATATGTTTGCCTAATTTCCTTTTCATAACTCGTGGTTTTATTAGTTTGATATTTTTCTTTCGTCCGATTTAATTATATCTTTATACATTTTCGGTACTACTTTTAATATTTGATATTGGAAATGTTTACTATAAACTACATTGTTTTGCTTAAATTCAATTTTTTTTCAAATGTTATGAAATAATAAAAGTAGAACAAAAATATTATTGAGAAAGAGAGAAGAGAGCAAAATTCTTTATTTCTCTTGAATGATGAATATATAATGGAGAGAACCCCTCCATATATAGGGAAAAACTAATTTGATCCCAAAATTACTAACCCTAACTTTTCTTGTAGAGATAGACATTTACAATAATAAATAATATTTATAACACACTCTCTTAAATGTCTATTTACTAGATAATGTGCCTCGTTAAAACTTTACTAGAAAAACATCAGTGAGAAAAATTCGAGTGAAGAAAAAAGAGTACACATTTCTAATAATAATCATTTTGACTGCCTCATTAAAAAATTTACAAGGAAAATCCAGTAGGACTAAAACCTTATACATGAAAAAGAGTACAACGCATATCCCCCCACGTGAACATCAATTCAAATACTTGAATCTTCACATCCTAATCTTGGGCACCAACTTCTCGAAAGTTGCAGTTGTGAGAGACTTGGTGAACAAATCAGTCATATTATCACTCGAACGAAGCTGTTGCACATTGATATCACCATTCTTGTGGAGCTCGTATGCGAAGAATAACTTTGGTGAAATATGCTATGTTCTATCTCCTTTTATGAATCCTTTCTTTAGTTGAACTATGTATGTTGCATCTCCATTCTTTTGATAGTGCTCCATTATCGGCAAATATATTGTTGGGGTCACACGAAATACATCCTTGCCTTGCTTTATAAACTGATATTATCTTTATATGATAGAATTATCATGTAGACCATCTTATGCCCATAATCCCTCGTGAGAATTGATAACATGTCTGGATCGAATATTCTATCGATCAGATAGGGACTTGCAATTGATCTTATTTCATTTTCTCTATGTAGGAATAAAATTATATCAAGCTCATAGTTATAACAAGACATATAAATGCATCAATTGAATAAAGACATGGTACTTCAAGATCAAAGAATTTTGCAAGTTTCTTATTTCAACTTCTTTCTTAGATAATCTACTGCTTTTAAAAACTCTTCAAGAGTTTTAATAATATTCAAGTCATCAACCTATACAACAACATGATTTTTTTAATTTCATAAAGGTATAAGGATAATAGAGCGATTTATACTCGTAGTCAATGAATATTCATTAAGGTGATTAAATCACATTCACCTTATTTTATTTAATCCATATAAGAATTATGAATAAATTTCTCAAACATGTACATGCTTCAGGCATTTAATTTTTTTAAAAATTCACATAAATGTTATCACCTTTATATGCTTCAGGATTTTAAATTTCTTTAAGAAAATTCACATGAATGTTATCAAGTAAGTCATATAGGTTGTGACGACATTGATCTGTACTTAAATGGCGGGACATCTTATGGAATCTAAACTGTAAGTCAAATAAGCTTTACGCTTAAAAAGATGCATTATTTTATTTGGTAATTATTTCTACGTCAGCATGCATTAACAAGCGTAAAATTCAGATCCTCAAATTTATTACAATATTGCGCGTTATATTATATTAAAGATATTATCGATGATATATCATTTGTATCAGTTTCCAATGTGACGTAACTTATTGAGATCTCATTACTTCCATTATTTTTAGGCACCTAAACCTTTCATAAGGTTTCATGAAGTGTTATGTTGTAGGCTCTTCAAGAGTACATTGCCTCATTGTAATGATCATTTGGATCATTTGCTCCTCTCCCTTTTAAATGATTATTGCACTTGAAATCGATTGATCTACCATGCTTCTATCCTCTAGGGACATTAATTTAATATGAGCATTTGCAGCTTAAATATGAAATTAATTTTATCTCAGTAAATGCTTCTAGCATTTGACTTGAATTATCTTCGAATGAGGATCATACTAATTATAATTTACAATATATAGTTCATAAATGCTTATTCCTCCCTCTTATGTTAGAAAACTGAAAGAAATAATCTCTTGATTATTCTCATTCATGAAATATACATGTTACATATTTTCATAATAAGAAAATCATTTTCCTGTTCTACATCTAAAATTAGGGGTGCACAAAAGGTTAAAACCGGACCGGATCAAAGACCGAAAACTCAGATCACTAGGGACGAAGACCGGATCGAATTTCTCGGTCTGGTCCGGTCCGGTCCAGGTCATTTTCGGTCCGATCCGATTTATTGGACCGAATGGACCGAATACATTTGCCCCCCTGCCCCCCAGTCCCCCCAGCCATCCCGGACGTATTGGCATATCAAATATAAGTTGTAAATTAGTGAAACTTTAAATGGTCATAACTTTGCGCTCGGACGTCCGTTTGATCTAATTGTTTTTTTGATTTCGCGTATTTTTTTGAGACGAAGCCATCCCAAACGCTCTAAAGTCCGTTTGCTTTAGCCGATTTTTCCAAAAACATCCTTCTTGACAATCAATTTCACTTTTCCCCCAAATCGTTACGTTTTTTTCCTTTTCAAATCTAAATATCTCGCGATATACAATAGATTTCAACGTACAAATTTCGTGGTAATGTGTCCGAGAATGTCAATTTCAGTATTGAAAATTCAATTTTTTTAAAAAAACCGGGCCCCGAAACCCGACCCGAAATTATATATATTAATATTATATATATTAGGAATTATATAATTCAATATATATTATAAATTATATATATTAGGAATTATATAATTCAATATATATTAGGAATTATATATATTATAAAAAAATATATATAAAATTCGGTTCGGACCGGACCGGACCGAAAACCGAAAACTCAGATCATTAGGACCGAAGACCGGACCGAATTTCTCGGTCCGAACAGGTTCGGTTCGGACTGACTTTTGTGCATCCCTACTAGAAACTCTATTCTATTTGGAGACTAACTATATAATTATGGTAAGAGTACAAGACTAATTAATGTACAAGACTAATATACATTGTATACAAAATAATTCAGCCCAAATCGTGGGATTACCATAAATAGTCGAGAATCAATATTCATGAATATACACTTAATATACTTGTATCTTGTGTATATTTAACACACACCCCTGTCATAGCGGACGATCTTCGAACGCTGAGACTGTCCCTAAAATTTTCAAAAAAGATCGAGGGGAGACCCTTTGTAAAGATGTCTGCAATTTGATACTTGGAAGGGACGTAGCAGACACGTACTTGTCCACGAGCTACCTTTTCTCAAACAAAGTGTATGTCTATATCGATATGTTTAGTGCGCTGGTGCTGAACCGGATTGCCAGAAAGGTAGATGACACTAACATTATCACAATAAACCAAGGTAACTTTCTCAATAGGACAATGAAGCTTTAAAAGAAGATTATGTGACCAACATGATTCAAAGACCACATTGGCTACCCCTCGATATTCGGCCTCTACACTAGAACGTGATAACGTTGACCGGAGAACCTTTGCATCAAGAGTAATCCATAATTTAGGATCTTCCTCCTTGGTGGGCACACCCTCCGTACCAGGAGCCGGAGGGATTATGTGGTGGAGAATCTAATGTGCCAGTGCATGAATCTTGAACAACTCTGCCCATGTCCCATAATGAACGTTTTCTAAGTCCAGAACAATAGGAAGAACAATCTTGATGTTAGAAACTGATAGGGCATGATGAAACGTGTTCTTATCAGTCATAGTGAATAGAACAAGAAATTTGGACAAGAAAAATAAAAATATGGGAAGGGAAGCTCTCGAGTTTGAAAAACCCGAGAGGCAAGACCGATTGTTTTTTGCATTTCCTTGGAAAAAGAGCGGAAGTATTTGAGTTCTAGACTACTGATACCATGAAAGAAATAACCCCTTGATTATTCTCATTAATGAAAGGGGTATATATACATGTTACATATTTCCATAATAGGAAAATCCTTTTCCTATTCTACATCTAAAACTCTATTCTATTTGGAGACTAATTATATAATTATGGTAAGAGTACAAGACTAATTACTGTACAATAACAATATACATTGTATACAAAATAATTCAGCCCAAACCGTGGGCTTACCATAAATAGCCGAGAACCAATATTCATGAATATACACAAGATACACGTGTATATTATGTGTATATTTAACAAAACTAACATGTACCCCATCTTATTTGGGAAATATCTTTGTGCATCATGGTAGATTAATTAATTATATACCACACATAAAAATCGTTAGATGAAAATATCTGATTTCTGACCGTGAACCAACTGTGAGGGGAGAATTTATCATAATTTATTGACCTAAGTATACAAGTGTTGTTGTATGCTGTATATCATATTCAAAACAACACATAAAGCTTTATTTTCATAAGCAATGATTTAGCTATCGGAGGCATTCAATGCCAAAACAGCTTGGATATAAACCAACATTAACAAGATGATTATCTTGATTACATAATCTAAAAATTGTGCTCTCAACTCAATTATTTTGAGCAGACAACTTTGCATATGTCAAACTGCAGGTTGACAATAAATGCACATGTACCATCTCATAATGCATCTACTTGAAATACTGACATTCATCAATAGCTCACTATTTTGTTCAAGCACAAAAAACATCGTTTAAATATATTTTCAAAGTTTTTCTGCTTCGGGAGAAAAATTCACTATTTTACTACTTTTAGAAGTATATTTCAAAGTTGAACCTCTTGGGAAGGAAAGTTCAAAACCTTACTACTTCAGGAGTAAAGCAAAGTCTAATTACTTCAAGAATAATTTTTAAAGTTTTACTACGACATCGTCGACATGAGTAAATTATAAAGACTCTAAAAGTTCACTACTTCAGGATTAAACTTTGATATTTTACTATTTCATGAGTAAATTTCAAATTCTTACTACTTCGAGAGTAAATTTTAATGTATTACTACTTTTTCAAAGTTTTATTACTTTTGGAATATATTTCAGTCTTACAGAATTTTCAAAGTTCTACTACTTCAGGAGTAGAGTAAACTTCTACTATTCGAGAGTAGAGTTCAAAATTTTATTACTTAAGAAATAGAGTTTAAAATTTGCTACTTCGGAAGCAGAGAAGTAGATTTAAGAGTTTGCTACTTCGAGAGCAGATTTCTGAGTTTACTTTTGGGAGTAAATCATAGAATATCTAGAGTATTTTTCTCTCAATTATTCTACCTCTTCTAGAGGTGAGTCTTGATATATAACTTCACTGTCAAAACACACATTCGTATGTATAAGCTTTACTAAATACTGTCACATTCACTTAAGAGAATTGATCTATATTTATAATATTTATCAAAAGTTCTCATTATTCAGGAATAAAATATAATTATCTGAACGTGTTTTAACCATATAAAAATATGATAACTTATAACCTTATATTGCTACTTCAAGAGCATATAGAGACGTGCATATAATATAGAGAATTTTCTCCTAACATATCTTTAATTGTAATCAGAATAATAATATAAAAATTGTAAGAATAACTAAGAATTAGAAAATCTTCCTTGATTATTCTTCATCTCCTAAGGGAGAATATATACAAGAATATACATTAATTATGAGGAGGAAATCATGCCTCATAATAACTAAGAAATCCTAATAATGTCTTCCTACCATGTATATAATAGTACTAATTAATTATGTATCTAGAATATTCTATCATAATATTCTAACATAATATTACCAATTAATTACACATTTAACATAATATTCTAACACTCATGATCGAAGCGGAGGAGGCGAATCTTTGAGGCGTCGAAATTCTTCAAATAAGATCAGCGGAAGCCCTTTTGTGAATATATCTGCAATCTGATGTCGCGTCGGGACATGTAATACTCACACCTGTCCGCGAGCCACCTTTTCACGGACAAAATGAATATCTAACTCAATGTGCTTAGTGCGTTGATGGTGGATTGGATTTCGGAGAGATAAATTGCACTAATGTTATCACAGTATACTATGGTGGTTGTCGGAATAGGACAATGAAGCTCGAGTAAAAGATTCCGAATCCAGCATGAGTCAGATACAACATTGGCTACCGCACGGTATTGACCGGCCTTTGGAGCGTGATCTGATGGGTTGCCTTTTGGAGGACCGTGAGATTAAATTATCAGGAAGGCCTTGATAGCGGAGGTGGGCGTCGGGTGTCTGGACATCTGCCCGATCTGCGTCTGTAGGTGACAAGCTTGGTCATGGAAGGCGGGTATAAATGCAATCCATAATTGAGTGCCACGAATATATCGTAGAATACGGCGAGTGCGTGCGTATGTTCTTCCATAGGATTGTGCGTGAACAAACATACTTGTTATCTGCGTATGTAATATCGGCACAGTGAATGTGAGATATTCTAAAGCTCCAGCCAAGCAGCGATACAAAGTCGGATTAGCAAAAGGAATGCTGGATATGGCACTCGATTTCGACTTGGTATCTCTTGGAGTTGCGAGCGGTTTGCAAGATGACATTCGGCCGTTCTACGATTTACGATGCATCTTCTTACGGGAAAGAAATAAACCACTGCGTGGCGTGTTACCGCAATTCCTAGAAAGTAGTGAAGTGGACCAAGATCCTTCATAGCAAATTCGGAACTCAGCTGGGTCATGATATCCTTGCGAAGAGAGTCTGAAGAGGCTGTTAGGATAATATCATCTACATATAAGAGAATATAAGCAGTAAGATTTCCCTGTTGATAAATAAATAGTGAATTATCCGAACGGCTGTTTGAGAAACCCATGTTGAACACAAAATCTGCAAACCGC
Organism: Przewalskia tangutica; assembly: GCA_029844215.1. Classification (NCBI taxonomy): domain Eukaryota; kingdom Viridiplantae; phylum Streptophyta; class Magnoliopsida; order Solanales; family Solanaceae; genus Przewalskia; species Przewalskia tangutica. The sequence continues at coordinate 109,181,749 of CM056733.1, read as the reverse complement.
TTGTACCAAGTCCTGGGAGCTTGTTTGAGTCCATATAATGATTTTTAAGTAAACACATGATTGGGATAACGAGAATCTGTACCCGATGGTTGGTGCATGTATCTGATCTCGCTCAAATGTCCGTATGAAGGCGTTCTTGACATCCAATTGATGAAGTAACCATCCTTTTGAGAGGGCTAAGCGAGAACAATTCGATGGTTCTTTGGTTTAACCATTGGGTGAATGTCTCGCAATCTAATCCCAGCTGTTGAGTCTTGCCATCACTACAAGTCGGGCCTTATCGCTCAAAAGAACCGTGATTTTCTTTATGGCTAAAAATCCACATAGAGCAATTATATTAGCATTAGATGGGCGAGTACTAACTCCCGTATCTATTTTTAATTAGAGCATGATATTCATCATCCATGGCCATTTTCCAATTAGGATCTTTTAGGGCAGACACAGGGTTACAAGGCAAAGGTGATTTGGAGACTTGAGTGTGTAGACTGTATTTGGCATTGGGTTTGTAATTCCATGTTGACTACGGTGTGAGCCGGTTTAGTGGGCGATGGGTGGCGCCAGTCGGGAGTGAGCAGTGAAATGAGCATGCTTGCCCGGATGTGTAGTTGGGCACAGGTTGGAGGTTGGCCCAAGAAGGCGGCATTGGAGTAAAGTAGGGGTTCGTTCAGGGCCTTGGGCCCGATGGCCCGATTTGTTGGGCTGTATTTTTGTGAGTCCCGGTGTGGAGGCGGAGTTAGATCTGAGGGCCTATCATCGTCAAAAATTCATAAGTATTTGTCCACGTGTCATGTATCTTGGCAAAGGAAATTGTGACTCATCAAAAATTACATGACGACATATAAACATACGTTTGGAGGAAATGTCATAACACGTGTAACCACGGTGATTCGTAGGATATCCCGAAGAAGACACGTGGAGTAGACCGGGGTTGAAGTTTTGTGATTGTGGTGGATGGAAATAGGGGGTAGCAAAGACATCCAAAAACTCTCAAATGATGATATGAGGGCTCTCGTGAATAAAGTATTTTTAGTGGAGCTTGGTAAGACATGTTTTTGTGGGGAAGGATATTTAACATGTAGGTTGCCATTTGAAGGGCATAATGCCAAAAAATGGGGGTATAGAAGCATGAAGCGAGGATGTTCTCAAAATATTGTTAATGGTTCTAATTTTGCGTTCCGCCTTCCCGTTCTGTGAAGATGTGTGAGGGCGGGATAAGCGAAATTGTAAACCATTTGTTTTGAAAAAATCCCAAAGCGATTATTGTCAAATTCCTCCCGTTGTCACATTGAATACTTTTAATCTCGTTCAAGCGAGTTCGGATAAATGCTCTAAAGTTTAGAAAAGTGGAAAACACTTGTGATTTTTTCGACAAAGGAATGTCCACAAATAATTAGAGTAATCATCAAAGCGATAAATAGTATCTATGACTGAGGAACTCAAAGCGGTGATGTCCAAATATCACGATGTAAAATATCAAATGGCATAGTAGTGCATGAAGTAGAAGAAGTAAATGGCAACCTAACATGTTTACCAAGAGCACAAGCGACACTTATTCAAAACATGAGTTCAGTACATGAAATAAAATTGTTTTGTTTAAGAGAGGCCAAAATGGACTCCGGATGTCCCGATCGTTCATGCCATAGTGATGGAGCCGATCTTTGCAAAGGTGGAGAAACTTTAGGCTGTGGATTTGGTAAACTTATTGGATAGAGTTCCCTTGCTATCACATCTCATGAGAAGCTTCCGTCTGAAAGTCGTATGCGGAAAAACCAAATGGGTCGAATCTAACGAAACCCAATTATCACTAGTAAACTTCCTAACAGAAACCAAATTTTGTATTAATTTGGGAGCATGCACGACATTTTTTAAAACTAGTGGTGGGTGTGGTGGTGACAATGTGTTCGACCCATAACCTTTTATTGGACTTGTATGGCCATTTAGGCAATAATACCATTATCTTTGCTCAAATTATAATAGGGTGAGAGTGTACCTTGGGGCCGTCGTATGTGGCGTGCCAGAGTCCATATACGATTAGAATCAGGTGGATTGAGTCCAAGTGTGCATAGCTGCTCGATATCAGTAGGATGGGTCATGGATGAATGGGCCTCTGCCCGTTGGGCGGAGGAGGCCCAGCTCACTGCTTTGCTGTGAAGAAATCCCAGTGGCCCAGGCTGCCCGAATAATTTACACTTTGAAGAATGGCTGTGGGCTCTTTGGTGGCTTTCTTGAAGAATAGGCTGCTGGTAGCCTCTCTTTGGGGCGGGTTGGGCTGCCACTGGCGTTGGGCTCTTTGGTTTACTGGCCCGATGCCGTCTGACTAGCTGCTTCGATCAGTGCTTTGCGATTCTGCATTGAAATTTCTGCCGATGGCACAGTGGTTCTTGCCGATGGCCGCCGGATTCTTCTTTGCCGCCATAGCCTCCGCCGGAGTTGGTGTTCGCCATTTCGCCGCGGAATTCGGTGACCACCTTTATTATTTCCGCGATTTCCACCCTTATTATTATTACCACGTCTTTTTACTCTTATTTTGTGAAGAATAGTCAAAATAATTACCTTCGTTCGAATACGTGGCAACCGTGGCGGAATTTGTTGAAACGCCTTAATCAAACCCGATTCTTGAAACAAGCATGGATCTTGCTTGATAAAACTTTGGTAAGGGATTACTTTGTGGATTAGAGTCCCCACGCCACTATAAGCTTAGTGAGGCCGTGACTAAGCGTAAAACCAGCGGTTGTCGAAGCCGGTGAACTACGTTCGTAATTGATGCGCCACTTTGAGGCGTTGTGATGGGTTGAAGCGTTAGGAAGTCTGCCGTGACAATGGTTGAAAATTCTTGTTCCAACGCAATGACGAGAGTTTTGATTATCTTGAAAAATGTCTCTCAATCGTTCCCGTACGCCGTGGCGATAGAATCTGGTTCCGTTATTGTATCACGACAAATCTGTGGAAATTGTTGCATAAATCAACCAAGCGTGGCGTCAAGGTATCCCGATTCTTTATGCCTTGAGACAATTGTTAGATTGTTGTACCATTTTTGGTGGAATTATATGATGAAGAACTTTGTGAGCCCTACAACAAATTTTAAACAACTCGCCCGTATTTGCGTAGTGAGCAGTTTCCATCTCTAGTTTGTGAAATATGTGTTTTGATGTTGGAAATAGTAAGGGCTGAGTGAAACGAAGTTTTTGATTCAGACATGGTTGACAACAATCCTGGAGGAACCAAGAAAAATTAAAGTATAACAATGGAGAAGACAAATTCGGTTGGAAGGATGGGGAAGATGACCGAATTTGGAAGGAAAATTTTTATTAAGAATAGGATCTTTGATTACCTTCTGATACCATGTAAGAATAACTAAGAATTAGAAAATCTTCCTTGATTATTCTTCATCTCCTAAGGGAGAATATATACAAGAATATACATTAATTATGAGGAGGAAATCATGCCTCATAATAACTAAGAAATCCTAATAATGTCTTCCTACCATGTATATAATAGTACTAATTAATTATGTATCTAGAATATTCTATCATAATATTCTAACATAATATTACCAATTAATTACACATTTAACATAATATTCTAACAAAAATATTACCACCTCTATGGTTATGTCATATGTGCACAAATAAATTTAACAAAACAAAATTTTTGGGAGAGGTTATATACATCTTAGATGCTAATGTAGTTCATATTTCTAATACAACAGGTCATGATGAACTACCATCTTACTATACAAACAATTAAAATAATTCGATAAAACTGTCGAACATAAAATTCTTTAGACCTCATTAATCATTATAATCAGCAAAATTGATTCTTTTCATGTACTAATTAATTAAATCACATATAGTTATCTAACATAATATATAGCCTTTCACAACATACCAATTCCATAAGACATAATCCTGATCACCAATGACAATATTTTATAGGGAAAAGGGTCATATTTACTCTTAATATTTAGAAAAAGGTTTGTATTTGCCCTCCATTAACGTTTGAGGTCAAATATGTTCTCCGTTAGTCCAAATATTTTGAATTTGTCCTTATTTAACAGATCCGTCACGTGGCAGCCACGTGGAGAACACATGGAAAAGTGGGACCCAGTAGACAGTGAACAGTGATTCCGGCGGCGGAACAGTGATTCCGCCCTAATCACGAATCCAATGGCGACGTGGGTTATACCAAAAGATTCGTCTCGTCAAGTCCGTCATTTCCATATCAACCACGAGCGTCGATTCATCATACATCTCCTCCAATCTCAGATAAAAAATACGCCATTCCGACGATCTGAGACAGAATCGACGGCGGAGGGATACACCACGGTGACCGCCGTCTCACAGCGGTCATTTCCATACCAACGTCGTCCATCAACTCAACCCCAAACGCTCCGACGACCAAATCCTAAATCTGCGAAACCCTCGCCGCAAATATATCTCTAATGACCGTTTGGGGTTGAGTTGATGGACGACGTTGGTATGAAAATGACCGATGTGATATGCCGGTCACAGTGGTGTATCCCTCCGTCGTCGATTTTGTCTCAGATCGCCGGAATTTGGAAAAAATCGAACGGAATTGCGGATTTTCGATCTGAGATTGGAGGAGCTGTAGGATGAATCGACGTTCGTGATTGGTATGAAAATGACGGGCTTGACGAGACGAATCTTTTGGTGTATCACACGTCGCCGTTGGATTCGTGATTAGACCGGACTCACTGTTCTGCCGCCGGAATCACTGTTCACTGGCATAACAATATGGGTCCCACTTTGCAATGTGTCCTCCACGTGGCTGCCGCATGACGGATTTGTTAAATAAGGGCAAATACAAAAGGTTTGAACTAACGGAGGACATATTTGACCTCAAACGTTAACGGAAGACAAATACAAACCTTTTTCTAAACGTTAAGGGCAAATATGATCATTTTCCTTATTTTATAATATTCATATCAACATTAGCTAGCCAGACTAATATTATTGAATCAAGCGTACTAGTAAATTATGTGTACCTTCATAGCAACTTCATGTACTGGGGTTACCTCTCATTTACGCCGGTTGTTGGAAAACATCCCTCTACTCTTTCGTTCTTTAGTCTGTACATGAGATTGCCCCTCAACTCACATGAGATGAGTTGATAGGATAGAAGGAGAAGTGCTCCTCTAATGTAATCCATACGTAGACGAAAGTAACATTCAGTTATCAGTTGAGGCTTCGAATTTTATTTTGAGGTTTCACGTATCGATAGAAAAACTATTAAAAATTCGTACTGATAACATGTTATGAAATAATAAAACTAGAGCAAGAATATTGTGGAGAAAGAGAGAAGAGAGTAAGATTCTTTATTTCAATGGAGAGAACCCTCTATATATGGAAAAACTAATTTGGTTCCAAAGTTATAAATCATAACTTTCCTGATAAAGATAAACATTTATAATAATAAATAATATTTATAACACACTTTATTTTATTTCAACATATTGCCGACTTGCCGTAGTGCTATGCCGGCCCCTTTGAACAAACTGAGATACAATGATAAGCCTCTAATGAAAATTTAATGTGATTCGTCTAAATTTATCTTTGATATTTACATGACGAATAAGTTCTACTAATTCATAATTGTATTTCAAAAACATAACTTAATATCCCAGTGATAAATCATGGTTCAGAAACGCGAGTGACTATAAAAAGCACATCACAACTTATAAATTACATTTATGAAAGCTAGTCACGATGCATTCGCTGCACATCTCTTGTATGTTATCAAATGGCAAATATAATGCCGGATTTTGTATAGTAATACAGAACGTACTAAGCATTAGATCAAACATTTGGACGTAAATTGGTGGTGTTCAAGACAAATCGATAAACTGTTTTAGAAAAACAACATGCATTTAGGTTTGGTGTTGTTAGAGTTTCTCCAAAAATAAACCGACAAAATAAAAAAATCGAACATAAATGGTTTGGGTAACTCATTGTTATTTTTTAAATGAGAATCGAATATAATTTAACTGACTGACATAAACGTCAAAATTATTGATGAACACGTGTAAAGTGGATTGTCATCAAGAGAAAAGACCTACACCCTCTCACCTAAAAAGTATATGCGCCAGAAAAGCGTCAACAACCAGCTTTGTGTTTTGTTTATTAGTGAAAATCGAGTTACTCATAGAAGCTTCCAAAAATAATACTCCGTCCGTTTCTAAAAGATCGATCATATTTTACTTAACACAATTTTTTTTTTTAAAAGAAGTATTTTGAAATATGTGATTCAAAACATATTTTTAATATTTGTGTGATTTCATAAAGTTAAATTATTTTTAAATATAGAAAAAATTAATATTTTTGAAATAAACTAATAAGAAAATTAAGTCAATTTTTTTGGGACGGATGAAATTATCCCTCCGTTTCATAATAAGCGATATTTTAAGTTTTTCATTTTGTTTCAAAATAAATGGTGTTTTAGGATTTCAAGAAGAAATTGATCAAATTCTTCCAAAATTATCCTTATTTACATAATCAAGAATCATTAAATAGTTTTTTTCTATGTATTAATTAGGAGTAAATTAATAAAAACACTCTTAATTTTCTAAGAATGAATAATTTCTTAAGGGTTGTACATAACCTAAAAATACCACTTATTATGAAAAGTAAGTGAGTACTTAGTAGTTAGTACTTAAAAGTTAGAAAAAGGGTATAGAAAGCTCTATTGGTTGTAAATTTATTTCAGAGTTCTTTCTCATGATGCATTTGAAATTAACTATTCCCTCGGTTTCACAAAAAAAAGAACGAAGATGTTTTAGGCTTTTTATTTATTTTAAAATAAGCTGTACTTTGGGATTTTAATAAAAAATTGATCTTATTTTTTTAAAATTATTTTTATTTACATAATAAAAAATATTAAGCAATTTTGTTTTTTAGGAATTAATTAGGAATAAATTAGTAAAAACACTCATAATTTTCTAATAGTAAGCAATTTCTTAAAAGGTAACCACTACTTATTATCAAATCGAAGGAGTAATCAATTAATTTAGACTTGCACTAAATAAACTCATTAAAGGAGCTATATCACTCTCTTGAAATAGTTAATTATATGTAACAGTTTATTTATGAGAGAAGCCTAAGATAAAAAGAGAGTAAATATCCTGCTTCAATCGGTAATCAGCAAAATATTTATCCGTCTTGGATATTTATATCATATCAAATAATGTAAGTTAATAGTAGTTAAAAATGTATTTTTTAACTATAAACGGAGGAAATGATCTCTAATAATCGACTACAATTTGGATAGAAAAAAATGACTAAGACAAAGAATTTTTATATGTCATTTATTGATTTTCGTGTTATATTTTACTAATAAAAGAATTATATAGAGTAACTAAAACAATAATGGTAAAGTAACCTTAACGTGTGAATTGTGCATTAATGGCACATGTTTTGCATTTATGTTAAATTATTAATTCCGAATTAGATACTTAAATATTTATCAAAAAAGAAAAGCAAAAACCCTCTTGTTACAACTTACATAAATATAAAACGCCTCTGAAAGAGTCCCTCTTCTTCCCTGTCACCATTAATAACATCATTGATCATACATAACCTACACCAGACCAACCATAAACGTGCACCACAACGTTTATGAAATTACAGCTATTCACATATGCAGGAACAAGAATATTTCTGTCCTAGCTTTAGCATCTATTCCACAAATAGAGTGGCCGAGATTGCCGTTAAAGTCTCCGATGAAATTAATGTTGACGGTGCCGGTAGCGAGGAAGATTTTGAATTCTCTTTCGACCGTCAAATCCAGCCTGTTTTCAACAGTGATGTGTTACTTAACGACGTTTCTTATGACGTAGATCGCAAAGGCGATAGTTCCGTTCAAGTTTCGTTAAAGGATTTGTTTTTAGAAGATCGTGAAACGATGTCGTCATCATCATCGGAGGTTGATGAGTTGGAGAGTGTACCAGCAGGAACTTATTGTGTATGGAAGCCTTCACCGAGCAGATGTAAGAAGAGTAATTCCACTGGATCGGCGTTTAAACGGTGGAGTATTCGAGATTTGATGCGTAGGAGTAATAGTGAAGGCAAGGACAGTTTCGTATTTTTGACACCTGAAAAAGGAATGAAAAATGAAACTTCCAAAGCAAAGGAATCATCGGAGGCCAAGGACAAGGCATCTTCGTCGAGGTCTGTTTATTTAAGGAACCAAGCGGCGGCAAAGGATAAGAGGAAATCATATTTACCGTACCGGCAAGGTATTTTCGCAAATCTTAACAGTTTGGGGGGTAGAACTTTTCCTCCTTTTTAGCAGATTTTATTTATTCCAGTTTTTAAAAATGTATCGTGTATGTTAAATGAAGAACATGTGCAGCGAGATTCTGAATCGATTTAGGAAATTTTACTACATACAATAAATACTTACTACAACTAGAATACGCTGAATTGAGTCACTTTTACTTTTTCACTAAATAAATTTCATTTTTATTTATCCATTTTAGCATATAAAAAAAATTATTTTATCCTTAACATTAATTATTTATTTTTAAATTATTTTTCAAATCTACCGAGATTATACACTAATTAATATAAATATTATGATAAAATATATATTTTATTTATTAATTGTTGAAGAACGTGTAAAGTCAAAAGTGACTTAAAATTTGAATCTTTGAAGTGGAGTATAATTTTTAGAACTTGAAATTGTCTTTGGAGTTTGAACATGTATTTTACTTGGATTTTTTTTTTTAGTGAAAATGAAATATCTCCCAAAAATTGGTCTAAGCTAGTTTCTGAAACTTGAAACTATTTTGGAGATAAATTTTTAAAATCTGATAAAATTTCATGATGATTGAATAGATATTTGAAGATAAAATTTTAAAATTTAATCCAAAATTTATGGCTAAATGCTAGCTTAATGACACTGACCCAAGTTGTAAGCTTATTACCAATTCTAAAACCAGCTTTCGGTGTATTTTAGTGATCTGTTCTGTGGCTGGTTGTTGAGTTTGGTTAGCTAGGTTGGAATATATAGAACCAGGTGTGCAAATTGCTGCTTTATCAAATTGTTCATTCGATAGCTATATGACGGTTTTGATTGATTATAAATTTAAGAAAATTTAAAGACTTCGACACGCTAAACATATTCTTAAAATTTGCAGTACTAGTACTTATTAAAAATGATAGTTTATGCTTAAAAAAGCATGTCACAAGCTAAGAGTAAAATAAGAATTTTGAAATTAAAGAGTTCTCAAACATAAGTTGTGCCATTCATTTTAAAATGAGACGGGAAAAGGGTCATATTATGCCCTCAAAATTAAGGAAAAGGGTCATTGTCCTTCGTTAAAGTTTGAGGTCAAATATGTCTTTTCCATTATGAAAGTTATTATATTTATCCATTTTTAACAGAAATGTCACGTGAACGCCACGTGGATGTCACGTGGGAGATACATCAGCAGGTGGGACCCACATCACCTCCTCACTGAAGCAGGTGAAGAACTGACAGTGATGGGTGGGTGTAAAATGACGGGTATAGGACTTCGAATCTAATGGTGCAAGCCTCGACCGTCGATTGTAACCCCGGTGATCAGAAAATCGACGGCGGCGTTTAGGGTTTTAAATTTTTCGATTTGGGTGTTCTGGCGATTTTAGAAAGAATCAAACAACATGGGGGTGTCAAAATGACGGCGAGGTGATGGTGGTATACCTCACTCCCGTCGATTCAATCCAGTTCACCGGAGGACTGTCGGAGTTGGTGGTGACGGTACGGTGGAGGTACTGTAGGGGAGGGGGTCCGAAAATTTTAGAGGGAGAGTGACCGGAGCAGCTGGTGGTCGGATGAGCAGAGGGAGGAGAACAGTGGATGAGGTGATGTGGGTCCCACCTGCTAATGTGTCTCCCACGTGGCGTCCACGTGACATTTCTGTTAAAAATGGGCAAATATAACAACTTTCATAACGGAAAGGGCATATTTAACCCTAAACTTTAACGGAGGACAAATATGTCATTTTTCCTTAAGTTTAAGAACAAATATGACCATTTTCTCAATAAATTATAAAATGAACAACAAATAAATTATTCCACTATTTATTAGTGGCACCTTTTCCTTTTAAATTTAATTTTGTGAGTTCCATAATGATGCACGTAAGTTGAACTATTTCCTGCTAAATGAAAAAAGAATCGTATCTGATGAGTGATGGATCCTTTTCTGAATGAGCTTTCTGAAAAAAATAATTTTTTGATTATTTTTATCAATGAAAGAGTTATATATACAATTTATAATTTTCATAATAGAATTTTTTTATTCATATTCTAATCTTAAAATCTTATTTTATTTAGAGACTAATTATACCATTCTGACCTTTCTAAACAATACTATAGGGTAAGAATTACAATATGACAAGATAATCTATACCATTGGGATTATAATTAGGGTTGCACAAAATTCTCGGACCTGATCGGACTGAGGATCGAAAATCCAGAAAGGTCGGACCAAAGATCGAACAGAAAAATTCGGTCTGGTTCGGTCCAAGTTCGGTCCGGTCCGATCCAATATACACTAAAAATCGGAAAAAAAATTTCGAACCGGACCGATGATCAAATTTTCAGAAACGTAGGACCAAATACTTGGGAAATGTGACAACGATTTTAGTAGTGTTAACGTAATTTCACATTGATCACTATTGAAGAAAAGCAACTCATTCACATGCATTCACAAGTATCCATTATTTTCGTTTCACTTTTGTCAAAAGTTCCATGAAATCCGCCTTGTGCAATGTACTTGGGCCTCGCGCCTAAAACGATTTCATGATCTTTTTCTTGTTCTTAAAGTAAGTGAAAATTATATGAAAGTGATAGTGCAAATGACGTTTTGCATACTAAATTATGGTATTAACCTAGTAGTGCTATGTGTAGACTGTAAAAAGTTGTCTTCATCCGATATGTATATCAGCCCACTTAATATTTAATTACTTTTAATGTCTTCACATATATAGTGTCACTTTCTCATCTTAATGAATGACTTAAACATGACGAATAAATTATTATAATTTGATGTACATGTCAAATGTGGCAAAAAATTTACACAGTCTAGATTATCTTATGCAAGATCAAAATGTATATTATCATAAAGATATGCTAAGGTTCACTACACCCGTTTTAATTTGCTGGTTACATTTAAGGAATGATCTCAATGACCTTAAAGTTAAGGGATAAATTGAAATGTAAAAAGCAACCTAAAATTTCTATTTAATGATTCATCACACGTCAAATGAAATTGACGAGAACCACTTTGAGTTAGTATTATTCGATGATTTTTCAACAACTTGGAGCGTGCTACAAATATTAATGTTCATAAAGGTATAACTTTGCTAATATAATTATTTATTTATTAAAAGTAATTATGAAATATTTTAAATAGTAATAGTACTTGACTACAAAAGATGTAAAAGTGGTAGAAATAAAAGTACACACAAAATAAACTAACTAAAGTAAAATTCCCATAGTTGCAATTAAACTATGGGACTTTACTCTTTTATTTTGACAAACAAATTCCCATATTAGTAATTATCCAAGTAAAACATGAAGGATTAAGGTGTATTCAAAATTTGAATCTCTAAGGAAAAAGAAGTATTTGGAACAAGAAAAAAGTAAAAATCTCATAATAAGACTTTGTTACACCTCGTAATTTTAAGGCGATAATTAGAGAACGTAATTAAGGGAATAAGATTTGAATATTGGATATAAAGTATAATTATATATGCTAATCCGGAAATTAGTATCCGAAGAATGTAATTCCGGAATAAATTTTGAATACTACGAGTGTGACGATGGGAATTGATTATATTGGTTGGACATTTCAAAATTTATAGATTTTATATAAGATAAGTTATGTGGGAGATTGAGTTATTAATTGTGATGTTAATTTTAGTGGAGATGATAATAAGTGGATTTGGGGGAACTTGTGCCAAGCATGCAAGACCTTTCTAAAGCCCTTGTACCAATATATCTCTCCTCTCATTCCTCTCCCCTCCATTTTCGAAAATCAGCCCTTTCCACCTCCCCTCTCTTCTCAAACAGATTTTCATCTTCCATAGCTTAGTTATAGACCACATTAACTTCCTCTTCCAAGATTAGTCTTTCTATTAAATTTCTAAGCAATGTTAACTCCAAAATAGTGGGTATTTCGGCAGTGACTGGCCGAGAATGGCCATAAACTTTGAGCTTTGAAGATGAGTTATTTGGAAGAAAAACAAGTAAGATAGTCTCAAACTTGTAGAATATGTCATTTTGGGTTGAAGAAATGGTGAAAAATGGTGCAAAAAAGAGTGGAGTAGTGGTGTCGATTTAGGGACTGTTTTAGGCTAAAAATTAAGATAAGAACTCTTCTTTTTATGGAGTATTTGGAAGATTAAATGATGTTGTAGCTAAGAGATAAACTCATGTTAAAGAAGAATTGGAAATAAGAGATTGCATGTGATTGTTGTTGATGTTGTTGAGCCGAATGGAATGGCTATTACCGATTTTGGGGACTGTTTTGGTATACCTTGGATTTGATTGTTGTTATTGTTATCATTGTCACTAATTGCATGTTAAAATTGAAGGAAATCTTAACATTTAAAGTTGTATTTGATTATATGAAAGTATTGAAATATGAAATTGAATTTTAAGGAAGTTATGGATTTTTTGTGTGGTGAACCGTGACATGCAAATCGTTGAACATTGTTGTGATGTATTAGGGGTTGTTTTGATTGTATTATAATGCTGGAAATATAAGTTATGAACATGTATATACGTTGTGGTAATTACTAATACAAGTCTTAAAGGAATTAAAGTGTAGAAAAGTGTTATGTTGCAAACTATAAAACTTGCACTCTGTAACACCCCATTTTAAACCGGAGTCGAAAACAGGATTCTAGCGAACCCTGCTTGAATAAAAAGTGTTAGAAAGTAAATAAAAGTATTAAATGTTAAAAGAATACTAAAATTTAAAAGGGTTGCTAAAGGTGCTAAGGGTTCGCGGAGTCGCCACCTAATTAGTTTGGTGAATTAGGACACCTAAATGTCAACTTAGGTTAAAGTCAACACTAACTCCATTCTTTATGGTCTGCTAAACTTAGTGAGATTCTGGGTAAGGGTTCTTTATTAATCTAGAGGGAAGAGGTTAAGCACCCTCTAAGATCCGCTAACTTGCGGTTGTCCTGCCAAACCTAGGTTAAATTATTTGACTGAGAAATGCATGTTTTAGAAAATATTTAAAAGAAAGTATTTAAAACATATAAGATGTATTTTGACCAAAAGAAAATGTAAGATTTTGTTTTAATATATATAAAGTTAGTTTTGATGGAAAACATGCATTCATGAAGTAATAAAAAAAAACGTACGAAATTTATCTTATAAGGTATAATATAGAGGTACTAATGCAAAATCTGCTATGACAAAATATATGCTTATAGGATATGACAATGTGTATTATGCGAAGGCTAACGATCTTGCGATTTAAATAAATTTTTCTATGTGAGTGCTAATAGGAGTTCATAAAAATTATCTTCTCATGTTAGGATTTAGTAACTAATAATGCTTTGACTACCTAAATAATTATGCGAGTGGAGGATTACTAAACAGTTTGATTATAACTTAAGCAAGCTAAAATAATTAACTTAAAGGGGGGGAAAGCAAATTTCTAATGTCAATCTACTTTATAGTCTATTGGTTCAAGGTTTAACTATTATGAATATTCTACTAATTAATGTAGCGTTTAGACATATAATTTACAACAAATAAATGAATGGGGGCGGGATAGAAAATAATTAGAAGGATTCGAGGAATGGCGATGTCTTTCGCCTGCGGCTTTGGAATTCCGATGCGGATAGAGAAATGCACATAGATGCGGGTATTAATGGGTTGCGGCGAGTCTCGTATCGAGACTCTTCCCTTTGCTCCAAGGCATTGCGTTTCATGTAAAAAATAAGAAAGATAAGGATTAGTATATGTTTTATATCTTTATCAAATAACAAGCAATCATTGACACAATATCTAAACACATATGAATCACTTCATTTTAACAATAAGCAGACCCGAAATGCAAGAAACAGGTCAGGTTGGTAATCAGCAGGAAAATAATAAATGGCAAGACCGATAATTTTTTAAGTTTACGGGTCTTCCTTAAGGTAACAAATTACGGCAGCAGCACCAAAGCAATAGCAGCAAGATAACATTATTAGATTTAAAATTACAGTAGCAAAATACTATGGCGTGGCAGCAATACTGAAATAGCGGAACAACACCAAAACAATAACAAGCGTAACAAGCGATGGTAGCAAAACCAATAGTAACCAGTTATTTCTATTGCTTAGGAGGCTTTCTGGATGTACTAATTTAGAAATCTAAATAAGACAAACATATACATCTTAGTAGGCAACTCGGGTAATCAAGATAAGCTAAGCATGAATATCTTAAGGGGAGGGCTTATATGTAGATAATTAATATGTATCCACTTTATCAACAGTACCAGGAAGAAACGAGCATTTAGTATAGAAATCACTCAGCATAATAAGTACTCGAATTTGTGTCAGTGATTAAACAAGGTCGTGATCGAGAATCAGTGAGAAAATGGTTTAATCCGGACTTAAGCGGACAATGCAAAGCGGGAATGAATGCTCGTGGTCTTAGAACACACTATTATAACTACGTGGAGGCAATTATACTCGCGAATCAAATGAAATCTTGAGCGGTAAACACATGCTTAGGTTTACAACTTGCACAGCAAAGAGAGCATATATCTAACAGAGATTCTCTAGGTGGATGTAAACACATATTCATTTAGCCACTATCATTCTCACTATATCTATGCCTACTCCCAGACGATTTGAACTTGCAGACAGAATGTAAACATGTAAGACGCTAAACTAACATGTCATAACTGATTTCAATAAAGGAAAGGTTAACCCATACATCAGAACACTTGCTGAAATCGACATACATCATTCAATGTTAAATATAAACCCGACACGGCCTAAAGATATAAACAAACAAATGATGAATCAGAGAATCAACCATAACCAAGCACATCTAGGATCTAACAGGGATATGTTATACAGATTGAAGTCCAACATAAATACATTATATCAAATATCACATCATGTGACCGCCAAAGTGGTCATACATACGATATTGGAAGTTATATGGATTTAAGCAGTATACATATAGTTAAAATAGGTTCAATAATCAACTTAATACACCTAAGCCATCGAACGAAACGCATTCACATACATTAACATCAAGCGAAATCTTAAGACTTAGAAAGGTAAAATATTACCTTCTCCGAGCAGCGACCCGGGGCAGCGTATCAAGTCGTCGGTCCACTCGACGGGTTTCGGGTTTTGGATTTGCAATGCGAATGAAAGGGCGAGGTTTTGTTTGCTGGTTTTTGGCTGGAACTAAGAACGAAAAGGGTTCCAACTTCCTATTAGTACTACGCTGATCGTCTGGATGCTGAGCCCCCTGAAATGAACTCTACTGTTCGACTGCCATCTGCCTTGAATCGATGCTATGGGTTTCCTCCCTATTTTCGAATGTGGTTCCCCCCGTTTCTATGCTATGGGTATGCTGCCCTCCTGTGCTCGACTTGCATCTGCTTATATAGCCCTCCTTTGAGTTCTAATATGGTAAGCAATCGGTACTATGCTGGACTGCCATTTGGGTGCTGATTTTGTGCGACGTAACAGGTAAGGTAAGGAAATCGCTGAGAGATTTGAAGGATACTTGCTGGTTTTGAAGTGATTCGATAATGTAAATGATTTGAAGGATTTGGTAGGAAGATCTGGCTGGATGTGCATGGGTAAGAAAGGTAAGGAAGAGGTCGCCGGATTCTCAGGCGAGAATCACGGCGGCAGCGGCGTAATTAGGGTTGCTAGGGTTCTTAGCATCTAAGAGTGTCGAAAGACGATATAGGAAAGGAAGTGAAGGGCTGGGGGTTTGGGCCTCTGATAAGGGATAAAGGTGTGGGCCCGGGCGACGGATCACGGGTTAGCTGGGATAGTGGGCCGCGGGTTTGGGCTGGATAATTTAAAGGGTGGGCTGATTAGGGTAGTATTAAATTAGGTTGGTTTTAGGTGCTATTTAATTAATTAGTAGTAAATTAAATCAATAAATTGTGCTTAGGTTATTTAGGTGCTTTATTAAAATTATTACAAGAATAAAATGAGCGTGCTATTTAATTAGTGCTTGAGTTTAAATTATTATAAAGAAATAAAGACGGACGTGCTATTTAATTAATGCTTAATACTTTAGAATGCGGCGCTATTATTTAAAATCTTATTATTGTGCATTATTGCGAAGTTAAATTAAAAATGAATTTAGGTTAAATTATTTAAATGCTAAATGCAAGTATGATATCTAAGAATTGTTTAAAGCTTTTATAAATGCGTATTTATTAAAATGCATGTATTAGATTAAAATTGATTTTAAATTACAAATGATTATGAAATTCTCTTGCGTATTAATAAATGCGGCTATGCTACTTGCCACGTCATTGCTAAATTATTTATTTTATGTATTTATTAATTATTTAAGAATTACGTGAGCTTGAAATTAATTACTTGTAGCGGGACTCTAAGTGCTTAAAACTTTACGTAAGAGCGATGCCATTATTAAATTGTTTATTTATATGCGTATTTATATTTTATCATGCATTTTATTATAAAAATCATAAAGAATTATTTTACAAAATTAGTCTAATTTTATAGTTAATGGTGGGCGGGAGGGTCAAAATTGGGTGTCAGCAGTTGTCCTCTTTGTATGGAGATGATGGAAGAATCTTGGACAAAGGCGTTGACTCATGTAATTTTGTCTCGATCTCGAGTGAAAGGTTGGGCAATTAGGCGAGGTGATGTGGATTCAAAAAATTGTCGATGTCGAGTTATGGCGACCTTTGGGCTACCGTAGTCAAACACGAGGTGGGCTAACGCGGACTCAAAATTTGTCGGTGTCGAGTTATGGCGACCTTTGGGTTACCATGGTCAAAACACGAGGTGGGCTAATGCGGACTCGAAATTTGTCGATGTCGAGTTATGATGACAACGTGGTGTAGAGAAAAAAAATAAAATAAACGGGCTTGAACCTGGGGTGTACCGCTATGTCTTATGGTACTGGGTTTTATTGTGATGTGGAGCAGTAGGCCAGCGCTCGAGGCGGCTTACGCCGTTCGTTGGGAAGGTTGGCCCGACAAATTGCCAGGTTATTTGTAAGAGAAAATCCACGTTATGCTCCATCGTGTGCAGTTCCTGTAGATTGAAGCTAAGATAGAAGCATTAGTGCATAACTATCAAAACAAAATAATGTAAGAATGTAAATTTTGTGTTGTGGTTGTAGTCAAATCGTATATGAGATGATTAGATGATAAGCCGTCTTGTATAGGCGAGATGCGGATGGCGCCTTGTGTGGGCGTTATCGTGCTGTATGGGCGAAATGCAAATATCGCCTTGTATGGCGGAATCATCTTGTATGGGCGAAATGCAAATGGCGCCTTGTATGGCGTTCGTCTTGTATGGGCGAGATGCAAATGGCGCCTTGTATGGCGTTCGTCTAAATGTATGGGCGAGATCATATAACGCCTTGTATATGGCGTTATCGTAAATGTATGGGCGAAATGCAAATGGCGCCTGTATGGGTGGAATCGTCTTGTGTGGGCGAAATGCAAATAGCGCCTTGTATGGCGAATAAATGCTTGTATGGGCGAAATGCAAAATAGCGCCTTGTATGGCGTTATAAATCTTGTATGGGCGAAATGCAAATGGCGCCTTATATGGCGTTGTAAATGCTTGTATGGGCGAAATGCGAGATGGCGCCTTGTATGGCGGAGATAAATCTTATGGACGAAATGCAAATAGCGCCTTGTATGGCGTTATAAATGCTGTATGGGCGAAATGCAAATGGCGCCTTGTATGGCGTTATCGTCTTTTATGGGCGAAATGCAAATAGCGCCTCGTATGGCGTTATCGTCTTGTATGGATGAAATGCAAATGGCGTCTCGTATGGCGTTATAAATGCTTGTATGGGCGAAATGCAAATGGCGCTTGTATATGGCGGAATAAATCTTGTATGGGCGAAATGCAAATGGCGCCTTATGGCGTTATCTTCTGTATGGGCGAAATGCAAATGGCGCCTTGTATGGCGGAATAAATCTTGTATGGGCGAAATGCAAATGGCGCCTTGTATGGGCGGAATAAATGCTGTATGGGCGAAATGCAAATGACACCTTGTATGGCGGAATCGTCTTGTATGGGCGAAATGCAAAATAACGCCTTGTATGGCGTTATCGTCTTGTATGGGCGAAATGCAAATAGCGCCTGTATGAGCGTTGTAAATGCTTGTATGGGCGAAATGCGAATGGCGCCTTGTATGGCGGAATGTCTTGTATGGGCGAAATGCAAAATAGCGCCTTGTATGGCGTTATAAATCTTGTATGGGCGAAATGCAAATAGCGCCTTGTATGGCGTTATAAATGTATCGTCTTGTATGGGCGAAATGCAAATAGCGCCTTGTATGGGCGTTATCGTCTTGTATGGGCGAAATGCAAATGCGCCTCGTATGGCGTTATAAATCTGTATGGGCGAAATGCAAATAGCGCCTTGTATGGGCGTTATAAATGCTTGTATGGGCGAAATACAAATGGCGCCTTGTATAGGCGGAGATAAATGCTATATGGACGAAAATGCAAATAGCGCCTTGTATGGCGTTATAAATGTATGGGCGAAATGCAAATAGCGCCTTGTATGGCGGAATCGTCTTGTGTGGGCGAAATGCAAATGGCGCCTTGTATGGCGTTATAAATCTTGTATGGGCGAAATGCAAATGGCGCCTTGTGTGGCGTTATCGTCTTGTATGGGCGAAATGCAAATGGCGCCTTGTGTAGGCGTTATAAATCTTGTATGGGCGAAATGCAAATAGCGCCTTGTATGGCGTTATAAATGCTGTATGGATGAAATGCAAATGACATCTTGTATGGCGTTATAAATCTTGTATGGGCGAAATGCAAATGGCGTCTTGTATGGCGGAATAAATGCTTGTATGGGCGAAATGCAAATAGCGCCTTGTATGGGCGTTATAAATCTTGTATGGATGAGATGCTGAAATAGCGCCTTGTATGGCGTTCTCGTCTGTATGGGCGGGATGCGTATGCGCGCCTTGTATGGGCGTTCTCGTCTTGTATGGGCGAGATCATATAACGCCTTGTATGGCGTTCTCGTCTTGTATGGATGAGATGCAAATGGCGCCTTGTATGGCGTTCGTCTTGTATGGGCGAGATGCATATAACGCCTTGTATGGCGTTCGTGCTTGTATGGGCGAGATGCATATAACGCCTTGTATGGGTGTTCTTGTCTTGTATGGGCGAAATGCAAGTAGCGCGCTTGTATGGCGTTCTCGTCTTGTATGGGCGAGTGCATATGGCGCCTTGTATGGGCGTTATCGTCTGTATGGGCGAAATGCAAATGGCGCCTTGTATGGCGTTATAAATGCTTGTATGGGCGAAATGCAAATGGCGCCTTGTATGGCGTTCGTCTTGTATGGGCGAGTGCGTATAACGCGCCTGTATGGCGTTATAAATGCTTGTATGGGCGAAATACAAATAGCGCCTTGTATGGCGTTCGTGCTTATATGGGCGAGTGCGTATAACGCCTTGTATGGCGTTATAAATGCTTGTATGGGCGAAATGCAAATGGCGCCTTGTATGGCGTTCTCGTCTTGTATGGGCGAGTGCGTATAACGCCTTGTATGGCGTTATCGTCTTGTATGGGCGAAATGCAAATGACACACTTGTATGGGCGTTCTCGTCTTGTATGGGCGAGTGCGTATAACGCCTTGTATAGGCGTTATCGTGCTGTATGGGCGAAATGCAAATAACGCCTTGTATGGCGTTATCGTCTTGTATGGGCGAGATGCAAATAACGCCTCTAGGGCATGGATAAAATTTGTGTTATGCGTAATCAAAGCTAAATGAAATAATTAAAGTGTAAATGATGTAGCACGAGTACTTGAAAATGTGGTTTTTGCGAGATGTATTTGATGTAGACTTGTTGTAGATGAACTTCGTGAGCGGATCTGTTGTATTGGAATGTTGTTGTCCTCCTTGTTCCTGTCGACTTCCTTATCCGAAATCGGCGGTATTCTCCCATACTCTCTGTAACGCCCCATTTTAAACCGGAGTCGAAAACGGGAGTACTACGTACGGTTGATTCCTAAATGTATTTTAAGGAGTCGCCACCTAATTATTATAGTGAATTAGGACACTTTTTAAATAGCATAAAATGCTATAAATGATCTCCATTTAAAGGTCTGCAAAAGCTATATGAGATTCTGGATCAGGGTTCTTTATTATCCTAAAGGGAAGGGGTTAGGCATCCTTTAAGATCCGCTAGCTTGCGGTTGTCCGTTCAAACTTAGGTTTAATATTATTGTGATAACGTGTAATCTATAATTCTAAAAGTGTTTTAATTATTAAACTAGCCAAGAGACATTTGAACTATGCATGCAAATATTTAAAATAGATACATATTTGACAAAATGGTAATAACAGCAAATAATCATAGAAGATGTAATGAGAAGAAATTAACAACATTTCGCTTTTATTTTATTTTTTATGCGAATGTTTTAACTTTGAGGTGCGCCTCCGGGTACCTGCAAAGACACTTAGTAGAAGAGTTAATAAATAATAAATAAAAGCAAATAATCATAAAAGGTGTAATGAAGAGAAATTAGCAACATTTCGATTTTATCTTATGCGAATGCTTTAACTCTGAGGTGCGCCTCAAGATGCTGTGAATGCTTTAACTTTGAGGTGCCTCAGAATTTTCTGCAAAGGCACTTAGTAGAAGAGTTAGTAAATAATTAATAAATTACCAAACAGACACAATGCATGTATATATATAGATATATATGTAGAAGATATTGTAAAAATATATTTTTTATATAGTGTGGGCTCGGTAGTGTTATGCGAGGATACTAAGACATGAGAAGCGATATATCGCGGTGGCGATCGACTCGCCTCTGGTGAGCGATACTATGCATTCTCGTCTAATCTTTCACTTTCCTCCTTGCCCGCATATTAGTCTCGCTTACCGTGGAGGCCTCGGATCGGCGGATAAATCCTTAACTGGCCAAAGCGTAGTGTCGTGTTCAAAATCGGTTTAATACGAAAGTGTAGTGTCATGTTCAAAAATCGGTTTAATACCAAAGTGTAGTATCATTTTCAAAATCAATTCGTGAAAAAGAAAAATAAAGAAATCGGTCCTTTAACTTGCCAAAAACAAACGATAAACGGCGATCACAACCCGAATGGCGGGTGATAAAATGGTACGAAACGATGTCGGGCTCGGAAAGGTCGCCGGAAATTTCAGAACATACCCAAAATCGGAAAATCAGTAACAGCAAAACAGTGGGTAAAATCAGTAAAAAACATTAGTGAGCAAAATCACAGCAGTAGCGAAATTCAAACCAACAAGCGATGTCGGGCAATAGCCAAGCGAGCCTATTGTTCATAAAAGGGTATAACCCGTAGAACAGCGACAACCAAATTCGGATTAACAACGGTGGTAAGCGATGGCCAAGCGAGCAGCGACAATTATAAAACCAAAAGGGTATAACGGTGGAAACTTTAGTGACCAAGATCCTGATAGCGGCGAGAATCGAAGAGGGAAAGTGTATGGCGACCGTAGAATGATAATAATGGGGTTCGTTGAAGATAACGATTTCTTGAGAAAGAAAACGATTCGTTAACCAAAGTAGCGCAGTACCAAAAATAAAACGAAGCCAGTGCGGAGTTGTAAAACTCGGCGGATGTAAAACTACGAAATCGGTCGGATGAAAAATATGCCAACAAATCTAAAAATAGAACGAAACCGTCTTTGTGAGAGTGGCGGCGTCACTTCCGCAGCGAAGTCGCGGAGCAGCGCCACTTCTGCGAGGTTCGATGGGAGAGGGTCAGGCGACGGTATTAATGGGTGACGGGATTGGGGGTGTTCGACGGTGACTGGTGGTGGTGCACTGGTTCGAACTCCGGCGGCGTGACTTCGCCGGAGTTATGGCGGATGGTGAAAAGGGGACAGAGGGTTGTTGGCGACGGGAATGGCGTGGTGGAGTATGAGAGAGGGGTGCTTCTGCTGAGGCTGCGGCTGGTAGTGTGTCGGCTGAGGGTTTGTGTGAGAGAGAGAGACGACTGGGAAAGGTGACGGGAGCGGTGAGAGTGAGGGCTTCTGAGGGTTTAGAGAGGTGTTAGGCGTCAGGCCTCCTCTGCTGAGGCTGCGGCTGGTGGGTTTAAAAGAGAGGGGAGAGACCTAGGTTTAGGGTTTAGGGGTATTGGGCTTTGGGTGTTGGGTTAATTAATTAGGGTATTAGTGTTTAGGAGTTAATTTAGGTGTATTAATTAATTAGTGGTAAATTAAATTAATAAGTTGTGATTAAATTATTTAGGTGCTTACTAATCCGATTGTTATAAATGCGGGCGTGCTATTTAATTAGTGCTTAATAAAATTGAGTTATTTAAATGCTACATCTGGATAGGACTTCTTAATTCTTTTATGAATGCTATTATTAAAGCAGCGTATGTTAGATTATTATTTTATGTATTTATTATTTATTATTAAATTGTTTATTTATGTACGTATTAATGTTTTATTCTTTGCATTTTATTATTTTAAAATTATTAGAATTATTGTTGAAAATTAATGTAATTTTATAGTTAATAGTAGGCGGGAGGGTCAAAATTGGGTGTCAGCAGTTGTCCTCTTTGTATGGAGATGATGGAAGAATCTTGGACAAAGGCGTTGACTCATAGCCAATTTTGTCTCGACCTCAGTCACAATGTTGGGCAATTGGGCAAATTAGGCAAAGGTGGCGGACTCAAAATTGTCGATGTCGAGTTATGATGACATTGGGCTATGGTGCAAAAGTGAAGAAATAAAAATAAGCGGCTTGAACACAGGGTGTCTGCATGTGGCTTATGGTCTTGGGTTTTATGGTGATGTGGAGCAGGTGGACCAAGCGGCAGAGGCGCACGCGTTCGTTGGGAAGGTTGGCTGACAAATTGCCGGTTATTTGTAAGAGAAAATCCACGTTATTCTCCATCTTGTGCAGTTCCTGTAGATTGAAGCTAGGATAGAAGCATTAGTGCATAACTATCAAAACAAAATAATGTAAGAATGTAAATTTTGTGTTGTGGTTGTAGTCAAATCGTATATGAAATGATGTGATGATACGCCGTCTTGTATAGACGAGATGCAGATGGCGCCTTGTGTGGGCGTTATCGTCTTGTATGGACGAAATGCAAATGTCGCCTTGTATGGGCGGAATCATCTTGTATGGACGAAATGCAAATGACGCCTTGTATGGGCGTTATCGTCTTGTATGGACGAGATGCATATGACGCCTTGTATGGGCGTTTTCGTCTTATATGGACGAAATGCATATGACGCCTTGTATGGGCGTTATCGTCTCGTATGGACGAAATGCATGACACCTTGTATGGGCGTTATCGTCTTGTATGGACGAGATGCATATGACGCCTTGTATGGGCATTTTAAATCTTATATGGGCCGAGATCGTATAGCGCGCCTTGTATGGCGTTCTAAATCTTGTATGGGCGAGATCGTATAGCGCCTGTATGGCGTTCGTCTTGTATGGGCGAGATGCATATGGCGCCTTGTATGGCGTTCTCGTCTTGTATGGGCGAGATCGTATAACGCCTTGTATGGCGTTATCGTCTTGTATGGGCGAAATGCAAGTAGCGCCTTGTATGGCGTTATAAATGCTGTATGGGCGAAATGCAAGTGGCGCCTTGTATGGCGTTATCGTGTATGGGCGAAATGCAAATAACGCCTTGTATGGCGTTCTCGTCTTGTATGGGCGGGATGCTGAATGGCGCCTTGTATGGCGTTACCGTCTTGTATGGGCCGGGATGCATATGGCGCCTTGTATGGCGTTCCGTCTTGTATGGGCGAGATCGTATAACGCCTTGTATGGGCGTTCTCGTCTTGTATGGGCGGGATGCAAATAACGCCTTGTATGGCGTTATAAATCTTGTATGGGCGAAATGCAAGTGTGCGCCTTGTATGGCGGAATCATGCTTGTATGGGCGAAATACAAATGGCGCCTTGTATGGCGTTCTCGTCTTGTATGGGCGATATGCAAATGGCGTCTTGTATGGGCGAAATGCAAATGGCGCCTTGTATGGCGTTACCGTCTTGTATGGGCGAGATGCATAGCGCCTTGTATGGGCGTTCTCATGCTGTATGGGCGAGATCGTATGGCGTCTTGTAGGCGTTCGTGCTTGTATGGGCGAGATACATATGGCGCCTTGTATGGCGTTAAATGCTTGTATGGGCGGGATGCATATGGCGCCTTGTATGGCGTTCTCGTCTTGTATGGGCGGGATGCATATGGCGCCTTGTATGGCGTTCTCGTCTTGTATGGGCGAGATGCGTATAACGCCTTGTATGGCGTTCTCGTCTTGTATGGGCGGGATACATATAGCGCCTTGTATGGCGTTCTCGTCTTGTATGGGCGAAATGCAAATGATACCTTGTATGGCGTTATCGTGCTTGTATGGGCGAGATCGTATGGCGCCTTGTATGGCGTTCTAAATGCTTGTATGGGCGAGATGCATATAACGCCTTGTATGGCGTTCTCGTCTTGTATGGGCGAGATGTATATAACGCCTTGTATGGCGTTCTCGTCTTGTATGGGCGGGATGCATATAGCGCCTTGTATGGCGTTCGTCTTGTATGGGCGAGATCATATAACGCGCCTTGTATGGCGTTCTCGTGCTTGTATGGGCGAAATGCATATAGCGCCTTGTATGGCGTTCTAAATGTATGGGCGGGATGCAAATAACGCCTTGTATGGCGTTATCGTCTTGTATGGGCGAAATGCAAATGTCGCCTTGTATGGCGGAATCATGCTTGTATGGGCGAAATGCAAATAGCGCCTTGTATGGCGTTCGTCTTGTATGGGCGAGATGCAAATGGCGTCTTGTATGGGCCGAAAATGCAAATAGCGCCTTGTATGGCGTTCGTCTTGTATGGGCGAGATACGTATAACGCGCCTTATGGCGTTCTCGTGCTGTATGGGCGGGATCGTATAGCGCGCCTTGTATGGGCGTTCTCGTCTGTATGGGCGAGATGTATATAACGCCTTGTATGGCGTTCAAATGCTGTATGGGCGGGATCGTATAGCGCCTTGTATGGCGTTCGTCTTGTATGGGCGAGATCGTATAACGCCTTGTATGGCGTTCTCGTGCTGTATGGGCGAAATGCATATGGCGCCTTGTATGGCGTTACCGTCTTGTATGGGCGGGATGCAAATAACGCCTTGTATGGCGTTATCGTCTTGTATGGGCGAAATGCAAATGTCGCCTTGTATGGCGGAATAATCTTGTATGGGCGAAATGCAAATAGCGCGCCTTATGGGCGTTCGTCTTGTATGGGCGAGATGCAAATGGCGTCTTGTATGGGCGAAATGCAAATAGCGCCTTGTATGGGCGTTCTCGTCTTGTATGGGCGAGATGCAAATGGCGTCTTGTATGGGCCGAAATGCAAATGGCGCCTTGTATGGCGTTCTCGTCTTGTATGGGCGAGATCGTATAACGCCTTGTATGGCGTTCTCATGCTGTATGGGCGAGATCGTATGGCGTCTTGTAGGCGTTCTCGTCTTGTATGGGCGAGATACATATGGCGCCTTGTATGGCGTTCTCGTGCTGTATGGGCGGGATGCGTATGGCGCCTTGTATGGCGTTACGTGCTTGTATGGGCGGGATGCATATGGCGCCTTGTATGGCGTTCTCGTCTTGTATGGGCGAGATGCATATGGCGCCTTGTATGGCGTTCTCGTCTTGTATGGGCGGGATACATATGGCGCCTTGTATGGCGTTCTCGTCTTGTATGGGCGAAATGCAAATGATACCTTGTATGGCGTTCGTCTTGTATGGGCCAGGATACATATGGCGCCTTGTATGGCGTTCTAAATGCTGTATGGGCCGAAATGCAAATGATACCTTGTATGGCGTTATCGTCTTGTATGGGCGAGATCGTATGGCGCCTTGTATGGCGTTCTCGTCTTGTATGGGCGAGATGCATATAACGCCTTGTATGGCGTTCGTCTTGTATGGGCGAGATGTATATAACGCCTTGTATGGGCGTTCTCGTCTTGTATGGGCCAGGATCGTATAGCGCCTTGTATGGGCGTTCTCGTCTTGTATGGGCGAGATGCATATAGCGCCTGTATGGGCGTTCTCGTCTTGTATGGACGAAATGCAAGTGGCGCCTCTGAGGCATGGATAAAATTTGTGTTATGCGTAATCAAAGCTAAATGAAATAACTAAAGTGTAAATGATGCTTTGAGTCGAAAATGTGGTGATGTAGACTTGTTGTAGATGATCTTCGTGGCCCAGTTTGTTGTATTGGAATGTTGTTGTCCTCCTTGTTCTGTTGTCTGCAAAACTCACTCGAAAGAAAAATTGTAAGTTCGGGGAGGGTCGGCGATTTGTGTTGGCTCTTGATAATTGCAGCGTTGTCTTGTATGCGGACATGTAACCCATATCGATTTGAGTCTCGGTCAAAAAACATTTGTTGAAAAATATTCTATCTTGAGAAAATATAATTATATGTGCTAGTAGGAAATTATGTCGATATTTGAATAGTGACATGTTGTGAAACAAATCAAACTTCCTTATCCGAAACCGGCGGTATATATTCCCCCATACTCTCGGTGCTCATTCGTCGAACTCTCTTTTAAAATTTGTCGATTTTGGGACAAGGAACCCTTAGCGTAAATTAACCATGTCCATTGATGTTATTTGTAGTAAAACCCTTAAAATTGTCCCAGTTTATGTCGATCTTTCGAGCATATGGAATCATATTTGTCGGTGTCTTTTGTGGCTAAATCCTTAAAAATTGTCGATTTTGGTGTGGCCCAGGTCGGATATATGTCGTCGTCGGACATAATGCGATAACGTCGTTATGCGGGCGCGTTCTTCTTGCTCACTGTAGAATAAATGCTCGCAAGCTAAGCTCGAGAAAAGGTTAGTGTATAACTGCTAAAACAAATGATAAATATTTGAGAAAGGCAATTATGTGGGTAGAGATGTCGTCCCTGAGATGTTTCCTTGCAACTGGCGAATTGCCATGATGCCTTTGTTGTGTGCTTTACGCCCGAGCATGATGCGCCAGACTTTGTTGCGGACTTTTGAATTTTGACTGCTGATTGTGGATGCCCCTTTCTGCTGCTGCTGCTTTTGCTGCGGACTTTGGATTGTTGTCATCCTCTGTCTTTCTTTGCCTTTTCTTATACGCTATCTGAAGAAACTTTTGCGTATTTTACGCCCGGCTATTGCACTTTGCTTACATTAATATGAAAAGACTGCGCTCGAAGAAAATTTATGAGTTTTGGGGATCGATTCGTATTTGACCGTCGCCTTGTCCGCGATATCGGCGTGGCTGTTTGGACTTGCAATCCCTGTTTGGTTTCCTGCTTTCGGCCTGCAGGGTTGCCATTTGCTGCGGTATTTGGCGAGGTGTTGATCATTGGTGTTTCTCCTTTCCAAAGCCTCTGCATCCTCTACGGGAACGGGGACGAGTCCTAAGTTGTTTCGTCTTACGGATTAGTCATTTATTGGATGATTGTGCTTACGCGATCAGCGAATCAACCTTTTGGGGATAAGCTAGACAAAAATAAACCTTTAACAAATGAAGCAAACGAGTTAGTATAATATGCAAAAGTTGCCTTGATATATACTAATAAGCAAATTGCAAATCAAGTGCGTGTTCTAACATGTTTGGGACCTCTTTATGCGGTAGGCCTAAGCGTCAAATATGCGAGTCATGATGGATTTGTCCAAGTCGCCCATGTAATGCTTTTGTTGGAAATGGCGACCAAATGACGGTGCACTTTTTCCAATTTGACATGACATGATTAGGTTTGGATTTGTCTATCATTGCGAGCTACACATAATATCTTTGGTTGGTCGTTGGGTCGTGAAAAACCCGTCGACAAGTTTGGTGTTTTCCTAATTGTGGTGTCGATGCCAAGGCCGACCCACCTAAGGTAAATCGTGCATGCCACTAAAATAAAGGTGGTATAGCTCTATCTTAAGTTTCTAAGATTTGGCTTTTCTAGGCCTTGAGTTCAGGCGAATGACTTCAGTGAGAAGGCTACGCGACCACGGTTGGACGGATTCTCGCGCAAAATACCAACTCTCTTAAATGTGGGTGTTTGAAAGAAATTTGCAGTGCATAAAGCACATCCGCGTGTGAGTGTGTGATTGTGTGAATTATTCAGAGTGGAAGAAATATGAG
The DNA here is from genome assembly GCA_029844215.1 of Przewalskia tangutica. Lineage (NCBI taxonomy): Eukaryota > Viridiplantae > Streptophyta > Magnoliopsida > Solanales > Solanaceae > Przewalskia > Przewalskia tangutica. The sequence continues at coordinate 109,153,413 of CM056733.1, read as the reverse complement.
CGGAATGTCAGTTTAAGGGAAGCAGTAAAAGCAAATAACAATTAAAACAGTTAAGCATACAAAATTAAAGTAAGCAATTTTAAGGCATTTAAAACAAATAAAAGCAAATAAGGCCAAGCAATAATAAACCTAGGTTTGCTATGGTTAAGAACACAGTATCCCGGTGGAGTCGCCATCTACGCCATTTTAAGCGAGTCGGCGGGAGTACTACGTACGGTTGATTCCTAAATGTATTTTAAGGAGTCGCCACCTAATTATTATAGTGAATTAGGACACTTTTTAAATAGCATAAAATGCTATAAATGATCTCCATTTAAAGGTCTGCAAAAGCTATATGAGATTCTGGATCAGGGTTCTTTATTATCCTAAAGGGAAGGGGTTAGGCATCCTTTAAGATCCGCTAGCTTGCGGTTGTCCGTTCAAACTTAGGTTTAATATTATTGTGATAACGTGTAATCTATAATTCTAAAAGTGTTTTAATTATTAAACTAGCCAAGAGACATTTGAACTATGCATGCAAATATTTAAAATAGATACATATTTGACAAAATGGTAATAACAGCAAATAATCATAGAAGATGTAATGAGAAGAAATTAACAACATTTCGCTTTTATTTTATTTTTTATGCGAATGTTTTAACTTTGAGGTGCGCCTCCGGGTACCTGCAAAGACACTTAGTAGAAGAGTTAATAAATAATAAATAAAAGCAAATAATCATAAAAGGTGTAATGAAGAGAAATTAGCAACATTTCGATTTTATCTTATGCGAATGCTTTAACTCTGAGGTGCGCCTCCGGGTACGCGAATGCTTTAACTTTGAGGTGCGCCTCCGGGTACCTGCAAAGGCACTTAGTAGAAGAGTTAGTAAATAATTAATAAATTACCAAACAGACACAATGCATGTATATATATAGATATATATGTAGAAGATATTGTAAAAATATATTTTTTATATAGTGTGGGCTCAGCTAGTGTTATGCCAAGGATACTAAGACATGAGAAGCCAATATCGTCACGGTGGCGGTCGACTCGCCTCCTGGTGAACGATACTATGCATTCTCGTCTAATCTTTTCACTTTCCTCCTTGCCCACATATTCCGTCTCGCTTACCATGGAGGCCTCCAGATCGACGGATAAATCCTTCTTTGGCCAAAGCGTAGTGTCATGTTCAAAATCAGTTTAATACCAAAGTGTAGTGTCATGTTCAAAAATCAGTTTAATACCAAAGTGTAGTATCATTTTCAAAATCAATTCCAGCAAAAGAAAAATAAAGAAATCGGTCCTTTAACTTGCCAAAAACAAACGATGAAACCAATGATCACAACCCCGAATGGCGGGTGATAAAATGGTACGAAACGATGTCGGGCTCGGAAAGGTCGCCGGAAATTTCAGAACATACCCAAAATCGGAAAATCAGTAACAGCAAAACAGTGGGTAAAATCAGTAAAAAACATTAGTGAGCAAAATCACGTGATGGCGAAATTCAAACCCAACAACGATGTCGGGCAATAGCCAAGCGAGCCCTGTTGTTCATAAAGGGTATAACCCGTAGAAACAGCGACAACCAAATCGGATTAACAACACGGTGGTAAGCAATGGCCAAGCGAGCAACGACAATTATAAAACCAAAGGGTATAACGGTGGAAACTTTAGTGACCAAGATCACAATAGCGGCGAGAATCAAAGAGGGAAAGTGTATGGCGACCATAGAATGATAATAATGGGGTTCGTTGAAGATAACGATTTCTTGCAGAAAGAAAAAGCGATTCGTTAACCAAAGTAGCGCGGTACCAAAAATAAAACGAAGCCCAAGGTCGCGGAGTTGTAAAACTCGGCGGATGTAAAACTCTGAAATCAGTCGGATGAAAAATATGCCAACAAATCTAAAAATAGAACGAGCCATGCTTTGAGAGTGGCGGCGTCACTTCCGCGGCGAATCGCCGAGCAACGCCACTACTGCGAGGTTCGATGGGAGAGGTCGAGCGGCGGTATTAATGGGTGACGGGATTGGGGTGTTCGACGGTGGCGGTGGTGGTGTTGGTTCGAACTCGTGGCGTGACCGCGGAGTTATGGCGGATGGTGAAAAGGGGACAGAGGGTTGTTGGCGACGGGAATGGCGTGGTGGAGTATGAGAGAGGGGTGCTTCTGCTGAGGCTGCGGCTGGTAGTGTGTCGGCTGAGGGTTTGTGTGAGAGAGAGAGACGACTGGGAAAGGTGACGGGAGCGGTGAGAGTGAGGGCTTCTGAGGGTTTAGAGAGGTGTTAGGCGTCAGGCCTCCTCTGCTGAGGCTGCGGCTGGTGGGTTTAAAAGAGAGGGGAGAGACCTAGGTTTAGGGTTTAGGGGTATTGGGCTTTGGGTGTTGGGTTAATTAATTAGGGTATTAGTGTTTAGGAGTTAATTTAGGTGTATTAATTAATTAGTGGTAAATTAAATTAATAAGTTGTGATTAAATTATTTAGGTGCTTACTAATCCGATTGTTATAAATGCGGGCGTGCTATTTAATTAGTGCTTAATAAAATTGAGTTATTTAAATGCTACATGCCGATAGGACTTCTTAATTCTTTTATGAATGCTATTATTAAAACGCGTATGTTAGATTATTATTTTATGTATTTATTATTTATTATTAAATTGTTTATTTATGTCTGTATTAATGTTTTATTGCTGCATTTTATTATTTTAAAATTATTAGAATTATTGTTGAAAATTAATGTAATTTTATAGTTAATGACTGGACGGGAGGGTCAAAATTGGGTGTCAACACTCTCGATGCTCCGCTGCCGTCAGGCTCTCTTTTAAAATTTGTCCCAGTTTTGGGACATGGAACCCCTTGGGTAAATTAACCATGTCCATTGATGTCATTTGTAGCAAAGTCCTTAAAATTGTCCCAGTTTATGTCGATCTTTTCGAGCATATGGAGTCATATCTGTCGATGTCATTTCGTGGCGAAGTCCTTAAAAATTGTCTCAGTTCTGACTGGCGGAACTGAGTCAGATATATGTTGTCGCCTGGACATAATGCTGATAACGTCGTTGCCCGGACGTGTTAATGTTGCTCCTGTGGAATAAATGTTCCTGCAAGCTAAGCTTGAAAAAAAAAAAAGTTAGTGTATAACTGTTAAAACAGAATGATAAATTTTTTAGAAAGGCAATTATGTGGGTAGAGATGTCGTCCCTAAGATGTTTCCTTGCAACTGACGAATTGCCATGATGCTTTTGTTGTGTGCTTTATGCCCGAGCTGATGCGCTAGACTTTGTTGCGGACTTTTGAATTCTGACTGTTGATTGTCGGTGCCTCTCTCTCGAGCATATGGAATCATATTTGTCGGTGTCCTTTCGTGGCGAAGTCCTTAAAAATTGTCCCGATTTTGGTAATGGCCGAGTCGGATATATGTCGTCGCTGGACATAATCTTGATGCGTCGTTGCTGGGCGTCTTGCTGCTTTGCTCTGTAGAATAAATGCTCCTGCAAGCTAAGCTTGAGAAAACGTTAGTGTATACCTGTTTAAACAAAATGATAAATATATATGAGAAGTGCAATTTTATGGGTAGAGATGTCGTCACGTCGCGGATGAATCGAGATGATGTCCTTGACGGACATGCTAAATGCCGAATGATTAATTGCCATGATGCCTTTGTTGTGTGCGATCGTGGGTTGCCAATTTGACTTTATGCAGAGTTGATGCGCTAGGTTTTGTTGCGGAACTACGAACTTTGGCTCTTGTTGGTTGATGCCCTTTCTGCTTTGTTGTTGTCATCTTACGCCTTTCTTTGCTTTTTATACATTAATATGAAAAGACTGCGCTCGAGAGAAAATTTTGTGAGTTTTGGGGTGGTCGATTCGTATTTGACTTCGCGCCTTGTTCCTTGACATCTGCGTGCACGGCTGTTTGGACTTGCAACCATGCAGTCTCTACATTGTCCCAGTTTTGAAAAGGGTGTTTGGCCTAAAGGAAGTTTCTTGTGTATTTGTTATTTTCAGAACGAATGGAAAGTTTCCTAATGGAGTGACCGAAGCCGATTTAGGCGCCACGTATCCCGTGAGGAATCGGTCATGGCGTAGTTCATTACAAGCAAATTTTGGGTAAAATTCTAAAGGTGGGGCCAGGCGATGTGGCGCCACGTATCCGCCAAAGGAATCAGGTCGAACGTAGTTCCAATTACAAGCAAAAGAACAATTGGGATTTTTCTAAAAGGTGGGACCGAAGCCGATATGGCCGCCTACGTATCCACCAAGGGAATCAGGTCTAACGTAGTTCCAATTACACAAGCCAAAACAAAGGAAAGCATTATTAAAGCTTAAATACGAGTCTTGAATTATTCTGCTAAATTAAATTGTTCTTTCTTATCCGGGCTCTAGGCGGACCAGAACAAGGGTGTCAATCCAACCAATACGCCTTCTTGCTCTGCGTCATGGCTGGCTGGGTCTTCATGCTGCTATCAATATCTTCTTCTTTTGGCTTCTGCGTGGTGCATGCTCGGATAAATGACCGATTCAGGCGGAGCGGGCTTTGGCCAGGGAACACCTCTCTTCCTTTGGGGTTCATTGTACTCATTGGGGTAAGCATCCTCCACCTGAATGACTCCTTCCTTGATCAGCTCCCTTACTTTGTCTCTGAGTGTATAACACCTTCCCATTGTCGTGTCCGATGGCTCCAGAATGGTATGCACATCTTTTGTTCCCATCATGAGCTTTGGACTTGGGATTGGGCACATTCTTTGGAATTGGCTGGAGTATCCCTGCAAAACTCAACCTCTCGTACAACTGCGACAAAGGCTCGGCTAAATGGGTGTATATTTTGGCTGGCCTTTCTGTGGTATTTAGGCGGGGTGCGAAGATGTTTGGTGGACGGGCTTTTGGCAGTGGCGTATACACGTGTGGGTATCGCAAGGGATTGTCATATGTATTGCGAAAGTGGGTTTGTGGCGGCCTTTGGTTTGTGTTTAGCTGGAGTACGTTAGGCATTCGGTTTTGTGTGGGACATATGGGTGCATTATATATTGGCTGAATGGGATATGTAGTAAGCGGGTATTGGTAATAATTTGGAGGTTTTTGACTGTTTTGGTTATTTGCAGTGACGAGTGCTCTGGTGAGGTTCTTGAGCCTTTTGATTTCGGCCTGCAGGGTTGCCATTTGCTGTGGTAATTGTGCGAGCTGCTCGACCGGATCTATGCTGCCTTTTTCTTCTGAGACCCCTGCTTTGCCTATAGGAACCAAGACAGGTTCCGGCTCGTTCCGCTCAGATGTCCTTGAATCAGACATGTCGCTGGACCGTGCCTTTGATCTTGTGAAATATTGATGCTCTGCCATTGCTTAGTCAAATACAAATCGACCTTTGGGGAGATGGTAAATCCTTCTAAAAATGCAACAAACGGTGTTAGCATAAAGCACATAATTTGCGGGTATGTAGCAGATATATTGCACATAGCACATTCAAATGTTTCCTAACATGCACGGGGACCTCTTTATGCCAGAGGTAGGCCTAAACGTCACATATGCGAGGTCATGATAGATTTGTCCAAGTCGTCCAACCATAATGCTTTTGTTGGAAATGACGACCAAATGACGGTGCACTTTTTCCAATTTTAGCATGTCATGATTAGGCTTGGATTTGTCTGTCATTGTCACGCTACACATAATATGCTGGTTGGTCGTTGGGTTGAGAAACCCGTCGACAAGTTTGGTGTCTTCCTAATTGTGGTGTCGATGCAGGCCGACCCACCTAAGGTAAATGCATGCATGCCCTAAAATAAAGGGTGGTATAGCTCTATCTTAAGTTTCTAAGATTTGGCTTTTCTAGGCATGAGTTCAGGCGGACAACTCAGTGAGAGGCTCTGCGACCACGGTTGGGCCAGGATTCTCGCGCAAAACACCAACTCTCTTAATTTTGGGTGTTTGAAAGAAATTTGCAGTGCGTGGCACCCGCGTGTTGTGTGTGATAGTGTGAATTTTCCAGAGTGGAAGAAATATGAGCGGAATGCCAGTTTAAGGAAAGCAGTAAAACATGTAGCAATTAAAATAAATAAAACAAAATACAGCACACAAAATTTAAATGCAAAAAAGTAATGCCAAATAATAACCCTAGGTCTGTTATGGTTAAGAACCTTAAATCCCCAGTGGAGTCGCCATCTGTAACACCCCATTTTAAACCGGAGTCGAAAACGGGATTCTAGCGAACCCTGCTTGAATAAAAAGTGTTAGAAAGTAAATAAAAGTATTAAATGTTAAAAGAACACTAAAATTTAAAAGGGTTGCTAAAGGTGCTAAGGGTTCGCGGAGTCGCCACCTAATTAGTTTGGTGAATTAGGACACCTAAATGTCAACTTAGGTTAAAGTCAACACTAACTCCATTCTTTATGGTCTGCTAAACTTAGTGAGATTCTGGGTAAGGGTTCTTTATTAATCTAGAGGGAAGGGGTTAATCACCCTCTAAGATCCGCTAACTTGCGGTTGTCCTGCCAAACCTAGGTTAAATTATTTGACTGAGAAATGCATGTTTTAGAAAATATTTAAAAGAAAGTATTTAAAACATATAAGATGTATTTTGACCAAAAGAAAATGTAAGATTTTGTTTTAATATATATAAAGTTAGTTTTGATGGAAAACATGCATTCATGAAGTAATTAAAAAAAACGTACGAAATTTATCTTATAAGGTATAATATAGAGGTACTAATGCAAAATCTGCTATGACAAAATATATGCTTATAGGATATGACAATGTGTATTATGCGAAGGCTAACGATCTTGCGATTTAAATAAATTTTTCTATGTGAGTGCTAATAGGAGTTCATAAAAATTATCTTCTCATGTTAGGATTTAGTAACTAATAATGCTTTGACTACCTAAATAATTATGCGAGTGGAGGATTACTAAATAGTTTGATTATAACTTAAGCAAGCTAAAATAATTAACTTAAAGGGGGGAAAGCAAATTTCTAATGTCAAGCTACTTTATAGTCTATTGGTTCAAGGTTTAACTATTATGAATATTCTACTAATTAATGTAGCGTTTAGACATATAATTTACAACAAATAAATGAATGGGGGCGGGATAGAAAATAATTAGAAGGATTCGAGGAATGGCGATGTCTTTACTTTGCGGCTTTGGAATTCGATGCGGATAGAGAAATGCACATAGATGCGGGTATTAATGGGTTGCGGCGAGTCGTATCGAGACTCTTCCACTTTGCTCCAGGCATTGCGTTTCATGTAAAAAATAAGAAAGATAAGGATTAGTATATGTTTTATATCTTTATCAAATAACAAGCAATCATTGACACAATATCTAAACACATATGAATCACTTCATTTTAACAATAAGCAGACCCGAAATGCAAGAAGCAGTCGGAGTTGGTAATCGTGGGAAAATAATAAATGGCAAGACCGATAATTTTTAAGTTTGGGTCTTCCTTAAGGTAACAAATTACGGCAGCACCAAAGCAATAGCGACAAGATAACATTATTAGATTTAAAATTACGATAACAAAATACTATGGCGGCAGCAACAATACGAAATAGCGGAAACAACACCAAAACAATAACAAATGAGCAGTGGTAGCAAAACCAATAGTAACGATTATTTCTATTGCTTAGGAGGCTTTACGGATGTACTAATTTAGAAATCTAAATAAGACAAACATATACATCTTAGTAGGCAACTCGGGTAATCAAGATGAGCTAAGCATGAATATCTTAAGGGGAGGGCTTATATGTAGATAATTAATATGTATCCACTTTATCAACAGTACCAGGAAGAAACGAGCATTTAGTATAGAAATCACTCAGCATAATAAGTACTCGAATTTGTGTACCGTGATTAAACAAGGTCGTGAATCGAGAATCGAGCGAAAATGGTTTAATCCGGACTTAGCGGACAATGCAAAGGCGGGAATGAATGCTCGTGGTCTTAGAACGCTATTATAACTACGTGGAGGCAATTATACTCACACGAATCAAGCGAAATCTTTGACGGTAAACACATGCTTAGGTTTACAACTTGCTGACTAAAGAGAGCATATATCTAACAGAGATTCTCTAGGTGGATGTAAACACATATTCATTTAGCCACTATCATTCTCACTATATCTATGCCTACTCCCAGACGATTTGAACTTGCAGACAGAATGTAAACATGTAAGACGCTAAACTAACATGTCATGGCGATTTCAATAAAGGAAAGGTTAACCCATACATGAACAACTGTGAAATCGACATACATCATTCAATGTTAAATATAAACCCGACACGGCCTAAAGATATAAACAAACAAATGATGAATCAGAGAATCAACCATAACCAAGCACATCTAGGATCTAACAGGGATATGTTATACAGATTGAAGTCCAACATAAATACATTATATCAAATATCACATCATGTGACCCTTAAAGTGGTCATACATACACAGTATTGGAAGTTATATGGATTTAAGCAGTATACATATAGTTAAAATAGGTTCAATAATCAACTTAATACACCTAAGCCATCGAACGAAACGCATTCACATACATTAACATCAAGCGAAATCTTAAGACTTAGAAAGGTAAAATATTACCTTCTCAGAAGCGGCGACAGGCGGCGTATCAAGTCGTCGGTCATTCGACGGGTTTGGGTTTTGGATTTGCAATGCGAATGAAAGGGCGAGGTTTTGTTTGCTGGTTTTTGGCTGGAACTAAGAACGAAAAGGGTTCCAACTTCCTATTAGTACTCTGATCGATGCGGATCTGAGCCACGAAATGAACTCTCTTGTTCATTGCCATCCGCCTTGAATCGATCTTATGAGTTTCCTCCTATTTTGAATGTGGTTCCCAGTTTCTATGCTATGGGTATCGCCCTCCCGTGCTCGACTTGCATGCCTTATATAGCCCTCCTTTGAGTTCTAATATGGTAGCAATCGGTCTTATCTTTGAATTTGCCGTTTAGGTCTTGATTTTGTGCGACGTAACAGGTAAGGTAAGGAAATCGCTGAGAGATTTGAAGGATACTTGCTGGTTTTGAAGTGATTCGATAATGTAAATGATTTGAAGGATTTGGTAGGAAGATCTGGCTGGATGTGCATGGGTAAGGAAGGTAAGGGAGAGGTCGCCGGATTCTCAGGCGAGAATCACGGCGACGAAGGCGTCGACTGTAATTTAGGGTTGCTAGGGTTCTTCTTGTCTAAGGGCTGGGGGTTTGGGCCTTTGATAAGGGATAAAGGTGTGGGCCCGGGCGACGGATCACGGGTTAGCTGGGATAGTGGGCCGCGGGTTTGGGCTGGATAATTTAAAGGGTGGGCTGATTAGGGTAGTATTAAATTAGGTTAGTTTTAGGTGCTATTTAATTAATTAGTAGTAAATTAAATCAATAAATTGTGCTTAGGTTATTTAGGTGCTTTATTAAAATTATTACAAGAATAAAATGGGCGTGCTATTTAATTAGTGCTTGAGTTTAAATTATTATAAAGAAATAAAGACGGACGTGCTATTTAATTAATGCTTAATACTTTAGAATGCGGCGCTATTATTTAAAATCTTATTATTGTGCATTATTGCGAAGTTAAATTAAAAATGAATTTAGGTTAAATTATTTAAATGCTAAATGCAAGTATGATATCTAAGAATTGTTTAAAGCTTTTATAAATGTGACGCTATTAAAATGCATGTATTAGATTAAAATTGATTTTAAATTACAAATGATTATGAAATTCTCTTGCGTATTAATAAATGCGGCTATGCTACTTGCCACGACGTCATTGCTAAATTATTTATTTTATGTATTTATTAATTATTTAAGAATTACGACAGAGCTTGAAATTAATTAACGCGGGCGCGGGACTCTAAGTGCTTAAAACTTTACGTAAGACGCGATGCCATTATTAAATTGTTTATTTATGTCTGTATTTATATTTTATCGCTGCATTTTATTATAAAAAATCATAAAGAATTATTTTACAAAATTAGTCTAATTTTATAGTTAATGACTGGACGGGAGGGTCAAAATTGGGTGTCAACAGTTGTCCCTCTTTGTATGGAGATGATGGAAGAATTTTCGGACAAAGACGTTGACTCATAGCCAATTTTGTCTCGATCCTCAGAATTGAAAGGTTGGGCAATTAGGCAAGGCTGACGTGGATTCAAAAAAATTGTCCCAGTGTCGAGTTATGACGACACTGGGCTACCATGGTCAAACACGAGGTGGGCTAGCGGACTCAAAATTTGTCGATGTCGAGTTATGGCGACCGGGTTACCATGGTCAAAACACGAGGTGGGCTAATGCGGACTCGGAAATTTGTCGGTGTCGAGTTATGATGACCTTTGGTGTGGTGTAGAGAATAAAAATAAAATAAGCGGGCTTGAACACAGGGTGTACGCTATGGCTTATAGTCTTGGGTTTTATTGTGATGTGGAGCAGTAGACCGGCCTCGAGGCCGCTTACGCCATTCGTTGGGAAGGTTGGCCCCAACAAATTGCCGGTTATTTGTAAGAGAAAATCCACGTTATGCTCCATCTTGCGGTTCTGTAGATTGAAGCTAAGATAGAAGCATTAGTGCATGCATCAAAACAAAATAATGTAAGAATGTAAATTTTGTGTTGTGGTTGTAGTCGAATCGTATATGAAATGATGTGATGATCTGCCGTCTTGTATAGGCGAGATGCAGATGACGCCTTGTGTGGCGTTATCGTCTTGTATGGACGAAATGCAAATGTCGCCTTGTATGGCGGAATCATCTTGTATGGACGAAATGCAAATGGCGCCTTGTATGGCGTTCGTCTTGTATGGACGAGATGCAAATGACGCCTTGTATGGGCGTTCTCGTCTTGTATGGACGAGATGCATATGACGCCTTGTATGGGCGTTATCGTCTTGTATGGACGAAATGCAAATGACGTCTTGTATGGGTGGAATCGTCTTGTATGGACGAAATGCAAATGACGCCTTGTATGGGCAGAATCGTCTTGTATGGACGAAATGCAAAATGATTTCGTGGACAGGCATCCACATGATTTACCGAGTCCCAGAATGGGCCGGGTACGGTATGTATACGTATATGACTTCATTCACCGAATCCCATAATGAGCCGGGTACGGTATATGTTATGGACATACAGTTGACTCTCATTTTTATAAGGCACCGTTGACTCTCATTTTTATATGACACAATTGTATTGATATTTTGATTATTATACATGTTCATGTTATCCTTTGACCAGTTATGATCTTCTTTACAATACTTCATGTTTTACATACTCAGTACATTATTTTGTACTGACCCCCTTTCCTCGGGAGGTTGCGTTCATGTCCGCAGGTACAGGTACTAAGTTTGGTGATCCTCCAGTCTAGGATTCATGTTCAGCTGTTCGGAGAGCTCCATTAATTCGGAGCTTAGTCATTTTGGTACAGAACCTTATTTTCGGACTTATGCATATTTAGGGGCACAACGGGGCCCTGTCCCGTCATATTTCATTACCGTATTCTTAGAGGTCTGTAGACAGTTGTGGGTGGTAAATGTGTTTTTGTATGTGTACGGTTGTGAGCCGTTTTGGATATCTCCATGTACAGTGGCGGCCTCGTCGGCTTGCCTATTTTGTTATATGAATTAGCTGTGTGTGAAGTCCCAAATTATTGTTACCTTTTTCACATTCGAGGACGAATGTTGCTTAAGGAAGAGAGAATGTGAAGTCCCAAATTATTGTTACAATAACAAAAAATAACATAATACAAAAAGAAATTATTCTCCTCAAGAAATTGAAGTAATTATACTATATACAACACTTCGATCCTATTTTATATCTATGTTACGTCCATTTAAATGGGGGTCCAATTTGAGAGCTATTTTATATCTATGTTACGCCCATTTAAATGGGGTACAATTTGGAAGCTTATATAATAACATTATGTGTCTACTCTAATATAATATAAAGGATATATATTAGTAAAAGAAAGACATTTACATGAATTGCCTTTGGGAGCAAAAGAATAATGAAAAGAAGAGTCAATGTATCTGTTTCATTCCTAGCCATTAAGAGGAACAAATATAAAATTTACAATTTTCACGTTTTTATTGTTCAGTCCAAAGGGTAAGGAAAAGAAGAGTCAATGTATCTGCTCCATTTATAGCCATTAAGAAGAACACATATTTACGTTAGCGTTCAGCCATCAAATGCACATTCTTTTCCCTTCCCCCCTCATATTTAATTCTCCTCTAACTCTTGTCCTTCTACCTCCTTTATGTTTCACACAAATACCTCAAGTATATGGTACTTATACACAAACAAAGTATCCACCACAAAGGATAGAAAAATCAGAGAAAAAAAATAAGTGAATAAGAAGAAAACAAATCTGAAAAAAATACCAAGAGGGCAAGAAGAACTAGAATAAAAAATACTAAGGAGCAAGGGTCACTTTTAACAATCGAACAACAATCATTTTTGCGTTTATAAGGTGAGTTTTCTCACTCAGAAATTCTTGGTAACATCCTTTATTTTAAGTTAAATCATGTTAGAATAAGAGTTGGGTGTTGAAAAGAAATATTGAACTTTTAATTGTTTAGACAACTAGTTGCGTCATGAACTTTACAAACTGTTCTCACTGAGTTATAATTGTTAGAATTTGATGAAATTCGGAAGAATTGTACACCTCTCTGTTATGATCATATAGAACAAAAAATGAGGTAAAATGGACTTACGGTTTAGGAGTTATCATCGTTTAAATTTTCTGCATCGGATTTATCGGACTCAGGGAGGCAGAACACTAAAACGTAAAACTGTACAAATCTGTGAGAAATCTGAAAATGTGTATTAAATGAAAGTTCTATATATCTCTGTTGTGGACATTGTGAGACCTTATGGAGGTTTATCCGACTTAAGTATTGAGAGTTATCGCTGTTTAAAGTTTCTGCCTCGGATTTATCGGATTCAGGAAAGGCAGAACACTAAAACGTAAAACTGTACAAATACGTGAGAAATCTGAAAATTTGTGTTAAATGAAAGTTCTAGATATCTCTGTTGTGGACATTTTGAGACCTTACGGAGGTCTATACGACTTACGGATTGAGAGTTATCTCTTTTTAAAGTTTCTGTCTTGGATCTAACGGGATCCAGAAAGGGCAGTGAATAAAAATGAAAAACTGTACCAAATGGTACAGAATATGAAAGAATGGTTCACATGGAGATGTGTAGATCTCTGTTCTCGTTGTTTTGAGATTTTATGGGGCTTGAACGTATTTACGGATTAGGAGTTATGACTAATTTAAGATTTCGTCCTGTTTAATAAGAATTCTGTCGAAACAAATTTCATGTGGCTGTTTTGAGGATGAGTTTGTGCTAGTTACCCAAAGTAGTTTTAAATGAAATTTGATACAGTGAAAGATCCCCGTCTTACCTTAGTTTCAGCTTGAGAAACACCTTAGTTGGAGTTATGATTGAAAAGTTATAATCGTTACAAGTATGAATGGCAGAATGTTGGGAAAGAGAATATTATTTATTTGATCTTCTGGAAAATATGAAAAGTGAATACGTGTTCACATAAATATATAAATATATAATGGATCGGCTTGCACGCCGCAACAAAACGTAAAGTGAATACGCGTTCACAAATACGTAAACATAATGGATCGGGTTGCGCGCAACAAAGCGTAAAGTGAATCTGGCGTTCACAAATACGTAAACATAATGGATCGGGTTGCACGCCGCAACAAAACGTAAAGTAAATACGCGTTCACAAATACGTAAACATAATGGATCAGGTTGCACGTCGCAACACAACGTAAAGTGAATACGCGTTCACAAATACGTAAACATAATAGATCAGGTTGCACGCCGCAACACAACGTAAAGTGAATACGTGTTCACAAATACGTAAATAGAATGGATCGGGTTGCACGCCGCGACAAATATGAAAAGTGAATACGCGTTCACAAATATATAAATGCAACAAATATATAGAAATGCAAGGGGATGTCTTAACGTATAATACGAGATAAAATAAAGTGTTAGTTAAACTAAAAATTTCCTATGAGGAATTGCTGCATATTTAAAAGTGTTGTAACCTAATATGTTTTTGCAATATGCTTATTACGTTATAATGTGATTGCACTTGAAATATTGTGGTGTTACTTTGAATTGCAGGGTAAGGTTCTCACTCAGCCCCGGATGGTAGGGCTGACTGTTTATTTAGCATGTTTCAGGAAAACGTGATAGGGGAAAGACTCCACGTCAAGACTAGCGATCGTCCCGCAGTCACTTTGTCGTACCAAATTCATTGCTTCGGGCTTGATACTCGTCAGGTTTAGAATATCAGTTTCAGTGTCTCGGGAAATGCCCGTGTGGGATGGTCTCCTTTCCAACTTAGAATAATCTTTGTCAGTATGTTTATGTAAAAACAGTATTTGCACGAGCATGGGCTCGCGTTATGTTTCAATAACGCCATAAACAGATTTCTTTATTTTTATTGTTATTAATGGCTCCATGTTTAAATATAAGTCTAAATTTCTAAATAAAGAGAATTAAATGGTGCTCCTGGTGAGAAATAATTATTCAGGTTCCATCACGCCCTAAGTAAAGGCTTAGAAAAAGTCGGGGCGTGACACTGTGACTCCTCGGGAGACAGGTTTATTACCGATGTTTACATTATCCTTGATATTCGTGTAATTATATGTGACAGGTGGGTATAAGGGTGCCTAGATAGGACATCGGGTCGCGGCCCGTCGGATCGGGTCGTGACAGACATTGCCATTCAAATAAAATAAAGGAGATGTATGAAATTTCAACTTATAAATGATATATAAATTTAGTGTAGAAAAGCTTATATAATCAAATACTAATCGGAGGAGTTTTATAACTTTTATTTCATTGAAAATTCTGAATGATTATTTCGTTTTGGTAGTTGATTTTTTCGTTGTTGTCAATTTTGTTTTTTTCCATCCTATTGAATAAGTGAGGGTATTGTTTTCTAAACTCAAAAACTTGGGGGATTAAAAAGTAAATATATAAAACAGTCACCATAACCCCCTGGAGGACTCATGAGTCGTGACTAACAGCCTCATAACTCTGTCTGGACTGAACGACGAATCCCAGTTACCGTCATGTCATTACCACATCTTCCCGCCGATTCCAAGTTCGCAGCTTGAGCCGCTCGACTCTGGGTCGGACGAATCCCAGTTACCGTCATGTACTACTTTTTATTTATTCCTATTATGACATATCTTTTTACGAATTTAGCATATCTTAACTCTTAAGATAACTCACGGATAAAGAAGGACCATTAATTGGAATTCATTTTGATCCTAATTAATGCATATATATATATATATATATATATATATATATATAAGGTAATTTACCCGCCTGCGGAGTGCGGGGTGAAGTACCTCATTAAGCTTTCGTTGATGGATGTTTATTGCATACACTTTATCGACATTCGCTGAATTTATTACAACAGTTATTATGTAATTTTTGAAAATTATCTATTCAGATCGACATTGATTATGAATTGCTTTAAAAAGCTCTACATAGAGATTACTTATCTGAATTTTTTCAATTGAAACGGTTTCATCCTTTTGTGGGTCGTTTTAGCCAAGGAGAAGCGGATATGTTGTCATGCTTATCGGCATTTGCTGTTCATCTGCATCATCAATCATCATCCGTTTTCGTAGTTGTCTGGAAGCATGTCATTGTTAAATGATTATAATGAATAAAGCACTTGTAATAATATTAATATAGTAATGCATGTTGTGATTTGAAATGCACTGTGAAACACCTCGTATCTTTCTTTAACTATCTGGCATCCATTCTTGAATACTTCTCTGTAAACCAATTTTTTAACGAATGCAGGGTCTTTTGTTCTATCGTCACCTTTCAGTCTGGTTAACCCTTCTCTTGTTGTTACTCCAGAGTCCAGAGACATCTTCATAAAATTGGCCGTGGGTGAATACCTGTTTTGGAAGATTCAGTCCGCTTTGGTTAAGATTCTCACTGTGGGATAAGTTGATCTTTACAATTTGGCGAGGAAAACTGCATCATGTTGCCTTTCGCTTAATCGTCACTATATGAATTCAAAGAATTCTTTTTATCCATGCTGAGAAAATTACTTGAAGAATGATTTTTGATGATAGGACGCGGTGATATATGTTGGGTTTTGATATTGGTGAATGGAAAATGATGGGATGCAAATTAAAGGGAGTAAAAGACTCTTTTGTCCCACATCGAAAAAAGAGAATGAAAGAGAGGCGTATATATTACATTACACCTTCTCTAGTTGCTAAAAGGGTTGAGAGGGCAAGGACCTCTCGCGCCGTCGTCGTCGCTCGGCTTTGGATTTGGATCGATTGATTGATTGATAATCTTTTTGGACAAACGTTTCTCTAATTAATTAATTAATTATTTATTTAATTAAAAATAAATCCAAACTGATCGACCCGCGACTGACCCGACCCGTCCGGCTCTCCCTCTCTTTTTCGAATTTTTCTCCAAATATTAGGTGACTATTCTGAATGGTTGCAAACATTCAGAATCAGTACCTCCAAACCTATAAATTCTTGATTATTCCAAGAATTTATTCGTTAATCAATCAATTTTCAATCCTGAATTTCAGTCTTGAACTCAAAAATATTTTGTCTTCATTCTGTGTGATATACTGCCGTTGAGTGGTTCGCTGCTACCGAAATTTGGAGTACTACTATTCTGGTAAGATAATCGTTCTATCCTGGGATGCGATATTCCGTTAACCTCGAGTACTGTGAGGGGAATAATTTTCTTAAGGACACACTTTGAACTAAGTGGGCTCGATTACATTCTGAAATTATTTTCCAAAACAGATTATGTTTTCGTTTATTGTTTCATGATCAATTTACTGTTAAGTAATGTTTATATCGTGTTATCTGTTTCACTAAGTGATTAACAGATTGTGTTGAAACATTATTTGGCCAAATACAAATTATTATAACAACAATCTTAAGGAAATTATGTTTATTTTATTTTAATCTGTATCCTGGTTTGGAGATTAAAACCTCTGTGATTTTCTACTCCGTATGAAATTTCATATTCTAACTTGAAGACATAAAAACTTCGTTGGAATATTAAAAGTCCAGGAAAAAGTGTTTTCCAAAAGGAAAAAAAAGTATTTTCCAGAAGAAAAAAAAGTGTTTTCTTGTATGTTGTTTGGAGACTAAAATCTTCGGATTTTCTACTCCGGTTGAAATTAAAGTTTTCATAACTTTCTACTCATTTGGGCACTTGATTTGAAGATATAAAAACTTCATCAAGTAGACAACATACAATCTACTGCACTTCGCTTCTATCAATTTTGATTCGGTTTGAAGAAATAAAATCTTCACCGTTGTGTATTATATTTGTTGCTATCAAAATTGATTCGGTTTGAAGAAATAAAATCTTCACCGTTGTGTATGATATTTGTTGCAACGATTTGAAGAACATAAAAACTTCATCGTGCTGTTTAAGGAGATTAAAACTTGTGTAGTTTTCTACTCCATATGAATATTAGTATTCTGACTCGAAGATATAAAAACTTCGTTGGAATACTAAAGTTTCATAATTATACTGCGATTTGAAGAAATAAAATCTTCATCGTTTAAGTTTATAATTCAACTGCGATTTGAAGAAATAAAATCTTCATCGTTGAAGTCTGTGAATTAATTGCTATTTTGGTTTTATTAACTAAAACAGTTTGTCGATTTGACTGTGACAAACAATTAATGGCAAGAAAATTATTTATTGGATGGATGATAGACATACAAGGTTGGAAGCGAAAGTTCTATAAAGAAAAATTACGAAATTGCTTCAATTTAGTGTCCGTGTTGATTCCAAATAGTCATAGGACGAATGGTCTTGGTTGTTGAGTTACCGAATTGGGAGTCATAATTGTCACGACCCGACCCAGGGCCGCGACTGGTGCCCTACCTGGGCACCCTTAAAACATACAACATAATAAACTGCTGCGGAAAATAAGTAACACATTTTTTTTTTCTTAAAACCAAGGCAAAGCCGATAAGGCTGCCGTAATATAAATCACCCAGAAAGTGCTTACACTATCCAAAAATGTAATTACAATTCTAACGATCCATTGCGTGAATACGGACTTCAAGATTTGAACATCTACTATGGCGGGACAAGGCCCCGTGCACCACGAATATACATAGCCATGACAACTCCGGAACATTGGAGTCATCTCACAATGCTGAACCAGGATCCTAAGCTCGCGGATCCATAGCGTAATACTATACTGCGACATGAGCGGCCCGAAGAAGTCGATCACAACAGTGCGAATATGGAGCAAATAAAATGCGAGTAATGGATCATAGCGTACAAAAGAATGACAGAGCAAGTATAAAAAGTACATACCAGATCCTGCCGTGTCATTACCACTTATGAACTTAATTGCATATCATTATCCTTTCCATTCCATTAAGAGTTATAGCCATATCTTACGTACATACTTAGGAGAAGTCATTAAGTTCATTTCTATAAAGCTTACTTATCTTTCATAAGTACATCCGGCCCTTTAAGGAGGCGCTTATCTTACCGACCCGATGCGGGGCGATCAAGTCACATAGTGCGCCCATACGGGTATCTTGCGGCCCATTTCTCGAACGATAATATCCTATAGTGCGCCCATAAGGTATCTTGCGGCCCGTTCTCGAGTCGATAATGTCATATAGTGCGCCAAAAGGTATCTTTGCGGCCCGTCTCGGGTCGATAATGTCATATAGTGCGCGTAAGGTATCTTTGCGGCCCGTCTGCGGGTCGATAATGTCATATAGTGCGCGTAAGGTATCTTGCGGCCCATTCTGGGTCAATAATGTCATATAGTGCGCGTAAAGGTATCTGCGGCCCGTCTCGGGTCGATAATGTCATATAGTGCGCGTAAGGTATCTTGCCCGACCCATCTGCGGGTCGATAATGTCATATAGTGCGCGTAAGGTATCTTGCCGGCCCGTCTGCGGGTCGATAATGTCATATAGTGCGCGTAAAGGTATCTTTGTCCGGCCCGTCTACGGGTCGATAATGTCATATAGTGCGCGTAAGGTATCTTTGCGGCTCGTTCTGGTCGATAATGTCATATAAAACCCGGGAATTTAACCCAACGTACTACGCACCTCTACTCCTTTAGAAAGACTCTTTTTCAAATAAAACTTCCCAGATACTAACAACCGTAGTATCAAGTCATCTCTACCTTTCAGGACAAGTCACAATACCTTTTTAGAAATACAATTAGAACACTAAATCAAGTGACTTCTTTCTTAAAAACCTTAAGCAAATGGTGCCTTTAAAACAATTTGCCCTTCTTTATTTCAAATCATTTCTTGTTTATGTTACTGAAGAAAACCATCTTCTTAACCTCCCATAAAGTTATTATAACCAACTTCCCATAAAGCCGTCATACTAACCTTATGCCTTAAACTAATTCATTCTTTTTATAACCAAGAGACTTATACTTTCAAATCAAATCACATAGTTTTCAAAATACTTCAAGTCTCTTAACTTTTAAGAAAACATGTTTCAAAGTCTTAAAAACTTCATACGTAAACTCTTTTAAATTAAGTAACATATACATTGGTGCGTTGTGAATAAGTTATACTTATTTATAACGATCTTATTCAAGTAGCCATGATCTAGAAAATGTAATACAATTTTGTCTTATCTTAGCTTCTATGCAGATGGAAAATTCTACTTGTTTTAACATAATTAATTGTCATTACATTTTCCTTTATTAACGTTGCAATGGCTTGTTCGATACTTATTCTCATTCGTGCCGTAAATTAGCCAAGTCAACTCGACTCCAAATACTTCCTAACGACTCTTACCAACATCCCCCATAAGACTTGGTAAGGACTTAGGATTTCTTAGACGTAGCTTTTTCATAGAGTGAATCAACATAACTACCTCTTAACTTCTAAGAGTAGACGGAAATCATGAAATACCACTACATGTATATTTCATACATAGAATCATGCCAAAGCAAGGAAGAGGTTCACATACCTCGCGACGATTATCGACAAGTAGCAAAAAGCTCCAAAGTACTTCAACCTTGCTAGCTATCCCATCCTTCAAGTAGAATACGCTATACTTGGTACTTCAACCTAAATTGGCCATAATACGTCCATTAACCTCTAGCTTCAAACGTAGAATATTCTAAGTGCTAAGTCACTAAATTCTACGGAAAATCGGACAACACTTCATTTGTTTCTACATACTTTACCACCTTTTTCAAGGCCGAATACAATAACCAAACACGCCACATTTAAGGCCCAACAAATCAGCTAACCAAAGGGGATTACACGCCTTAACAGGACGTGTAAAATTCCGCCCCACAAATTACATTAAACTAGTCCACAATACAAATGTCAATTCGGCCAAAAAGTGCAACAACTTATCAACCTTTCCAATTCCTTTTCAATCCAAGTTCTTAGGTATAGCATGTTATATAGTAATAAACAACTTAACAATTATAACCACCTTAATCCACTCTTTAGATAACATGCGACGACTAAACTAGTAACTAAATTGAATTTCAATCTTAAAGGCTAAATCATGCAACTATCGGATTCCATCCAACTATTCCATAACACCTATCATTCTTCATAATATAATCCACATGATCATTTCTAACTACTACAACATGAAATCTTGAATTATAATAGTAAGACGGAGATTAATACCTTCTTAAGCTCAAAATGCTCCAAAACCCTAAGTCGATCCTTAGCAACTCCAACTCATTTTCTCAACGTTCCAATCCGCTATTTGCGACCCTTAGAAGCTTGTGAAAAACTCCTCTTCAAGTTCCAACTTCAAAGTTGAAGAACTTCATTAGTTTCTGCCTTGCGACTAACGTAAAAATGCGTTTTTTCCGAAATCTTTCTATTGAGATATCCTTACAACACCCTTAGGGACCTTGGGTTTAAGTCTTGTGGCTAATGGATCAAAAACTAAAATTTTTCTTGTTCCTTAGAACCACAACAGAGAGCTCTAGTGGAGGCTTCTAAGTTTTTCAATTTTTCTAAGTGTCCAAAGCCAAGTCTTGCACTAGTATGATACATATAACACGTTGGAGGTGCAGATATCAACAAATGTGTGGCTTGGATGAAGATCACATGGATCAAGCCTATGTGGACAAGTTGACTTGGTCAAATATGTCAAGCTTGCAAGACTTATCATCTACATAGGTCAAATGACCATTTAACCCTTGCAACATTTCGACCAAGACTAAGTGTGGGGGTGCCACGTGTCGCCTTCTCATTCGTCCATAAAATTCCGTAACCTTCGTGGGCCCCACAAAACGTAAAATTCCTCGGGTGGACCCCACGCGATCAAATCCGTAAAAATAAATTTCCATAATGATAATAAGTTCCATACTATTCAATTAATGCATTTTGAGAACCTAATTCTCACCAACGAACATTTTTCCTTTCCGACGTTCGGAAGATTTTTCCGTCGGAAAAACAATTCTTCCTTTCGTACTAATTTCAAGTCTTGAGTTCCTTACGTACATTCTCTTAAACATGTCCTGGAGTTATGGGGTGTAACAATAATTTTCAATTATGAGATTCTGAAAAATGTCAAAGACATTACATGTGAAGAGTCTCGTTCACACTACATGTGAAGAGTCTCGTTCACACTTCATGTGAAGAGTCTCGTTCACACCACATGTGAAGAGTCTCGTTCACATTACATGTGAAGAGTCACGTTCACACTACATGTGAAGAGTCACTACATGTGAAGAGTCTCGTTCACATTACATGTGAAGAGTCTCGTTCACACTACATGTGAAGAGTCACGTTCACATTACATGTGAAGAGACAATATTAATAAGAATTCAGCTTCGTCTTACTTATTGGAGTCAAAAGACTTATGACATGTTCGTTTAGGACATGTCAATTACAAAACCTTGCGCAAATTGATTAATCTAGAAGTATTGCCTAGATTCGAGTGCAATAAATCAAAATGTGAAATTTGTGTTGAATATAAGTTTGTTAAACATCCATATAAGTTTATTGATAGAAATTCAAATCCTTTAGACTTAATTCACACAGATATATGTGATATGAAGTCAATACTATCTCGTGATGGGAAAAGGTATTTTATAAATTTCATTGACGATTGCACTCGATACTGTTATGTGTATTTGCTTAATAGTAAGGATGAATCAATTAATGCATTTAAGCAATACAAGAACGAAGTGGAAAATCAATTGAATAAAATGATCAAATGATTAGAAGTGATAGGGTGGAGAGTACGAATCTCCCTTTGCAGAGACATGTTTGGAATATGGAATTATTCATCAAACTACTGCCCCTTACACGCCACAATCAAATGGAATTGCGGAAAGGAAAAACCGAACATTAAAGGAAATGATGAATGTCTTACTAATTAGTTCCGGTTTACCGCAGAGCTTGTGGGGGGAAGCTATCCTTACAGCTAATCGAATACTCAACAGAGTACTCCACAACAAAACACAATCTATTCCATATGATCTATGGAAAGGAAGAAAACCCAACTTGAAATATTTCAAAGTGTGGGGGTGTTTAGCGAAGGTCCAAGTTCCTTTGCCCAAAAGGGTAAAAATCGGACCAAAAACTGTGGATTGTATTTTTATTGGCTATGCTACAAACAGCAAAGCTTGTCGGTTTTTGGTTCACAAATCGGACAATCTCGAAATTCATGTTAATATGGTAATTGAATCAGATAATGCTGAATTCTTTGAAAACATCTATCCGTATAAAACTGAATGTGAGTCGTCAAGTGAAAGATCTAAACGACCGCGGGAAGAACCAAAGGAAAGTATACCAAGCAAAGAGGATCCAAGGCGTATCAAACGTCAAAAGACATCTACTTCCTTTGGACCAGATTTTGTAACATTCTTGCTTGAAAATGAGCCTCAAACATTTAAAGCATCAATGTCATCTTCTGATTCAACATTTTGGACAGAAGCAGTCAATAGTGAGATTGAATCAATTTTAAACAACCATACATGGAAATTAGCTGATCTTCCTCCTGGAAATAAACCTTTAGGATCAAAATGGATCTTTAAAAGGAAAATGAAAGCTGATGACACTATTGACAAATATAAGGCAAGACTTGTGGTCAAAGGTTATAGACAAAAGAAAGGTCTTGATTACTTTGACACATACTCGCCGGTAACAAGAATAACATCTATTCGGGTGTTAGTAGCGGCAGCGTATATGGTCTTGAAATCCATCAAATGGATGTCAAGCGACTTTCTTAAATGGAGAATTGGAGGAAGAAATTTACATGGAACAACCTGAGGGTTTTGTGGTTCCTGGTAAAGAAAGGAAAGTGTGCAGACTTGTTAAGTCACTTTATGGACTTAAACAAGCACCCAAACAATGACATGCGAAATTTGACCAAACAATATTGGCAAATGAATTTAAGATTAATGAGTGTGACAAATGTGTTTACATTAAAAATACTCCAAATCATGAAGTCATTGTTTGTTTGTATGTTGATGACATGTTGATAACGAGTAAAGATATTGTCGATGTAAATGCTACGAAGCGTATGCTCGCTAGCAAATTTGACATGAAAGACTTAGGGGTTGCTAATTTGATCTTAGGAATTAGGATCCATAAACTCCACAAGGTCTAGCATTATCACAGTCACATTATATTGAAAAAGTACTTGACAAGTTCAAGTATATAAATTTCAATGTTGCAAAGACTCCAATTGATGTAAGTTTTGCACTTCAAAAGAATGAAGGTGAAAGTGAATCACAATTGGACTTTGCACGAGTTTTGGGAAATTTGATGTATATTATGAATTGTACACGACCAGATATAGCATGTGCTATAAGCAAGTTGAGTCGTTTGACGAGTAATCCCAATCAAACTCATTGGATGACAATGAAACGAGTCTTGGGATATTTACAACACACCCAAAACTATGCTTTGCATTATAATAAATATCTCACAGTACTTGAGGGATATAGTGATGCAAATTGGATCACCGGAACGTTTGAAGTTAAATCCACGAGTGGATATGTTTTCACCGTTGGCGGAGGAGCAGTGTCTTGGAAATCATCAAAACAGACATGCATCGCCCGCTCTACAATGGAATCAGAATTTATAGCTTTAGACAAGGTTGGTGAAGAAGCTGAATGACTCCGAAATTTCTTAGAAGATATTCCATTCTGGCCCAAACCTTTGGCTCATATATGTATACATTGTGTGATCAGCGTGATAGGTAGGGCAGATAGCGTAATGTATAACGGAAAATCTCGTCACATACGACGGAGACACAATACCGTTAGACAACTCCTTTCTAGTGGCGTTATCACAATTGATTATGTAAAGTCAATAGATAACGTGGCGGATCCGCTTACAAAAGGCTTATCTAGAGAGGGAGTTGGTAGATCATCAAAGGGAATGGGGTTAAGGCCAAGGACAAGTCATCATGGCGGTAACTCTACCTAGCAGACTGGAGACTAGGTTTAAGGAGATCAAACAAAGTTGTGACTGACGGTTCAACATTGTCAAATAACTCAACCCATTCTCGGATGAAGACAATGTTCAGAAATAAGGATAAGACTTTATGACTTGTTAATGAGTTAATAAATCATTAAGGTTTTTTAATGGTTATCTAAATCTGGCAATGCATGACCAGATAATGTGGCTATAGGACCACATGTTTGGAAATCACCTATGTGAGTGTTAAGTGTAAGTCACTTTAAAGGGGAATGACAGTAAAGGCCCATTCTCTATGCACTCATGAGACCAGGCGGTGTTCATGGCTGAAACGAACACAACCGTGAGAACCATAAACGGTTGAGGGTTGATTGTGTGTCTTATGTTGTCTAGGTATACAACAAATTTCGACGGTTCAAAGATATCAAATCTACCGATTGATCGAGTATATCCGATATAAGTTCACTACGGAAAGTTCAAAGGGAAACCTACTTATCCAGATGCCGTCAATTCTCGCTTGTATATCACACTCGTCCGTACATTCTTTTATCTTATAGCCATTCCCCATTCATGTGGGGGATTGTTGGGTTTTGATATTGGTGAATGGGAAATGATGACATGAAAATTAAAGGGAGTAAAAGACTTTTTTGTCCCACATCGAAAAAAAAGAAGGAAAGAGAGGTGTATATATTACATTACACCTTCTCTAGTTGCTAAAAGGGCTGAGAGGGCAAGGACCCCTCGCGCCGTCGTCGTCGCTCGCTCGGCTCGGCTTTGGCTTTGGATCGATTGATTGATAATCTTTTTGGACAAACGTTTCTATAATTAATTAATTAATTATTTATTTAATTAAAAATAAATCCAAACTGATCGACCGCGATCGACCGTCAATTCGTCTCTCCTTCTCTTTTTCGAATTTCCCTCCAAATATTAGGTGACTATTCTGAATGGTTGCAAACATTCAGAATCAGTACCTCCAAACCTATAAATTCTTGATTATTCCAAGAATTTATTCATTAATCAATCAATTTTTCAATCCTAAATTTCAGTCTTGAACTCAAAAATATTTTGTCTTCATTCTGTGTGATATACTGCCGATGAGTGGTTCGCTGCTACCGAAATTTGGAGTACTACTATTCTGGTAAGATAATCGTTCTATCCTGGGAGGCGATATTCCGTTAACCTCGAGTACTGTGAGGGGAATAATTTTCTTAAGGACACACTTTGAACTAAGTGGGCTCGATTACATTCTGAAATTATTTTCCAAAACAGATTATGTTTTCGTTTATTGTTTCATGATCAATTTACTGTTAAGTAATGTTTATATTGTTGACACCCAATTTTGACCCTCCCGTCCAGCCATTAACTATAAAATTACACTAATTTTGTAAAATAATTTTTTAGGATTTTTATAATAAAATACAACAATAAAACATTAATACAAGCACAAATAAACAATTTAATAATAGCATCGCGTCTTACGTAGGGTTTTAAGCACTTAGAGTCTCGCGCCCGCATTAATTAACTTTAAGCTTTGTCGTAATTCTTAAATAATTAATAAATGCATAAAATAAATAATTTAGCGATAACGTCGTGTCAGGTAGCATAGCCGCATTTATTAGTAATCATTTGTAATTTAAAATCAATTTTAATCTGATATACGCTCTTAATAGCGTCGCATTTATAAGGCTTTAAACAATTCTTAAATATCGTACTTGCATTCGGCATTTAAGTAATTTAATATAAACTCAATGCAATCTTAATTTAACTTCGCAATAATGCACAATAATAAGATCCTAAATAATAGCGCCGCATTCTAGAGCATTAAGCATTAATTAAATAGCACACCCGCATTTAGTATTATAATAATTTAGATTTATAACAATTAGATTAATAAAACACCTAAATAATTTAAGCACAATTTATTAATTTAATTCACTACTAATTAACAATTAAATACCTAAAACTAATACTAATTAAATAACTTAACTAATTAAATACCTTAACTAACTAATACCCTAATTTAACTACCCATTGAACCTCTTGACCATCACTACGCGACACGCAGTACGATCCTTACGTCGCTGAGCCCGTGACCTTCATTCCTTATTATCCATCATCTTCCCATTCAATACCTAACGACCGCTTCTCATCTCAACAAAACCTAAAAACCAAGAACCCTAAAGAAAAACCATCGCGCCATGCGGATTCTCAGGAGAATCCGGGTTTCTTTTCCACGCACACACGACCAGCTCGCACCTTACCATAACTAACACCCAAATCTTGCTTCAAATCAGTGAAATCGCACACAATATCCTTCCGTGTCGACAAAATCGCACGAAATCGTGGGGATTTTCTTGAATCACTCAATCCGCCCTTATTTACTTACCAATTGTAGAACCTAGAGTGAGGCTATTTAAACGACACATGGGAATCGAAAGGGTGAGTTAGAGAGGTACCATAGCATCGACAGAGAACATCGACGGCGAAGCGAGCATAGGAGAGCATATAAGAGAGCTGGGTCGAATGCAGGGGATTCAGAAAGAGCGGAGATAGCATCGAAACATTCGAAAAAGCAACGCAGCGATCCGGAGCAATAGGCAGCGAGCTCGAGGAGGAATACGAGAGCTCGGTGAGGTAGCACCTCTCACTGTCCGAACACCCCTATGGCGATTAAGAACCCTTTCTTCTCGGCCAAGAAACCACAAACAAACCGCCGCTTCCATTTGCATCGCAAAACCCAAAACCGACAGTGGACGAAGCGACTTGATCTGTTGCCGGTTCGTTGTCGGAGAAGATAAAATCAATCCCTTTGCCTTTAAGTTTTGGTTTATTATATTGGTTTGAATTGATTTACTTAGTCTGTGAGTTTTATCCATTGATGTTGCGATCCGTACTGCGTTTGTGTGTGTTGTTACATTTGGTGCACTTAGAACTAAGTCCAATTTCCATCTGCTATGAATACCTCTGTTGAGTCGTATATGTCGTATGTGTGTTAGTCTCTTATACTTGATTTGATATATCGGATTAACGTTCTGTGAAATGATGAGTTCTTGATTTAGGGTCATCTTAGTGAGCATGACCAGCCATATCATGTCTAAGTCTCTAAACTTATATAATTTATGACTTAAGATGCTCATGGTTTAGTATAGTATGTCTTAGTTGATTGAGATTATTATTTGTTGTTTATCACTGCAAGCTATAAGCATGATTAGATAGAGAAATGTTTACCAGGACTGAATCTGTGTTGGCATGAGGCGAATCGTGAGATAGTTTGAACTGCATAGCCTATTACTGGCCTAACATGTTTATGTAACCATGTATGTCTTCCTGAGCTAGGTCTGGTTGGATTTTAAAATATCAGCATGCCTAATGTAGCCTAATCATAACTGTATGTGTTTAGTTTAAGGATAATTCATGTCATAAGTCCAGAACCATTCTCTTAAATAGTCATTTTCTGCACCTTGCTTGTCTCATGTTTTTTCTGGACAATCGCTTACCTGCTCTCACATGTTTACATATAAATAACTCATGCCAATGTATGATACCTTCCCCAAGTCCTTTTGTGTGATATCATGTCTACTGGGTCAATAAATGACCTCTGCACTAGCATCTACATTATCGAAAGCGATTTACACCATGTTAATTATAAGCCCCTGCTTGCATACATATTTTTATAATTCTGTTTTTTTTTTTAGTATGCATATGTATAGTTGAGACTTTGAAATTGCCTAAATGTTTTTAATGTGATTAATCCGACTAAGCCTTTTGTTAAGCTAAAAAGTCCATACCTTTGATAGTATCTGTCTATGCCTAGATCACTTGTTTGAACACTTAGCTATACATGAGACCTTGAACCTGTTTGCATATGCCTATAATGTTTTGTTGCCATTTGGTTAAGGTATGTGTGTATCACATTTTGATAAGATGAGTTTGCTTGAGATTCTACTGCTGTGTCTATTGTGTTGGTTTGGTTTTGAACATGTTTGCATGCATTATGGGCCGGCCTGTTATCTTTTTCCTCTTCTCTGCGTGTTGGCTGCATACCTGCCCATCCATGTTTCTTTCTACCACCTGCTGGCAGCTATTTCCCATCTGATATTGCCATGTTTGTCTGTTAGTTGTTCCGCTTATTATGCACTTAAGCACATGATATGCCCATTATATATAAAATGTGCAGCATATTGTTTATTCTTCTTGTTTAATCCTATATGCTTAAATCCATGTTTATTTATCATGATTCAAGTATTTGGAGTGCATACTAATCCTTATCTTTTCCTTGTTTACATGGCACGCATCGGAGCAAAACAAAGAGTCTCACGGCGAGACTCATCGCAAGCCATTTCAAATGGCGACCCGCATCCGCATTCGCATTCCCGCTTCATAAAACTCCTAGAAAAACAAACAGGACTGAGTCATCCGCTCCAATCCCTTCACTCTCTTAACTTTCTTGTCTTATTTTTATGCCTTTATTTGTTTATTGTAATTTTATTATTTAATTTTGTAATTAATAGGAGAACTTCTAGCAATTAGGTCTTTAAATATATGAGACGGGAAGTAATTACATTTTAGGAATACGCTTCTACTTTATTTGTCTTTTGGGGCTATTAGGTATGTTCAAAAGCGGCAAAAAAATAATAATAATCTAACTTGCATCGTAAAACCAACAATTTGTTAAAATTCATAAACAGATTTTCTCTTAAACTCTCAAAATAGCATCTTAACATTTTGCATTCCTTAGCACCCTTTAGCCCCTTTTTATACTTTAAGCACCTTTTAAACATTTTAACATTTTAGCATTTTATTAAGCAAGAAGAGCTTTATTTTGCATTTCTTAAACATAATAATTACCCTAGGTTTGGCAGGACAACCGCAAGTTAGCGGATCTTAGAGGGTGCCTAACCCCTTCCCTCTAGATTAATAAAGAACCCTTACCCGGAATCTCATTAAGTTTAGCAGACCATAAAAATGAAGTTAGTGTTGACTTTAACCTAGTTGACATTTAGGTGTCCTAATTCACCCAATTAATTAGGTGGCGACTCCGCGAACCCTTAGCATTCTAGCAACCCTTTAGCATTTTAGCACCCTTTTTAAACTTTAGCATCTTTGGCAATCATTTTGCATTTTGAGCAGGGTTCGCTATTATTTTAGAATGTCGCGGCCGAAAATGGGCGTGACAGAAATGGCGACTCTGCTGGGGAATTTAGGTTCTTAACCACAACAGACCTAGGGCTATTATTCGGCAATTATTTTGCATTTAATTTTTTTGTGTATTGTATTTTGTTTATTTTTTGCTACTTGCTTTACTGCTTTCCCTAAACTGGCATTCCGCTCATATTTCTTCCATTCTGGAAAATTCACACAAATCACACACTCACGTATTTGGTGTGCTCGCGCACCGCAAATTTCTTTCAAAAAATATCCAAATTTTAGGAGAGTTGGCGCTGCGCGAGTTAGATCGGTTCGTCGATCGGTGCGTAGCCTTCTCACTCGAGTTGTCCGGGAACCTTGCGTCGGAAAAGCCAAATCTTAGAAACTTAAGATAGAGCTATACCACCCTTTATTTTAGGGGCATGCGCATTTACCTTAGGTGGGTTGGTCCTGACATCGACACCACATTAGGAAGACACCAAACTTGTCGACGAGTTTCTCAACCCAAACGACCAACGGCGTATTATGTAGCGTGACAATGACAGACAAATCCAAACCCAATCATGACATGCTGAAATTGGGAAAAGTGCACCGTCATTTGGTCGCCATTTCCAACAAAGGCATTATAGTTGACGACTTGGACAAATCCGTCATAATCTCGCATAAGTGGCGTTTAGGCTTACCGGCATAAAGAGGTCCTGCATGTTAGGAAACGTTTGAATGTGCTATATGCAATATATACGCTACATACGCAAAATTATGTGCTTTATGCTAACACCGTTTGTTGCATTTTTAGAAAGATTTATCATCTCCCCAAAGGTCGATTTGTATTTGACTTAGCAACGGCAGAGCATCAATATTTCACAAGATCAAAGGCACGGTCGGCATGACCGATTCAAGGGCATCGAGCGGAGCAGTGAACTGTCTTCGTTCCTATAGCAAGCAGGGTCTCGAAAAGAAGCGATGACACCTTTTCAAAGCGGGGCAGTGTAGGAAACGCAGGCGAGGGTTGCAAGTCCAAACAAGCGTGCACGCAGATATCTCGAACAAGGCAAAGTCAAATATGAATCGACCCCCCCCCAAAACTCACAAATTTTTCTTTGAGCGCAGGTCTTTTAATACTAGCAGAAGCAGAAAATACAACAAAATTCTTCAGAAATAGCAGAAGCAGACAAACATCAACAATCAGAGTTCAAATCCTACAACAAATTATAGCGCATCAGCTCGGACATAAAGTCAAAGTTGCAACCCACGCACACAACAAGGACACTATGGCAATTAAATCGGTCGTGCAAGACAACATCTCGGTATTAAATCGGGCATATCAGGGACGACATCTCTATCCATGAAATTGCACTTCTCATATATATTTATCATTTCATTTAAACAGGTATACACTAACGTCTTTTCTCAAGCTTAGCTTGCAGGAGCATTTATTCTACAGGGCGGCGGCGACACGTCCGACAACGGCGTGTCGGCCAAAGCAAGTCCACGCAACGACGCGGCGGAACACGCCCGCATAACGACGTGTCGGCAAGTCCACGCAACGGCGCCAGCGAAAGAACGCCCGACAACGGCGTAATCGGCAAGTCCGTACAACGACGCCCGGCAAAGAACACGCCCGCATAACGGCGTGTCGGCAAGTCCGCAACGGCGCCCGGCGGCAACACGTCCGGACAACGGCGTAATCGGCAAGTCCATGCAACGACGCCCGGCGGCACGTCGGACAACGGCGTGTCGGCAAGTCCGTGCAACGGCGCCCGGCAAATATCGTCCGCACAACGGCGTAATCGGCAAAGCAAGTCCACGCGGCGCCATCGCCCGCGTCGACAACGGCGTGTCGGCAAGTCCACGCAACGACGCCCGGAGAACACGTCCGCACAACGGCGTAATCGGCAAGTCCATGCAACGACGCCCGGCGGCGGCGCGTCCGGACAACGGCGTTATCGGCGCACGCCAAGTCCACGCAACGACGCCGGCGGCAATACGTCCGGACAAATCGGCAAGTCCACGCAACGGCGCCCGGCGGCAACACGTCCGCAACAGCGTAATCGGCAAGTCCACGCAACGACACGGCGGCAACGCGTCCGACAGCGTAATCGGCAAGTCCGCAACGGCGCCCGGCGGAACACGCCCGCACAACGGCGTGTCGGCAAGTCCATGCAACGGCGCCACGCCAACACGTCCGCATAACGATGTGATCGGCAAGTCACGCCGGCGGCGCAACAACACGCCCGGACAACGGCGTAATCGGCGAAGTCCACGCAACGACGCGGAAGAACACGCCCGTCGACAACGGCGTGTCGGCAAGTCCATGCAACGACGCCCGGCAGAATACGTCCAAGCGGCGACTTATCGACAACAAGTCGAAAGCGGCGCCATCATCACATATCACGCAGGACAATTTCTATACTCGAAATTGCATTTCTTACATGCTTTATTATTCGTCTTAGCGATTATGCACTAACTCTTTCTTGAGCTTTAGTCTGAGGAATTGCAGCAAGAGACAACGTATCCGCATTCACAATCGCAACACGTCCGTGCTGGCGAAATCACGGCATTCGCGTCGCATCAACACAGCGAGCATCATATTTTGCGGGATAACCTTTTACTCCGCGGTTGCATTACTTTAAAATTACATCATCATTTTGCCTTACTGATTCGCACTAACCGTTTGTTCAAGTCTTAGCGTGCGAGGCGGGAGCACAACGTGGATTTTCTCTTCTGACAGGGCAATCTGTTGGGCCAACGCCAACGATTGGCGGAAGCGGCCTCAGCGTCGGTCCACTCGCTCTCACATCACCATAGAACCAAAGCGCCAAGCCATGCGGTACGCCGTGTTCAAGCGGTTATTTTCTTTTACTTTTTGCACCATAACCCGGTGTCATCATAACTCGACTGGGGCGACGTTTTAAGTCGCGTTAGCGCGCTTGATGTTTTGACCATGGTAGCCCGGTGTCGTCGCCATAACT
Organism: Przewalskia tangutica; assembly: GCA_029844215.1. Lineage (NCBI taxonomy): Eukaryota > Viridiplantae > Streptophyta > Magnoliopsida > Solanales > Solanaceae > Przewalskia > Przewalskia tangutica. The sequence goes on along the minus strand of CM056733.1, from coordinate 109,120,878 downwards.
CGACACCGGGCAGCTTTAAGTCGCGTTAGCGCGCCAGTGTTTTGACCATGGTATCGGTGTCGTCATAACTCGACCTTTGGGGCGGTTTGATTTTGCGTCGGCCTTCTACCGCGGCATTTTTGCAATCGAAGATCGAGACAAAATTGGCTATGAGTCAACGTCTTTGTCCGAAGATTCTTCCATCATCTCCATACAAAAAGGGACATCTGTTGACACCCAATTTTGACCCTCCCGTCCAGCCATTAACTATAAAATTACACTAATTTTGTAAAATAATTTTTTAGGATTTTTATAATAAAATACAACAATAAAACATTAATACAAGCACAAATAAACAATTTAATAATAGCATCGCGTCTTACGTAGGGTTTTAAGCACTTAGAGTCTCGCGCCCGCATTAATTAACTTTAAGCTTTGTCGTAATTCTTAAATAATTAATAAATGCATAAAATAAATAATTTAGCGATAACGTCATGTCAGGTAGCATAGCCGCATTTATTAGTAATCATTTGTAATTTAAAATCAATTTTAATCTGATATACGCTCTTAATAGCGTCGCATTTATAAGGCTTTAAACAATTCTTAAATATCGTACTTGCATTCGGCATTTAAGTAATTTAATATAAACTCAATGCAATCTTAATTTAACTTCGCAATAATGCACAATAATAAGATCCTAAATAATAGCGCCGCATTCTAGAGCATTAAGCATTAATTAAATAGCACACCCGCATTTAGTATTATAATAATTTAGATTTATAACAATTAGATTAATAAAACACCTAAATAATTTAAGCACAATTTATTAATTTAATTCACTACTAATTAACAATTAAATACCTAAAACTAATACTAATTAAATAACTTAACTAATTAAATACCTTAACTAACTAATACCCTAATTTAACTACCCATTGAACCTCTTCAAATTTCACTAGTGACCCGCAGTACGATCCTTACCGTCGCCAAGCCCAAGACCCATTCCTTATTATCCATCATCTTCCCATTCAATACCTAACGACCCTTCTCCCTCTCAACAAAACCTAAAAAACCAGCAACCCTAAAGAAAAACCATCGCCGCCATGCCTGGATTCTCGCCGGAGAATCCGGGGTTTCCCTTTCCCACGCACACACGACCAGCTCACCCCTTACCATAACCAACACCCAAATCTTGCTTCAAAATCAGCAGAAATCGCACACAATATCCTTCACATCGGCACAAAATCGCATAAATCGTGGGGATTTTCATTGAATCACTCAATCCGCCCTTATTTACTTACCAATTGTAACTAGAGTGAGGCTATTTAAACGATACTGATATGGGAATCGAAAGGGGGACTGAGTTAGAGAGGGTACCCATAGCATCGACAGAGAACATCGACGAGAGCAGAGCATAGGAGAGCATATAAGAGAGAGCTCAGGGTCGAATTCTGGGGGATTCAGAAAAGAGCAGAGATAGCATCGAAACATTCGAAACAAAGAACAAAGCGATCAAAGAGCAATAGGCAGTGAGCTCGAGGAGGAATACGGCAGAGCTCGGTGAGAAGCACCTTCCTCACCGTCGAACACCCTTAGCAGCGATTAAGAACCCTTTCTTCTCCACCAAGAAACCAAAGAAACAAACCGCTCTTCCATTTGCATCGCAAAAACCCAAAACCCGACGAAATGACCGACGACTTGATACGCGCCGGTCGTTGTCGGAGAAGGTAAAATCAATCCCATTTGCCTTTAAGTTTTGGTTTATTATATTGGTTTGAATTGATTTACTTAGTCACGAGTTTTATCCAGATTGATGTTGCGATCCATACACGTTTGTGTGTTGTTCTGTTTGGTGCACTTAGGAACTAAGTCCAATTTCCATCGCTTTATGAATACCTCTGTTGAGTCATATGTCGTATGTGTGTTAGTCTCTTATACTTGATTTGATATGTCTTTGGATTAGCGTTCTGTGAAATGATGAGTTCTTGATTTAGGGTCATCTTAGTGAGCATGACACCATATCATGTCTAAGTCTCTAAACTTATATAATTTATGACTTAAGATGCTCATGGTTTAGTATAAAGATGTCTTAGTAGATTGAGATTATTATTTGTTGTTTATCACCGCAAGCTATAAGCATGATTAGATAGAGAAATGTTTACCAGATGAACTGTGTTGGCGTGAGATCAATCGTGAGATAGTTTGAATCGCATAGCCTATTATCGCCTAACATGTTTATGTAACCATGTATGTCTTCTGAGCTAGGTGCAGTTGGATTTTAAAATATCAGCATGCCTAATGTAGCCTAATCATAACTGTATGTGTTTAGTTTAAGGATAATTCATGTCATAAGTCCAGAACCACTCTTAAATAGTCATTTTCTGCACCTTGCTTGTCTCATGTTTTTTCTGGACAATCGCTTACCTGCTCTCACATGTTTACATATAAATAACTCATGCCAATGTATGATACCTTCCCCAAGTCCTTTTGTGTGATATCATGTCTCCGGGTCAATAAATGACCTCTGCACTAGCATCTGTTATCGAAAAACAGCTTACACCATGTTAATTATAAGCCCTCGCCAGATACATATTTTTATAATTCTGTTTTTTTTTTAGTATGCATATGTATAGTTGAGACTTTGAAATTGCCTAAATGTTTTGAATGTGATTAATCCGACTAAGCCTTTTGTTAAGCTAAAAAGTCCATACCTTTGATAGTATCTGTCTATGCCTAGATCACTTGTTTGAACACTTAGCTATACATGAGACCTTGAACCTGTTTGCATATGCCTATAATGTTTTGTTGCCATTTGGTTAAGGTATGTGTGTATCACATTTTGATAAGATGAGTTTGCTTGAGATTCTACTGCTGTGTCTATTGTGTTGGTTTGGTTTTGAACATGTTTGCATGCATTATGGGCCGGCCTGTTATCTTTTTCCTCTTCTCTGCGTGTTGGCTGCATACCTGCCCATCCATGTTTCTTTCTACCACCTGCTGGCAGCTATTTCCCATCTGATATTGCCATGTTTGTCTGTTAGTTGTTCCGCTTTATTATGCACTTAAGCACACGATATGCCCATTATATATAAAATGCAAAGATATTGTTTATTCTTCTTGTTTAATCCTATATGCTTAAATCCATGTTTATTTATCATGATTCAAGTATTTGGAGTGCATACTAATCCTTATCTTTTCCTTGTTTACATGGCACGCATCGGAGCAAAACAAAGAGTCTCACGGCGAGACTCATCGCAAGCCATTTCAAATGGCGACCCGCATCCGCATTCGCATTCCCGCTTCATAAAACTCCTAGAAAAACAAACAGGACTGAGTCATCCGCTCCAATCCCTTCACTCTCTTAACTTTCTTGTCTTATTTTTATGCCTTTATTTGTTTATTGTAATTTTATTATTTAATTTTGTAATTAATAGGAGAACTTCTAGCAATTAGGTCTTTAAATATATGAGACGGGAAGTAATTACATTTTAGGAATACGCTTCTACTTTATTTGTCTTTTGGGGCTATTAGGTATGTTCAAAAGCGGCAAAAAAAAAAAATAATCTAACTTGCATCGTAAAACCAACAATTTGTTAAAATCCATAAACAGATTTTCTCTTAAACTCTCAAAATAGCATCTTAACATTTTGCATTCCTTAGCACCCTTTAGCCCCTTTTTATACTTTAAGCATCTTTTAAACATTTTAACATTTTAGCATTTTATTAAGCAAGAAGAGCTTTATTTTGCATTTCTTAAACATAATAATTACCCTAGGTTTGGCAGACATGAGTTAGCGGATCTTAGAGGGTGCCTAACCCCTTCCCTCTAGATTAATAAAGAACCCTTACCCGGAATCTCATTAAGTTTAGCAGACCATAAAAATGGAGTTAGTGTTGACTTTAACCTAGTTGACATTTAGGTGTCCTAATTCACCAAATTAATTAGGTGGCGACTCCGCGAACCCTTAGCATTCTAGCAACCCTTTAGCATTTTAGCACCCTTTTTAAACTTTAGCATCTTTGGCAATCATTTTGCATTTTGAGCACAGTTCGCTATTATTTTAGAATGTCGCGGCCGAAAATGGGCGTGACATATATCGTGTTATCTGTTTCACTAAGTGATTAACAGATTGTGTTAAAACATTATTTAGCCAAATACAAATTATTATACCAACAATCTATTGATAAGTTTATTTTCCAAACAACATTGCCTTCTACATTTTGATCTTTGTATGTAAAAGAAGATACTTTTCACTGGCTAGCTTTAGGTATATAGTGTCAATGTATGGCAGTATTTGTTCCCTTCCTATATTGATATGTATGCCTTAAACCGGGTTTAGATTAGTGGTTAAAAGAGCCTTAGCTTCAATACTGATAACTTGTAGGGTAAGGATTGTCCAAGTCCATATAAGGAGTCCATGTTTTCATTCCATTTTCGATGTGAGACTCTTAACATACTCTCCGCACCTTCAGATCCCGTTAACTGGAGCGTGAATGACATAATTTGGAGACCAACATCGGTGAACATATAATTGGAATGAGTTTGACTCTGATATCAAGTAAATAATGGATATTGGGCCTAACTCAACCTTAAAAGCTAGTTTGTAGGGTGATGATTGTCCAAGTCCATTTCAATTTCTGATGTGAGACTCTTAACAATATTGTCGGCCATCTTTAGCCCTGTATAATAGGAGTCGCAGGCGAAACAGAGATTCTGGATGATCTTTATATCTATCCCTTGCCATCCGAAATGATTTAACCAAAATATTATGCTAGTCTAGAATTTAGATATGCCGCGAACAATTTGTGGATCAACTTCTTCTGAAGGTCATTGACTGAAAAGTAACCTTTTTATTGCTGGAAAAAACTGCTTGATATTTCATTCTAAATCTGCCCATCTAGGCTCACCAAAATGGATGGTCATATAGTAAATTTTAATCAAACTGCCTCTAAAGTCTTGGGCCAAAAAGTGTTCAGAAAAAATAGTTTTTTGTTTGTTTCGTAGTCAGTACGCGCTTTGAGGTTTGACTAATTTGGATTTGCACAGATAAAGCGTTCCGTACCAAAGGCGGCTCCATACCCAAGACCTCGAACGCCTCTAGTTAAGGATATGTAGTACTTACCACTGCCACAACTTTGGTGGTGCAAAAATAGTTATGTATGCCATACACATCTTGCTTGTCAGCTGTTATAGTACTATTTCAAAGTTAAATTCCATGCCAACCCAAATGAGTACTTCTTGCATGTGTGATTGATTGCAGCCTATTCTTTCATTTTAATTAAAAGTTTGTTACTTTTTATACTGTCTCATACGATGTCGTGTATGCAAAATTTTAAGTTACTATTTACCTTTTCCTAAATTACCTTGAAGGTTTGTTTATGTTTTCTCTTCAGAATTTTTCTCCTTACTGCAACAAATCGCCTCAAAATTATTACTTTACATACCTAACAAATCACCTCAAAATTATTACTTTACATAGGTAGGTATGTTGTATAGAGATGTTTACATAAAACTACTCTTGCCACTTATTCTAGCATGTATATATATCGGTATAAATGAGGATATTAAGATTAATAATAGTAATAGATTGTAAAGGAATCTTGCCACAGTATGAACAGTTAAATTAGTTTTATCATGCCTTTGTTGTGTGAAGATGTGGTGCAGTAATTTCAAGTTTTCAGGTTATGAGAGATGTGGTGTGCGGTATATAGTTATGCCTTCACAGGTAAATAATTTTACTGTTGCCTCGCTGTTAGTTAATCGTTTGAACAAAATTCTATATTCGAAATCTATACATCCAGAAATGAGAGAGCGACATAAGGCAGAACATTTTTGTCCTTTGTAAACTTCATACCACTTGGAAGATATAGCAACAATATGACAACATTCTTTCAGCTTCTCAGTCAAATAATCCAACTTCTTTTCCATTTCGAGCTACGAATGTGGTGCTTAATTACCCTCTGTTACAATAATAATGATACGAAAGGGTGCTTACCTATAGTAATTAATTCGAGTTTAAACTGATTATATATATAATTTAAAATCTACGTAATAATTATAATACATTTATTCCCCCTTCTTCCTCCCTGGCAGACAAAAGAAAAGAAGGGGTGGGGGTCCCCTTGTATAGGGTTTGATCTGTAATTTGACCTATCTATAACATTCACTATATGTCGCCACTGTTCAATTTATCAATTATGTGCCTAATATGTCGAAACCTTGAGTAGTGATATCGACATTCTCAAATTGCTTAAAGAGGCTTGAGGAAAGTTTGCATGGATTTAAAGGTGCAAAAATCAAGAATTTTTCTTCTAGTATCCATTTCCTAAATGAGATATGATTCTCTCTCCCCCTTCCCATTTTGTGGACTCCTGTAAGACCGTGGCCTTAGGTATCCCTCCGAAAACGTAGGTCAATTAGTCTTGCAATCTCGTAGGCTTTCGTCTCGGTAGGTGTGTTATTATACATAAAACCATTCATTTATTTCTTCGTTTTGCGTCGACCACGATGACTTAAGCGACACGGAAAATCTAAACCCGTAAAGAAGAAGGGCCGGCGGGAGCATTTGGCAAGTTGAGACCATCGGGGATATAGCTTCTTTTCATTTTCAGGGTAGTCGGCAAGAATTATAGATTCAGTTGATCTGAAAATATACTCCAGGGTGGTTGGCCGGGCAATTAGATTAGGTTGACGGCTTTGCTCCACTTTATAATAAAAGAGTGGTTGAGTCTGACTCCATTATAGGGTTAATGGTGGTTTCTTTCAATCTGTGTATATTTTGATGGACAACATTACTCTTTACTCTGTAGCATTATTGGTGTGAGTTAATAAGTATCCAGCGGAATAATTAAGATGCACACCACTACTGTTATTAAAAGAAGTTCTAAATCATCTAAAAGGAGTAGGAGCTTGTGGGAGAGAAACAGGTTTAAGGCAATGTGCAAGCCAATGTGCAATGGGAGACTATCAACATTATGCAAAGGTGAGAAATATATCATATCTTTATTGTAAATAAAGCGACACTCACTAGCACTATATATGGTTAATCTAATAAAGTTGATGCTTGTGCAACAAATTCATTTCTCATCTATATTCTAAGGAGAATTAGGCCATACTGTTGCAGAAACACATATGGCCAGAGTTCATTGATGATATTAACTAAAAGTTTCCACTAAATTCAAAATTGAGAGAATGTGAACCAATTGTTGACGTACAACCACAAGTAGCATTAAATTGAAGATAGGACCTTATCTTTTCTCATCCACTACCTTTTGCGTTTATCTTTCATTTACCATGCTCCATTCGTTTTTTTCCCGTACACAGGATTTTTTTTTTCTTTTTTTTCAATCTTCTTGAATTTGACAAATTATTTTTGCTTTAATTATCACTTCAGCAGCTGTTTGACACGTGTCACACCACCATTTTTAATCGTGAGATGTGGCGAGCATATTGATCAGATAACTAGATAAGGGATCGATATTTGGCAATTTGTTGAACACATATGAAAGAAATTAATGTTAAAACTTAATTGATTTAGATAAAGCTAATTGAAGCTCTAAAGGCAATTGAAGGAATTCAAAATTTGTGTTATTTGATACTACTTGGGATTGTAAAAAATGATATTGGGTCTAACTCAACCCCAAAAGTTAGCTTATAGGGTGAATATTGTCCAAGTCCATTTAAGGAATTCATGTTTCTATTCCATATTCGATCTGAGATAATATAATTTGGATGTCCAATATCGGTGAACAAAGAATTAGAATGAGTCTGACTTTGATATCATGTAAATGATAGATATTGGGCGTAACTCAATCCCAAAAGCAAGCTTGTAGGGTGATGATTGTCCAAGTCCATATAAGAAGTTCATTTTCCATTTTATATCTGAGTTACATGTATTTAAGTTATGTTAGTTAACCCCTTCGTTGATTTTTTTACTGTATGAATAGGTGAAAGATTGTTTTTTGATGTACATGTACTATGTGCTTAACCCCTTTATTTCTTCATATATTTACCTTTTCATATTTTGACACCTCTTGGTAGAAATTCTAGTTTTGCTACTGCTCTTGCAACCCCCTTGCTTTTCCCCGGTCCCATCATCCCATATGATCATTGATATCAAATTCTTTCCTCCACATCCCTTATATTAAAAAAAAATCTTAGGTTCTTGTCTTCTTAGCCATTTGCTTTTAATTCCAGGGAAAAGTAACTGCAACATTGAATCTCCAACATACAAACCTCATCTACAATGGATTGAAGCTCTCATTTGCTTAGCCATCACTTTCAGCATTGTCTATTGGATTGGTTATATGTAATAGTCCGAAGCAGCAAAGACCAAGGACCCATCCACTAGCGACTAGTATATATTAATACTAGTGAGAAATAGAGTAGTATAAAGGCAAGCAAATGCTAAAGGAAGCTCATTGAGAAATGTCAACTGCTTCCATTAACAATTGCCTTACTATCTCCCCTGCTCAAGCTTCCCTTAAGAAACCCACTCGTCCCGTTGCTTTTGCAAGGCTTAGCAACTCTTCTTCTCCTTCTCTTCCCAGTCTAATCAGAAACGAGCCTGTCTTCGCCGCCCCTACTCCCATCATCAACCCCATTTTGGTACGGATTTAACTGACATTATAAAGGATTTTTACACTGTCAGTGTATTTTAATGTGTTACAACAATTTATTTTTGCTATTTTTGTATTCATTCTTTTCTAATTGAATTCTTACTTTCAAACTAAATTCAACCAACCACCCAAATACACCACCATTATTTTTTGATAAGGAAATACATCAACATTTGGCATTACTTTGTTTTTTAAGGATGACAATTGTTTATTGTATTAACGACCATGCGTGCATGCATGCTAGTTCACGTGAATATTCAATATTGGCATTGTTATAAATTTATGTTTCTAGCTACTCTAATTAGTGTAGCTATTTTTGGCCATGAATCTCCTGAAGTTAGGTGAATTGATGTCACTCTGAAGTTCACACGTCTATTGCATGGACTCCATGACATATAATATAAGTAACAAATTAAACTTGAAAATGAACCAAAAGAGAGGTGGCAATTATCTAGTGGTTCTAGCAAAATGAAAAGTAGGGTCATCTTGTGGATACTGTTTTTGCTCTCTCTTTTAATTAATTTTAAAAAAAAGTTTTCTAAAATTTTAGTTGGCTGATTAATTGTTACTAGACATTTTCAGTAATCTAAGGGGTAACCTCGTATGTTGGCCCATCCTACAAGTGATAACTACTCATCTTAATACTCCATTACATTATTTCATATCTTCTTTGGTATCTGCGTCACTTTCTTACTTCATTACTACTTACTATAAACAAACTTAGGAGTAATTAGGTCGGTGCACCTTTCTGTTTTGATATTCATCTGTACCTTTGATTTATGTTTTCCAAAATGCTGATGAGAATGTCGAATTGCAGAGAGAAGAAATGGCAAAAGAATCCTACGAGCAGGCCATTGCTGCACTCGAGAAACTCCTCAGGTTTGTACTCTACCCTCTACATGTACTACTAATATTCATTACGTGCTTTTTTTTCTGGATCAAGTGGGACCCAAAAATATACATACATATATACATACATACTTCCTTACTTCATCTCACACACACACACAAATAAAAAATGCCCAAACACAGAAAACATAATCATGAAATATTGATGGTTGTCCCTGTAATATTAAGGACATGTTACTTATTAGTTTTAATTTCTCCAGATCTACATTAATTAATCATTTCTCATGTTGGTAAAAATAGCGGAGCACAATGTGTATAAACCTTTTCCCTGAAATGCCGCTTTAATGTTTTCTTGAATATTTTTTTTTTTTTTTTTTTTTTTTTTTTTGTTGACGAAGGAATGGGCAGCCGCTACTCTTTCGAAATAAGATAGCAGAAACCCTGATCGACGCAGAAATGCAAACCACGCCAACATGTAAACCACACTGCAAACCACGCATGACAGACTAACCAAGCATGCGATGCAGGATCGAACTCGCGACTATGGCCCCGCGCTTCATCACATAATTAACTTTGGCCACTTCATGTTTTAAGTTTGATTAAGTTAATAGATAGATGTGTTGCTATATAGTGTGGACCCTTTATTGATTGAGGTATTCAGTGTGAAAGAGATGTAAGTTAAGTGGGGGTGATAAATAGATTCTATCTGTTTTAATGCGCCAAAAGAGTTTGGTCAATATTTTTTCATTGTTCAGACTGAATATTGGTTTGACTTGTATAGTTAAAGATTTTCTCTTTGTACATATTGAATATTGGTATCACTTCTAGTTAAAGATTTTCTACTTGTTCATATTGAATATTGCATGTCAACTTTATAGTATGATTTTCAATGGGCTTTTTCTTTTCTCATTTTTACTTAAGAGGTAAATTTTAGTGATGTATTATTCAAGGGCCATATGAATGATTTTCCTCAAGGGCCATATGAATGATTTTCAAAAAGTTTCTCCTTTTTTTTTCTCCCTTAGTTTTGAAACAAGCACAAATTTTCAAAATTGATGAACATGACTCAAGTCCATGATATTGTAATGTTCGCTTTGGCTCACAGACCAACTTACAGATTGATTTCTTAAGTTACACTATTATCGAATTTAAAAGCATGTATACTATGTAAACTTGTATTGTGCCTAACTTATATAATGATATGTTATTCGCCTAAAATGTTATATGTATCTTTTCTTTAGAAACTTGTCGGCCTAGAAGCTTGTAAGTTATTTTCTTTAGAAACTTGTCGGCCTAGAGCAATTTTAATTTGAAGAAAGTGATGAATTTTAATATTGAAATTATGTTGCAGCGAGAAAGGAGAACTTGGACCAATTGCAGCAGCAAGAGTTGACCAGATTACTGCTGAATTGCAATCATCAGATGGCACCAAACATTTCGACCCAGTTGAGCACATGAAAGCTGGCTTTATTCACTTCAAAACTGAGAAATATGAGTAATCAAATTCATCACTTTCTTCAAATTAAAATTGCTTCATATTTAATTTTACACTGTGTAATTCTGAAACGTTAGTGCCTGATAAATTCATTCTTTTTTCTTTATGTACTATCAGGAAGAACCCAGCTTTATATGGTGATCTAGCAAAAGGCCAGAGCCCCAAGGTACAAATTCCTGCTACTACATGTTAATTTGTCATCTAATTTTATTGTATGCGCTACTAAAAAAGCAAAAATTAGCGAGGGGCAAAATTTTATTTCTAAACAACAAAATCCGTTACTAATCCTATTTAGCGATGGGATATAAAGTTTATGTTAGCTACAAACAATTAAGCGACAAGTTCGTAGTTAATTTTAATTTTTTAGTGATGGCTCCATATGTATTCTGTATCTGATGAGTCTATTAACCTAAATGTGTAACAGTTCATGGTTTTCGCATGCTCTGACTCGCGAGTATGCCCATCCCACACCCTCAACTTCCAACCCGGTGAGGCTTTCATGGTTCGTAACATCGCCAACATGGTCCCTGCTTATGACAAGGTCAGTTATAAATCGATCAATTAATCAATTACTCTTCAATCCAAATTACTAGTCATGAATTATTTGTCTCTGCAATTGAAATTTTAAATAAATTTGCGATTGAATTTGAACAGACCAGATACTCTGGAGTGGGAGCAGCCATTGAGTACGCTGTTCTCCACCTTAAGGTAGAGAACATCGTCGTCATTGGCCACAGTGCCTGTGGAGGTATCAAAGGTCTCATGGGCTTACCTGCAGATGGTTCTGAATCAACGTACGTCTCTCTAATCCTTTTCTACAATTATATGTTTGAAACACTTTTTGTTATTATCATTCACAGATCGTTGATACACGTATTAATTAGTTTTCTTCCAAGCCCGTCTGCGCGCTAGCCAAAATACACACTGCTTATGTATATTAAATGTATATTGTATGTAAATTTATGTATATAATATATATTATATGTATATTTATACTTACTATACAAAACGTGTACATTTGCTAGCTATTTTCTTTTGAGCGGTGTAGGAATGTAATTATTCTAATTAATAATCTAATAACGCAGTGCTTTCATTGAGGATTGGGTGAAAATTGGTTTACCTGCCAAGGCCAAAGTTCTGGCCGAACATGGGGATAAAGATTTTGCATCTCAATGCACAGCTTGTGAGAAGGTAAAAAAATTAACTAGTCGGGTAGATATTTTTCAATTTTACAGTATTTTATAATTGATCGCGATGAAAATGGAAAAATAATTGCAGGAAGCTGTCAATGTATCACTTGGAAATCTGTTGACTTATCCTTTTGTGAGAGATGGATTGGTGAAGAAAACATTGGCATTGAAGGGAGGTTACTATGATTTCGTGAATGGAGGATTTGAGCTGTGGGGACTTGAGTTCGGTCTTTCTCCTTCTCTTTCCGTATGAACTTAAACCAATATTTTAAGTGGCCCTCATATTTCCTTTCCCTTTTTTCCCTAACAGTACTACTTTTGTTTTGCTTATGTAATTGCGTCGCAAAATCAACTGTATGTTGTCGTATGTATCAACCAATATTCTGAATAAATAAAATGGAGAGCACTTGTGGAGTTTTCTTTGTGATAATAGGAGTAGTACTTTTGGTTTTGAAAAGTAGTACGGTCTGCAAGGTATAAATATGTTTGTGGTGGGCTTTGGTAGGTAAAAGATGTGGCCAGTATACTGCACTGGAAGCTCATGTAGAGACAGAGAGATCATCCAGCAACGATTGGCTTCCCTGATTTAATCTGTTAATGTATTTGAACCAATTCCTGTTCATGTAGACCCAAAAATTGGCCATAATAATAATCTACGAGAACTCCTTGTCGGCTACAATTATACTATGTAGTTTTTCACTCTAGTTTAACTTCCGTGATGCTTCAATCATTTGTTAGTATAAAAAAACAATACATCAGTCCTCGGGGGATTTCTGATAAAATTGAAACGATACAGACAACAATCCATCACAAAGCCAAGAAATTGTCTAATTTGCAAACAGAAGTGAATCCTTAACTTGAGCTTTACTAGTACATAATGCATAATAAAAATTCCGCCTTAAACCATGTTAGGATTTGAGTTCTAAATCCGACCTCCTCTGTGAGTAGATTCCCAGGAAAGATTGGAGGGTCACAGATGGACCACTTAAATACCAATCTCCTTAGACAGAACCTACTTACGTCGTGATGTAAGCGAAGAACAAATAACACACACAGATTTATAGTGGTTCACTCTCAATATGAGAGCTACGTCCACGTTGCCACTGCAGATTTTATTAAAGAAGAAATATTACAAGTGTTTACAACACTCAACCTCACAACTCCAATTCCAACTACACCCAAGATTTTTCTCACCAAACTTCTGTCAAAAAGCTTCTCTCACTAAGAGTATTTCTCTTATATTTTCTCTTTTTTTTTGGGATATAGAATGAGAAGGAAGTGATACACCCCGTAGTTCCAGGGTATGTATGTGAGGACATACGTACGAAAATACGACATTAAATTGAAAAGGAAGAAAAGATGTGATTTTTTTCGACGGAAAAGTTTTCGGATTTTGTGAAGGAAAAAGGTTCGTTAATGGGAATTGGATTCCCGGATTCGGTATTCGGACTTTTTGGAATATTTGAGAATTATGGAATTTTATTTTTCCGGAATTGGTCACGTGGGGCCCACGGGAGGAATTTACGGTTTGTGAGGCCCACTTTATTTTCGGATTTTTGGCATTACGGATATTTTTCGGAAGATGAAATATTTTGGGCCAATAGGAGGGCGACATGTGTCACCCCTAGGTGACACTTGGTGGACGAAATTGTTGGACATGATTTGCACGTTTTTGGCATGAAAAAGACTTAAAACATTTGGTCAAAGTCTTGCAAGATATTTTGTGTAGTAGATAGATAAGTGGGACTCACACACACATGGCCAAATCTAGACCACCCACTTGCTTTGATCTTGGCCATTGATTGGCCTATAAATACCCCCTTAATGCAAGACTTCTTCATCCACACTTAGAGAGTTTCCAAGTCTTGAAAAATTCCCTCCCCTTTCCTTGTGAGCTCTCGGCCATGGGCTGAAATTGTGAGCTAAAGTTGTCCAAAAATTCTTAAAGTTTTAAGTGTTCTTCCTTAGAGTGTTAGGAAGATTGTGTACCAAGAGTTGGAAAAGATTTCACACCCCTAGCCTAAATACACCCCCTTGACCGAAAGTTGGTAGTGTTGGAACCTAAGTGTTCTTCACTTTTTGGAGTTGGATCTTGAAGAAGAGTTGGTTAGAAACTTCTAAGGGTTGCTTGGAGCGGTTTGGAGCGTACAGAATAGGAGCTAAACGTTGCTCAGGATCGACTTATAATCTTGGATAATTTTGGGCTTATCGAGGTAATGATCTTTGTCCCCCTATTGTAATTGGATATTACATATTGTTGTAATTTAGAATTGAGTATAAGACTTATTGGAAGGATAATTAAAAAGGATTGAACTGTATTTACATTGAACTGTATTTACAGTAGACTTGTAGTATTATTGTGGAGTAAAATTGTACACGTCCGGTTAGACGTGTAACCCCTCCCCTGGAGTTGTTGGCTTGGTAGCAGGCCTTGATAGAGGAGGATTTATGTGGTCATGCGGGAGAGTCTTTGAAATTTACGTAGAATAGGAACCTTGTACTTGAAATTGTGCTACAAAGAGATCGAGAACCGATAGACGCTTTGTAGCCTTTATAGGTCGAGATACTACGAGTGGCGTATTCTACTCAAGAGTGGAAAAGGCTAGCGGATTCTGATCTTTGGAGCTTTTTGCTTTTTGCTTTTTGTCGATAATCGTCGCGAGGTATGTGAACCTCTTCCTATCTTTTCTAGCATGATGTTGTGAACTATGTAGTACGGTAGACGTACGTGTGCTAAACAAATTTCGGTTGATTTTTAAAAGATAAGAGACTGGACTTATATCTTGACTTGATATGAAATGTGAAGAACTTGAATGGTGTTAAAGTGGTGAAACCTCATTCGTGAGTAATGAGTACTTGGTCTAGATAAAGGAATAAGTTATATTAATTTCGGAAATGGGAATAACTATCGAACAAGCCATTGCAGCGTTAATAAAGGAAAATGTAATGACGATTAATTATATTAAAACCAGTAGAAACCTCCATCTGCATAGAAGCTAAGATAAGACAAATTTTTATTACATTTCCTAGATCATGGCTGCTCTAATGAGAATTATTATAATCAAGTTTTGATTTTCTAAAAATTTCAAAGTAAGGAACTTGATTTCTAAAAGAAAAGAGACTTAAGAATTTGAAGTGTTTTGGGGAAAGGCATGGTTTTGTCTTAAATTGGTTTAAGACATAAAGTGTTATAATAGCTTTATGGGAAGTTAGTTATAACGACTTTATGAAAAGAAAAAAAAGGGTTTTATTATTGGATTTAAAATGGTAACTTGATTTTGGGAAAAGAGAAGTAACTTGAGTCTAAAAGTATAAGTAACTGATTTTCAAATATCGAACTTTTCTTGATGAGAAAAATATAAGTGGCTTGGTTTTAAAAGGTAGGAGTACCTTGATCTTAAAAGAGTTAGTTACTTGGGTTTTAAAAGTATACTTGACGTTGTTTTAAAAGTGTAAGCCACTTGGTTTAAAAAGTATAAAGTACTTGATTTAAACATGAACGTGTTTGGTACTACGGATAATAGTATCGAGTTGTTTTACGAAAAAAAAGAGATCTTTTTGAAAGGATTAATGTATGTAGTAATTTGGGGTTAAAACCCGGACTTTGACATAAAATGAAAGTACCTTGAGTTGTGTGTAACTTGCCTATGTTTGCGTGTGATAGCCTTGTTGTGCAAGTGTTGTATCCTTATGTTACCGCTGCTCTCACGAGGCCGGCCATGTTATTCTTGATTGATGGACATACCGACATCGACGGGTGGCCCACTGTATGGTTCCATTAGATTGTTGTTCCACGGACTAGCTCCACGAGGTTTCATCGATTCGACTTGTATCCGTAGCTAGCCCTCGTGATTGCCTTGGCCACGATGCAGTTGGTTCTCGTAGTTGGCTGCATTTGCCCCGATCGGTTATCGATAGTGTCATTCCATGGACCACTCCACGGGTTTTACCGATTCACGCTTGGTATCCGTGGTCGCTCTCGACTTGCCCTGGCCGTGGTCGATTCGGCTTTGGTATCCGTAGTTAGCCTTCGTGACTTGCCCCGCTCAACATGGCGAAGTCTCGTGATCACGACTCGTATCCGTAGTTAGCCTTCAGATTTGCCCTCGCTGCCCACGTGACGCGCCGTATCCGTAGTTGGCCAGATTCGTGCCGCCTTCGTGATATAGTTATATAGTATTGTTAGTACGACTTTGTATCCGTAGTTGGCTTTCGCCCCGCCAACGCGATGCGGCTTTGTATCCGTAGTTAGCCTTCAGATTGCCCCAGACGGCTTTACGCACTGAGTAGGGCCCGTGTTCGCCGCACTTTCGTGTTATATCATGCATCGCCAGGTGAGAAAGGAATTCCACGCACGATTGATGTTGTGGGCGTGAGACCCATCATATATATTTCGAGTGATGACTTTGACGGCGCGAGTCCCCGACGACATGATCGCTTTATGGCCAGGTATCGTAGTTTGGTTATCATACATGCTCCCGCTTTATATAGACTATTATGATTTCATTTACGATTTTCGGGCCACATACTGTACTGCAGATCGACTCTTCGGCCGCTGCGTACGCCGCAGTAGGTACACCATTGTTGATCCTCGCTCATAGGATCGCAGTCATTGCGTTGGAAGCTCCGCTTTCTCCGAGGCTTATCTTTCGTATACCTCACCATTGTAGTACTTGTACATTCGTGGTATGGCGGCCCCGTCCCCATGTTGTATAAAAACTCTTAGAGGTGCAGTAAGACTGCTGCAAGTGGTTTGTAAAGGATGAATCGCTCAAGTTTTTATTTATATATATGCAGAAAGGTAACCGTTTTGGTTAGCCTGTTTCTTATTTTATCTTGTTTCATGTTTAAGTTTTTATTTCCACTGATTTTCTCGATGTCAGATCACCAGTGGTGCCCGGTAAGGCACTACCATGCCCGAGGTCGGGTCGTGACAGAAGAGACTTCTATTTATAGCAAATTTATCGCTCATTTTCCTATGATGAATGTTGAATTTATCGCTCATTTTGGCAAAGATCGCTTTCATTTTGTCGCGGATTGTTCATTTTGCGCAGATCGCTCATATCATGCTTTTATCCCAACAAATCTCCCACTTGAAGACTAATTTCAATTTATCTTCACACTTTGATCGATGCATCAACTCTTTTTTAGTTCATCATTCGTGCAGGCCAACTGAAGTTGAACATAGCTTCAGTTTGTCTATCGTCACCGCCTTTGTTAGCATGTCTGCTGAATTCCGACTCCCTGCGATATTCTCAAGCACTAATGTTCCATCTCCAAAGATGATCTGATGAAATGATACCGGAGTTGTATGTGCTTCATTCGAGCATGGTAGACCGGATTCTTTGCCAAATGAATGGCACTTTGGCTATTACAATATAGCACACTTCCCTCATGGTCCTGATCCAGTTCCCATAAAATATTGTAGCCACATCATTTCATTTGTGGCCTCCGTCACAGCAACGTACTCAACCTCACAGCTAGAGAGAGCTACTATCTTCTGCAACTTGGAAATCCAACAAATTGCAGTACCTCCGAAGGTGTAAACATACCCGGATGTGCTCTTTCGACTATCAACATCACCACCATTCTCAGCATCAACATATCCCTGCAATCCTGTTTCTGACTTTCGGAAACACAAAGCTAAACTCGAGCTGCCCTTCAGATATCTGAATATCCACTTCACAGCCTCCCAGTGTTGCTTTCCCGGATTGCTCATAAATCGGCTGACAAATCCCACTACATGTGCAATGTCTGGCCTTGTACATACCATTGCATACATAAGACTACCGATAGCAGATGCATAAGGTACATTGTCCATCTGTTTCTTCTCATCCTCGGTTGTCGGCGACTGATCCTTTGACAACCATACGTGTCCAGCCAAAAGAGTGATGACTGGCTTGACATCATACATGTTGAATCTCTTAAGAACCTTCTTTACATACTCTTTTTCTGAGAGTTTGATACCCTCCTTGCTTCGGCCGATTCTCATCCCAAGGATTTGCTTTGCAGCTCTCAAATCCTTCATTGCAAACTCTTCCGACAGCTTTATTTTCAACCGATCAATCTCCTGTATGTTTGCTCCTACGATCAGCATGTCTTCGACATAGAGAAGCAGTATCATATATGAGTCTTCAAATCTCTTGAAGTAGCAACAGTGATCTGCTTCGCACCTTATGAAATTGACTTTCTTCATGAAGTTGTCAAACTTCTTATACCACTGTCTTGGAGCCTGTTTTAGTCCGTATAGACTCTTTTGAAGTTTGCACACCAGATTCTCCTTTCTTTTGACCTCGAATCCCTCCGGTTGTCGCATGTAGATTCCTCAGCTAAATCACCATGAAGAAAGACAGTTTTCACGTCCATCTGTTGGAGATGTATATTTTCCTTTGCTACCAGTCCAAGAACAGTTCTGATAGTCACTATCATGACTATAGGAGAGAAGATTTCCGTGTAGTCGATGCCTTCTTTCTTGTTACACCCCGTAGTTCAGGTCATGCGTTTGAGAGCGTACGAAAGGGGGTAAGACTTAAAATTTTCGAAGGATAGGTTGACGGATTGTTTCGGACGGGTTTTAGTCAACTTTGAGGCGGGTTATGACCCGGTGCATTGAGAGTTCTGTCGCGCCCTTTTTCGACCGCGACATTCTAAATAGCGAACCCTGCTCAAAAAAAAGTGTTAGAAAATAATAATAAAATGCTAAATAGTTTAAGAGGCTTAAAGGTTTTAAAATGCTAAAAGGATGCTAAAATTGCAAAAGATGCTAAAGTTTAAAAGGGTGCTAAAATGCTAAAGGGTTGCTAGAATGCTAAGGGTTCGCGGAGTCGCCACCTAATTAATTGGGTGAATTAGGACACCTAAATGTTTAACTAGTTTAAAGTAAAACATTAACTCCATTTTAATGGTCTGCTAAACTTAATGAGATTCTGGGTAAGGGTTTTTTATTAATCTAGAGGGAAGGGGTTAGGCACCCTCTAAGATCCGCTAACTCATGCTATCCCGCCAAACTTAGGTAATTATTAGGTTTAAAGAATGCACGTTTTAAAAATATAAAGGGTGCTTTCAAAAATGTTTTATAGAAAGGGGCCTGTTGATAAAAAGTTTGCAAGACTAGTACTATAAAAATAAAGTTTTAAAGTGTGCTTGTATACTGTTTATAGATATATGCCATGTTGATTTATGATCAAAGACAAGCTTTTAGAATCAAATATATATGACGTAGTGCAAAAGATGATTATTTTATAGTTTTCCGATAATAAGGTTGTTCAACACAAATTATTTATATTATGCTAATGAAAGAGCTTATGAGAAAATTAATTTATTTTATCATGGATTTTATAAAGAAATAATACTTTAGTCGCGAGTTAATTTATTTAGTAAGGTTTAGATATGTATGACAAGCATAAAAGACAAACAGTCCTAAGTTATGCTTTCTAATTATGAATTACTTTCCCTTATATATTTGAAACTTAATTGTTCTGGATATCCTAGATATTACAGAAATAGAGTTATTAAATTACAATAAACAAATGAATAAATGAATAGCAAGTAAAGAGAGAGAATGGGATTTAAGAATGCTCTTTACGACGGATGACGACGTCCTATTTGTTTTTCTAGGAATTCCTGAAGCGGGAACGGGAATGCGGATGCAGATGCGGGTTGCCATTTGAAATAGCTCGCGATGAGTCTCAGAACGAAACTCTTCATTTTGCTCACGTGCCATGTAAAAATAAAGAACAGATAAGGATTAGTATCAACTCAATGAACACCGATGAGGATAATTAAAACGCAATGCACACACATGTCCATAATTTAATTGTTGTTTAGCTATATTATTCTAAAAGGATGACAATTTCAGGCAAAGAAAAGCACTATCTACCACGAACGGGTCGTGGAAAATACGCATGTGGCAAACAAACAAGAAACTCAAGAGCCTAAATGACAAAGCTCAAATTCTAAAGTAGATAATGGTCCAAAAGCGCCAGATTTAAAGAAAGGCGATCACCATCAGATGTGAATATTTGTCACATACCTATACGAATCCAAGATATCATACATGGAAGCAAACACGTATATCAAAGAGTTTAGCAGGACGCTGCAGGCCAAGTATGCACACTGAATTAAGTATAAGGATTCAATAAGATAGTTTATCTTAACATGTTGGTTTTAGAAGCCAATAAGCATATAAAAAGAAACTCAGGTTGAGTATACTCAGATTTTCAGATATATAGCACTTCTAATGCATATTCAAAGCAAAAAAAAACCTAAATCGTACCACTCTTAATTTGTAGAAAGACTTGTGAATAACACATACCAGCACATACGCAAACTTACAGTGCAACTAGGCTCTTGTCACTACTTAGTATGAGGTTCAGATGAGTTAAAAATCAAGGTGCGAACAACATCTAAGGCTTAGCTATGCATAACATAACTCTTAAAATGGAAACAAGCTTCGTACTAATCATCCCAACCCCATGCTTCACTTAAACAAATCACATAATAGTATAATAGCAAATCAAACTTAATACACACATCTAGATAGTGCTAAGATTGCACAACATCGTCATCCAGCATGCGCCTTAATACTAAGTTATACACTATACTTGATTTCTTATGAAGGCGTCTGACATGGATCAGATACAAAATGCCAACAGAGGTTGTAACTTAACACGGTGCATTAGTTATGCACATATAGTGAACCATACAACAATGCAAGCGAGGACGGGAACATGACAGGCCCAAATACATATACCCTATGATATACACAGCAATATACTAAACATATAGGTATGATATGCTGAGTATAGTATTTATATATTTTTGCATATACGCATTTTAACTCAAGACAACAGACAAACAGGCCAACATCGATTGAACAAATGCTCATTAAAATTGAACTTTCAGAATTTGTGCAGAGTTTTCAATTTCCAATTTTCACTACAGTGAATTTAGATTGAAAATGCAAATGAGTTTAGCTATTTCATGAAGAGTCAACAACACAACATTGAATAACCTCGAAGACTGTCCAAACCGCAACTCATTTTTAACAAGTTCAGATTCCAAATGTGATGCATAAAATGTGCATGCACAAACCGCATGTAAGCATTCAACTACACAGAGTTCCAATTTGGTATTAGCACCTCTTATTCGCGAGCAAAGGCAGCGAGAAGGGCTTCTAACATCCGATAAACCACATAACTGGACTAGAAGGACAACTTTAGAGAAACAGATATTCATGACCCAGCTTGTCCAGATACGAATATGTTATTTTGATTATAACATTTACAAATATAGGCGTAGACATCGCAAAGACATTGAAAAAGCCAAAACATGCTTCATATGGACTTAGCGCACATAAACAACATCCTCATACTCACATATTGCAAAGTATATGAAGATATACTGATGCGACATACATCCAACGATAAGGAAAGCAATATACCAGATAGATGGTCATAGATTCAGTGCAAATAGAAAACAGATAGGTGGTTATCGATTCACATTATTTACTATTTTAAAACACTTGACTACCAAATTAACTAATCGCGACATGAAGAATCCAACTAAGAAAACCAATCGATTTATATAGCCAAGCAAGCAGATTAATATAATTAACATCGATTAAACGCGTGATAAACCCACATAGCACGTAAATCTAACAAATACGAGAGTTCGATTTACCTTCTCGCAATGACCGAGCAGCGTATCAAGTCGTCGGTCCAATCGACGGGTTTTGGGTTTGCGATGCGAATAGAGGGGCAAGGTTTGCTTACTGATTTTTTGGCTGGAATTGAAGAAGGGGATTTGAATTTCCTATTCTTGCAATGCTAGTTGTTTAGGTGCTGAACTGCTCTCGATTGTGCTCTTCGAATCGTTTTCTCCCTATGCTCTGGATATGCCCCTCAATAATGCCTATTGCATGTGCTTCTTATAGCCCCCATTTGGGTTCCAAGTTAGGTAGGCAATTAGGGCTGATTCTGCTTGAATCGACGAGATTCTGTGCTGATATGTGTGATATTTGGGTGCTGGTTTATGGTAAGAAATCGTTAGAGACGGGAAAGGAAAGTCGACTGGGGTGCGTGGGTAAAGGGAAGCCCGGATTCTCCGCGAAATCCGCACGGGCGCGATCAAGGCTTTCTAGGGTTCGTTAAGTTTTTTGGGGTCTTGGAGGTCACGGTGATGATAAAGGTTTAGAGGTCTTCAGACGGGCCTGTTGGGTAAAGGGAAAATAAAAGAAGGCTGGGGCTTGGGCTTGCGCGGTCGACGCTGGTCGCGGGTATCGGGTCGACGAAAATTATTTGGGCTTGTGGGGCTGCGAATTAAGGGTATTAGTTAGGTATTGGGTATTAATTCTAGGTATTAATTAGTTTTAGGCTAGTTAATTAATTAGCTAGTTAATTCTAGGTAGGTGTATTATTAATTAATAAATTGTGCTCAAATTATTTAAGTGCTTTATTAAAATTATTACAAGAATAAAATGGGCGTGCTATTTAATTAGTGCTTGAGTTTAAATTATTATAAAGAATAAAGACGGACGTATATTAATGCTTAATACTTTAGACGCTACGCTATTATTTAAAAACTTATTATTATGCATTATTGCGAAGTTAAATTAGATTATTTAAATGCTAAATGCAAGTATGATTTTTTAAGAATTGTTTTTTTAAAAACTTTTTATAAATGCGACGCTATTAAAATGCATGTATTAGATTAAGATTGATTTTAAATTATAAATGACTATGACATTCTCTTGCGTATTAATAAATGCGGTTATGCTACTTGACACGACGTCATTGCTAAATTATTTATTTATGTACTTATTATTAATTAAGAATAATGACAGAACTTAAAATTAATATATGCGGGCGCGGGACTCTAGGTACTTAAAACTCTACGTAAGACACGATGCCTTTATTAAAATATTTATTTATGCCTGTATTTACGTTTTATTGTTGCATTTTATTATAAAAAATCATAAAAAATTATTTTACAAAATTAGTCTAATTTTATGGTTAATGGCTGGACGGGAGGGTCAAAATTGGGTGTCAACAAGTTCCTAAGTGTTTCAAAGGCCTAGGGCGTAGTTCGTTGAGTCTAGCTTCCAACGCAACCAACCGTTCGTCGATAGGACGTCGGAGTAGAAAGTTATGAGAGTTACAAGTTCAGTGCGCAGACGACGTAAATGCGCTTCGTGCAAGGCAGCGGCCGCGGCTCGGACGCAGAGCGACGCCGAAGCATCGAGGCCGCTGAGTGCAGCGCCGCGGCGCCGGAAGGTGGCCGCACAAGTTCGCAGAAGTTGCGAGGTTTCAGCCGCGCCGAGGCGGATTCAGGCGGAAAAACTTATAAAAGTCGATTTTTCTTTTAAAAGACCTTGAGGGTGACAAGTGTCCCCATCTGATTTTGCATGATTATATTGACCAAGTCTTCAAGACTTGGTCATACTTCATCTCTCTCTCTTAGACAAAAGCTCTTCCTTCTCTCTTAAAAGTTCAAGCTCCTCCTTCTCTCTAAAATCCCAAGAGACATTCTAGCCTTAGGAAAAATCTGAAAAAAGTAAAAGCAAGAGGGAAGCTTGTGGCTAGCTTGTGAAGGTTGTTGGGGTGGTGTTCTTGAAAAGGAAGCTAGCAAGTGGTTGGAAAGATTTGGCTAAAGCTTTAAGGTAACATTTCTTCCTTTAGAATTAGTTTCTAGTGTTGCATGTTAAGAAGGAAGAACTTGTGGTGGTAAATAATGCTCTTAGAGTCATTGCATGCAAGAAATGTGGTTTGGATATAAAAGAATTGGTTAAGAAGATATTATGAGCATGTTGTAGCCTAAAAACTACCTTAGAATTATTTAGTGAATTGTTGTGCCTAATGGGGCAGAATTTTACACACCCAAGTTTGGAGGTGTAATCCCCTTTAAAATGTTGGATTGTTGAGCCTTAAATGTGGCGTTTGGATGATAAATTCGGCCTTGTGAAAGGTGGCAAAGTATGTAGAGACAAAGGAAATGCTGCCTAATTTTCCATAGAATTTAGTGGCTTTGAGTTTAGATTATTCTACATTGAAATTAGAGGTTAATAAACGTATCATGGTTATTTTAGGTTGACATATTACTTGCGGTAGTTTGGACTTAGCAAGTGGATTGATCAAAAAAGTATGTGAAGCTTTCCTATCTTTTGAGCATGAGTATTTGTATCTATGTAGTACTGAGACGACAAGATTTAGTATTCTTACTTGTTTAAGTATAAATAAAGACTTGTTTTGTTTTAAGAAGTATAAGTCCCTTGGTTAAGGGAAAAGTATGATTTTACAAAAGTATAGAGTACTTGGTGTGAAAGTATTGAGTATTGAATTATTCTAAAGATAAGAGGCTTGAAGTATTTTTGAAAGTTGTGTAGATTTGTTTGAAGTATAAGTCTCTTGGTTAGTAAAAGAACAATATGGTTTATAAGGAGTTATAACAGCTTTATGGGAAGTTAGTTATAACGGCCTTATGAAAAGATAAGAAGGTCTTAATTTCTAAAGTATAAAGATAGTATAACGGCTTTATGGGAAGTTAGTTATATTAGCCTTATGAAGGGTGTGACACCCTATTTTCAACCGGAGTCGGAAACGGGATTACTGCTGCATGGTTGGATTCCTAAATTCTATTTAAAGGAGTCGCCACCTAATTATTATAGTGAATTAGGACACTAAAAATGTAGTATAAAATACTACAAATGATCTCCATTTTAAAGGTCTGCGAAAGCTATGTGAGATTCTAGGTAAGGGTTCTTTATTATCCTAAAGGGAAGGGGTTAGGCATCCTAAAGGATCCGCTAACTTGCGGTTGTCCGTTCAAACTTAGGCTTAATGTTATTGTGCTAAATATATCATGCAATTCTAAGGGTATTCTAATTATGAAACTATCCAAAAGATATTTAAACTAGGCATGCAAATATTTGAAATAGATATATATTAAACAAGATAGTAATGAAAGCGAATAATCATAAAAAGATGTAATGAAGAGAAATTAGCGACACTTCGCTTTTATTTTATTTTATGCGAATATTTGGCTTTCAAGCGCCCTGCACTGCAAAGACACTTAGTAAGAGTTAGTAAATAATAAATAAATTACAAAACAAACACAATGTATGCATATATATATAGATATATATATATATATGTAAGATATTGTGAAAGATATATTTTTATATAGTGTGGCTCACCTAGTGTTATGCCAACGATACTAAGACACGAGAAGCCAATATCGCTACTGGCCGACTCGCCTCCCGTGAACGATACTATGCATTCTCGTCTAATCTTTTTCACTTTCCTCCTCGCCCACATATTCCGTCTCACTTACCACGGAGGCCTCCAGATCGACGGATAAATCCTTCTTAGGCCAGTGTAGTATCAAATTCAAAATCGAAAATATCAAGTGTAATAACTTGTTCAAAAATCAAGAAATACCAAGTGTAGCATTTGTTCTAAAATCGTTTAACAAAGTAAATAAAGGCGAAATCGTCTAAATCATTGTGGAATACCCAAAACAAGAGCAACACAATGACAAGAAGGCAACATAGCCCAAATGTAAAACGCAATGACATAAGAAACAACAATACCCAATGTAAAACGCCACCGGCTGTGGTAAAGAACAACACCAAATGTAAAAACGCAACCAAATGGCTGTGGTAAGCAACAAGGAAACAGAAAATGCAACCAGAATGTAACAAGGCGCATAATGCGAGAACACGGTGTCGCGGAGTTCAAACTCCGCCATTATCCCAATAATGAGGTCGAATCACCAACAAACAAACATAAGCCGACAACTCCACAATACCACCGAGCGGTTCGCCGGAGTTTTTAAACTCCGGCCAGTTACCCAAAAAAGGAAAAAATCGATATAACCAAGATAACAAACGGCGAAATGCGCAAGAGCAATGTCGCCGGAGTTTTTTCAGAACTCCGGTAAGACGCGACGCAAAAATCAGAAACTCAGTTAACCCGAATCACAACATATAATAACAACAACAGAAAGGAACAGCGTCTCCGCCAGTCGCCGGTGGTCAGCTCCGGCGAGGCAGAGACGACAAGAATGGGTACAGGGTTGTGACGGAGGTTTCTTTGGAGGTTTGGTTCGCATGGGGGTCGACGGACGGTGGTAACGAGCAATGAGGACAGGTGTACTGCAGGTGTTTTGAAAAGGGGTTCGCCGAGTTTTTAGAACTCCGTGAAGGCGGCGAGGCGCGACGGAAGGGTGGGAGAAAGGAAGACCTTTTCCTTTTCTTTTTTTTGAAATGAAAAATGGGCTCAGCCCTTTTTATTGTCCCTGAACGTGTGGCCGCTGCCTATTTTGTCGCTTCCACGTTGTAGTCACGCCTCTTTTAATAAAAGGGGGGAGGGGTATTTAGGGGGGAAATGAAAGTGGTTTGAAATTTAAAAATGGGGGGGAGGGGGGAAATAAAAGGGTGTTTGGAATTTAAAATGGGGGGAAATAAAAGGGGGTGTTTGGATGATATAAAAATGGTGTTGGATTGGAATGATTCGGATTGAATTCCGTACTGTACTGGTTTTGACAAAATGTAAAGCGGGTTAATTATTTAAAAGAAAAATTAATTAACGAGATGCAAGATTATAAAAAAAATGTAAATGCCGATGCAATAATAATAAAATACAATATTTAGACAAATGTTTAATGTCTAATTAAAATTAAAGCGGGATGTCAATTAATTATTTAAAGAAACGCAAATATTATTAAAATAAACGACGGTGTAGTAATAATAGAAACATAACATAACGCTTAATTTTAAAATATAAAGATAAAAATGCAAAAAATGATGATTAGAATGCAGTGTCCTAAAACAGATGAAATTGCGACAAATATGCGAAAAACGGGTCAAAATTGACTGTCAACAAAGGGTTAACAAGAAGAGATTTACTCTAAGTAAGATAAGTGTATGAAGAGGCAAATTGGTTTTAAGGCATCAATTTCCCAAGAGTTTTTATGTATAAAGAGGAGTCATTTTTAAAGGAGTTGAAGCATGTATTACTTGGGTTAAATTCCCGGATTTTCTATTAAAAGACATGTTAGTGCCTTAGGATACTAAAATGAGAGGGTATATGAACAAGACTAATAGGAAGTTATAAGTTTTCTTAACTTATTTATGATTATGATATGATGACAGTTTGAGCTAGGGTAAGAGTATATCTGAGGGGCAAGCCCCAAGATCGTTATACCACCTTCTCCAGGGTAAGAGTATGTCTGAGGGGCAAGCCCCAAGATCGTCATACCACCTTCTCCAGTGAGGGGCAGACCCAAGATCGTTATACCATCTGCACCAGTGTAAGAGTATATCTGAGGGGCAAGCCTCAAGATCGTTATACTATCTGCCCAGCAAAGAGTATATCCGGCGAGTACAATTTCAAGATCGTTATACAATCTGCTCCAGGTAAGAGTATATCCGGCGGGTAAGTCCCAAGATCGTTATACCATCCGCTTGTGGTAAGAGATATCCGGCGGTAAGTCCCCAAGATCGTTATACCATCCGCTCCGTGGACTTGCTACATACGACGCGAGGAATACCTCACGCGAGTCCCATGGGCTTACGCGGTGAAATAGTCCCACGCGGCGGTACAACCTATGCGAGGAATACCTCATGCGGTCCACATGACCCACGCGGTGAAATAGTCCCGCGAGTAGGATTGCTTATCGATACTACAAGCGAGGACCGCTTTGATCACGAGCCTCCTATTTTACGCAAAGATTATATATATATGTTTGTTACTCTCATTGTTAGTAAGGCACAGTAAAAGGTAAGTTGATTTCATCCCTGACCCCAGCTTATTTTCAGACTTATGATTTCATTATAGTATTTTCAGTTTCACATACTTGGTACCTGTTATCGACCTCCCGAGTGCGTTAATCTGCGCAGTCGAGATACGTAGCTTCTTTGGTCCGCTCTTAGGATCACCGTTCATTTCTGAAAACTTCATCCTCAGGAGCTTTGTCTTTTGGTATGATTCCCTGAGGTTATAGGTATTTTGTACATTCAGGGGGTATGACGAGGCCTGTCCCCATACGATTGTTATTCTAGAAGTGCAGAGTTACGTTGGTGGTTTGAAATGTAAGAACGGTTATCTTGTTTCACATTCGATTAAGTTATTTTATGAAAGCGGCGCTTGCTAGTGATGTTTACCTTATACAGATTTTGTATTATGTATGTTCCGCTGCTATTCTCTGATGTGTACCTGACAGGGTGCCCCGATAGGGCACCAGTCGCGGCCCCGGGGTCGGGTCGTGACATTTCTGTTGAAATCCCTTCACAATCAGCCTTGCTTTATAGCGCTTGCTTCCATCGGGTTCTTCCTTTATTCGATAAACCCATTTATTCTGCAATGACCTCTTCTTCTTTAGCTAAATGGATAACTCCCATGTGTGGTTTTCCGATAGTGAGTCCATCTTATATTTCATCGCCAACTCCCACTTAGTTGATTCATCGACTTGCATTGCTTCTTTGTAACATTCCGGCTCCCCTCTGTCAGTGAGCAGAATGTAGTTGAGTGAAGGAGAGAACCTCTGAACCGGCCTACTGATCTTGGATGATCTTTGTAATTCTGTGATCGGCGTCTGCTGATTTGTTTCAGTATCATCATTTGTTTCAGGATCAGCACCTTCTCAGGTTGTTTGTTCATCTGCCTCGGCTACACCTGGTTGTGGTTCGGGTGTCGGGAAGTCTCTCAAATTGACTGTCTCTGATTCCTTGTCCTGACATTCTGAATTCTCACGCAATTGTCCTTGTACATCACCTGTTCGTTGAAGACAACATCTCTGCTTCGGATGACCTTCCGATTCTGTTCATCCCAAAATTGGTAGCCGAACTCAGTGTCACCATAGCCGATAAAGTAACACTTTTTGGATTTTGGATCAAGCTTACTTCTAGCCGTAGCATCAACATGAACATACGATAAGCAACCAAACACTTTCAGAAATGAAAGATTTATCTTCTTACCATTCCAGGCTTCTTCTGGAATTTGAAACCCAAAGGAACAGACTGTCCTCTGTTAATCAAGAAGGCTGCGGTATTGATTACATCTGTCCAGAATGTCTTGGACATTCCAGTGTGTATTCTCATGCTCCGAGCACGCTCGTTCAATGTTCGATTCATTCTTTTCGCTATTCCGTTTTGTTGAGGCGTTCCCGGAATAGTCTTCATCATCTTAATCCCATTATCGGCACAATACCTTTTGAAGTCACCATCAATGTATTCTCCACCATTGTCGGACCTTAGACTCTTCACTTTAAGGTTTGTCTCATTCTCGATCATGACTTTCCATCTCTTGAATACACTGAACACATCAGATTTATTTTTCATAAAATAAAAATCTTTCTGGTTGAGTCATCAATGAAAGTCACATAGTAGTGTGATCCTCCGAGTGAGGGGACAATGGCGGGTCCACGCACATTTGTGTGCACCAATTCTAGCTTCTCGACCTTTAATTCCCTGCCTGCTTTTGAGAAGCTTACTCGTTTTTTTTTCGAGAATGCATCTCTCACACATATGAAGGTCCACCGACTTCAGCTCCAGAATCATGCCATTTGTCACCAACAACTTCATTCCCTTCTGGCTCATGTGCCCTAGCCGGCAATGCCACAACTCTGTCTTCTTGGTGTTGTCGACAACAACAATTGTATCACGACAGCTCATCTTCATATAAAGAGTACCAATTTTCTTGCCTTGGCCAACCATCATGGCACCATTCGTCACTTTCAGGACGCATTCCCAAAGTTGAGATTATGTCCCTCGTTATCAAGCTGACTCACTGAGATCAGATTGCACTTTAAATCAGGCATATGTCTGACTTTTGTGATTTTCCACACGTTTCCATTTGACATCTTCAAATTGATGTCTCCAATGCCGACAATGTCTAAAGGCTTACCATCTGTCAAATAGATTTTTCCGAGATACCCAGCAACGTAATTCATCATTATATCACGATGTGGGGTGCTGTGGAAAAATGCTCATGAGTCAAGCACCCAAGAATCGATCGGGCTATCAACTGACAATAACAATGCATCGCCAATGTCCAACATTGACTCCATTCCCTTGTTGCCATCCTTCTTTTGTGCCCTGCAATCCTTCTTGAGGTGACATTGTTTTCCACAGTTCCAACACTCAAGTGTTCGCCCGGGTCTGTATTGACTCCTGCCATTCCTTGACTTTGACTTTCCCTTATTTCGGTTGTAATTTTCTATCATAATTTCTGCTTCTGTTATCAACATTAAAAACTGAACTCGTCGATGCCTCTCCAGAATCTATCCTGCGAACCTCCTCAGCAAGGATACGATCTCTAATATCATTAAATTTCAATTTAGCACTGCCAGCAGAATTACTAACCGCTGCTCTTATTGGTTCCCAACTATTCGGTAGAGATGCCAACAAAATAAGGGACTAAACTTCATCGTCAAACTCAATTTTCACCGATGACAGTTGATTTACAATGGTGTTGAATTCATTTACGTGTCTCGTTCGGGCCCCGGGAACCCCTTGCTTTTGGCTCTCTGGTCCCCTCCCCCACCTACCCACTCATCAATCACGGCTGCAACATGAGCACCTTCCCCCATCTTTAGATGGAAAAGTTTCTTCATGAGAAATACCTTATTATTTGCCGAAGGTTTCTCATACATGTCGGACAACACCTTCATCATGTCTGCGGTGGTCTTCTCCTTCGCCACGCTGTGAGCAACGTTCTTCGACAGCGTCAACCGAATGACTCTCAGAACTTGTTTGTCGAGGAGATTCTAATATGCTTCCTTCATTTCCTCTGGTTTCGGACTCAGAGGTTCATGAAGATCTCTGCCATACAAATAATCTTCAATTTGTATTCTACAGAACGCAAAATCTGTACCATCGAATTTACCGATGCCATGTGTCGAACTATCTTCGCCTCCTATCGTTTCTGAATCGCAATGCAACCTGTTGCTCTAATACCAGTTAGGAGTTGAGTCCCAAATCCGACCTCCTCTGCGAGTAGGTTCCCAGAAAAGATTGGAGGGTCACAGATGGACCACTTAAATACCAACCTCCTTAGACAGAACCTACTTACGTCGTGATGTAAGCGAAGAACAAATAACACACACAGATTTATAGTGGTTCACTCTCAATATGAGAGCTACGTTCATAGTTGCTGCAATAATTTTTTTGTGTGTGTCTAATGGAAAACTTGACATTATTGATAATACCATCCATCTTTTTTTCCACACACCAAATGTTCGCTCAATTACATTTCTCAATGAGGAATTGATAGAACAAACTGATACTTAAAATATGAGGGGAAATAAACTCATATAAACTACATTCATGGTTTGTATATATGACAAAGAGAAAATTTGTTTTTAATATTGCCACAATATATTTTTTAACAATTACGCCTCAGTCCTAAACAATTTTTTTTGAAAAAAAAAAGTACAGAAAACATATCGAATAGTTATCAAAACCTCCATAAAGATTTAAATTCAATTGAATTAAGCATTTTAAAACAGATAACATATCAACTACTTATTGAAAATCCAATGAATAATTAAACCCAGTTGAATTAAGTCTATAAACAAAATTTTGAAAAAAAACAGATAACATATCAACTAATTATAAAAAATCCAGTAAATAAGTAAACCCAATTGAATAAAAATAAGAGTGAATAATTAAACTCAATTGAAATAAGTCTATAAAAATTAACATATCAATTAATTATAAAAATACAGTAAATAATTAAATCTAATTGAATATTTTTTTTAAAAGTGAATAATTAAATTAAATTGAAAAAAGTCCATCAACAATTTTATCTTATTTTTAAAATATTTGGAGAAATAATTTCTGAAGAAGTACTGTTTTTTTTTTTTTCCATTTTAGAAATACTTTTTTGTTTTGTGTTTGGCCAAAACGTGTTTCTTGAGCTCGGCCGTATTCTGTTTATGTTTGAACTCAAAATATCAGGATATTTTGTTGTTGAATGAGTGGACCCATTAAGGTGCAGCATTACTCCTGTGGTTGAAGATCCACGCTAAGCAATAGCGACGTCGAGAACGCTGATCCGAACCGAAGAAGCAATTCAATCGGGTCTCTACTCTCTAGTCTCTACTTCCGCTCTAAACAGGTGTCTTCTTAATAATGGCTGCATATTCCCACTCCTTAGCTTCTTCTGCTTTCTTCTCCACAACCACAACACATAAATTTTCCTGCTCAGATCGATTTCCATTTCCTAAATCTCTACTCTGCAGGAAAATAGTGTCTCCTCCGCGGTGTTACTCTAACTATGCCTCTTCTAATGACTCCGGAAAGAAGCTTCTAGATAGTATTTTTGTGGCATGCACTTCCGTTGCCTTGTCATTCTCTTTATTTCTGGCTGATGTTGACTCTGCTAAGGCTTTTGTAGTCACTTCACCCAGGAAATTGCAGACCGATGAACTTGCTACTGTTCGCCTATTTCAGGAGAATACGCCTTCAGTTGTCTACATTACTAATCTCGCTTCCAGGTGATCTATCAATTGGATGATACTTTTGCCTCTATGAACACTCATGTTGGCTTCCCCATAGTCAAACTACATGAGCTTTGACCATGATGTATTTTTTTATCCTGTTAATAGGGAAGAATTGTAACTTAAAATATTTTTTGTATAGTCTTCAAACATCCAAATTTCAATTTTAAAATATTGAATTAATCTAATTCAATTTATTACCGAAAATTAATCAAATTGACTGTCGAGAAACGAAATGTGACGAGATGGAGTATTATATAAGTCAACAACATTTAAGTTTGTAAATATAGTGCTTGATGAAAGTCTGCTAGATGTATTTCATGTTATTGTAATTGAAGTTCAGCTTTGCATTTCCGGTTTGTTTAGATTCCATTTATGATATTATAGGCAGGATATGTTCACACTGGATGTATTTGAGGTGCCTCAAGGGTCTGGCTCAGGATTCGTCTGGGATAGAGACGGTCATATTGTCACTAATTATCATGTGATTCGAGGTGCCTCTGATCTCAGGTGCGTTAAAGTGGCAACACATCCCTTTATTTTTTAAACAAGTTCCTATTTCATTTTTGTTTCTGCCTAAATGGTTTCAACGTCAAGTTCCTTGCCAAAATTGTTATTATTTCAATCTGATTGCTCATACTAACATAATTTTACGACTTTGATGTGAGGATAGGTTTTTGTTGAGAATATAATTAAATAATTTAAAAAGTGTGCTCATTCTAACAACTTAAGCTTTTAGATGATATGGTAACACATTTCAACATGGTATTAGAGCAAGTAGAGGACGTGTTGAGAATATACTTAAATAATAAAAAAGTGTGTTCACTCTAACAACTTGTTCAGAACTGAGGTGTAGTTATAGTTGTTGCATGTGTGATATTTATGCTCCAAAACAGTCTTCTTTTCCCCTCTACTCTTTATACTATTGTAGTCGTTTCTGTAAGTACTTCATTTACGGATGTTGGTGTGTGCATAATTGCCTTCAGTTTTGTATGAAGAGGGACAGTAAAATATGCATTTATATTGAGATTTTAGTGCTAAACCTATTCATTTACCATCTTGTCTTAGCGAATCATGGAGAATTCGTAGAACTGCACTTTTTTTCATGGCAAGAATTTGGTTGGATTGGCATGTCTCTTAGTTGCTTAATTTGCCAGTTTACGCTCTAATTTCTTGAACTAATATAATCTTATTCTTGCTCAGAGTGACTCTTGCTGACCAAACTACTTATGATGCAAAAGTTGTTGGATTTGACCAAGATAAAGATGTTGCTGTGTTGCATGTTGATGCACCAAAAGACAAGTTACGACCTATACCAATTGGCGTATCTGGAGACTTGCTTGTCGGTCAAAAAGTATTTGCTATTGGAAATCCTGTATGTGATGAAATACAAACCTGCTAGAGAATTCTATTCACGTAATGATAGCACTTTTATCTGGTCTGTTGTCCCTTCTCTAAACATACTTTCAGCCTTTTTATAAGCAGTCTCTGCTTTCGAGGAAAAAAGTTGTCTTGCAGGCGTTCATGAGCATTACAACAACTAGAAAGTATAACTTTACATACAGAATGCTAGTGCCTGTTTGTTATTAATAAAAATTGTGCAAGGTCAGTCTTCTGTTTAAAAGTTTTGCTCATTAGCCCACCTTCTTCTCCAGCTAAAGAATCACTATCTAAAAGTTAGCTATTACTTTCGAACATTTACCAACCTGCTAATGTTTTTAACTGCTCCTTTTTCCCTAAGTTTAGAGCATAACGATTCCCCCCCCACAGTCTAGTGGTCCAACTTCTATCAAAATTTGACACTGATTTACATTAAAATCAATGTACTCGCATTGGAACACTCTTGTTGCAATGGGTGCTTGTTTCTTGTATTTGGGTAGCCCTTCCCCTTTCACAATCTCTTTTTCCTCTTCATTCAAATAATTTACTATAGAAACAACAATATCATACTTCTCTTTTAAGTTTCATCTGGAAACACAAGATGACTGGTCTTTATTGTAAACATGTTTGCAGTTTGGGCTTGATCATACACTCACCACTGGTGTTATCAGGTATTTAGACATTTCATTTTATGGTGCACAAGTTCCTAATATTCAGATATTACAGTGAAATGGTGCTAATAATGTTGTGTGAAGATAGGAGATAATAAATGAATCTGGGCAACTCAAGCTCTTGGTAAAAGGCCTGTGCCATCAATGACTAACTAAGTGAAGGAGTAAACGAGAGGAAATTAAATAAAATGAAGTTATCGCCGTTCCTTTGTTTAAAACGGAGATGAAGTAGAGAATTTTGATTAATCTTCCCCATCTATTTCAACTGAAAGACTGGCCTTTTGATGTTGGTGTTTTTCTTGATCCTATTTATTTTCTTTGCTTTGTGAACCACGATGGAAACTAATATCTCTGAAGTGTGTTCAATACTCCTCATCTTTCTGTAAGGGGGTCCCCCTGTTGTCTTCTTTTAAAAAATATGGGAGAAAGTAGATTGGATTTCACTGGGTATGTTGTTGTTGTTGTTGTATGGGAGAAAGTCGATTGTTATAGGACAGATCTGTTGGTTGTCACTGTCTAGTGCCTTGTATCCATAAAATCCAAGAAGCAAACATATGTATTAATCATATCTCACGGATTCGCGGAAAATGGATATATATGTGCAAAAGCAAGATGTGTTGGAGATGGATCAACTTTATGCTACATATCATACATTTTCTTTAATATAACTGATTAATCTATATGTTTCTAGTGGCCTTAGGAGAGAAATCAATTCCGCAGCTACTGGCCGTCCAATCCAGGATGTTATTCAGACAGACGCAGCGATCAATCCCGGTAACAGTGGAGGGCCACTTCTAGATAGTTCTGGAAGCCTTATTGGAATAAATACTGCCATATATTCTCCTTCTGGTGCATCATCGGGTGTTGGATTTTCAATTCCAGTTGATACTGTAAGTTACTGCTTGCCTTTCAGAATTTTATTCTTAAAATGCTAAATGAAGCTGTTAGGTCACGTATTGCTCTTCTACATACTTCGCGGGATAAAACAAAATGATTTTTTACATCCTACAGTGCAGAAATTACTCCTTGCTTCTACTAAGAGATGGTGGTCTCTCCCTTAAAATTTTGATTTTTGCCTATTCAGGTAAGTGGCATTGTAGATCAGTTGGTAAAGTTTGGAAAAGTCACAAGGCCAATTTTGGGCATAAAGTTTGCACCCGATCAGTCCGTTGAGCAACTGGGAGTCAGTGGAGTACTTGTCTTGGATGCTCCTCCAAATGGTCCAGCGGGCAAAGCAGTATGTTATTACCTGTATCTTTTCCTTTGACGTTCCTTAGCAGTCTCTCCTTTCTTTTATGTTCTACAATCCTCAGCAGTTTTCTCCAGTTACTTCACTTTGAGCAATTTTACTTCATGTGATTCTTTCTACAAGCGAGTTGTTTAAATTATTGACTAACATGATGAGCAACTGAATATGAAATGTATAAATCTTGCACTTGCAGGGTCTTCTACCTACTAAACGTGATTCCTATGGAAGACTTATTTTAGGTGATATAATTACATCTATAAATGGAAAGAAGGTCTCTAATGGCACTGACTTGTACAGAATTCTTGACCAATGCAAAGTGGGAGAAAAGGTAATCCCATACTTCTATTACGAAATTATGCATCATTATTGTTGCCTTAGAATTCATATTGAGTATAGAGTATTTCTCAAGCATACACTAATGCATATCGATTTAAGATGAAAGTAGTTGGGTAGCATGGTAAGTTACAAAAGTTAATCAGAATTGCACCTTTGCTTGCATAGAACATTATTGGTCAAGTGATTTTTAAGAATATATAATAATTAGTATATGACCTTGATATTGACAGTAGTATGCGTTCATAGATTTTATATCTTCTCTATAAATTCCTACAACCCCTGCCAAAAATTTTATTTCCCCAAGTTTGTACACGTTCACCTATATTTTCATTAACGTTTCACATGGGTCTAAATTCCATTAGCTCTCAGTTCCAGTTTTGTTCAGATAATTGAAAGGTATTCAGTATAGGAAAGGTAATGAAAGTGAACCTACATTTTTGGGAATAGTAGTTAGCTAAACAGCTTTTAGCTTACGGCTGTTGTCATGCACAGGTGATTGTGGAAGTGCTGCGTGGGGATCAGAAAGAGAAGATCCCTGTACTTCTGGAACCGAAGCCTGATGAAACCTAGTGCCTCAAGTGGATAAGAGTATATGTTGATAGGCATTTCTTGGCGAACATGCCCATATTATTATTGTGTATCAATTGTTTCACAATATTGAATGGTGTATATAGAAAAAACTACACTTAAACTAGGGTGCAAGCAATATAGTGGGAGTCGAACACTGCTGCCTCGATATTTGTACTATTAGATGGGCGTGCCTAATTCTCATAGGGAAAATCTTATTCTCAAATTGTATAATGTTAAAATTGTGGATTCAATAGTAGGTAAGATGGCTGTCCACATTACTCTGGATGATAGAACTACAATCTGGCGAAATTCTCTATCGTAAATCAGATGAAAATGACTAACTAGAAAATTATTTAGTTGAACTGTAAGCATGAACTGGTTTGTCTTGCAAGTTCCTTAAAACTTGAACAACTGATGTAACAACAAAAGGAAAGCGAAAGTCCAGCACTATTCTATTTAGATTCAAGACACAGAACAAATTGATAAAGAAACTTTCTCGACTCTGACAATGAAATTTTAAAAAAATTAGTCTAACATTATTCTATTAACATTCAAGATACGGCAAGAACAAATTGATAAAGAACTTTATCGACTCTGACAACGAAAAACATTAGTCTGCCATTATTCTATTAGCATCCAAGATACAACAAGAAACACCGAGAGTTGTGGTGGAATGGATAGGATTCCTCAACTGAGTTTGAGGCATGATAATGGAAAAGTTTTGGTAGGGAGCGTTTTCAGCTTTGAAGTGTCTTATGCGGCGCGTATCAAGATTAATCAAGGTCCGAAAATGGGTACTGAACACCGGATGACAACAACAACAAAAAAAAAAAACAGAAAGAACAAATTGATGAAGAAACGACTCTGACAAAGAAATTGAAAACTATAGTCAACCATTATATACCATTGACATTCAAGATACACAGAACAATTGATAGAGAAACTTTATCGACTCTGACAATTAAAAAATGAAACTTTACATCATTCCTACTACAAATCGTATACCACAAGCAGAGGATCTCAATTCCTCACTGCCCAGCTAAGGCAATCTTATTTTCCTATTTTTTCTTATCCAAATACACAGAAAAGAATGCTCCAAGGTGACCACAGAGACCTTATTATTTCATCTTTCTAATATACTGATCTCTTGATTCTCAAGGAAAATATGAGCCATGTTACCAAGAAGGGTTTCCAGGGATCTTGATTTCCTGCTCCTCACTCTCCCGGATTCTTTTAATAACTCAGTTAATCTCCTCTTCTCATCATCCACATCAGGATTTGCTGTTCCAAGTTTCTCCTCCCTCATTCCAACGACGAATTCTAAGATTTCAAT
Source organism: Przewalskia tangutica (assembly GCA_029844215.1). NCBI lineage: Eukaryota > Viridiplantae > Streptophyta > Magnoliopsida > Solanales > Solanaceae > Przewalskia > Przewalskia tangutica. Next base: position 109,082,708 of record CM056733.1, on the reverse strand, counting down.
TGCATCATCCGTCCTGCAAACAATTAACGACAAATTATATTATTATGATGAAGAATAAAACAGAAACCAAATATAAATATGACAATAAAGAAAAGTAGATGGTAGATTTAAATAAAACACAGCAATTACCTGCCCATTGCATCATAAGTTCCAGCAAGATTGCTATATATCCCTAATGTATCTGCATGATACGGTCCACATTCAGTCTCTAAGATTATCCTTGCTTCTTCAAATAAGTCTGCAGCCTCGTTAATTGCATAAAGTTGTACACAAGCAAGTCCCATTTGGTTTAAAGCAACACCAAAAATTGCAGACTTCTTCTCCCCAATTTCCCTGAATTTTGATACTGCATTTTTCAGGGAATCGTAAGAGTCCATATACTCCCCCAAAATAAAGTACAAGACCCCAATCTGGGCTTCAATTCCCACGATAGTGCTCTGTTGTCCTGGTGCATTTCCATATACTTTTATGGCCTTTTGAAGCAACTTGAGCGCCTGATCAGGTTCGTTCATCGACTCATAAATCACAGATACATCGACAAGACCACTTGCTATCTCTTCCGGACGGGTCCCAGGGACGGCCTTAGTATAAATTAGAAGTGCATTTTCACAGTAAGATTTGGATTCCCTGAATTTTCCTATCTTGTTGTACAAATCAGCTAAACGTACATAGACCGATGCAACTGAAGGATGGTTCTCTCCTTTGGTAGACTTGAACATAATAAGAGCTTTTTGGTAAGCACATATAGCCTCATCATATCGTGCCATAGATAAATATGCATCGCCAATGTTGCAGTCTATGGATGCTACTTCAGCTTCCTGACTATTGGCTGCCAACGCCATGCCTGCTAAAACATAATGCTCGAGAGCAGCCTCGTAGTCTCCCTTCGAATCGTAGATAAGCCCCAAGAGTCTCCTGTCTGCAGCTTCTTCAGGAGAGGCTGATGAATTATTCTCCCTATGAATGTCAAGTGCCATTTGACAAAGTTTTTCCGCCTCATCAAATTGCATAGCTTGAACATGTGCTTCAGATACATACCTGCAAGTAGAGGTGTCAAAATTAGCCCATGAAAAAATGACCCGCCAACCTGCTCAAGTTTGGCTTGTCATTGACCCACCCATTTATTAGCTCAGCACATCAAAAAGGTAGGTTGATAAGTAGCGAGAAATCTTGTCAATATATTTTGAGAAAGACAATTTTTTTAATTGTGTTATCTAGTCATAATAAAGAAAAAAATTAGTAGGTACTAAAAAAATATAACATAAGGAATAAAGAAATTAAAACATAATAAGAATTGGACGGGTTGGGTTTTGAACCACTTCTTAGCCCAAGTAATTTTCGGGTGGGTCTCAGTCCATTGTGACCTGCCCAAATCTAGGCCAACCCACCCATTTGACACCCTTACATACCTGCACGTCTCGCCAAATCTCGTGTCTTTCTCTCCAAGAACTTGTCTTTGAATTTCCAGGCCAGCAGTATAGCACAGTATCGAATTCTCTAACTGGCCAAGCATTGCATATGTATCACCTAACTGCATGCACCCTGCGAATTTCGCGAGTGCATGATTTTGTCCCACATCCAAGTCAGGAACTTCAATTGATCGCTCCAAGAGCGGAATTGCCTCGCTATACTTCCCTAATCGACAATTCAATGCTGCTACAACGTGCAAACACATAACAAACTCTAAACTTTTCTTCCCCTTTGATGAACTCTCAAACGATTTCATAGCTCGAAGGGCTAAGTCAAGAGCTTTTTGAATATTTTCCCCGGTTGTCGAAATCATGTCTCTTGCTTGTTTAAGTAAATATGACCCTAAATACCCAGCCTTAGACGGATCCTCAGTTCCATTCTTCATGGACATAGCTGCATTTTGCTTTTTCGAATTTGCCAACTTTTTCGGAGAAGGCTTTTCGTTAAAAGACTTGCTCCTTGATCTTGGTGGCTTGTTAGATATTTGAGAATCATTTTGCCAATGAGAAAATTTCTTTCCCTTTGCAGACCAATTAACAGGTTTAGGACTTGCGGGATATGTTTTAATTTTTTCAAACTTCTCATCATTGTGTACTTTGTCTTCCTCAGAAACCTCTTTCTTACTATCCAATTCACCAAAATCAACCCCAGAAAGGTACCTTAACTCGGAGTCAATTCTTGATTCCTCACCATACGATAGAAAACTCCGCCTCGAAGGCGAATATTCGGAGCTCTGCATTTCATACACATTGTCGTATAGTTGCTCAATTGAAGTGTCAATATAGTTTCCATTCATGTCCATATCAATTGAATCTGTTTCGCGACTATGCGTACTCAAAGGACTTCTCGGAGATCCCTGATCGAAAATTTCTCTATGAGGTAGGAAATGACCATTATGTTCTTTATGATTGTTATCAACAATTGATCCATCCATTGCAAATTCCGGCATTGATTCACTGTTTCTTCTACAGACAAAAACACAAGTGAAAATGAATTCTTTTAGGAACAGAACATCTTACATAATCATAATAACTTTACGGGTAATCAATTATAAAGCAACCTTGACTCTAAAGTTTAAACAGCACAACCAAAGCATTAAATAATACTTCAAAGTGCATACTTCATTTCAACAACAATCAATATATTTAAATAGGGACTTTAATTTATTACGCACACAATTTAATAACTCTGCCCCTATTTGTTAATTACTCCTTGCCCTGTTCCGAACGTAAGAATGTTCAACGCATTTCGAGATCATATCCACAATCCCTAATACTTTTCATAATGTCATTCATGGAAACACAAGAGGATACAACAGTAACGAAGAATGAAATTATACTTGATCATAAATTGGAACAAAATTAAACAAAAGAAGGAAATACACCATGGAAGATGACATTTATAATATAAAGGAGTAAGCCTATAGAGAATTGAATATTGAACAAACATTTGAAAATAAAAAGGGCAAGGCATGTTGTGGGCAATGAAACAATAAGGAGAGAAAGAAAGGCGTACCCCTAACCTTTGTGGATGTTGAGAATAAGGATGTTACAGTTATATATGGAATGTCAAATTTATAGCGGTTGATGGACAAAACAGAAGAATTGGAGAAACTGTATATAAACTTTAGGATATATTTAAAAATGTGAGATTGAAAAGTGGGGTTGCAAAGAGAGGTTAGAACGTAGAAGCATGAAGAGGACTTATCATCTGCCAAACCTTTTGCCCAATTTCTTTCCTTCTTCTTCTCTCTCTGTGCTTCGCCGTGACTTTGTCATACATGGCGCCATTAACGGCTTTTCAACTCCCTCTCCTCACACACATACGCGCAATAGAGAGATGGCTCAATCACATAATTTGTTAATATCCATTGAATGATTGTCGTGTAAATTTTTTATTAGTATATTAAGCTATACTAATAGTGCAAAATATACATATATCTCAAATTCATATATTAATTAGTAATTATTTATATTCAAACTACTAAACTTTGATCTATATTTTAAAGTATAATTTTTGGTCATATTGATATGAGAAAATTACAACTTATAGTAATTGTACCTTTAAAATATTAAGTTGATATAATATTATTTATCTTAAAAAAATAGTTAAATTGACTCTTAATAAACGAAAAGTGTCACACACCGAGGAGATAATAGTTATTATAAAAAAAAACTAACGCTGATTGTATGTTTAAATACTTTTTGCTCCGTCAATATACAAAATTTAAACTTTTATACATATAGGGAGAAGAATTCGCCACAAGTTGATCACGTGAAGCAAGGGGAATTCCATTAATCCTTACACAGCCTGTCAATGGTCACGTACTACGTGGCATCAGATAAGTTGTCCCATTTAAGTCTACGGTGGAAACAGTGACCAATCCACATGGCGGGTAAAGGGTATTTGTTCTGTTTCCTGTTTTTGTTATGCTTCATCTTTTTGTATGTTCTTTGAGAATTTGTTTTATGTTTTTTTAAAAAACAGTGTTAGGTTTTTCTGTTGTTTGTGTTCAATTCTTTCTCGTTTTTTATTAACATTTCCATAAGTCAAAAATAGAAGTTCTTTTGAATATTATTTTAATTTGAGATCACATGTCATATCTTGTAGTTGCACATGCATCAAATGTAAATCCGAAGTCAAAATTGCACCTTGATTTATCTATTAAATTTTTTGTAATATGATATTAATCTCCTTTGGGAGTCTTCTCATTAATATCAAAAGTATATATAGAGTACAATATTCATCCCTTATACAATAGGAATCCTAAGCCTATACAAAAGAGGAATTCTAGTCTTACCATAATTATATTTACACAATATATGAAAATATTCTAATTATGGGTAGGGATACAATTGTTTCTATAATATACATGTTTACTCACCCCCTCAGTCGGAGCGGGAGGAGGCCGGACGCTGAGATTGGATCTGAAGTTAAGAAATAACTGTCCTTTGGTAAATATGTTTGCATACTGATAGGATGATGGAACATGTAACACTCTGACATGGCTTAGCGCAACTTTCTCACGAACGAAGTGTAGGTCTATCTCAATATGTTTGGTTCGCTGATGTTGAACCGGATTATGAGAAAGATAAATGACAGAGATGTTATCACAATACACAATAGATGCCTGACGCAAATGACCTTTGGAGTTAAAAGTAAATTTACGAGCCAAATCTCGGCTACCATTTGCAACGCCTCATACTCGGCCTCGACCTTTGGATCGAGATAGGGTAGTGCCGCCGCGGACGAGAAATCATATTATCCCCTAATGGGTCTATACAATCAATTTGACCGGGTCATTGCTGACCTATTTTATGTTTTAAATTAATTAGAAAGTGTGAATGCATTTTTTTAGATTTCTTCTTTCAATGGTACACAAAAGCCGGAGGTGGAGCGTCGCGTGTCCGGACACCCTGCCCAATCTGCATCCGTATAAGAGAGCAACCTGTTTGGTGCAGAGGGGTATAGGTGCAAACCATAATCAAGTGTGCCCTTAATGTATCGAATGATACGCTTAAGAGTTGTTAGCGATTTATCCACACGCTTAACGCAAGTGCACGTATAGTGACAAGTAATATAGTCTGGGTAAGACCGAATATCGTCCTCAGAGATTAGTGTTCAATTACCAATTTCTATCCTATGATATCTATTTGGTGATCGATATTTTGATGGTTGTTTGTATCTATGACTACTAAATAATTATAAAAGTTAACTAATTTACTTTACTTAAATCAGATATGGTGGAAATAGGGCTTCCAATCTCCTCAACTATCCGCTCGCTTTACTCTTTAATGCAATGATAAATGTTCTTCTTCTATATTGAGATAGCAGGTTAACTAAGCCGTTTTATATTCCGGTTAGGATATATAAACACTCAACCCCGATGCAGAATCCTTCTATCTTTCGATGATAAGATTTACCACAAAGGAGGATTAAGAACAATAACCTATCAAACTACACAAGTATCGGGGTACTTTCGTCCACGATTTTAACCTATGTTTATTCAACTATAGCATATTCACAATCTCCCCTTTCGGATCTCGATTAGAAATCATATATGTGATGATAATTAGTGATCATTAATTATCAAGCAATCAAAGCAATTATTGAACAAATTTCAACTATATAAAGAAGAAACCAAAACCATGCATTAAATCATAAAACGAGGTTCAAGTGATTCGAATGAAAAGCCCTAATTAAAGTTTAGCTCCTAGCCATAGACATGCTAAGAACTAAAAGATTATCCAACATAAACTGAAAAATAAATAAAGTATGATTTTTTTTTACTCAAGAACAAGCCTCCAATCTTGAAGCTTTCAAGAACTATGTGTTGTGTAGAGTTAGTGATTGTGGAACCCCTCAAAATTTTGCCCTAAGGCCTTTTTATATCCTCAAAAAACGTTCTCAACTTTTCCCTCTTGGTCTTGGCCCATTCCCATTCGGATTTGGCTGAAAATCCGCGTCGACGCCACGACCCTGAGAAAGGCGCCGTGGCGCCGAAACTCCTGCGACTCGTCAGATTTTTGGGCGCCGTGGCGCTGGTTTCGCTGATAGAGTGGCGCCATGGCGCCGCCCTGTCCTTCGTCCGGGGTGCCGACTTTTCGTCTCTTTTGGCTCTGGAACCTCTGTTTCTGCCCTCTTTTTGCTTCTATTCGCCAATGTGCCATTTTAAACCACTGTGACTCAAAAGAAAGAAAATCTATACTAACATGACACGAATTTTTACAAAAAAAAAATGGACCAAGGACTAACTGAAAATGACTCAAAAGATGTATATAAAATACGCTTAACAAGAGCAGTGAAATGAGACTCTCTGGGGGCATGCATGAATAGGCATACCTGCTGAACAACATAAGCAATGTCTGGCCTTGTGAATATGAGATACTGAAGTGCACCTGCAAGACTCCTATATAGAGTAGGATCGGATACTGGAGCACCATCCATAGCACTGAGCTTAGATTTCGAATCAACTGGAGTAGGTGAAACTTTGCAATTCGCCATCTTAGCCCTGTACACAATCTCCTCTGCATACTAACGCTGACACAAGAACATGTGGTTGGCGTCACTGATATCTGATCGGTGTATTTTATATACACCTCTTGAGTCATTTTTAGTTAGTATTTTACTCATTTCATTTATGTTTAGTATAGTATTAGGGTCGTTTTCCTTTCTTTTATGTCACAACGGTCAGAAATGGAGAAATGACGAAAAAAGGATGAAATGAGCATAAATGAGATGGAATTGCACACTAAAAGGGCCAAGAAATGAAGCCTAAGAAGTTCCGGGAAATATAGAAGAAATCAGACGAAGACCGGACGAACAAAGGACGAAGAAACGAAAAATTCGGAAGAATGCCGTCACCGCGCCTTGGCGGCAGCGCCGACCATGAAGTCGTCAAGCTCTCGATTAGCGTCGTGGCGCCGATTGCGAACCACGGCGCGACGCGGGATTTCGAGTTTTGGGCGAATTTGACACATTTTCAGGGTCCAAAAGGGATAACTTTTCCTACCTACATATTCCTTAACCCTTTTCCATAACTTTTCTTAAACCCTTTACCTAAAAGGATTCCATAACCTTTCCTACCTACATAATCTCTAACCCTTTACCTAAAGGATTCTTGAGTTATAAATAGTCTATACCATCCATCAACAATCCATCACCCATCTCATTATCCATCACCAATTCCTTTCTCCATCCATCATTCTATCACATTCCATCTTGTAAATATTCCACAACACAATCCTTGGATGCTAGAAGGCTTGGAGACTTGTTCTTGATTATTTTCTTTTCTTTATTTTTGCTTTGTTTATTTCAGTTCATTTATGGAGATTGTATTAGTTCTTAGCGTGACTATGGCTAGGAGCTAATTACTTATTTAAGGATTTCCTTGTGATTCTCTTGAAACTCTTATTCATGAATTAATATATTAACTTGGTTTCTTCTTCACTTTTTTAAGATTTATTCAATAGTTGTTTTGATTGCTTGGTAATTAATTGATCACTAGCTGTTGACACCCAATTTTGACCCTCCCGTCCAGTCATTAACTATAAAATTAGACTAATTTTGTAAAATAATTGTGTTATGATTTTTTATAATAAAATACAGCGATAAAACATGAATACCGGCATAAATAAACAATTTAATAATGGCGTCGCGTCTTACGTAGAGTATTAAGCACTTAGAGTCCCGCGCCCGCATTGATTAATTTCAAGCCCTGTCATGATTCTTAATTAGTAATAAATACATAAAATAAATAATTTATTTTTAGCAGTGACATCGTGTCAAGTAGCATAGCCGCATTTATTAATACGCCAGAGAATGTCATAATCATTTGTAATTTAAAATCAATTTTTTATCTAATAGCGTCGCATTTATAAAAGCTTTAAACAATTCCTAAATATCATACTTGCAGTTAGCATTTAAATAATTTAATCTAAACTCAATTCAATTTTAATTTAACTTCATAATAATGCAATAATAGGATTTTAAATAATAGCGCCGCATTCTAAAGTATTAAGCATTAATTAAATAACACATCCGTCTTTATTTCTTTATAATAATTTAAACTCAAGCACTAATTAAATAGCACACCCATTTTATTCTTGTAATAATTTTAATAAAGCACCTAAATAATCTAAGCGCAATTTATTGATTTAATTTACTACTAATTAATTAACTCATAAAAACTAACACTTAATTAAATACCTAATTAACCAACCCAGCCCACTCCCTACCTAAATTATAACACTACCCCTTACCAGCCCATTCGCCCACGCCCCAAACGCGACGCGACCGCGTGACGCAAGCCCACGCTACTCACCCTTTACTTACCTCACCACTCCGCCGCTCGGTCATCCACAAAAACGAAGAACCCTATGACCTCCCACGCTCCACATGCGAATCTGCGCGAATCTCGCACCCAAATCTTCCAATTTACCATAACTAGAGTATTCCCATACCACATTCACCGAAAATCACATCTAAATACATCAGCAAATCACCATATAAGTACCGAAATTGGTCGAAAAATCAGGAACCAAATCCTTACCATAATCAGACATCAGTAAGAATCAAGCGCGAATCTCGTACAAAATCAGTCCAAAATCATACCTTTTAATGGCAAATCAGCAACCCAATTCAAAAAAAAAATCGCACCAAATTAAGAACCTAAATGGTGACTATATATACATAGCAATTTACATATAGAAGGGGGGGAGAAAACGAGCAGTGCGACTGACTGATTAGAAGAAATAATCCAACCGATTCCAGGAATTTTCGCAAAAAAGTTTCATTTTCTTTCTACCGCATTAGCAAGCTCTCCGAGTGAAGCGACGACTTGACACGTTGCCTCGGTTCGCCGCCGGAGAAGGTAATAGTTCACCCTCATAGTCTTAGATTTCGCTTAACATTAATATGCATAGTATGTGTTTTGAATTGGCTGTTAAGTGTGTGTTACGTCGATGTCGATTTGTTTAGATTCATTAAGTCAATTTCTGAACCTATGAAATCTGAGCAGGCCAGCTTTAAAGCTTAACAAATGGGGGCCTATTCGTAGTGAAAAATGTTGTGTTAAACTTAGGCAGTCGATACTGTTTGGGTCTGTTTTTTTTAACTAATATATGTATGTTCTTGTTCGACTAAGTCATTAGTAAGGTTCGCATTAAACGCAATACTGTTCAGAATGTTTCAGTTAATACCTCATGCTATTTTAAGCATGATTACTCTGCTGAACATGTTCAGTTGTGGTTTCGTATCATGTATAGGTGAACTTCATTCAAGTATTTAGCATGTTTAGGCTTTAATCTAGAGAAACTTTGGGGGGGGGGGTCCTAGCATGATCTGGGTAAGGAGATGTCGAATGAATTCCGGCGTGAAGTAGCTTTTCGTGTTCTGTCACAACTGGTAAATAAATATGTATAACCGTTTTGCCTTGTCTGAACCCTTAGCCATGCTCTGTGTTACATAAAACTACTGCCAATATGTGAATCAAGTCAGTGTATCTTGTATGTAAACATAGAATTCATTTAGAGCATTGCGAAGGTTGTCTATTAATCATAGTGTAGCGACGCGACTGTTTTTGCATAACCATCAACTTTCGATGCGACTATCTGTTTCGATCACCTAAATTGCTTAAAGTTAGGCAAATCTGTCTCTACTTCAGCTTGAGACTGCCAATGGATAGAAACAACCCATTTTAGTTAAGTGCCAGTACCACCCTTTAAATAATGCTGATGTGATAATATGAACTTGGAACAAAGATGTTCACCATATGCTTGATTGTGTGACTTGTTTCGGTGTCAATCGCTTTTGGTATCCATCGACATATACGCCGGTTGTATTTACCATATGCATATCTAAGGACATCATTGCAATTTGCAACACTCACATCCGGCCACCTTAGGCATGTCCATTAGGCTTCGCCATGTCATATAGGTTATCATATATTACGTCTATCTGATCATAATGACTTGTCTTTGGGTTCATAAGTAGTCATCATACCTCTTACATTTACTGTTTAGTCATATGCAGGTTAAATCCTTTACTCTTTGCTTTTCTTTGTATTCTACGATTTGTTGATCTCGATCGCTTAATCGCGATGCAATTCAAGAGTATGTTATGCTAAATGTCCATTCATCATTCTTGATAAAATTAGGTTGATACTAATTCTTATCGTTTTCTTTTACATGAAAGCGACGGACAAAGGAGGAGTCTCATGCGAGACTCATTGTGCCTTCCATCAATTGAAGATTTGCATTCACCCGCGTCTATGTGCATCCTCACTTCAGAAATTCCCAGAAAACAAATAGGACGGAGTCATCCACTTCAACTCCTTTATTCCCTTAACCTCATGACCTCATTTATGCCTTATTTGTTTATTGCAAATTATTTTTCTAACTTTGTAATTAATAGGAGAACTTCTAGCAATTAGCCTTTGAACATATGAGACGGGAGGTAATTTACATTTAGGAATACACTTCTACTTTATTTGTCTCTTAGAATCGTCTTAAAACATCTCTTATATAATATTGAACGCAGGTTAGGCTAGATTACTTTAGCTAGCAGTATACCTAACTAGTTCATAAATAACCTTTGCATGAACACATAATTAGTCCATTTAGCACCCTTTAGCATTTTTAGCACCTCTTTAGCATTTTTGCACTTTTAGCACCTCAGCAATTTCTAGTACCTCTTTTGCACTTTTTTGCACCGTTAAGCACTTTTAATATTTTAGCACCTTTTAGCATTTTAACACCTTTTTAACACTTTAACATCCCCTTTAAAATTTAGCGCTTTTATTTTTATTTTCTAACCTTTTATTTGAGCAGGTTACTTGAGCAGGAGCCCTTTAAAATACCCTTTACTTTAGCACCCTCTACTTTTAAAATTAATCCCTTAGCACTTTTAAACACTTTTAATATTTAAGCACCCCAGCACTACTTTGTTTACACTCAGCACTTTTAAATTGCTAGCACTTTTGTTAAGCGTCTTTAACCCTTAATATTTTAGCACCTCTTAGCATTCTTTCGCATATAGCACACTTTTCCCTTTTTAGACTTAAGCACCGTTAAACATTTTAACATTTTTAGCATTTTATTAAGCAGGAAGATCTTTTACTTTGCATTTTTAAAACATAATGATTACCCTAGGTTTGGCAGGACAATATGAGTTAGCGGATCTTAGAGGGTGCCTAACCCCTTCCCTCTAGATTAATAAAGAACCCTTACCCAGAATCTCACTAAGTTTAGCAGACCATAAAGAATGGAGTTAATGTTTTACTTTAAACCAGTTAAACATTTAGGTGTCCTAATTCACCCAAACTAATTAGGTGGCGACTCCGCGAACCCTTAGCATTCTAGCAACCCTTCTAGCACTTTTGCAATTCTAGCACCCCTTTTTTTACCTTTTTGCACTTTTAGCATCCTTTATTTTAAAATTAATATTTTAGCACTCTTTTCAACACCTTAAGCATTCTTTTAAATATTTTAGCCCCTTTTGAAACCCTTTAGCATTTTATTATTTATTTTTTCTAACCTTTCATTAAGCAGGAGATTAGAAAATAAATGTCGCGGCCGGAAAAGGGCGCGACACTAATTATCATAACTTATATAATTTCTAATCAAAAGCCGAAAGGGGAGATTGTGAAAAAAAAATGAAAAACGAAGTGCCAAGCTCCATGGACTACTACTTCTATACAGGTCCATGGACTACTACTACTTAAATTCGGGAAAAAAAATGAAAAACGAAAAAAATAAAATATACAGGTCCATGGACTACTACTTCTATCAGGGGCAGTGGAGTCATCAATAACAGCTTAACCCACAGGTTCAAGAGAAAGATCTATATGAGTTGCAGGCAGACATACTCAGGCTCACCAAGTGCCAAGCTCAGTTTATGGATGAGACAAGAGTGTCCCTCAGAAATTTGGAGACACAAATAGGGCAACTAATGGATAGGATGAACAATACACTTCAAGAAAGTCTGCCTAGCGACACCGTTGTGGAAAGTGATAAGCAAATTGAGGAATCTGGCGAGATAGTTGGTGTAGAGAAAGAAAAGATTACTGAGATTCAATTATTCACCTTTTTGGATTCTTTGGAAATTCTTTTTCCTGTACCTATTGCAAAAGAAATACCACCAGCGGTCACTGTTGATCCCAAATAGGAAGTCCATACCATCAAGGGCACACCCTAGAGTTGAGATGTGTTGGGAATCTAACTGATCCCTACATTAGAGAGAGCCTAAAAGACAAGCATGTCTTGTGTACTTGGGGGATAATCTTATATCTGAAGCCCTTAGTTGAAAAGATTGTTGTAGAAAAAGTGAGACCTGCAACAATAACTTTGCGGATTGCAAGCAGTTCGCAGAAGGATCCAATGGGCACTCGTAAATGTTAATTGCGTCCGGCTAAAAGACGTTAAAGACAACGCTTGTTGGGAGGCAACCCAATGTTTATTAATTATGTTATTTTAATTTCTGTTTTTAGTTTGTTTTATTTTGTCTTGAACAGTCTCACGGTCTTGTGTTCTTGTTTTGTGTTGTTGGATGACAGGTGAATTGAAAGCTAAATCTAAGGAAAAAGGAACAAAAATGTTGAAAAAAAGGAAAAGACGTCGTCGTAGTGGCCGGAGCTTCAATGAGCACAGATCTTGAGCCATGGCCGAGAGTGCGGCCGTGGCGAAGGTTCGAAACCAGTTTCGTGCAAATTCCAGAATTTTCCTCCCAGAACTCCGTTATGACCGCTGTATTGTGTCAGTAAGTTGTCCCTATTTTTAGTCTTTACACATTGGGGACAATGTGTCAATTAAGTTTGGGGGGGGGGTGTCTTATTGTTTTTGAGTCTTTTTTATTTGTTTTGTGTGTTTTTTGAGTATTTTTGAGTCATTTTTGAGTATATGATTTCTAATCAAAAGCCGAAAGGGGAGATTGTGAATATGCTATAGTTGAATAAACATTGGTTTAAATCGTGGACGAAAGTACCCTGATACTTGTGTGGCTTAATAGGTTATTGCTCTTAATCCTCCTTTGTAGTCAATCTTGTCACCGAAAGGTAGAAGGGTTCTCCATTGGGGTTGCGTGTTTATATTACCTTAACAGGAGTATAAAACGGCTTAGTTAACCTGCTATCTTAACGTAGAAGAAGAAGTCAGTCTAATTGTATTAAGGATTGAATAGAGTGGATAGTTGATGATCTTGGAAGCCCTAATTCTCCATCATAACTGATTGAAATCAAAATATTTTCATAATTAGTTTATTTCCTGCATTATTAGTTTAGAATTCCAACTCAATTAACGTTAACCAAATAGAAACTAAAGCATAGATAATCGGTACTTGAAAACCAATCCCTGAGGACGATATTCGGTCTTACCTAGACTATATTACTTGTCACGATACGTGCACTTGCGTTTAGTGTGTGCATAAATTGCGCATCAATATCCCCAAAAGTAACTCAGCTTCCCTAAATCAGTCATTGCAAATTCGGACTTAAGCAAGGCAATAATCTCATTTTTTAATCCGTCGGAGGAGGCAATAAGAACGATATCATCCACGTAAAGTAATAAGTAAGCAATGTTACTACCTCGATGAAAAATGAAGAGTGATGTATCACTCTTGCTGCATACAAACCCAATCTGCAAGATATATCTGACAAAGCGATCATACCACGCACGGGGGACTGTTTCAGGCCATATAGTGACTTACGGAGACGACACACATAGTGAGGAACTACTGAATGGGTGATGCATGTCTAAGTATTCAAAACAAGTTGGTCGTTTTTATGCATCATTAGTATTACAAAAAATAAGGTTTCAATTTTCATTAAGCTTATAAAATGAGGTTTCGATTTTCATTAAGCTCATAAAATGAGGTTTCGATTTTCATTAAGCTCATAAAATGATAATCTATTTCTTATATGAAATTCTTTTCTTATTATCAATCGCAAAACACAATTTTTTTCTATAAAAATGCATACCCTTCTTTATAAAACTAAGTTTATAACGTATTGTCCAATAAACCATTTTCCATGCATTTTTTATAAATAAATCTCATGAAAATTTTATGGAGAATATATATATTTCTAATGAATATTTGCAACACATTTTTCTTAACTTTATGCTTTTAAATCATGCATCTTTTTTATACAATAATTAAGCCTAAGTTTGACCGGATAACTGCAAGTTAGCGAATCTTAGATGATGCCTAACCCCTTCCCTTTATGATAATAAAGAATCTTTACCTAGAATCTTATAAGTTTCGTATACCATTAATGGAGATCATTTGTAGCATTTTATGCTATATTTAAAAGTCTCTTAGTTCACCATAATAATTAGGTGACGACTCCTTAAAAACGGTGATTTAACATGGGAATAACTACAAGCATATGTCGTATTTCGTTTCGACTCCGGTTAAAATGGGGTGTGACAGTCTTGTACAAATATTTTACTTCAATTGGTGCATATTCCAATCTCCTTAGGTTAAAAGGGTTTCCTTAGAGCCTTGAAAGTTTAGTTGATTACAATGGTAGTTTGTCCTTTATCCGATCTTATATTTCTGACCGAGTCTATAACTTCTAACTGACAACCTCAACCTGGATAGCTTTCTACATACTTTTTTTCTTTTTCTAACACTAGTATAATCAGTACAATGCTTTTTATAAGATGAAAGAGGAATAAAAGTTATTGCTCAAGCAAAGTCATAAACTTCTAGGTTGTGTGTGATCTGCTTCTTATAGTTGACTGCCTTATGTCTTGAGAATGGAAGGAGAATCAATCTTTCCTTTGATTGATTCTGATTGGCTCGCTCTAAGGTAACTCAATGAATTTTGTATCCAATCACAGATGTTGATGAGTTCTCTGATTGGTTGATATCTTCTTTTCTTTGTTGGCTTGTGTCAACGGTATTCGACTTGTGTGTTCCTTGAGATATTGATCTTCAGTTTAGCGTCTAATATATTCTTTTCTTGTTGACTTGTGTAGTATATTCTTCTTGACTTGATGTTGATCGGCTCTTCAATATTTCATTCCCTTGTTGATTGCGTTGTAAAATATATTCTTGTGAATCTTATTTCCTCTCTTGACTTGAGGTTAGTTGGCGCTTGATTAGGTTTGAATCCTTGAAAGCTGAAACCTATATTTTCCTTTTTTGATTTGGTGTGGTTATTATTTCTTGACAATTGATCTTGTTTCCTTTTTGGTACTTGCATAATTTACTATGTCATAATCAAAACTTATTCGGAAATAATCATGGAATAATTCAGGCTAACAGGCTATTCTTACCGATATTTTGATTAAATCAATGAGAAAAGGAAAAGCAATAGTATTTTCACACAAAAAATTAGGAAGTTTTTCAACGTTTCAATGTAAACTTGTTTCACACCATACATTTTCTAACTGAGCCAGTTCCGTAGAAATGAAGTAAAAAAATCATATTTTTATACGAATTTCCCACTAATTCATGGGTGGAAAAAACTTTTGTTTTTAGTAGTAACAAAACCAAGTGCGCCCTATATCGTACGTTACGCAAGTTGGATGTAACGAAAGGCCGGTCAAACTTTGGCTTTTTTCTTTCTATCGTGCTGGTGCTCCTTTTTGAACCTTTGAATGGAGAAGAAACCATTTGATGGCAAAAAGGCAAATGAATTATTAATGGAATGGCGCCATTCACATATCTTCATGCACACGTGCATATTTTCGTTCAGTATGCATGCATGAATTAACGTCGTTTACTTGGGTTAATTATATTGTGTATCCATCAAACAAGATGTCAAGTTTTAGACTTTTAATTAATCGAGCTAGTTCCTTTGTGGTAATTAGCAGAACCCTGAACTTGCCGCACCTAGCTAGTGGATCCATTCTTGTATGACTGGAACAGATCTTCTCCATTAATAACTTGTCTAATTGGCATTAGAAACTATTCATATGGCTGTTGAAGAAGAAGAAAAAGGAGGAGGACACATTAGAGTCTTGCCGGTATAAAGAGTAGAAAATAAAAGAGTAGAAAATAAAAGAAAAGAAAAGAGAAGTGATGCAGGGGGGAATCAAAGGTTAAACTTACGTATATATGATCACAAATATATATAGTAGCAAATATATATAGTAGCAAATATATATATATATATATATATATATATATATATATATATATATCAATATTAAAGAGTAGAAAATAAAATAAAATAAAAGAGAAGTGATGCAGGGGGGAATCAAATGTTAACTTACATATATTGTATATATGATCACAAGGTTAACTTTATCGTGTATATGATCACTGATTTTTTTCACAATAACAATAAAATGACAAAATTATGTGCTGGTCACATTAAAAGTAACAAACGTTATCTATTACTAACAATAATCAATTAAAGTCATTAAATTTTATTCATTATAACAGTAAAATCACAAAACTATTTCTATAACAATAAAGAATATTGAACTTAATTATCGACTATAACAAATTAACACTAAATTCACTGAACTTTACCGTCTATTACCTAGTCATCAATGTGACTTTACTATTCTAATGGGTAAAATGTTGTGACTGTATTATTATAGTGTGTATCAGTCGGCAACATGCATTGAAAATAGTTTCGTAAACTTTATTATTATAGTGAATAATGTTAAGCAATCATGCGTAATATTAACGTGAGGTGATGTAGCTAGAAGGGAATCACGTAAGGCTGCAGCCTGCAAGCGGCATCCATACAGCCTGAAAATAATAAGTAAGGATCATTCCAAGGGCCTACTACCAATATCCTTCCATATCCACATGCATGCAGTACACTTTTCTCCTCTTTGACCTTTGACCTTTGACCCATTTTAATATGTGGTCTGAAGAATCTTATACTTTCAAACATTTTTATGCCATCTTTTGCTATTGGAGTTTTGGATCATATGACACACACACAAAAAAAGACGGAGCATTACATGTCTAATAAAGTTTCATTCTCACTCTGTTTGTTGGCTTTTAGTTTATATGCATATGTACCTCTTAAGTTTTTTTGGACTTTTGACTCTGCCACTAAAGGCACATTCGTTATTCACCTTACCTTTGTTGCTTTCTTAAGCCAAGATGATCGAGATTTTGCTTTGTTTCCGTGTGGCACACATTCATTTATATAGATATTACTGCTGTAAAAGAGTCTTTAGTGCATATAAATTAAATATTTTTAATGGATAAATAATCAAAAGAAATAAGAAAGGAACTGAGATCACACTTTGTTTATTGAATTAAGTCCTCAGCATATCATGTGAAAATTATTTTTCATAATGGGTTCCTGGAGGTAAGACTGAAAAAGTCGAACACAAAACCTGATATCAAGTTGAATTGTATGCATGATTGTCTCATCTCTATAAGCTAATTTATTTAATAGTTCATATTTTTAGTTAGTACTTAATTTTCCACTAAATATAAGTTTTTTGTCCGACTATGACCATCAAAATATTACAATAACCACAAGAGTAAATAGTTAATGAATAGATGAAACAGGAACTATAAATGAAGATTCCTAATTTTGTACTCAAAGTCTCAAACACCATTATATGGCATAGCATTCTACCGGCTAGACACAGGAAGGACACAACTTATGTACTGTCGAATTTTGTACAAAGTACTTTTTTATATTGGAGAAAAGAATTACTAGCCAATAAGAATTGGTCTATATGCCAAAACTAAAATTACTTTTTGAGTCTTTATAATCAGAGAACAAAAGCGAGAATGTATGTAGAAGTTTGAGGAAAGACGAAAGGTTCAAAGGAAGGGAGGAATGAATTGGTCCCAAGCTGAGTCTTGGAATAAACTGAAAATATTCTTTGAATGGGACTTTACATGGCTGTATCACAAAATACGAATGTATGTGTTGGTAGGGTTGATAAAGGGGTATGGTATGGGAGTTTTGGTCAAAGCTATTATCGTTGAAAGCAAGTGTCCAAGTCAAGACTCGACTCGTTAAAAATATTCTTTACAGTTCTGATTGTATTTTTATCATTAATACATCAAATAATATTACTCATTGTAACATTGAACTTCACTTTTTCTTCTTCCTTCGCATTTTGGATCTCGTAAATTATATTTGTCATTCAACTCACTGGCAGTGACAGAGCAAAGGTGAAAAAAAGGGAGTTTCAGTTGAATTTCTTTGGACAAGTAAAAATCTTTTTTTATTATATTAATATCATTGAATATAATTATCCCCATAAATGGGCATTCCTTTGTATAAATTTCTGGCTGGCTCCAACATTGAGTGCTGGATATGCAACTAGCTAGCTAGCAAATAATAGGGCAACTCGGTCCCGCTACGTGCGGGGTTTAGAAATAATCGAACCACAAAGATTTATTATATGAAGTCTTATCTTATATTTCTTTTCACGGCTCTATCGTGTGATCACATGAATCAACTTTTCAGTTACGTGAAGCTCCCCTCAAAAGGAAAGATTGGTAAACCTGCCATTAGCAGAAGGAATACCTTATCTAGAGCCTCCGCTTTTGCCGAAAGTCCTACTGCAGTCTTACATGCATGGCCTGAAGCCTTATTCCGACATTTATCCGTTCTTTCAGCAGACCGCTTTCTTCTCCACTTAAGCAGCCCAGTTGTTCACCGGCCACCCTTAGCTGCATGCCATTATCTTTATCTTTCTCAAGCAACATATATATATATATATATAAACACTAGGCATATGAGTATATGAAGGATAAAAGGCTAACGTAAAGATGAAAATGATCAGTAAAGCATTGTTATCACTGTTACGGACTTACGGGCTACATTTAAGAAAAAGTGTCCTTTAAGAAAGTGAGTTGCCGGCAGTCACCTTTACCTACACAACCTGCTGCTGCTCCAACTTGCCAATCTTCCTCCATAATTCTCTCACTTGTGGGCCTTTTCTCCCACAAGGAGGGCCACGTGAAAACATTTTTAGTGGTGATAAGTGTTGAATTGTTTGATCATTTACTTATTTACTTATTATATATACAACAGTATGATTTTATTTCACGACTTATTGCTTTGGTATCTTGTTAAAAAAAATGTTAGACTTTTAAATCTTATGGTCTTTAATTAAAAATATGTATAACATACCAAAATGCCATTTGTATCTTATAGGTTTAAACATGTCACATAGAATGATGGAATTAGAAAGCTATCAAATATAGAACGGAAAAAGTCCAAATATGTCATTGAACTATCGGAAATGACTCATTTATGCCACTGTTATCGAAATGACTCACCCGTATCATTTTTTATTAATGCTGGTTTTACAATACCATATATAGCACATGGCCTCCAACTAGATTATGGTTGTGGGTGGGTGGGGTGTATGGGTCAAATTTTTAT
This sequence comes from Przewalskia tangutica, assembly GCA_029844215.1. Lineage (NCBI taxonomy): Eukaryota > Viridiplantae > Streptophyta > Magnoliopsida > Solanales > Solanaceae > Przewalskia > Przewalskia tangutica. Next base: position 109,063,414 of record CM056733.1, on the reverse strand, counting down.
TAATTTGGGATTTAAAATTGGGTTGGTTTAATTAAACGATGTGGATCTCTAATTGGAGGTCACGTATCATATCTGGTATTGTAAACCAATGTTAATGAAAAATGATATGGATGAATTATTTTTGTAATGACATAAGTGGTCAAATTATTGAAGAGTGTCATATAAGTCATTTCCAATAGTTCGATGACATATTTGAGCTTTTTCTGAATACATAAAGAGATAAATTTTTAAAACAAAAGTAAGACATTTAACACGCAATGCATCTGTGTGTGCGGGCGCTTTGGTTATAGGACATGTAGTACTTCAATAGTTCAATTCCAATTGAAACAAGAAATATTCTAGTAGACCAAGTGTGGACCCGAAGCATTTGGATTACCACAATTGTTTTCTTGTGACATATTAACTGTCCGGATCAGACAAACTCACAAATAGGTGCGTAATCTTTTAAATTTACATTAAATAGGCGAGGCTTTTATAGCATAATGATTTTTAACATCTTGCTTAACAACACCAAGAGTACTTTCAAAAGGATTTCCTTTTCAAAGACTTGTATAAATAGCTTGAGACTTTCCCCTTCTTCCTCAAATCTTTCTAGCTATCTCTTCTCTCTGCTCAAACTAGCTACTCTAGACTCTGAAGCATCATCTACCAGTACTCTTACTATAATGGATCATAGATATGAGTCTTCCGAGACTCTCAGGTACTCATTGTTACGTTAATTTTGTTTCTCTTCCTTTTAATGTCGTTAAATTCTTGATAATTATAACAAGTGAGTATTTATTAATAGACCTCCAAAATATTTCATGGGGTGCAGGAACAAATGTGCAGCGTGCTATAGGCAGTTCAACAAAAAGGAGCACTTAGTGGAACACATGAGGACCTCTTATCATTCAGTTCATGAGCCCATGTGTGGTGTTTGCAAAAAGCACTGCCGCTCTTTTGAATCTTTGAGGGAGCACCTTATTGGTACCCTACCCTAATCTTTCTCATCACAAGCAATAGTAGTACTAATTTTAGTGCCTAACTACCTTTAATTATTATTTGATCATGAATAATTCTGATTAATTTGATTTTGCGTTACTCCAAATTCTTATAATCAGGGCCACTTCCAAAGGTAGAATGTGAACGAATTTTCAAGGAGAGAGGTTGCGATATTTGTTTGTCAATCCTTGGAAGCCGGAATGCTGTACGGGCTCACAGAGAATCTTGCCACCCACGTCCAAATAATAATGTAAGCAATTACCAATCCCCAAACTTGGCTGACTTTTATTCAGATTTTTTTTCATTAGTACTTAATAATTTATTCAAGATGCCCCTCGCATGCGGACTTGAATTTTTTCACGAGCTAAATATATGAAAATTCTTCGTGATAATGAGACTCAAAAAATCTTCGCCTGGTGCCATATCAAATTGTGTGATTATCCTATACATTTATTAAACATTTAAGCTACATATATATTAAACTTTTTGCAGGGTTTGGTTTATCGCATGGCTAATATGGGAATTCAAGATGAACTAAGAATTGATAGCAGCCGAGGAAGAGTGGTTGCCCTTACCTGCAAAATGGTTGGTGGTGGCAGCGATGGATCTCTGGATCTTTGTGCAAGGGTTTGTCTCGTTGATGAACATGAAAGGGTCCTCTTTCAATCATATGTCAAACCAAGCCTTCCCGTAACTAACTATAGGTAACGAATTAAAATATATACACTCACTAATAGCGTGAAATTCTTTATACTATTAGTAAACTTTAATCTTGATAATGTCATGTAAATCAGTTATCATATTTTATTATACAATCAGTATATAGAACTTAAACTAAAAAATAATTACACGACTTGTGTTTAGGTATGAGACAACGGGCATAAGACCAGAATATTTGAGGGATGCGATGCCATCAAAGAATGTGTCAAGAAAAATTCAAGAGTTTCTTTGCAATGGGGAACCTATATGGCAAATCCGTTCGAAAGGTGGAAGGTCTAGGATTCTTGTTGGCCATGGTTTGGATCATGATCTTAAATGTTTGGAGATGGAGTACCCAGCAATAAAGATCAGGTAAATTCTTTGATCAGCTCATTATCTAAGAACCAAACTTAAGATTAAACAGTTTTCAAAGGTATAATTTCATATATGATCATTAAGCTTTATTCCCTAGAATAATAAAGTTAGAAAATTATTTTTCGTACATTAAAAAGTACTAACTGAACTTTACCCACTATAGATTCACTAACCTATCAAGGTAACTTGATCTTCTATCACAGTGAATAAGTACACATCTTTACAATAAAGTTCAGATGCTTTAATGTGACAAAAATAAATAGTTTTCTAACTTTGTTGTTATAGTACACTGGATAAAATTCAGTTATACTCTAATGTAATAAAAAAATAACTTTACTGTTATATTAGATAAAGTTCAATGGCCCCACGTAAAATTTGCTCGTATTCTAGTTATTATTATTATAGGTGAACGTTATATTCTAACATTTTGTTCGACAATTTTTTTTTCCTGAAGGGATTCTGCAAAATACCCACCACTGATGAAAACAAGCAAGCTCAGCAACTCCCTTAAGTACTTGACCAAAGCTTACCTCGGGTAATTACATGAAATTTTATCCTTAATTTTCTTGACCCCCACTAGTATAAATTTCTTGCAAGTTTTAGAATCTTAGAACTAATGGATAAATTAATTTAAAATTGTGTAGGTATGATATTCAAAGTGGAGTACAAGATCCCTATGAAGATTGTGTGGCCACAATGAAGCTCTACATGCAAATGAAATCACAATATCACAAAAAAGAGAATTACCCTCTTGCTACTGATCCACAAAACAAAAATAATTTTGCATCTTGGAGGCAAAATGAACTTGAGATGATGACTCCAGAGCAGTTGTTGGATTTCTCAAGGTCTGATTATTATTGTTGGTGTTTGGACTCATAAGATTATTAATATATAGGGAATTTGACGGGGAAAAGATAGAGATAAAGCAACAATATTCGATGTGTTATGGATTCTTATGAGTAGATATCGAGAATTCAAATGATATCCATCAAGAAAAATTAGTATTTCTGTATGCCTACTACTCCTGCTATTGTAAGATTTATAGTTGAAATAATTTTAATTAGTTGCTATTCCTCAATGATATATCATGTCAATGCATATCGTATATTCTCAAGTGTTTTAATTTCCTAGTTTCAATTAAGAGTAACATAAAATAGTACATTTATGGTGAGGGGAAAAATTAAAATACTTGCAGTACATTTATGGTCAGGGTATGATATGCTACTAGCTCCCTCCGTTTTCTTTTCTTTTTTTTAAATGGTGGGTGGTCAATGTTAAACCAAAAAAAAAGTGCAATTAATTTTTCACGTGAATTAGGACATTGGTTTGTTAGTGTTTTTAAGAAAACTAAAATGTAAATTTTATTTCGAAATTATACAACTATATAGGACATTTTTCAGCTAAAAATTTAAAAGAATTTTTAAGAAAATATAGTCGGGGAAAGTTGTGCGACTCCATTGTTAATTGAGATTACTGTCGACACAGACGAGAGGTTACTATCCAGAGCTCTGTCGATATAGTCAGTCGAGGATGGGAACTTTCGATATACCCAAGATAGAGATAGTTGCACATGCATCAGTTACCTCATTGGGTACACACAGTATACATCTTTGTATCCAAAGCAAGAAAGTAAAGAAGAGAAGAAGAGAGTCGATGAAGAAGAAGATGAAGTGCGTATTATTTCTTTTAAACAAAAATTGTGTTTACATATTGTGAGAAGTAGGCTATTTATACTAAGAGTAAACTCCATCATGGGCTCCCTTAATAACTGTTCTTAACCACCTCTTAACAGCTAATTATCCTCTCACTACACCTCTATATTTATTTCAACATGCTCTCTCAAGCTGGATGCTGAAAGGTGTTCAGCAATCCAAGCTTGGAACAAAGATGAAGGTGTTGGACTCTGTTTAGACCTTTTGTAAGCAGGTCTACTGGTTGTTCTGCAGTGGGTATATACTCAGTCTTCACCAATCCTTTATGGATCTTCTCTCTTATGAAATGTAGATCAATATCTATGTGCTTAGTTCTTTCATGAAATACTGAATGTGCTGCTATTTGTATAGCTGATTTACTGTTTGTAAATATTGTGACTGGCTGTCCAATGTTGATGCCAATGTCTTTTAGTAGTCCAACTATCCAAGTTAATTCAGCAATTGTACTAGCAAAGCTCATGTATTCTGATTCTGCAGAGTTTCTAGATATTATAGTTTGCTTCTTAGATTTCCAGAAAATGAGAGAATCACCAAGTTTAACCAAATAATTTGTAATGGACATTCTTGTATGTGGGCAAGCAGCCCAGTCTGCATCACAAAAAGTTGTTAGTGTATTCTATTTATTACTAGACATAAGTATTCCTTGTCCTGACTATTTTTTTATGTATCTTATTATTCTTAAAGCTGCACTTAGATGAGACTTCTTAGGTTGTTGTAAAACCTGACTAAGAGTTTGAACACTATATGCTATATCTGGTCTTGTAATAGTGAGATATATCAACTTATAAATTAACCTTTGATAGACACTAATGTCACTTAGGAGTTCATCTTTAGTGACTGTATTCCTTTTCTGAGTTTTCTGCTGTATTATGTCTGTTTCCTGCTGTTTGGCTACAAACTCATCATGTTCTTTTGTGGTCATTTTAGTATTACAATCAGTAGGTGTGTTAATTGGTTTAGCACCAGCTAGTCCTGACTCAGAAATGAGTTCCAATACATATTTCCTTTGATACATTAGAATTCCTTTATTAGATCTAGTAAATTCAATTCCTAAAAAATATCTTAGTTCTCCTAGGTCTTTCATCCTAAAAACATCTTGAAGAGACTGTTTTGTCTCTCTTATTAGACTTATATTGTCCCCTGTAACTAACATATCATCCACATAAACTAGTACAATGGTAATACTATGGTTAGTTTGTTTTATAAACAAAGAGTGATCATAGTGAGACTGTCTGAATTTCATCTGAACCAGGGCTTCTGTGAGTTTGAGTTCCATTGTCTAGATGCTTGCTTGAGACCATACAAGGATTTACTTAGTCTACATACTTGCTTCCCCCCTTGACAAATGAATCTTTGTGGGAGATTCATATATGAGATTATCACCTAGGAAAAGGTGATGTTCTGAAAAATGCCCTTTGTGTTCCTGCATTCAAATTTAATCTCTTGTCAGTGTCTAAAGTGACTAGGGAGCTGAGTTGCAGTGTCACATTTTTCCCATCGTGCTGTGTATTTCAGGACTTAGCATCTGGGAAGGTGAGGGGGATTGGTAGTGAGAAGGATGGGCTCTATATTCTATGTCTGGATACTCAGGATCGAGAGAAGGAACTGATGAGATGTATGGCTGCTACACATAACATAGATGCAATGACATGACATAAAAGCTATGTCATGTACCCATGACAGTATTAAGGAAAATTTCATACTTCAAAAACAATGTTGATTTTGTTTTGGACAATTGTGAAATATGTCCATTGGCTAGACAAACTAGATCCCCATTTCCTGATAGCACTAGTAGAACAACTAAACCTTTCCAGTTGTTGCACTTAGATGTATGGGGGCCATATAGAGTCGAGACTTATAATGGGATGAAATATTTACTGACCATTGTAGATGATTTTTTTAGGTGGACATGGACATTCTTAATAAGACTGAAATCTGATGTATCCATTGTTTTGAGATTTTTTTTACAGAAGTTAATACACAATTTGATCTCAAAATTCAGAGAATCAGGTCAGATAATGGATCTGAATTCTTTAATCAGAATTGTAGAGAGTTATTTCAGTCATGTGGTATTATACATGAAAGTTCTTGTCCCTACACACCACAACAAAATGGTGTGGTTAAGAAAAAACACAGGTACATTCTTGAGACTGCTAGAGTTGTTAAACTCCAGGGAAGCATATCAGATAGGTTCTGGGGAATATGTATAGAAGCTGCAACATATATCATTAATAGGATCCCCTCGACTGTTTTGAAAAATGAATCCCGTTTCTGGACTATACAACAAAACACCACAACTTAATCACTTAAGAGTCATAGGTTGCTTATGTTTTGCTACTATACTTCATACACATGATAAATTTAGTCCAAGGGCAGTTAGGTGTGTCTTGCTTGGATATGCTCCTACACAAAAGGGATACAAGTTATATGATTTGGAGAATAGAAACATTATTGTGAGCAGGGATGTAATTTTTAGGGAAGATGTCTTTCCTTTTCAGAATGAAGAGAATGTCAACATAAAGGCACATGAGCAATTCTCTTATGAGGAATTGATAAATAATCCTGTCACTAACAATACACCAATTTTTGAAGAGTGTATTGCAGGAGAAGATGGTACTGGTGCAAACCAGGATGTTATAAACTTGACTATCTGAGATGAAGTTCTTTGGTGCAGAACCGTGGTGCTCTACTTCGACTATGTAAATGGCGATCACGAGAATGATGCACATAGAAGTCCACATACATAACTTGTAATAAGGAAGTCAGGAAGGAGTAGCAAGCCTCCTATTTGGCACAGTGATTACATCACTAACAAAGGATCTTCTAAATGTTTATATTCTATTTCTAATAGTGTTGTCTACACAGGTATTTCTTCCACTTATCAGCACTTTGTTGCTGAGGTGTCCCTGGACACAGAGCATCGTGAGGTTCTCGGATGCATGAAGGATCTTAGATGGGTTGAAGCCATGGAATCTGAGATTAAAGCACTGGAAGACAATGGGACATGGGAGTTGGTCAAATTGCCTGAAGGGAAGAAAGCATATGTTGTAGATAGGTATACAAGATCAAATACAAGACATCAGGAGAGATTGAAAGGTTCAAAGCAAGGCTTGTAGCCAAGGGATACAATCAAAAGGAAGGGATTGACTACCAGGAGACTTTCGCGATGGTTAAAATGGCCACGATCGGAAGCAGTGGTGTCATTCTTTGCGATGAAGAATTGGAGGATACATCAAATGAATGTTTATAATGCATTTACGCAAGGTGATCTATCGAGGAAGTATTTATGGCGGTTCTGAAGGATTGATCAAGCTACAGAAAACACGTGTGTGAGCTCAAATCCTTATATGGATTGAAACAGGCCTCTAGACATGGAACATAAAGTTGACATCTGCTTTGTTATCATCAGGCTTCAAACAAAGCCACAGTGATTACTCACTCTTCACCAAACAGGAAGAAGGGAAGATTGTGGTGGTGTTGGTATATGTGGATGATTTGTTGTTGACAGGCAGTGATTCAACACTCGTTCAATCGACAAAGGAAGAACTACAATCAGCATTCAAGATTAAGGACTTAGGAGATTTGAGATATTTTCTTGGCATTAAGTTTGCAAGAAACTCACAGAGAATTTTGATGCATCAAATAAAATAAGCACTGAAGCTCATATCAGACATGGGATTGGCAGGAGCCAAAACCTGCCTCTTTTCCAATGGAACCAAACCAGAGGCTTACTACTGTCGAACTAGACAAACTTATAGCTTCTAATTCTGGTTCATCATCCAATTCAGATAAGTTGTTGAAGGATCCTTGTGTGTATATGAGGTTGATTGGAAGACTATTGTACTTAACAATTACCAGGCCAGACATCACCTTTACAGTACACTCACTCAGTCAATTTATGCAGGCACCTAAGGACTCGCATATGGAGGCAAGTCTTAGGCTAGTCAGATATGTTAAACAAACACCAGGAATGGGGGTTCTCATGTCTAGTTCAAATTTGAATGTATTCCTCACCTTCAAATGTCTTGTGATGCGGTGGGGAGGATGTGTAAATACCGGGAGATCGATCGGCTGGATACTTGGCAATGTTTGGCTCATCACCTATATCACGGAAGTCGAAGAAGCAGGATACATTCTCTCGAGTTCCGACGAGAATCTGAGGCTATGGCCTGCTACCGTGAGTTGTTTGGTTAGTTGGCTTGTTCAAAGAAGCGGGAATTACCGTCTCGACGGTGGCCATACACACGAACAAATGATCTGCTATACTGAATGGCGGCAACCCAGTGTTTCACGAGAGAACTAAACACATAGATATCGATTGTCATTTCATTCGAGAGAAGGTCCATGCTGGGTTGATCAACACCCAATTTCTCACATCGAAGGAACAACCAGCTGACATCTTAACAAAGGCACTGAGTCGACAGTAACACACTTATTTGTTATCCAAGCTAGGATTGAAGAACATCTTCATACATCCTAGCTTGAGGAGGGGGGGGGGTGTAAAAGAGTAATGTAGCAATTAGATATTTTGTTATTTCAATATTAGATATTTTAGTGGCAATTAAGTCTTTGACAGTGTATGTGTATATACACACACAGATGTAACAGTGTATATGTATATACACACACAGATGTACACTTTACTTTTTCACTTCAATCAACACAGACTCTTCTCTCTCTCTCGATTACCCCCTCTTCTCCCTCTTCTCCCTCACACCTCTTCTTCTTCTGATGATTTCTTTTCTCTCTTCTTCTTCACATGTAAATAATCTTTTTCTTCACCCTTTCTCCTTCTTCTGCGTATTTTGAATATCCAACAATAATTTCTTTCACCACGCTGTTAGATAAACTACCACTCTAATTTCCAGTAGCTCTGTTTGTTTCGAGATAGAAAAACACTATCAAATTTTTACGAGAATGGAACTGCCTCTAGGGAGAATGGGAGGCTTCTCTTCTTTTCTTTTTTCCACTTTGTTTAATCACTTTTTGAAAGAGAAAAAAGAGGTTCAGTTTTTCCAATATAGCTCTTCTTGAAGCAATTAAATGATGGAACCACCAAGGGTATACCAATATCATATTGAAATAAATTTGGTTTGATTGGGGTTTTACTTTTAGATTTTGGTTTGTGTGATTCGATAACGCGAGATATTTTGTGTACCGGTTGGCGTTTCATAACTCAAAACTTGCACTTAACCACAAGATATCTACCTATATATAATCCAAACTATTTGTCAAATACAATGTAAAGCATAAAAACAATGAGATTCTATTTAAGCCATATACTGGAATAAATCCAAATCAACGTACTGTTTTGTATAAAAGGCATAATAAATATCAGCTCCTCTTTGTAAACTCGTATGAAAGCGGTGGCTAGTAGATGGAGTATTTGCTTTTCCAGAGATTCTCTTTATACTAATGGGGAGGGAGAGCCATATGTTTTCTCTGTGAATTTTGAAACGGCACAATAGGAAGAATAGAGTATTAATTAAGAGTTGTTTTTATTGTCGCACCGTTTCAGGTAGAATGGGCGGGCGGGCCCTAGGCCCAGCCTAAGTGCTGCAATTACCGGCACTAAAAGTGGATAGTTGTCAAGATCAGAATAAGACTGGCCAACGAGGCGGGGTGGGGCGGGGCGGGGTCAGGGAGGAGCTGGCGGGGTCAGGGTTAGGGCGGGGCGGGGGTGGCGGGGTTGGGGCTGGTGGGGTCTGCCTCTGCCCCGTCCTGATACCGATGTGTCGGGGGTGGGGTCGGAGTGGGGTCATTTTTTTTTTGCCTTTAAATTAAATAAATAACACACAACAAGATAGTTTAATAAAAACATTTCAAGACTGTTTTTGTGCCTCTTATATTATTCGACTAGAAATATGATTTTTTTTTTTGGTAATACAATTTCAAAATTGCAACTTCGTGATATTGGAAGTTTCAAATAAATAACATAGTAAAATTACAATTAAAAGAATTACATTTTAAGAAACACATTTTCTAGTTTCTTTATAATTTCTTGTGGTTCTTCGGTTGCAATTGATATATCTTGGTCAAATTGGTCGACGTTGCTTACACATCCGTCGGATAAGATTTCGTTGTAGTTGTAGTCTTCTTCTTCGTTGATCTCGGTTGTTGCACTCCTACGCTCACTTGCGAATCGATCTACGAATAGAACTGCAATCTCTAATGAGTCTCCTTCCAATGAATGTTTGTGCTCCCCTCTTTGAAATCTTCCCGCAGAAAATGCGCTTTCGGACGTTGTTGATAACGCTTGAATGTCAACACATCTCGGGCCATCTTTGCTAGTGTTGGAAAATTCTTCTCATTCTCCCTCCAGTATTTTAGCAAGTCTTCAAGTCTCTCTTCATTTTCAATTGTTTCGTACGGTACAACACTCTGCAAAACAAAAACATCAAACTCGCTAATTTGGTTAGAAATGTTACCACTAAACATTCTCTGTCTGAGACTTTGAACACTAGCCGCAAAAACAACATGTCGTTTTTGAGGTTGTGTTGAAGAAGAAGAAGAAGATGGCATGGAAGTCGGTTGGTTGCTAGCATTTTCTTGTTGGTAATGTGTATATACTTTTTTACATTCTTCTTGAATGCTAGACAACACTCTTCTCTAGTTTTTTCAATAGGTGGTGGGTCATTTGAGTTTTTAGGAGTTTGAGGTGGAAGTGTATCTATGCAATCATAAATAGTTTCAATAAGATTTTTACAACCGTCTATTTTAACAGACGGATTTAATACAACACTAATAAAAAATATTGGGAGAATAGAAATAAAATATTTTTTTATTTTTAGAAACATTTTTTTAATAGGTGTCTTATAAGCTGGTTTTGTCATATGAATACTAAGTAATATAAATATTAGAGCTATATAAAATAACATTGATGAAATAGTAGGATAATAAATACCGAAAAATTCTTTAGTAGCTAGATAAAATTTCTCTAAAAATGTATTAAGTTCTAAAATTGTATCCCAATCGAAATCTATACGCATATCATTAGGATTTCGATTACGGACGTTAAAAAATTGGGTTATAGATTGTCTATACTCATAAGCAACACGTAGTTGGTTGTATAAAGAATTTCATCTAGTGCATACTTCTTCGGGAATTTTTCTGTAAGGTAGACCACAATCGTGACAAGTTTTTATATATTCTTTTAGTCGTTGTATTCTATTATTTTTAAAAATATAGTTTATAGCAAATTGATTTTTTTTTAAGAATGTCTTCAAAAAGTGATATATCATCCTTTACAACTAAGTTATAAATATGACATGCATATTTTATATGAAAAAGATCTGGAAAAGATGGAGTTAAGACAATTTTAATAATCTAACAGCAGAAATATTAAAAGAAGCGTTATCTAATGTAATAGTCATGATTTTATCAGTTATGCCATAATAATCGCAAAACAGAAGAAATATTTTCTTGAATAAAAATACCAGTGTGTCTACTATCTATATATCTATATGCTAAAAAAGGTTTTTGCATACACCATTTATAATCTACCCAATGACATGTTACTGTTAAATAATCATGACCGTTAGTACTACGACTTATATCAGGTGTGATAGATACTTTCCAAGGTAATGATATAAATAATAACGTAAATATTATTGATATTCGTGTGAAAATTTAAATACATCTCTCCTGACAGTTGATCTAGGAAAACCGTTATAAGCAGGATTGTACATTAATATTATATAATGAATAAAACCAGGAGATTCAGGAAATGAAAAAGGCAAACTCTCCACTGCAACTAATTTTGATAATTCTTCTCTATCTTTCATTTTATCGTATTTAGGGCCTACAACTGCCCCCGTCATAGGGTCAATTTGACCATGTACCTGGTGCTGGACAATATGTGAATCTTGTCCCGACTGAGAGGGCATTGACTCACCCTTCATGTGAGCCTTATATTCATCCACCTAGCTTTGTGTTTGGTATTCAAATGCGTAGTTAAACCTCTCATCCCGCCATGACCTTTTCCCATTTTAAATTTATAAACATTTTTACAAATTGTGCATCTAGCAGCTTCATTTTGTACATCTTTATCAAAAAAAGCCCATACAAGTGATGTTAATTTTCGTTTTAGTGGGCATCGTCTCATACTGGGGGGAATATGAGACGTTCCAGTTTGAGGTGCATTAGTGGGCGTGTCATCTAGATTAGTGGGTGTATCATCTAGATTATCTTCTAAATTAAAGTCTTGTTGAGTTCCAGAAAATAACTCATCGTCTAAATCTAATGGTACATCAGGAAATAATTCAGTATCAATAAAATATTCATGCCTAAGAGGAATAGGATGACTAGAAGAAGTACTTCCGCCCTTGTTACCCCTAGTAGAAGAAGTTTTACCCTTACCCTTAAACATACCTCTTATTGATTCCATTTCAATTATGCTAATAATTAGTTAAAAATAATGAAATTAAGTGTGCTAAGTAAAATAAAGAAATAATAATAATTTAATGAAGGAACGAATGTATCAAACGCCGACGTAACGTCGACGTGTAATCGAGAGGTTGAAAATTGAAACTTTGCCCGATGGATGATCCTCAAGCTAGTTGTCAACTTCATTCAAAGTCTCAAATGAATAAATAAAATTGAATACTTAGTAGACAATGTAGAGAGAATGAGCGATTGTAGGAAGATTTGTGAGAAAAAATGAAGAGAAAATGAAGTATTTATAGTTGAAAAATTGGGTTAAATTGTAAATATAATAACTTAAGGGTTAAAAATAAATATTAGGGGTAGGGGTTGGGGAGGATTTGATTGCCTGCACAACGACAATTGGGCAAAGCCATTGTCAGTGGCGGGCCTAGACGTGCGGGGATGTGTCGAGGTGGGGTCGGGTCGGAGCGGGTTGGCGGGGTCGGTGTCGGGGTCGACATTTTTTCTCGACCCCGTACCGATACCGATACCGAATACCAGTACAGAGCAGGCGGGGTCGGGGCGGGGTCGGTATACCCCGCCCTCAGACCATTTGTTAATCAATTTGGGCCAACTTTATGTGGTCCATTTTCGGGTTTAACAAGGATCTGAACCAGACTTGTTTGCTGTTGTCCTACACAAACTTGATGGACGTTGGCATTTGAAAACTCTTGCGTTGTTTTTTATGTCAATTTATAAAATTGTCGTTTACATAATAAGATGGAAAGGGCATGAGTTAACAGCTTAGAGATGTGATAGGAGTTGATGGTAAATATTTATGATTGAAACATCAGATGCAAGTAATTTGTATCAAAGTTAAATATCATATCACCATTCCAGGGTTTGTTACTTCCATCTCACAGTGTGAATGTGGACACCTCTAGTCTTTTCTTCTTGTAGAATTTTCGTTAGTATCCCTTCTTGGGACAACTATTTAACAAATATTCATTTTTTTTATACTTACAATTTATAAACTTTTTAGGTGACGGTCTAAAAATTATTCTAAGCAAAAAGAAGACCTTATGAAGAATGTTACACCATGATCTAATATTTTATAAGTTATTACAAACGTTAGGCCATAATCTAATATTCTATCGATAAGATTTGTCGATAAGATTGAACAATTTATGAATAAACATTATACCCAAGTCTAATGTTGCCTACCACGGACTATATCTGCATAACTTTTAGAAACAGGGGCAAAAACTAATAGTAAAGGAAGATTTGCATAAATCAGCCGTTCTTTTTCTTTATTCATTATGGCACAAATAAGCTCCCCTTGAGTAAGGTCAGAGAATATAGAAAGATGATATGTACAAGTATTAAGACAGCCTAAAAAGTTTGAAGTTAGAAATATTTAGTAAAGAAAAGAATGTCTTTAAGTTTTATTATCTGCCAGTGAAAAAAGAAGTCATAGTTCTTCATGAAGATGCAACTCTCAAAAGGTCATGGGACTACGCATTTCCAAGGCCTTAGAAAAATCAGACAATAGATCGGGGCATCTGGTTTATCAATTAATAGCCAATAAGTTGTCCACAAGTTGCATTGATCGAATCTTTCTCTTAACTGGATCTCACGAAATTGAGCAGAAAAAACTGTGTAACACATATAAAACTGTTGGTAGGCCTGTGTTTAAAATTAAAAAACGGGAAAAACCAGAAACTGAAAAAAGAAATAATGCAGAAAGTAAGAAAAATATCCGAGACAATAAAATTCACTGTGTGTCCTTAAGAAATTTAATCCCCTCACTGTACCCGAGGTTATGGATTACTTCCTCCCAGGATAAAATCGATATACCTGTCGCAGGAGTAGTGGTACTTCAAACGCCGACGATTTCGAAGAACTCAAAGTTGGCAACGAACCACAGTAAGACTCGATAGTTTTATTTGTGAAAGAGAATGCAGAATTTCAATGAAAGAAAGTATTTTTAGTGTTTTAAAAATGAGACATTGCCTCAGTTTATATAGCCTCGAAGGTGCCTGTTCGGAAAGGTTGGTGACTGTTCCGAAAGGTTGTGACTGTCCGGAAAGGCCACTTTGCCTTTTCGTAAAATGAAAGAAAAAAACGTTTGGGAAATTTAATTTTTATTCCGCGAAAATTAATTACCAATTAATCTTTTTCCGACGGAAATAAAATAAAGATTTGAAATTAAATAAATTTGGTCCAAAAAAATTATCAATCAATCAGATCATTTGACCAAATTCAAATCTAAAATTCGAAGCCGAGCGACGACGACGGCGCGAGGGAGTCCCTCTTCTCAACCCTTTAAGAGCTAGAGGAATTGTTTTCTAATATAAGCACATAACTTTTTTTTTCTACCACCGATGTGGTACACAACTCCTTTGAAGAGGAACTTTACTTTGAACTTCATTTTCCTTTCATTTCATTTTCCCCTTCATTTCTCATTCACACCAACTTAGCTAGCCTTAACCATTAACTAGCTATAACAATCCCCCACATGAATGGGGAATGACTATATGATGAAAAACATGCATGACAAAAAACTGTGTGATTCGTAAGCAAGGATTAATCGCATCTGGCTAAGTAGATTTCTCTTTGAACTTTTCGTAGTGAACATATGTCGGATATACTCGGTCAATCGGTAGATTTGATATCTTTGAACCATCGAGCTTAGGTGTATACCTACACAACCACATGGCACACAATTAACCCTTTAACCGTCTTTAGTTCTCATTGTTTTGTTCGTTTCAGCCATGAACACTGCATGATTCATAAGTGCGTAGGGAATTGGCCTTACAGAATTCTCCTTGAAGCGACTTACACTTCACACTTACATAGGTGATTCTTAAATGTGTCATCCCGTAGATACACTATTTGATATACCCGTACCAAACTTACGAACCATTAAAAAGCCGTAATGCTTTATTCTGGTACTGAACACTGTCTCATCACGAGAATTGACCAAAAAGTTAGTGTGACAATGTTGAATCGCCATCAATGACTTTGTTTGATCTCATTGAACCTAGATCTTGGGATCTCCAGTCTTCTAGGTAGAGTTACCGTCACGATGACTTGTCCTCGGCCATAGTCCCATTCCCCTCGATGATCTTTCAACTACCTCTCTAGTTAGGCCTTTAGTTAGTGGATCCGACACATTATCTCTTGAATTAACATAGTCAATTGTGATAATTTCACTAGAGAGTAGTTGTCTAACGGTATTATGTCTTCGTCGTATGTGACGAGACTTTCCGTTGTACATAACGCTCCCGACTCTCTCTATTGCCGCTTGGTTATCGCAATGTATGCATATAGGAGCCAACAGTTTGGGCCAAAATGGAATATCTTCTAAGAAATTCCGGAGCCATTCAGCTTCTTCACCGGCTTTGTCTAAAGCTATGAACTCAGATTCCATAGTAGAGTGAGCGATACATGTCTGTTTGGATGACTTTCAAGACACTGCTCCTCCACATATGGTAAACACAGATCCACTTGTGGATTTAGTTTCAGTTGAACCGGTGATCCAATTTGCATCACTGTATCCTTCAATAACTGCAGGATACCTGTTATAATGCAAAGCAAAGTTTTGAGTATGTTTCAAATACCCCAAAACTCGTTTCATTGCCAGCCAATGATTTTGGTTGGGATTACTGGTGTAGCTACTTAGTTTACTTATAGCACATGCAATATCAGGTCGCGTACAGTTCATAATATATATCAAACATCCCAACACTCTGGCATAGTTCAATTGAGAATGACTTTCACCTTTATTCTTTGCAAGAGCAAGGTTCATATCAATTGGCGTCTTTACAACTTTAAAGTCCAAATACTTGAACTTTTCAAGAACCTTTTCAATATAATGAGATTGAGACAATACTAGTCCTTGAGGAGTCTTATGAATTTTAATTCCCAGAATTAAATCGGCAACTCCTAAGTCTTTCATATCAAACTTACTAGCAAACATGCGCTTAGTAGCATTGATGTTAGAAATGTCGTTACTCATTATCAACATATTATCCACGTACAAACAAACAATGACCACTTGGTTTGGAGTGTTCTTAATGTAGACACATTTATCACACTCATTTATCTTGAATCCATTTGACATCATTGTATGGTCAAATTTTGCATGCCACTGTTTGGGTGCTTATTTTAGTTCGTAAAGAGACTTAACAAGTCGACACACCTTCTTCTCTTTTCCTGGAACTACAAACCCTTCAGGTTGTTCCATATAAATTTCTTCCTCTAGCTCTCCATTTAAGAAGGCTGTTTTCACATCCATTTGATGAATTTCAAGACCGTACACGATGGCTAACACTACTAACACCCGAATAGATGTAATCCTCGTTACCGGCGAGTATGTGTCAAAGTAATCAAGACCTTCTCGTTGTCTAAACCCTTTAACAACTAGTCTTGTCTTATATTTATCAATAGTACCATCAGCTTTCATTTTCCGCTTGAAAATCCATTTGGAACCTAAAGGTTTATTCCCTGGAGGAAGATCAACCAATTCCCAAGTATGGTTGTTCAATATGGATTCTATCTCACTATTGATTGCCTCTTTCCAACACTGAGCTTCCGATGAAGACATAGCTTTGTTGAAAGTTCGAGGCTCATTTTCCAACAAAAATGTTATAAATTCTGGTCCAAAGAAAGTAGACGTCCTTTGACGTTTGCTGCGTCTTGGATTTTCCTCATCAAGAACATTTTCCTTTATTTCTTCCCGAGGTCGTTTAGATTATTGGCTAGATGACTCACATTCCTTTTTATACGGATATATGATTTCAAAGAAGTCGGCATTATCTGATTCAATTACCGTATTCACTTGAATGTCGGGATTTTCTGATTTGTGAATCAGAAATAGATATGCCTTACTATTTGTGGCATATCCTATGAAACAACAATCAATGATTTTAGGTCCTATTTTTACCCTTTCGGGTTTAGGAACTTGCACCTTGGCCAAACACCCCCACACTTTGAAGTATCTCAAATTGGGCTTCCTTCCTTTCCACTTTTCGTATGGAATAGATTTTGTTTTGCTATGGGGCACTCGATTGAGTATTCGGCTAGCTGTTAGAATGGCTTCCCCCCACAAGTTCTGGGGTAAACCAGAACTTTAACAGGGCATTCATCATTTCTTTCAGTGTTCGATTTTTCCTTTCCGCAATTTCGTTTGATTGTGGCGAGTAAGGGGCAGTTGTTTGATGAATAATGTCATATTCCAAACATATTTGTTCAAAAGGAGATTCATATTCACCGCCCATATCACTCCTTATCATTTTAATCTTTTTGTTAAGTTGAGTCTCAACTTCAGTTTTGTATTGTCTGAATGCTTCAATTGCTTTATCTTTACTATTAAGTAAATAAACGTAGCAATACCACGTACTATCGTCAATAAAAGTTATGAAATACTTCATTCCACCGCGAGATGGGATTGACTTCATGTCACAAATATCTGTATGGATTAAGTCTAAAGGACTTGAATTTCTTTCAACTAACTTATAAGGATGTTTAACATACTTAGATTCAACACAGATTTGACATTTTGATTGATTGCATTCAGACTTAGGCAATGCTTCCAAACTAATCATTTTTCGCAAGGTTCTATAATTGACATGTCCTAAACGTGAATGTCATAAATTATTTGACTCAAGAAAGTAAGATGAAGCAGAAATTTTATTATTATTGGCAACGACCATTACATTCAGTTTGAAAAGGCCCTTTGTGAGGTAACATTTTCCTATGTACATCTCGTTCTTACTTATTACAACCTTGTCAGAAACAAAAACACACTTAAAATCGTTCTTCACTAGAAGTCCGGTAAATACTAAATTTTTTCTAATTTTAGGAACATGACAGACATTGTTGAGAGTCACCACCTTGTCAAATGTCATCTTCAGCAGTATCTTTTCATAGCCTTCAATTTTGGCTGTTGCAGAATTTCTCATATATATGGTCTCATCGGGCCCGGCGGGAGCATATGAAGCAAAGGCTTCTCTAACAGCACAAATGTGGCGAGTAGCGCCAGAATCAATCCACCACTCTTTCGGATTTCCCACTAGGTTGCACTCAGACAACATAGCGCACAAATCATCAACCTCCTAGTTTGTTTCAACCATATTAGTCTGACCCTTCTTCTTTTCCTTTTTCGGAGCACGACAGTCTGTAATTTTGTGTCCGGTTTTTCCACAATTGTGGCAGTTTCCCTGGAATTTCTTCTTGTTGAGATAGTTCCTTGGTCCCGATGCCTTTTTCCTCTTTTTCAGATTAGTTGGAGCAATTTCAATAATATGTGCTCCCCTATGGTTGATCTCCCATTTGCCTTTTTCTCAGCTGCCTTGTTATCTTCCTCGATTCTCAACCAGACGATGAGATCTTCCAGTGTCATCTCCTTTCGCTTGTGTTTCAAGTAATTTTTGAAGTCCTTCCATGAAGGAGGCAACTTTTCTATCACTGCCGCAACTGGAAACTCCCCACTAATCACCAAACCTTCAGCGAGGAGATCGTGGATGATAACCTGCAACTCTTGAACTTGAATAACAACAGACTTGTCATCTACCATTTTATAGTCCAGAAATTTGGCAGCAATGAATTTCTTTAATCCAGCATCTTCTGTTTTATATTTCTTTTCCAACGCCTCATAGTTCTTTTGATGTTCCCACATTACTATAGACGTTGTAAAGATCATCCTCCAATCCGCTAAGAATATAATTCTTGCACAAAAAATCTGAGTGCTTCCCTACCTCAGTTACAACAAAACGTTCATTCTCAGGTGTTGATTCCGGCAAAAATGAAACGACCTCCTTAATAAACTTTTGGAGGCTTAAAGTAGTTAAATAGAAGAACATCTTTTGTTGCCATCTTTTGAAATCAATTTCGGTGAATTTTTGAACCTGCCGGAACGATCTTTGGTGCAAGATCTGTTGGAGGACGCATCATTTCTCGTAGAACCAACCACGGGGGCTGGTGTGGCAGTACATTCATATCTTGAGTCATGTCTCCCATTTTTGTCGCAAACGAAACAACAGAAAAATTTAATAAACGGTGAAGATTTTATTTCTTCAAACCGAATTAATTTTGATAGCAACAAATATAATACACAAACGGTGAAGATTTTATTTCTTCAAACCGAATCAAAATACTAAAACGAAATGCAGTAAATTGTATGTTGTATACTTGATGAAGTTTTTATATCTTCAAATCAAGTACCCAAATGAGTAGAAAGTGATGAAAGCTTTAATCTCAACCGGAGTAGAAAATCCGAAGATTTTAATCTCCAAACAACATACAAGTTCGTTACACCGAAATAGCAAACATACACGTTTCCTTTCCTTTTTATTTTTACTTTCTGGAAAAACACTTTTTATTTTATTTTCTGAGAAAAAACCCTTTTTTTCTTTTCTTTTCTAACAATGTTCTGTAATCGTTAAACAAGAACAAGTGAACACATAAATAATTTTAAATTCCTTAAGCTTGTTGGTAGGCCTGTGTTCAAAATCAGAAAATGAAAAAAATCAGAAACTGTAAAAAGGAATAAGGGAGAAAGTAAGAAAAATATCTGAGACCACAGAATTCACTGTGTGTCCTTAAGGAATTTAATCCCCTCACTGTACCCGAGGTTATGGATTACTTCTTCCCAGGATAAAACGGATATACCTGTCGCAGGAGTAGCGGTACTTCAAACGCCGACAATTTCGACGAACTCAAAGTTGGCAACGAACCACAGTAAGAATCGATAGTTTTATTTGTGAAAGAAAATGCAGAATTTCAATGAGAAAGTATTTTTAGTGTTTTAAAAATGAGACATTGACTCAGTTTATATAGTCTCGAAGGTGCCTGTTCGAAAAGATTGGTGACTGTTCCGAAAGACCACTTTGCCTTTTCGAAAAAATGAAAGAAAAAAACGTTTGAGAAATTTAATTTTTATTCCGCGAAAATTAATTACCAATTAATCTTTTTCCGGCGGAAATCAAAAAATATTTTCGGAAAATGAAGATTTGAAATTAAATAAATTTGGTCCAAAAAAATTATTAATCAATCATTTGACCGAATCCGAATCCGAGCGATGACGGCGGCGCAAGGGGAGTCCCTCTTCTCAACCCTTTAAGAAGAACTAGAGGATAGTGCTTTCTAATATAAGCACATAACTTTCCCTTTTTACCACCGTGTGGTACAAAGCTCCTTTGAAGAGGAACTTTGCTTTGAACTTCATTTTCCTTTCATGTCATTTTTCCCTCCATTTCTCATTCACACCAACTTAGCTTAGCTTTAACCGTTAACTAGTTATAACAAAAATAGCATCCCTAAAGCTTGTTCAAGGAGCATTACAACACAATTAACTCAAGAAACCTCAGTTTCACCTGAACAACCTGCGACTGATTTTTTATATCATACAATTACATTAAACTTTAAAGGATGACAAACTAATAGTCCCAAACATAGTATATGACTATGTTGATCTGGAATTGCATAGTACATAGCCAGATATGAGGGAGTTGAAGGCCAAAGCCGCAAATGCAAGGAAGGACATTGCTACAGAGGCGCTTGCCATATCAGGAAACTTGTCCTTCCCCCAACTTGACTGCCAATCATCAATGCGAGTGGCAGCAGAAGATGATGCTGATATCAGAAGATATGTTACCACCTATCATACAAAAACAATAAATTTTAACAGAAATACGAGTATCAATGCAAGCTTCACAAGTTTACGTATGAAATAAGAGTCGCCTTTTGTTTCTAGCCTGGTTACCAAGGAAATAAAGCTCCATATGGACTAAATACCAGATTGACTCAACCAAGTATCAACTGCGCTCTGGTTCCATATTCAACCTTATAAAATTTCAGATTTCCTGTAGATATGACCTAAAGTTGTCTCTTTATTGGTGGACTTAAATTAAAGACATATCCAGGTCCCTACAGTGGATAGTCCATAGCAGCTTTAAAGTAACAGCTTATTATCTATCAATACAATAAGCCTTGGCTACTAATTTTGAGCTTAACAAAATAAGCTCCAATCCCGCAAGTTTATGCAGTTGGTTCTCAAAAGAAACCTGCTGGTATATCCTCGGGGCCTCTCTCCTGGCACCACTTGGTGATGGGGCTTTGTGGGAAGGAGACAGTAAGGTTGTACGATTAAGGCAACAACTTTCACTGATGAAAAGGAACTTCCCATAAAGAAATGCAAATAGACTGACACCTGCTAACCAGAACTGAAGTTTGCATTCTTCAAAGTCCATTTCATAGCTAATGAACAAACGTCTGAGTCCGCTCTAAAATATAAAAAATAATTTATGCCTACATCTTATATAAAACTGTGATAGGTTATTGCTTCTTTTTGAAGATTAAAACAATCGTATCACGCATGTATCACTTTTGTGCATGCACATGTGCAGGTAAGTTTGTCAAACCAAAATTCATAAGAAAATAACCTTTTTAACTAAAATATTGGTTCTTCGGATTAAATAAACTAAACCTGAAGTATACACCGAGTACCCGCAAATAAACTAGTTATTTATAAACAAATTACAAAAATAGAATGGAAAGATAAAAAATTGCCAAAGGATCTTCAGTTGAAAACCCAACAAAAAACAACAGTTCATTTGGATTCATATCTCAAATAAGTTAAGATCCATTTAGCGCTCAAGAGAATACCAAACCCACAAAGAAGGTTGTGACCCCAAGAAGGATCTGCAGACTAGCATCTGCCATATCCTCTATGCAATCTCTACTGTACGTTATTTTTTACTATTGTATCTTCTATACAGATTCAATTAAGCCAGTAGGGGGAGTTCTAGTCATTTTACTAGCCTCTCGAAATTTAGAGGCTACACAAAACAAAGCCTATGGGGAATGTTTATATGAACAAGATTAGCCGTGGAAGGAACTTGATCACAGGACTCAATCGGCTAGTGCAGAGTATGCAAACAAGCTTAGTAACTCTTAGATTCAGAAAGGACTGGCATTAATGTAATAACATATCTATTTGATTTTTAATAAAGGGTCAATATTGGTTAATGGAAGAAATTTTCCCTCAATATAAGTGAAAATAGAAAGAACTTGTTCTAATGAAAGGCATAAAGCCAGGCTAGGTCAAATATAGGACTAATAATACAGGGCTCAAAAGGACATGCCACAAAAAAGAAAGGTGATTCTACAGTTTGATGGTCCTGTTAGTATTTTCCAGCGAAATGAAAGTTAGCAATCAATAGGCACAAGGGAAAATTCCTCCAACTGTGTGGGAATATTTTTGAGTGAACTTTATGACAAACAAACATTTTTTATGGAGTATATGATTCTTCTCCATCCCTTTTTCTATACATTTTACTAAGAGATATACCAGGCTAGTGCAAAATCATCACCACCATTAACGAAGTTTTCCTCTATCAAGGCTTGCACTATCATACTTAATAAAAGTCATACTCCCTCCGTCCCAAATTACATGGCCACTTTCCCTTTTACACGCCCTTAAGAAGGATATTTTTACTACATTACCCTTATCTCTCTCCAATTAATTACACCCTAATCAATATTGATTACTTTAAAAGCAATTAATGTTAAGGTCAAATAGGAAAAACTTAATTAATTTTATCTTATTTTTAGAAAGTGGCCAAGTAATTTGGGACGAATATTTTTAGTAATTTGGCCAAGAAATATGGGATGGAGGGAGTAACTTCCATTAACCCAAAAAGAGAAGAATTCAGAAGTTCTTAAAGCTTAAAACTATTATGGAAGTCAGTCATTGCACCCTTTTAACCATGACATATGTTTGTATAAAGACATAGTATTGTATTCATTATTTTATGGGACATGGTTCTGGGATGAACCAACTTGCCTGATCAAGAGCAAAATCAAAAATGTAGCGCAAATGGTGCTGCACGATGTTCTTTCCAGTGGCAGAATGGTACGCCAAATCAAATGCCTGAGCTCCTGAATACACAAATCCTATGGCGTTCACAGATATACAATACCTGCCAATGCAATTCACCTACCAATATTATCATTCATAACTACTCCACTACCAATATTAGGACCCGTTTTGAGAATTATTCACTTTTTCCTAGAATATTTATCCACTTCATTTGAAAATCAGCTTTTGGCAGTGAAAAATCCAAATACAACTCGAAATTATATTTGAAATTTGAAAAACAAGTAAAACCCTTTTTTCACTTTCAAACAACCAAATATTCTTTGCAAAAAACATAACCAAACACAACTCCACTTAACTTCTGTGAAAGAGTGAAACTTTATGTCGTAAGGAATTAAATTATTCAATGCAAAGAGAACAAGTAACAAACCTGAACTCCATGTAACGTTCAAATGAGTCCAAGGCCCAACCTTGATTCCTATCAGCTGCCAATACAGAAAAGGAAACCAAACCAAACAAAAACCCAACTATCCTAAAACCTAAAGCCGCTTTCTTTACCATCTCATCATCCATCTTTGCTTTTCTTAACGGTGGCCCTAT
Organism: Przewalskia tangutica; assembly: GCA_029844215.1. Classification (NCBI taxonomy): domain Eukaryota; kingdom Viridiplantae; phylum Streptophyta; class Magnoliopsida; order Solanales; family Solanaceae; genus Przewalskia; species Przewalskia tangutica. The sequence continues at coordinate 109,039,801 of CM056733.1, read as the reverse complement.
TTTCCGGCCGCCGACACCAACACTATCTGTACCATCTCCGACAAACAGATCGGATTTCACTAAAGCCAATGGTTCCTCCTTTCTATACCTCTTCACCACCACCACTTCCGGTATCTGAGGTTTTTCCGGCGGGCTCCTCGTCGGAGCAGCAGAAGGCTTATTAATAATGTCCTCCAGAGTGAAGGACTCATGAGGAAGAGAAATTTGATCGGAGGAAATTGATGACCTCGTCGGAGAAGATACCTTAGTAGAATATGTATTAACAGTAGTAGGAGGCGTAGCAGTAATAGAATTAGTATTACTTGCTTTATATAAATCGGAGGGAATTGATGACCTGGCCGGAGTATTAGTATTTGTAGCTTTGTTTGTTTCGGAATCATCTGCATCAGGAGAAGAGTAAGAAATAGATTTATCTGTATCAGAATCGGAAAGGCATAGATGTTGTTCGTTCTTCTTCATGAGTGGTATAAAGGAATTGGGGATTCAAAGGGGAAAATTGAATAATAAATTTTGCCTTGGGTCTTCTAAACACTACTCACTTATTAGTCCAAAACAAAATGAACCTATTTAATCGTGAAAGATCTGTTTGAGCTCACAAATATAATATAAATTTCATTTGCTAACGTACTCAATTTATTTGATTTATTCAAGATACTTGCCTTAATAATCGAAATTGTGAATACCGAAAGCATCTTTTATTATGTTAATTAGTATTAAGAGATTATGCATTCAAAGCTTGACTCGTCACTTTGGATCATCAAGTTATTTGACAGATATAATTAACCTTACAAATGAGATATAGGAAACATAATTAGTCAAGCCCAATGGTATAACTTACTTTTTTTAGCCATAAATTTTGATAGCAAGTTAATTTTAAACGAGAAAGTAAACTCATATCGATCTTTAGCTTAAATCACGAAAAGATTGATTTTATTTAATATTTAGCAAGCTGACAATATACAATCCCACCAATTTCTCTAACAAATAAGTCATTCGTTATTTCAAAAAGATTTTAAACTAAAATACATAAAGAAAAAGAAACGTATTTAATGAAACATAATTATACGATTTGAACGTATTCAATGAAACATGATTATACCATTCGTTATATAATTTCATTGACACAATGTAATAATATCATGAGGTACACAATTTTAAAAATATTTTATATTGTCATGTCATATAATATTAATATGTTATACATTGATTATAATCTCTTATACTTTGGATATTATCACTGATTTTAAATCATGATATATTTGTTGGAACTTGTAGAAGAAAAAGAGCAAAAAGTGATTAAAATAAGCGTTGCGATTTTAGTAGCGTGTACGCGAACGCTTGAGAGCTCTGCGCAGTTTTAGGCGTCATGGCGCTCAAAGCGTAGCCGCGCTAATCCAACGAAAAATCCAGTTTGAATCAAAAGTTGTGTCTCATCCCATGGGTCACAACCTTTGGAGTGGAAAGTTGTCATGGACGTATTGGAAATACAATCTTTCATCCAAGACTTGTTTAAAGTTAAACGACTCTGGTTACCGGGTATTAGGTAGGAGCGATACTCAATACCTTTCCCCGAGTAATTCATGCTATAAAAGCATGTGGATCACTTGTTTAAACAGAGACAATACTCATAACATTACAATCAATCATTAAATTCATCTAATGATCTAAGATTGTGGCTCTATTATCTTCTTCTTCCTCAAGAACATTTCTGAAGAACACATAAAGTAAATTCACCAGAAGTGAAGTTCTTGTACTAGAACTCTTAGATAGTTGTATTCTCAAGGCAGACGTCCGTAGAACTACAGCACAAGTGGAGATGAATTTTTGTCTTAGGACACTACGCCATTGCAGGTCTCTATCTATACCAAGTTAGTATGTATTTCAATTTGTTGAATTCATTGTAGTTGTTTTCAGTTCTGTTGATTTAGTATTATAATATTGTGTTTATTCATTGATGAGTCTAGATTGACACTAACAATATTTATTGCATAATAATATTAATATTATATAAAATACCATTTAGGTACACAATTTTAAAAAAAAAATTGTGCAAATTTTGTAAAATTTCATTAAACTATATTTGGTATTTGTCTCCAAAAGAATTACCATCTCTTCACCAAAATTCTAGAAAATTTATATCCGAAGTTGAGAAAACATGGATGAAAGAAAATAAAATTACCATCCCTTCACAAAAATTGCATAATAGTTCTAGATTTTTTTTACTAGGGCATACTATCGAACATATAGAATACATAACTTTTACTAAAATTTCCTATTAGAAAAGTAAGTCTTAACTTACCTTAGCGTTGAAGCTCAAACGCATGTCCTCCAAGCCATTCCCAAATTACAAATACAATCTTGATGGGTTGAAGTCTTGAAAATCCCCAATTGGGTACTGATCAGTACCGATCCTAAGCCAAAGCAGCTAATGCAAGGAAAAAATCTAGGGCATATATTTTTGGGGAAAAAATCACTATTAAATACAATAATAACCAAAACTTTAGAGGTTAAAATACACATTCCTCACATCTTTTTGGACTCTAAAAAATCTCTAATAAAACCCCTCATATAAACTCAAATAACAAATCATTATTCACCAGGTTTACAAAACTTTCTCTCCACCACTCACCCTAGCTAGTTCAGAAATTAAACTTTCTTTTTCGTTTTCATCACCTTTGTAGATGAGCTAAGAGTCTTTCATAACTCTCTTATATCAACTTGAACTTCTGCGCCAATAGGAAGTCAAACAAAATCAAGAATTCAAAACCCTAGGTCTCTAGCACTTTAAGAGCCTCTCCATTAATACCGTTAGCAAGTTCTTACAATAAGAAAATATGGATATTGAGGTTGCCTTTAAGCAACTAAAAGAGTTGATTTCTTATTTTCAGAATTGCAGAGAAAATGATTTTAAAACGGGTATGGCTGAAGCTAAAAAATTGGCATCTGAATTGGGGTTGAACCTAATTTTCGCGACAAACGCCCAAAAAACAATTGAGATGTTGAACTTTTTGAAGAGTATGGAGGTTGCTACCCGAATGCCACAATTGCTTATAGAATTTTGTTAACTATACCAGTGACATTCGCTTCCGGAGAAGTTTTTCAAAACTGAAGTTGATCAAGTCGTATCTTCGTTCGATTATGTCACAAGAAAGGTTGAATGGACTAGCTATGATATCAATTGAGAAGAAAATGCTAGTGAATTCCAATTTCGAAAGCTTGATAAATGATTTTGCTAGCAAAAAGGCGAGAAGGATAATGTTTCAATAGCAATGCTCGTATATTCATCAGGTAATATTCTTGTTACTTAGCTATACAATTTTGAATAAGGTTGCAACCTCTATTTTTATTATATTAGGTTAATAATTATGTTTTAAAAAATGTATTCATGTGTTTAAGTAAGTCTAGCTACTTATTAACTATTTTTTGTGGGGGAAGGGGCAAAAAAAATTATGATGGCTTAGGACATCCCAAATCTCAGGGCCGGCCCTGATACTGATCTTGATAAACCTTGACGATTAGAGAAATCTTGAACTTTCTTGTTGAGATCCACGGTAGAATACATCCATATGAAAGCTTCAGAGGGACTAACCCTCTATTTTCTTTTTCACTTGGCAGTACCAAGTAGGAAAGCATGACCTTCTATGTCTTCACACGACATTATTATTTCCAAGCTGAACTTGCATTGTAATTCTCCTTCTCGTATAAAAGCCAAGGCTTGCTCCACCCTAATCTCCCTTATATGTAAATAAAATATATAGAAACAATGAAGTGTGGCGTTTCTTTCCAGCCACAATGGTTAAGCAGTCATCCTTTTGTAAATAGATATAAGATCCCTAAGGAGTCTCCACACGTTGAGATTAGTAAGAGCAGCCTTTATTTGCTGCAATTACTATCTTAATATAACCAAAGAAGGGCTTGTATTTATTGTTGGAAAATTTACCGAGTGGGATTGAGCTTATCTCGTCCTTAATGACTTGAACACAATGGGCCTCCGCATGTCGAAAATACGTTTTTCATACACATGCACACGTCGTACAATATCTAGCTAAATTTCACGTAGTGAAAGAGATGTTGGTACACATATTAAAGTGTTCGTAAGTTAGGTAAGGATGGACGTTTAATTGGCCAAATTAATGTGTCTCCCACTACGGTATATTTAAAGAAGAAATGTGCAAAAACATGAAAAAATGGGGGAAGGGTCGCGACCCTTCAGCTAGGGGTCGCGGCTCCTAATTTCCAGTAAGTCCATATTTTTTTGCTGAATTAGGGTCGCGGCCCTTCCTGTCCAGTGAACCGAAATTGGATAGAATCTTTTGGATTTTGATCTCCTTGGAAAGGTCAAATCTTATCCAACCTTTGGCATGTTCAAGATGATTTTTTGTGAGATCAAAGCAACCCATTTAAAGTATTCACACAAGCTTGTGGATAGTATTTTGCAACTATAAATAGAGCTTGAATTTTCAGATTTACATACTCATTGCAATTACAAAAATCTGAAACTTGTTGAGAGCTCTTCTTCTATTCTAGCCATCTCTTGTTCTTGTTTCTTCTACAAGGACTCTCAAGTATTTGACTTGTGCTTGGGAGAGTATTGTCGTTTTATCTTAGGAGACTATTACCCATCTACCGTAGGCCATTATATACTGGGGTAATTTGTCTTAAGGGGAGATTGTCAAACAATCGACTCGACGAACATTGCACTACGCTTTCATTTGTTTGTTGAATTGTTTCAGACGGGTGTCCAAACTAACTTGTCAAAATCGAAGTCATCAGGAACCAGATTTCAAGAGACGAAGACTAGAAGCCTGTTATTTTCATTATTTTGTAACTACTACAATCATACATGTTGTATGTAGTTTCGTATTTTCTTTCGACCATACTTGTAACAGTATTGTACTATTCCCCGTACAACACCATATTTTACAACAATTTAAGACAAAATTATATTAGTAGTCGAAAGATGTCGGTCAACATGGATGTGACCGATTCTTGTAATGGAAATGACTTTCTAGTTGAGGACAGTTTGATTGACAGTTCAGTTGATAGTTCAGACACTATCTCTGTCAACAACGGTGGTTGCAAATCAGGTCCTAGTTTTGGATCTCTATTTGACACCAACACAAGATCTGCCTACGTCGAAGAATCGACCTTTACTGATCTTCAAGACACGGCTGATAGTCGTGCATGTGCGGGTCAAAAGTCCGCTCACAATCAAGCTGCGAAGAATCATCCAGAAGAGAATTTGGATATCAACTGGACAAGAGGAGAAGGCTGAAGATGTTGTTCTACCTTGTGGCAGAAGGCCTGTATCGGTCACAAAATCCGAGTTACGGTAAAGAGATGATGGACACTCGTTCTGACAAGAGGGGTCCAGATCTCTAAAAGGCTAAGTCTATTTCCTTACCATCCATAGTAAGTATAGTCAATATCTGATTAAAAATGAGTAAAGTAATACGGAAATATTTATCATTAGACTTGTATTTCCTACTTTTAAAATCAGATATTAAGTCTCATCGGCTTCCCGATTAAAGATAACAAAACTCAAAAGATCCGTTCTTTTGAATATAAAAGTGTGTAAAGTATGTTCGCACATAAACGGATCGTTTTCCACTAACCGTGCGAAAACTGTTACCACTCTTAATTTACACGGTTTTCTAAGCAAGCGCCAGAAATTGTCTGGGCATCAAACTTAAGGGAAGAAGAGAGTTGAACCTGTCACACCATCAGCATGAGATCCTTCATAAGATAGAATTGGACACCCGATGAGGTGGGCCAAATTAGACACTCAGTCATACAATACCTACGGGCGACTGGAGTGGGCTAGAATAGTCAAGTCTTAGATGATCGGAAAGTTAAGGCTATCGTTGGACAAGACAAGGATAAAACCTTCGGATCTTGACAACAAGGTTGTGGATAAAAGGATCCAATACATCGACATGCAAAACGTCCAAAATTGGTTGATTTTGAGAAGGGGCCGCGGCGCCTGAATTAAGAGCCGCGGCGCCTCCTCTGCCAGTGTGAAGCCGCAGCATTAGTCTGACTAAGCCACGGCGCCGAGTCCCAGAATTAGCAGACATAAAACCTAGAGTTCCGGTTTTGAGATCCAAGAGTCTTGTGACTTTTGAGATGGCTTCTGGTGAGTTGAACCAACGTTCAATCTCCATTACATAGCCAAAGGTTGGAGTACTAATTCTCCGTTAACCGGAAGCATCTTCCGATCGCGTCCTATTCACGGGCAAGAAGATCAAGACATAATTGATCAAGTTGAGATTGTTGCCGTCTGTCGACGTAAACCCTCAGAATAAATGAGAGGTAGTCGAAAAGGCAAAAACACATTTCCATTCCGTCAACGGAATATCTAAAGAAGAACTTCTCCTCTACGTGGTTGATACAGAGTTGTACAAACTAGAGGGGAAGACAATGCACGTGAAGAGTCTCGTTCACACTGTAAGTGAAGAGTCTCGTTCACACTGCAAGTGAAGAGTCTCGTTCACATTGTAAGTGAAGAAGCACATTCACATTGCAAGTGAAGAGGCATGTTCCCACTACAAGTGAAGATGTATATTCACATTGTAAGTGAAAAAGTACGTTCCCATTGCAAGTGAAGAGCCACGTTCACATTGCAATGGAAGAGACACGTTCAAAACTGACTAGAAGTTGAAAACAGGTCAAGTTGGACCTAAGACTGTAGATTGCATATCCACTGGATCTGCAAATAACAGTAGTGATCATCGTCTCTTTGGTGTCAAAAAATTACGAATTCTTTGAAGGTATCTTCCCTTAAGAAGGGAAAAGAAGTATTTTCTCGAGGTTAACAAGAACCCGCGAGGGACTGACAATACAGAACCGAGTGCTCCAGATCCACAAGACTCGGGGCTCTAGAGGTTGAACCGATATAGAGAAAAGAGGGGGCTGAACTTGGCCTAGGCTTTCTAAGCCTATTTGGTTAAGAATTTGTCCATTCCAGAAGCACAACTCTGGAAAGGAAAAGAATAGAATCCATCTTACAGAACCATACTAATGGTTGACCTTCCTCCGGAAAACGATCCTTTGGGTTGTAAAAGTGGATACTTAAATTGAGTACAAAGTGGATGGAATTATTTAAAGCCTCATATGTGAGTATCTTAACCTCCAGGGTCACCACAACATTGCGTGACATGGATGTTAAGATAACCTTCCTAATCGGAGAGTTGGTTTTGTAGAACTATTGGGCTCTTTCCTGAACTTCCTTACAGTCCCTGGAATGTTTACATTTTGGTTCTGAAAGTTTCTGATAAAACAGAAATAATGAATCTTACTACAGAAACATTGACTCTGAATCTAGAAAGCCAACAGTTGGAAAACCAAAAGTCCAAAGGTGGAAGAAGAAAGTAATACGGAACAACCTGAGGGGTATGTGGTTCCAGGAAAGAGAAGAAAGTCTGTCGACCTGTCAAATCTCTGTGCGGGCTAAAACAAGCCCCGAAGCAATGGTGTGAATACCTTGATAGTACTCAACTATCGAGGGGTTTCTATATTCATGAGTATGACAAATGTGTCTACATGAGGTACCGTTACGTAGACGACATGTTGGTCACAGGAAGAAGTCCTGAGTATGTTGAAACGATGTTTCAATATGAAGGCTATGGGTACTATAGATGACTTCTTAGGAATTGATATTTCTAAGACATCTAACGGACTGGTCTAGTTCCATAACTCATCAATGGGGTATTTGACAGTCTCGTTGAAGTCACCCATGGATAGAAGTCATAAAGATTGACTAGAATCATGGTGCACCCATACACCTAAAGCGATATGCACAGGTCTCAGGTAGTTCAAAGTATGCCACACACTACAATTGATCTGATATCACTTGCCAAGCCAAACCAATTGAACCAGGTTCACTCGTGATCTTGGAAATAATAATTGGATGTCACTAAGACAGATATGACGATATCTGAGATGTGCACTAATCTACGGATTAAGGTATTCCGAATGTCCAATTGTTCTGAGAGAACGCAGCGATGCAAATTGGACATCGGATATGAAGAACGCCATAGCCACAAAGAGAATGTGTATGGTGTATCTTATAAATCCTCTAAAACCTGCATTTCAGAGTCTTCCGCTTTATACAAAGCGTGAAAAGAAGTTGAGTAACTTCACCACAACTTAGAGGAAGTCCTCTATCGGGAGGAACATATGCCTTCGGCAGTTATACACTGTGGCAAGCCAATTGGCTTCTGGAAGGGCACGTATGACAGTGTCTCGACATATTCGTCAGAGACATAAGACCGGTTGGTAGTTGATCATCACGGGTAACACTTCCTTGATTACAAATCAAAGGATATAACAAACCTTTAAACTAAAGGGATGCCCAAAGGTCAAGAGTTCTGTCTGTCTAGGGGAATAAGCTTAAAACCCAAGCAATAAGGACCGATATGGTGGTAACCCATCCATACTGACTGGAGATCCCAGAAATTTGGTTCAATGGGAAAATTAAGTTGTAAAAGTCCAGTTGAGCGCTTATAGAAAAGCAAGAGCACTTCGGGTGTTGGTTCCCTATGGAAACATTAATCCAAAGCCTTCCCGCGATAGACATTAACAGTGTTACCTGAATTATGGGTACAAGGTTAAGTGTCGGGGTCTTAACACAACACTCGAAAGACAAGGTTAAAGACGAAGATACTTTTAATGACTCCTGGTTGGAGGTCACCTATTTAAGTGTGAGGACAGGTCGCCTCAATTGAACGCACTTAAGAATCCAAGCGTGTTGATGCGCGATTATGCACACACTTACGCAAGTGCACGTGTCGTGTCAAGTAATATAGTCTAAGAAGACCGAGTTATCGTCCTCAGGGATTAGTGTTCAAGTACCGATTATTTATCCTATGGTATCTATTTGGTAACCGATGATTGATATGTTGTTTATGGCTATAATTATGAAAACTAATTAAACTACGTTGTTTTACTTCAGTAATGGTGGAAATAGGGCTTCCAAATCTCCTCAACTATCCGCTTAACTTACTTATTAATGCAATTAATTATGATTCTTCTTCTATTTTGAGATAGCAGGTTAACTAAGCCGTTTTATACTCCTGTTAAGGTTATATAAACACTCAACCCCAATATAGAACCTTTCTACCTTTCGGTGATAAGATTGACTATAAAGGAGGATTAAGACCAATAACTTATTAATACTACACAAGTATCGGGGTACTTTCGTCCACGATTTAACCTATGTTTATCCAACTACAGCATATTCACAACCTCCCCTTTCGGCTTTCGATTAGAAATCATAAGAACTACGATAATTAGTGATCAAGTAATTATCAAGCAATCAAAACAAATATTGAATAAATCTCAACAACAACAAGAAGAACCAAAAACATGCATTAATTCATAAAGATAAGTTTCAAGTGAATTGACATGGAAAGTCCTAGATTGATTTAGTTCCTAGCCATAGACATGACAAGAACTAAATTAATATCCAACATAAACTGTAAAGAAAGTAAAACAAGAACAAGAAATTACTAAGAAAAAGGTCTCCAATCTTGATCTCCAAAAGTTGTGTGATTTGGCAAGAAGAGGAACTCTTAAATCTGACCTAGAGTCCTCTTTTTATAGTCTCCAAAACGTGATGCAGGTTTTCCTTCAGGCCTGGCCCATTGACATTCGAATTTGCTGATTTTCCGCCACGGCCAGAATCAGCCGCGCGCTGTAACTCTGAGGCTCTCGAAGATTGGCGCGCGGTGCTCGACTTGGCTGGAGCCATGCCGCTCGCTTCGCCTGCTCGCCAACTTTCGTTCGAGTTACGGAACCTCTGTTCGCCTCTTTTGCTCCTTTTCCGCCAATGAGCCACTTTAAACCAATATGACTCAAAAGAAAGAAAATATATCCTAAGAAGATACGTATTTGTACAAAAATGGACAAAAAACTAACTAAAAATGACTCAAAAGGTGTATATAAAATACACCGATCACGTGTCCACGTCCACAACGGACAAAACAAAAGAAGAAACGAGAGATTGGACTGTTATTTGTGTCTCTATCATTGTCTTGGCATATATTAAACACTGACGGTTCAAGACATCACGTTCACCGCTCAGTAAATATGTCCGATGGTAGTTGACTAGGAAATGTTCAAAGCTGCGTGCTACCTATTCCGATGCAATACACTTCCGCTACTAGATTGCTAATGGTTGGCACTCCGCGTGCACCAACACCTCTTTCAAGAGGGGATTGTTGGAAAATTTACCTAGTGGGATTGAGCTTATCCCGTCCTTAATGACTTGAACACAATGGAGTCCCGCATGTCGGAAATACGTTTTCCATACACATGCACACGTCGTACAATATCTAGCTAAATTTCACGTAGTGAAAGAGATGTTGGTACACATATTAAAGTGTTCGTAAGTTAGGTAAGGATGAACGCTTAATTGGTCAAATTAATGTGTCTCCTACGGCGGTATATTTAAAGAAGAAATGTGCAAAAACACGAAAAAATGGGGGAAGGGCCGCGACTCCTAATTTCCAGTAAGTCCATAATTTTTTGCTGAATTAGGGCCGCGGCCCTTCCTGTCCAGTGAACCGAAATTGGATAGAATCTTCTGGATTTTGATCTCCTTGAAAAATCCAAATCTTATCCAACCTTTGGCATGTTCAAGATGATTTTTTGTGAGATCAAAGCAACCCATTTAAAGTATTTACACAAGCTTGTGGATAGTATTTTGCAACTATAAATAGAGTTTGAATTTTCAGATTTACATACTCATTGCAATTACAAAAATCTGAAACTTGTTGAGAGCTCTTCTTCTATTCTAACAATCTCTTGTTCTTGTTTCTTCTACAAGGACTCTCAAGTATTTGACTTGTGCTTGAGAGAGTATTGTCGTTTTATCTTGGAAGACTATCACTCATCTACCGTAAGTCATTATATACTGGGGTAATTTGTCTTAAGGAAAGATTGTCAAACAATCGACTCGACGAACATTGCACTACGCTTTCATTTGTTTGTTGAATTGTTTCAGACAGGTGTCCAAACTAACTTGTCAAAATCGAAGTCATCAGGAATCAGATTTCAAGAGACGAAGACTAGAAGCCTGTTATTTTCATTATTTTGTAACTACTACAATCATACATGTTGTATGTAGTTTCGTATTTTCTTTCGACCATACTTGTAACAGTATTGTACTATTCTCGTACAGCACCATATTTTACAACATTTATCCCTACTCTATTTTATGATTAATATGGGGCCCCTCTAAAGCTTTGTTAAAGAAAGTTTGGCCCACTAATTCCAAGACCAGACTGTATTTCCATATAATTTAGTTAATCTGGTGGCTAATTGTATAATTCATTTTTCAACTTTGATCTCAAGATGTCCATCTATTAATTCAAAACTCAATCGTCGTTGAAAGTTGGCCCCGTAACTCATTATTTCAGTGTTTCATTCTAAATCTGTGTATTCCATACACACAATATATATATATATATATATACATAACTCATTAAAACAATAATACTCACGTAAGAAATCACTCGAGATTTGCAAACAACTCCATCTACTCTAACGTTTACATGTATTTAAAGCAAGATATATCGTACGGAATGTTATAATCGTGGACTTAACTCAATCCAAAAATTAGCTCATGATGAAAGAATTGCTCAAGGAGTCAATATTTCCATTATTCCACGGATATATGACACTTCAACACCAACCAATCTCTCATGCACTTATCAATCAACAAAATCACATACGGAGTGAGAGGAAAACTGTCAAAACAACTTACCAACTCCAGCAAACGCAGAACAGACGACATTTTTGCTAGCACCCCTCTCACCAGCATATTGTTGCTTTAGGAAACTAGAAAGATGCATAAAGGGGGAAAATGAAAACAACTCAAACAAAAGCACACAATTCATCACAAGTTTTGTTGCAACGGCAGGAAAGAAGCATAGACCAAAGCAAACAGAGGGTAGCCAATGTAGTTATTTTGATTCCTTTTATTTCCGAAATAGATTTTGATTTTCTTTACACGTGTGAACCAATTTCATCCTCAGAATGAATTATATAACAAACAACAACATACCAAGTGAAATCCCACAACGTGAGGTCTGGGAGGGTAGAGTGTACACAGACCTTACCTCCACTTTGAAAGGTAGACCGGTTGTTTCCGGGAGACCCTCGGCTCAAGACAAGACATAATCATAGGCAAAGCAAAACAAGATAAACGGTCAGTAAAGCATTATGAACATACAGATAATAAAATCGAATAACGTCATGATATTGCATTCTAACAACAGGAAGCATTAGTTAACACAACTAAATAAGATAAACAAATTACACTAAAGAACACATAGTAGCATGAATCAAATTACTGGAGACTATAAAATAATAATGCGCCTATAAGTGTGATAGGCTAATCGAGCCTACAGTAATAATACTACACGATCATTTTGTAATCGTAAGTAGAACTACGCTCTACATACTACCCTTCTACCTTAATTTGTGTCCTCCACAACCCCTATCTACGAAAAATGAAACATGCACCTACACAGTCAGAATGAATTACATGTAGAGAAAATGAAACATGCACCTAAGTATCATTTCTATATATACAAGTGTTGTTAAGAGTCTCACATCAGATATGAAATGAAAACATGAATTCATTATACAGTAAAACCTCTATAAACGAATATTCTTGGGATTTAAAAAATTATTATCTTATACGGGGTTATTAGTTTATCGATAAATGAATATTTTATTAATTTATCGATAAATTAATATTTATTAATTTATAGAATAATTTTTATTTTGTACATTATATTTCTCAAATTAAACAATTAATTTTTTTCGATAACTAAGAAAAGAAAATAAATAAATAAATAATTAATTAATGATGGTGCATTGTATCTAAGTTTATTAATCTTGGGTTGACGTGATTCAAAATAGAATGCATTTACAAGTACATTAGAATATGAAGTGTTGTGAATTGTTTCAAGTACACAATATAGAGTTTATAAATAGACACATGTACTTTCACTTCATATACCAAAATATAAAAATTCATATACGCTAACTGATAAGATGAAAAAAATATTATGTGAGTATAAAAATAAGCATCCCTCTTCAAGTCAAAAAGATTTGCAACAGTGGATTCAACAAAAGATTTATCTCTCTATTAGTCAATCAACAATATCAAATACTCTTAAAAGGTCAGCAGAATATTTGTCAAAAGAGATAACAAATAGCAATGTTAAAAAGGCACAAATTAACAAAATATCCTGAATTAAAAAATGTATTGTTTGAGTGGTTTCTCCAATATTAAGAGAAAATGAACATGACTGGAGAAATGATTCAAACTAAAGCAAGAGAGTTTCTACAAAAAATGCATGGTGATGCAAATTCTGAATTTAACTTCTCAAGTGGTTGACTAGAACGGTTCAAGTTGAGACATGGGATTAAGTCTTATAGAAGGTTTGGTGAAAATGGTTCAGTTGTCATGGAGAATATTGAAGAAGCTTACCTGAAATTCGAGCTAAATTGGACAAATTTCATTGGAGGGATATCTATAATATGGATGAAATAGATTTATTTTATCATTTGCAAACAGATCATTTACTAGCTACAAAGCAATTAGAATGATGAAAAAATGACAAAGAAATACTTATTGTTGCTATTTATTGCAATGGGGATGGTTCAGATAAAGTACCTCTTTGAATTATTGGTAAGTATGATAATCCTAAATGCTTTAAAATGTGAATATTAGCAATCTTAATTGTCATTATCGAGTCAACAAGAAAGCATGGATGACTGGATTACTCTTTCAAGAATGTGTTCGTTGGTTTGATGATAGAATGACAGGTAGAAAAGTGTTGCTTATAGTAGACAATTGTCCATCCCATCCCAAGGTTATTTAAGGCCTAAGAAATGTTGAATTATTCTTTTTGCCTCCAAATTCAAGCATGTGATGGTGGAATTATTCGAACACTTAAGATTTATTATCGACGCGTCATTTTTATTCTAGCATCTTGGAAGGCAATGAGATGGGAGCAATATAATCCTGAAAAAATTAATGTCATGAATGCTATTAATTTTATTAATGTTGCTTGGAATATTGATGTGAAGGCCACAACTGTCGCAAATTATTTTTGACATTGCAAAATTCGATCCGAGAAAGGTATGCTTGTAGAAGAAGAAACTGGTGATGTTGAAGGCATTCAAATATTAGAGGAAGTTATTTCTAATTTAAAATATTAGAGGAAGTTATTTCTAATCTACATGATAAAAATATCATGAATGTAGAGCAGATTCTGAATTATCCTAGTGAAAATGAAGTTTTAATGGAATCGCCTACAGACGAAGAAATTACTCAAGGAGTAATGGATATGGAAGATGATGACAATCAAGATCCATATGATAGTAACGCTATAACACATGTTTCTCTAAAAAAAGTTTTTCTTGCTGTAGAGACTTTGACAAATTACTTGATTCAAAATGAGAAGAATGTGCTGAATGTAGTTTATGTCTTCCAAAAAGTTAAAGATTAAATTGAGTTCAGTTGGCATGAAAAGAAAAACCAATTGACTGTAGATACATATTTTATGAAAGCATAAAATTTGAAATAAAAATTGTTTAGGAAGTTCTTTGGTTTTATGAATTATATATGTAATTTTCATATGTATTTAATGAATTATTATTTTATATTTTCAGTGGACCTCAAGGATTTTTTTTTTTAAATTATTATCTTATGCATCTATCGAGTTTATTATTTTATCCCATTGGCCTAAGTCGGGACCGGAGAAAATTATTATTTAATCGAGGTTATTAGTTTATTGAATATTCATTTATCGAGGTTTTACTGTATGGATTTGGACAATCATCATCCTACAAGCTAGTTTTTGGGGTTGAGTTAAGCCCAAGATCCATTATTTACATGGTATCAGAGTCATGTCCGTTCCAATTATTTGTTCACCGATGTTGGGGCCCCAAATTATATTATACACGCTCCAGTTAACAAGGTCTGGGTGTGTGGAGAGTGTTAAGAGCCCCACATCGGATATGAAATGGAAACATAGACTCCTTATATAAATTTAAACAATCCTCACACTATAAACTAATTTTTGAATTGAGTTAGTCCCAAAATCTATTCTTTACCCGTGCAAATTAGAAGCAATTATAAACATGCATGTACAAAATCTAGTAATCTATTCCATATCCATAGAATATGAAACGGGTAGACTTTAGACCAAAATCCCATTACCAACTAATGCATGCAACAAACAAAGTAAAAACGGAATAAAACTCAGCAAAAATCATAAATATTAGAGGTCAGAAACAAACTTGGAACGAAATTGCAAGAACCGAAAAGCTATAAGAGAAATTAAAAAAGGAACAGCAAATAACAAACACATAAAAATAAAATTAATAATCGGAGAACTCACCCGCATGGATGTAGCTCAGTTGGTTCCAGGATGACAGATTGCTCTCAATAATCAGAGAACTCATCGGAAGGAGTGAAAGAGAAAATGGAAATTGGGAGTCGAAGTTCTTGTAGAAATTACAAAACCGATTACCGAAGCTACGGGGGTCTCAATTCATTCAACATCTGCACATTCTTTGGAAAACTTAAACGTAAGCAAGTGGTATCAAGTTACCATAAAATTATGCGACAATTACCGTATTACCTTCGCCGTCTATCAAGTCTCACACCTATTATATAGTTAAATTAGGACTGGTCAGTGGGCTGGGCCGGGTCCAGTGGGATCGAGATGGACGGGTCTGAACGGAGAGGATGGACGGGTCGGGCTGAGGCGGGCCAGGCGGGACCGGTATTAGCGGGCGATACCATGTCCCGTTCCGCTCTCGGTGGGCAGTTGGTCGGGTCGGGACTAGACGGGCGGAACATATTTTTTTTTTAAAAAAATCACTAAATTAAAAATACTAGCAAAGTAACATATAGTGATAGTCATATACTCATATTATAGTATTATACCTATATATATTTATAAACTAAATAATTGAATAAAGACAAGAAGGGTGTAAAAAAAAACATCTCAAGGCTGTTTTTGTGTCTCTTATATTATTAATTATTTCATTGAAATATACAAGATTCAGAATTACAACATTGTAGTGTACTGTTGTTGAAAAAAATTGCAAAAGATATAGAAAAAAAATACTAAAATTGCAATGAAATAAATTATCAATTTGAAAATACTTTTTCTAGTTTCTTTATAATTTCGTGTGGTTCTTCGGTTGGAATTGGTATATCTTGGTCAAATTGTTCCACGTCGCTACTCATGCCTTCAGATAAGATGTCGTTGTAGTTTTCGTCTTCTTCTTCGTTAATCTTTGGGTGACCGCACCTTCTTCGCTCCGCTCGTATCCAATCTCTGAATAGTCCAGCCATCTCCAAGCTGTCTCCAGCTAATGAGTGTCTGTGCTCTCCTATTTGAAATCTGCCGGCAGAAAAAGTGCTTTCAGAAGCGATTGATGACGCTTGAATGTTCAAAACATCTCGGGCCATCATTGAAAGTGTCGGAAATGTCTTCTCATTCTGCATCCAATATTTCAGCAAGTCTTCCTTTCCGTCTTGATTGACAACTGTTTGGTAAGGTAAAGTGTCCTGCAAAATAAAAACATCGAACTCGCTAATTTGGTTAGCAGTGCTACTACCGCACATTCTATTTCTGAGGCTTTCAATACTGTCTGCATAAATAACATGTTTTTTAGAGGTTGTGTTGAAGCAGAAGAAGATTGTACGAAAGTCGGTTGGTTACTAGCACTTTCTTGTTGGTAATGCCGATATACTTTTTTGCATTCATCTTCTACGTTATCCAACACTTCTTCTAGCGTTTGTTCAATAGGTGGCTCAACATTTAAATTTTTGAGAGTTTGAGGTGGTAGTACGTCCATACAGTTATAAATATTTTCAATAAGACTTTTACAATCGTCTACTTTAATAGTCAGGTTTAATACAGCACCAACAATATAAATGGGGGGAATAAAAATAAAATATTTCTTTAATTTCATAAATGTTTTTTTAATAGCTGCCTTATAAGCAGTTTTTTTCATATATTCTTTAAGCAGTAAAAATATTATAGCTATATAAAACAACATAGTTGAAATAGTAGGATAATAATATAAAGTAGAATTTTTTTTTTGTTGCTCGTTGAAAATTCTCTAGAAATACAATAAGTTCTCTAATTTTGTCCCAATCACTATCCACAATTATATCAGTTGAATTTTGATTATGGGCGTTAAAAAATAAAGTGATAGATTTTCTATAATCATAAGCAACAACTAGTTGGTCATATAAAGAATTTCACCTAGTGGGTACTTCTTCGGAAATTTTTCTGTAAGATAGTCCACAATCGTGACAAGTTTTTTTATATTCTTTTCTCTGTTAGATTCTATTATTTTTAAAAATAAAGTTTATAGCAAATTGTATTTTTTCAAGAATATCTTGAAAAAGTGAAAGACCGTCCTTTACAACTAAGTTATAAATATGACGCGCACATTTGATATGAAAATATTTTGAAAAAGACGGAGTTAAAACTTCTTTTAAAACATAAATAGCAGAATTGTTAGAAGCTGCATTATCTAATGTAATACTCATAACTTTATTAGTTATTTCGTAATAATCGCAGACTAAATAAATATTTTCTGAAATAAACTGACCAGTGTGCCTACTATCTATATATTTATATGCTAAAATACGTTTTTGCATAGACCATTTATAATCTATCCAATGACAGGTTACCGTTAAATAATCATGGCTGTTAGTACTACGACATATATCAGAAGTTAGAGCGACTTTACCATTAAAATGATATAATGCATAACGTAAATATTGTTGATATTCATGTGCAAATTTAAATACATCTCTTTTAACAGTTGATCTAGGAAAACCTTTATAAGCAGGATTATACATATCTCTAATATAATGAATAAAACCAGGAGATTCAGGAAATGAAAAAGGCAAACCCTCCACAGCAACTAATTTTGCTAGTGATTCTCTATCTTTATGTTTATCGTATTTAGGGCCTACAACTCCCCCCCCCCCCCATCATATGGTTAATTTGACCCTGTACTTTTTCCGGGACAGTATGTGAACATTGTCACGATTGAGAGGGCGCTTTCTCACCATCTTTTTAATAATGTATTGTGCATGCAAGGCTTT
Organism: Przewalskia tangutica; assembly: GCA_029844215.1. Taxonomy (NCBI): domain Eukaryota; kingdom Viridiplantae; phylum Streptophyta; class Magnoliopsida; order Solanales; family Solanaceae; genus Przewalskia; species Przewalskia tangutica. Next base: position 109,021,641 of record CM056733.1, on the reverse strand, counting down.
GTGTTTTTGCAGTAGGTGTCTTTCTAAACCCCCCGTCCCACCATGACCTTGTCTAGTTTTAAAAGTATAAACAATTTTACAATTTTTACATATAGCTACTTGATTTGGTACGTCCCTGTGAAAATATTTCTATACAGCTGATGTTAATGGTCGTTTCGCCGGACCTCGTCTCATACTAGGGGGAATATGAGGCATTTCACTACTGGGTGTATCATCATCTACATTAGTGGGTGTATCATCATCTAGAGTGACATCTAAATCAAAAGTTTCTTCATTTTGAGAAAATACATGGTCTTCTAGATCATATGGTATTTCAGGAAACTGTTCAGGATCAATAAAATCATCTTTTCTAAGAGTAGGACTAGGAATACTAGAAGAAGTACCCTTGCCCTTGTTACCCGCCCTACTAGAAGAAGTACCCTTGCCGAAAAGACTTTTTGTACTTTTCATTTTAATTATGATAATAAAGACTTAAAGATAATGAAATTAAATGTGCTAAATGAAATAAAGACAAAATAATAATTTAATGAGAGAACGAATGTACCAAACGTCGACGTAGAGTCGACGTGTAATCGAGAGGTTGAAAATTGAAACTTTGCTCGATAGATAATCCTCAAGCTAGTTGCCAACTTAACTCTCAATTCCCAAATTAATAAATAGATTGAATATGTAGTACAATGTTGTATAGAGATTGATTGAGATTAGAGAGAGTATGAAGATTTGAGAAAATGAGGTATTTATAGTTGGAAAATTGGATTAAAGTGTAAATATAATAACTTAGGGGTTAAAAATAAATATAAAGGGGTAGGGGGGTTGGGGGAATGGGGGAGGCTAAAAATGGTCGTTGCTTAACGGCCAAAATGTAAAATGGTCGTTATCAACGATTATTTTTGCAATTGGGTAGCTTTCGGGCGGGATGGGACGCGAGACGGGTCGGGTCAGAGCGGGACCGGGCCAGGAGGGACCATACCATATCCCGTCCCGATTCGAGCCCCGATCCCGCTATTTTTTTTTTAATTATTCGGGGTCGGGACGGGACCGGGCGGCCCGGCCCACTGGCCAGGAATAGAAATCTATATGAATAAATAAGTAATTTTTTTGAAATGTGTTCTTATATAGACATGAATTGTATATATAATTTTACCAACACAGAATGCACTTCCAAGGCTAAGAAAATCGATGGACATTTTTCGTCGAAATCTGAAATTTTAAGTGAAAAAGCAACTTTAAACTCAGCCAAAATTGGCAAATCAGTGTTATTTTTCTATGATTGTGTCAACTATGTTTACAAATTTAGATCTACTCGGTCCTTCAACGAATATTTCACTTTATACAATAGTTCATATATTTTCATTAATAAAAGCAACGCAACTGATAAAAAATAAAATTTAGCGATAGTTTGTATTTAATAGATATTTGAATTATTCAAGGCAAAATCAGGTTGAACAAGATGGCACCGAACCCACTCATCGAAAAATGTTGATTTTTACTTTTTCAAATTTTGAACGATAAAATTTCCGACTCTGCCACTGATTACATGCAACATGGTAAACAAGTTAGGTAGTACTTACCAAACGAAAAAGTTGCAATTATAATGCTCTCCAAGAAAAGTTGCAGCCTGTCTCCCAAAATGAAATTTATAATCAACTAATTACCAGCATCTTTAATTATAGCCACTTAACATGCACATCTCAATTCCACATTGATGTTTACAGAGATGGATTTAGAGCTAGTTTAGCGGGTACAGGAGTACCCACTACTCTCGACTCATATCACGTATACGAATGCAAAAACATTGTACATATAATAGATTACAACTATTCTGAACCCAATGACTCTAAATTCTGGATTCAACTATGCTTCTGAAAAGCTAGTCGTAATATTCCAGCTAAAACTATAGTGGTGAAACATTCTCACAAGCATGAGAAGAATTTGCGAGCTTCATAATACCGATCCAACTCTACGTTGAAGAGTGGGTGAATCTGTTCCAACAGATTTCTGGAAAAAGGACCAAAAACATCCCTGGGTAATGGTGGGGAGTCGGCTTCGTCGGTCCAGCTATATTGAGCAATTGAAAGACCACTTAAACAGTAACATGTATGGTAGTGGTCTCTACCCTTCCCAGGTTTGTCTCTGAAACCTCCATCTACCTACATCCACAACATGATATCAGAATTTTGAAAAGATAGAAAAGCAAAAAAACAATAGAAAGAGGAAATATACACTCCCAAAAGAATCTTACACAACAATAATATCTTGGTGAGTTGCTGCATCCGATATAGAATACTTAAACCCACTAACTTCCTTTTCCCCTTTGAAGAATGAATAAATAGTTCCCCCCTTAACACACATGAAAATAGAATTTTAATTGTGAAATGAATGTAAAATAGATCTTTTGAATCCGACACCAATTAAAAGGATAATTAGTTCACGTACCAAAACAAATCCAAACAGAACATCGTATTGAATACACATGCCTTTGAAAGAAAGATACTCAGTAGACAAATGATAGTCAAGCTGTTCTTGCAAAAAAGGTGTGGTTTAATGATGCACCAAAATCAGACAAAATTCCATCTTCAGAAGAAACTAGGAACGAAACATGACATAATAAATTCTTCTTTTAAACTATATACGGCCTAGCAAGCTCAAGTAAAGCAGTTTCTCGCATGCAGATAGGTGATGTTATGAATTTAATAGACAAAATCATAGCTTCTTATAAGATTACAACTTTCATGAAGTTTTATTTTTTTGACACTGAAACTTTCTTGAAGTTTTTATTATCCCTTATTTTCAAGCTTGTGCTGCTGTGCTATGTGCATATGCATTAGTCATACACCAATGCTAAATGACATGGAAGAGTGAGCAGGGATCTTCAGAATATATTTTCTCAAAACTTAAGCACCTGAGAGCAGAGAAGAACATATTGCTGCAGATACATGCTATCAAAGAGAGGCTGCATAGCTATGGGCCGATTGATAAACTCATATCCATTATCTTCCTTCTTTGTGGTATCAGAAGCATTTTCTTGTCCTGCAGCAAAAAACAATGATAAGGTAAGTAATTAGAAAGTAATTGTGATTAGGGCTAAAAGAAAGGGTTGGGCAGGCAAAAAGAAAGGGTTGAGCAGGCAACTTAACATTATCTGAAGAAAAATATTAGGAGTTGTCAAGTTTCAACGAAAAGCTCTCCTAAACAATCTCGGTACACCGTCAAATGGATAATTGAATAAGGGTAAAGGGCATACTGCCCATTTGATTATCCCTACTTGTCCGCCCATAATGTTTGGAGCATGAAACATATGATACCCAGCTAAGGAGAAGTCCAGCTGGTAGCACTATAGGTTACTAATTACCCGCCGATTTGGAGATATCAAGTTCATATAAGTTAAATATGGAGTATATTCTTTCACCCTTCATTTATTATATTCCACCCACTGGGATTGCCTAATAACACGATATCCTTTTTCTGAAATCAGATCCAAGGACTTAGTTGAATATCACTGCAACAAACGGTAGAGCAGCGAATAGTACAGGAGCACTTTGTTTTTGGCCTTTTGAGCTATTGTTCCTCAAATTGACATACCTTCTTGTCCAAGAAGGCAAGTCTCCTGAACGTGAGAAGATGTCCCTTCCAAATGCCCTTCTTCATCAGATAACTCTGACTCTGACTCTGAAGTATCATCAGCACTTTCTGCACTGAGATCATTTGATAGCCTTAGTTGTCCATGGGCTACCAAATTTAATCTTTGTATAAGAAAAGCTACCGCGCCCTGTTCAATCAAAGTCATTTTTAGCTCAGTAATACTTAAACTGGAAATGGAAGAGTTCAGGACATAAAGGTAAAACTGGTAGTCACCTGCCAGAAGGAATAGCAGCCATCGACTAATTTATTTGTCCTGCCTTGAAATCCACCTTCGACTCCTTGTCTAAATACCACCCAATCCTAAGATACATAATCACAATACATCTCATACCCATCAATACCGTCAGATGAACCAAATTTAAGTAATTTCACTTCACCAACAACTTGATGGAACTCAACTTGGGAATAGTCATAAAAAAGCAACTGAAGGAAACAACTAAGAGAAGTAAAGAGAGTGAGAGAAAGTCACGTAGAGGTATCATAGATAGTAAGAAGGAAAAGGAACTAATATATTGGTTAATAATCGAACCCCAACCATCCCAGGAATGCAGCAGCAGAATCTGGTAAAGGGATCCCCTGCAGGCTGCAGCTACTACAAAATGGACCACTCAAGTAAATATAAGAGAAACCTACGTCAACCAAAATTAAAGCCCTGGGTTCCTAGATGTCTTCCTATCCACCATATAATGGTTACAAAATGCCTTTTTTTTATAAGGTAAAATAATGGTTACAAAATGCATTCAAAAGTTTCATACTCAAGCATCCCCGATAAGGGACAACCACCAACTGCATCTTATTCCAGCTGTTTATCATCTAATTCACTTTTTCCACATGTTAACTTTTCTAGTGCATCAAACTTCTTTCCTTTTTATTTTCACTTTTGATTCTTAAATATCCAATAAACAGTTGTATCTGTAAAAATAAAATAGGCTACCATTGTAAAACCAATGATTGTTTTTTATTTTTTGGATTAGTGGCTTCTTCCACCTTAAGTACTAGAATAATCTCGTGTACTCAGTAGTCACAACACTAAAATACTTCTCCTTTTCTTCAATTACCAGCTGAGAGTCAGCTCATGTCTACTTTCATTTTGTTCTCCTTTTCTTTTTATGAGAAGTAACAAAAAAGCAATGTGGAACATTTATGAAGACAAACTAAAATGCAACTATTATACAAGATACTTTTCTAGTTTCAGTTTCATTTGATCAGTCATGAAGGCCTGCAACCGAAAAAAAATATCCCCTTTCATGACAGTGACAGGAATGCTACAGGCCTGTAAACCAGATGGAAAAAAAGAGAACATACACATACGATTAACTTAGCAACATTCATCGGACCCCAACAGCGTCCTAAAGCAACCAAAGCAACTTACAATTAATCTTGGCAAGTCCAGTTGGTTCACTTCGTTGATCAGAATCATTGCAGCCAACCCACAGAAAGTATACCTAGAAAATGAGTTAAATGTAAAGGGCTTCAGTAACAGCATACGCTGAGTAGATATAGTTCTACTACGACAACTAACATTGAAGGAGAAATATAAGAAAACAGTAAAACTAGATAGAAAAAGATGAGCATATCTCTTGGGTGAGACTTACCCACCATGAGCTTCAGCACCTGGTTCGCCAGCAATTCCACCTTCATAAGTCTGACAACTGAAGCAAAAATGGGAGAACAACTTAGGAAAGGCTTAGCCAAGCAAATACATTCTTATGATGAATTTGAACAAAAAATGAGGGGCATTAAGGAAAAAGAAAGAGCTTCCACCCGCTTCTTGTCTTGTACTCTGACACTAACTAAGAATAAATTCTTCTTTATCCCAAATAAATAAATCTTATGATGAGACTGGAATTTAACCAAAAACTTGAGAGAACCAGAATGAGAACAAACTAGAATAAAAAATATTTCCGTCATTAGTTTTATTTCAATGAGGACTCTCAAATTCTTAGATGGTGTTAATTAGGAAACATCACTTATACCTCATATTTTAATCCCTGATGAATGGCAGATGTCATCAACTCAGAGTCATGAATATCAAACATATCATCATTCTGAGATGATACTTGGAAATTTCCTCCTTTACCATTGGGATTGAATCACAATGGGAATCCTCAATGCAACTAAAGCACCAGTTTCTGTCATGCATTTAGTACATACAAATTATAATTAACTATCCACCATGCACTGACAACTAATCAGTGAATACCAATCAAATCAACTAGCATCAACTACAAACTAGTTTATCTCAGTTATATGAATCCATTTCTTCGGGTCATCCCAATACTCAATAATTTTCTTTAAGATATATTAGGAATTCTTAAAAGATCACACTTGCTCTGCCAAAAACATATATCTCATTCCAAACAAAAGGACTTCTGGCAAACACAAGACCATGTAAGTGTAACAACAACTAATCCTTTTTCTTAATCTCAGCTAATTGATATAGTGGTTTCGGGTGATTGTAGGTCTTTAAACAACTTTTCTACATGTGATTTGAATCTACCTCGTTCCCTATAAAGCACCTTCGATTATTTCAGTATTGTACCTATGAACCAGTACATTTGAAGGTTTATGTAAACATGATTAAACCATTTCGACCAACCTTCTCTCATTATATCTTCTGTGTGCTATCTTGTTGCATAGTCTTTTGGAGGTGATCATTTCTAATCTGATTTAAACTTGTGTGACACCCATATCCATATAAACATCTATAATTCGTCACAGTTAACTAGTGGATATATTGGGTTTTAGAGAAAACAATCACTCACATGTATTATCGCTAGTCACGCAACCATTCCTTATACAATTTGCCTTTCATTCTGATAGTATTTTTTCGTCAGATTGCACTCCTCTAACAACACTCCAAATTTCTGCCATGCTCTTTTAATTCTATATGTTACATCATCATCTATCATGTCATTTTCTTGAAGACAACTACATCAATAAATCAAAAAGGGAAATTACAGCTTAATTAAATTTTTTTTAAAATATTATCAATAAATGGTAAGGCAATAAATATGAAATATGGTACAGATAAAGAGAGCGTTCAATGAGCTGTAGTAGATGAGGGCGCGGCTCAACCAACCTTAGGATGAAATTTCCAACACCATGAATCAGCTCATCATCCACAATGTTTAATATACTTGCAACCTAAAAAACTAATGTATCAATTAACATGAAAGCACATTATTCCGACAATTGAGAAGAAAAATATCAAACTTGAGAATGTAACATGAAACAATGTGTATGTGATCAAGTATTCACACTACAATTTGCAAGAAAGGCATGCATCAGGAGGCTTTGATTGCCTTTCAGATGAAACTTGGGATATATTGAATCAAAATTTATATTCAAAACTAAGCCGTGTTTCAGAAAATTGACCCTTAATAAGAACAAGAAGATATTTCGCCGAGTACTTCACTAGATCAATTTTCTTCAGTAGGAAACTAGGAATAGACGAAGTATAAGGTATGTTGAGGATTCATCGTGAATTGACAAGTTTATGGCTAGTTGTCAACCTACCGCAACTCTCTTCCTTTAACCAGCTTGGGATCGGAATTGTGAGCAAGCTCACACATGCAGAATTAAAAAATTAGTCAGATCTTTTTACTCAAATCGGACTTCATATAGCCAACCCAAAGGGGTTGTTACGATTGACGCATAGTTGTGGCAGTAGACGAGGTATGACTTGAATGTTTGCTGTAGAGAGCTGCGAAGTTCACGGAAAATTTTCAGATCTGTAGCTCGCATGATTCATCCATCAAAACTTTTATATTTGCTCTTAAGCTTATCCCAGAGTTTTCCATCTAAGCGCAGTAAATATAATGAATATATCATCAGAATTCAGATGCATAATCATAGAACAAGTTGGCACATTGTTACCAAGGAGCTCACACTTACAGAAATGGCAGTATAACAGGCACGAACATCTAATTCTCCACCATCATGCATCCTGCAGAAAATATGTGAAGTCTCAACATTAGCAAAGATGGAAAGTCGTTAAAGTCATCATTGATGAAATTTGAATATTGAAACAAAATGCAAGAGACAAGTGGAGAAAAATCTCATCGACATATAAAAGAAGGTAGATACTATCCCCAGATGTGTGACGAATGAATAAAGAGGTATCACAGGCACTGCCACGGAATCCCTTTAGAGCACAATATAGTGCTGAAACAAGTGAAAAAAGCTCTGGGAGCTTGCTTCAGTCCATAAATAAAAGAGCTTTGTGAAGTCGACAGACATATCCTGGATGAGCGGTATCCAGAAAACCAGGAGGTTGAGACATATAGACCTCCTCCTCAAGAGTTCCGTGTAAAAAGGCATTACAGACCTCCAGTTCTGATGAAATTGATTGTTAAATACATTGGGATCTACGGACTCAAGAATGCACACACACACACACATTTTATATTTACAGATCAGGGTAGAAGTGTCAAGTACTACACTAGTTCATCCAAAAGTCTAGTTCTCCTCGGAAGAAATGAAAACAGAAAAGAATTAGCAGGTAGGATTAATCAGGAGAATCAGTAGTTCAGCACCAAGGGAAGCGCATTAGTACATACAATGGAGAGATGTCAATTTTGAAATGGATAAATGAAGTTACAAATAGAGAGAAAAGCACCGAGGTTTTAAAGACCATATTAATTTCTGGTAGTCAGTACTAGAAACAGGAGATACATACAGCAGACTGGGAATGAGATATAAGAGAAGACATGATTTGTGGAGCTGATTCAATAAGGTAAACAAGTAGAAAAACATCATACCTGAATCCACCACTTGTGTCTTTCATCCGCAGCAAAAATGTGTACAATTTTTCTCTGAGATACATTATTAGGTCAACGTCAACATGAGTGAGCGATATATAAGGCACCAGTAAGAACAAAGAATAGCTTGTGCACCTATTGATTGATGACAGAGCTCTAGGGCTGCCCAAAGTTATGAGTGAATTGACGGCAGCATAAGTAGTTGCAAGATGAGGCATCTGAAAAAGGTAATATAATTACTTCAAAGAACCTTAATGATAGGAAGCACAAGAAGTGTCTAAAATGAACAGGTTGACCATAAAAATGATAGCTTGTAACTGTAAATTTGTAACTCTAAAAGAAATAGAAGTGTTCAAGCAAACTTAGAAAACAATGAGGAACACGGCCAATAGTTAAATACATATTTATCAATTCAGATGACTATTTCACTCTAATAAAATTATCTTTTTATTATAAGTCCTCCAACATATTATATTTTAGAGTTGACAAACTTACATTATTAAAATCAACCATCATCTCCAGAGGACGAAGCTAACATAGTGATAATTTGGACTTGTCAGAATTTGAAGGTAAGATAGCCAAAATATGGATTAATTAATTAAACGTGGACGTTCAAGCATAGTGCATACCAAAAACAAATGAAGACTTTACATAATCATACTCAATGTGAAAATAAGCACAAATAAGCTGACACAAATCTGACTTAATGGCACTAAAAGTGAAGTGGGAGAATTTGACTTGCCTGACCAGGTCCACCGCCATAGCCACCATCTTTATCCTGTGAGGATGGCAAACAACACATGAAACTAAATCTTATCGCATTTTATTGTACGAGGAGTGCAAAAGCAAATTAGGTGGAATTACGGGCAAGGGAAAAAAAAGACAGTTACACCAGTATTCAGGAAAGGCAGAATGACAAACCATATCATAAATAACAGTCAAGAAAGACACAGATACATTAAACTTTTCCCTTAAACAAATACAACAAGCAATATGGTAATAACAATTATTTTGGGGTAACATTCTCATCATCATTTATATCAAATTTCTATGACTAGCATCAAGTACCACTAAGGAATCTTTTCTTCCATGCATAAATTATGAAAGAAGTCGCCACCAAACACAATCAATCAAATACATTGATATCTAACTCCTTATGATTACATTTTTTTCAGCGGCGGCAAGAAATTCTCCATTCCAGGAATTATTCATAAGCCAGCATGCAGAAAAGTTCTATATTGTGATATTGTTTGCAAAAAAAAAATTATAATACAGATAGCTCAGGCTTCCATGGGACAACTACGTTGACTTCAACTAGTTTAGACTGTATGCTCCCCTCGGGTCCAAGAGGCTATGCCAAAAACTTGCTATAATTTAAAAGTCCATTTTCACTCAAGATTGATAGTTGCAAAACAGGTGATCAGCATTTCTTCCAATAATTTATAATGCTATAGTTAGAAATATAATAATCTAAGTTACTTGATTTTTATCTCCGCCAAGCCAAACCACACTCTTGATTGGCAGATGAACTTAATAGTTTAAACTTTAAACAACAGAATCCAAAATGAGCAAACCTGACAACGGGTCAGAAAGTCAATTGCATCAGTTTCCAGTTTGGCATCAATAGATTCCCCAAACAAAGCGATTGAATGAAGTATCCAGTAGCAAAGCCATGGTCGACTAGAAAGAAAAACTTAAGTAAGGCACAAGTAATAGCTGACAATAACAAAAAAAAAACTTCTGTTCCATGTCAGTGTAGTACTACAGAGATATCATAGCCACTATTCCCTCAGACTAATAGAGGCCAAGATCCCACGTTGATGAACACATTTTCCCAACTTTTATATTATGGTGCTGCGGGAAAGGGGCCCAAGGGTGTGGCCTAATGAAGCTGGAATGCACACTGGAAATGAGAGACCAATTATTTCTTTCCATGGTGGACAGCACATGTGCTAGTGAGAGAAAGCAAGTACCAATCGATTAGTCGAGGTATAGCAAGTTGGTCGGACACCACTGTGATCCCCCATAAGAAAATGAAAAAGCACAAAATTTTATTGTGTCCTACACTAACAAGAGTCAATATGAACTTATAAACAATACAACTAGGTTGTATGTAACTAAACATTTGTGATAGCTTTAATTTTTATTTTATTTTTATAATCGTGGTGTCCGGGCCGGCTATGGTCAGCTTGTGTGCACCTCGACTAATTCATAGGGTACCTGCTACCTCCCACCAGCACAGGTACAGGGTAATTCTATCCACAAATGCTTGAACATGGAACAAATCACCTAGTTTTTTGCCTCAAGTGGCATTTAAATTTGAGACCTCACAGTTCCTACCTCACTCCATTGACCACTAGGCCATACCTTGGGTGCTTGGTGAGAGCTTTATTTAAAGGCCATGTATTCATCCACGTTAGCTTGTTTAGCTCTTTCTTCCCTTTACTATAAATTCTTCTACTAGTGAAAGCTCACTCACTAAGACTGGATCTTGCAAACAGCATTCTTCGTAAAAAGCAATCCAATCAATCAACTAACCTAGATTCCAAATTAACTGAACTACTACTTCATTCACGTCAATTCCATTCCAATACTGAATATTTTTCCTTTTAAAGCACATCAAGCTCATAATAACAAATAATTGCAGTTAATTTTGTTACTTGATTTGCTTTGTTTATGTTGCTTACTTGGAATCCAAGACGGAGAAGGACGGACCGAGTTTTCGGAGAGCTCGAGTAAGATAATCGAAGTGCTTGTCACGTTGAAGCTCTAAGCTTTATCATAAGAAACAATAAATCAACACAAAATAAGTCCATAAATGAAGAAATTGAGTTGATCGTCAAGAAAAAACCCTAACGGTTGAGAGCTAACATGACGGACTGAGAGTTGGGAGGAATGCTGTAGAAATAATCGTATATCTCCCGGACTTGCCGCTCCACCATCCATTGATCTTCCAGAGTCTTCGTCACTCTCCTCGACTCCATTTTTTTTCCAACTCCAACTGATTATAAATTATCTTCAGCGCTAAATCAACACTTTCTTTTCTTTCTCTGCTATCTTTTCTAACTTTGAAGTTTGATGTTTCTTCCTATTGTCTTCTTTGGGCTTATTCCTTTCTTGTAGGCCCAATATTTGGGAATAAGTAACATGGGCACGACGACACATGGGCTAAGACTCTTTCTTACTAACATTTTGTCAAGTAGCTCTTTAATTTGCCTTTGCAATTCTTTTATTTCCTCCGGATTGCTCCTATATGCCAGTTTATTGGGTATTTGGGATCCCGAAGAACTTTATAATTTTCCAAAAATTGAAGATACAGATCAAGAAATTGAATTTCAATTATTTGTGAAAACATATCAATTGGTCGAACCCTTGATAAAGGAAAGAGATGCTGTGTATGAATCACTCACATATTCTTCTGAATTATATGTATCCGCGAGATTAATTTGGAAATCACAAAATCAATTTGATGTTCAATGCCCCTCAAGGGAGGCAATCCTTTAGGCATCTCCTCCGAAAATAGGCCATTATATTCCTGCAAAATAGAAGAAACAATACTAGGCAAAGTGCTAGTATCTTAATCAGCATATAAGAAGAGATCTTTGTTGACAAGGCACACCATGAAATGACCCTCGTCAACTCCTTTCAAATAATTATTTGGTTTAGCAAGTCTACATATCTTAGTTTTCCCTTTGGCCACCACTCGCTTCTCTTGACTAAGTAATGACTTCTTTTCAACCTCCTCCTTTTGCATTATCTCTCGGAGCTTCTTCATAATCCTATAATCTTAGGTTCCTGTGTAGCTCTTTTCAAGCTAGTGTTTGAGGGTGGATGAGGTGAAGGATTGCATTACCTCATAAAGATAACTAGATGGTCTCCTACTGTTATCATGGTCAAAAAAGGAATCATGGTTGTTGGAAGGATCATGTGATGATGGAATAATATCAGGTGACATAGAGTTGTCAGTAGCATTTACATGTCTTTGATTACTTGTACCAATATCAGTATGAATATACAAATCATGAATAAAAGGAACATAATGAAAAATTGAAGTTATAGAAGCATTGGAAGAAAAATGAAAAGGAAAAATAGTTTCATAGAAAAAACACATCACTTTAACATGAATCTTCTTGGTTGCTAGATTAAGGACCGTGTATCATTGTGTGTCAAAGGGATATCCCACAAAGACATACGATGTGGTTCTTGGCTCAAGTTTGTCTTTGAGTGCCTTAGGGATTGTGGGAAAATACAAACATTCAAAAATTCTGATTTTGAGATATATAATACATGAGTTTTTTCTTGTATAAGAGTTCAAATGGACATTTATTGTGTAGGTTAGTATATGGCAATCTATTTATTATGTATGTGATTGTGAGTATGCACTTACCTCAGAAATGCAAAGGCAATTTGAACTGAAAAATGAGTGCTCTAGCAACTTGGATTCATCTAAATTTAATATTTTTAAGCGAAACATAAATTTATAATAATAAAAATATAATAAATAAATATAAATTCATAATAATAAAAATATAATGTACTCAATGTTTGAAATACATCAACTTTTTAAAACACAATTTCGAACAAAAAAAACAATGATTCGAAACACTATTTTGAAATTTAAACTTATAGAATTTAAATATTAGATTTGGTTTTATTGACATGTAAGAGATAGATAGCAACTTGCCAAATTCAGAAGGTGCAATCCATTTCTATGTTGACGTGTTCTAGATTTAAGACCCTTCCCATTCAATAATGGTACGCATTCCTATCTTAAATCTAGCACGCCTCTTTCTACATCATCAATTCTCCGACTACATTCAAAGCAAGTTCCACTATGAATTCACTATTTAGATAGAGCAACAAAAATCTCCTTCAATGTGCTAAATAACACACAATTCCAAATTGTATTATCTTAGCCATCTTTGTTATATCACCACTTGGTCTCGGCCTAGTTCTTGTCCAAGTGTTGGAAATCTTGTCTCCGTCATATTAGCTTTTTATTTCTAGTAAAGTTAACAAAAGTGACTTTTGAAATATTTCTTCATATAAAGAGTTCTTTCTTTTTGACAAATTAAACTACTCCGTTTCATTTTATGAGTTTTAATTTTACTCAACACAAAGTTTTAATTGTAATAAAAAAAACTTGTAATTTTAAATTAGATATGTGTATAATGTACTAAAAATCCTTGAGTTTTGTGTCTTTAAAACAAGTCATGTAAAATATTTGATTTAAAAAGTTACTAAAACATAAAAAATAATACTTTCTAAAAACAAATTAAAAGGGAAAGTAGACACATAAATTAAAACTGAAAAAGCACTCTCCTAATTCCATGTCACGGGAGATCACTTGTCTCATATACAAAATTAAGTGTTGTGATAAAATTTGTTTTGAAAAATGGCTTCACGAGTAAAATGAGAGAATTTATCAGCTCTCACAGATTCTTGATATTCAAATTTAAATTTGTTACTAAGATTTCACTTTCAAGGTCAAACACTAAAATAGAGATAGAGTGCATTTTACGTAAAGTGCACATTTTTAATGTGTTATCGTTGTTAGAAATCATTACATTATTTTAAGTTTCAAATGATCTAATGTTTTTAACAACGTCAACACATTAAAATTGTACATTTTACGTAAAGTGCTCTACACAGTAGTCGGATGCTAAAATAGCAGTCATCCATGTTGGCTTTTGTATCTTATAAGGTCACATGCGCGAGGATCATGGTACACGTGTTTTAATTGTATATGATAAATTTACTTTAGTAGAAAGCAGGTCGCTTGGTCTTTGGTATAAAAGGGCGATACATTTCTGGTGTGATAGGCATCACAGCCAAGTGGAGTTTCTTCTTCTCTCAAGTATACACATTTCAGATGCCGATGAAGCGTGTGGCTTCTAAGGCAGCTCGTGCTTTTGCTTCACCTTCATCCTTAGTTTTTACCAGATAATTTCAGGTATATGTAATTAAGCCATTTTCTCCTCCAGCAGTTTAGACACCTATTTGTTGCTTTTGTTTTGTATGAATGATTTCACTGAGATCATCTCGGATTCTTCGAGAATCAAGTGAATGGCTCAACCAATTTGTTGCCTGGTCTGTGTTTTATTTTTGGCTTTTCCCCTATACTATCCCCATGAAATGGCTCTGCTGCTGGATACAAAGGGCTTCAGTTTTTATATTACTATTCATTCCGTGCTAATGTATGTGAATTTGTTTGGCTGAATATATAGTATAAATCTTTTGAAACCTAGGATCTAAAGTAATCACAATATAAATAACCTTATCAAGGATAAAATGAAAAAATTAAAGTTAAATTATACTACCAAATGTCAAAAATAAGTTGAGACCGAGGGGGTACTATAGTTTAATTTGTTAGGATAGATTGCTTTTCCTTTTAACGGGAAATCGAACGCCGGAAGGACCACAAGAGTCATTTCCGATCTTTACACGTGATATTTTCTGGTAGTATTTTTATAGGGCAAGTGAAGAGTGAAATTTTTCATGGGTCTCAAGGACAATGGCAGCAGTGGGCTTGCCACTAGGCACATGTGTCATATCGGCTTTGCATCTTCACGTGCTATATTTGGGGGCAAAAAAGGCGAAATCTCTCGCTCATAGGGCCCACCCTCGGCCCGACAGAGATTGATGGAGTAGATAAATCATGGTGACTCAGCGGGCCACTAGGTGGGAGGCACAGTGGTGCCCACAAGGAGCCATCCCTCATAAAGGAGGAATGAAACTCCCACACTGCTGCTGTCAGGGCTCGAACGTGCCTACTTGGGGATCTACCACCCTGGAACCAACTGAGCTACGCCCATGCGGGCTCTTCACGTGCTATATTATTACTACTTCGTTTATACTAGTTCGATTTGGAAAATCTTTTCTCGGTACAATGATATTCCGTTGTCTGGGGAATAAATAAAATATATACCATATTTCTTATTTAATAAAGTTACAAATCGTACCAATTGATTTACCATGTCTAGTTTGTTTATTAAACTAGAGTACTTTTATTCTCCCTATATTCCAGGAAAATGATACTCATAATTGTCTATTTTATGTGAATATCATGAAATTTCTTAGTAATTGTTAGCTTGGAAGAAAATAAAGAGAAGTCCGGTGCACTAAATTACCGCTATGCGCGAGTTCGGGGAAGGGCCGGAAGACTTGGAAGAAAATAATCAAAGCAAATATCTTGAATATTGCTCATCTCTTGCTAACTGGTGTGCATCTACAAGATTATAGGAGTGATCTTAAAATAATCATGTATGTTCTGTCCACTCACCTTTTCTTTCTTCATTATATTACAGGCTTCCTCTGGTAGCAAAAAGATTGTTGGTGTTTTCTACAAAGCAAACGAATATGCTGAAATGAACCCCAACTTTTTGGGCTGTGCAGAAAATGCATTGGGGATACGTGAATGGTTAGAATCTAAAGGTCATCAGTACATAGTCACTCCTGACAAAGAAGGACCAGATTGTGGTTAGTTATTGCTAATCTGTAATCTCATATGTTCTATCCTTTACTGCAGTGAAGCCTACACATTTCTAAAGATAATTCCTTCGCCCTTCATTCTTGTACGACTAGTCGACTACAATGCAACATAAGGCTCTTTGTATGGAATTTAGGAGCAGGAATCCAGCTGAAAAAGAGGAGTTGTTTCGATGAAAACAACATGCGTAGAAAATATTTATTTAGATGAATGGCTCCTGCGAGGAGAATTGAACGGTCATATCAAGAACATTTATTTAGATAAAGAGCAGAGCGAAGTAGAAAATATTTGCTTTGTTAGTGTTGGTCCTTTGCTGTAAGTGAATTATGTTAAAAATTTGGAACTGTGAGGTAGTTCCTTGCAGGAGGAAAAAAAGAGTATAATATCCATGACATACGTGTGTGCATTTGCAAAACGTCTATATGTCAAGATTTTATTTGTAGTTTGATAAGACTATGGGTGCATTTTGTGATACAGACAAGAATTTATCGAAGTTGCAGTGGCTTATTTAGTAGAGCGCACATATGGATGTTTTAATAGTAAAGATTTTCTGATGGCTGACATGCTTAGTATAAATGCTTGCTTGATATCTTTTATCATGAGAATGCTGCCCTAGTCTGATACGCAAACCACTCTCTGTCGTATCTTTTTACTGTTGAGTCCTTGACTATGCTCTATACAGAAATTTCTTCTGAGCTAAAGTTTTTGTGTGTGCCCATCTATAATAGCTTTTTTTGTTTCCCGTGACTTTCTCTCTGCAGAGCTTGAGAAACACATTCCTGATCTCCATGTGTTGATTTCTACACCTTTTCATCCTTCCTATGTTACGGCTGAAAGGATCAAGAAGGCAAAAAATTTACAACTTCTACTGACAGCTGGAATTGGATCAGATCATGTTGATCTGAAAGCTGCTGCTGCTGCAGGATTGACAGTAGCAGAAGTCACTGGAAGTAATACTGTCTCAGTTGCCGAAGATGAACTGATGCGAATATTAATTCTTGTCCGCAATTTCCTGCATGGACATCATCAGGTTATTAATGGGGAGTGGAATGTTGCTGGCATTGCGCACAGAGCTTATGATTTGGAAGGCAAGACTGTTGGAACTGTTGGTGCAGGACGTATTGGTAGACTTTTACTCCAACGATTGAAGCCATTTAACTGTAATCTACTTTACCATGATCGTCTTAAGATGGATTCGGAGCTAGAGAATGAAATCGGGGCAAAGTTTGAGGAAGATCTTGATAAGATGCTCTCAAAATGTGACATAGTGGTCATCAATACGCCTCTTACAGAAAAAACGAAGTAAGGTTTCTGTTTCTCTTATTGCTTGGGCAAGTTATCTTTCACCTTTTGGCGTGATGCACAAACATTTGATATTCTTTCTATATGAATCACTACCACAAATGATTTGTCCTTAGAGATCACATTTTTGTTTCCTTCTTGCTTTATCATCAGTTAGAAGCCAGTAGGATGATCGATGTTCTCGCCCACTTCTGTTGCCAGAAAAATATTATTGCCAATGGAGTATTTTTAGGATTCTTCTAGGTGTAGAAGTTGTTTTCTTGCATACTGATAGCAGTCTTCTCATGTCACTAAGGTCATTGTTTATTTCCCTGTGCTATATATCAAATTCCTGACAACTTTTACTATGTGATCCAGAGGGATGTTTGACAAGGAAAAAATTGCAAAGTTGAAGAAGGGAGTTCTAATTGTAAACAACGCTCGAGGAGCAATCATGGACACTCAAGCAGTTGTTGATGCCTGTAACAGTGGTCATATTGCAGGTATTTTAATATCACCTGAACACATCATCCAGAGATGAGTCCTCAGCTTTAATATCAACTGAACACATCATTCACACATCACATCGTTTTTTTCTTCAATTTCGAATTTTTCTTGCTTATTTCATTTTCTGTCCCCCTCAACTATGCTTCTCTTGTTGCTCAATGGAATCATTTGAACTTGGAAGTAACCTAATCTAAATTAAAACTCGAAGTAGTCGATATCTTGTTGAATTGCCGAATCCTTGGAAGGAGGAGATTCTTCTAATTACTATATTGACTGCCTTCTTTTGATTATTTGCCCCCAAATATAGGATACAGTGGAGATGTTTGGTACCCACAACCAGCTCCTAAGGACCATCCGTGGCGCTACATGCCAAACCAAGCTATGACCCCACACATTTCTGGGACTACCATTGATGCACAGGTTTGTAAATATTCTGTTTTCTCCAATTTCTTTAGGCTTTGCTTAATTTTTACTTTCATGACATTATAATTGCAAGCAAACTGAGAAAAGCTTGTTATGGGAAATTTTGCAGTTGCGGTATGCAGCTGGAACGAAGGATATGCTGGATAGGTACTTCAAGGGTGAGGATTTCCCTGCTGAAAATTACATTGTCAAGGATGGGGAACTGGCACCTCAGTATCGCTAAATCATTAATGTACCTTAGGTTTGTCTCAAGGTTTCTTTGTCAAATAAACTGGCAAGTCGCGTCTTTAATAAGCTGAAAAAATGGCTACTTGTCTTCTTATAGAACATCTGTAATGCAGTTTCTCTTTGGTTTGCTGTAAGTCACATTTGTGATTTAAACATGTCCCCTTTTGTGTCCTCCATTGTCTTTCTTTGAGTACTATAATTGGGAAACTTCCTTGCTATGGTAGTTGTACTGGTGTTGTCCCTGGACAATTTTATGATTAAGGAATTTCTCCTATCTTTTTATTTGCTAGTATTTGTTGCAGTAGCTATGTTAATCTTCTCCACGACGCTGGAGAACTTGGGAAGAAAACGAATGAATTGCGATGGAGTGAAACTGAATTTAACATCACAGTATATTTTGGTTTTAAAGTAATTGGAAAGAAAAGCTGACTTAGTTTGGAACTTCAGATTTTAAATGATCTCCACATATAAGCGAATAAATGTGATGTATGTACCGTTTGACACCCAAGAAGACCATATCCAAAATTATCATGGGTGCATATTGAAGTGGTTGACTTATAGTTAAGGTTTTTTGGTCTGAAACATCAATCAGGTACTTTCAGCAGTGATGATTTTTCTCAGAAGCAAGACTTGAATAGGAGACGCTCCCTCCAAGTTCCAAAATGTAGAGAAAACAAAAAAAAAATTAAAGTAATCTTTTAACGAGTAATCAGTTGAACAGTTGAACAGTTGATCAGCTAACTCTAGTATATAACAAGTAATAGGTAATTCCTGTATACAAGTAGAAAATGCAGACTGATCACAAAAGAAAGAGAGCATACACATGCACGGTTAAATTAGTTAACAACATTGTGTGAAGAAGATGTGTCATTCATGACATGATAATATGATTTCCTATACCAAAACTGTGTGGATAATCTTCCTCTTGGTGCTAGCCACCACCCACCAGTACCTAATTTTACTTTGAGATGATAACAGTCGTGCCTCACTGATTCAAACTGTTTTTCTTAAGAAATTCAAGGTCTTTCATTTGCATCTGAACTGCTTCTTTTGATAATTGCTTGGGCTCTGTATATTTGATTTCTTCAGTTCCATCTGCCACTCTCTTTGCCTTCTCTTTGACAAAGCTTTCTACCTTTTGCTGCCCGACTGTAGGAAAGACAGCACTAAGCATGGTAATTAGCAGTTTTTCATCCTCTTCTTCAATCAGATCCCTTCCAAAGCAACACACGTGTATAGCTTCCAGAGCTTTCTCAGCTCGAATTTTCATGGGAATTTTAGGTACAGGAGCTCCCAATTTTGCCCGCTTCTGCAAGAGTAAAGGAACATGTTAGAAAAAAATTGGCTTACATTATCTAAAATACTTTATTTATGTTACTATCGGTACCGGGTATAACAGTAGTCTATAAACAAGAGCTCGCACGATAAAGTGTGATACTATATGGTTATTTGTACCGTGCACATTAAATGCTTGGTTGATCTAGTGTAGGCTAAATCTGATGAAGCCCATGGGAGGGCTTGTCGCACTTTGTTTGTACCTAGGTCCCTTCTCTAACCTAATATAAACACGCTCCTTGTCTTCTTGAAAATAGTGTCGTTTTGAGAGAGAAAATGAGTGTGTGATGATTGTCCCATTGACTCAGTCATCTTGAGGAAGGGATATAGAGAGGAAGACCTAATCATATATCAATCTTCCATGACTCAAAACCAACTTTCTTACTGATTTATACATATTTTGTATTCTATTATCACGTTCCAGCTAGGGGCCTAGATCTACGTTTAATTGCTAACACATGTATCATGTTAAAGTTACTATAGGCTGCTGTAAATATCAAGTTACTAGTTACACTACTGCTAATTATTAGCATTCTCTTTCCCACATTGCTTTTGTCCCACATTGGAAAAACATTTTTGTATCTCATATAATAGACCTTATATAAAGAGTTTTACTTGCTTTTCTTTTACTTGCATTTTTAGCTCTCAAGAATAGTTTATTCTATTATCTTGTTATTGCTCGTAAGAATTTATGTTATGAATAAAAGACTTTTCATATCATGGTATCAGAGTCAAGAGCACAAGTTATTAGCTCGATCTCGGATCCAACTTCGCGGTGAGTTAGTTGGGAGTTCGCATGCAGCACGCCCCTGGTATCAGTTAATTTTTTTTTTGGCTTGTTTTTTAAGCTCGTGCTCGTTTTGGCAGCTCGTGCTCGTTCTGATCTTGGCTTCCGCGTTTGGGTTTCGTCTTCTTCGCTTCCGCATCTGATTGGTGAGATCTGCCCCTTATTATTTTGTTGCTTGTTATTTGGGATTGTTGCTTGTTATTTGGGATTTTTCTGTTTAAAATTCATAATGATTGGAGGTGATGATTCTTTGCAATCTATTGGTGTTCGGTTAGATGGAAAAAATTATTCTTGTTGGAGCTATCTCATGAAAAAAAAAATTGGAGGGAAAGGGGCTTTGGGATTATATGTCTGGAAAATCCAAATGCCCTAAAGTTGTAGATGAAAAATTTGATGAATTATTTAGGACTTGGGAGACCAATAATTCAAAGATTATTACTTGGATTAATAACTCTGTTGAACAAAGAATTGATGTTCAATTGGCTAAGTTCAAAACTGCTAAAGAGATTTGGGACTATCTGTCAAGATTGTTTGTGCAGAATAATTTTGCTGTTAAATATCAGTTACAATCTGAAATTCGTGCACTAGTACAAAATGATTTGGGCATTCAAGATTATATATGTGCAATGACTACTTTGTGGGATCAGTTAGCTATGACAAAATCTACTGAATTGCAAGCATGCGATGCTTATATTAAATGCAGAGATGAACACCGTCTTGTTCAACTATTGATGGGTCTTCGGTCAGAATTTGAGAATTATCGTTCAGACTTGTTGCACCGCAAACACTTACCATCTGTTGAAGATGTGGTTAATAAATGAACTTATGGCTGAAGAAACATATTTGAAGACTCTAAAAGGGGTACATAAGGCTTCTACTTTCGTATTGACAGCTCCTTCATCTGCACCGGTCCTTGCAGCCCCTACACACCAGTATAGAACATCTATCATGGTTAATTGTAATTTTTGCAAGAAACCAGGACACTTGAAGAATCAATGTCCTGAGCTGCGGAAGACGTTAGGTTCTAAGTCTCCATATTCGGGACAAAGACAGAAGTCTTCTCAACAGAAGCCATATTCTGGGGGTCAATTCCAGAACTCGTATCCACCGACTCAGGCTGCCTTTGTGCCCTCTCTTGATCACCCAGCTTCAGGAGCCTCTGCGAGTCACAATACTGATTTTGTAGCTGACCAATTTCAGAAGTTCATCGCCTTCCAACAATTTCAAAAGAATTCTCAGTCTTATGCTCTTTCTACTCCTTCCGGCACATCATCATCTATTGGTTCAGGTATCATTTCGTCTTTTTGGATCTTGGACTCTGGAGCTAGAAATCACATGTCTCCTGGTTCTTTTGTTTTGTATCTATGTCTTCTGACCCCCTTCCACTTCTGTTGTGACTGCTGATGGCGCACCTATGCCATTGACAGACATTGACACCATTCATGCATCTACTATATCATTACCTGATGTTTATTGCATTCCAAAATTACATATGAATCTTGCTTCTGCTGGTCAAATATGTAACTCTGGATGTTTTATTGGACTTTTCCCTAATTCTTGTTATGTGCAGGATCTAAAATCCAAGAGAGTGATTGGGACAGGGCGTAGAAAGGGGAGATGTCTTTATGTTTTGGATGAGCTGCATCTTCCTACTCATGCAACATCTATGCCGGTTAATTTGTCTTCTTTTCATTTAACACATTGTCTTCGAAGTTTTATTTGTGGCACTCTAGACTTGGTCAAGTATCAGGTTCTCGTCTGCGTTTTATGTATAGTACTGGTGTTCTTGGTGATTTACAATCTGATGATATTTCTAATTGTAGTGGATGTAAACTTGGAAAAAAAATTGCTTTGTCTTTTAATCTTAGTACTTCTATTTTTTCTGCACCATTTGATCTAGTTCATTCAGATGGTTGGGGGCCGTCACTTATCCCTACTAAGGGAGGCTCCAGATATTATGTTTCATTTATTAATGATTTTACTCGTTATTGTTGGGTTTATTTGTTGAAAAAACGTTCTGATTTTTTTCATACTTATGTTGAGTTTCAAGCCTATGTGAAAACTCAACATTCTGCCATTATAAAAATGTTTTTGGGCTGATTAAGGAGGTGAATATACTAGTGGGTATCTTTCTGATATTTTCAAAGCTGATGGTACAATACATGAGTCTTCTTGTACTGATACACCACAACAAAATGGGGTAGCCGAGAGAAAACATAGGCATATTGTTGAGACCGCTAGATCTATGTTTTTGTCCACTAGTGTACCTAGTGAATTTTGGGGTTAGTTTATCTTATTAATAGGATCCATACCTCTCATAATTCTGGGATTACTCCGTATGCTAGACTATTTGGTCACACCCCACTATATTTCCATTTGAGAGTTTTTGGTTCTACATGTTTTGTTCTACGTCCACATGTAAAGCGTACTAAGTTATCTTCTCGTGTCGCCATTTGTGTTTTTCTTGGATATGGGGTTGGGTAGAAAGGTTATCGTTGTCATGATCCAGTCTCCGAAAATTTTTATGTGTCTCGTAATGTTTCCTCTATTGAGCATGTTCCTTTCATTTCCATCTCACCTACCTCACATGGCATGATAAAATCTGACCTTATTGATATTGATTGCTCATCTGATTCTACATCTATATCATCTGATTCTAAACACACTCTCCATCTACTCAGGTATCCGATTTTGATTATTCGCTATGCTCCATCATTCGCTTCCTTTGTAGTTTCTATTAATTCTCTTTGTGAGCCTACCTCCTACTCTGAGGCAGCTCGTGATCCTCTTTGGCAAGAGGCTATGAATGAGAATCGATCGCTTTGAACAAAGCGGTACTTGAATTTGATTTCTACCGACTGGTAAGAAAACTATTGGTTCTCGATGGGTGTACAAGATTAAGACCAAGTCTGATGGTTCTATTGAGCGATATAAAACTCGTTTGGTTGCAAAGGGTTTTGCTCAAGAATATGGTATGAATTATGAAGATACTTTTGCACCTGTTGCAAAGATGAAATATGTCCGGGTTCTTATTGCAGTGGCCTCTGTTCGTCATTGGCATATTTCACAAATGGATGTTAAAAATGTTTTTTTGAATGAGGACCTTCAAGAAGAAGTCTACATGGTCCCTCCACCTGGTGTTTCACATAGTCCAGGACAGGTGTGCAGGTTTAAGAAAGCTTTGTATGGTCTCAAACAAGCTCCAAGAGCTTGGTTCGACAAGTTATCATCTCTTGGGTTTATTTTCAGTTTTCATGATTCATCGTTATTTGTTAAATCATCCCCTACATGTCGTATTTTGCTTTTGTTGTATGTTGATGACATGATCATTATAGGTGATGATATTGATGGTATTGCAAACCTAAAATCTACTTTGTCTCGCCGTTTTGAGATGAAAGATTTAGGTCATCTACGTTACTTTTTAGGCATTGAGGTAGCTTATTCTGAGAAGGGATATCTTCTCTCTCTGTAGATATTCTTAACGGGCCTGTCTCACATATACCCGTATAGCTGACTCTCCTCTTGAGGTTAATGTTCTATATACACCTACTGACGGGGATCCTCTTCCTGATACCACTTTATATCGTTCAGTTGTGGGGAGTCTGGTGTACCTCACAATTATTCGCCCTGACATTGCATATGTTGTTCACATTGTCAGTCAGTTTGTTTGTTCTCCTACATCTGTACATTGGGCTGCAGTTATGCGTATTCTTCGCTATCTTCGAGCAACGATTTATCAGAGTCTATTGTTTCCATCGACCTCATTTTTGGAGCTTCGTGCATTTTCTAATGCAGATTGGGTTGATGACCTAACTGATCGGAAATCAACTACTGGTTATTGTGTATTTTTAGGAGATTCACTCATCTCATGAAAAAGTAAGAAACAATATGTTTCTCGCTCTTCAACGGAGGCAGAGTATCGTGCTATGGCTTCTACTACATGTGAGATTGTATGGTTACGTCGGTTATTGGTTGATATGGGTGTCTCTCTTTCCTCACCAACACCGATGTACTGTGATAATAAGAGTTCTATTCAGATTGCGCACAACACAATCTTTAATGAACGTACCAAGCATATTGAGATTGATTGTCATATTATTCGATATCATCTTCAGCATGACACTCTATCCCTGCCATTTGTCTCATCTTCGATGTAACATGCAGATTTCTTTACAAAGGCGCATACCTTAAAGCGTCACCGGTTCTTTCTTGGAAAAACTCTCGATGCTTATGTCTACACCATCGCGAGTTTGAGAGGGGATATTATCATTCTCTTTCCCACATTGAAAAAACACATTTGTATCTCATGTAATAGACTTTATATAAAGGGTTTTACTTGCTTTTCTTTTACTTGCACTTTTAGCTCATAAGAATATTATTATTCTATTATCTTGTTATTGCTTTGTCAGAATTCATGTTATGAATAAAAGACTTTCATGAATTCTATCACTAATAAGCCTCTCAATAAGAGTTAGGCAGAGCTATGTTGCTTGAATCCTCCAATAATTTTGTCGTGTGTGTCAAATTCTTGAGAAGCTGCAAAGTTTTGGAGGATCTAACATAGTTGTGCCAGCGTTTTTGGAGAACTAGAGTATAATATGGAAGCAAAGTCTGACATCAAAAGAAGGAAACAGAAAAAATAGTTGGAGTATGCCTCAAAGACAGAATCTAAGGAGGAATTATGCTATACATTACACTATTTTGCTGATAAGTGTTGAAAGTAAAAAAGGGAAGTCCGGTGCGCTAAGCTCCCGTTATGCGTGGGTCCAAGGAAGGGCCGGCGTGATAAGTGTTGAAAGTAGTGAAATATAAATAAAAAGAAGCTAAAAATCGTTGGCAGATGAAAACATGCTAACCTCTCTTGCTTCATTCATCATTGCAATGAAATTTTGCTCTTCAAATTCAATATCATTTGCTAAACTAAGCCTTGCTACTCCCTCCAAAATTTCCTCAGATTTGAGTAAACCAGCTCCCACTGCAGCTAACCAACAGCATAGTAGCACATAAAGAGGATCCCCTGTCTATCAATGAAGCAAAGAAAATCAAGGTCAATTTTTCACTTGAGACCATTAATATTATGCATAATCACCACCTTTTAGACAAGCTAGTCACTTAGAAAAGACCAACTATTTCATTTTTATATGACAATATTTAGCCAGACACACCATTTGGGAAGAAATCATACTTTTGGTACTTATCAAAATATCCTTACAACTTTCGATCTTAAGTATGTCATGTCAATTCTTAAAATAAGAAGGCTAAAGTTAAACAGTTTCTAAATTAAAAAAATGACATTTGTTTTGAAACATACGAAAGAGCGGCAAAAATTATGAGGTTTTGAAGGTTGTGGCCATGTTGAAGCATGAAATTAGAAGCTGATTCAATGAAAAGTTGACTAATCTTGAAAGCTAAATTGAATTAGATTAATTTAATATTTTAAAATTAAAATTTAGATATTTGAAAATTATACGAAAAATACAATAAGTTTCAATTTTTCACACATTAATATGATGAAAACGTCCATTTTAAAATATTGGTCAAAGTATATGAAATTTGACTGTCTAGAGACAAAACTTAGATAAGTAAAAGTGAACGGAGTAAGTACTTTCTGTCTTAATTTGTGCACTTCCGCGATGAGGCAGTTTGACAATTTCAGTTGCTCAATCAGATTAGAATAGTGCATTTGTTTAGATAATTCATTACCAAAAGTAACCTAAGTGACACACATTTTCAAAATTTTAAAGTGTTGGTGAAACTGGATTACTATAGTTTGAACTACTAAGACAGATATGCTACCTTGATTGCAAGTAAAAATTACCTTGCCACGTCGATCTCGAAATTCATAGAAAGCTCTAGAATCATTAACAGAGCACTTGTTACCGACGCGCCTCCTGAACTCAGCAAAATCAATAAAATCGCCACCCACACCACCTTCCTCGTTGACAATTCTGGCTATGAGACCAACAACAGGGAGTGAACCAATCACCTTATTAGCGAAACTGGAAACTGGATTTGTTGTGTCATCCATATAAGCCTTGATGACGCCATTGGAGTTGGAAGCTTTATTATTCCTTGTGGAGGGAAATGTATAGAAACGTCGAAAGTAAACAAGACAAGGAGAAATGGAGGAGGAGACAACCACCATGGTGTTACATGTGTTCATATTGCCCATTCCTATTTATCTTTTCCGAATCTGCTTCATTATCTACTCGAAATAATATTGTAATATTGAGGATACGCCCATTGAAATTTTTATTGCATAAATATTCATGAAATTTGTGTTTATTAGGAAATAATTGATAAAATTATCATTATTATATTAGATAATGTTATTTTTAATGATTATGTTATAAGATTTTTAAAAGTTTAACTAACTCTATCTTTTTTTGATCATTTTCATATAAAATGTGTGTGTCATATTTATAACTTACTTGTAAATGATGATCTAAAACTTTTTGAAAATATTCTTGATAAAATATAATTTGCTATAAACTTTATTTTTAAAGGTAATAAAATACAAAGACGCAAAGAGTATAAAAAAACTTGTCACGATTGTAGATTAACTTATAGAAAAATTCGTGAAGAAGTAGCAACTATGTTTAATTCTCTATATGAACAACTACTTGTTGCTTACAACCTATAACTTTATTATTTAACACCCATAATAAAAATTCAAGTGATATGCTTGTAGATAATGATTGATATTTTTTTTAGAACTTAATGGATTTTTAGATAAAAATTTTCAAACTATTAAAAAAATTCGGTATTTATTATCTTATTATTTCAACTATGTTATTTTATGTAGCTCTAATATTTTTGTTACTTAATGGATATATGTAAAAATAAACTTATAAGGCATTTATTGAAAAATGTTTATTTTTTTTCTATTCCCACTGTTTATATTATTGGTGTTGTATTAAATCCGACTATTAAAGTAGACGGATGTAAAATACTTGTAGAAACGATTTATGATGGGATAGAATTGTTTTCAACAGACTCAACTGAAGAACCAACTCACGAACCAACTAAAGAATAAGTTACGTCTAGCATACACACTGAATTCAAAAAATATATATATGTATTACCAACAATAAAGTGCAAATAATCAACCGGCTTTTGTACTATCTTCTACTACTTCGCTTCAACGTTATAAAAACACATGCAGTTTCTGCTACTAGTATTCAAAGTCTTAGAAATAAAATGTTTAGTGGTTCAACTTCTTCACAAGTTAACGAATTTGATATTTATGTTTTCAGGTGTTCAGTACCGCATAAATTAATCACAATGATCATAACATGAAGACTTGCGAAATCGGAGACAATGAGAAGCCATTCCGACACTTGCAAAGATGTGTTGAACATTCAAAAGTCATCAACATCGTCTGAAAACACTTTTTATGCGGAAAGATTTCAAATTGGAGAACACATACACTCATTGGCGGGAGACACATTGAAGAGTGCATTTTTATTCAGATATTGGATTCGAGTGGAGCGTAGAAGGTGCGGTCAAACGAAGATCAACGAAGAAGACTACAACTACAACGAAATTTTGTCTGAGGGAACAGGAAGCGACATCGAATAATTTGACCAACAACTTCTAATTCCAACCGAAGATCCCCAAGACATTGTGAGAAAATTAGAAAAAATATGGTTAACTATGTAATTTTTTTAATTTCAATTTTACTATGTGATTTACAACTTTTGAACAACACCACAAAGTTACAATTTTAAAATTGTATTACAAAAAAACAAATATTTTTATTAAATAATATAAAAGACACAAAAACAACCTTGAGATGTTTTATATCTTATTCAATTATTAAAGTGTTTATATATATTATTTTTTAAAATTAAGTGTCTAACAAAAAATTCCCCCGATCCGCCCCGCCCCCAACACCGGTCCCCTTTTCCTGTGTTGGGGGACCTGTAATTTACATAAGAAAAATGACTAGTTAAACCCTTCTTAGTTGAGAACCTTTTAAAAAAATTGCCATACTCCTCCAGGAATGACGTCAAATTAAAGGCCTATCTGAAACCCCATCGGTTGTGGCGAATGTGCACTGCCCAACGGACGCCTATGTCGCTTGCTTTGCAGCAAATACTATAAATTAAAATAAAGAGACTTTGGCAAATTAAATAAGATAAGAGGTGTGCTGTGCTGTGACATTCCCTTCCCATTTTCTTGCAAATTAACTCTTCGTCCTCCTTTTGCGTTGTTTTTTTGGTGTGTAGAGTAGAGAGGTATGGGAGCCTTTTGTAATGAACAAGGCAGATTCTCTAAGCAAATCCATGACAATGTCCACGGCAACATCTTTATCGATCCGGTATGTATGTCACGCTATTTTAAATTACACTTTTATTTCTTTTGCTAAATACACATATTTCAATTGTCAAAGAATAAATAGTCACAACTATTTTGAGTTGCAATTCATACATTTATTATCTATGGTAAGTCAAAACAGCCTTTGGACATCCCAAAATGTAGGGTTAGTGTATGCTTACACTCTACACTCCAGACCACATTGTGGGACGCTGAGTATGTTCTTCATTCACGATCTTTTCGAGAAGCATATCGAGGTCAAAATTCATAAATTTGTTTTTCTTGAATTGAATGGATCGATTTGTGTTTTCCGACGTGATGCAGTCCTTCAGCTTTCAGGCTAAAACATGTATTTATCGAATAGACCAAGGAGAAGTTATTCGCCAGTATCTATTTTTTAGTGTGTGAGCCTTTACCAGGAAAAAGAGATAATAGGGTGTGATGATTACAGTTTTCTCATTCTGATTTCGTTATTCTTATACATATTCTTAACTTCTTATTGTGAGCTTTGTGCAAAGTACTGGGAGTTTAATCTTTTCTGAACTTTGCAGCTCTACTTGAAGTTCATTGACACAGAACAATTTCAAAGGCAAGTATCTTTATCATGTACTTTTAGAGAACTCGGAATTTTTCTTACGAAAATTGACTGTTGGAATGAATGGGCCAAACAGAGTGGAAAGGATAGGGAGGATTCATATAGGCATATAGCCGATCTAACTAGTTTGGTATTGAAGCGTAGTAGTAGTTGATTTCAGTTTGTTGCATGCAGATTGTAAATATATGCACTTTTTCTGAGTATTTGTATTCATATTTGCTGCAATCTGCCTGTGACCTGATGGTCATCTTATTAATCATTTATTTTATTTTTTCGTTCATTTGTTCGACACTTTCTCATAAGAATTATTTTTTCTTTTGTTTTCTAGGCTTCGTGATCTTAAACAACTAGGTAAGTTACTAGCCATTGTTCCATATTTTTGTACATGGTCGCAAGCTTTGTTTAAGTTAGAGTGTTGAATTTTTAACTTTGTGATTAAGAGGGTGTTTGGATTGGCTTATTTTAAGTGCTTATTGGATTTTAAGCTCTTTTCTATTTTTGTGGTGTTTGGGCAAGATAAAAGGTGCTATTAAGCACTTGCTTTAAGGCCAAAAAAGTACAAAAATAAGCCAAAATACCCAACTTTTGGCTTTTAGCTTATAAGCTACTTTTAAAAAGCCAATCCAATCCAAATACCCTCTAATTATGGATTTGTAGTGTGATTTGAAGAAGCTTGCCATGTATCATCTACATGCCTCCTGAATTGCTTGGCATCCCAAATTTTAGTTTTTTTCAAATGTGGGAAGCCATAAAAGACATAAGTAGTCTGTATTATATTTTAGTCTAAACTTAAGTGATTTTGGTTGGCAGAACTATGATAAATTTGATAACTATCTCTGTCTCTTGTCTGCACTGAAACTGTCTGCAACTTTCCGCTTCACTTTGTGATTAGAAGTGACACTTGATGCCCGTGAAGAATATTTATCACACACTTGCTAGATGTCAATAATCTTTTTCAACTTCAGTGGTATCTGATTTGTGGTTGCATTTCAGACTGTCGTGGGATCCTCATAAGGAAAATGCTAGATCTCTTGTTTCTTAGTGTCCTATGAAGACATATGGTAACTAGGTTATGCAAATTCTCCATATTCATGTAAATATGACTTAAGAACTCATAATTAGCTTTTAAAATCCTGCATAACTGCATGCATATTTCCCGAACAAGCCTTTTGCAGATGCCCAAGAGTTACAAGCCTATCCCATGCAAGTTACAAAAAGACAATATGGTCTCCTATTACTTAATGGGTAGATTTTACCTTCTATTAAAATGAGATCCATGTTATCTGTTGGAGAAATTTCTATCATCTATCTTCCTCTCACTATTTGATGCAGTCATTGCTCTTACTGTTATGCTCTATGTTGGTGGAAACTTTGTAACTCCAAGAGTTAGCGGCCTGTTAGTGACTCGAATTTCTTACGAGCATGAGCTCTTGGATTCATTTTCAGGTGTAGCACACATGGTCTATCCAGGGGCAGTGCATTCTAGATTTGAGCATTCCCTTGGAGTGTATTGGCTTGCCAATGAAGCTGTCCATAAGCTTAAAACCCACCAAGTATGAATTTGTGTACACTATTTATTTTGGTTTCTCAACTTTATCCTGCCAGAGGGTTCTCATGTAATCCTAGTATTCCTTTTAATAGGGCATGGAGCTTGGAATTGATAACTTTGATATACAAACAGTAAAACTTGCAGGTAAGTAATTTATAATGCCTTCTGTATGGATTGCTCTTGCCTAATGCAGAATAAATGATGCTTTCCTTCTGAATTTCTTAGGTCTTCTACATGATATTGGCCATGGACCTCTTAGTCACTTGTTTGAACGCGAGTTTCTTCCTCAAGTTCGCAAGGGATTCGACTGGTAATTCTTTTCTGTGGAATGCGTTTTGTTATTTAAGTACCTCTCAAAGATTTATGTCACGTTCTCATGTTACTCGATTTTTCGTGGCTAATAATAATTGAACTTTCAACAGAAGATGTCTTTTGTAATTTTCTGCAACATACTCGATCTTAGCAGAAGTTTCGTACTTCAAATAAGGGCTTGAACTGATCAAAGAAGAAAGAAATGGATTTTGCTTTTTCAGAGAGGGAATGTTTTTGTACTGCCTTCCTTGGATGCAAGTCTCTGGGAAAGTCCTAGTTTGCCTTGTTAGCTTCAACCAATTAATTAATCAATCAATATGGCTCAATCCTGAACTAGTTGGACTGTTATACCACTTAACCGCAGGAAATAGAAGTTATGCTTATGTTGTGGAAATCCTAAAATTGTAATTTATCAAGGTGGAGGACCTTGTCATATGGTGATTTTGTTTAGTAGTTGTTTTCGACTCATGTCTGCTCTTGCCTGCTGCTTGTAGTGTCGATAGTTGAGAAAATCTTTCCTAGTTAACTATTTTAATATTATTGCTGTTCAAGTCTCTTTGAAGCTTCTTGCACTTATAATGAGGTGATCTTACTATATGGCATAGTGCATATTAATGACCATCTTGTCTTATGTTGTACTTTAGGTCTCATGAGCAAATGTCAGTGGATATGATTGATCACATCGTTGATGAGCGTCATATTGATATTGATTCAGGAACCATTAAAAAGGTCAAGGTAAAATGAATTATTTCGATCTCAGACCCCACTTGTGGGATCACACCGGGTTTGTTGTTGCTGTTGTTGTTGTATCAGGTTCAAACTTATGCATAAGAATTAGTGGTTGTCTCTCACATGTTTATGCTACACTTCTGACAAACTACACCTGACATCATGTGAGATGAGAATGTTAGTTTGCTTATAATATATAATAAGCAAAAGGAATTCTCTCGAATCTTGAGCTATTCAAGCATGGTAGACGTTGGGAACTTGAGGTGCTATTCAAGTGTGGCAGGCGTTAGGAACTTTGGATGATTTCAGCTATTTGCTTAAGAGAGTTTGTATTTTTGGAACTAAAACCTGCAAGACATAGATTCTTTCATTAATCTTTTTCGAGTTTTGAGCTACTAGTAAAGAAAAAACTTCTGCTGAGTTACAATACTTTTCAGTGGTAACTGATGTCAGATATTAGTAAAGATATTCTACGACCAAGTTATAACTATAATGGTTGAGATAATGAAGTTATTCACCGTTTATATGAGTTATTGTTTTTCATGCAGCTATAAATGAATTGATTTTGTACCACGCCACAAGTGATCATTAGACTTGTTTATATTGTAGGCAGGAAAAGTTTTAAACGTGACCTTTTGACATCTATATTTGACAGGAAATGATACTTGCTAGTTCCAAGTTTGCGTTGACAAAGGTAAGTCCTTTGCTTACCAGCACACAAAGATGGGATTCTTGCAATTTGACTGTCTTCATTTGACATGCATTTACACTTTAATCTGGAAATTTTAGCTTTTCATGCTCGTCTTTTCACATCATATTCCAATTTTGAAACTTCGCTGTTTCAATTTGATTGATTGATATGTAGAGCTCAAGGGAGAAGCAGTTCTTATATGATATTGTGGCAAATGGTCGAAATGGAATCGATGTTGACAAGTTGGTTTTTTCAACCATAGATTATTCTCTCTTTTCTTTTCTCCGACCTTTATTTCCAGTTTTCACTGAACGAAGCTTTCATTGGTTTTCAGGTTTGATTACATTATCCGAGATAGCCGAGCGTGTGCTCTAGGATGCAATTTTCAGTTCCAGAGGTCTTTTCTTTCATTTTCTTGGTTATTGTTACGCGGCATCTTTTCACAAATGTCTGAGAGAAAGGAAAGATAATTCTTAATCATGAAACTGTCTTCATCTTCTGCAGGTTAATGGAAACGATGAGAGTTTTGGGAGATGAGATATGCTATCGAGCCAAAGATTGTTAGTACTTAAGTCTTAAGAGGATTTTATTTATTTATTTGTTTAACTTGAAGGGGAGCCTTGGAGTAACTGGTAAAGTTGCTGCTATGTGACCAGGAGGTCATGGGTTCAAGCCCCGGAAACAGCCTCTTGCAGAAATGTGAGTTAATGTTGCGTACAATAGACTCTTGTGGTCCGGCCCTTCCCCGGACCCCACGCATAGCGGGAGCTTAGTGCACCGGGCTGCCCTTTTTATTTATTTATTTGTTTAACTTGTGGTCTTATTATCTGTGTGGATAAATCCTCAGACCTAACCATCCACAAGTTATTTGCCACACGAGCTGATCTACACAGAACTGTTTATACTCATGCTAAAGTGAAGGTACATAGCTAATTTGACGAAGTTGTGCACTGATTCTCTCACCAGCATATCTGAAATGTGGAAGTTATCATTTTGTATGTCATTTATAAGTGTATGTGGAGGCTTTCAATTTTGTTATTCCATAATTGTACAGGCAATAGAGCTTATGGTTGTAGATGCACTGGTGAAAGCAAATGATTATCTGCAGATAGCATCTCTTATAGAGCATCCTTCTCAATACTGGAAGGTTGGCCTGGTCTTTTTGTTAGATTAAATCTCCTTTATTCATGGAACCATGGACTTAATTTTTGTGTATGTTGAAGTAGTTAGATGACACCATTTTGAAAACCATCGAGACTGCTCCAGACCCAGAACTGAAGGAATCTAGGGATTTGATCCTTCGCGTTCGGAGAAGAGATTTGTACCAGGTACTGAGGTTATCTAATGAGTATTGATTAAGCACGTTAATCTGAGTATTATGGAACCTTTGAAGTTTACGGTCAATTCTTGTTTCTGCACATTGCAGTTCTGTAATGAGTATGCCGTCCCAAGAGACAAAATAGAGCATTTCAAGGATGTCACAGCACATGATATTGTCTGTTCGCAGGTAGCTAACATATAGTAGTTTGTGTTTTGGGAGTCTTTAGTAGTTCTATGGTAATAGTCTTTATCTTGCAGAAAAGTAGCAGTGAGAGACTTAATGAAGAGGATGTTGCTGTGAGCAATGTCAGGATAGATCTGACTCGCGGGAGGCATAATCCGCTTGAAAGGTTTGTCAAAATGGGTCACCCTATACAGTTCTTGCACGTACACGGGATTTCTCTATCCCTCTTCTCCACTTTTATTACTATTCTGAGCCTTTCAATTTTTTTTGTTTTGTTTGTTTTGTTTGTTTTTCTTTGTATGCTGGTTGGACGTGTTGCCTCTGCCAGCATCCATTTTTTCAAGGTACAGACTATGCGTTCTATAAGTTTGAGTATCAAGATCTATTCAATTACTTTTCTTGTCTGTCTTTCATCTTTCCTGCTCTCACTCTATGATTTTAATTGAAATCCAGGATTATGAAAGTGACGAGAAGTTCTCTATACCTGATGATCGTATCAGCCACTTGCTGCCAACATCATATCAAGATATGATTGTGAGAGTGTACTCCAAAAAGCCCCACCTGGTCTGTCAAGATTAGAGTTTGCATTTACTTTTTGTATCCCTCTCCATCAAGTCTGATCTCAGTTTTGTTGTATTGTACTCAAATTTTCAGGTGGGTGCTATTTCTGACGCATTTGAAAATTTCCAGTTAAAGACTTATGGAATCAAAGCACAGGTTCATGCAACACCAGAGAAGAAAAAGCGCCGTATATGATATTTGCCCGTCATCACTACAAAGTATATTCCACAGTAGATATATTTGATTACAGTATATCTCAAACA
Organism: Przewalskia tangutica; assembly: GCA_029844215.1. NCBI lineage: Eukaryota > Viridiplantae > Streptophyta > Magnoliopsida > Solanales > Solanaceae > Przewalskia > Przewalskia tangutica. Next base: position 108,986,663 of record CM056733.1, on the reverse strand, counting down.
ACATATTACACCCAATTTGTAAGAAGTCTTCAATTGACAAAGGGCTTTCAAGAGTTGTACTAGAGTTTTTGTAGAAAGTTGCTAGGCCTTTACTGGAAATGATAATACCCCCCAGTATTAACAATTTTTGTATCGAAACGTTACGGAAACAACGGATTCTTGGTACCGACTTTTGAATATTGCAGATGCTCATGCTTCCATCGTGCCTTTTCTTCTACTCAATGGTTGGTGAATATATATTAGAGGTTTTGATGTACTTAAAGTTTGTTTATTTGCTTTGTTTTTGAAGGAAAGAACAGCAGCTCTATTCATCATGAGTACCATCAATTTCGACCAAGGAGAACTTGCAACTGCAGAAAGGTAACTAAAACCCTGAGATCTGTAACTAGGTGCAGAGGTAGAATTAATCTTGGCATTCTTTTAATTCTGCCATTTATTGAAAAATATTGATCTTCCATGTACCACTCTTACCAATCATCTCTGCTTTGTCATATTAGCTGGCAAATTGCCGTGCTTCCCTATTTGAGATTGATGGTATAACTACCCTTTTTTTGCACTAACCAGCACTAGATTGTTGATTGTAGTTTGATTTTGCATGCTTTCCAGTGATCCCAGATTGTATGTGTTCCTGTAGCAACCATGCTAAGAGGAGCTAGTTGTTTCAGAGGGTTCAATTATTCGGGAACGAACCAATGTCCTAAGCCCAGAGCCCCAGATTGATGACAAGCTTTGTGGAAACTTTTAATACAGAATCTTTCGTTAGAGAACGTTCTATTCTTTTAGTGGATTTATTCAACTTGAGTTTCAATTACTCACATCAGTGAGTTTCTAATACTAAGTGTCTGTTTGGATTGACTTCTGGGTACCCACTTTCGTGAAAATGGCAAAATTGACATGCTTGGCTTTCTAGAAGTGCTTCTGGTCTACCATTTATTTCAATTTGAATTTTACCATTTCTTTTATTGCCCTCTTTAATTTTCATCAACAACTCTATCCACCTTCATTACTTTCTTTGAATATCTAGAAATAATTTCTAAAAAAAAAATCAAATATACAACTTTCATTACCCTCTTTTAAATATATAGAAATAATTATTAAAATAAAATAATAAATTCAATATACAACTTTCATTACCCTATTTAAATATCTAGAAATAATTCAAATAATTACTAAAAAACATCAAATATACTATTCATGTTCTGTTTTAATTTTTAAAAAAATCAAATATACTACTAAAGTTGAAATTTGTTCATGTGTAAACTTCCAACGAGCAACCTAGGTTTATTGGAAGAAAGGGATATCCAACACAAAATATAATGGTTGTATGTGATTAGAATATGTGTTTCACTTTTGTATTAGCTGGTTGGAAAGATACTGCTCATGATGCTCGTGTTTTTGAGCAGGCTCTCACAATCACAAATGAGAATCTTAATTTTCCACACCTTCCTTCAGGTAAGTATTATTTGGTAGATTCTTGTTATCCAATACCAATTGGGTACATTGGTCCCTACAGATGTGAACGCTATCACCTTCCTGATTTTAGGCGTTCTAATGGGTATGCAAATCATAATGAAGTATTCAATTATTACCACTCAAGTTTAAGGTTCACAATAGGAAAAACTTTTGAGGTATGGAAGAACAGATTTGCAATTTTACGTCGTATGCCCAGGTTCAAATAGTCGTCGCAACAATGAATATACACAACTTTATCAGAAGAAATGCAGAAATGGATATTGATTTTGATCTTTATGAAGATGAAAACACAATCATTCGCAATGATAATTATCGTACATCATCTAAGTTGGATCAATCACAGGTTTTTAATGTAACTTCTTCATCAAAGATGGATCACGTTCGAGACTTAGTCCGCAATCAAATTATAGAGCACATGCAAAATTAATATTGTAATAATATTTAAATACTATTTGCACTTTAAATTAGTATTGTAATAATATTCTACTAATATTTAAGTACTATATTGCACTTTAAATTCTATTATCTATTTGTAATTTTTATTTACATACTTCAATTTATTAGTAATTTTTATTTATATGTATTGACTAAATGTCCATTTTGGTAATTCCACATTCAAAAACAATTTTAATCAAAACTATCCAAACGTCATTTATTGATAACAATCACTTTTACATTATTGCATCCAAATATAAATCACTTCTGTCAGAAGCACTTCTGCCCACCGCCAATTCAAACAGGCCCTAATGATTGAAAAAAACACAAACAAAACAAAGAAAAGCTTCCAATAATAGGTGTTTATCATGATTCTTCAACTCTTCTGAACACATAATTTATTATGCGTATATGGACTTCTTACTAGGCACCATAATATTCTCCTAAATTTCAATCTGGGCACCAAGCTCTTGGCAAATAAACTGAAATTGCTGAATATAAATATGATGAAAAATAATGAGTATGCTCTTCAGAGAGTTCTGTGAACAACCCAATCAGCAGGTCTTAATTCCTATAATTCATCACTTAAACGACATCAGGTCTTAATTCCTATAATTCATCACTTAAACGACATCATCTAACCAGCAATATTGTAGCTCGGATTCACAAGATTATCGATGCCAGATACAACTTGTATTGATTCTATCACATCTCCCACCTTCAGATCTGCCAAAAAGTCCTCATTTTGTGTCACATAACCAAACACAGCATATCGACCATCCAATATATTGGCGTTGCTAGGAGTCAGCTCACTTTCTTTCAACAGCCAAAACACCTGGCTTGAGCCAGAGTTATTGTCAAATTCCTGTATGCAAAGCATAATCAAATGAGTTTTGGCTAATAAAGGCCATCAAATAAAATTACATGAAATAAGCAGATGCAACTTCAAAAGTCAAGGTATCTCACTTCTCTAGCCATGGCCATTGTTCCAAAAGCATTGAAAGGGAGTCTTGTTTGAGCCTTGTATAGACCAAGTTCCTGTAGAAATTATGCCAGAGCCTTATTAAATACAGAAGGAATAGCTTCTACTGAACAATTGGAGAGTAAGTGATCTGGAGTAGGACATTAAGAAGTTAAATTTAAGGCAGAATGACAACTTCATGGACTTACTTCTAAAGTTTCTCCATAGAATGGTGCTTTTTCACCATCCACCATAATCTCTAGAGGTACTGTCCGGGTTTTCTCAGTACTGGGGTCAATAAAACCTTCGGCTGGACCTTCAGGATCTCCTGTTTGGACCACAAACCCATCCGCTGTAGAACATCCACAATAATGAGTTTCAAGAAGATATACATACAGGCCAAAAGCTACACAGAGAGCACATTCCTTGTTTGCTGCATAGAACAGAGCAAAAATCATAAGCTTACCTCTTTGGATTTCCATGCCATCATAGAAATGCCTCTCCACTAAGTCAATAAAATTTCCAGAAGTAACTGGAGCATTATAGCCATCTAGAACAATACGGAATACGCATTCCTCCAGGCTGGGATTATCTTTAACTTTGACCTTCATATCCACAGTTGCTCTACCCTTCAGTAAAGGCATATTTTGATATTCTTCAGGTACTTCATATGGGAATCCATCCACCATATCCTCTTCAACACTGCAGAAATCGAATGCCCCAGGAAGATCTCAGCTGCAGTCAATGACAAGGGGTCTTAAATGAGAAAGGCATAACTTTGGAAATTCACCATTTTTAAAAGTTTTCCTCATTCCTCACTTGCTTATTCCTAGAATTGGTTCATAGCCAACTAATATTCTTATTTTAGTATTCAAACCGGAATAAGTAGTCTACTTAAACATGCATCCCTCCAATGACACTTCTGCACTTCTGTGGCACAAATTCTACTAAAGCATATGCTTTGTCAAAGTTTCTGGATAAAACGTTTCTTTTGGACAAAGGTTTTGATACCTTTCTTTTAGAACAGTCCAGTAACTAAGCATAGAAAATACTACAACGCTATATATGGATAATTGACTTTGCCTAAACCAAGCTACCCAATACATATTCAGGGCAGAAGAACAGACACTTTTGGTGAAGTCTGTGTATGATTGGTCTCTTTTCAGTCTATATGCCTTTGGCTGATTTCAATTTGGAGTTAAACTTAGTACATGAATACTGATGCATCATCAAACAGAAAATTAATATCCGACACCTCATTCCTCTTTACAACTCGCAGGGTGCATGAAAATGTGTGTCAAAAGAGCAACACAGACTAAGCTAGTAATACTTTTTTTATAAGTATACTAAGCTAGCTACACTTACCCTCCAACATAATTAAGCAATTCCTTCTGTTTAGGGAAAACAGCATCTCGATTCCTGTCTTCAACAATTTGTTGAAGCTCACCTAACCCAGCTTCCAGTTTGTTTAGCAATTCGATGCCGTGGTCAGCCTTTGACTTTGCTAGCCCTGAAACAATCATGGTTTTCCCTTCCTTGAGAGCTCGCGATGCTTGTCTTGTATTCTACACAGTTACATACAAACCACCATTAAAAATCTAGAAAACTACACAGGGAGCAACTTCAAGCCAATAAATGATACTCCCTCCGTCTCAAATTATTTTTAGTATTTCTCTTTTATGTCTCAATATATAATCTCTCTTCATTGATATTTACTATATTTATGTGTCATCTCGAGGTGTTCGTAGTCTTCAAGAACAATTATTACTAAGGGTAAAGTAGGAAAAAATAATTAATTTAACTTCTAAAACGACAAATAATTTGAGACAACTATTTTTAGAAATCAAGACAGATAATTTGAGACGGAGGAGTAAAGTGGTAGCTACGAAGAAAATGGCATCTTACTCTTTCAACAGAGTCAAGCGCCTTGAGACCAGCAATCTTGAGACTATCAGTAATATCTTCGAGGGGTTTCTGGACTTCTCGTATTGCCTTGTTGTTTATAGGCAATGCATATCTCAATAACACTCCTGGATCCTTAATTGGTGGGCCTGAGATCAATACAGACACATCTGGCAACGCGGGGGTGGCGCTCGCATGAGCAGGACCCAACCATTGCGAGCCAGGTAGTCCACTTATCAAACTAACTGACAATGCAACTGCAGCTGCACATTTCTTCAATGACAAGAACCAATCTTTCTGCAGGTTCAGGAAAAATCTTCATCATATAAGTTCCTTACACAGGGGGCTGGGAAAATGGTTAAAGAAAAACAAGTAACCATCCAATCTGACGCATTAAATATGGGTTGGATAACTGACCATTTAAAAATCAATTATGAAGATCATCCATATTATCCACTAAAAAATTGATATCCAGATGGATAATATGGTGTGCTTATTATTTTTCATGAGAGTCTAAGCTTATTCTGGGTTTTAGCTTGTGAAATCATGGATAATATGGCTATCCATATTCTCTGTCTGTTAACCAATTTCTATCCGTGTTAAATTATCTGTTTTTGTTTAACCCGTTTTAGACATGCTCGTTTGCTACTCCTACTTACACATTTAGAATATGGCATTTGGGGATTTTAGAAACAATTGTTAACTGCAGTCTTTTTGTGTTACTCACAAATGTCAGACCTAACCCAGTCCCAGGAGCAGATATTAAGGCAGTGAAGTCGGTCAAACTATATGTATATAGTTGAATTTTTATTACTAAGTAGCAACATTGCGAAGTAATAGATGTCATTGTAGTCTGCACCACAGGTCCACAGCATAGTTATTTACTCTCAATTTCTCATTTTGATATTGAACCAACTTACAAGTCATTCTTACTAGCTAATTCTGAATTTAAAAACAACATAAAAAGGAAAGAAATGCATCATGGGAAAATAATAGAACTTGCCTCTTTCTCTTGGCATTCACAAGGATGCGAACGTTGTGAAGAACATAGAGGAGAAAAATGACGGATCGATCCTTTATTAATAGCAGGATTAAAATTAATGTAATTGAGCTTAGGCTTGATAGATTTGGTACAAGTTGTTAAAGGTGAAGAAAAATAGTGGCAGGAAATAGAAGCTGCCATTGGAATTTACAAATAGTTTAAGAAAAACTAGAGGACATTAGACAAATGTAACTGTTATTAATGGAGAAATTGAGAGATGTGGATTGAAAATTTGGTGTAATGGACAGGTCACAGGAGTAGAGTGGCAAAGGGATAAGGATAAAATTGGGAAATAGTAGAGACTCAGGTCAACCTCATGCTTTGGATAGGATAATACACTTGGATGTTCTAGTACTTGCTCGGGCTTTATCGCTAAATTGGGCCGGGGCAACACACAATATACACTTCGAATTACAACTGAAAAGGTTCTTTTGGCGCGATACAAGAGTACATTGAGGTGAAAACAGAATTTAAAAGTTACTTAAAAGTTGAAATTGTTTAATTTTACTTGAAAATAGAGTTAAAAATGTGAATGACTGATAAAGGACCTAATTAATCTCATCTAATTAGAATACTTGGTACTTTCTAGTTGTACATAAGTAAAGTAATAAAAATCATATTTACTCGTTCTATTTCTAACAATCGAGAAGATATCCTATAAATATTATATTTATACAAAACTTCTATCCCGGGGCACACACAATGAAACCGTAGACAGTCAAGTGAAATCTAATCCACGAAATAATTTAATCATTGAAAATTATTATTTCACGTAAAATATTTAATAGTGCTAAAAACAATACTATGAAACTTATTCACTAATAATTCAAATATTGATTGCCCAAACAGTATTTAACTTAACTTTGAGTTGTGTTAGAAACCATACATTGCGCAATTCTCGAAAGCAGAAAATACCATCAATCATGGAAGTAAGAGAAACAACCTGAAAATTATATGTAACAACAGATAAAGAAAAAAATTATGTACTATTATAACTGAGTTAAAGAATACTCCATCTATTAACACTTTCTGAATGACTAAAGTAAATGCCGAATGAAGATAGCTAGAAAGGGGATAATTGAAAAAGTAAAATAAAATCTAAGGGGATCATAGTCTTGTGTTGAGAGCTGGGGGGAAATCAGACGACGTGTGCGAGCTCCACGGCAGATGGCTTCTCGTCCTCTTGTGGTGGTGGGTTGCGGTAAACGACGATCAATCCCAGCTGAATGACAGCTAAAGCTGCTCCAACTCCGTTTCCAGTCTACACAATCAGAGCATTACAAGTCAATTATTACTATCCGAATTCCAATTATGAAACTTTAAGAAAGAAAGACTCACCAAGATGTAGGGGTCAAGCTTGAGGAGTGCATAGGTGGCCCAGCAGATTCCATTAAGGAAGCATGCTATGGAAAGCGCCTTTGGCAAGAATTCAGCGCTTTTTGTTTTAATTACCTTGAACTGTTTTCAGGAAAACCAGAAAAATTAGCCAGAGTACAAAATAAACTACAGTAGTTTGAACCAGAAATAGGCCTTAGTACATACCATGATTGATAGAGGGGCTGCATACATGCAAATTCCAAAGAAGGTAGCGAGAATTCCCACGACCATGGTTCTACTAGCGTAGGTGTGCAAGCCTAGCATGGTTCCAACTACGATTGCGGCCAGGCACACGACTTCCCCTAACAATATGCCAACTATGTGTAGCTGATATTGAAAACACCAAGTGTCAGAACTCAGGAAACTAATCATAAGGAGGAATACTATATACTACAGAACATACATAAGAGCATAAATTCGAAGATTAGTTAGATAGTTACCCTGTATTTTTTGCCGGTGTAGTAGAAAAATATGGAAAGATAACACAACTGAAGGAAGAGACCAACGCTGTTGATGGTGACCACAAGAACACTGTGTGGATGAACGAAAGGCATGCCGTAGTAAATCCACATCATACAGTTCATTACAGATGCTAGGTATGGGTACGGATGGAACTCCTCTACTGATTTGTTTTTAATGATTCGTTTAAACGTTGGCCTGAAATCACAAAAATCAAATTAGCATCATACTTAATCAATTGATGTTTCTATAAATCTCTATTAAGTGACTACACATGAAATTAACGGAACTATAAGCAAATACATAGAGAGAAGATATATTACATTGGCGAAGCAAAGAGTAAGAACGATAAGACATTGCCTGCAAGAGAAGAAGAAGAAGAGGAGGTCGAGCATTAGAAAAACTATTTTGAGATTCGAATATTTAAACATGAACAAATTTAAACGAAGAAACACAAATAATCAAGCATGTATATATATAGCAAACATGTATGACAACATCACGCACGCATGTATGTCAACAGACTCATTTTCATACATTAGAACGCCTAATTCGTGTAGATTCTTCCGTGACATAATCAAACATGAATATAACAAACATGTATGACACCATCATGCATGCATGTCTTCCACAGACTTGAATTCATACGTTCTACGCCTAATTGGTGCAGATTAATTCCGCGATTTCTTAGATTTGACAGTAGCAATAGAAGTAATGCTTCCATGCATATGTACATGATAATTTTGATAAATTGCATTAATTTTGAACAAAAACAGCTATTCAATGTCTAAGACAGCATAAATTCACGGTTCATTGAAAAAAATTAACAAAATCGAAGCATCGGCACTCAATTCATTCACAAATTCGAATCAATTCATACACAGCTCAATCAACTATAACTCAAACAGTTGTAACAGAGCAACATTCAATAGATATAATCATAAGTTACAGTACCGATAATGCCGACGATAAAACGAGTATGATCTACACTTAACGTCATCTTCAGTTGCCTTTGAGAAATTAGAGGCTTCAACGAATAGAGTAATTAACGAGAAGAGAATAAAAGTGTGAGTAATGTGATGGAGGGCGAAGAGGGACGTGCTTGTTGATATAAAAAGATTAGACAATTTGCGTTGAACTAAGCCAAAAATAATCCAGATTTTATACTAACTCGGATTCTCTCTTAATCCTTCTTCGTCACCTTTTTATCTTAAACTGGCTCTAAACACAATCCTATTTAAAGGTGGTTTCCTTTTTTATTTTTATTTTTATTTTTCACCTTTAACATATCTTCATTTTAAAAAGGTTATTCCGTGATTTTTTTCGATATTTACTTGCTAATTAAGTTAAACTATGTGGGAAACAAATGTGCAATAACAAGAAACGGGAAATGTATCAACAACAATAGTAAATAAGAAATCCGGAAATGAATAAGTAAATTGGTTTGCTGAGTCGATTGGATGAACAATCTATCCTTAAGATAATATTGCACCGTATATTCCTTTAAACGGTATATTGACAATTTATCTCCCAAGATCAAACAACAATCAAACTAATGAGCAAAGGAGACTCAAGAGTTCACTTTAGGAAGAAAGATCTTAGAGTGTTTGATTGTAAGAGAGGAAGAATATATTATGAAATTGTGTCAATGTGTCATTTGCAATTGTGTCAAAGGCATCAATTTATAGGTAGATGATTATGTCTTCTCAATTAACCAAATGAATGGCCATCAATGTCAAGTAATGACGAATTGATATTGAGGTTAATTCAGCCTAGTAATGGCTGAATTCAATGGCCAAATAATGGAGAGTAATTTCTCCAAAGTCAGCCCAAGAATCAGCTTTAATTCGCCTCCAACGGTACTGAAAACAGTCGAAGCGCGTCATTTAGAGTCGCAGACCTTTTGGGAGGCATCACGACGCTTCATTCGGTGAGCCACGGAATTGAACGGCATTAAGTGGGGCTCTTGGGAGGCGCGTGGCGCCAGGTGACTTTGTCGCGCCTGACCTTCCTCATGGCGATTTCTGATTCGTTTCATCTTTTACACATTTTACTTTTCTTCCTTTCATTTACCAACGTGAAACCATTGTCATTTGGTCAATAACCGTTCATTCTCTTATGTCTCAAACAATTCGTATACGTACCAATATCTCTTTCATTGAGGAAATTACGATCCTTGACACTTTATGTGCACGTGTGTGAAAACTATATTTTCGACGTGCGAGACTCCAATTGTTCGAGTCATAATTAATAAGATTAACTTTATTTCACGTTTAGTAAATTTCCAACAAAATAAAATACAAGAAACTTCAAAGTAGTATTAAACTAAAGAAAATTAAAAAATCATACAACTATTCATTAATTAATGATTATTGAATTAGCATTAAGTGATAACTTGATAAGAGCAATAACATTCATGCTAATCACACACTTATCGTGTGCTTTTTATTTTATTTTACATTTTTACTGTATATAACTTAAATCTAAAAAAAATAGAGGCTAAACCATGACCAATTATTGTTTAACATGGTCAATAAAATAAATTTAGTTGTTTAATATTACTAATGTCCTATAAAGTTGAATCATACATAAAGTGCAGATAAAATCTTGGCTTTTTTTCTTTATATAATATTAAATTATAAATGAAAATGCTATTATTTTCAACAGATTATCACGCAAAAAGAACGAGGCGGTGGGTGTTTCGTTCAGTTAGTTATAGTAGGTTACGTAATTGGTATCATGTTCCTACTTTATTAGCAAATAAGTAATCCTTTGAGGGAAAAGGCGAAATTCCTCGCCCCAGGACCTCTACCCCCGGCCCGATAAAGATTGGTGGAGGAGGTAAATCACAGAAGCTCATGGCCACTAGGTGGGAGACACGATGTCACAGTCTTGCATGAGCCCATCCCACACAAAGGAGGAATGAAACTCCCACACTACGACTGTCAGGGCTCGAACCTGCTTACTTGGGACAATCTAACACCCTAGAACCAACTGAGCTACGTTCATGCGGGCGGCAAATAAGTATCCTTGTTGAATAAAAAAAGTAACTATATGTATCCCTTTGGGCCTTTCCTAATTCCAAGACAATTAATGACAAAAATTTACTGAAAATTAGTGCTCCTATTACTTACTAATACAACTCATAGTAATATTAATAACTCGTAGGTTTCTTTTATATTAGGGTTTTAAAAAATTAGAGGTGACTATAATAAGATTGTGATTAAGCTTCTACTAGTAATGTCGGCAAATTGATGTGTTATTACATTCTCATTATCTATCTTTTGAACATTGTCAACTAGACAGTTTGCACAAGAAATTAGTGGTATTTGAATTTTATTATGACATAGTTGTTTGAATTGTTACATCTTGACCACTGTGTTGTTCATTATAAAAATAAATGTATTTGTGACAAATTGAAAGTGATAGAAGGAATTATTCATAAAACCCATTTTATTACTTACTGATATTATAAATTTTATAACTGAAAAAAAATATTATAAAATTTATAGTTTTTTATCGTATCCCATTGAAATGTTTAAAAATAATACTAACATTTATGAAAATTTTAAATAAGGATGTTCATATGGATGTGGGGGTATATAAGGAGAAATATGATTAAGAACGAAGTTATACGGACAAGGTGGTAGTGGCCTTTGTGACAGACAAGATGAGAAAAGCGAGACTGAGATGGTGAATCAGATCTTTGGCTTTTCTACCCTGATCCTAGGCCTCCATATATATGTTCCCCAGTTATTTTTCGGCCTACTTTTACCTCTTCTAGCTCCAACTACAATCAACCTCTCACACCTCCTTACTGACGCATTCTCGCCTCTCCTCTTCACATGTACGAACCACCTCAACCTTGCTTCATTCATCTTGTCTGCCACTAATTTCACTCCCACCTTGTCCCGTATAACTTCGATCCTAATCATATCCCTTCTCATATACACACATCCATTTGAGCATCATCATCTCCGCTATCTTTATCTTCTGAACGTGGGCATTCTTGACTGACCAACATTCTGCATCATACAACAACGCTGGTCTAACCACCACTTGTAGAACTTTCCTTTAAACTTTGACGATACAACCTTATCGCATAGTACTCCGGATGCAAGTCTCTATTTCACTCACCCCGCTCTAATGGGACGAGTGACATCCTCGTCAATCTCCCCGTCTTCCTGGATTACAGACTCAAGATACTTGAAGTTTCCTCTCTTAAGTATGACTTGTTCCTCTATCTTCACTGTTACCTCCGTCTCACGCACAACACCACTGAACTTGCACTCTAGGTACTCCGTTTTAGTTCTTCTTAACCTAAAACCTTTAGACTCTAAGGACTTTCTCCAAACTTCTAGCCTATCATTAACCCAATCGCACGTCTCATCGGATTAAAATTATGTAATCTGCAAATAACATACACCACGGTAACTTCTCTTGAATATGTCGTGTCAATTCGTCTATCACTAAGACAAATAGAAACGGGCTAAGGACTGATCCCTGGTCCAACCCCATCATAACCGGTGAGAATAGTAATAAAATTCATATTTTGGTACATCTTTTCTTTTCAAAATGTTGATTTGCCCACGTATTGTTGAACAAAATTAAATACTTGTTGCGGGACAGTGAAAAACTCATATTCTATAAAATAATGTCTGCATTCAACGTATTTATAAACATGAGTGTGTATGTAAAACAAGATAGAAAAAGGGTCGTTGCACCTTATATATTCACCTTTGACTTATGTTAGAAAAAAAAGTGTAGGTAAATATTTATCGTGGAACAAGTGAAGCTGAAACATAAAATACAATATCATTAAGCACGTTTTATACTTATTACATAACATAAACGAAGAAGAGGAGAGCCTATATTTACTTTCTATTTGGGCTCGTAAAGCTATCGGCCCAAATATAATTCATTTTATTGGTTGGATTGCCCTTCAAACGCAATGCATATCTTTAGTATTTAATTTCCTCCATGCTGTTTTTTTATGAAAATATCCGGGTTTACTTTGCAAGACATAGTTTTTATAATATTTTTCTCTTCGAAAATTGAATTTTTGTCTCGTGCGGCATAAATTATGTAGAAATTAAGTTAATGCGGGATAATTTTATAGTATATTTTTAAAATTATGTTGAGTGCTGGAAATTATGTCTTATACGACATAGTTTGTGTGGATGTTATGATACGTTTGTTGAAAATTAACGCTAATATTCCCGCTGAAATATGAAATTATGCATTTTTCATATTATATTGAGTGTTGACAATTATGTCTTATCTGGCATAATTTGTGGATTGTGTATGATATATATGCCGAAGATAAACACTAATTATGCCGAACAAAATTTTAATTATATCGCTCCAAAAATACTAAAAGGTAAAAATAAAGAACTCAAATTTGATGGGCAAAAATTAAAGACCGCCCCAAAACTGGGGTATTTGTGCGAATGATCCAATATATATTCTCACGTATTGATAGCCCAATGGTGTTCAGGGTAAAAGCTGGGCTATACAGTTCTTATTTTTTGGGCGGATTGTCCTTCATATGGACTGATTTTTTAATTTTGTCCCTTAAATCGGTGATCTTTAATTTGTGTCCCTATTTTTTATTTAATGAAAATTTATGGGTTAGAATATTTTTATTCGCGCGTCTATAAAAAAGGAGATTTGGGTTTGAACCCAGCTTAGTATAAAAAAATATTCACAAGGCAAGATTTTCGCAAAAGTTATGCCTTAAGGCGTAACTTTTATAGTTCTAAGTTATGCCTTAAGGAATAACTTTTTTAGTTCTGAGTTCATACCCCAGTTTAGTTATAAAAAAATGCAAGACAATGCCTTAAGGCATAAGTTATGCCTCAGAACTTATGTATAACTTGTCCGAATTGACATAATTTGCTCTGAAACGTTGCCTTATGTTTTTTTTTTTAAAAAAATTGTTAGGGTTCGACTCCATAACTCAAAAGTATTTTCGTTCATTTTTAAGACAAAGGGAAAAAATTAAAGAACAATAATTTAAATGGCAAAAATTAAAGAACGATAATTTAAAGGTATTTCTGACGATTAGCTATTTTTGGAATTATACTGTAAAGTCTCAAATAATTTAAAAGAAAAACAAATAAACAAAAAAAATATAATAATAATAATAATAATAATAGAAAATGAAAATCTGCACGTCCAACTCCTTCCCCTTAACATTGCCCTCTACTCCTCATTTTAACTCCCTATTGTAACTTCCCACGTTCCAAAGATTTGTGTGCAGTTTGCACCTCTACATAAACACACACACGACACATAACACACACACTTACATTGTTATTTAAAATACAACAAAAGGTGACAAAACACAGAGAAACCAAAAGCAATCTGAAAGTGAAAAAAATATAGTTAAAGAGAGCAAGCAAGAGTCCAAAGTTGGGAAAATCATTCGTTGTACGAAGCAACTAAGGTGAGTTTTTCTCACTCAAAATTCTTAGTGAAATTCTGTAGTTTAAGTTCTATACATGTTAGAATGTAATTCGTGTGTTAAAAGAAAAATTATGAACTTAGATTTCTTAAACAACTAGTTCGGGACATGAACGTTACAAACTGTTTTTCGGACTTATACTTGTTTTAATTAGATAAAATTTTGTATGGATGTATATATTTCCGTTACGAATAAATCAAACTAAAGAATAGGTAAAATGGACTTACGGTTTAAGAGTTATCATAGTTTAAACTTTCTGCCACAGATTTGGACGAAATCTGGGGGCAAGTAGAATTACGAACTGTTTTTCCCGAGTTTCACTTGTTGGAATTAGACGAAATTTGGTATGGTTGTAAATCACTTTGTTACGAACATATTGAACTAAATAATAGGTAAAATGGACTTACGGTTTAAAAGTTATCGTATTTTAAAATTTCTGCGCCGGATCGGTTGAAAGTCCGTAAGGCAGAATATAAACTGATACAACTGTAATAATTGGTACCGAATATAGAAATATGTTTCAAACGAGAATTCTAGATTTACCTTTCCTCGTCAGTTTGACACCTTACGGGGATTTATCCGACATATGTATAAGAAGTTATGAATGTTTTAAGATTATGTATCGTTTTTATAATAATTCCGGTGAAACAGTTTTATTGGAGTTATTAAAAATGAAAAACTGAATATTTTGTTGGGAAATGTAAAAGTTTGTGCTGAATAAAAATTATAGATTACTCTGTCATCGACATTTTGAGACTTTACGGGGATAAATCCGACTTACGGGTTGAGAGTTGTAACCCATACAAGTGGGAAGGGCGGAATATTGAAAGAAGGAAATATTAATTGAGCTTTTTGAACATATAACATATACAAATACAAATACAAATAAATAAATGCATTTGTAAATGCATCGGATCGGGTTACACGCCGCAACAAATATGTAAACGCATTTGTAAATGCATCGGATCGGGTTGCACGCCGCAACAAATATGTAAATGCATCGGATCGGGTTGTACGCCACAACAAATATGTAAATGCATCGGATCGGGTTGCACGCCGCAACAAATATGTTAATGCATTTGTAAATGCATCAGATCGGGTTGTACGCCACAACAAATATATAAGTGCATTTGTAAATGCATCGGATCGGGTTGCACGCCACAACAAATGTATAAATACAAAGGAATACCTTAATATGTAACATGAGATAAAACATGTATGTTAAAAGCACGTCCTGAAACGAATTGAAAGAGAATATTATTGTGTGAATACTTGATTATGATACATTGAAAATGTTGAAGTTTGTTTCATAACATGATTATTGTGTCTTAATATGTTTGTACTAAAAATATTGTGAGATTACTTTGAATTATAGGGTGAGGTTCTCACTCAGTCCCGGATGGTAGGGCTGACTCTTTTATTTAACATATTCAGGAAAGCGTGATAGAGGAAAAGCTCCGCAACAGGGCTAGCGATCGTCCCGCAGCCTCTTTGACCCACCAATCCATTATTTCGGATTTGGTGAAAGTTATTCTCATAAAGTATGTTTAAAGAACTAGATTTCATTATCTCGGGGAATGTCCCACACAAGATTGTTCTTTGTAAGCTTTGAATTGCTTATTATTATATATATATTATTTCCGCACTTAAATACATGTTTAATCTAGGAAGAAAAGAAGTTAACGGTTCGCCTGAAAAATAAATAATTATCCAGGTGTCATCACGCCTTAAGAAAAGACTTAAGAAAAGTGGGAGCGTGATATATAGCTAATCATAAGATCATACCTAATCAATTTCAACACTTCCTGAAAGTAAATTATACCTAATCATCCCTTTCATTGAGCGCAGGCCAGATCCATAATATAATTTATGTTCCAGCCAAACTTAATTAGTACTTATGGCTCAAGAAACTTATACATGCGTTAAGATTTATATAAATATTGAAGTTCAAACTCAATAACTCAAATGATGCATTTCAAAATTATATATTCAAATTAAATATATATATATACTAGTCTCTACGACACACAGACATTCAGGCAATCAACATTAACTATGCTATTCCCCACAAGTGCATATTCATTTGTTAGTAAAGTGCCAACAATATTTCATAATGAATCAATTAGATAATACCGTAAAGAACAAATAATTTAATTTATCATCTATTTTAAGTAATAATTAAGATTTAAAGTGGTATAACAGCATCTCAACATTATGTTCATATGTCAATATAGATATTGTAGAGTTTGAAGGAGACGACGATAGGAAAAAAGTGAAAGAGGCGTATGAGATGAAGTGAAAAGGCAAAGTACTTTTAGTGAAAGTGAAAGTACACAACATAGGTTTTATCGATCGAGAATAGGGCTTCAGCTGAAATGGGCTTCAGTTGAAGTTGGGCTTTGCTGGACCTGGACTTGGACTGCTGGGTTTCGGTTGCTGCTGGACTATGTTGGACTGCTGCTGGGCTTCTCAATATTGGGCTTCTCAACCAGATGGTTTATTAAGTGGTTTTGGTCTGAATATAGGATTTTATTTGTAGGGTTTTAGTTTTAATAATTCAGTTAGGAATTAGTTACATAGTTTTAGTAATTCAATTCTAGTCCTTAGATATTTACATAGTAGGTCCCTAGTTCATGTATAAAGATAAATTATTTGTTATGAAGGATATACAGAAAATTCTCAAATCATCCTCTCCACAATTTGTCTCCATTATCACAAATTATTACATGGTATCAGAGCACATAAGCTCGATCTGACCATTGTTTATTTCTGTAATTATCAATCAGCAAAACCAAAATATCTCAATCAACACCAATCGCCGATCTGAACCTAGAACACCGAAAAGCAAGAAATTTATGATCATGGTCACCCGTATCACCTCAACAATGCAGATTCACCGGGAATGACACTAGTCAATAGTGTATTTGATGGTAGAGGATACCCGGGATGGAGGAGATCTATCCTCCTATCTCTATCAGCCAAGAAGAAGCTTGGTTTCATCAATGGATCTTGCAAACCACCTGATCTGGACACTGCAGAATATGAACAATGGTCTTGTGTTAATGACATGGTCATTACTTGGATCACAAATGCTTTAACAAAGGACATCGCTGATAGTGTAATACACTCTAACACAACAAAAGATCTATGGGACAGTCTAGAGCAGAGGTTTGGGAAGTCAAATGGTGCCAAGCTCTACCATCTACAAAAGGAAATAACAAGTTTAGTTCAAGGTAATGAAGATATTGCTAAGTATTTTACCAAATTCAAGAAATTATGGGATGAACTAGATACAATAAATGTCATTATAAGTTGTTCTTGTGTTTGTCTGTGTGTGGGAAAAACAAAACTAACAAAATCTCTACAAGATCAAAGACTGATTCAATTTCTGATGGGGCTAAATGATATTTACACACAAGTAAGGGGAAACATTCTGATGAAGAGTCCCTAGCCTAGTATGGACCTTGCATACTCATTGCTTTTGCAGGATGAGAATCAGAGAGAAGTATATGCACATTCCACATCTGATTCTGCATCCTTTTCGTCACTGAATTAAGTAAATGCCTCACGCTCGCCATTTTCTGAGTTTGCAGCATTCATAGCAACATGGAGTGGTAAACAGATTCAGAAATTTAAGAATCAGACATTCAGAGGAGGAAACACAACACAAAGACCTGTTAAACCACAACCAAGATTTAAAAATAGAAAGAAGTATAACCCCAATGTTAGCTGCACATATTGTGGGAAAACATGACACACACATGATGATTGCTATAGATTGCATGGATTCCCACCTGATTTTGAGTTTACTAACTCTAAGGATTATCAAGAAATAGTTAAAGGAAATGCAGCAGTAGCACTTGAGGAAATGGAAAGCATCAACAACAATTTGACACAACAATACACTAAAGAAGAAATAAAGGAAATTATGCATTTGTACAAACAGGAAAAACTGGGACAGTCAGGAAATTCAAGTATTAATGCAAATGCAGTGGCTGGTACTATTCTTAAATACTCTGGTTCAGTTTTTAGTAGTTTCAAATCTAGCACCTGGATAATTGATTCAGGAGCATCAGAACACATGTGTTCTAATCCCACCTCCTTCATGTTTCTCACTCCACTTCCTGTACCTTTGAGCATCAATTTACCTAATTCTTTCAAGGTAAATGTTACTCATACAGGAAGTATTCCTATTCTGCCAGGTCTCATTTTGGAAAATGTTCTTCATGTTCCAGAATTCAAGTTTAACTTATTATATGTGCATAAGTTATGTGTACAGATCAAAAAGTGTTTATTGCAGGACCATTCCATGAAGAGTCCTCAAGCTTTTGGTGAAATAAGAGAAGGATTATATCAATTGGAACCTACTAATCCTAAGTCTAGGTGTTTATTTAATGCAAATGTTCTTTCAATTCCAAAAGGAAGAAATTCCATTTCAGCATATGTCCCTGTTTCTGGACATGTTAAAGCTACTTCTGATGTAAAACTTTGGCATGTAAGATTGGGATATCTCCCATTTTCAGCAATGAAACATTTACATTTCCTTCATTGTGATTCTATTTCTGATTTTATTTGTGATGTGTGTCCTAAAGCTAAACAAACTAGGCTTCCATTTCCTGTAAGTAGTATCAAGACAAAAGGATTATTTGAACTCATTCACATTGATACATGGGGACCATACAAATCAAATACTTACAATGGTTTAAAATATTTCCTAACTATAGTGGATGATTTTAGTAGAGGAACTTGGACATTTCTGTTAAGTACCAAAAGTAATGTTTTTCCTCTTCTCAAGAATTTTCTTTCTATGGTTGAAAGACAGTTTAATTTGAAGGTGAAGATGATAAGATCTGATAATGCTCTTGAATTAGGAAAAAGAACACAAGAAGCAGCTTATCTTGCTTCATAAGGTATTATCCATCAAATGTCTTGTGTAGGGACCCCTCAACAAAATGGAATTGTTGAAAGAAAACACAGACATCTCTTAGATATTGCAAGAAGTCTGATGTTTCAATCCAACATCCTTGTTTCTTACTGAGGTGAGTGTATTTTAACAGCTACATACATTATAAACAGGTTGCCTTCCAGTGTTCTCAAAGGGAAAACTCCTTATGAAATCATTTTCCAACAACAGCCTGACTATTCTCACTTAAGGAATTTTGGATGTCTATGTTATGTATCTACTCTAACTCAGGGAAGGAGTAAGTTTGATCAAAGGGCAAAAGCTTGTGTGTTGATAGGATATCTGTCGCGCCCTTTTTCGGCCACGACTTTTTCTAACGAATCTTGCTTAATAAGAATGTTAGGAAATAAATAAATGTTAAAGGGTTTTAAAAGGGTGCTTAAATATTTAAAAGGGTTCGCGGAGTCGCCACCTAATTATTTTGGGTGAATTAGGACACCTAAATATTAACTAGTTTAAAGTCAACATTAACTCCATTTTAATGGTCTGCTAAACTTTAATGAGATTCTGGGTAAGGGTTCTTTATTATCCTAAAGGGAAGGGGTTTAGGCACCCTAAAGGATCCGCTAACTTGCGGTTGTCCGTTCAAACCTAGGGTTAATTATTATGCTAATATGTATTGAGAGTTATTTAAATAGGGCATAAAAGACTATGAGATTTGTTTGAAATATAAGAGCTAGTTTCAAAGAGGCAAATGTATTCCTGGGGTAAAGATGTATTCAAGTATTCCTTTACCTAAGAGGTATATGTTGCTTAGCATGATAATGTGAGAAAACATATCTATTATGTAACAGAAGTATTTATTATTCTTGGTATTAATAGGGATTTCCTCAAAGCAGTTTTAAAATCTCTCGACTAACCATATTTATTATGCCAGTGTAGAATATTAAGCGATTTATTATAGCTTATTAAACAAGGCGAGCCTAAAATAATTAACCTAAAGGGAATTGGCTTCTAAACTAGAGGTTCGAGGTTTAGATATTCTAATTATTCTATTAATTAATGTAGCGTTTAGACAAATAATTTACAATAAATAAATGAATAGAGGCGGGGTAAAAATAATAAGACGACTCGAGGAATGGCGAAGTCATTTCGCCTCTGGCTTAGAATTCCTGATGCGAAGATAAATGCATGTAGATGTGGGTCTTCGCGTTTGCCACAATGAGTCCCGCTATGAGACTCTTTGTTGCTCCGGTGTATTTCATGTAAAAAGAAGAAAAAGATAAGGATTAGTATATATTCCAAACTTTATTAAGAGGGAAATAGATAAAAAATGCTTGTTCAACCCAGCTTGGGGACTTAAGTATAAGCAGCGCAAAATAAACAGGGGGGCCAATCCGATCCAATTTCAAATTTTGAAGAGTGTAGAAAGACATGCCAAGATGCAAAGTAAAGTCAAATTCATTATACATCACCAGATGTGCACTTGAAATATATCATAACAATCTTATCCATGTTTTAAAGAGAATACTGCCCAATTATGGGCAAAATATTAATTGTTGCAGAACAAGCAACCAGTACAGAGAAATATAAACACATAGATGAGGCCTATGAATTTATATCCGAAATTATTTGATTCATAGCAAGCAATTCTGGGAGAAGGGAAGAAGAGCATGTTAACAGTATAGCTAGATTAGAATTATTTCAACAAAACAGACATGTTTAATCAGTTGTAAAAAAAATAGGCATGACCATATGAGCTAATTTTACGGATACTAAGAGGTATAGGTGATTAATCCTATAGTAATTCAAAAGAGGAAAATCTCTTAAACTTAGATATTAGAAAAGAGGGCCAAAGCCATAACAAACCAGAGATGTCTCTTCTAACCTATGCTTTTCCAGCACTTGGACAATAAAATAGGCATAAAGTACATGAATTGAAACTCAAATAAACTGGGAGTCGAGCTTACACAACTTACATAGACATGGACAGAGATGCTAAAGATTTCACGAGATAGAAATGATATGAAAAGATGCATACAAAAGTACCACGAGTAAGGCTTAACAAGTTTTAAATGTTGATGTAGATGACATACATGTTAGCTAAAAGGTCATATATCACAAAGTGGGCTCCTAGACGATCCCTAAATCATTGTATCAATTTAAACAAGAACATACACCCGTCAAAGCTTCAAATTAGGACACTTGACATCTGATTTGCCTAGCAGGACATTCACCCTTTTCACGTTTCTGGATCTAAATCATATTTTTTTTTGTTAAACTAAGAAGCATCTAATAAACAGGGAACTCTGTGGTGATTAACCAAGCACCTACAGACCTAGGTAAATTAACGCAGGTCAATCCGACATTACACTTAGAGCATTAACAGAAACAGTAATAATACAACGAGTTTAGTTAAACACGAGCAGTCCACATAAAACACATAAAGCACGTAAAACAGAGGAATAAACTAGCGTCGAGAGGAAGTCGAGTTTACCTTCTCCGCAAATAACCGAGACAACTTATCAAGTCGCCGATACACTCGGCGGATTTTGCGATGCGATTGAAAGTGGTAGGTTTTTGTGCGATTTACGGACTAGTATTTAAAAGGGCTTTGACTTATTCTTACTCCAAGCTACTAATTTCAATGCCGAATCCTAACTCGAGGTTGAAGGCTAATAAATGCGTGTAAGAAAAATGTTTCGATCGTTGTTTGAAGATGCGAATCGACGCCATTCCTTTTGGATGTTTCTCCCCTGGATACTTAATGGGATTCCTATGCCGCGGAGAAACTAATTGCTAAACGATCGCTTCTCTCGCTTATTCCCGATCGCTCTCGCCTTCGCTCGCTTTTTGCATGCGCTTATATAGCCATCCTTGGGTTCTAATGTTGGTAGGCAATTAGGGCTGAGACTTGTGCTTGATTCGACGAGATTTGTACTAATTTCGTGTGATTTGAATAGATTATGATAAGTTGAGATTTTCGGAAGATCTGGTTTTGGTTATGGTAAGAATACGTTGGCTGGGTGCATGGGTAAAGGGAAAGCCCGGATTCTCCGGCGAGAAATCCGGGCGTGGCGGCGATGGGGAGGTGTGAGGTCTTTGCGCTACTTAGGTTTTTGTGGTTCTTCTTTTTGTGGCTTTCAGTGGATGAGGGTAAGACCAAATGAAAAGGCAAAGTGGTCACGCCTATAAGGTCATGGGAACAACAAAAAAAATGAATCAATGATAAGGGAGAAATGGGTCGTGTGGGTATAGGGGAAGAAATGGGTCATTGGGCGTGTGGGATGCGGGTATTATTTAGGTAGGGTAGTTAGTATTAGGGGTATTAGTTAATTAATTGAGTAGAGTTTTTAAGTGTTTAATTATTAGGCTTTTAATTAGTGGTAAATTATTTAAATAGGTATTAGTTTTAGGTATTTAATTGTTAATTAGTAGTGAATTAAATTAATAAATTGTGCTTAAATTATTTAGGTGCTTTATTAATCTAATTCTTATAAATTTAAATTATTATCATACTAAATGCGGGTGTGCTATTTTAATTAATGCGATGTCGTTATAAAATTGAGTTATTTAAATGCTACATGCAGATAGGACTTCTTAATTCTTTTATGAATGCTATTATTAAAACGCGTATGTTAGATTATTATTTTTCGTATTTATTGTTTATTTATGCCTGTATTAATGTTTTATTGCTGCATTTTATTATTTAAGAATTATTGAAAATTAGTGTAATTTTATAGTTAATGATTGGACGGGAGGGTCAAAATTGGGGTGTCAACAATATCCTCTAACTCAAAAAGGATACAAATTATTAGAACTAGATACCAAGAAAATTGTGATATCTAGGGATGTAAAATTTCATGAGAATCAGTATCCTTTTGCTGTTTCCACTGCCTCCAAAATGTCAATTTCCTCAGATCCATCATCCCATATTTTTCTGGACACCACTCATTCACCATTAGATATAATTACCCCTAATGTTACACATGATCAGTCTATTCCTAGTTCATCCCCTCATTTGACAAATACATCTAATCATATCACACTTGATAATTCTGATCCTATTACATATCTTGTGTCTCCTCCTACCTCTCCTGGCCCAGTACATACAGTTGACACTCCACTTCAACCAGAACCAAGAAGGTCCGACAGATCAAACAAATGGATTCTTCCTTCTCATCTCAATGACTACTTCTGTAATACTATTTTTCTTAGTAGTGTTACAGAATCCTGCTTTGTTGCTCTCACTACACCCACCATTCTGTCTTTTCATGCTCTTTCTCAGCCAAGTCAAATAATTCTGGACAGTGTCTCTACAATCACAGAACCTACAACTTTTAAACAGGCATGTCATCATCCTGGATGGATAAAGGCCATGGAAGATGAAATAGAAGCACTGCAAGCCAATCACACTTGGGATTTAGTCTCTTTACCCCCAGGAAGAAAGGTTCTTCCTTGTAAATGGGTCTACAAAGTAAAACAACATGCTGATGGATCTATAGAAAGGTTAAAGGCTCGCCTAGTCATAAGAGGGGATATACAGACTGAAGGAGTTGAATTCAATGAAACTTTTTCCCCAGTAGTTAAAATGACTACAATCAGATGTTTGCTGGCTATTGCAGTAAAGAAAGGTTGGGATATTTCTCAATTTGATGTCAACATTGCATTTTTGCAATGCGATTTTCAAGAGGAAGTATATATGAAATTTCCTTATGGGTTAGACCCACCTAATCCTGATTCGGTTTGCAGGCTTAGAAAGTCTCTCTATGGTTTAAAACAAGCCTCTAGGCAATGGTATGCCAAGCTTGCTGGAGCCTTAACTTTTAAAGGATATACAGCCTCACTAAATGACTACTCTATTTTCTTTAAACATACAGGGTCTTTGATTTCTATGGTCGCAGTATATGTTGATGATATACTTATTACTGGCAATGATCATCAAGAAATTGAGGGCCTTAAGGTTTTTCTTCATTCAGAATTCAAGATTAAGGACTTAGGTCTAATTCACTATTTCTTGTGTATGGAAATATTAAGAGAAGACCATGGTCTGATCATCAGTCAAAGAAAGTATACTTTGAATCTCCTAGCTGAATTTGATGTTTCTCACCTTGCCTCTGTCTCTTCGCCAATGGATCCATCAGCAAAACTATCTGCAACAATGGGAGATATATTATCAAATCCTACTATCTATAGACATCTTGTTGGAAAATTAAATTATTTGACTCATACATGACCAGATTTAACTTTTGTTGTTTTGACATTGAGTCAATTTATGCAAACACCTATTGTGAATCATTTTAATGCTGGATTACTGATCGGTGTATTTTATATACACTTTTTGAGTCATTTTTAGTTAGTATTTTACTCATTTTATTTATGTTTAGTACAGTATTAGGGTCGTTTTCCTTTCTTTTGTGTCACAGCGGTCAAAAATGGAGAAATGACGAAAAGGAGATGAAATGAGCATAAAAGAGATGAAATTGCACACAAAAGGGCCAAGAAATGAAGTCTAAGAAGTTCCGGGAATTATAGAGAAAATCGACAAGTCGGACGAGAAAAGACGACAAAACGGAAATTCGCCAGAAAAATGTCACCGGCCATGCACGGAAGCAGCAGCGCGCCCAAAGTGCTGAAAGTCCCAAGAGTCGCTGAATTTCAAATGCGCCAGTCGTCATGGCGCCGACGCGGAATTGTGAAGTTGGGCGAATTTGACATGTTTGAGAATCCTAAAGGGATAACTTTTCCTTCAAAAGGGATAATTTTTCATACCTAAAGAAAAACCTTTTCCTACCTAAAAACCCTTACCTAAAAGGATTCTAATAACTTTTCCTTTCCTACATAAATCCTTAACCCTTCACCTAAAGGATTCTTTGGCTATAAATACTCTACATCATTAGAAGAATTATTCATTCTCCATTCGACCATTCACCATTCTACATCCATCCTTCCACCAATCCATCTTGTAAATATTCCACAACACAACCCTCGATGCTTGGCTCGAGACTCATTCTTAGTAATTTTCTTTTCTTTTTCTTTACTTTATTTCAGTTTTGTATGATGAACATGGAATTAGTTCTTGTCATATTCATGGCTAGGAACTAATTTTCTTATAGGGCTTTCTATGTTGAATTCTTGAACCTTATGTTATAAAGTAATGCATGCTTATGGTTATTATTCTTATTGAGAGATCTATCCAATAATTGAGTTGAATTCTTGGTAGCTAATTGACAACTAGTTATCACTATATGATTTCTAATCAGATTCTGAAAAGGAGGGATTGTGAATATGCTGTAAGTTGGGTAGACGGTCTTGAATTGGGGATGAAAATACCTCAATTAGATTTGTAGCATTGATGAGAGGCTTAACAACCCTAATTTTGCGCATTGTGCGTGACGGTCAACTAGGTTTTTGTGCTTAATCCTCCTATAGAGTTACCCTTATCGAAAGTTAGGTAAGGAACAATCTCGGGGTTGAGTGTTTATATAACTTAACGGAGTATAAAACGATTTCGTAAACCTGCTTTCTCCAAAAGAAAAACACCATAAGTAATGCATTAACAAGTAACATAAGCGGATAGTAAGGATACATAGAAGCCCTATTCTCATCACATCTGAAGTAATTCTTTACATTTAAATAGCTTTTGAAATTCTTAGTTATAAACAACCAGTCAAGTATTAATTCGCCAAATAGATACTATAAAATAGATAGTTGGTACTTGAACCCTAATCCTAGAGGACGATATTCGGTCTTATCTAAGACTATACTACTTGATACGATAACGTGCACTTGCGTTTAAAGTGTGTGCATATTACGTGCATCAATTACGAGTGTTACGTTACCTTACGAAATATCCCTGTCATGGACTTCTTCTCAATGCTTCGCCAAGTTTCTCTTTGTCTGCCTTCTGTGATGCGGATTGGGCAACTTGTCGTGATAGTCGTCGCTCACGCTGGTTTCTTCATCGGGTGGTTCACCTATATTTGGAAGTCCAAGAAACAAGTTTCGCTCCTTATCCTCCGCCGAGGTGAATACCGCCCACGAGGCGATTGTATGAGTTAACGTGGTTGACTCGTTTGCTTTCAGATATATCGATTTCCTCTGCGATTCCGTGTCAGACATTCGACAAAGAAAGCGCCATCGACATCGCCAAATCCCGTCTTTCATGAAAGAACGAAACATGTTGAGCTCGATTGCCATTTTGTTCGGCAACAGTACCTTTCCGGTTTGATTTCTCTTTCATTTATCCCATCCAAAGACCAACTTGCTGATATTTTCACAAAATCCCTATCTGGGCCTTCACATCATCATCTTCTCCGCAAGCTGGGGGTCACTACGTTCCCCTCCAGCTTAAAGGGGGGTGTAGAGTTTGAAGGAGATGACGATAGGAGAAAAGTGAAAGAGGCGAAGTGAAAGAGGCGTAGGAGATGAAGTGAAAAGGCAAAGTACTTTTAGTGAAAGTGAAAGTACACAACATAGATTTTATCGATCGAGAATAGGGCTTCAGGCCCGGATTGATCCGGAACCGGACCGGTTGACCCGGTAGTTTAACCGGACCGGCCGGGCCGTAAGCATGGGTTGGGGTTGGATCGCCTGACCCAACCCGCACGTTATAAAAACCCGAAGGCCGGACCTAGTTAGGCGTGAAAAAAGTTCCATTCTGACCAGTAACAAAAATATATATATATATATTGCCCAAACGATATTGTTATCGTTGGGCATGGGAGGGGCGCTGGTAGATCTGATCGGATCCCGGACACGCGAGGGGCCTGAAGCGGGGGCCTCGCTAGCGGCCATTCGACAATTGGCTTTTTTTTTTTTTTTTTTGTTTATTTATTTTTTTTAATTACATTTTTACCCTTTAAAAATCTATAAATTCTCTACATTTTTTTCATTTTTATCACACAACATTTCTCTCAATTCTCTTATTCTCAATTTCTCATACTCTCTTAATCATCTTTATTATCAATTTTCAAGTTATTATTATTATTAGTTTTCAAATTCAAAGTAGCAAGACGCAAGACTTCGAGCTTCGAGTTTCAATTGAATCCCGAAGTTTGGTACACTCGTTTCATTCTCTAATTATTTTATTAAATTGTCATATTTATTTGTTGATTATTTAAATATTTTATAATGTCTTTACTAAGGGGAATTGCGTCGGATCGTACAGTAAATCTAGTTCAAGGGGTAAAAAATATGTAGATTCTTCATCATCTAATCAAAATATAGATTATGATCAAATGCAAGAAGATTTTGGAATAGAAGATAATAAATATGATAACGTTCAATTAGATGTGTTGACACCCAATTTTGACCCTCCCGTCCAGCCATTAACCATAAAATTACACTAATTTTGTAAAATATCTTTTAGGATTTTTTATAATAAAATACAACAATAAAACATTAAATACAGGCATAAATAATTAATTTAATAATGGCATCGCGTCTTACGTAAAGTTTTAAACACTTAGAATCCCGCGCCCGCATTAACTAACTTTAAGCTTTGTCGTAATCCTTAAATAATTAATAAATGCATAAAATAAATAATTTAGCGATAACGTCGTGTCAAGTAGCATATCCGCATTGTAATCAATTTTAATCTAATACATGCATTTAATAGCGTCACATTTATAAAAAAAGGGGCTTTAAATAAATCTTAAATATCATACTTGCATTTAGCATTTAAATAATTTAATCTAAACTCAATGCAATTTTAATCTAACCTCGCAATAATGCATAACAATAAGATTTTAAATAATAGCGACGCGGTCTAAAGTATTGAGCATTAATTAAATAGCACGCCCGCATTTATTTATTATAACAATTAGATTAATGAAGCACCTAATTATTTTAATCACATTTGTTAATTTAAGTTATCACTAATTAATTAATACACTTGCCTAGAATTAATTAGCTAATTAATTAACTAGCCTAAAAACTAATTAAACTCCTAGATTTTAATACTACCCTAATCTAATACCCTAGTTAAATAATACCCATTAAACTAACTTGACCCAATCCCTTAAACCCGGGCCCAATCCCTTTATTTCCCGCAGCCTTCGTCAATAGCCCGTAAATCAACGACCAACCATTCTTCACTCGTTATCCTCTCCTCGTAACAAAGGCTAAGGAACCCTAGCGACCATTCACACCCACCATGCGCATACACCCTCCCTTCACTGCGAATCTCGTGATTTTCAGGGTGGAAAATCCGGCATAACTAAACCAAATCCTTCAAAAATCGTTTACATTACCCTAACCAAATCACAAAGATCTCGCCCAAATCTCTACAAAATCAAACGAATCTACCCAAATCAGAAGACCATAAGAAACCTGTGGAATCAGTACCAAAGACCACACCAAATCGACCTAAAATCAAAACTTGCCTTAATCAGATATTAACCAAAATCGAAACCCATTTGGAGGCTATAAATTGAGCATTTTCAGACATGCAAGGGGGCAAGAACACAGAGCGGAGTGGAGTGCAGTAGGTCAGAAGGGAAAGCGCAGTTGGAGAACACACATAGCATCGATGGGACACCCTCGCCAGCATCGAGCGGCTTAGCATCCGCACTTTAGCATCGCAAGAATAGGAGGTTCGAATCCCCTCCTTTTTAGTTCCAGCAAAGAAACCAACAAATAAACCTTGCCTTTCTATTCGCATGAGCGAAACCCGTCGAGTGTACCTACGACTTGATACGCTGCCTCGGTTCGCCGCCGGAGAAGGTAATAGTTTACCCTCATAGCCTTAGATTTCGCTTAACATTAATATGCATAGTATGTGTTTTGAATTGGCTGTTAAGTGTGTGTGTTACGTCGATGTCAGTGACTGTTTAGGTTCATTAAGTCAATTTCAAACGTGTATTCATCGATTGAAATCTGAAAGCGAGCCACCTTAAAGCTTAACAAATGGGGCTTATTCGTAGTGAAAATGTTGTGCTAAAATTAGGCAGTTGATACTTTGTGGGTCTGTTTTTCAACTAATCTATGTATGTTCTTGTTCAACTAAGTCATTAGTTAGGTTCGCATCAAACGCAATACTGTTCAGAATGTTTCAATCAATACCTCAGGCTATTTTCATTTAAAGCATTACTCTCGAACATGTTCAGTTGTGGTTTCGTATCATGTATAGGTGTTTATTATATTGATGGCAGCATTGGTTCATAACCGCTTCCGATTTCTTAAATGATTACTCGCCTACCCGACGATCATGTCTGCGATATCATGTAACCTCTTTTGAATCATTGTTAGTTTCTTATGGCCATGTGTGTGATTAATTAAGAAAGTGCATATCTTATTAGCTTAAACTTAAAATGTCACATGCTAAGTTTAGATGTTCAGTCTAGATGAACATAGGACTAGTTTGTTATTTTCTTCATGATAAGAACAAGGATAAAAATGATTAATTACCCAAATGCTTTTGTATAACAAATTCATCCATTGAAAATTAGACCAGTAGCGTATCGGTTATCTGCGTTCTAGTCCCTATATGGTATGAACCCCGTATGTAAATACTCTTGTGTCATTAGAGAGCAGCCCATTCTTATCAATAACTCATGGGATAACACCAACCTAGATAGATTAGGGACGCATGACCGATCTTTGTTAAGTGTTTGCCTCATTTGCCTTCTTTCCTCCTAAATCGCATACATCAAGGTGATAAATAGAATCGGGATATAAGAGAATTTGAGACCATGATCGTATGTAGTGTGCTCGATATTGTTGGCTTGTTAGAACCCGAATATGGTTAAGGGCATTGGTTACGTCAATACACTGATATACGTGCCCAATTTGGGTATACTTTGTATATTTCAATATGTCTTGCAAATTAGATGTCATGAAACACTGATTTAGTGGTCTATTTATGAGATTCAAACTTATATGTTAGCCTAAGTCATGTGTGCATACCGAAACTTCACAGAGATCTGAAAACAGAACCTCCCCATATTGGACTGTTTCCTTTCCATCTCTGCCTACATCTTATATCTGACTAGTATACTCACAACATATGTGAGCATTTGCTGCAGTAGGTATACTGTAACTGTGTCATGTTTGTCTTAAAACTGGTTAGTAAACAAGTATGCGTATCTAAGTGCTAAATGTCGGGAAGTCCTGGCAGCTATTTTGGATCCCGTCATTGAGTCGCTGAATGATGCCTACATTAACATATTGCATTATCTATATCACGTCGTGCTATATCCTCGCTTTCTGACGCCGTTGAAGCTCATGTGTAGGATTAATCGTCTTTCTTTGAAATCGAAAATGTTACGCTTGGGCTTATTCTGTCTCGCTTCATCGCCACGCCATCGCTTACATCCGATAAAGGTACATCATATTTAAGCACTTACCGCAGCAGATCTGCGCAGCATACTATATGTATTTTGGGTGTATACTTGATCGTTTCTCAACGATCACTATCATGCGTGTACTATTAATTTAGCCTCGCTATCGGGGTCCACAAAGCCCGCCTTGTATGATAATCTTATGTGGAAAACGAAGCTTTAAAATGTCTATGGACACATTTTACTATGAAAATGATAAATGACAAGGTGACATAACTTATAATCACTGGGTACGTTTAAGTCGCTGCATACTTATATTTGTTTCATACTCAGTAAAGATGAGCATGTCTCTTGGCTACTATTCTGCTTATATGATTACGTGATTGGCATGAGATAAGCAAATTTTGAAATTCTATATTAGCATGTTGATGGGTGGATCAAGGGACTTAGGATCCGATATACCCCGAAATGAAAAGAAAAACATATGTATGAAATTACAATAACTTTGGTTCCCTGCTGTGTTCATAAACTGGTTCTGTGCTTCTTAGGTTCGATTATACTTGACTTAAAATCGTGAAACATGACCCCCCTGATTTAATACAATTGCTTCGGCTCTTTGCGTGTTACTGAGGGCTACATATTTGTTTCTTACTCCAGTCTCACACATAAGCATTTAAATAACATCAAAAGGGACTCATTTTGTTTCATCCTCTCAAGAAGATTAGAAATTCTTAAAATGTTGGGCCTGCAGGGTTTTATCCTATATGTACACTGAGACTCAGTTTAGTTATCAGATTATTATAGGGGTTCGCTCACCGCCCATGTGCAGCGACTTATATGCTAACTTATATGTTAATGCTTATTTATTATGTGGCCAAGTTTAGAACATATACTAATCCTTATCTTTCTTGTTTTACATGGCACGCACCGGAGCAAAATAAAGAGTCTCACGGCGAGACTCATCGCAAGTCATTTCAAATGGCAACCCGCACCCGCATTTGCATTCCCGCTTCAGAAATTCCTAAGACAAAATAGGATAAGACGACGTCGCCGCACATCTTGGAAGCTGCGATCATATCCACCTTCTATATTATTTGTTTGAAATTTGTTGCCTAATTATTTAATTTTGTAATTAATAGAATACTTAGAATAGTCAAACCTTGAATCAATAAATAGAAATTAATTTAATTTTGCTTCCCTTAAGTTAATTACTTTAGGCACGCCATACATTGTTTAGCATTTATAATAAACCACTCAATAATCTTAACTTGCATAATTAATCATATGTAGCTATGATATTATTTTCAAGATTCCTAACCCATTTGCTATAACATCCATATAGAAATCTTATTTTTATATACTAAGAAACCCCCTCAAGCATGTGATATACTAATCTAAGCAGGCAAATGTACACATTTAGTCAATTAATCTATTTTTTTTGCATTACATATTTTTAATACAAATAATATAAAGCATGCTTTAAACTTTACATGTGTTTTATAGCACTAATCTTATTAATCTTTGACTAAAAAAATACTTTCTATTAAATATCTTTCAAACATGCATTTTTTAGCATAAATAATTAACCCTAGGTTTGAACGGACAATCATAGTTAGCGGATCCTTTAGGATGCCTAACCCCTTCCCTTTAGGATAATAAAGAACCCTTACCCCGGAATCTCACTAAGTTTAGTAGACCATAAATGGAGTTAATGTTTTACTTCAAACTAGTTAAACATTTAGGTGTCCTAATTCACCCAATTAATTAGGTGGCGACTCCGCGAACCCTTAGCATTCTAGCAACCCTTTAGCATTTTTCTTTTTCTTTTAGCACCCTTTTAAACTTTAGCATCTTTCGCACTTTTATCCCCTTTTGCAATTTTAGCATTCTTTTAAAACATTATTAGCAATTCATTTTAGCACTTTTAATACTTTTAAGCCTTTTAAGCTTTTTATTATTTATTTATTTTCTAACATTTTATTTAAGCAGGAGTTTAGAAAATAAAGCCGCGGCCGGAAAAGGGCGCGACAGAAATGGCGACTCTGCTGGGGATATTTAGGTTCTTAACCATAACAGACCTAGGGTTATTATTTGACATTGCTTTTTTGCATTAAATTTTGCGTGCTGTATTTTGTTTATTTTATTGCTACATGCTTTACTGCTTTCCTTAAACTGGCATTCCGCTCATATTCCTTCCACTCTGGAAAATTCACACAAACACACACTACATGCGAGGTGCGCTGGGTGCATCAGCAAAATTCTTTCTTCAAAATCCAAATTTAGGAGAGTTGGTAACATACGTGGAGTGCCCGGTCTAACCGGTGGCCGCGTAGCCTTCTCACTCGAGTTGTCGCTCGGAACTCAAGCGTAAAAGCCAAATCTTAGAAACTTAAGATAGAGCTATACCAATTCTTATTTTAGGGCACGATGCATTTACCTTAGGTGGGTCGGCCCTCGCATCGACACCACAATTAGAAGACACCAAACTTGTCGACGCTTCTCAACCCAACGACCAACCAAAGATATTACGTAACGTGGCAATGACAGACAAATCCAAACCCAATCATAACATGTCAAATTGGGAAAAAGTGCCGTCATTTGGTCGCCATTTCCAACAAAGGCATTATAGTTGACGACTTGGACAAATCTATCATGGCCTCGCATACGTGACGCTTAGGCCTACCTTTGGCATAAAGAGGTCCCCTTGCATGTTAGGAAACGCTTGAACGTGCATGTGCAATATATCCGCTACATACCGCAAATTACGTGCTTTATGCTAACACCGCTTGTTGCATTTTTAGAAAGATTTATCATCTCCCCAAAGGTCGAGTTGTATTTGACTTAGCAATGGCAGAGCATCAATCTTTCACAAGATCAAAGGCACGGTCCAGCGCCATGACCGATTCAAGTACATCTGAGCGAAGCAGTGAACTGTCTTCGTTCCTATAGCAAAGCATGGTCTCGTAAAAGAAGAAAGATGACACCTTTTCAAAACTCTGACTATGTAGAAAACTGCATAGGATTGCAAGTCCAAACAGGCCAGGCACGCAGATGTCAAGGGACAATGCGGCAAAGTCAAATATGAATCGACCCCCCCCAAAAACTCACACATTTTCTTTGAGCGCAGATCTTTTCATATTAACAGAAGCAGAAAGTGCAATAGCCGAAATGGAAAATACTAAAGGTTTCTTCAGATAGCGTATAAAGAAAAGCAACAAAGGCAGAGGATGACAACAATCCAAAGTCCGCATCAGAAGCAGCAGCAGCAGAAAGGGGCATCAACAATCGGCAATCAAAGTTCAGAGTTCCGCAACAAAACCTAGCGCATCAACTAAGGCACAAAGTCAAATTGGCAACCAATGCATCACACCCAACAGAGGCATCATGACAATTCGTCAGTGGCAGCATTTAGCATGTCCATGCAAGGACGACATCTCAGTATTCATCTGGCGTAGCAGGGACAACATCTCTACCCATAAAATTGCACTTCTCGTATGTGTTTACCATTTCATTTAAACAGGTATACACTAATGTTTTCTCAAGCTTGCAGGAGCATCTATCCTATAGGAGCAGCAGCAGCACGTCCAGGCAACGACGTTATCAGCATTATGTCCAGGCGACGACATATATCCGACTGGCCATTACCAAAATCGACATCTTTAAGGACTTCGCCACGAAAGGACACCGACAAATATGATTCCATACGCCGAGGACGGAGGCACCACAATCAACATTCGTAATTCAAAAGTCCGCAATAAGTTATAGCGCATCGCCTCTGCCTGTAGTCAAATTGCAACTCATGCGGTACAAACGCACAACAAAGACATCATGACAATCCACACGGTTCACGAACGATCACAACAAAGGCATCATGACAATTCGTCAGTGGCAACATTTAGCATGTCCGCCCAAGGACAACATCTCAGCATTCACAACACCCCACATATCATACAGGGAAGACATCCTTGTTCACATAATTGCCGTTCTCATATATATTTATCATTTTGTTTAAACAGTATACACTAACGCTTTCAAGCTTAGTTCGCGAGCATTTATTCTACGAGCAAAGAAGAACATCGCCTACGCAACGACGCCAAAGAAGAACACGCCCAGTAACGACGCCATCAAGATTGCCTACACAACGACGCCAAAGAACATTATGTCCAGTAACGACATCATCAAGATTGCTTCACGCAACGACGCCAGCAAAGAATATCGCCCAGTAACGACGCCATCAAGATTGCCTACACAACGACGCCAAAGAACATTATGTCCAGTAACGACATCATCGCGATTGGTTTACGCAACGACGCCAAAGAAGAACACGCCCAGTAACGACGCGACGCGATTATGTCAAGGCAACGACATCATCGCGATTGGTTTACGCAACGACGCCAAGAAAGAACACGCCCAGTAACGACGCCATCGCGATTAAGGTTTACACAACGACGCCAAAGAACATTATGTCCAGTGCAACGACATCATCGCGATTAAGGTTTACGCAACGACGCCAAAGAAGAACACGCCCAGTAACGACGCATCGCGATTATGTCAAGGCAACGACATCATCAAGATTGCCTACGCAACGACGCCAAAGAAGAACACGCCCAGTAACGACGCTATCAAGATTGCGTTTACACAACGACGCCAAAGAACATTATGTCCAGTAACGACATCATCAAGATTGCGTTTACGCAACGACGCCAAAGAAAGAACACGCCCAGTGCAACGACGCGACGCGATTATGTCAAGGCAACGACATCATCAAGATTGCGTTTACGCAACGACGCCAAAGAAGAACACGCCCAGTAACGACGCTATCAAGATTGCGTTTACACAACGACGCCAAAGAACATTATGTCCAGTAACGACATCATCATCAAGGCTTCACGCAACGACGCCAAAGAAGAACACGCCCGTGCAACGACGCGACGATTATGTCAAGGCAACGACGCCATCAAGATTGCGCCTCACGCAACGACGCTTCAAAGAATACGCCCAGTAACGACGATTCAAAGATCGTGTCCAGCAACGACGCCATCAAAGATATCACATCCGCACAGTGGACGATTTTTCTTTTCTCAAAATTGCGCTTTTTCCCATTCACGCTTTGTTATTCGCCTTAGCGCTTATGCACTACCTCTTTCGAGCTTTAGTCCAGGGCGCTGCAGCAAAGCGACAACGATCCGCATTCACAATCGCAACACGCCCGCAAGCGGCGAAATCACAACATTTGCAAAGATCGCATCAACACAAAGCAGGCATCATATTTTTGCAGATAACCTTTTCTACTCACGCTTGCATTACTTTAAAATTATGATCATCATTTTGCCTTAACAGCATGCACTAACCGCTTGTTCAAGTCTTAGTACGCAGAGCAGGAGCACAACGTGGATTTTCTCAAATAACCGGCAATCTGGGGGCCAACCTTCCCAACGACAAGCGTAGCCGCCCTGCCGCCTGGCCCACTCGCCCACATCACCATAGAACCCAAAGACCACAAGCCATAGCAAGACACCCTGTGTTCGCCGCTTATATTCTTTTACTTTTTAGACCATAGCCCAAAGGTCATCATAACTCGACATCGACATCTTTAAGCCCGCATTAGCCGCTTGGTGTTTTGACCACGGTAGCCCAGTTGTCGCCATAACTCGACATCGACGCTTTTAAGTCCACGTTAGCCCGCTGGTGTTTAGACCATGGTATCCCAGTGTCGCCATAACTAGACATCGACAGCTTTTTGATTTTTCATACGCCTTTGTCTACCGCCAAAGATTTTTGCAATTCAAGATCGAGACAAAATTGGCATGAGTCAACGCTTTGTCTCAAGATTCTTCCATCATCTCCATACAAAGAGGACATCCGCTGACACCCAATTTTGACCTCCCGCCCACCATTAACCATAAAATTACACTAATTTTGTAAAATATCTTTAGGATTTTTATAATAAAATACAACAATAAAACATTAAATACAGTGCATAAATAATTAATTTAATAATGGCATCGCGCCTTACGAAAGTTTTAAACACTTAGAATCCCGCGCCCGCATTAACTAACTTTAAGCTTTGTCGTAATCCTTAAATAATTAATAAATGCATAAAATAAATAATGTAGCGATAACGTCGTGTCAAGTAGCATATCCGCATTGTAATCAATTTTAATCTAATACATGCATTTAATAGCGCCGCATTTATAAAAAGGGCTTTAAATAAATCTTAAATATCATACTTGCATTTAGCATTTAAATAATTTAATCTAAACTCAATGCAATTTTAATCTAACTCGCAATAATGCATAACAATAAGATTTTAAATAATAGCGCCATTCAAAGTATTGAGCATTAATTAAATAGCACGCCAAGATTTATTTATTATAACAATTAGATTAATGAAGCACCTAATTATATTAATCACATTTGTTACTTTAAGTTATCACTAATTAATTAATACACTTGCCTAGAATTAATTAGCTAATTAATTAACTAGCCTAAAAACTAATTAAACTCCTAGATTTTAATACTACCCTAATCTAATACCCTAGTTAAATAATACCCATTAAACTAACCCAGCCCACTCCCTTCAACCCGCGGGCCCAATCCCTGTATTTCCCGCAGCCTTTCACAATAGCCCGTAAATCAACGCATCAACCACTCTTCACTCGTTATCCTCTCCTCGTAACAAAGGCTAAGGAACCCTAGCAGCCATTCACACCCACCATCGCCGCATACACCCTCCCTTCACTGCTGAATCTCACGGATTTTCAGGGTGGAAAATCCTGCATAACTAAACCAAATCCTTCAAAAATCGTTTACATTACCCTAACCAAATCACAAAGATCTCGCCCAAATCTCTACAAAATCAAACGAATCTACCCAAATCAGAAGACCATAAGAAACCTGTGGAATCAGTACCAAAGACCACACCAAATCGACCTAAAATCAAAACTTGCCTTAATCAGATATTAACCAAAATCGAAACCCATTTGAGGCTATAAATTGAGCATTTTCGCATACGCAAGGGGGCAAGAACACGAGCGGAGTGGAGTGCAGAGTCGAAGGGAAAGCGCATTGAGAACACACATAGCATCGATGGGACACCCTCGCCAGAGATGGCGGGCTTAGCATCCGCACTTAGCATCGCAAGAATAGGAGGTTCGAATCCCCTTCTTTTAGTTCCAAAGAAAGAAACCAACAAATAAACCTTGCCTTTCTATTCGCATCGCCCGAAACCCGCCGAGTGTACTCTACGACTTGATACGCCGCCTCGGTTCACGCGGAGAAGGTAATAGTTTACCCTCATAGCCTTAGATTTCGCTAACATTAATACGCATAGTATGTGTTTTGAATCGGGTTAAGTGTGTGTGTTACGCCGATGTCGATGATCGCTTAGGTTCATTAAGTCAATTTCTGAACCTGTGTATTCTGTCCAGTTGAAATCTGAGCAGGCCAGCCTTAAAGCTTAACAAATGGGGGCTTATTCGTAGTGAAAATGTTGTGCTAAAATTAGGCAGTTGATACTTTGTGGGTCTGTTTTTCAACTAATCTATGTATGTTCTTGTTCAACTAAGTCATTAGTTAGGTTCGCATCAAACGCAATACTGTTCAGAATGTTTCAATCAATACCTCAGCTATTTTCATTAGAAGATTTACTCCCATCGAACATGTTCATTGTGGTTTCGTATCATGTATAGGTGTTTATTATATTGATGGCGCATTGGTTCATAACCGCTTCGATTTCCCTTAAATGATTACTCTGCCTATCCTGACGATCATGTCTTACTGATATCATGTAACCTCTTTTGAATCATTGTTAGTTTCTTATGGCCATTTGTGTGATTAATTAAGAAAGTGCATATCTTATTAGCTTAAACTTAAAATGTCACATGCTAAGTTTAGATGTTCAGTCTAGATGAACATAGGACTAGTTTGTTATTTTTCTTCATGATAAGAACAAGGATAAAAATGATTAATTACCCAAATGCTTTTGTATAACAGCCTCATCCATTGAAAATTAGACCCGTAGCGTATCGGTTATCTCTGTTCTAGTCCCTATATGGTATGAACCCCCCTGTATGTAAATACTCTTGTGTCATTAGAGAGCAGCCCATTCTTATCAATAACTCTATGGGATAACACCAACCTAGATAGATTAGGGGATGCATGACCTGATCTTTGTTAAGTGTTTGCCTCATTTGCCTTCTTTCCTCCTAAATCGCATACATCAAGGTGATAAATAGAATCGGGATATAAGAGAATTTGAGACCATATTGTATGTAGTGTGCCTGATATTGTTGGCTTGTTAGGAACCTGAATATGGTTAAGGGCATTGGTTCTGTTCTGAATACACTGATATACGTGCCCAATTTGGGTATACTTTGTATATTTCAATATGTCTTGCAAATTAGATGTCATGAAACACTGATTTAGTGGTCTATTTATGAGATTCAAACTTATATGTTAGCCTAAGTCATGTGTGCATACGAAACTTCACAGATCAAAAGCAGAACCTCCCATATTGGATCAAGCTTCCTTTCCATCTCTCGCTACATCTTATATTCGACTAGTATACTCACAACATATGTGAGCATTTCCGCAGAGGTATCAGAATCGTGTCATGTTTGTCTTAAACCGGTTAGTAAACAAGTATGCGTATCTAAGTGCTAAATGTCGGAAGTCTGGCGCCTATTTTGGATCCCGCCATTGAGTCGAATGACGCCGACATTAACATATTGCATTATCTATATCACGCCGTGCTTATATCCCCTCGCTTTCTTCGTGTCAAGCTTCATGTGTAGATTAATTGTCTTTCTTTGAAATCAAAATGTTACGCTTAAGGGCTTATTCTCGCTCGCTTCATCGCCACCGCTACCGCCTACATCCGACAAAGGTACATCATATTTAAGCACTTATCGCAGCAGATCCGCAGCATACTATATGTATTTTGGGTGTATACTTGATCGCTTTCTCAACGATCACTATCTGTACGTGTACTATTAATTTAGCCTCAGCTATTGGGGTCTGTCAAAGCCCCCTGCCTTCGTATGATAATCTTATGTGGAAAACGAAGCTTTCAGAAAATGTCTATGGACACATTTTACTATGAAAATGATAAATGACAAGGTGACATAACTTATAATCACTGGGAGTACGTTTAAGTCGCTGCATACTTATATTTGTTTCATACTCAGTAAAGATGAGCATGTCTCTTGGCTACTATTCTGTTTATATGATTCTGTGATTGGCATGAGATAAGCAAATTTTGAAATTCTATATTAGCATGTTGATGGACTGGATTGCGGGACTTAGGATCTGATATACCCCCTGAAATGAAAAGAAAAACATATGTATGAAATTACAATAACTTTGGTTCCCTGCTGTGTTCATAAACTGGTTCTGTGCTTCTTAGGTTCGATTATACTTGACTTAAAATCGTGAAACATGACCCCCCTGATTTAATACAATTGCTTCGGCTCTTTGCGTGTTACTGAGGGCTACATATTTGTTTCTTACTCCAGTCTCACACATAAGCATTTAAATAACATCAAAAGGGACTCATTTTGTTTCATCCTCTCGAAGAAGATTAGAAATTCTTAAAATGTTGGGCCTGCAGGGTTTTATCCTATATGTACATCGAGACTCGCTTTAGTTATCGATTATTATAGGGGTTCGCTCACCGCCCATGTGCAGCGACTTATATGCTAACTTATATGTTAATGCTTATTTATTATGTGGCCAAGTTTAGAACATATACTAATCCTTATCTTTCTTGTTTTACATGGCACGCACCGGAGCAAAATAAAGAGTCTCACGGCGAGACTCATCGCAAGTCATTTCAAATGGCAACCCGCACCCGCATTTGCATTCCCGCTTCAGAAATTCCTAAGACAAAATAGGATAAGACGACGTCGCCGCTCATTTTGGAAGATTCGATCATATCCACCTTCTATATTATTTGTTTGAAATTTGTTGCCTAATTATTTAATTTTGTAATTAATAGAATACTTAGAATAGTCAAACCTTGAATCAATAAATAGAAATTAATTTAATTTTGCTTCCCTTAAGTTAATTACTTTAGGCACGCCATACATTGTTTAGCATTTATAATAAACCACTCAATAATCTTAACTTGCATAATTAATCATATGTAGCTATGATATTATTTTCAAGATTCCTAACCCATTTGCTATAACATCCATATAGAAATCTTATTTTTATATACTAAGAAACCCCCTCAAGCATGTGATATACTAATCTAAGCAGGCAAATGTACACATTTAGTCAATTAATCTATTTTTTTTTTGCATTACATATTTTTAATACAAATAATATAAAGCATGCTTTAAACTTTACATGTGTTTTATAGCACTAATCTTATTAATCTTTGACTAAAAAATACTTTCTATTAAATATCTTTCAAACATGCATTTTTTAGCATAAATAATTAACCCTAGGTTTGAACGGACAACCGCAAGTTAGCGGATCCTTTAGGATGCCTAACCCCTTCCCTTTAGGATAATAAAGAACCCTTACCCCGGAATCTCACTAAGTTTAGTAGACCATAAATGGAGTTAATGTTTTACTTCAAACTAGTTAAACATTTAGGTGTCCTAATTCACCCAATTAATTAGGTGGCGACTCCGCGAACCCTTAGCATTCTAGCAACCCTTTAGTATTTTTCTTTTTCTTTTAGCACCCTTTTAAACTTTAGCATCTTTCGCACTTTTATCCCCTTTTGCAATTTTAGCATTCTTTTAAAACATTATTAGCAATTCATTTTAGCACTTTTAATACTTTTAAGCCTTTTAAGCTTTTTATTATTTATTTATTTTCTAACATTTTATTTAAGCAGGAGTTTAGAAAATAAAGCCGCGGCCGGAAAAGGGCGCGACAAGATGATATAGATGAACTTGAAGAACAAGAACAAGAACCTCCTACACCTACTAGTGTTCCTTCTGTCAATGTTGGTACTGCTAGTGGTAGTCGTAGACCTCCTTTACCAGGACCAGTAGCAAGAAAAAAAAGGAGTAAAGTGTGGCTCTTTTATGATAAAGTTGTGGGTACTGATAGAGTTAAATGTAATATTTGTGGGAGAACTTATAAACATAAGACAGGGGGTGGTGACGGGGGGACGGGCACTATAGGTAGACATATAAAACACGATCATACGACACAATTGAATGCTGTCTCTGATTTAGAACCCGGTCAACAACAACTTAATCCATTAACTGGGGGGTTGGCTAAGTACGATCCAAAAAAAGATCGCATTGAATTAGCAAAAATGATTGTCGGAGGTTGTTTACCTTTTTCTTTTGCTTCTTCTTCATATTTAATTACATATATTCAAAGAGTATATAATCCTTTTTTTAAAGGTGTTCCTCGTAGTACTACTAGAGCCGATATTTTTAGACTTCATAATGATTATGTTATTTTCTTGCAATATTTGTTTGCTAACCTTCCATGTCATGTTAGTTTTACTTGGACATTGGACACGTTGAACGGTTATGATTATTTAACAATTACTTGTCATTGGATTGATGAAAATTTTAGAATGGAAAACGTATTATTGCTTTTGGCGTATTTACGAGGATCAAAGTCATCTCGAAAATATATAAGCGAAACTATTTGTTTTTATGCCCAAAAATATAATCTTTATAATAAACTACTTTGTGTATCATTCGATAACGCATCTAATAATATTGTCAGTAGATCTTTTAAAAGCGGAAGTACAACCACCACTTTCTCGATATATTTCATGTTCATTGTGCTTGTCATATTTATAATTTAATTGTTAAAAGTGGTCTTGATTTATTTTCACCAAATAAAACTTGTCAAAAAGTCATTGGAGTTATTCAGTAATAATAGGAAAAATAGAATTATAGAATTTAAAGAAAAATGTAAACAATTTAATTTGAGACCTAAATTCATGCGGAAGAGATTATTACGGTGGATTATACTTATTTATTTTTAAAAGAATGTTATAAGTATAAAGACCCCATAACACATGTTGCAAATGCGCATTGTAAGAACGTGATGTATATGTTAACAAGCGAACATTGGAAATCAATTGGTGAACTTTTAAAATATTTACGTAAATTTTACATCAGAATCGTTGAATTTTCAGTGATCTTATTACCCAATGATTTGTAATGCTTTAGCTCATATAGTTGAAATTTCATATTTACTTTATGGTTTAAAATCAAATGTGAAATATAAAGATGCGATTCTGATTATGTTTGAAAAGTTTAAAAATATTTTTTCTATTCCCGATGTTTATTGTATTAGTGCATCTTAAATCCTTCTATTAAAAAGTAGATTGTCATAATTTAATATTTAGTTTATATACTTATATGGAAATAGGTCAAACGAAACTCCATCATCCGATTGCATAAGTAAACTTGATACTAATTTAACTACATTATATGAATATTATGCTACATTACATGATAACACCAACTCGCTACTAATATTCCTTCTAGTTATGGTTACGTGTCTACACCGCAGGATTCAATGTCGATGACGCGATGAAGAAGAATGTTTAGACATGTGGAGCACTTTTACAACACAAGCCGATCTTGCGATGAGATGCAATTTTATTTGCAAAAGCCAGCGGAGCCGAAGAAAATTTTTGACCCTTTACAATGGTGGCAGGATAACAAAAGGCAATTCCCGGTACTTGCAGCGATGGCCCGGGATGTTCTTAATGTGTCGATCTCAACAGTGGCTTCGAAAGTGCACTTAGCCACGAGATCAAATAGGAACACGCCACTCATTGGGTGGAAGCACATTAGAAGTGTTAGTGCTGGCGGATTAGATCGGATCGGAGAGAAGAAATCAAGGATGTGAGACGCGTTAATTCTCGGAAGATGAAGAAATAGACAATATTTTGGAAGGCGGGAGGCGGAGGCGGATCGAATTAATACTCGGTTAGAGGCTATGGAGCATAACCAATTCAATCAACCTATAGATTACGAAGAACTTGCAAGAAGGATGCATAATATGTAAATAAAATTATTATTACTTCATTATGTACTCTTATTAACGTTATGAAAGTTCAAAAGTTTACATCTTATCATTAATTTTAATTTTACTATCTATTTAGTTGTTAATCTGTTATTACTTATTTGTTAACTTATATCTACTAATCTAATAAATTAATAAAAGTATAATTACAAATTTACAATATAAAGTTATAAACTATAAAGTATAAAATTATAAACTATAAAATAAAAGTTAACTTTAAAGTTTCAATTTTAATAAATACAACTAAATTATATATTATATTACATATTTAAATTGAATTTAGTTTATATTATAGAAAATAAATACTAGAAATAAAAAATAAAAAAAAATAGAAACCTGACTGTAGGGACCTGCTCGATCCGAATCGCACGCCGACTGAAATCCAGAACGAACCGACCGTTGCAGAGGTTCGGCGGAACCTGACGTGACCGATCCGAAACCGGTAAACTCCAGAGCGCTACCGGCCGACTTGCTCACTCGTTAGACACCTATAGCTTCAGCTGAAGTTGGGCTTTCTTTGGACTCGACTTGATCTTGAGTTTCAGCTTCTTTGGACTACGCTGGATCACTGGCTTCTCAATATTGGGCTTCTCAACCAGATGGTTTATTAAGTGGTTTTGGTCTGAATATAGGATTTTATTTGTAGGGTTTTAGTTTTAATAATTCAATTAGGAATTAGTTACATAGTTTTAGTAATTCAATTCTAGTCCTTAGATATTTACATAGTAGGTCTCTAGTTCATGTATAAAGATATGTAATTATTTGTTACGAAGGATATACAGAAAATTCCCAAATCATCTTCTCCACAATTTGTCTCCATTATCACAAATTATTACAGATATTCACATTATGAACATAGTTTAGGGTCTTTTTGTTTTTTATTTATTTTACTTTCTTGATTGAAGGTATAAAAAGTTTTAGTTTTTTAATATATTTTCTACCGCCTCATATAATTTTAATTTAGCTAAATATATTATAAAATTATTTTTATCCAAATAATTCTTTCAATCGAACTCAAAATGACATCCTTCATCTTATTGGGGAAAGGTGAATAAGGTGTATTTGGTGATAAATTAATTAGCTCATCATAATTCCTTTTTATCGTTCTTTACTTTTAATTAAACAACTAACTTAATATATTGACTAAATCCTTTAGAAAACCCTTCAAATATTTTAATAATAATAATAATTAAAAAAAGTAGATAGATAGCAAAACAAAAGTGAAGGTATCCATAGAGTTCTGGAGC
This sequence comes from Przewalskia tangutica, assembly GCA_029844215.1. Classification (NCBI taxonomy): domain Eukaryota; kingdom Viridiplantae; phylum Streptophyta; class Magnoliopsida; order Solanales; family Solanaceae; genus Przewalskia; species Przewalskia tangutica. Next base: position 108,942,096 of record CM056733.1, on the reverse strand, counting down.
AAAATTCGTTATGTTTTTTCCATTGCTATTCTTACCATGTGTTTGGTGTATTAACTTATAGTAATTTTTTCCTAACAATTTCGGAGCTTATCATATTATTCATTACTAACGTGATTTAGGTTTATATATAGTTTTAGATTTTTAGGTGTAAAAAGTATGTCCAAAAGAAATAGGATTAGAGTTTATTAAGGATATAAAAATCGTTCAATATTTAAAGAATATTTTGGTCAACTAATATTTATATTCATATTTTAAAATAATATAGATATAACGAGTTGGATATGTTCTCACTTAAAAGTGAGAATATCATCTTAAATTCCACTTATGTGGGTTATTATCAAAGGCATAATAAACACGTACAAAAACCAATAGAAATGGATGCATAAAACGCACAAGAGATAACAATACTACTTAATAAAGTAGTTCTTGAGATATTCCATGGTAAAGTAAGGCGTTAAAGACGTTACGCATGAGCAACGTGGTTCGATTCCCGCAGACGAAGAAATCTGCGTGTTGAATTTGACCTTGTTTCATCGATCAACAGACACTTTCGTAAACGGAAAGACATCTCGCAATTTACTGGTGATGTTGTTGAAGGACCGGTGCCATCACCTCGAGGACGTATGAGTAATACCAATGAAGTAGTCAGACGCAAGCCTAGAAACCTCGATTATCAAAAAAAAAAAAAGTATAATACCAAAACCATAGGTTCCTATTCTACCTCCCAACCTCCCAGTCTAAGCTACGTGCATGGCTTTTATTCTCCTCCTCCATTACCTTTATTATATTTGTCCTTTTCATTAAAAAGTATTCCAACTAATAGTAATAATATCCCAATTAGTAGAGATTGAGAGTATAATATTGTTTCTGAAGCTCGTACGTGGAGTTTACATTTGCTTCTAAAGGTCCTTTTTGTGCTAATGCACCTGCCAGCTACTGATCACCACACTAAGTGTATAGGTAAAAAGATCAATAGATCACCATGTTATTAAAGTTGATTCACTTTTACTTTTTAATTTAGGTTGAACGTTCCAACTTCTTTTGGTATAAAGAAAATCTTTGATTTGGGTGCATGTTATTATCACTTTTCAAAAACATAGTTACAAATGTTCATAATGTTAGAATGGTTAGTGTTTGATGGGAATATTTATTCCTCGTTCGTAAGCTAAAAGAAAGTAATAGTGTTCTTAAACGCATAAGTTTTACTATTTGATTTGAAAATTTTAAGGGAATATATGTTTTTTTTCCTGATAAACTTGATATATATATTCATAATCACCTAGTTACAACAGTAGTAGTAGTAGCAGCAGCAGCTCCCATTTACTATGGGGTACTCGCTTATGTTACCAAGAGTAGCATATTTTCAGTCATCTTTTTAAATGATTTTTTATTTTTTTTATAAAAATGTTATTATTTTACAATTACAGTTTTAACAGATTTTAAAGTTTAAATAAGATGTCTGTTGAGTTAAAAGATATCTTATATGAAAATATTTGTTTGTTAATCATAACTAGGGTTGGCAATGGATCGGAGGTGGTTCGGGTGGAGCTCAATCTGCCTCCACCCGCCAACCATCCCTCCACCATCCGACTCATCCATCACCTTATTTTTTCTTCATCCACATCCGATCCACCCATCATCCACGGGTGGATCAGGTGCTCTTCGGATTTATGAATTTTGATTTCTAATCTAATACACAATTAATCAAAGTCTTCAATCCGCTATCACGTCAAAATAAGGTAAAAGCAAATCAATGGCCTTATTTGCGTTGGATAACTTTGTGATTGAAAGTTTTTTTGTGCGTTAGAAAATTACTCATTATTTAGTTATCATACCATATTTTAGTAGCTTACTGGCTTAGGTTGTTTGTATCTTAAAAAATAGAAAAAGATTGAAGACTCATTATACTAAAGTAAAGTATTCTTTTTATTTTTAAAAAAGAAACCAACCACTCATTAACCATGAATCTGTCTCATCAATTGTAAAGTACGCATTAGCACTTTCTCTGAATTTCTTCAAGTTCACTGAATTCATATACCTATTTAAAATGTAAGATTTGAAATCTTGAAATAAGATATTTATATGCTATAACATATAAATATGATCTAATTGTGTAAAAAGTATTTACACTACTAATTACACAACTTATATTCATATATATATATATATATATATATATAAATTAATTTATAAACGGATGGATGGATGGGTCGGGTGGTGGGTTGGATGTATTTCCACCCGAATCCGACCCGATCCATCCATCACCTGATTAAAATCGATGTTTTGTCGAATTTCCGTCCATATAATTGGGTTGGATGGATCGTATATCCATAAGATTAGGGTGAAATTGGCAGCACTAATCATAACTAACATGAGGGTATTATAAATATTTATTCACTCTCCAAGAAATTAAATATCATAAAATCTCTATCTTCTGATGCTTTCTACTTTATTCTATCAGTTCACAAAATATTGTTTTTGTGGAAATTCCAGTTAATTGTTGAAATTCTAATTTCGTTAACTTTGTTCATTTTGGAGGTATTTATAGCACAATCTCAGCAGCTGACATAGTGAGAGGCTTAAAATTCTTAAAGACGGTAATTACATATCAAAATCGAATTTTTCTTTTACGGTTTCTGGAATTATTTTTTCTAATAGTTCACACCATTCAAGAATGGTGACATTTATAATGTTATAAAGATTTTGAAAGAAATAATAGCTTGTGTATATATACAAGTTACAATAGAAAATTTATTTTTCTATTCTACATCTAAATCACTATTCTATATGGAGACTAATCATACAATTATGATAAGACTAATTAATATACAAATGTAATACAAAATATACCATTAATGGGATATACACTGACTGCTCTATTGTATGGGCTGGCTGATATGGGCTGGCCCAATCCCTCTCGGTTTTTGCTATGGAAAATATACTCAATATACATATAATATACATGTATATCATGTGTATATTGTAGGTATATTTAGTGCCCGTTTGATACAGCTTATTAAAAAGAGCTTTTAGAAGTAGAGTTTTTGGGAGTAGAGCTTAAGTAGAGTTTTTTATAAAAAATGTTGTTAGGTGTTTGATTGTCAATAAAAAAAGTGTTTTTGTTTAAAAATATGCAAAATCAACCTCTACTTCCAAAAGTCCAAAATTTAAGCTTTTGGAAATAGACGACAGAAGTGCTTTTGAAAGCCAAAAACACTTTTTCAATTTTCGGCTAAACACTTCAATTTTAGACCAAAAGCACTTTTGATCTTTCAAAAGCCCAATCAAATGGGTACTTAACAAGATTCTCGGGTCAAAAGGTGTCTCCCATCATGAATTCGTCCTCCACATTCTCTTCACCTTAACATATAAGCAATTATAAATACTTTAACATAAAGAGACCATTAAAAGTGTCTTTAAGCCTTGAGCTCTCATCCACACCTATTCCTATCACACCTACATCCGCACTACTCTCTCTTTTTCTCTTTAGTTTTTTCATGAAAAGTATCTCACGCGCTTAGGAAGGGGTTTGGAGGATCAAAATTATATATATTCTTGTTTTATAATTTATATGATGTAATTTGACTCGATACATAATTTAAAAAGAGATTAATATTTTTATAATTTTATAGCCTTAAACACATTGATCATAATATTTGTGTGATTATAAGTAAGAGACATGGTCCAAGCTTTGAACTTTAAGTGTTTGAGTTTGGGATTTTAACATAATTCATTTGATAATTATTTGAGTAGAAGTATATTATTTATACTTATTTAGTTAATTTACTAAACATATATAAGATTTGAGAAAAAACTATTTGGTTCGGATAAATTAACTCATAACCTTAATACTACATCTGTCTCCAACTTTAATTTTTTTAAAACTTATGATGTTAAACATGTCATATATATGCATATACGGCTATAGAAACTTCTCAATTAACAGTATAATGAAAATTTAAGAGATAATTTAATTATTCTCACAAGTAAACATATTACTTTTTTTCTTCAAACAGATTAATAAGAAAATAGTTTCACATATAAACTAAAACAAATGGAATATGTAAAGAATGGATCTGGACCTAACTCAACCCCAAAAGCTAACTTGTATGGTGAGGATTGTCCAAGTTCATATAATGAGTCCATGTTCTCATTCTATTACCGATGTGGGACTCTTAACACTCCCCCGCACGCCCATACCCCGTTAACTGGAGCGTGAACAATATAATTTGAGGGCCCAACATCGCTGAACAAATAATGGGTCTGACTCTGATAACATGTAAAATGATATTAATCTCCCTTGAATAGTTCTCATTAATATCAAATATATATATGTGTACAATGTTCATTCTAATTACAATAGAAATCCTAGTCTCATATACAAGAGAAATCCTAGTATTACCATAATTATATTTACACAAATATTTTAATTATGGGTGAGGATCTTATTTTACTACACCTACACATTTACAGAATAACCTTTCTTTTTAAACATAGTAGAGTATTGATTTTATCGACATCAAAGATTTATAGATCTATGAAAGATCCTACTTAAGTTCACACAATTGAACAAACTAAAAATATATTTAAGAAAGTATTGTTTATGCCAAAGTTAAGCTCCTATATAGCATATTTAGATCTTTTTCGGGCAGTAATTTCCTATTTGAGCAGCCAGACTAAAGACACGAGGGAGAAAAAGAAAAAAACAATAAGGGAAAATGAAATGAAATGGAATGTTATGTTAGATACCAATTAGTTACTTTAATTAATGTGACAAAAGTAATTTTGTAATTTTACAATTATAATGAGGAACATTTTTATAACGATATTATTACAAAGAGTAAATATAATCTCAGTTACTTTTTAATGTGAAAAAACTAGTTTATACGTATCTTTTACTTTTAATAATGTGACAAGTATAATCAATGACTTCAACAAGCTCTCAAACACTCAAACTCTCAATATTCTTTATTATTACAGCTATCAAATTTGTCATCACAATCTCACAAATACTCGAGTATGTGCACAGTTGATTGTCTCACAAATTGCATTGGTCAATGATTGTATTCTTATTAATCCAGTTTGATCACAAGAGACTTAGTTTCTACTCTGGGCCGGAATGAATTCTTGTTCAACTTAGAAGAATGGACGACTCAGTTAAAACTAACGGACTTGAGCCAAGAAATTAACAACGAAGTAAAAATAAACGAGAAAATCATAAAAAGAATTAGTACGGAAGAAATAGGTACACAATAAATAATTAACTACTAAGTAAGGACAATTACTTAAAATAATTAGCTAAGAAAAAAAATTATTAATTACCTAAAGAAACTTAAAAACGAAGAAGAAATGAAACTGACTTGAAGAACAAACTTGCAAGGAAATTTCGGATAAATCCGGGTTGAACTAGGGGTTGTGGCTTTGTATATGAGTTGTTCTTGATATGAAATACGCCCCTGAAAGTGTCCAAAGAGGTCCCACAAATGGTTGGACCCGCATGGGTGGGGGACGTGAGTGACTAATTTAGTTTACGTAGGTGGAATTTGTGCACAATTTTGGGTAAATGCGGGTGGGGTGGATGCGTGACCAAGGTTTGGGGGGTGCGTGGGTGGGTCTTGGCTACATCTTGGTGGTTGCTTACGTGGCCACATGTGTTGCCCACGTGTTTTTTTTTTTACTTTTGTTGACTTGTTTGACCCTACACAATCTACTATTGCCCTTTTTGGATAGAAAAACACCTTCTGACTAATACCCAAAAGTTATTTGGATCAAATCCTTTTTTTTTGGTATCTTCTTCACTATGAAGAACCTCAAAAACATAAAAACAATTCAAATTTCCAACCACCCTAAAAACAACTCTAAATTATCCCAAATTTCGGATCTAGGTTCCCCTCAACTGGGAGAACAAAGTCCAATAGGTCTCAAGCTCCAATTTCACACTCTTCTACAAGACTCACTTTCAAGTTATTCAAGTTTGAAGGTCCCTTAATGATGGATTACTCAATTGAACTTCAAATCTTTACAATTTTTGGATTCTTGACCCTTTCACTAGGAGAACAAAACTAATAGTTTCAAGGCTTCAATTCTCACTTCTTCTTCAAGACCCACAACTTGTTCCTCGAGAGATCAAGAAAAAAGGGGAAACTAACCCACTGGAACCAAAGAGACATGTAGCATATTTCAAATCAAGGGACAACCAATTGAGCAGAAGAGAAACTGTTGCGGCTAGTTGTTGATGATGTATTGTTGAATCCCTTTGTTCCAATTGCAAAATGTTAACAAATCATAACTAGCAAAAAAAAAAAAAAAACTGGACAGAGAGAAAAAGGTAAAAAAAAATATTTTTGATCGAACAAATGTTATGGTAAGATGCTTCGCAACGAACAAAAAAAATCCAAAAATGACAAATTCAAGAAAACCCGAGATTGAAAACCCCCATTTTTATTTGTTTGGTTTATAGATTTAAAAATCTGACACCATTGATTTGTTTTGATATTTAAAAAATCCGAACAAATCCGGTCCATGTACACCCTTCTAAGTTCTAAGCATAAGCATTAGAACAACCAAATGATGAGTTGCAACGGATAAGGCTGCTACTTTTTTAATTAGAAATTTTATGTTCTAGTCATGTGTATAGAGAAATCTTTGATATGGAGTGCTTCCCTCGAATAGGCTGATGCGGAATGAATTTAAAAAATAATCGGACTCCAATATAAGTATTGAATAATGAGTGGAAAATAAAAAAAAAAAAAGTGTAAGGGGTGGAGGGTTTTATTAAAGTTAAAAAATAAGCTAATCATTTATTTGACTGATCTCGTGTCAGTTAATTTTGGAATAAATTTTTATTCTCTGATAAAAGAGCATGACTACTTTCCTGGAGAAAAAGAAGAGAATAATGCCTATATTTCCTGAATATTTTTACTAATTAAGTTCTGCAATTTATCGTTGATTGATCAAATCTTCGCAATAAAATTGATATCATAATTTCAGTGACTCCCATTTATTTTATGCATTTTAATATAATTAATTATAATTTTAAAAAGATAAAGAAGATTTTTGAATCACGTGGTCTTAAATTAAAATTGTGTATAACACACTAAAAATATTTTTGAATTTTATAATTTTAAATACGGCAAGTATTCCTATAAAGGAATGTAATTAAGAATAAAAAATGAGAATATTAGAATTAAGAATGTACGAAGTATTACTTTTTGAAGAATACATTCTTTTGAAATGGGAGGAAAAAATAAAACACCTCGAAATAATTAAGTATTGATTTAATAATAATTCAAAAACTGAACCTGGTCTTTCTCTATTAGGGAAGAAATGAATAAAAATTAGCCCAGATGACCATTTTCGGATAACTTAGTAATATTTGGCTATTATTTAAATTGTAATTGAAAAATAATTATTTTTAAGATCGAAATAATATTTAATAAAGATATTCTTAGCTAAAACACGAAATAATTGTGCTAGAGTTGAAAGTTTTGACAAGTAAAACTCCAATATAATATGCTTAAGTTTGAAAAATTGCTAGTTTCAAACTTTATTAAATTTCAATTTTAAAAACTCGTCAATTTAAATTCGATGATCGATTTATGGAGTTCAAAATGGAAAAAAAATCATACTCAAGTAACTTTTTCCGTTTGAAATACGAAATTTTGTCATCGTTTTTGCATTATAGAGGCTAAATATTGAATAATTTCGAAATATTTATTAGCCAAAATTTTCCAAGAAATAGAGTATTTTAGAAGGTTGATGAGTAGTGTATTTTGGAATTTCTTGGACGGCTATCCAACAATGTCAACTTGATAAATGATAACACATGGGAAAGTGGACATTGTCCCACCCACCACGTGTCACTTCTTCTATGACCCCGGGTTTGATCCAATCTTGTATTTTTTCCTCTCTAAAATATGAAATAATTGTGAGAAAATTATAAAGAAAAGAAGAAAAAACAATGAAATAGATGGTTCTTCCACATGCTTTCATCCCTTATCTTTCATTAGAAAGATCTATAACATACTTCGACTTTGGATTTATGATAACTGAGCCCACCATTCCAAGAAAAGTGAACTTCATTCGTCCATCAAAGCACATGTGTTTTTTAACTCCTCAATCGAGTATCAAACTATGTCACCTTGAATTTAAAATTTCTAGGATGATATCAAATTAATATATAAAAATAATTAATTTTAGACTTAAACGAATAACTATAATGAAGCTTTTAATACATACCTAAAGAATCTATTGGCTTCTACAAAAGCTATTAAATTCCTGCAAACTTGTACATTGTATTCTAGAACTGCCACTATGGACACAGGATGGCTGATTCACAATATTGTTCTCATTATCATCTTCATTAGTGTGAGATACAATGTAAAATGAAAATTAATTTATTTTACTGTTAAGTGTCTGTTTGACCAAACTTCTAAAAAGGTGTTTCTGATTCTCAGAAGTAATTTTCAGAAACTATTAGGATGTTTGACCTATAATTATAAAAGTGTTTCTGAGAAACAGAAACAGTTTCCTGTCAAATTTACTAGAATATTCCTTTGAATATATTTAAAATTATTTAAAATATTCTTTTCGATTATATGTTTCTAAAAATTAGTATATCTTTACAATTTAAGAGTAATTTTAAAAAAAAATTATTTAATTGCAATATTTAATCAAAAAATAATATTATATTGTACATAAGAAATATAACGACAATATGATAATCAATGACACAAATATGTCCAAACCTACCCCCGCCCTACCCACACCTACCCCCACCCCATCCTCAAATTTCTATGTCATATTTTTTTTACTTTTATAAAAATATGAATTTTTTTCTTCCCCCCGCCCAACCCCCAAACCCCACCCATCATGTCTACCCCATCCTCAAATTTTCAGTTCATATTTTTTGTTACTTTTATAAAAAATGATTGAAAATATGAAATTTTTTCTTCCCCCACCCCATCCTCAAATTTATATTTCATATTTTTTGTTACTTTTATAAAAAATATATATTAAAAAATATGAATTTTTTTCTTACCCCCACCTCACCCCATTACCTTACCCCATCCTCAAAATTATATTTCATATTTTTATAAAAAAATTATTAAAAAATATGAATTTTTCTTACCCGCCTACCCCCACCCCCACCCCATTTGCCCTACCCATCCTCAAATTTTCTATTTCATATTTTTTGTTACTTTTATAAAAAATAAAAATAAAAAAAATTACCCCCGCCCTACCCCCACCCACCCCACCCCATTGCCCTACCCATCCTCAAATTTCTATTTCATATTTTTTGTTACTTTTACAAAAAAAAATATTAAAAAATATGAATTTTTTTCTTACCCCCCTCCCCACTCCATTGCCTTACCCATCCTCAAATTTCTATTTCATATTTTTGTTACTTTTATAAAAAAAAAAAAAAAAAATCTTACCCCCTCGCCCTACCCCTACTCCTACCATACCCATATTCTCAAATTTCTATTTTATATGGGGATATTATATGAGATTAAAATGAATTTTGTGAAAAGAAAATGGTAATTGGGTACAAAAAAAAAATCAATGAATGAGCAAAAATGACTTCTTCATAAGCACCAAATTGGTGTTTCTGCTTCTCTTTTCATCTAAAAACACTTTTTGATTTCTGAAAAAAGTGTTTCTATTTATAAATGTGCAACTAACTAAATAGAGTGGAGCCTTGATTTTTTCTTTTTTTTGAAAAATTAGACTTATTAATAATAAAGGTAAAATAAAAAATTATAAATTATTTCTTAATTTTTTAAAGTAAACAAATAAAATTGGATAATATTTTTTTCGTGACGGAGGTAGTATAAATTTGCGGTAAACATTTCTTTATTTCCATTTTGGGGACTTCTTACTCCAGCTGTTCAAAGAGTCTCCGCTAGTTGATGCCTTTAATTCCCCACTAAGGGAAACGGAAATGAGTTTTGATTCCCTCCGGCCCCAGCAAAGAGCTGTTAATGGGTTAGTTGGGATTATGCGGAGACCAAGACATATGCCAATAACAAAAATGTGTTTTTTGATCACCTGTAACGCACTACTAGATGCCATTGTTGCAACCTCCCCTAGAAAAAACTCAGCTACTCCTTGTAGACATTTTAATTTCATACTACTCCATAAACATGGCATTTGCTATCACTAACCACTAGGACCAACTACTGATTAAAATATGTTAAGTATTGCCTACTCAAACTTCTGTTTTCTAGCTTGGTTTTTACTCTGTGCAAAACAGATAAAACTGAACACTAATAATAATGTCGAGTCTCCATATGCAAACTAAAAAGAGAAAATACTCTTAAATTAAATTTGTCTGATATATATGAATTTTATGTTTAATTTTACTTTGTCCAGGCCAATTAAAAGTTGAGTGTTATTTTACCACACTTTGAGATTAGTCCACATCACTTAATGATTTTTTTAATAATTTCATTTAAACTAAAAAATTACTATAAAATTAACAAAACTTAAACCGTTACACTCTCTTCTCCTCGTCTTCCAAGAGTTTAAAATGGAGCAAGTAATAATAGAATTCGCCAGAGAATACTCTGGCTAGATCTGTAAAAAATTCTTGAAAATATTTGTCAAAAACTTTTTTAATATCATTTAAAAATTAGGGAAAAGGGTTAAAAGTATCCTTCTATTTTGAGAAAAGAACAAAAAATATTATCCGATAAATTTGGATAAAAAATACTCGCTACTTTGGAAAAGGGTTAAAAATACATCTCTCTTAGCAAAAATTCCCAAATCACCACAAAATAATTTCATTTCATTTTTAAACCCGCTGCAAAATATGAAAAAAATATTTAAAAAAAAAATAAATCTGAAAATGTTTTTATTCAAAAATCGAGAAAAATATTCTTAAATAAGGAAAAACTGGTTTTTTAATGTGGACAAAAAATGTTCAGATTTTATGAATAAAAAACACTTTTTCAGATTTAACTTAAAAATGTATTTTTTTTAAAAATCATTTTTCCTATTTTAGGGAGGATTTAAAAAATAAAATCAAATTATTTTGGCTGATTTGGGAGTTTTAGTTGAGAGGAAGTATTTTTAGCCTTTTTTCAAAGTAGGAGGTTAATTTTTACCAAAATTAATACCGAGGTATTTTTAACCCTTTTGTCATGTAGACGGATATTTTTGACCGTTACTGCTACCAACAGCACCATCGGAGTTGACCACCGACAACTCTTTCTTTTGTTGCTCCTCTCCTCCGCTAGTTGTAATCATTCCATTCTCCGTGCCTTTTTAGCTGAAATTTTCACTGTGGCATGAATAATTCAGATTTTGATTACTTCTGCTATACCCTTAATATCTTCTAGTGTTAATTTCTGCACTATTTGGTAATGATCTTGCATAACTCTTACCCTTTTCAGTTTGGTACTTCAATGACTCGCTAATTCATTCCGTTTTTCCTGGTGTCCATTCTCCCTCTATCTTTGTCCGATGAAATCCTCCGTATCCGAACATTCACTCACCACCCCCAGCGAAAATCCTCCATTTATGGTCCGTAAAATCACCAAAAAATGAAAATGGAAAAGTAGAATTGATGTGTGTATCAAGATCTGAGTTTTTTTGCACAAAATTATTTGTTTCTTTCACAAAATTCATGAACTTCTATATCTAATTCATCATTTTATTTCTCTCAAACATTTAATTAATAATGGTGGTCATGGAAATGAGGGGTAAATAAATAAGGTTGTGGCGAAAAAAAGGGGAAAAGGGTTATATTATATTTGTCTTCCGTTAACGTTTGAGGTCAAATATGCACTCCGTTAGTCTAAAATTGTTATATTTATCTTTATTTAATAAATCTTCCACGTGTCCTTCACGCAATCAAGTGGGAACCATACCTTCACCTCCCAAAACTTCTACTCCCTCTGTTTAATAACCCCAAATGACATCTCCGGCAACACCAGAAGGGTGTCATTGTGTTCAGAATCTGTTAACGTAGAGCAACAAGAAGTCTCGAATTCTACCAACACCATAAGTCAAAACCTGTTCAGAATCTGCAGTCCATTAGAGAGAAATTTTGACAGCGATGACATTTAAAGTCTTATAGTAGGTAATTGTACGACAGATTTAAACTTATGGTGTTGGTTTCTGACGAGGGTCGCCCCGTCGTCGAAGGACCCATAGAACGCAGACCTCAAGCTTATCAACAATGGAGCTTGTATTGTTGACAAACCATTATCATTGTTAACTTTTGCTGGAAATGTGCTATCTGATTGCAAATGAAAGCTAGTTGCTCTAGACAGCTGAGGTTGCTTTGGTGCAAGAGCATTTTACTTCCATGTTCCAACAAAGAGGTTGGAATCTAAAGGGCGTCAAGTGGGAAAATGACGACTGTTGACTCCTAAGTTTTGGGTTGGTGGTGGGTTACCATATGAAGAAGAAAGAAAAAACGGAACGCCGAAAGCTAGTTGCCGTAGTCAAGATAAGTACTCTTATACAGGTTTATTATCTAATAGGCTTGTTATTGGAACTCTTGGGACTATTGGAGTTTTACCGGAGATGACATTTGGGGTTATTAAACTGAGGGAGTAGAAGTTTGGGGGTGAAGTGGTGTCAAAGTCCTCCACATGGCATGTCCGTTAAATAAGAGTAAATACAACAAGTTTAGATTAACGAAGAATATATTTGACTCAAACGTTAACGAAAGATAAATATAAATTTTTTCTCCAAACGCAGAGGATAAATATGACTCTTTTCCCAAAAAACAATTGCAACCACTAAGTATACTTAGTGGGTTATTTTATTAATACTCAATAAATGAACCAAAGTTAAAAAATAAAACCAAAAGACAACAAAACAAAACAGAAGCTAAACCGACAAAGCCCTATCATCGTAAGGTTAAAATTAGGAAAGTAGGAGGAGAGCATCAACATTAACGCCGATCGCCGTCCGAGCTGATTTCTCCAATATGAAACTGTCACTAAAAGAGAAATATAAGAGAATATTTTCTGTCTATTCTCATTCCTTCAATAGGTTAATATACATTATTTACAACTTAATTGTAGACTACAAATTAGGGACTAATTTGAATAATTGATTCTAACGTATGCTAACCTAAAATAGAAGATTACAAAATATTTTTGACTAAATATTTACATATTATATAATTTAACACACCCCCGCAGTCGAAGCGGTAGGTTTACGAACGGTTAGACTGTCCCGAAAATCATCAAATAGTACGCGGGGAAGACCTTTGGTAAAAATATCGGCAATCTGATAACGGGACGGAATATGTAGGACACGAACCTCTCCACGTCTAACCTTTCCACGAATAAAATGAATGTACATTGCAATATGCTTGGTACGTTGATGTTGTACCGGATTTCCAGATAAATAAATGGCACTCACATTGTCACAATCGACCATAGTTGCTTTACGAATAGGGCAATTGAGTTTAAGCAACAGATTACGAATCCAACAAGATTCAGAGACAACATTTGCAACCCCTCTATACTCAGCTTCAGCACTAGATTTAGATAGAGTTGGTTAGCGCTTTGAAGACCAAGAAATCAAGTTATCCCCAAAATATACACAATAACCCGATGTGGAGCGTCGAGTGTCTGAACATCCTCCCCAATCTGCATATGTATATGATAGTAGTGACTATAGAGATGTTTTGTATAAATGTGTACCAAAATCAATCGTACTTCGAATGTAACACAAAATGCGTTTTAATGCTTCCATATGTTCGACTTTGGGATCATGCATAAACAAGCATATATGTTGTACTGCGTACGATATGTCTGGCCGAGTTAATGTCAAGTGTCACGCCCTTTTTCGGCCGCGGCATTTTTTATTTAATAACTCCTGCTTAAAAAACAAAGGTTAGAAAATAAAAAATAAATTGCTAATAAAGTTTAAGAGGCTTTAAAGGTTTTAAAAATACTGAAAGGATGCTAAAATTGCAAAAGAGGTTAAAAGTGCAAAAGATGCTAAATGCTGAAGGGTTGCTAGAATGCTAAGGGTTCGCGGAGTCGCCACCTAATTAATTGGGTGAATTAGGACACCTAAATGTTTAACTAGTTTGAAGTAAAACATTAACTCCATTTTAATGGTCTGCTAAACTTAGTGAGATTCTGGGTAAGGGTTCTTTATTAATCTAGAGGGAAGGGGTTAGGCACCCTCTAAGATCCGCTAACTTGCGGTTGTCCTGCCAAACCTAGGGTAATTATTATACTAAGAAAATGCGAGTAAAAGATCTTCCCGCTTAATAAAATGCTAAAAAATGTAAAAATGTTTAAAGGTGCTTAAGTCTAAAAAGGGCAAAAGGTGTTGTAAATAAATAAAAGTGTCACGACCCACTCGGGCATGATCGTACCTTCCAGGGTACCACGTCGGTATATGTCGGAGAATAGCGGTGAACATACATGAAACAAATCGTATAAGGTAAACATCACTATGGCCGATAAGGCCGCTTTCATAAAATAACTTAACCGATGGTGAAACAAGACAACTTTATTCTTACAAACCACAAACGTGACTACGGACTTCAGATTTAACAAGCGTATGGCGGGGGCCGCCATACCCCTGAATGTACAAAAGTCTATAACCTCGGGAATCATACCAAAGACAAAGCCTCGGAGAGATGGAGCTTTCGAGAAATGAGCGGTGATCACAGAGTGCGGATCGCCAGTTACGTATCTCGACTGCGGCGTGAACGGCCCGAAGGAGTCGATCTGGCCAATTGCAGTATGTGGCGAAAATGCGTAATGAATTCATAATAGCATATATATAAAGCGGAGACATGTATGATAGCCAAACTACAAGACACAACATATACGCAGCCGTGTCAAGTCGTGGACTCACGCCTCTAAGTCATCACTCAAATATAACCATAGGTCGTGCCCATAATATCAATCGTGCGTGGAATTCCTTCCTCACCGTGATGCATGATATAACAACACTAAAGTACATATGAATACTAGATCCGCTGTATCATAAGAAATGCGAGGCAGAAATGCGAAGGCATAGCTACGGATCCACTGCGTCCTCAATCGCCGGGGCAATCGAAAGCCGGCTACGGATCCACGTACCAACAATACTAATACGAATCACGGGCGGCCGGCAAGTGCGATAGCCTCTACCAGATCCACCTGCGTCACGTCGGCCGGCAAGACGTAGGCTAACCACCGATCCACCTGCATCACACCACTTCGCCGCTAACACGGCCGGCGTACGAAAGCCAACTACGGATCCACTGCATCACGTCTCGGCCGGCAAGTACGAGGGCTAACTACTAGATCCACTGCGTGATGAGCCTCGTGGAGAGCTAATCCATGGAACAAAATATCACCAGCGAAACGAACCCTCATCATGGCCGCATACGTGGAATCCTCCATCACCGATGCGCCCGAATAGACTCATAATCGAACAATGGAAGCATACGTGGAATCCTTCATCATCGCGACGCGTCAAGTAACTCATAATCGAGCGATGGAAGCATACGTGGAATCCTTCATCATCGTGATGCGTCAAGTAACTCATAATCGAGCGATGGAAGCATACGGTGGAATCGCCATCATCGCAGATGCGTCCAAGTAACTCATAATCGAACAATGGAAGCATACGTGGAATCCTTCATCACGGCGATGCGTCAAGTAACTCATAACTACATGCTTTTAATTCGAATTTCAATATCATGCCTTTACATAAACCAAGACAATTACCATGCCTTCTTTTCACATAAACCAAGAGAATTCTTATTTAAGCAAGCCAAAGTACTTATCAAGGCACACATAGGATAATTCTCAATTGAACAAGCCCAAAACACTATCAAGGCACAAACAGAATAATTCTCTTTTAACAAGCCAAAGTACTACGTACGCACATCCTTTCCAAGAGATTCCTTTTTATGCAAAATCCAAGATACTAACACCCGTAGCATCAAGGAGCGTCTATTTTTCAACGTAAGTTACTACACCTTTAGAAAACTCATTTCAAAGCTTGAAACCAAGTAACTTCAATTTTTCACAATCCAGACAACATACGCTCATTAATCAAAATAGACAACTTTCATAACCTTCCATAAAGTTATTATAACCAACTTCCCATAAAGCCGTTATACTAACTTTATGCTTTAGAAATTTACGACATCCTTATCCATTCATAAGGCCGTTATAACTAACTTCCCATAAAGCCGTTATAACTCCTTATGAACCATTTCGTTCTTTTACTATCCAAGAGGCTTATACTTCAAACAAATTCATACAATTTCCAAAAATACTTCGAGCCTCTTATCTTTAGAATAATTCAATACTCAATACTTTCACACCAAGTACTCTATACTTTTGTAAAATCATACTTTTCCCTTAACCAAGGGACTTATACTTCTTAAAACAAAACAAGTCTTTGTTTATACTTAAACAAGTAAAAATACTAAATCTTGTCGTCACCGGTACTACATAGATACAAATACTCATGCTCAAAGATAGGAAAGCTTCACATACCTCTTTGGTCAATCCACTTGCTAAGCTCAACTACATGAGTAATATTTCAACCTATAATAACCATGATATGTTTATTAACCTCTAATTTCAATGTAGAATAATCTAAACTCAAAGCCACTAAATTCTATGGAAAATTGGCAAGATTTCCTTTGTTTCTACTCACTTTGCCACCTTTTCAAAGGCCGATTTTTAACACTCAACGCCACATTTTAAGGCTCAATCAATCCAACAATTTAAAGGGGATTACACACCCAAATACCAATTCTGCCCCATAAGTTTACAATAATTCACTTAACAATTCTAGGGTAGTTTTTAGGCTACAACATGCTCATAATCTCTTCTTAACCCATTCTTCATAACCAAACCACATTTCTAGCATGCAATGACCCTAAGAGCATTATTTACTACCACAAGTTCTTTCTTCTTAACATGCAACACTATAAATTAAATCTAAAGGAAGAATCATTACCTTAAAGTTTTAGCCCAAACTTATTCCAAATATTGCTAGCTCCCTTGCCAAGAACACCACCACAACAATGTCAACAAGCTAACCACAAGCTTCCTTTTCTTGCTCTTAACTTTCAGATTTTTCTTGGGTTTTCTTAGAGAGAAGGAGCAGATTTTAGAGAGAGAGAGAGTGTGAAGATGAAAGATGGGAAGAATGACCAAGTCTTGGTCAATATATTGCATGTGAGAAAATCAGATGGGGGGGGACACTTGTCACCCTCCCATGGTCTCTTTTAAAACAAAAATCAGACTTTCTAAGTTTTTCCGCCCAAATTTCCCGCCTCGGCGCTCCTGCTTCCGGCTGGCGGCTGAAACTCCGCAGTTCTTCGAACTTTCGGCGCGACCTCGCTGTCTGGCGCGCGGCTGCGCTTCTGCGACCTCTCTCGATTACTTTAGGCGCCGCGACTGCATCTGGCGCCGCGGCCGCGCTGGTCCAAACGCATTTACGTCCATTGCACACCGAACTTGTAACTCTATAACTTTCTACTCGACGTCCTATCGGAGCGGTTGGTTGCGTTGGAATCGGACTCAACGAACTACGCCTAGGCCTTTAAAACACTTAGGAACTCTCAATGTACCGGGTCATAACCCGCCTCAAAGTTGACTAAAACCCGTCCGAACAATCCACAACCTATCTTACGAAAATTTTAAGTCTTACTCCCTTTCGCGCCTCATGCGCGACCTGAACTACGGGTGTAACATTCTCCCCTTAGAAACATTCGTCCCGAATGTTCTTTAGAGCCAATCTACTATTCCTCGGTACATCCTCGTACTATATACTAATGGAACTTCATTATGCCACCCATGACCCTAAGATATCGCACACGCATACCCATTCACCGTAAGTCAAACAGAAAATGAACCCAAAATATGAACCATTACTACTTACCTCGCCACGGCCTATGAATTGCCGTTCGAATTTACCACTCATTCTATCACATGTACGCCTCAATATCCTCTTGTTCATAACACTAAATCATACAACAATCCTATCATGCATACTAATCTCTGGGGTCAAAGACATACCGTAATTATTGCTTCACATTCCCTTGTCGTTCTAATCATGATCACCGCACGCGATAACAAAAGAAAGCGATGAACCGCCATCGATCACGAAGGTGAATCTACATCCGTCAGTGCTATCTGCAGTGGGCGGTTCCTCGCATAATGGCCTGTTGGCGCGCATGTAGCAATTACCCAAACTAGCACGACACTCCCATAATGGGTGTTACCATCGGCTACACCGAGGTAGAGGTGGCTTCCCGGACTAACACCCTTACTCTCCGAAAACTCAACCTCGAGCCTCCTGCTCCCGAATCTCGACGCCCCGAAGGCGTGGTGGAGTACTCCGTCTTGGTGAGGAGCATAACTAGCTTCTTCTTGGCGGTCGCCTCGAAACCGCCCCGAGATCTCGCTGTCACAGCCTCTTGGGCTGGCCTGAGTCAAGTCGGCCCTCCTTTTCTCTGTCCTCTATCCCCTGCGCATATTCCTGCATCCTGGCGATATCCATACCTGGCTGAAGAGCCACTCCCAAGCACGCAGTAATCATATGACGGTCTAGCCCCATCACATAGCGATGAACTCTGTCTGCCATATTGGCTACAATAGTGTGCGCATACCTGGCCAAGAGTCAAACTCCATGCTGTACTCTCTGATGGTCCTCCCATTCTGCCTCAAGGTCAAGAATCTATCCACGCGGGCTCTCCTCAACTCAGGAGGCAAGAAGTGATCCAGGAAGGCCTCTGCGAACTCCTCGACTGCCGGAAGAGCACCTCCCCTGCAGACAATTCCGTGACTCAAACCGGTTCAACGCAATATCGCGTAACTGTAGAAAGCTAACACAACGGACTCGTCTCAGGGCCCTAAGCACTGCGTAGTCCGCGCACTGTCGAATAAACTCCACGAGGATCCTCGCCGGGCCTCAACCATAGAACTCGGGTGGATTACAACTCGTAAAGTCGAATCCTTAAGCTGTCGGCCACAGGGTTAGCCACGGCCGGCGGTCTTGCCGCCACGATGCTAGTCAACAACTGACCGCTCTCGTAATCCTATACTCGCCCGCCGCGGGCGGGGGCTCGGTGCCGGAACCTCTGGAGCTACGCCGCCTCGGCTCGCCATCTGGCGTGGTGAACTCGCCGACCTCTTGCCTCGGGCATAGTTTGTGCGAGTCCTGGTAACTCTCTGCGTACCACTAGCGCCTCGCTGATGCCTTGCCCTTCGGGCTCAGTCGCTTCGTGGAGGCATAATCGGCACATAAGAATAGGTCGAGAGGACTCAACCTACTATGACAACTCTGCGCGATCTCAAAGAGAAGAATGAAACCAACCACTAAATGTCCTGCGACCTCACGATTATAGATGTGGTGCCTGACACCGATAATCAAGACTCTACTAGACACGGTGCGTAGACACTTTCCGAGGACTAATCGCTCGATACCACTTTTGTCACGACCAGGCCGGGCGCGATCGTACCGCCAGGGTACCGCATCGGTATATGTCGGAGAATAGCAATGAACATACATGAAACAAATCGTATAAGGTAAACATCACTAGCAAGCCGATAAGGCGCCTTTCATAAAATAACTTAACCGATGGTGAAGCAAGATACAACTTTATTCTTACGGCCCAAACCACAAACGTGACTACTGCACTTCAGGATTTAACATTGTGGCGGGACGGGGCCGCCATACCCCGAATGTACAAAGTCTATAACCTCGGGAATCATACCAAAAGACAAAGCCTCGGAGAGATGGAGCTTTCGAGAAATGAACGGTGATCCTAAGAGTGCGGATCGACAAGCTACGATCTCGACTGCGGCGTGAACGCAGCCCGAAGGAGGTCGATCTAACAATTGCAGTATGTGGCGAAAATCGTAATGAATTCATAATAGCATATATATAAGCGGGAGACATGTATGATAGCCAAACTACAAGACACAACATATCTGCGGCCATGTCAAGTCGTGGACTCACGCCTCTAAGTCATCACTCAAATATAACCATAGGTCTCATGCCCATAATATCAATCGTGCGTGGAATTCTTCCTCACCGCTGGCGATCATGATATAACAACACTAAGGAGTACATATGAATACTAGATCCCACGTATCATAAGAACCGTGCGAGGCAAATGCGAAGGCATAGCTACGGATCCACCTGCGTCCTCAATCGCCAGGCAAAGCCGGCTACGAGATCCACCGCACTCAACAATACTAATACGAATCACGAAGGCGGCCAAGGCGCGATAGCCTCTAGATCCACTGCGTCACGTCGGCCCGGGAGCACGTAGGCTAACCACGGATCCACTGCATCACACCACTTCGCCTAACCACGGCCAAGGCGTACGAAAGCCAACTACGAGATCCACTGCATCACGTCTCGGCCGGCAAGTACGAGGGCTAACTACTAGATCCACTGCGTGATGGAGACTCGTGGAGAGCTAATCCATGGAACAAAATCATCGGCGAAGCGAACCCTCATCGTGGCGCGTACGTGGAATCCTCCATCACCGATGCGCCCAAATAGACTCATGGCGAACAATGGAAGCATACGGTGGAATCGCCCGTCATCTGGCGATGCGTCGAGTAACTCATAATCGAGCGATGGAAGCATACGGTGGAATCGCCATCATCTGGCGATGCGTCAAGTAACTCATAATCGAGCGATGGAAGCATACGTGGAATCCTTCATCTGGCGATGCGTCAAGTAACTCATAGCGAACAATGGAAGCATACGGTGGAATCCTTCATCACGGCGATGCGTCGAGTAACTCATAACTACATGCTTTTAATTCGAATTTCAATATCATGCCTTTACATAAACCAAGACAATTACCATGCCTTCTTTCACATAAACCAAGAGAATTCTTATTTAAGCAAGCCAAAGTACTTATCAAGGCACATAGGATAATTCTCAATTGAACAAGCCCAAACACTATCAAGGCACAGAATAATTCTCTTTTAACAAGCCAAAGTACTACGTGCGCACATCCTTTCCAAGAGATTCCTTTTATGCAAAATCCAAGATACTAACACCCGTAGCATCGGGCGTCTATTTTTCAACGTAAGTTACTACACCTTTAGAAAACTCATTTCAAAGCTTGAAACCAAGTAACGATTTTTCACAATCCGACAACATACGCTCATTAATCAAAATAGATGACTTTCATAACCATAAAGTTATTATAACTAACTTCCCATAAAGCCGTTATACTAACTTTATGCTTTAGAAATTCGACATCTTATCCATTCATAAGGCCGTTATAACTAACTTCCCATAAAGCGTTATAACTCGCATGAACCATTCGTTCTTTTACTATCCAAGAGGCTTATACTTCAACAAATTCATACAATTTCCAAAAATACTTGAGCCTCTTATCTTTAGAATAATTCAATACTCAATACTTTCACACCAAGTACTCTATACTTTTGTAAAATCATACTTTTCCCTTAACGAGGACTTATACTTCTTAAAACAAAACAAGTCTTTGTTTATACTTAAACAAGTAAAAATACTAAATCTTGTCGTCTCACCGTACTACATAGATACAAATACTCATGCTCAAAGATAGGAAAGCTTCACATACCTCTTTGGTCAATCCACTTGCTAAGCTCAACTACATGAGTAATATTTCAACCTATAATAACCATGATATGTTTATTAACCTCTAATTTCAATGTAGAATAATCTAAACTCAAAGCCACTAAATTCTATGGAAAATTGCAAGATTTCCTTTGTTTCTACTCACTTTGCCACCTTTTCAAAGGCCGATTTTTAACACTCAACGCCACATTTTAAGGCTCAATCAATCCAACAATTTAAAGGGGATTACACACCCAAATACCAATTACGCCCATAAGTTTACAATAATTCACTTAACAATTCTAGGGTAGTTTTTAGGCTACAACATGCTCATAATCTCTTCTTAACCCATTCTTCATAACCAAACCACATTTCTAGCATGCATGACCCTAAGAGCATTATTTACTACCACAAGTTCTTTCTTAACATGCAACACTATAAATTAAATCTAAAGGAAGAATCATTACCTTAAAGTTTTAGCCCAAACTTATTCCAAATATTGCTAGCTCCTTGCCAAGAACACCACCACAACAATGTCAACAAGCTAACCAGCTTCCTTTTCTTGCTCTTAACTTTCAGATTTTCTTGGGTTTTCTTAGAGAGAAGGAGGAGCGATTTTAGAGAGAGGAGAGAGAGTGTGAAGATGAAAGATGGGAAGAATGACCAAGTCTTGGTCAATATATTGCATGTAGAGAAAATCAGATGGGGGGACACTTGTCACCCTCCCATGGTCTCTTTAAAACAAAAATCAGACTTTCTAAGTTTTTCGCCCAAATTTCCGCCTCGGCGCGCTGCTTCCCGGCCATGTGCTGAAACTTCGCGAGTTCTACGAACTTTCGGCGCGCACGCTGTCCTGGCGCGGCGCGCACTTCTGCGACCTCTCGATACTTTAGGCGCGCGACCGCATCTGGCGCGCGACCATGCCGCTTGGTCCAAACGCATTTACGTCCATTGCACACGAACTTGTAACTCTCATAACTTTCTACTCCGACGTCCTATCGACGAACGGTTGGTTGCGTTGGAATCCAGACTCAACGAACTACGCCCTAGGCCTTTAAAACACTTAGGAACTCTCAATGTACCGGGTCATAACCCGCCTCAAAGTTGACTAAAACCCGTCCGGAACAATCCGTCAACCTATCTTCTGAAAATTTTAAGTCTTACTCCCTTTCGTACGCCCTCATGCGCATGACCTGAACTACGGGGTGTAACAAAAAGAGCCAAATGCTAAATGTTTAAAATGCTTAAAATACTAAAGGTTGCTAAAAGGCATTAAATGATAGAAGGGTGCTAAAGGTGCTAAGAGGTGTTTAAAAGTGTTAAATACTAAAGTGCTGAATGTTAGAAAATAGATGCTAGCATGTTAAAATGTTTAAAAGGTGCTTAAAGTATTGAAAGGGCAAAAGGTGCTATGTGCTAAAGTACAAAGAATGCTAGGAAGGTGCTAAATGTTACTAAAGTTTAAAGAAGGGCTAAAAAACTGTTAAGATGCTAGAAAGTGCCAAATGCTAAAGTGTTTTATAGACTAATTATATGCTCATGCTAGCTAAATTAATTTTGCCTAGCCTGCGTACAATGTTATATAAGCGATGCTTTAAGATGATTTTTGAGAGTTTAGGAAGAAACTCATATGAATTTTAATACGCAAAATGTTGGTTTTATAATGAAAGTTAATTCATTTTGGCAAAAATTAGATGTGCATGACAATCTTAAGAAGGCAAGTAAATTAGGCGATGGACTTTAAATTATCTCTCCCACTTATATGTTTAAAAAAAAACTAATTGCTAGAAGTTCCCCTATTAATTACAAATTAGATAATAGAAAAAAAAAACAAATAAATGGCATAAAAACGAGACAAGAAAATTAAGAGAGTGAAGGGATTGGAGCGGATGACCACGTCCTATTTGTTTGTCTAGGAATGGCCGAAGAGGGACTCGATGGATGTATATGCATGCCTTTACGTTTGCCACGACGAGTCTCATTATGAGACTCTTTGTTGCTCCGGTGCGTGCCATGTAAAAAAAACAAGAAAGATAAGGATTAGTATATGCCCAAATTCATTTAATCAGCAAATGAGTTAGCATAAAATCAGGCACATATGTACCGTGACTAAGCAGTAAGGAGTAGCATATGACAAACGACGTGAAATGAACCTTCTCCGGACAGCGATCCGGGGCAGCGTATCAAGTCGTCGGTCCACTCGACGGGTATTGCGATGCGATTGAAAAGCGGTGGTGCTTGAAAGTGATTCTTTGGTTTCTTAATGTGAGATTTGATTAACTAATTCACGGTAGGTTTTGATTCCTACCGATTGATGCTAGTTCTCGGATGCTAAATCCCTAAATTCCCGAACCGATTGTCATCTTCGACTATGCTCTCTCCGCTATGTTCGATACTACTCTGTGTAAAGAAAACGATTCCCCTGACCCTGACCTCTGTTCGATACTACTCTGCCCGACCTCCCCCTTTGAATGGTGAAAAGGCTCATTTTATAGTCTCAATCTCTTGTTCTAAACTTGGTAAACCTTCGATGGTAATTATGAGCTGATTTGAAGGAGATTTTAGGGTGATTTACTGCCTGATTTGGAGAGATTACTGCCAGATTGGTATTAATGTCTTATATGATTTGTTAAGGTAATGGAAAAGGAGTGGGAGAAGGTAAGGGAGCCGGATTTTCAGCCGAAAATCCGGCGAGAATAACGGGTGATGGACGAAGGCGGCGATTGCAGAGTGAGATTTAGGTTTTTCTTTTGTTTTCTCTCGGTTTTGTCGACAGGGACGGGGGTTAAAGGGCTGAGGGGGCTTTGGGCTCGCGGGTGTTGGGCTTTCGGGGTTGGGTATTAGTTTTTAGGTTAGTTAATTAATTAATTAAGGCCTTTAGGTATTTAATTAGTTAAGTTATTTAATTAGTATTAGTTAGTGATAGATTAATTAGTTTTAGGCTTAGTTAATTAGCTAATTAATTCTAGGCAAGTGTATTAATAATTAATTAGTGATAACTTAAATTAACACATGTGATTAAACTAATTAGGTGCTTCATTAATCTAATTGTTATAATAAATAAATGCGGGCGTGCTATTTAATTAATGCTCAATACTTTAGAATGCGACGCTATTATTTTAAAATCTTATTATTATGCATTATTGCAAAATTAAAATTGAATTGAGTTTATATTAAATTACTTAAATGCCGAATGCAAGTACGATATTTAAGAATTGTTTAAAGCCTTATAAATGCGACGCTATTAAATGCATATATTAGATTAAAAAATTGACTTTAAATTACAAATGATTACTAATAAATGCGGCTATGCTACCTGACACGACGTTATCGCTAAATTATTTATTTTATGCATTTATTAATTATTTAAGAATTACGACAAAACTTAAAGTTAGTTAATGCGGACGCGGGACTCTAAGTGTTTAAAACTCTACGTAAGACGCGATGCCATTATTAAATTATTTATTTATGCATGTATTTAATGTTTTATTGTTGTATTTTATTATAAAAATCCTAAAAAATTATTTTACAAAATTAGTGTAATTTTATGGTTAATGGCTGGACGGGAGGGTCAAAATTGGGTGTCAACATCAAGTATTGCAAAGCACCCGCCAGACGGCGATACTTCGTAGGATCTTCATATGGGGCGCTTGAAGTAGCACTGAGTTTGCCCTTTGTATCAACTGGTGTGGGGCAAGGCTTACATTGAGACATGTCTGTCAAGAATATCTTCTGCATAAGAACTCTGAGACATGAATAGGCTATTTTTGTCCCGGGAGACGGCAATCCCCAAAAAATAGCTCAACGGACCCAAATCTTTCATTGCAAATTCCGTAGCTAACTTGGACATAATACCGAGTCAGAGAGAATCTGAAGATGTAGTTAGAAAAATATCATCCAAATATAACAAAAAGTAAGCAGTATCTTTTCCACGACAGTAGATGAAGAGAGAGTTATCAGATGTACTATGCGAGAATCCAATGGTTGCCACATATTCAGCAAAACGTTGATACCATGCTTGTGGTGCATGTTTCAAGCCATAAAGAGACTTACGCATTAGACAAACATGATCAGGACGAGCCGGATCCCGAAATCCCAAAGGTTGATACATATAGACGGTCTCATTCAAGTTGTCATGTAAGAAAGCATTCTTTACATCAAGTTGGTGAATAAGCCAAGAGTGAGATAACACAATAGTAAGAGCCAACACGGATAGTTGCCGGTTTGACAACCGGACTGAAAATCTCTTCACAATCAACACCTTCCTGCTGAGACATGTCATCACCTACAAGACGGGTTTTATGTCTCTAAAAAAAACCATCAGATTTCTTTTTATGCCGAAAAATCCACAAAGACCGAATAATATTAGCATTTGAAGGACGAGGGACCAAGTCCCAAGTCTTACTATCAATAAGAGTATTATATTCATCCTGCATAGCATTTTTCCAATTCGGGTCATTAAGTGCACCAACTGGATTCCGAGGAATAGGGGAGATGGAGGTGTTGGTGACACTTAAGGCTTGGTTTTGGTATTTCAAGTTCGGCTTAAATATCCTATGTTGACTACGAGTAGTCAAACGAGGAACTGGGGCAATGTAGGTGAGATGGGGCTGGCAGGGACGGGGCTGTTGCGTTGGTGATGCGGGTGATAGATGACTGGGCTCAGAACACATAGCGATGGTGAATGAGAGGGTTGGGCCGCGCCAGGAGAGGGAAGGGCTGCTGGGCCGCTGGGGTGCTGGGAGTGGCCTGCTAGACAAGCGTCAGAGGAGGATAGGAAATGGGTGAGTTTGGTTGTTGGGTTGCAGGAGGCGAAGTGTGCCTTAATGGTTGTGTTTGTGGGGCTGATCCATTAGGTGGAGCAGCATTGGCCTGGTCATGCAACAATTGTATTCTTAATGTAGAATTATCATCACCCAAAAATTCATATGAGGTAGGATTATTTATTTTTGAAAATGGAAAAGAGTTTTCATCAAACCACACATGCCGGGCTATGATTATTTTTCGGCTCGATAAATCATAGCATTTGTACCCCCGATGATTGGAAGGATACCCTAGGAAAACAAATGTAGTGGACCTAGATTGTAGCTTATGAATTTGTGTGGAAGGGAAGAGAGGAAAGCATAGACAACCAAAAATCCGGAGATGAGAGTAGGATGAATTCTTTTGATAAAGAATCTAAGTGGGTGTCTTATATGTTAAGATTTTAGAAGGGAGAATATTGTGTAGGTATATGGCCATGGCCAAAGCATGATGCCAATATGAGGGCGGCATAGATGCATGGGCAAGGAGTGTACGAACAATATTGTTTATGGATTTAATTTTCCGTTCCGCCTTACAATTTTTGGGTGAGGTGTGCGGACAAGAAAATCGAAAAATCATCTCGTTTTGTTCACAAAATTTATGAAAAGGACCATTATCAAATTCACGCTCGTTGTCACATTGAAAAGTTTTGATTTCTTTTTCAAATTGAGTGTGAATGAAAGTCCGGAAATACAAGAAGATACCATAAACTTGGAACTTTGTTTTGATGGGATAAGTCCAAAGAAAATTAGTATAATTGTCAAGAAATAAAACATAATATCTGTGATCGGAAGAGCTAAGAACGGGTGAAGTCCATAAATCACTATGAACAATGTCAAAGGGTATAGTAGTAGTTGAAAGAGAGTCATAAAAAGGCATTTTAATCAATTTTCCCAAAGGACAAGAATGACAAAACATTGTTTCGAGCCTTATTACATTCAATCAAATTACTACTACGTAAAGAACTACGAATTACATCCCCCGGATGACCCAAACGGGAGTGCTAAATATGAGGAAATATGATAGTAAAAGCAGATGGTGCGGAAGAGGAAATGGCTCGATAATTTTTGGAGAATGGATACAGATCACCCGAACTCTCACATCTTATGAGTTTGCTCCCCGTCCGTAAATCCTTTACAGAAAACCCAAAAGGATCAAATTCAACAGAAATCATATTATCGATAGTAAATTTACGAACGAAAATAAGGTTTTTGATGAGTTTAGGTGCATGTAAAACATTTTTCAGGTTTAGGGAGGGATTGACTTGAAGGGAAGTATGACCACGATCATGAATCGAAATCATGTTACCATTACCAACAACAATGCCATTATTTTTGCTCAATTGAGAGTAATACGAGAGAGTGCCTTGGAAGTTGGTCATGTGAGATGTGGTTGTTGTGTCCATGTACCAATTGTTGTCATCGGGCGGATGCAAGGACATTGTATGCATAGCTTGATCAATATTAGTGGGCACATACCCAACATGGGGCGGTGGAGGGGCTTTCGAATAGAAAGACTGGGGAGGGCGAGCACTTAGAATGCCCTGCTGTTACTGGGCTGGGCGTGGCTGCTGCCACCCTGTGGTGGGGTAGGGACACGGTGGGGTGGCCCACGGCTGTGGCCCCCAAGAGGCCCAAGCAGGGAAAAACCAAGGCTGGGCAGGAGCTCCTTGCTGTTGCGATGCGGCGGGCTGGCTGTGCTGGTGGTTGTTCCGATTGCCCCCGACGCTGTTCTGGCCATTCCCAGCACCACCGCGGTTGTTGTTGTTGCGGTTCCCACCGCCACGGCCGCGATTGTTTTTCTTTCCACGATTGTGGGAATTTCCTCGATTATTGGACGTATTTTCAGAATTGTTGGGATATCAACTAACAGAGAGATTATGAGAATTAATATTGTGGGAAATGAGAGCAGCATTCGAACTTGAATCATGAATGGCGTCGTCACCATTGCTGTCTTCCTCAAGGTCGATGTCGCGCCCTTTTCCGACCGCGACATTTTCTAACGAATCCTGCTTAATAAGAAATGTTAGAAAATAAAATAAAAATGCTAAAAAGAGTTAAAATTTGCAAAAGAGGCTAAAAGTGCAAAAGAGCGCTAAAAGGGGTAAAAAGGGCTAAGGTTTAAAGAATGCTAAAATTTAAAGGGTGCTAACATATTAGAAGTGCTAAAAAGGGGTTAAAAATGCTAAGAAGTGCTAAAGTTAAAAAGGGTGCCAAAATGCTAAAGGAGGGTTGCTAAAGGGTTGCTATGATGCTAAGGGTTCGCGGAGTCGCCACCTAATTAGTTGGGTGAATTAGGACACCTAAATGTTTAACTAGTTTAAAGTAAAACATTAACTCCATTTTAATGGTCTGCTAAACTTAGTGAGATTCTGGGTAAGGGTTCTTTATTAATCTAGAGGGAAGGGGTTAGGCACCCTCTAAGATCCGCTAACTTGCGGTTATCCTGCCAAACCTAGGTTGATTATTATGTTAGAGAAAATGCATAGTTTTAAAAGATGATGCAAGTGCTTTATAAGAGAATGCGTTTTGATAAAAGATTTACAAGTCCGATGCTACGAAGCGTGCGTAAGGTTTAAAATTATGCATTTATAAAAAATAATAATACAGAATTGGTGTATTTACTAAAGATATGCATTTCATTTTTTGCAAAAATCAGTTTTGATTAACAACATGCAAGGTATGATATAAAGATTCCATATTTTTTTACATTTCGATAATAAGGAGGTAATTTTTATTCAAAGATTAATGGGATTAGAGCCATAAAATGCATATAAAGTTTAAAGCATGCCTTATATTATTTATAAAAATATGTGATGCAAAAAATGGTTATTGGCTAACTGTATTTATTTACTTAGTTAATCTTGGTTATGATATACCCTAAGTAAGAAATAAAGTGTTGATTTTATGATGCAAGTTAAATTGTTTAGATTATTTTGTCAGAATTTAGACATGCTTAATAGTCCTAAAAGACAAATAAAGTAAAAGTGCATTTCTGATTATGAATTACTTCCCCACCTTATATGTTTGAAGGCTAATTATTCTAGCTATCCTAAATATTACAGAAATAGGGTAATTAGATTACAATAAACAAATAAATGAATAAATAGTGAGTAAAGAGAGGATGGGATTTAAGAATGCTCTTTCTGCGGATTTGACATCCTATTTGTTTTTCTAGGAATTCTGGCGGGAACGGGAATGCGGATGCAGATGCGGGTTGCCATTTGAAATAGCTCGCGGCGAGTCTCGCAACGAAACTCTTCATTTTGCTCCGATGCGTGCCATGTAAAAATAAAGAAAAGATAAGGATTAGTATGCACTCCCAATAATATAGGACATGAATAATTGAACACTAAACACATGCATTTGTACGTTGATTATTTAGGCTTCACAGACACACACATCTGGTTTCATGTGACCAACAAAGAAACATAAAAGATTCAATTTGCGATTTCTATTCAACATCTTTGCTGGCGATCTAGCAAACAGAAGAGCTTGTTCAACTAACAAAATGGATCCAAAGACTCCTGGCAGCGAAACATAATCAGACACACACAATTTAATTGCCAATTTAGATATGCATAATAAACAAACAGAAGAGCTTATTCCTTAAGCTAACAGAATGGATCCCAATTCAGACTATGTAAAGCATAGTGATGCCACAACAATGTTCTTTATAGCATTGACATATTTACCAAACACCATTTAAGGCATCAAGTATCATTCAAAACAGATTAAACTGGATGTGAAAAACTCCACCAAACCATTCACTTAAGTACTAGTAGACACACAAAAGAGCTTAAGAGGGCGGACATGCTATCAGGGGAATTCAGATGCGCGACTTGCTATCACATATAAACTGGACACAATACTTAGCCAACTAACAGGCCTGCAGAGGCGAGCAGAATGGGTATGAGAATGGACCAAGCGAGGTAGCAGATTCATATAGGCAGAGGCCCATTTGTCCGGTGAACATATAGTTGTGACATGACGTTTATAAACAGTATTCAGAGAACCCGGCAAGCAAACACAAACAGTATAATAGGCAATTTAGACATGAAGATCTAATTTGGACAGTGAATGAGAATACTAAGCATTAGGCCATAGATATCTCCCTTGGTTAGTATCTGTTTCAGACCTTCCATTTCAGGGGTATATCAGATTATGCCATATATAAGCTTTCTACATGAGAAATGGAACTATAGATTGCACTGGAACAGGAACACAGCCAATAACTTAACTGCATATTTAACAAACTCAACCTAATGAACAGCAATTATACCAAAGTAATCTAAACATTATCACAGTTTCCTTGCAACAAGTTGTTAACCCTTTTTTTTTTGACATACGATATTAGATATAAATCTGACAATATTTTTAGTGAACTGAATCAACTACAGACAGATTGTCCCAACATCATACTCAGACATTTACAAACAGGCGAATTAAATCGATGATAAAACACGCGAAAACAAGGAAAATAAGCAACTGAGAAGAATTCTAATTTACCTTCTCCGGCGGCGAACCGAGGCAGCGTATCAAGTCGTCGGAGCCACTCGAAAGGCTTGCTAATGCGAATTTTAAGGATGCAGAATAGTAAGGGATTGCAGAAAAAATGCTAAAGGTATCCTCGAAGGTAAAAGGAGGGGTGTTCGACCTATGTTTTTCTGCCCTACTGTGCTCGACTGATCCCCCTTGAGCCCTCTCCTATTGTCTGCCCTCTGAGCTCTCCCCGACTGAGCTCTGCTCTGTCTTCGACTCTCTCCTGCTGTCTGTCCTAAATTGCTATGTGGTTGCCCCTCGACTCTCTCGTATATGCTCTACTGTGGTGGTTCTTAACTCTGCTCAGAACCTCGTCGATGCTATGGGTACCCTCTCTAACCTATGTTCGACCGCCCCTCTGATTCTCATTGCATGTGCTTATATAGCCATCTTCGGGTTCTATGTTTGGTATGCATTTAAGGGCTGAGATTTCTATGCCTATTCTTGCTCTGAATTCGCACGATTCGTACTTGATATGCTGAGATTTCGTATTGATTCTTACCCTTTTATGCTGATTTTGTGTGATATTTGGTAAGGTATGATTTGAAAGAAGATCTGGCTGGATGTGCATGGGTAAGGAAGGTCCCGGATTCTCCGGCGAGAATCTCGGGTCGAACAAGGTAAGGCGGCGATTGGGTGCTTTAGGTTTTAGGTTTGCTGGTTTGCGTTTTGTTTTTGTGGGAGAGACGATGAAGGCCATCAGCCTAAAAGGCTGAAAGAGGAAGTGGGCCGCGGGTCGCGGGCTGGACGAATGGGTCGCGGGTTGTGGGTATTGGGCTGGCCTAATTAGGGTAGTTAGTTTAATGTGCTAGGTTAGTTAGGCTAGTTAATAAATTATTAGTTTTAGGTGCTTAATTAATTAGTTAGCTAATTAATTCTAGGCAAGTGTATTAATTAATTAGTGCAAATGTGATTAAATTAATTAGGTGCTTTATTAAAATTAATTGTTATAATAAACGCGGGCGTGTTATTTAATTAATGCTTAATACTTTAGAATGCGACGCTATTATTTAAAAATCTTATTATTATGCATTATTGCAAAATTAAATTAAAATTGAATTGAGTTTAGATTAAATTATTTAAATGCTAAATGCAAGTATGATATTTAAGAATCGTTTAAAGCTTTATAAATGCGGTGCTATTAAATGCATATATCAGATTAAAATTGATTTTAAATTTACCAATGATTACTAATAAATGCGGCTATGCCACCTGACACGACGTTATCGCTAAATAATTTATTTTATGCATTTATTAATTATTTAAGAATTACGACAAAGCTTAAAGTTAATAAGTGCGGGCGCGGGACTCTAAATGCTTAAAACTCTACGTAAGACGCGATGCCATTATTAAATTATTTATTTATGCCTGTATTTAATGGTTTATTGTTGCATTTTATTAAAAAAAATCCTAAAAATTATTTTACAAAATTAGTGTAATTTTATGGTTAATGACTGGACGGGAGGGTCAAAATTGGGTGTCAACAGATGTCCCTCTTTGTATGGAGATGATGGAAGAATCTTCGGACAAAGACGTTGACTCATAGCCAATTTTGTCTCGATCTTCGACTGCAAAATCTTTGGCGGTAGACAGGTGGCCGAAAATCAAAAAGCGTCCCGATGTCGAGTTATGGCGACACCGGGTTACCATGGTCTAAACACTGGGCGGGCTAACGCGGACTCGAAGATGTCCCGGTGTCGAGTTATGATGACATTTGGGCTATGGTCAAAAAGTAAAAGAATATAAGCGGCTTGAACACAGGGTGTCTTGCTTGAACGTAGTCTTTGGGTTACATGGTGATGTGGGCGAGTGGGCCGGCGGCAGGGCGCTTACGCGTCGTTGGGAAGGTTGGCCCCCCAGATTGCCGGTTATTTGTAAGAGAAAATCCACGTTGTGCTCCTGCGCTGCTGCGTGCTAAGACTTGAACAAGCGGTTAGTGCATGCTTGTTAAGGCAAAATAATTTTAAAAACAATGTAGCGTGAATAGAAAAGGTTATCCTGCAAAAATATGATGCTGCTTGTGTTGATGCGATCTGCAAATCGTGATTTCGCCACTTGCGGGCGTGTTGCGATCGTGAATGCGGATCGTTGTCACTTGCTGCAATTGTCCCCGTATACTAAAGCTCGAAAGAGTTAGTGCATAAGCGCTAAGACGAATAATATATGAAACAAAATGCAATTATGAGAATAGAGAAATCGTCCTGCGTAGATGTGATATCTTGACTTGTAAATCGTTTCGGACTTGTCGTTTTGGACTCGTCGTCGTTTTGGACTTGTCGTCGTTTTGGACTTGTCGTCGTTTTGGACTTGGCGTCGTTTTGGACTTGGCGTTGTTTCGGACTTGGCGTCGTTTTGGACTTGGCGTCGTTTTGGACTTGTCGTCGTTTTTGGACTTGTCGTCGTTTTCGGACTTGGCGTCGTTTTCGGACTTGGCGTCGTTTTCGGACTTGGCGTCGTTTTCGGACTTGGCGTCGTTTTTGGACTTGGCGTCGTTTTTGGACTTGTTTCTGCTGCTCCTGTAGACTAAAGCTCAAGGAAGAGTTAGTGCATAACTGCTAAGACAGAATAATAAAGCATGAATGATAAAAATGCAATTTTGAGAACAGAGAAAATCTTCCTTGTGTAGATGTAATATGCTGATGATGGCGTCGTTTTTGGACTTCTTTGTCTTGATAACGCGTCGTTACTGGGCGTGTTCTTCTTTGGCGTCGTTGCATGGACTTCGATTACGTCGTTATGCGGGCGTGTTCTTCTTTGGCGTCGTTGCGTGGACTTCTTGATTACGTCGTTATGCGGGCGTGTTCTTTGGCGTCGTTGCATGGACTTGTTGATTACGTCGTTATGCGGGCGTGTTCTTCTTGGCGTCGTTGCATGGACTTCTTGATTACGTCGTTATGCGGGCGTGTTCTTCGGCGTCGTTGCATGGACTTGCGATTACGTCGTTATGCGGGCGTGTTCTTCTTGGCGTCGTTGCGTGGACTTCTTGATTACGTCGTTATGCGGGCGTGTTCTTCTTGGCGTCGTTGCATGGACTTCGATTACGTCGTTATGCGGGCGTGTTCTTCTTGGCGTCGTTGCATGGACTTGCGATTACGTCGTTATGCGGGCGTGTTCTTTGTTGGCGTCGTTGCGTGGACTTGCTGATTCGTCATTATGCGGGCGATGTTCTTCTTTGGCGTCGTTGCATGGACTTGCTGATTACGTCGTTGTCTGGACGTGTTGCTGCTGGCGTCGTTGCGTAGACTTGCTGTGTTGATAACGTCGTTGCCTGGACGTGTTGCTGCTCCTGTAGAATGAATGCTCCTGCAAGCTAAGCTTGAGAAAAGACGTTAGTGTATACCTGTTTAAATGAAATGATAACTACATATGAGAAGTGCAATTTTATGGGTAGAGATGTCGTCCCTGAGATGTTGTCTTTGCACTGCAACAGACGAATTGTTATGATGCCTTTGTTGTGTGCGACGCGCGGGTTGCAAGTTTGACTTTATGCCCGAGTTGACGCGCTAGGTTTTGTTGCGGAACTCTGAACTTTGATTGCCGATTGTTGATGCCCCTCTCTGCTGCTGCTGCTTTTGCTCTTGACTTTGGATTGTTGTCATCCTCTGCCTTTGCTGCTTTTTGCTGCTTCTGCTAATACGAAGAAACCTTTCGCCGTATTTTCTATTTCGGCTATTGCACTTTCTGCTCCTGTTAATATGAAGAACCTGCGCTCAAAGAAAATTTGTGAGTTTTGGGGGGGGTCGATTCGCATTTGACTTCGCCGCCTTGTCCCTTGATATCTGCGTGCCTGGCTTGTTTGGACTCATGACCCATGCAGTTTCCTGTTGTCCCAGTTTTGAAAAGGGGGTCTGGCCTAAAATGGGTCTCAATGTAGTTGCTTATAGGCTATGTGTCATTTTCAAAGCAAAGGGAAAGTTTCCTAATGGTGTGACCGAAGCCGATTTAGGCCGCCTACGTATCCCCATGAGGGAATCAGGTCGAACGTAGTTCATTACAAGCGAATATTGGGAAGATTAAAATTCTAGATGTGGGACCGAAGCCGATTTAGGCCGCCTACGTATCCACTAAGGGAATCAGGTCAAACGTAGTTCATTACAAGCAAAACGAAAGAAAACATTATTAAAGCTTTAAAAATGAGTTTATAAATTATTCTGCTAAAATAAATCGTTTTTCCTATCCAGGCTCTAGGCGGACCAAGACAAAGGTGCAAATCCAAACAATACACCTTCTTGCTCTGCATCGTGGCTGGCTGGGTCTTCGTGCTCTGCTGTCAGTATCTCCTTCTTTTGGCTTCTGCGTGGTGCCTGCTTGGATAAATAACTGATTCAGCGAGCGGTTCGCAAGGAACACCTCTTCCTTTGGGGTTCATTGTACTCATTAGGGTAAGCCTCTCCACCTGAATGACTCCTCGCGATCGGCTCCCTTACTTTGTCTCGAGTGTATAACACCTTCCCACGTCGTGTCAGATGGCTCCAGAATGGTATCGCGACTTTTGTTTCCATCGTGAGCTTTGGACTTGGGATTGGGCACATTCTTTGGAATTGGGTGGAGTATCCTCGCAAACCTCAACCTCTCGTAACCGCGATAAAGGCTCGGCTAAATGGGCGTATATTTTGGTGGCCTTTACGTGGTATTTAGGCGGGTGTGAAGATATTTGGTGGGCGGGCTTGTGGCGTATACACGTATGGGTATCGCAGGGTTGCCATATCATTCGAGAAGGGTTTGTGGTGGCCTTTGGTTCGTGTTTAATTTAGATCGTTAGGCATTCGGTTTGTGTGGAATATATGGGTGCATTGTATATTGGTGAATGGGATATGTAGTAAGTCTTGGTAATAATTTGGAGGTTTTTGACTGTTTTGGTTATTTGCAGTGACGAGTGCTCTGGTGAGGTTCTTGAGCCTTTTGATTTCGGCCTGCAGGGTTGCCATTTGCTGTGGTAATTGTGCGAGTTGCTCGACCGGATCTATGCTGCCTTTCTCTTCTGAGACCCCTGTTTTGCCTATAGGAACCAAGACAGGTTCCGACTCGTTCCGCTCAGATGCCCGTGCCTTTGATCTTGTAAAGTATTGACGCTCTGCCATTGCTAAGTCAAAATACGAACCGACCCTTTGGGGAGGATGATAAATTTTCTTCTAAAAAGTGCAACAAACGGTGTTAGCATAAAACACAAAATTTGCAGGCATGTAGCAGATATATCACACATAGTACATTCAACGTTTCCTAACATGCAGGGGGACCTCTTTATGCTAGAGGTAAGCCTAAACGTCATTTATGCGAGATTATGACGGATTTGTCCAAGCCGCCCAACTGTAATGTTTTCGTTGGAAATGGCGACCAAATGACGGTGCACTTTTCCCAATTTCAGCATGTCATGATTGGGTTTGGATTTGTCTATCATTGTCACGCCACACATAATATGCCGGTTGGTCGTTGGGTTGAGAAACCCGTCGACAAGTTTGGTGTCTTCCTAATTGTGGTGTCGATGCCAAGGACCGACCCACCTAAGGTAAATGCATGCATGCCCTAAAATAAGGGTGGTATAGCTCTATCTTAAGTTTGCTAAGATTTGGCTTTTCTAGGCCTTGAGTTCGAGCGGACAACTCGAGTGAGAAGGCTACGCGGCCAGGTTAGGCAAGGGCACTCCACGTATATTACCGACTCTCCTAAATTTGGATTTTGAAGAAAGAATTTTGCTGATGCACCCAGCGCACCTCGCATGTAGTGTGTGTTTGTGTGAATTTTCCAGAGTGGAAGAAATATGAGCGGAATGCCAGTTTAAGGAAAGCAGTAAAGCAGGTAGCAATTTTAAAATAAACAAAACAAAATACAGCACACAAAATTAAATGCAAAATTAATTGCCAAATAATTATCCTAGATCTGTTGTGGTTAAGAACCTAAATCCCCAGTGAAGTCGCCATTTCTGTCGCGCCCTTTTCCGACCGCGACATTTTCTAACGAATCCTGCTTAATAAGAAATGTTAGAAAATAAAATAAAAATGCTAAAAAGAGTTAAAATTTGCAAAAGAGGCTAAAAGTGCAAAAGAGCGCTAAAAGGGGTAAAAAGGGCTAAGGTTTAAAGAATGCTAAAATTTAAAGGGTGCTAACATATTAGAAGTGCTAAAAAGGGGTTAAAAATGCTAAGAAGTGCTAAAGTTAAAAAGGGTGCCAAAATGCTAAAGGAGGGTTGCTAAAGGGTTGCTATGATGCTAAGGGTTCGCGGAGTCGCCACCTAATTAGTTGGGTGAATTAGGACACCTAAATGTTTAACTAGTTTAAAGTAAAACATTAACTCCATTTTAATGGTCTGCTAAACTTAGTGAGATTCTGGGTAAGGGTTCTTTATTAATCTAGAGGGAAGGGGTTAGGCACCCTCTAAGATCCGCTAACTTGCGGTTATCCTGCCAAACCTAGGTTGATTATTATGTTAGAGAAAATGCATAGTTTTAAAAGATGATGCAAGTGCTTTATAAGAGAATGCGTTTTGATAAAAGATTTACAAGTCCGATGCTACGAAGCGTGCGTAAGGTTTAAAATTATGCATTTATAAAAAATAATAATACAGAATTGGTGTATTTACTAAAGATATGCATTTCATTTTTGCAAAAATCAGTTTTGATTAACAACATGCAAGGTATGATATAAAGATTCCATATTTTTTTACATTTCGATAATAAGGAGGTAATTTTTATTCAAAGATTAATGGGATTAGAGCCATAAAATGCATATAAAGTTTAAAGCATGCCTTATATTATTTATAAAAATATGTGATGCAAAAAATGGTTATTGGCTAACTGTATTTATTTACTTAGTTAATCTTGGTTATGATATACCCTAAGTAAGAAAT
Source organism: Przewalskia tangutica (assembly GCA_029844215.1). Taxonomy (NCBI): domain Eukaryota; kingdom Viridiplantae; phylum Streptophyta; class Magnoliopsida; order Solanales; family Solanaceae; genus Przewalskia; species Przewalskia tangutica. The sequence goes on along the minus strand of CM056733.1, from coordinate 108,904,341 downwards.
AAAGTGTTGATTTTATGATGCAAGTTAAATTGTTTAGATTATTTTGTCAGAATTTAGACATGCTTAATAGTCCTAAAAGACAAATAAAGTAAAAGTGCATTTCTGATTATGAATTACTTCCCCACCTTATATGTTTGAAGGCTAATTATTCTAGCTATCCTAAATATTACAGAAATAGGGTAATTAGATTACAATAAACAAATAAATGAATAAATAGTGAGTAAAGAGAGGATGGGATTTAAGAATGCTCTTTACGCGGATGACGACATCCTATTTGTTTTTCTAGGAATTCCTGAAGCGGGAACGGGAATGCGGATGCAGATGCGGGTTGCCATTTGAAATAGCTCGCGGCGAGTCTCGCAACGAAACTCTTCATTTTGCTCCGATGCGTGCCATGTAAAAATAAAGAAAAGATAAGGATTAGTATGCACTCCCAATAATATAGGACATGAATAATTGAACACTAAACACATGCATTTGTACGTTGATTATTTAGGCTTCACAGACACACACATCTGGTTTCATGTGACCAACAGCAAACATAAAAGATTCAATTTGCAGATTTCTATTCAACGTCTTTGCTTGGCGATCTAGCAAATGTAAGAGCTTGTTCAACTAACAAAATGGATCCAAAGACTCCTGGCAGCGAAACATAATCAGACACACACAATTTAATTACCAATTTAGATATGCATAATAAACAAACAGAAGAGCTTATTCCTTAAGCTAACAGAATGGATCCCAATTCAGACTATGTAAAGCATAGTGATGCCACAACAATGTTCTTTATAGCATTGACATATTTACCAAACAACATTTAAGGCATTGTTATCATTCAAAGCAGTTAAAGCGGATGTGAAAAACTCCACCAAACCATTCACTTAAGTACTAGTAGACACAAAAGAGCTTAAGAGGCGGACGTGCTATCGGGGAATTCGGATGCGCGACTTGCTATCACATATAAATCGGACACAATACTTAGCCAACTAACGGGCTGCAGAGGCGAGCAGAATGGGTATGAGAATGGACCAAGCGAGGTAGCAGATTCATATAGCGAGGCCCATTTAGTCCGGATGAACATATAGTTGTGACATAGCGTTTATAAGCGGTATTGAGAACGGCAAGCAAACACAAGCAAGATAATAGGCAATTTAGACATGAAGATCTAATTTGGACGATGAATGAGAATACTAAGCATTAGGCCATAGATATCTCCCTTGGTTAGTATCTGTTTGGACCTTCCATTTCGTGGTATATCGACATTATGCCATATATAAGCTTTCTACATGAGAAATGGAACTATAGATTGCCTTTGGAGCAGGAACACGACGATAACTTAGCTGCATATTTAACAAACTCAACCTAATGAGCAATGATTATACCAAAGTAATCTAAACATTATCACGGTTTCCTTGCAACAAGTTGTTAACCCTTTTTTTTTTGACATACGATATTAGATATAAATCTGACAATATTTTTAGTGAACTGAATCAACTACAGACAGATTGTCCCAACATCATACTCAGACATTTACAAGCGGTAATTAAATCGATGATAAAACACGCGAAAACAAGGAAAATAAGCAACTGAGAAGAATTCTAATTTACCTTCTCCGGCGGCGAACCGAGGCAGCGTATCAAGTCGTCGGAGCCACTCGAAAGGCTTGCTAATGCGAATTTTAAGGATGCAGAATAGTAAGGGATTGCAGAAAAAATGCTAAAGGTATCCTCGAAGGTAAAAGGAGGGGTGTTCGACCTATGTTTTTACGCCTCTTGTGCTCGTGATCCTCGAGGCCTCTCTATTATGCGCCTCAGGCTCTCCCAGTGAGCTCTGCTCTGTCTTCGACTCTCTCCTGCTGTCTGTCCTAAATTGCTATGTGGTTGCCCCTCGACTCTCTCGTATATGCTCTACTGTGGTGGTTCTTGCTCTGCCGTAACCTCGTCGATGCTATGGGTACCCTCTAACCTATGTTCATTGCCCTCTGATTCTCATTCGTGTGCTTATATAGCCATCTTGGGTTCTATGTTTGGTATGCGTTTAAAGTGAGATTTCTATGCCTATTCTTGCTCTGAATTCATACGATTCGTACTTGATATCTTTGAGATTTCGTATTGATTCTTACCCTTTTATCCGATTTTGTGTGATATTTGGTAAGGTATGATTTGAAAGAAGATCTGGCTGGATGTGCATGGGTAAGGAAGGTCCCGGATTCTCCGGCGAGAATCTCGGGTCGAACAAGGTAAGGCGGCGATTGGGTGCTTTAGGTTTTAGGTTTCTTTGGTTTGCGTTTTGTTTTGTGGGAGACGATGAAGGCCGTGGCTAAAAATTTGAAAGAGGAAGTGGCGCGGTCGGTGTTGGGCCGAATGGGTCGCGGGTTGTGGGTATTGGGCTGGCCTAATTAGGGTAGTTAGTTTAATGTGCTAGGTTAGTTAGGCTAGTTAATAAATTATTAGTTTTAGGTGCTTAATTAATTAGTTAGCTAATTAATTCTAGGCAAGTGTATTAATTAATTAGTGCAAATGTGATTAAATTAATTAGGTGCTTTATTAAAATTAATTGTTATAATAAACGCGGGCGTGTTATTTAATTAATGCTTAATACTTTAGAATGCGACGCTATTATTTAAAAATCTTATTATTATGCATTATTGCAAAATTAAATTAAAATTGAATTGAGTTTAGATTAAATTATTTAAATGCTAAATGCAAGTATGATATTTAAGAATCGTTTAAAGCTTTATAAATGCGGTGCTATTAAATGCATATATCAGATTAAAATTGATTTTAAATTTACCAATGATTACTAATAAATGCGGCTATGCCACCTGACACGACGTTATCGCTAAATAATTTATTTTATGCATTTATTAATTATTTAAGAATTACGACAAAGCTTAAAGTTAATAAGTGCGGGCGCGGGACTCTAAATGCTTAAAACTCTACGTAAGACGCGATGCCATTATTAAATTATTTATTTATGCCTGTATTTAATGGTTTATTGTTGCATTTTATTAAAAAAAATCCTAAAAATTATTTTACAAAATTAGTGTAATTTTATGGTTAATGACTGGACGGGAGGGTCAAAATTGGGTGTCAACAGTCGAGCATCGACCGCACAACTTCAAAGGATGGGAGAGGAGTGCGGTGCTGCACCGTTGTTCGAAAATGCTTGTATTCTTCCGATAACCCACGCAGAAGATGGAGCACTAGACGTTCGTCGGAGACTTTGTGACCGACGTTGGCGAGGTTGTCTGCAAGAACCTTGAGCCTGGTACAGTATGCTTTCACGTTCGGGAAATCCACCAATTTGGTGTATGTGAATTTTGCATCAAGTGCAAGAGCCCTAGCCGATTTGTTGTCCTGAAAGAGATGAACAAGGCGATTCCAGGCCTCAATTGCGGTGTCCTCTTGATCAATGATTGTGTTGAGAAGATCATTGGATATCGTACCATATATCCATTGTCGTACGATGTCATCCAGCCGTTCCCATAGAGCCTTTGCAACAATTTTCTCGGCTTCGGTTGCTGTGGATGAGACGGTGGGGGAGTCTGGAGGTAAGATGTGATCAATTACCAAATTCGCTCGGCAATGGAGCTTGAAAAGGGTAGCCCAATTGTTGTATTGGCTTCCTTCATAGTCAAAAACAATAGGAATGCAGGATTTGATATTGGTGACTGTAGTTGCAGGATGCAACTTGGACGTGTCAGCCATGGAGATTAGAAGAAGGAAGGGACGAAGAAGATGCGTGGTGGGCGGCTGCTAGGGTTGCAGTAACCTAACCTAATACCATTAAAAGAGAAATATAAGAGAATATTTTCTATCTATTCTCATTCCTTCAATAGGTTAATATACATCATTTACAACGTAATTGTAGGCTACAAATTAGGGATTAATTTGACTAATTGATTCTAAGATTACAAAATATTTTTGATTAAATATTTACATAATCTAACAGTCACATCCTACCTTTAGAGGTGCGGACGGCATTCGGTGCCCTAAGATCCGAGCGTACTGATACTGATACCCGAGAGATATACCACAACTTTATGTAATAGATAAGTTGTTTTCGATTGACCATCTACAACCCTCATTCTTTATCCGAATTTGATATTGACATTGTGAACGAGCTCACGGAGTTGAAACTTGGGTATAAACAACATTTTATTAACTAATTCTACAACATATATAAGGAAAACAAAACATTACTATATAGTAAAAATGTAGCGTATATGTTGTACTTGAAATAGTATAATAAAAAACAACAGTGAGGCCAAAAATAGAATGATGTTGCAAAAGCATGATTGATATGAATCTAACTTATCACTTAGGATTAGTAATTAGTGTCATGTGTTAGGAACGTTATACGTTTATAATTCGTCTATGTCAGTTGTCACACTGAAATGAAAACCGACTTCAATGTTCTCTTTCAACATGAGTTCATTACTCACAAAATTCCAAGTTGAATGTTCACGAGTATAAATCTTAATTTGGAAAAATAAGGACGATCTAGCAGCCAATGAATCGAACGGTAAAGAGGAAAAACAGCCATTCATCCGACAAACTCCCGACAGCACAGAATGGCCCCTCTGGGGAACACACACTCTCTTCCCTGATCTGGCACATATGCTAATTTCCCCCTAAATAATCAGTGAGTATTTCTCGAAAGTATACCACAGACACTCGCGGCGCAAGTTAGTGACTCCCATTAATATCCTGCTTCATTTACATTACTAAAATACCCTCCACTATACCCCCATCATTTCGTGGACAATTCCGACATTTCGTTGTAGCTAATTCACTATAAAATGTCCATCGTTTACCTCTATCAACTTTAGTCGCAAAATAAACTTACAACACAACATATACAGACAAACCATATATAGCTATAGATTGCCCTATAGTCCCTCGTCGGAATCTTATTAAAACTTTCAGTTATAGATTTGCCCCTCTCTTTTTTTCCAGCCAGGAGGTCAAATAATTAACCTCCGATCTGAAGTAGTAAGTTATAGCCATTTTTTCTTTTGAGAAGGATTGGATTTCTGATGGGATTTTGTATATGTCCTTTGGAAACTCCTGCTAGATTACTGTGGAGTACTAGTTTCTTTCGCCACAAGCTCATGATCTTCTGATAACTTAGTCAAACTGATCTCTAGCTCTTTTTTTCATACACATCCCTGCTAAAAAAAACTCTGTTGTGGAGTTTTTTTCTTTCTGTTTCGCCGGAAACATATACACACATATATAATCTTCTGTGTGTAAATATAATTTCTACGGCGATCTTCCAGATCATTGAAAGTATGGGATCTGGACATATATTTTTCGACCAGTCGTGTCACGGCAACATGTTCCTTGGTAACGGTGATCCTGTTTTCCGAGGTACTTCTTAATTATTTATACTTACTTTTTTTAATTGTATTAATTTCATTGTAAATAAATTTGGAGATTTGTTGTATTCAAATTTACTCCAAAAATATAGTACTCCCTCTGTTTTAATTTATACGGCGTAATTTGATTGAACATAAAGTTTAATAAATAAAGATTTTTTTTTTAAATCTTATGGTATAAAATAAATAAGAATGTTTGTATGATTATAGATCATTAAGTATAAAAGATAAAGTTTAAAATTAATATTTTATCAAATAAGAAAATGTGTTATTTTTTTAGAACTAATTAAAAATAAAAATATGTCATATAAATTGAAATAGATGGAGTAATAATTTGGCCATCTTAATCCGTACCTAATCGATACAAAATGGAACTAAGGGAGTAACTTGTAGGGAAGGTAACCTGCGACAGATGATTTCACGTACCAAGTGAGATAAACAGACGGATCAGCTTATGATGTCAAACTTTTCTTCAGTAAAGATTTTGTTTCTATAGCTTGATTGTCTCTGTGACTTTTCGGTGTAAATAGTGGTGCAGTTCCCAAAAAGAAAATAATATCAACCTTTTGCATGTAATTCTAAAGGTTGGGTAAATAATTGATTTTTGGCCTAAGTAAACTTGAAAAGTTAACTCGTAGAGTGATGATAATTCAAATTCTTATAAGTAGTTTATGTTCTCAATCCATATCCGATGTGAGACTTAACACTCTCCGCACGTCTAAACCTTATTAACTGGAGTGTGGATAATATAATTTGAGGGTCCAATATCAGTGAAAAAAGAATTCGAATGGGTATGACTCTGATACCATGTAGAGAATGGATATTGGGCTAAACTCAACCCCAAAAGCTAGCTGGTAGGGTCTGGATTGTCCAAGTTCATATAAGAAATTCATGTTCTCATTCCATATCCGATGTAAGACTTTAACATGGTGGTCTTTTATAGGAGTATTCTATTTTGACGCTTGAATTATACTATTATAGGACCAAGATCGATGATGAAGATGGAGGACTCCTCGAAGAGGCGACCCTTCTTTAGCTCGCCGGAGGAACTATATGACGAGGAATATTACGACGAGCAGTCGCCTGAGAAGAAGCGTCGTCTCACTCCTGAGCAGGTTAGCGCGCGTCCTGCTCTTTTCTTTAGCTAGATCATCACATACATATAATCATGTAATTAAAAATATATTTTTCTTAATAGTTTAAATTTTTTGGATAAAATGATTGTACAACTCAATATACTACTTTCTCCGTTTCATGGTAGTTGTCATATTTTACGTTCTCCCGAGTCAATTTGATTAATTTTTGAAGTTATTTGACTAAATCAACTTAATATTATATAATTAAAATTTAGATATTAAAAAATTATATAAAAAATACTACAAGTAACTTTCTTATGAAAAATATATTTTAAAATATTGATTAAAATTTATATACTTTGACAAAAAAACATGAAAACTAATATGGAGGGTCTATAATATTACTACTATAGTATCAGTCTATTCGACAAGTCAAATTATCTCAGATGAAATCTCATTGTCAGTAAAACCAATTTTGTTTGTGCTTAGCTCGTAAAATGAGAATCAGGCCACATGTAGAAGATGCGTTAAGACATAATATTATAATTAAGTAATTAAAAAAAAATTATTTTTAACAATTTAAGCTTTTAAATGTAATGGAATATATTCACCACTATAAGCATCAAATCTTTACTAATTATTTTTTAGCAAAGAGCCTTTTCTTTAAGCAAATTTTTTAGTAAGTGACCCTTGTTGTTCGGTGAATTAAGGTGCACTTGTTGGAGAAGAGCTTTGAGACGGAGAACAAGCTGGAGCCTGAGCGCAAGACCCAGCTAGCCAAGAAGCTTGGGCTGCAGCCCAGGCAGGTGGCTGTGTGGTTCCAAAACCGCCGTGCTCGGTGGAAGACCAAGCAGCTCGAGAGGGATTATGATCAGCTCAAATCCTCTTATGACTCTCTTCTCTCTGATTTTGACTCCATTCGCAAAGATAATGACAAGCTCAAATCTGAGGTATAATATTATCATATATTTGGTACTTGATCATTTTATTTGTCTACTTATATCCTAATTTACACATATATATTCCTCTAAGTTTGAAGGATCCTTAGGAATCAAGTTATCTGATGATAATTTTACATATATACATAAGTTTTTGGTAGGGCATATTGAATACTAACTACTACTTTAGTAGTCTTGATGTGAGAAGAGTGCTAAAGATTGTAGTAATTGTCCTTGAGGTCTTAATTTGCAACACTCCATCAGGAAAAAACCAACAAATTATGGAACCCACCTGACTTAAAACAATTTGATCAATGATTATGACATAGTTCTTTAATATTGTATCTTGATTTAAAATATTCATGACAAAAAGTCACCTTTCTTGTAAAATTAGAGAGTCGGTTACAGTGACGATATAGCCAAGAACATAAATGCATAGAATAACATGATCTTATTCACTATCTAGAGCTAGAGAAGTTTATGATAACCCCTATCTAGAATACTAAGTTATGTTTGTTGACGAATTTTGTCGGCGAAGTTGGTAATTGGTAGCAATTTTAATTTTAATCTGACTTTGAGGTCATATTGACATATTCTGTGTAACACCTGGCCATCAATATTAGTAGTGGGGAGCCTCACATCCAATATTCGTCCTCACCTACAAAAGAAAATTATATCTGTCAATATCCCTCCGAGTCACTCTTGCATCAAGTCAAATAAAATAAAGTAGCATCTGTTCTAACCCCCACTTTGTATGTTTTACAATTCCTTGAATTTCAATTCAATAAAGCGAATATACTTTTGGTATATAGGAAAACTTGCTTTAAAATATGCGCTGTGATGAAGACCTTACTATAGACTATATAGTGGATGTATCATCATCAGTATCAGTAGTTACAGTGTTGTTATTTGATAGTACTCCAGCTTTTATTCGTTTACCTTTATTTTTCAACTTTAATTTCTAAAGGGTTATTAAGTGATATAATTGTTGAATTCTCCCATCTCGGCCGGATAACTGTCATTGATCTTCTTATATGACTTGAGCAATCTTCATCCCTTTAAGCTAGCTTTTGGGGTTAAAACATCCATTTTTTACATGGTATCAGAGTCATACCCGTCCCAATTCATTGTTTTCGATGTTGGGCCCCCTTCTTATATTGTCCACGCTCCAGATGACCAGCCCTGAACGTGAGGCGGAGTGTTGAGTTCTCCCACATCGGTGGGATAAGTGGTCCTTGGTCTCCTTATATGGCCTGGACAATTCTACTCTCTTTAAGCTAGTTTTTGAAGTTGAATTAAGATCAAGATTCATTATTTACAATAATGATAGAGCAAGTTCTATGAGTTAACAATATCATGCTAAGTTGATCGACCTATAATAATAAGTACAATCTGACCTTTTTATAAGTCATCCTCTTTAATAACATTTCACTATAACAATTATATTTTTTGTGGAACGATCTTTTATATTATGTTATATTATATGGTAAGGACCATCCGAACCCCATCGGCGAAATTACACTGTATATACAAAGTTTAAATTATGTTTTATGTATATAAAGTAGATGTTGAACTCCTTGACTTCTTCGTGTGTTTAGTTCTTTATATTTTTGAACCCCTTACTAAAAATTCTAGCTCCGCCACTGGCTATAGTAACAAAAAAATATCGGAACACGCAACTGATGTCATAGAGAGGTTTGTCTGTAACTCTTTATGATATATATTGTAAACCTAAAAAATAGGGTAATCACCTAATATAGTCGGTAATTACATTAGTACTGAACCCATAATGAAGATGGTTTTAAGATTTAATTTATATTTGTTAACAAAATGAAAAAAAATCACTTATATGGTTAACTTGATATATTGTAGCAGGTGGTAACCTGACTTATATTCAAGGCTGCTAATCCCACTCTTTATGAACCATTATGTATAGTTATCTTTTACCTGACTTGATAGTGTAATAAAATAAAATTCAGGTAGGTTCATTGATGGAGAAGTTGCAGGGGAAAGTGGTTGGAGGAGCAGGGGTAAGTGAAAAATCTGAGGTTGTGGAGTTAGATACTATAACAACCCTTCAAGTGAAGGTGAAGGCCGAGGATCGGCTTAGCAGTGGCAGCGGTGGGAGCGCGGTGGTAGATGAGCATAGTCCACAGCTGGTGGACAGTGGAGACTCATATTTTCACACCGATCATGAGGAGTATCCAGGGCCTGGAGGATGCAATATTCCCCCACCTGTGGATGGTTTACAATCAGAAGAGGATGATGGTAGTGATGATGGCAGCTGCCACGGCTACTTCTCTAACGTCTTCGTGGCGGCCGATGAGCAGCATCACGAAGAAGGAGAAGAACCACTTGGATGGTTCTGGTCTTAATTGAATCTTACAATATTTTGTATTACAGCTTTTCTTATCTATGCGCGCTTTGTATTATGAAATAAGTGTTGTAATTCGTATGTATAATTTAAACATCTAGTCTTTCTTATATTCTCTTGATGATTAGTTCTGATTCACGATATTTCTTCATATATATCTTAGATTTACTATTTATTACGTGATAGATGAACACAAATCATGACAGAAAGGAACATAAAAAACAGAAAGCTTAGCTCATATTTGTACAAAAAGGGAAGGGGAAGACACATTTCTCCAAATTTGTTGATTTGAGAGTTGAGACTTTTTTATGAAGCTAAGTTCATATACGAGTGATCGAGTGATATTATTTTAGGTTGCCAACCAAACCAAGTATCTAAAAGTAGTGTTGTCGAACTCTTGAAGGATAAATTTAGAGTGGATGTACAGAAACATCAATAACTGCTGATGTACTACACAAACATCAATGTATCGTTTGGAACAGATGCGGATGCACCTTAGTTGAAGCAAAAGTAAACACTATAGATAATTTAAAATGATATTTATTGACAGTTTACACTTGTTAGTCCAGTGATTAGGCGCTTCCTGTGCTTACTTTATGTCTTGAGTATTCGAGCCTTAACCTTGATAGTCTCATGCATTAGCTTATGAAAAATCCTGCACACGCCAAGCTGAATACACCAATATATATTACTGCTCTGATCTGTACAGTATCAGCACTTTCATGTTCACTACAGTTGTGATCTAAATGCCTCGCTACTATTGTCGCACAAAAATCAAAATAACTACTAATATGGATCCAACAGTTGCAGCCGAAGCACAAAATTGGACCTCAGAGCCCTCTCCTTTTTCTCTAGCATAAGAACAAATAGACTGGCGAATTTATGTACATAAATTGGGTCACATGAACCCTTGGTCATCCGACTAAACTAAGTATATTATGTGTAAAATTCATATAATATATCTAATATTAACCGAAGGAACCCATAATTAAATGAGACTGAGTGGTGCATTGAGTTTAATTCCTTAGTTGAGGGATCAAACCAAACTTGATGCACTTTTGTGTCTTTTTTTTTAATTTAATTACTAAAGTAACCGTTAAAAGCAATGGTGCATTCATGCTCATGAAATCCTAGATTCGCCTCTCCAAATAGAAGTATTCAAATACTATTTTGCTCTCCTTCAGTGTCATACCTATTTTTGTTGTGCCTTTGAATGATCCTAATATCTTTCTCACAAGACACAATATTCAGAAACAAAAGAACTAGATTGGATCTGATTATCAAGTAGTTATGTGAATTCCTGTTCAATTGTCATCATGCAGTGTCCATGTGCACCGCTAGTATATATGTACAATGTGCGTACTACCTAGACATCGAATAGTCAATAGAGGGTGATTTCTTGGCCAAATCAAGTTGTTGAAGATGACATAATTTGATAGTGACAAACTCAATGCACCATATGCTGGCAGTGGCCAATGAGGCATCCCATGTGGTGCACCTGAGTGCTGAGTTATATTTTTTGTCCAATCATCATATATTATAAATATGAAAATTAGATGGGATGGGTTTGAACTTTGAAGTGGTAAATATTTTTTATTAGTAGTAGAGGTTTGGGGTTCAAGTCCTTAGCATGAAGGCCTCTTTATTAAGACGTGTTTTACCTCTTAATGTGTGACTTTCTGATATGAATTCAGATTTAATTTGACTCCAATATGAATATGAATATACGTGAAAAATTAAGAAAAAAAACGGTGAGACATGATGAAGTTCTACTAATTTGTACTTCCATTTTATTTTTCTTTGTTTATAAACTTATTTGCAATAAAAGTTGCAGATTAGAGCTATTATAATCTAATGTTAAATTATAAATACTCCTCCAACTGTCCCACACAAGGAAATCATCAAATGGACAACACTAGGGGTGGGCATGGCAGGATATTGGAAACTTCAGTACTGTAATTTCGTTTTTTGGTTTTTAAAAATACTATATCATTATCATATCAAATTAATTCGGTATGTTTCGGTATTTTTAAGTTCGATTTCGGTATTTTGTGGTACGGTAAATCGATATCATAATTTGTTCGACTTCGACTTATATATACTCATATAATAGAGAATTACAACTTCGGATATTCAAGCAACGTCTTAATTATATCGTACTAACACCTTACACATGTAAATATATTAAAAAGAAAGCACAAACAATCCCTTTAGTAAATCAATTACACAAAAAGTGTATTTCAATTAAGATAGATTAGTCAAATTTTCAATGTGCAAACAATTAATATTGTACTAATATTTGTTAGTATTATAATACTAATATATATGAATTATATATGTAAATATATACGTCGGTATGGTATTCGTTATTTTAGTATATTTTTTATCAATACTGAATATATTGAATTTAAATTTTTAAAAATTCATACCAAATACCATAATATCATAACCATGATATAGAAAATTTCAATTTAGGTGTGGTTTAAATTGGTCGATATATTAAACCACTCATGACATTGTTAATATAGAAATTTGTAAATAACAATGGGCTTTAAAGCAACAACAGAAATTGACTCAATCTCAATTCAACATTAGAAATACGACCAAGGCCACGTAGCTCGATCCTCGCATAAACCTTCTTGGTTGAAATACACACATTGGCCAAGTGTGTAAGTTAATCGGTGGCGTGGTTTGCGGCTATTGCGTCGGCCAGGATTTACCTTGCCGCACTGAAGAGAAGCGGTGGCTCCTTCAAAAAAAAAAAAAAACATTAGAAAACGGATAAAAGTATATAAGTATTCATTTGTGGATCGATCTCAACTATCAAGATCAGAAATAGGATAATTTTGGCATTGCGGCCAAATTTTGATTCCCAACGGTATTCAAATTTATTTAAAAGAATCATTTTGCTAGTATATAATTAGCATTTGAAGTCCACAAGATTATGCCGTTGAAGTCCCCAAAAGATATAATTTTGGCACTCCGGCCAAATTTTGATTCCTTAGTCATTTATACCATGTATAATCATTTTGCGGATTAATTAGTTCTATCACAATTAGTCATTTATACCATGTGTAAAACCCATCAATTAGTTCTATCACAATTCAAATTCGAATCTTCTTAATGACATGGAAGCACTATTAATGTCTAATTAGCGTCTTTCCTTTTTTTTTCTTCCAATTATCCCTTTAAGAACTAGTTAACCTGTTCATGCGGATTAATTAACGTCTTTCCTATTTTTGGTAATTGTTAAATACAATAATTAGCGGAGAAACAGTCCTCGTCTTATGACGTGCCACCAAATTCAAAAATTGCTTTTCTTCTGTTGAAAGGTTAGTTCAAACTTTCATAAGCGGGTGATTATATATGATACTCCATTCCATTTTATATTGTAGTGTTTAAACGGTAATCATTTTTTTTTTTAAATGTGATTTAAATCATAAAAATTAGTGTAGCTAGAAATCATTTTAGTAAGGATAAAAAAGTAGATTTAAAATTGAATTGTTACTATCCGCTGATAGTGGCGAAAGGCCATTATTACCAAATTTGCTACTTTGGCACACAAGTTCGATTCGGCGGACACGTCTAAGATATGTCTCGTATTTAAACGTAATAGCTTTACCGGTCGGGCATATTGCAGTGTGTGTTTGATTCCTCCGCATGTCATGCAGTGTCGACCAGAAGATCGATCCGTTGATATCGATCAGACACTGAATGCGGGGCGCATATCCTGCGATTTACCCGACGGTGGCGGCTAAGGACGGGTTCCATCGCCTCCAGAAGCCTAATACTAGTACTAAGGCCATCCCGAGACCTGAATTTTTGTCAAAAAAAAATTGAATTGTTACTAGTGTAATATATTCTTTTTGAGACATACAAAAATGAATAGTGTCAAGTAAATTGAGTCTAAATGTCACTATTTACGACAAAGAGAGGGGTAATTTGGTCAACGTGAAAATCGCGAATTTATGTCTTTGTGGACTTTCTCTGCTACGCGGTCACATGTATATTTCCCGTACTGCCGGCTCAAAGTTGGGTGTGATATAGCGCCGTCCCTTGATTACTACTTTTCTCGCCGGTTACAAATATCTCTTTCTTTCTCTTCTACTAGTCTTCTCTACTCACTATAACACATCAAATTCTCCATTTTTTAGTAGGTTAAAATCTGCTTGTCAAGTTCAAAATCATTTCGATTTACTGCTTTACCGATCACTTTCACCGCATTTTTTCTGGTAATCTCAATCTTTGCTTACTGTTTATTTACTGTTTTATATGTATGTGAAACGTAGTAATTGTACATTCAAATTTTACTGATGTCTTTGAGCATTGCATTTTATAGGTTTGTTGATTGTACTTTGCTTTGAAGTTGCTAACTACGATCTGTGAATGTTTTACTTGTTAAGATATTTGCGATTTTGCTTTAATCCTTTGTGTTGTTTTATCGTGTAGTTAGTGCTTGTTTTAGTTGATCCTGTAGTTGTAGATCCTTGCGGCGATATATTTGGCGTTATAAATAGTGATTATTGAATAATACTACTATTTGAGATATTTAAAGTGCTGTGTTGCTAATTTCGATGGACTAAAACAAGCTAACTATGTCATTTGGGTTTAACTTAGGGTTTGGCTCTTGGTTAAGGTGTTCTTTTGTGAAAAAGGTTTTTGCAGCATGATATGAGTAAATACTAGTGTGATTTGTACATTGGAAACATCTAGAGCCTGTTTGGATTAGCTTATTTTAGGTGTTTTAAGCCAAAATAACAAAAATAAGCCAAAATCCATTAGTTATAAGCCCATGCAAACAGGCTCTAGTCTACTTAATTTACTGGCTGAATGGTTTTCACAATAATGCCGCCAATTCGAAGTGATGTAACTTTCAATGTTAAAGGTCATCAGATACAATATTGGATTCTTCATTCAGAAACATTATATCAGAGTTACTTGTTTTTTGCTTCTCAATGACATTAGATTACTATGTTCTCATTCCATTTCTCAAGCTATTGCAACATGATTTACTTGGTAATGTAAGTCTCCATAGTTTATTGGTGGAACATTGATTATACTAACTGTGTGTTTGCCTGGTATTGATCTAGAAAAAACGGTATTGTAGTTGTAATAAAAAAACAAGCACATATTATAGATTTACAAAAGAGATGGGGAATGTGATGCTCAAGGTACTATTAGAAGCAAATCTATATACTGTTGCTATTGCCAGGTGTTCAACAATATACAACAACAACATACTCAGTGAAAATCCTACAATGTGGGGTCTGGGGAGGGTAGAATGTACATAGACCTCACCTCCACCTTGACAGGTAGAGCGGCTGTTTCCGGGAGTGTTCAACAATATCTACATTATTAATAAAGAGACACGATCCTTGTCAAAAATTTAAGAAAGAGACGTGATAATATGTTATTAATATATTTTTTGTAAAGTGCTAGATCTTAATAATTTTTGCATGATGGGACTCAATTCAAGTTCTTATGCTGAGGGTGAGACCCTACAATTGAAGTCCTCAAGGGCCACAAGAAAATGACGTTTTGGGTTCTTCAACTATAGGGTGTCTTGCAATTTTTTGCTTGACCATAATATCTTGCGGTTCTAGTCCCGAGTCGTAGGCGTTTCATGGATTTTTCCAACCCTTTTTTTACTTACAGTTGGACATGTGAGAAATCCCTTGGGGTGATTTTAATAAAATTGTGAATATACATGCGGAGATTCAGAAACATAGATAACTTAGATTATCTTTTCTTTTTCTTTATTTATTTAGTGATGAATGTTGTGTCATGCCAGCTTAGGCACCTTGACTAAATCCACTGGGTAGCCTTCTACACTAAAGCAGAACGGCTCATTCCAGGTGTTATAGCTGGTATTTTGAACCTGGAATTTTTAGGTAGATACTTCTATGCCTAAATTATTCAACTATCTTCTTGGGACAACTTAGACGGGGTTTTATAGCAACTTCAATTCTTGAATAGAAGCCTTAGTAGCCGCATTATCACTAGCATACTGTTCCTCTATGAAAATTTTCAATTCTAATTGAAGCCTTGTGAGATGATTGAGAATATCTTTCATGTACTGTAAACAAAATCTTCAACAGAAGGATAAAATCTCGTTATGCCAATTAGTCAAGGGACGTTGGGAAAAAAGTTACTCGAGTGACCAAAAATATGAGAAAGCATTGTTGAGGTCCAAAAGTTAGCTCTAAAGTCCCTGGAGTTCAGACTCTGTTTATTATGTTGCTTTTTCCTCTTCTGTACAATGAGAAATGATTGCTTAAGTGCATTACTGACTTGGCTCTTAATAACCCCCTCCACTGCTGGTGTTTCAGAAGCTAATCCCTATATGATGTCTGAGGAAGCTGCTAGAGATCTCATTGCACTACCTGAAGCTGGGAAGAACAGTGAAATCTCCAGTAATGGGAGTGTCCCGGTGACAGGGGTTGATAGCATCGATAAAAATCATAAAGACAAGGAAAGAGAAAAGCCGGCCGTACTAGTTGAACCTGCCCTTAATGGAGACAGCACGGTGAATACTGGGGCAGAGGTGGTTTCAGAAGTAGAATACATAGAATCTGAAAATTTGAATGATGTAGAAGATGTTGACACAAGCCTTAAGGTAATGATTCCTGATATAATTTGATG
Organism: Przewalskia tangutica; assembly: GCA_029844215.1. Classification (NCBI taxonomy): domain Eukaryota; kingdom Viridiplantae; phylum Streptophyta; class Magnoliopsida; order Solanales; family Solanaceae; genus Przewalskia; species Przewalskia tangutica. The sequence goes on along the minus strand of CM056733.1, from coordinate 108,887,928 downwards.
TTGCATTGTAGTATTTTGCATATCAGTTTGCCTTCTTTATATTGGTTACACAAGTCTCTTTTCAATGTCTTTGCCTCTCCTTTTTCATTTGTAGACACTGTTGACTGGGCTAGAGTCCAAGGACTGGGTTTCAGTATGTGAGGCACTCAATGATGTTCGGCGTCTGTCCCTATTTCACAAAGAAGCTATGGTTGATATGTTGTAAGTCTAATTTGTCACCTAGGATATAACCTGAATTATGTTTGATCATGATGTTCTAGCTGGTTTATACACATCTTTTTACATGCTTTCCTTTTGTTTTATCTGATCTTACTTATGTTTGCTACTTAAAATGAGCAGGGGAAATGTGATCTCCCTTATTGTGAAATCCTTGAAAAATCCAAGAAGTGCTGTTTGTAAAACTGCTATCATGGCATCAGCTGACATTTTCAAAGCATACTGTGACAGCATAGTTGACTCAATGGATCCACTGGTAACTTTAATTATTCTTCTCATTTGTGAATGCCAGCAAGCTATTTTCTCTTATGTGAATTTTACCTTATCCTTGTGCTCATGACATGACTGTCTCCTTGCTTAGCTTGTACAACTTCTTCTGAAATCTTCACAAGACAAGCGATTTGTATGTGAGGCAGCTGAGAAAGCTCTAATAGCTATGACAGCATGGGTTTCTCCATCACTGTTGTTACCGAAACTGCAACCAAATCTGAAACACAGAAATCCTCGAATTCGAGCAAAAGCTTCAAGCTGCTTTTCTCGAAGTGTACCACGTCTGGTGAGAGTTCTATGTTCTGAAATCTCTTCCTTCCTGACATGCATCCTGACCTGTGAATTTTAGTTACTCTTTTCATTCTTACAATTTAGTCCTGCTATTCATTATTTACCCAGTTTGTTTGTTTATCTGCTAACTTAGATCTTTCCCCTGGCTATGTTTTATTGACAATATCTAGGTACAAACTCAGCTCTAGGAGGAAACACTTCTTGAGAAGAGTGTTTTAATAATTATCTTACTGGTTAAGGGAATGCCAGCTAACAATTTTTCAGTCGTTTGAGTATATTGCTTAATAATCATAGTTAAATATTGCCAAGGAATTTTACATGGTTTCACCAATACGTTTGTTCACAATGGTTTCATTAGTCAATCCCCTCATGGTGGTTTGTTTATTATTTCAGCGATATATGTTTGTTCTTGTTGAATGAAAACAAGAAATATTACATCTTAGTGGGCCCTCAGCACGAGAAACATTTTATCAGACATTTGTGTCTTTGCATATTGCTGAAATATGAAAGAGGAATAGACTTTATCTTGTTCTTAGTTTTTGTTTTCTAGGACCTAATTTCCTTTATACTACTAGCTGTGGTCTTTATTAACAGAGTTGCATGCTTTGCAGGGAGTAGAGGGAATCAAAGCTTATGGAATTGAAAAGTTGATCCAAATAGCTGCATCCCAGCTAAGTGACCAGCTTCCTGAGTCAAGGGAGGCTGCTCGTACGCTGTTGTTAGAACTGCAAAATATCTATGAAAAAACACTCAATGTTACCCCAGCAGCAGTGAGTGAAAAAGACCCAGAAACAATATCCTGGGAGCATTTCTGTCAATCAAAGCTCTCACCTTTGAGTGCTCAAGCAGTTCTTCGTGTAACAAATCTCACTAGGGAGGGTATTGTTTTAGGTTCATAGTATTTGTTCAAGCAATGAGTTATAGTTCACCTTTGACCTTCCCCATTTTTTTGTTTGGTTTCTTATACCTGTATATACCATGAAAGGTTTGAGGTGTTTGCGAGGCAGTAAGACCATATATAGAGCTATAGATTTTATAGTGTCTTGAATATGTGGTTTAGATTACGTTTTGCATTATACTTAAAGTAATTCATGAATGCTTGCTTTGCAGTATGCGGTATACATGTAATTTTGCTCGTTCATTGTTTCCCGTGGTATGTTAATGCCTGAAAGGGAAAATTCATTGTTGTGACGTCAAGGGAAGTTGTTCATAATGGCGAAATTGACATTGTTTTCCATGATATGTTAGTTTTCCTTTTAATCTTTTGCTTTGGAGTTGCAGACATTTTCATCTATCGCTTACCTTCAAATGATTGTCGGGTGATTTCTTCGCTAACATCTTGTGTTGGATCATTCCTTCTAATATATTTGTAGATTTTCTTTGTTCACGGTCATCAGGTTTTTAAATTTCATGATGTGTAAAGCTATGCTTGTGAATTTTCTATCCCCTATACAAAGGGAAGTCCTGTTTGACCAAACGTAATACATAGATTGGTTTCACTTCTCCTTGTTGAGGTGACGGGGCAATAGGCTTCCAGGTCTTTCACCCACCCACGTAATTCAAGAAATGGTTTTGAAGATGAAAGTTGGTACTGTCTTTTCTGTACCTTCAGCAACACTTTCAGTTAGGGCAGCTAGCAAAGCAAATTGAATGACCCTTAGTGCTAAGGCACACCCCACCCCGGAGGACTGACCCCAACTACAATATTTGTTTGTGTTCAACAAACTTCACAGGTTAAGTCAACTCTAGCCCCACAAAACATTAAACTATTACAAGTGGAAAATAGACAACGTTACGGGTCAGCTACCTATGCCGTCCGAAATTATTTAGGTGAATACGACTAATGTATAGCATATTTTATATAGAAGTTCATCTCAATCCTTAAAAAAAGAGGAAAATAGAAAGAAAGCAGAAGATGATCATTGGTAATTACAATCCTAGCATCTTTTGCTCCAAATCCATTTCTCTTGGACCTAAGGATCCAGTGTGTACGTAAATCTCTCATCTTGATTCTTCATTTCATCCTTCGAGGCGTACTTTATTTATTTTCCACATCCTATTTAGAACATGAGTTTTTCCAAAGGGTTTTAACTTATAGTACTAATGAAGAACCATGAACAGGGCATTGCCACGTGGTTTACGCCTGTTATAGTCATGGCAATGGTGATATCAGTGATATTACTACTTGTTTTTGTCGGAGTTCTAGTCCTGATTCATATCTGTGTAGTATTGAGGGATTTCAGAAGTAGAATGGACAATGTTAATATGACCGAGAGAGGCAATTTTGGGAGCAACAGCATGTCCAAAGAGCATATAGAGAAGCTTCCTTGCTTTGATTTTCAAGCCAAAGAGAAGGGAATTAGTAGTCCAGTGGACTGTGCAATTTGTTTGGATAATTTCAAGGTGGGTGATAAATGCAGGATTTTGCCTCAATGTAACCACAGTTTTCATGCTGAATGTATAGATTTGTGGCTGTTGAAGTCCCCCTTTTGTCCAATCTGCAGGGCTAGCGCTGATATAAGGGGCCATGAAATTGATAATTCTAATTAGTTGAGTTGGGAGTGACTCGATCGACCTATACATATGTCCATTTGATCCGTTTTAAGTGTTTCATATTGATTGAGAGGTCAATTGAGTCCAAGGTTCATTTTCTTTGCCCATTATCAAAGCTAGACAAATTTTTACTCTTGATTTATCCGATGTTGAGCCTCATGTTATATTGACCACGTAAATGTTCAGTCGTGGGTGTCTAGATCTCGGACAAAATTGGTGCTTTGCTAAGAATCTACCACTAGCTAGAGTTGGAAACAAATTTTATGTTACTCCTATTAATTATATATTTTTTTTAATGAAAAGTACTTTTGGTGTTCGGAGAGTGATGTTCGCCCTTTTGTTACTGTGATACATTTGATTTAAACATCGGATAACACAACTATATTATATTGAGTTGCAGGGTCGTCTCAAATATTTTGAGGCCATGTTCTAATTTATAAAAGCGGGCTTTTAATTGAGCTAAGACCTGCGAATTATGAGCTTTTAATAAATTTTGGCTAATATTACTTAATAAAAAATAAATAAAAAAAGCTCTGAACTGTGGTGTAACACACTTCGCACGAGTCCTGTTGAGTTGTGAGCTATGTGGAAAAGAGTAGCAAGATGACTAATGATGAATTGGGTGAATTCAAATTTGAGTTGGTTTCTAGTATTGTCAACAGTTACTTTATCAATTACGTACTTAATAAAAAGGGACTCCACGTTTGAAAAAATATTTATATTTGCCCTCCGTTAACGTTTGGGGTAAAATATATCCTTCGTTAGTCTAAACTTATTGTATTTGACCTTATTTAATAGATTTGTCACATGTATGCCACGTCAGAGTCACGTGGAGGACACGTGTCAAAGTGGGACCCGCACCTTCGCCCCAAAATAACAATGGCTACCGCAAGATGCTCTCTACTACCCATTACTCCCCTCCTCCCTGCAAATTTCATTAACCATCTCCCACCGCCCTAGCTCCGTCGCTTCTTTTCTGGCACCCCCAAACGCAGCTTTCTTTTTCTTATTTGTCATAAAATGGCAAAATATTGGACTCTTTATATGCCATATTTCGTCGTCTTCACCATCATGATACTACTTTCGATGCCCGTTACAGTCTGATTCATCTAACGAGAGTATTTTTTTTTTTCAACATGTCTATTTGATTACAGTTTTGCACATGTACATTTTTTCAGGACTTTGATGGTTTCTTGTAAAAATCTTGTTTTTTTGTTTTGTTTTACAGTTCCAAGTTATATGAAGTTTGTATTCAATGCAACGGAGTTTCCTTCTGAAGACTATTATGATTACATAGTGGTGGGTGGTGGCACAGCCGGCTGTCCACTGGCGGCGACATTGTCGGAGAAGTATTCGAGTAGGACATGGTAACAGATTACATCGCCGAGATTGGTGGCGGTTGACGACGGTGAGTGGTTGTTTATTACATCGGAGTTACGGAGGAAGGTGTTGGGGCCGACGAGGAGGGTGACGGAGGAGAGGCCGGTTAGATCGGCAGCGACGGCGGTAGTGGAGAGGAGATTAGTGAAATCGGAGAGTTCAGGGTATGAAGATAGGAGATGGGTGATGTTAATGGCGAAAATGGGTATCTGGGATGTGGTTAAGAGAAGTAAGTAGAGAAGGGTTGTAGGGGTAAAGGTGTGGGTTCCACTTTGCCACATGTTCTCCACGTGGCTCTGACGTGGCGTACACGTGATATATATGTTAAATATGGACAAATACAACAAGTTTAGACTAACGGAGATCATATTTGACTCAAACGTTAATGAAGGACAAATATTAATTTTTTTCAAACGTGGATGCCAAATGACCCTTTTCTCTAATAAAAAAGAACAAACAATACTATTAGGAGAGGGTTGACTTCCCCACGCTGATGGCCACCTAACTACCTTCAATCCTTTATTTGGGCCATGGTATCTTATTAGTTGAACTCCCAAGTATTCATTAAAAAATAGAAGAATTGACAAACTGTAAAGGATGCCTGTAAATTATATTTTGCGAGGAACTGTAATCATTTTGTACATAAAGATGAAGGTACTTGTGTACATTGATTTTTATATGTTAATGTTTTTAACATGTTATAGCAAATAGCCTGTTTTATTTTTCAGTATATTAACTTATTATAAAAAATTACTCTGTAATTATCTTTCAAATGGCCTATTCCTATTAGTGAGTATTTTTTTTTTACAAAGTTCTATTGTCATTCTTGTGTCTATTTGCTTGAGCATTATGATTCAATCATGAAACAAAATTTGATCTATCTCTGGCTTCTAGTCGTTGGTTTCTTTCTCGAATACAATTTTCTTAAAGGCAAAAATCAAAGTGACATCCGCAGTACAAGCGGCTAGAAACAGGCCTCCTTATATTTTCATCATACGTATAAGCTCGTGTTAAACCAAGAGTATTCTTTTCTTTGTAACTAAGCAGCTACACATCAAAAGCCCACCTCGTTTACCTTTCATGTACAAAATTCAAACTATTTCATCCCAATTGCTTCTCTTCAACTTCCTTCTAAGCTGCACAACTTTTTCTCTTGGTAAAAACTTGACTATAATTTACGTCCATATTTAAAATCCAGTTGTTTGAACAATGTTATCGTAAGTTGTTAGAGAAAGCCCACATTTAATTACTTAGTTATAATATGTCTCAACACGTTTCCTCACGCGTGGCCTGATTCTTTTTCATGGGTCAAGCACGTGGAAATACCTCTTACTTTTTCATGAGTCAAACACGTGATATATCTTTTGTTTTTCAAGTGATAATGCGATTTGAATCCAGGACCTCTTGTGCTCTAGTACTATATTGAATTGTGTGACCTTATCTAAAAGTTTACGCGGTTCAATACAGGGCAGGAGAAGTGCTTACTCTCTAATGGGGATTAACATAAGGGATAGGACTAAACATTTCAATGTCATTACTGCTCTCTGCATTTCCAACTTAATCAACACATTCTGCCTTGCATTTTCACAGCCTTCTACTGCTGAATGCATCCTTCAACTTGGAAAGTTTTCAGCAGCGTATAATGCGAGCGATGAAGGTGGAAACTGGGGTAATTTCCTGCATGACAAAACCTGTGAAGGACCATTTCGAGACTACCTCTATGCAATGGGAATCAGAGCAAATGAAACAGGACAATTATATCTGAATTCGACTCAGCAAACGAACTGCTTGACTAAGTTGAATGATGAAGAAAATGGAATTGACGTTTTTAGTTGTGGGATTGAGAAGCTAACGAAAACTAGTGGCAGATGCTCAGATTTCTCTGTTAATGATGTTAACAACTTAACATAAAGTTAGGAGACAAACTCAGAAGTTTGAGTTATAACTGTCAATTTCTGGACACTGCTGATAAAATAGGTCATTTGTGTGAGTCCTGTGCAAATAGCTGGAAAGATATAAAGGATATGAACTTATAAAATGAAAAATATATGGAGGTTGAATCAGATATATGTAGGTTTGCAGTTTTGGCAACACTAACAAGTAGTAGAATAACGGATCACGTGTGGCTCAGAAAGCTATACAATTGCCTTTCAAATCAACAGCAACCTGTGAACTCTGCACATACCGAAGAAAAAGAGCAAGACGAAGAAAAGCACTCGGACCTGAGAGAAAAACATAAATTTAGACAAGGTAATCCAACTTGCAGAATTCTGTTTTCCTCGTTAGAGGATGGATTACTTCATGTTTATTGTGTTATTTGAACTTGAAGCAGGTTTATCAGTTCTAATTGGAGGAATTGTAGCTGTCCTGATAACTGTATTTATCTCTGTGTGGACTTCTATTCATAGGAGGGCCAATGTAGATGCGCCTGAGAAGAAATTTGGTAATGTTCTTTTGATTCTATATATTCAATCAGTGTTTAACTTCTATATACTGACATATAAAAACTTTTTACGCTATCAGGTCACGTAAAAGATAGTTGCCACCTTTTTTTTTTAAACTCTTGACATGTTGCGTATAACGGACTAAAAAGGTTGATGACTTAATTGGCAGCTACAGATCTGGAAATGCCAAAACATTCTAGTTTGGAAGTCTCCATTGAGGAGGTCTACTCTGCTACAAACAATCTAAATGAGTCAAACTTCATTGGTGGAGGGGACAGCTGGTTAGCACCTATATTAACTTTGTTCTCCATTTATAGGACCTGGTTTTTACTGTTGAAATTTTGAAAATTTTCACTGATCACATTCTGGTAGGAAGGGTGTATAGAGGCATTCTCTCTAACTATCAGGAGGTTGCAATTACGCATATAATTCATGAAGAATGTATCGAAACATTCCTCAGGGAAGTCAGAAGCCTAACTAATCTCCAACATCGGAATCTGGTAGCCTTGCTTGGTTATAGCAAGAATGCAAAAGAATGTTTCCTCATTTATGAAATTTGTCCTAATGGCAATCTTTCTCACTGGCTCTTTGGTATGTACTATTATTCTCTTTGCTTAAAATGTCACCTTCGTTGTTTGAGTCTTAAATAATATGCACTGATGGAGTAAAAGATATTGACACAATTAGGTCACCTTATAAGGTAGTTCCAAATAAATCTCTATGACAAGCATTAACTCGTAACCTGGCAATATAGTAAAACTAGTAACTTACATGTTATCGCATATTAGAAATCACTAATAGTGTAACTGTACATCAGTGTATATAACTTAAAATCTTTTTTTACTTACGCCTGCCGTTTATTATATAATGGTGATAAATGAGATTAGCTTTGTGGAAACAGCAAATGATAGAGTACTATCATGGACTCAAAGGCTTGAGATTGCCATTGATAGCGCTAAGGGACTCTTTGTTTCTTCACACCTACCATGAAGGAAGTATAATCCACCGTGATATAAAGGTAGAAAATGGTTCCCAATTTACTTCAAAGGTCTGTACTTTGAACATTCTTGAATAGCTAACTACATCACTTGCTTACCTTAATTCTACAGCCTACAAACATACTCATAGGAAAGAATTTTGAAGCTAAGATTGTCCAAGGTGATAGACATTGATGAATCCTAAAAGATCTCAGAAGCGAGAGGCACTTTTGGTTATGTCGAGCCTGAATATGAAACGAATCATCATGTAAATTCTGCTGATGTTTACAGCTTTGGCATAGTACTTCTGCAGATCCTCTCTGGAAGGAAAGTTATCGATATGAACATGGAGCAACCAACGCGTTTAGACAAAATTGTGAGCAATCATTCCTTTCATGAGTCTATCATTCATTACTCGTAACAGATAGTCGGAAAGTTGATAATTACTTCATTTCAAGCGAAAATACTGAACAGGGAAAGAATGGTAATGGAATTTGTTGATCCGAAACTTCATGGAGTTTACTCAACAGAGGCTTTTGAGCTCACACTGGAGCTAGCTATTTCTTGCATTGCACCAAAGCAACAAAGACCCTCCATTGAGAAAGTTGTTGACAAACTTGAGGCTGCTTTAGCTATAACAAGAAAGGAAAAATATCAACACCTCACTCTACAGTCTAGACCACTGTGGTCTTCAAACTTTAGAAACAATAGTTGAAAATGTTACTCCCTCAGTCCCAAAAAGATTGACCTATTATCCTTATTAATTTGTTCCAAAAAGATTGACATATTTTTATATTTAGAAACAATTTAACTTTATGAGATCATTTACAACCACACAAATATCTAAGATTTATTTTGGACCACGCATTTCAAAAGACTTCCTTTATATCTTAAACTCATGCCTAGTCAAACTAGGCCAATCTTTTTGGGACAAAGGCAGCACCTAATATATATCATCATAGACAGTTCATTGAACAAGATACATTTTGTATATAGAAGTGTAACATTAACCTCTCACAGACCAACTACTTGGATGGTTAGAAATATATCAATTCATTACATTCCCACAAAAACAAGATATTTTGCATCAGAGCCAAGGAAATGCAAAACAGTGTCTCACACACAAAAAAAAGTTAACAAACGATTACGCAAAAACAAGATAGGGTTTTGGTCTTATCTACAAAGTATACAAGTGACCACAAAAAAACAAGATCGTGTGTTGCATGATATCTACATAAGTATCACCAAAAAAACAAGGGGAAAAAAAACTACAGCCATGCTGGATTCTTCAGAGGGGTAACAACAGCTTTGACTTGCAAGTAGTTATTAAGGCTGTAGACTCCCTTTTCTCTTCCATGTCCACTCATTTTATAACCACCAAAAGGAATGGCAGCATCAAAGACGTTAAAGCAGTTAACCCACACTGTCCCTACTCGAAGGGCACGAGATGTTGTGTTAGCTGCATCTAGGTTCTGAGTAAAAACACCTGCCACCAATCCATAACCCACACTGTCCCTACTCGAAGGGCACGAGATATTGTGTTAGCTGCATCTAGGTTCTGAGTAAAAACACCTGCCACCAATCCATAATGTGACGAGTTTTCCCTTCGAATGACCTCTTCAACATCCCTGTTTGTTACAAGGCCAGGTTCAGAAATTAATACAAAACGAAATACAAGCAGTTAGAAAACGTAAAAATGAAATGTAATCTCACTTGGATTTCAAGAGGGACTGCACTGGTCCAAATATCTCATCTTTGGCAATCAGCATGTTATCCTAAATAGTTGAAAAATAAATTTAAACAAAACCATTAGATACTAACACTATCATGTTCGTCTTTTCACCTTACGTATGGATTTACTCTATGGATAATGGTATTTGTACCTCGACATTTGAGAAGACCGTAGGTTGGACATAGAAGCCCTTGGAACCCAATTTTTCCCCTCCAGACTCGAGAGTAGTCCCCGTTTCAGTACCAGACTTTATGTACTTAAGGACTCAAATTGCTCGGTATCAATCTATTGATACACAAAAAAGTCATGTTACAATTACTTCAGAAATTTAATAAAAGTCTGCGACTACTATTTTCCTTTGCTAAAACTTCATAATTTAAGTTACGTGCATGATGTTGAAAAGAAAGTACTCCCTCCGTCCCAATTTATGTCTTTCATTTTTAGTCGGTCCCAAAAAGAGTAATACCTTTCTATATTTAGTAACAAGTTAACTTCAACTTCCCATTTTCTTAATGAAAGATTTATAGTCACACAAATATTTAAGACTTATTTTATATAAGAAGAGTTGTACCTGAGGACCTTGTTTGACTCCCTTCTTGAAAAGGTCTCCAACTACACGTTTTAAAGCACGGCCCTCGGCTTTCTCCACAAATTCATCATATACCCTTTCATGTACAAATGTCCGAGATCCAGCACAACAACATTGTCCCTGCAGATACTTCAAAATTCTGCCTCGGTCTGAAGCTTGTACCATCGAACTCTCGCGGTGACCTGATTGGCGAAGGAATTTTCGAGACTCCCTCGAAAATTTTGCCCCAGTTACGAGCCTCCTAACGGATGATGCTTCTTGGAATCCTTTCACGGAACCTCTCAAAAATTCTGCCTCAATTAAAGCTGTGACGACGGCTATCCTTTGTTGACTGTCTTCGGGAATTGTTGAAATCTTTCTCAAAAATTCTGCCCATGTGGCTTCCTAAGGGTTTCTTTGGTTTTTCTTTTGGTGCGACTGAGCTTGGAGAGTGCCTATGTATCCTGTCGCAACAAATTTCAGGTCAAACATAGTTCTAAATAAGGATAATTGAGTTTTCTATTGATATGACCGGGTCCAAAATGGACTGCCTACGTATCCCGCCTTGGGAGAAATTAGGTCATTGCGTAGTTCATAATACATAAAGGGCTCGTTTGGTACGTCGCAATGGACTGTATAATTTTGCATGGACTGTACTGTATTGTAATGGACTGGACTGTATTAATATATAATGGACGGTATTAGAGTATTAATATATAATGGACTGTATTGTTTTTAGTACAGTTGGAGTGTACTATTTTTAGAAATAGTACAGTCCTGTCCGGCTGAAAACGTCCACCACTGTATTATTTTTTTGTCCAGTGCAGTCTAGCGTAATACAGCGTACCAAACGTGCCAAAGGAACTAGTTTGAATTTTCATTTCTAATACAAGGAAAAGACCGGACGGGTCCTTCTACGTATCTCTGCTACAAGAGATAGGTCTTGATGTAGTGCTTACAAGTAATGAAAATGCGATTACATAGAAAAAGCGTGCATTCACGAGTAATATCTATTGACTCCATCTGAGTCAATTGCTTTAGGCCTCTTAGGCCACCCATTTTTGCTGTGACCAGTGCGTCTCCTGAAAGTTCACTGGTTGATCTTCTGATTTACTGGCGCGGAACCAGGATTAATGGCAACTTGTGCGCCCCAATGTCCGTACTCAAATCGGGCGACCCTTTTCTGTAAAACTAATTACATAAAACAGATTTGACAATCTATTACGTACCTTTGAAACTTCACAATTTTTGGCATTATCAACAAGAAAAGATGGTTGTATTTCACATGATTGAAAAAGGAATGTTGTAATCAAAATTGTCAAAAGGCCTATCGCTCCTGGAAATTTACAAAAACAAAAAAGGGGTACTAGCTTTGTCATTACTCACTAGTACCTTTCAGTACTGCAGGGTGTTCTAACTAATTAATATAATGCCTTCATTCTGTAGAAAAATCAGGCTCATCTGGCTTAAACAACTTGGGCATTTTTAAGCTGGAAGAAGAATCAGCCATCTGAACCTTCTGTTCTATTCCTCTTCTAGTATTAGTAGCAAATCTTTTGGCCAAAATTGTAGCTCCAAGTTGGTGGGAACTACGAGAACTGTCTACTAATGGTTGCTGCTCAAGACCAACATTGTCAAAAGCCTCATAACTTTGCTCATCGTAGTTACCCACGCCGTCAGGATCTTGCATATAATAATAGCTCTCTTGTAGAACCAACTCTGTTTCCATCTTTTTCTTCCTATACCTTCTCCATGCAGCCTGTATATAGCAAGCACCCCATGTTCTCCACTGAGAAGAATAGTACCTAAATGCATGTTGTAGTTTCTTGCTGTGAAGACGTTTAAATTGAACTGCAAAAAATTTCAGGTCCTCAGCTCGAAGTGCAAATGCTTCGACTTCAGAAAGTGTTCTCACGGTTCGAGTTGAAGAAGGCGACTGTGTTGAGTTAGGCAATAAGGCCCAAGTCAATAATTCTTCACCACAGAAGTCACCAGGTCTAAGGGTGGTAGAATTGAAGAATCCAGATCTTCCCCCATTTGTCGTCGAGCTCTCTAGTTGTCCCCTGATGATAAAGAGCATCTCATTCACTGGATCACCTTCTCGGACAACATAGGTCCCCATTATGCTCAGGGACGAGACTAGGCGTTCACATATTGCATCAAGCAGCTGGTCATCCATTTGTTCAAAAAATGGAACCTGCACAGTTTGGGATCTCTAAAGCTTAGCAAACTAAAGTGGCTGGCTTAGGCATTTATAGAGTAAAAGTACAAGTCCAAATATGAGGCTGATGCAAATACAAAATGTCCAAAGCTTAAATTGATGACTGAAGAAATAAAACTATCTTATTTATTCATTCACTAATACTACTTATGCATTTCTTTTGCTCAAATCTTTCATTTTTGTTCAACTTGTGGCCAAATATTTCTGTCTGCAGCTCTTTTCCTTTATGCTTGCCTCCTGAAAGTATTTCAATTCCAAGCAAAGTGAAATACTGCAAACATTATATATTACATGATCAGACCATGCCATATATCTAAAGATCATAATGACAAAGGCAACTTTGATAGGGAATACTTCTATTGTCAGACATCAATAAGAGCTGATGCAAATGTCATAATCTTTGAACAATGAGTATTTTTCGTTTCCGAGTCCTAACAATGTAAATTAAATCATGAAATGTGCAAATATTTTATTAAGATATGCGGAAGTCGGTATGTGCTGTTTATATCAGCTATACTAATTTTAGGAACAAAGAATTTCCTGGAAACCAGTGGACAGAGTTTCTACTTGAGACACTTCCAACCCATCCAGTCTCAAGAAGAAAAGAATGCAGCATACATCAATATGTCATGATAATCCAATACTATAATTAACGAGCCAAGCAAAACAATGAAAAATGCAATGCCAGAAAGACATACTCGTCGAACAAGATTAAGGCATAGGTGTCTTTGGATTTGACGACGAAGATCCAAAGGCAAAGATTGCAAGATCTCTTCTTCATTAACTCCTCTTGTAGCAAGCCATTTACATTGATCAAAACGGCGAACACGTTCTTGCAAGTCTTCAGGCAACTGGCGGTGCCTCATCCATTCCTCTATATCTCTTTTTTTAATTCTCCATTCCTCAATTTTTACGGTCATAGATTGCAGATAAGTCTGGAAAGGGCAGAAACTCAGATGTATATCAAGGACAAAGAAGCATATCCTATACTACATGAAACAAACAAAAAATGATAGCTCAAATTTTAAACAAACCTTACCAATCATTGACTAAACCTAAGCATAATTATAAAACAGATTTTGCAGTATCCAACTCAACCCAGAATTAATGTATGACTAATGATTATACTATTAATCACAATGACCCTAAACTGCTAATACTTTGAGAAATTTAGGGAACATATCTTGAGTAATGGCACATAGCAGGCATGTTAACTTGGAGCTCTTAAAGGTTTCTCATTACTCTTAAAAGAACTAATCCAACTATGTAAGATATTTAGCTGGTAATTAACACAAATTATGTAAATCAGCTATTACAAATTAACAATCTATTATCAACAGTCTTGTCCTGCTTAACATTGTTTTAGAGGTAAATAATTATAACAATGTCAAGGTGTCTGACATAACATGTATTGGAAATCATTCATATATATAAACCATGATGAAATTACTCCAGATAACTGCACAAGGTGATAATAATGATCTATTCTGACAAATTTGATCCTCAAAGTCTTACCTGCATGTTTCCAATGAGCTGTGCAAAGAGAACTAAACCAATGATGCTTATGGAAATGCAGAATAATGTTTCGCCAACATAAGTGCTAGTATTCAAATTCTGCCCATATGAACTGCACGACAACATTTGTTAAGACAATATAAGATTCTCTAACCTGAAAAAAGATCCAAAGAATTTGATGGTATCCTAAGAAACAAAGGAGACAAGAAATTCATTTTCGTTAAATCATTTATGTAATCCAAAACAACTAAAATCTTCATTGAGGATCACTATGAAGTAGGAGGGAACATACTTTATCATTTAAAATGATTAATAGCAGTGGAAGTGTTTGCCAAAAATTAAGTAGCTAAAGTGAAATAATATACTTCCTCGGTTCCATTTTATATGACATTCTTCCCAATTTCCATTTCAAGAAGATTGACACCTTTCAATATATAGAACACCTTCAATTCTAATGCTCCCATATTACCTTTAATTAGTTTATTATAGGAATGACATATGTCATTAAGACCACATAATCTAAGGATTTGTTTTGGTACGTCACATATATTAAGCGTATGTGTAAATAGTACTTATTTCTTTCTTTCTTAAATTACTTCTTGACTAGTCAAATAATGTCAGATAAAAAAAAAATTGGAGTATATCATAAGAAGAATGTCACTATAGTTACAGCCACAAGGGGGATTTACTTTGAGACGCCAACCTTCAATTATAATCAGCAACACCACTAAATATGCAAAATTAAGAAAGAATGAAGAGTAAATTTGCAGTTAAGAAATCACACCTCAAATTTCTTAGACCCCACCAAAGACAGTATAAATATTTCTCCATGAATGTTGATGAAGCCACTTCATTAGTAAAGGCGTCAGTGAAAATTCCAAATTTAAAACCAGAATCTTTATCATTTATAGCATCACATTTTGCAAGCACTTGTGTGCTGTTACGCCAGTAATCGCGTATATAACTATCCGTTGAACTGGTACAGTCTAGAAACTCAGGCACACATGGTGGAACTGCATCACGCTCCTTCCTACATTCAATTGACCAGCAAGAGAACTGTCTTCCTATAGATGCCACGTACCAGGAAGCTCCCGTCACCTGCACACAGAGAAGAAAAAGCACAATTCTGAAATCAGGTGATTTATATCTGGTATTGGTTAGGTATATTATTACAAAATGAAAGGGATGGGAATGAGTGTTTTACATGACTCGCTAACATGAAAAGGAGGAGATTGTAAGCTGCTCCTGCCCATGCTGTTTTAGCAATAAAACCTGTAGTCTTGATAATCTGCTGATTTAGAGGGAAAATAACGAATAATCTTGGCACATATTGGATGAGAACGATAAGGGCAAGAGTACTTTTGGAATGACCAGACCCTTTTCTTTTAGCTGCTGGGATTACATACAAAATGACAATCTGCAAGTGGTAAAAAGACAAAGTGATGACAAGAATAATCATGGCCAATTTATATTGCAACATACTCTCTCCTGACATTCTTTGATTATTACATGTTCCAAAAATATTTGATACCAATTCATTTCTATAGAATTTTTACAACTTTCAAAAAATCAAATTCATTAACCTATTTTAAACAAGTTGTGATGATTTCCCAAACAAACTATTTTTTTAACGTATTGATTTAACAATCACCATTATGATATACAAAGTAAACTACTACTCCTTCATGTTTTACTTCTCGAAAGTCAAATTAGGTAAACTTTGACCAATATTTTAATTTTTTTATTCAAATTGGCATGAGCAAGGTTGTAACTTGTAGTAATTTTGTATAATTTTTGAATATCAGAATTTATGAACTCACTTGAGGCAGAGGAAGAGCGGCTGTGAAATCAACGAGGAAATCAGTCATAAGATATTGTTTTGCAATTTTTCGAGCGTCCATGACAAGCTCACCCCGGCCAAAAACCCGAGAGCTAGGATGGACATAAGCGGTGCGAAACTTCATGAGAATGTGGAGGACGTAAAATAAGTCAGTGAGCGAACGGAAAATGGTAATCTGACTGGCTGCTTCATCATCAGTAGACATACACACGTGTTGGCTGACGAAAGGGAGGTAGAAATAAAGAGGATCGATGAAAAGAGATATGAGACAGGTGAGGAGGAACACATAATTCCAGCGATTGACAATGTCGCTGTTTGGATCGAGAATCTGGCGGCTCCATAACGCGTCTACCTGATCGGTCGAAGAGGAGATGATCGATTTGTTCTTCAGCGATTGATGTAAATGGCGGAGGTGAGACGCCGGCTTTGCAAATATTCTAGTCATCTTCCATTGCGGAGTCCGATATCATAATCGGATTCCGGAAGATTTTGACAAATATCTGTGTCAGAAAACAGGGAAACAAATTAAAAACACAGAACAATCACATGCAGCAACAACATAAACAATGTAATAACACAAGTAGGGTCTACAGACCTTATCTCTACCTGGTAGAGATAGAGAGGTTGCCTTAGATAGACCCTCGACTTATATTTAAAAGCATTTTGAAAAGAAATACGGAAATGAAAGAAGACATGGCAAACAAAAAGTAAAGCAGTACATATTATTCAGGGGAAAAAATAGTGACAACAACAAAATAATACGATAATAAACACTGGTGGTAACACAAAATTGAATACGAAGAGAACAATAAATAAATGCATATTATATTAAGATCTCCACCTATTAATTTTAAATTATAGATCAACCTCTGAGTGATGATGATAATGTGAATGGGGAATTTTATTAGGGATTGAAAGGGAGGAGAAGAAAAAATAAAGAATGAATGCTGAGTGATGAATGAAGGTCCTTTGATTAAATCTTTGTTTACGGCCATTGACAATTCTGTGAGGAAAACCGTTGAGTTCGGATATTTGTATATCCATGGAAGAACGCGGGAAATTCGGTACACTCAAATGGGCTTTACTATTGCCAATATCAAATGGGCCAGGCCCCATTTGGATTCCCTTTCTTTTGAGATTTCTCCGTCGGCCATTTGCACTATTTTGTACTGGTTTTAAACTTATACCTTCTAGGACATAAGTTCTTTACCGGATCTGACCCAAGTTGTACGAATTTATGCCCGATAAGACATAAGTTCCATTTGAAGGAAAAATCGTGCAATTTTTTGTTTCTCCGTATTTGGATTGGTCATTTGCACTTTTGATCCAATTTTGTCTTGGTCTTTAATTTTTGTCCCTCAATGCAAGATAATTTTTTCACGGGACATTAGGTTATAGTGTCACATCAAATATCCTAAAAGTCATGCTCCACGCCCTTAAAAAATTGTGTCTCACTAGATATAAGTTCGATTACTAAAGATAAAAATTAATTAAAGACTAATCCATTTAAAGGATAAAAATTAAAGACCCCATTTGAAGAACAAATCGGGCAATTTATTATTTTTGTATTCCTTTTCTTTTAACTTGTTTTTTGGTCATATTTTATCATTTTTTAGCGAAATCCTTAGGTAAAGAGGGAAAGAGTGCCACATTTACCTCTAATACTTTAAAAAATTATTTATATTTATCTTTTATTTAAGTTTTGAATAAATTTGCCTCTTAATTAGCTTTTGACTTAATTATTTGGGGTAAATATATTCAAAATTTTAAATGAAGGATAAATATAAGCAATTTCGCAAATTTATAAGATAAATATAAGCAATTTCGTAAAATGCTGGAGTGAATTGACCTTTTTCCACACAAAAAAAAAAAGTAGTACATTATTTCCGAGGAGAAAGGAATCTGTAATGTTAATCCAATTATTACTCTGTGATTTTTTTGAAAATATATACGAAAAACGTGAAATGGTTTTATTTCCACAAAATTGGGGTGACAAATTGGTAGGCCACTTGATTTATAAAAAGTGAGAATGATAGAAGATATCGTTTGGATACACTAAAATTAATAAAGATACTACACATTTCCTCCAACTTTGTTTCTTTCAATCCTCACCATAATTCACTGATAGCGATGTGGGGTATTTCTATCCCTCTCCTTCTCACCTACAAACTACGTACTATTATTGATCCTTATTTAAAGAATTAATCTCTTAATTATTTTTATTAATAAAAAACATATATATACAAGTTACAAGAAAGATTATATTCTATTTGAAGACTAACTTTACAAGTATGATAATATTACATACTAATTAAGGTACAAACATAAGTCTAATATTCACCAAATATACAAGGAAAAAGGGAAGGGCCGCACACGATTGGGCCACCTTTTCGTCGGATGAATGGGCTTATGGAAGTGGGTTGCCCATATATTTTAACACACCTCCGCAATCATAATTCATAGCGGGCGGTCTTCGTACGCTGAGACTGTCTCTAAAATCTTCGAAAATGACTGAGGAAGACCCTTTGTAAAGATGTTTGCAATTTGATATCTTGAAGGAACATGGCAGACGCGTACTTGTCCTTTGGCTATCTTCTCTCGAACAAAGTGAATATTCATCTTTATATGTTTTGTACGTTGGTACTGAACTGGATTACAAGAAATGTAAATGACACTTATATTATCATAATACACCAAGGTAGCCTTCTCAATAGGACAATGAATCTCTCACAGTAGATTTCGTAACCAACATGACACAGAAACCACATTGGCTACCCATCTATACTCGACCTCTGCACTTGAACGTGAAAACGTTGATTGACGCTTGGCAGACCATGAGACCAAGTTATTACCTAAAAACATGCAATAGCCAGACGTAGATTGTCTGGTGTCAG
The DNA here is from genome assembly GCA_029844215.1 of Przewalskia tangutica. NCBI lineage: Eukaryota > Viridiplantae > Streptophyta > Magnoliopsida > Solanales > Solanaceae > Przewalskia > Przewalskia tangutica. The sequence goes on along the minus strand of CM056733.1, from coordinate 108,869,027 downwards.
GACAAGCACCTCAATCGGCATCTATATAGGAGACAAGTGTAGACGTCGACGAGGGATACAAATGCAAACCATACTTAAGTGTTCCCTGAATGTACCTAAGAATGCGTTTGAGCGCATTCATATGTTCAACACTAGGATCATGCATAAACAAACACACCTGTTGTACGACATATGTAATATCAAGTCGCGTGAATATCAGATATCGAAGGGCGCCTACAAGACTGCGATAGCGGGTTGGATCCTCGTATGGAGAGCCAACTGCAGCACCCAAATTGGGTTTAGTATCAACTGGAGTAGAAGTGGACTTACGGGATGACATACCAGCCCTCTCAATGATCTATGTTGCATACTTCCTCTGTGACAAGAACAATCCACCCTCATGACGAGTTACAGCAATTCCCAAAAAGTAATATGAAATAATTAATCCCTTGATTATTTTTATTAATGAAAGACATATATATACAAGTTACAAGGAAGATCTTCTTCCTACTCTACCTAGGAATCCCTATTCTATTTGAAGACTACCTTTATAATTATTGTAATATTACACTACTCATTAAGGTACAAACCTAAGTCTAATATTCAACAAATATACAAGAGAAAAGGGAAGGGTCTCACACGGCTGGGCCACCTTCTCGTCGGATGAATGGGCCTATGGAAGTGGGCTGCCCATATATTTTAACACTTACTAATATCAATTCAATAATTGGTGGGGGGAGGGGCGGAACTAAAAGCTCTGATATGATTCGGCCGAATCCAATAGCTTCTGCTTAAATATGTATTTGTGTTAAAAGAATTATTAAATATGTATAAATATTAAATCTAAAATTTATTTATTAGCACTTTAAATTGTCATTCAAAAATTCAGAACCAAAAAGTTAAATCCTAGCTCCATTTTGGGGGATAAATGTTTATTGTCTTGATCGAATTTCATGTTGTTGCATAGTTGTAAATTTTATGCAGTAAAATGTGAAAACGATTAAATCAAGCTTATTCACACTTCTTTAATTTGCCAAAGTCTCGGTCGCACATTTTAAAACAAGCAAAGTAATGAAATAATAAATGCTTGCGACATAGAGTTTGGTGCATGTACTATGTTGTGTGATTGCAAATGGTCGAATTTAAGTAGAACGGTAGCTTCGTCCCTGAACAAAAGAAATTCTTATATATTTTATTTATTATTCTTAATGCAAATTAAATGAAAATATTCTTTTCGTTCCATAATAAGTGATGTTTTAGCTTATGCACACCCCTTCAAAAATTATTTGTTCCTAAAATATTATGAGTGTTTTACAAACTTACTCCTAATTAATGTCTAGAAAACAAAAACTATTTATGATTATTAATTATGTAAATAAGGGTAATTTTGAAAGAATAATGTCAATTTCTAAAATTCTAAAGCACTTTATTTACCCGTTCAATAAATTTAAGAGTCTCACATGATAATGAAATGAGAATATAGACTCTTTATATGGACTTGAACAATCATCACCCTACAAGCTAGCTTTTGGGGTTGAGTTAGACCCAAGATTCATTCTAACACATGCTTATTTTGAATAACATAATCTAACGATCTGAAGAATCTATAAAAAAAAATGCACATAAACCCTTAAAAGCAAAGTGAGAAACTGCATCAACATGGATTAAGGTGTTAGCAAGCTATCTGGGGATGGAATCGTGACTCGAACACTTAATCCAATAATTTGATTTGTTCCCCAAAAATAGTTCTCTTTCCGTTCACTTGAGTTTTACTCGTTTACAATGAACTTTGCACTTCTTTTAAGAAAAAAAAAATGAAATGCATATTTTACTATAATACACGTGACTATTAGCATTTCAAAAAATCTTGAAAATTAGTTTAGAAAATTGACGGTTAATATTAAAGGTAAAACATGAAGAAAAAAATGTTTTTCTCTTAATATGCTAAAATGAACAAGTAAAAATGAATCGAGAAAGTTAATAAAATCTAGAAGGCAAGAATCAAGATATTATTGTACTCTTAACCCTTATTCCAATAATAATTTGATTTGTTTGAGAAAAATTGTGGATAATCTAAATTGAATAGCACACCAAGGAAATGTGTATCGATTTTAGGGTCTGTTTGACCAAGCTTCTAGAAAAGTGTTTTTATTTTTTAGAGTCTGTTTGACCAAGCTTCTGGAAAAGTGTTTCTGTTTCTTAAAAGTAGTTCTGCAGAAACTTTTTCTGGAGAATCTATTAGGGTGTTTGACCTATAATTATAGAAGTAGTTCTCAGAAACAGAAACAGTTTCCTGCTTGACTAACATTTATGCAAATTTACTAAAATATTCTTTTTAATAGATTTAAAACTATTAAAATAGTTTTTCTATCATATGTTTCTAAAAATTAGTATATTTTTACAATTTAATAATTTTAAATATATATATATATTTAATTGCAATATTTAATCAAAAAATAATATTATATTGTACATAAGAAATGTAACGACAATATGATAGTCAATGACTCAAATATGTCTAAACCTACCCCGCCTACCCACACCTACCCCGCCCCGCCTACCGCCACCACTTTCATTACCCCATTCTCAAATTTCAAATTCATATTTTTGTTACTTTTATAAAAATGATTGAAAATATGAAATTTTTCTTATGTCACCCTACCCCCGTACACCTATCACATTCTCAAATTTCTATTTTATATTTTTTTTTTACTTTTATAAACAATTTATAAAAAAAATGATTTTTTTTCTTACACCCCCGCCCAACCCCTCACCCCCCCCATCCACAAAATCCATTTCAGATTTTTTGTTACTTTTATAAAAAATATGAATTTATTCTTACCCCCCTACCCCTACCCCTCCACCCCACTTGCCCTACCCCATCTTTAAATTTCTATTTCATATTTTTTGTTACTTTTATAAAAAAGATTATTAAAAATATAAAAAAAATCTTACCCCCACCCCACCCCATTGCCCTACCCATCCTCAAATTTCTATTTCATATTTTTTGTAACTTTTATAAAAATATATATGAATTTTTTTCTTACCCCCACCCCCACCCCATTGCCCTACCCATCCTCAAATTTCTATTTCATATTTTTTATTACTTTTATAAAAAAAAAAAAAAATGAATTTTTTCTTACCCACCCCCGCCCTACCTTCTATCTCCTACCCCCACATTGCCCTACCCACTCTCAAATTTCTATTTCATATTTTTTGTTACTTTTATTAAAAAAAAAATCTCCCCCCCCCCTACTACATTCCCAAATTTTTATTTTATATGAGGATATTATATGAGATTAAAATGACTTTTGTGAAAAGAAAAGGTTAATGGGTCCAAAAAAAATTCATTTAATGAGCTTAAAGGGCTTCTCGAGAAACACCAAATTAGTGTTTCTGCTTCTCTTCCCATCTAAAACACTTTTTGACTTCTAGAAAAAGTGTTTCTACTTCTGGAAAAGTGGTGTTTGGCCAAAGAAGTGTTTATGAGAAACAGAAACACCTCCAGAAGTCTGGCCAAACACCACCTTAGAAATAGTTCTGCATAAACTGTTTCTAGAGAATCTGTTAGGGTGTTTGGCCTATAATTATAGAAGTATTTCTGAGAAACATAAACAGTTTCGTGTTTGGTCCTCATTTATATTACTAAAATATTCTTTTTAATAGATTTAAAACTATTTAAAATATTTTTTTCTATCATATGTTTCTAAAAATTAGTATATCTTTACAATTTAATAATTTTTTAAAATTATTTAATTGCAACATTTAATAAAAATATATATTATATTGTACATATGAAATGTAACGACAATATGATAGTCAATGACTCAAATATGTCCAAACCAACCCCTGGCCTACACACCTACCCCCTCCACCCCCACCCATCCTCAAATTTCTATGTCATGTTTTTTTACTTTTATAAAAAATATGAATTTTTACCCCCTCCACCTCCCTAACCCCACATACCCCATCCACACTACCGCATCCTCAAATTTTTATTTTCATATTTTTTGTTATTTATAAAAAATGATTGAAAATATGAAATTTTTCTTACCTCATCCTACCCCCCTCCCCCGGTCCACCTACTTCATTCTTAAATTTCTATTTTATATTTTATTTACTTTTATAAACAATTTATAAAAAATACCCCGCCTTATCTCCACCCCACCTCCATTGCCCTACCCTATCCTCAAATTACTATTTCATATTTTTTGTTACTTTTATAAAAAAAATGATTGAAAATATGAAATATTTCGAGAAGCTTGACCAAAAAAAGCCAATTTGAACTTCTGAAAGACTCCGTATTCCGACGCCACATATATAGTGGAACTGTGGAACTAAGAGATATACGAAACTCAAAGCTCACGATCACCATACAAGTGCAATTAGGATCTTTACACATAAGGCTCGTTTATTTGTTGTTGAGTGATGATATCATTTTCCATTGATTTGACACTAACAAATTAAAATCAAGTTGGTACACCTTATGTGGCCCAGAGAAGGCACTACATAATCCGACGATGGCGCTACAGTACACTACTCATCTCCCTCGTAAGCTTTATTATTCCACCATATCATATCCTTTTGGAATTGGAAACAACAGTATCATAAGTTGATACTCTGATCTCATCTTCAAACTCTCTCATATAAAATACTATTTTCAATTATTGCCTACTTGGATTAATTGATTATGCAACTGAATGTTTCCACTAACTCTTTGCCCCCCCACCCCCACCCCCTCCCCCACCCCCTGTCTTTGTCTTTCAGAACTGTAGTTGAGGCATTAATTATTTTCTTTTGTTGGTATAACTATGCGAAGATTTGAATTATTTCGTGTTTCATGCCAATTTATGAATACCCGATTAAGTTTATCAATAACGACTTGACGATAATAAGCAAAAGTCGCCGGCTTACGCCAAGTTTGTAAAATTTGTTTAATTAATTTAAGAAGTGTTTTTATATCAGAAGTATTTTTTAAGTATTTTTTTCTTACCTCCTCCCTCCCCCGCCCTACCCCTCTGCCTACCACATTCTTAATTTTTTTTTTTCATAAAAAATTTATAAAAAATATGAATTTTTTTCTTACCCAACTCCTATCCACACCTACCCCTTCCACCTCCACTCCATCATCAAATTTCTATTTCATATTTTTTTTTTATTTTTATAAAAAATGAAATAAATCTTAAAAATATTATTCTTATTTTAAAAATAAAGATATGAAAAAATACAAAATAAAATAACATCATAGAAGGTAAATTTGAATTTTGAAAAAGTAATATGTCAAGTTGGGCAATATGAGTTATGACCCATCATTTTAGTCCATCTCGATTGCTCATCTTAAATTTACGTAAGTTTTGGGACGGGTTGAGCGTTGACCCATCTACGATTCAATCATCTTGGCCCATCTTACCATGTAAGTTTTGGACGGGTTGACCCATGTACGATTCACCCATTTCATCTTCAAATCTTACTTGATTACTTTCATCTGCCACCCCTAAATAGAACCCCCACCACTTTTCCAAAAGTTAATAAATGAAAAAAGGTGACCATTTCTTCAAGGATTCTTTTTTCTTTTCTTGTTCATGGAGAAAACAAATTGTTTCTCCAAATACGTAAATTAAAATTTCAACATGTTAGGTCTTTGCGAATATGACAAATTCAACTTAGAAATGTCCATACACGTGTTTATTTTGGTTTGTTTGGTCCTCAGCTTTTCACTCATTAAAATTACGCGAAATCAAAATTTAAAACTTATGAATTTTACTTTGCCATGGAATTTCGTAGCTTGTTTTAGATACTTCCTCCCGATCAAAAGAGAGTTCACTTAGTAATTTACATATCCATTAAAAAAGTACTAACTCCTAAGTAAAATAGATAATTTGATTAAAATGTCTCTAATTAAATATGTATTGAGATTTGATTATCTAACACGTAATAAGGACAAATCTAAAAAAGTAAAGATAATTCTTTCTTATTTAATAAGTGGATACTCTTTTTTATCCAAAAAATAAATGCTACATGAATACTCTTTTTGATCCGGAAGAAGTATTGAATTTATAATTAAATATTTATATACTCCCTCCGCCTCAAATTATTTTTCGCTTGGTTTACACTCCTATTTATATCTAAGTTATAATATCTCTCCATTAAATATTTACTCTATTTATGTCTTATCTTCATTAATGATAAATGATAAAATGGAGAAAAAATAATTAATTATACATTGAACTTCTAAAATGATAAATAATTTGAGATAACTATTTTTGAGTAATAACCACGACAAATAATTTGACACGGAAGAAGTATATTTAATGAATTTTTAATACAACTATAAAATTTACAAGAAAAAATTATTGAATTCGTGTATATACTAAAGCTATGTTTGGATTGGCGGTGGGCAAAAGTGATTATGACAGAATTGATTATAGCAGAAGTGATTTATGTTTGGATGCAACAATGTAAAAGTGATTGTTCTCAATAAATGATGTTTGGATAGTTTTGATCAAAATTGATTTTTAATGTAGAATTACCAAAATGGACATTTAGTCAATACGTATAAATAAAAATAAAAATAAAAATTACTAATAAATGGAAGTATGTAAATAAAAATTACAAATAGATAATAGAATTTAAAGTGCAATATAGTACTTAAATATTAGTAGAATATTATTCCGAAATATCAGTGGAGCCTAGGCGCCGCGACCCTTGGGAGGAGGCGTCGCGACTCTTCAGGCAATTCTTCAAAAATAAAAAATAAAAAAATTTGATACTTCAACTTGGGTATATTTATTTCTTATTTGTTCAAAATATAATATATTATAGTAATAATATTCAGAGTAGTTGAAAGAAGACAATAGAAAAAAGGAGAAGGATAATCCTCGTATAATCGGACAATGTTGAGATGTTTGAGGAGTTTAAAATTCCAATCTGCAATTACACATGAACAAATGTCAACTTTAGTAGTATATTTAATTTTTAATTAAAACAGAACATGAGTAATATATTTGATTTTTTTAGAAATTATTTCTAGATATTTAAAGAGGGTAATGAAAGTTGTATATTTGATTTTTTTTTAGTAATTATTTCTAGATATTTAAAGAGGGTAATGAAGGTGGATAGAATTGTTGATGAAAATTAAAAAGGATAATAAATGAAATGATAAAATTCAAATTGAAATAAATGGTAGAAGTGATTTTGACAGAAGCTACAAATGAAAGAGGGTAGTAAATTGTAATTTCTGACCGGAATAAAAAGTCAAATTAAACATGTTAATTTTTTCATTTTAAAGAAAGTACGTACACTTCTGGATACCGAGAAGTCAAACAGATATTAATTCTATCTACTTTTAGCCTAGCTCTTTTTCATTGTTTTTGGTGATTCTTATTTTTTGTTTTCAAAAGAGAGGATGATAAGTACTCTAGTTCAAGCTAAAGCTTATAGGTAGGGGTACTTGATAGCCCCCTTTTATTTTGTCTCTTGAATCAAGTTTCCGATCCAAAAAGTTGTGGTCCACAATTTACATAAGCCACCAAAATTTGCCCTAATTTTATGGTCATTTCGCATTCACATATTTCAACATCTGATTTAGTCCATGGACACACACAAAAATGACAACGTTGCTTTATTTGTGGTACTCATTTCACACTGTCAAAATTTATCAATAGAGATATAGAGGCATCATTAAAAAGTACGTCTAGAATTTCAACTTAAACACCCGCATGCCAGAAATTTCAGGCTCGATGATTCAGCATGTGATGCTCGAAATTTCGAGTTCGGCGCAGCCATGTGGGAGTTCATTTCTCCTTGTGTGGATGACTCGCAAGACTGGCAATCGTGGCTCGCACCTAGTGGCCGAAGTCTGTGATTTACCTCCTCCACCAATCTCCGTCTAATTCGGAGTGCCCCAATGGGCGAGGGATTTCGCCTTTTTGCTCCCAAGAATTTTAACTTAAAAGCTCATAGGGATTAACGAGAAGCTAATATATAATGCTTATATTTAAATTTTAAAAGAACAATGTTTACTTCAATCAATTTTTCTACAGAGATTCTTTTGGTACAAGCTAGTAGCTATTTCATAAAAAAGGAAAAGTGGTTGAAGTTTAAATATTTTGTATTTTGTACATATTGGCCCGACAATAACCAATCACATCTGTTTTCTCTATTTCCCTTGTTCCACGCCATTGTCTATTTCTCTCTGTATATTTTTGTTTTCTATGGGTCTGCTTTCTTTGTTTTAACTTTTATTTTATCGGATGTAGCAGAATATAACCACATTCTTCCTTGTAACTAGACCTGTCCATCGGGTCAGGGCCCCGACCCGATCCGACACGAAAAACCAGGGTCAGGGTCAGTTATTTTCTGACTCGAGAGCCATCTGATCCGAAAAAGCGAGAATCCGAGCATACGTAGGGTCGGGCCAGAATCAGATTGTTTTACTCACTCTCGGCCCTGTCCGATCCCTGACTCGACCTCGACCCGTCACTTAATCTTTTTAATATAATTTATATTATTTTTCCATTATTAATATTTACATGTTTTGAGAATATATGTGATGCAAATTTTATGTTTTAACGTGACGCAATGACATGAAATTTAGGGAAGGGAGAAGAGAAAGTAGTTGTAAATTGGTGAAACTTTAAATGATCATAACACTTGCGCTCGAACGTCCGTTTCACCTATTTTTTTTATTGATTTCGCCTATTTTTCAAGACGGGGCTCGTCAAACTAACAGTTTGGCGCATCCGATATCTCTAAAAACATTCGTCTTGGCATTCAATTTCACATTTCCCCCAAATCGGTTACTAATTTTCTCTTTTATTTAGCTGAAATCTCACGATATACAATAGATCTCAACGTCTAAATTTCGTGGTAATGTTTCCGAGAATGTCAATTTCAGTATTGAAAATTCATTTTTTTTTTAAAAACAAAAAAATTGTCGGGCCCCCGACCCGTCCAAAATTCCCCGTTTTTTTGTTTTGTAGGTCGGGCCAGGGCCAGGGTCGATAAATTTAAAAAAAATAGGGTCAGGGTCGAGCCAGGGTCTGACAAGTAGGGGAAAAAACAACCCAACCCGAGCTTTGAACATGTCTACTTGTAACAATCACATTTGTGATCTGAGTCGACTTGGTGAGTTGCCGAGTTATTGGTGTGTTGTGCAAATGTGTGTTGTTCTTCATGAATCCTTAACTCAAATCTCTATGGGTCGTTTCGTTGGTGCTTAGAGTCATACATGTTTAAAAACGTTTGGATTAATTATGTAAGATTTAGTTAGTTATTTATATACTAGTATTTTATATTTTATCCGAATAAAATAATAATAATATATACATTAGCTCATAATTTATAAATTTGTTTTATTTACGTGCAATCGTAAAATGATAGCATAACCTCATACTTAATATGATGAGTTTTATATAAATTAAAACAATTAAAAATGATCAAACATGAACTAACATTAATTGTGTTAATTTTAATACTTAAATAACATTCTTCCTAACTAGCAATAAAAAGACCCCTTAATTGCATAAATAAAATTTGTGTTGCATAATATTCAATCATAAACTCTCCGGCTAAATTAAGTATGTAAGTCACATTTATCCCACCATTCTTTAATGGTAATTGTTAAGAGGCCCACATCGAAAATAAAATAAGAATTTGTACTCTTTATATGATTTTGAACAATCCTCCCATCATGAGCTATCTTTTGAGGTTGAGTTAGACCCAAGATCCATTATTTACATGATATCATAACTAGACTCATTCAAATTCTATGTTCATTGATGTTGGGTCCCAAATTATGTCATCCACGCTTCAGTTAACGGGGTCTGGACGTGCGGGAGTGTTAAGAGTTCCACATCGGAAATAGAATAAGAATTTGGACTCCTTATATGAACTTGTACAATCCTCCAGGAGCTAACTTTTGAGGTTAGGACCAAGATTCATTTTTTACAATGATATTAATTAATACTTTTTAATTTTTTTGTGTGTGTATTATTTTCTTAATATGTCCCAAAAAGATAATGTCACGCCCCGACTTTTTTTAAGTCTTTCCTTAAAGCGTGATGACACCTGGACAATTATTTATTTTTCAGGCGAACCGTTAACTTCTTTTCTTCCTAGATTAAACATGTATTTAAGTGCGAAAATAATATATATATATAATAATAAGCAATTCAAAGCTTACAAAGAACAATCTTGTGTGGGGCATTCCCCGAGATAATGGAACCTAGTTATTTAAACATACTTTATGAGAATAACTTTCACCAAATCCGAAATAATGGATTGGTGGGTCAAAGAGGTCATGGACGATCGCTAGCCATTGCGTGAGCTTTTCCTCTATGCTTTCTGAAATATGTTAAATAAAAGAGTCACTCTACCATCCAAATTTGAGTGAGAACCCTATAATTCAAAGTAATCTCACAATATTTTAAGTACAAACATATTAGGACACAATAATCATGTTATGAAACAAACTTCAACATTTTCAATGTATCATAATAAAGTATTCACACTATAATATTCTCTTTCAATTCGTTTCAGGACGTACTCAGCTTAACCAACATACATGTTTTATCTCATGTTACATATTAAGATATTCCTTTATATTTATACATTTGTTGCGGCGTCTGACGTCCGATCGTTTACAAATGCACTTATATATTTATTGTGGCGTACAACTCGATCTGATGCATTTACAAATGCATTTACATATTTGTTGCGGCGTGCAACCCGATCTGATGCATTTACAAATGCATTTACATATTTGTTGTGGCGTACAACCCGATCCGATGCATTTACATATTTGTTGCGGCGTGCAACCCGATCCGATGCATTTACAAATGCATTTACATATTTGTTGCGGCGTGCAACCCGATCCGATGCATTTATTTATTTGTTGTGGTGTGCAACCTGATCCGATGCATTTACAAATGCATTTATTTATTTGTTTTTGTATATGTTATATGTTCAAAAGACTCAATTAATATTTTCTTCTTTCAATATTCCGCCCTTCCCAGTTGTATGAGTTACAACTCTCAAACCGTAAGTCGTATTTATGTACGTAAAGTCTCAAACTGTCGAGAACAGAATAACCTAGAACTTTTATTCAGCACAAAATTTTAAATTCCCCACCGAAACATTCAGTTTTTCAGTTTTAACAATTACATTAAGAACTGTTTCGCCGAATTTATTATCAGAACGATACACAATCTTAAAACAGTCATAACTTCTTATCCGTAAGTCGGATCAAGCGCCGTAAATTCTCAAAATGACGAGAAAAGACAAATCTAGGACTTTCATTTGAATCAACATTTCATATTCTATACCAATTACTACAGTTTTACCATTTTACCCACTGCTTTACGGATTTCAATCAGTCCGGGACAGAAACTTTAAAGCTCAATAACTATCAAACCGTAAGTCCGTTTTAACTCTTCTTTAGCTAGATATGACCTTAACATAGAGATTTACAACCATGTAAATTTTCATCTAATTTTAATAAGTACAACTCAAGTAAAACAGTTTGTAATTCTGCCTTCCCAGATTTCGTCCAAACCTGTGGCAGAAAGTTTAAACTATGATAATTCTTAAACCGTAAGTCCGTTTCATCTCCTCTTTGGTTCGATTTGTTCGTAACGGAGATATCTACAACCATACAAAATTTTATATAATTCTAGTAAGTATAACTCCGAAAAACAATTCGTAAAGTTCATGATTCGAACTAGTTGTTTAAACAATCAAAGTTCTTGATTTTTCTTTTAACACCAACATTATATTCTAACATGTACAAAACTTAAAATACATGATTTCACTAAGAATTTTGAGTGAGAAAAACTCACCTTTGTTGCTTCGTAATCGCGAATATAATTCTCAACTTCAACTTATCCTTCAACTGCCTCTCCTTTGCTCTTGGTATTTTCTGATTTCTTTGTTCTTTATATTTTTGTTCTTTGTGATGAGAACAATATATGATGAAAAATATATATATAGTACATGGTGTGTGGTGTGAGAGTGGAGGGAATTGAGGGAGTTGAAGAAGGGTTTGAGGGAGTAGAAGGTGGGGTAGTTTTAGATTTTATTTTCTTTTCTTTTTCTGTTTTTAAAAAAAAAAAAAAATCCAGGACTTTACATTCTCCCCTCCTTAAACAACATTCGTCCTCGAATGTGAATAAAGTCGTAACATATGCACATAGACACACATACTGCACACATGAACACAACTTAACACATTTTACATTCTCCCCTCCTTAAAAAAACATTCGACCTCGAATGTGAATATAGATGTAACACAACACATGCACCGGATTTTACATATACGTTTTAATATTTAAGTAGGTGTTTGGCCATTAAAATCAAATATTAATTTTGAAGTTGAAGTTGAAGATAGAATTGTGTTTGGTTATAGTTTTTGAAAATAATATCTAGTTGTTTGAATATACTAAAAGTGAAAACGACATTTTAGGTGTTTTCTAATGAAATTGTATATGAAATTTTCATGGCCAAACTCTAATCTTTTAATAAAAAAAAATGATTTTTTTTCATGGTCAAACATGTTAATTTTAAGTTTTACTTATCTGTGATGAAATAAATTTATAGCCACGTAAATATGTATAATTTATTTTAAACTACAATTTCAAAAGTTCTTTCCATGCTAAATATTGGTAATCTATATTAAATAACAAATTTCAAAAAAAAATTATCCGTATCCAAGACATTTACTAACTCAGCTAATTCAAATTACCCTACACAAAACTTAGAACTTAATTTTTTATTAATAGGAAGGATCATTAGCACCTTATTAGAGGGTCATTAACATCTCATTAAAGCTTGTGGTGCAAATGAACGTTGCTTTCAGTGGCCAGTGCGATATGTCAGAACATCAGCTAATTTGGGGCCTGCAGTCAATACATTCATACACTGACAAATACTCACTCACCCCACCTTCACTTCCTCTGCATCTTACGTGTTAGTGGTGAATTCCATACCTACCCCATTCCCCTAAACCCCCTTGACCCCTCCACAGCCCACTCAAAATATTTTACTCCATTACAGATACTCCAATCAAGAAACAAAGTAGGTGTGGTCCGTGTGGAAGATAACCAAAACTTCACACATAATTAAGGTCATTCTTAAGGGGTGTGCACATATATATTTTGTCATCATTTATATTACAACTTGCAAAAACAAAAAACAGCTAGCTCCAATTTCCCACCAACTTTTCCTTCCTCGTCCCAATACTATCATCTTTGTTTTATTCCTCATGTTGTTTTGTGTCTGTCCCTTTGATGCTCAATTGCTCAGTCCACTCATATATTCTTGAATTTTGCTGCAAAAATTTCAACTACTAGCCATTTGGGTCATTTCAAGATTTATTCCTAATCCTTGTATTGCTAAACTCCCTCCCAAAGCAAGGACTATCAAGTTTGCATAGTATGAACTTTTCTTCAAGTGTTTGATTAGCCCAGTAATGGATATTGAAAGTTGGGGCCATCAAAATCCCATAAAGGTCAGAACTTTATTACCAATTTTGTAATGGATATTGAAAATTTGTGGTTTGGGTCATTCTTGATAATCAAATTTTGTTGCAGAAAGAATCATGGAGGACAGTTTTAGCGTTAGCTTATCAGAGTTTAGGTGTGGTTTATGGAGATTTGAGCACTTCACCTTTATATGTATATAAGAGCACTTTTGCTGAGGACATTCAACATTCAGAGACTAATGAAGAGATATTTGGAGTTTTATCATTTGTGTTTTGGACATTAACTCTTATTCCATTGCTAAAATATGTGTTTATAGTGTTAAGAGCTGACGATAATGGTGAAGGTGGAACTTTTGCCTTGTACTCCTTATTGTGTCGCCATGCCCGTGTTAGTACTTTGCCTAATGGTCAATTAGCTGATGAAGATCTGTATGAATACAAGAATGATAGAAATTTATCAGCTGATAGGATTGGGATGAGCTTGAAATCAACTCTTGAGAAACATAGATTTTTGAAGAAAATTTTACTCATTTTAGCATTGATTGGCACTTGTATGGTTATTGGTGATGGAGTCCTTACACCTGCAATCTCAGGTATATATGCGTGAAAAATCACTAAAATTTCAATAAATATCAAGTTATGAATAGAACATGAAGGTTGAATCCATCAAATTTAATTTATGGATCCGCCTTTGTGTATGATACCTGTTTTGACTTAGTTTATTTGCTAGATTGGAGATTTGATTTTGCTGATAATTAACACTTATTTTAATTTATATTTATGGTGCATTGCATCTGTAGTGTTTTCTGCTGTCTCTGGACTAGAACTTTCAATGGCAAAGCATCATCACCAATGTGAGTACATATCTTTTTGGTAGATTTACTGTTCCCTTATGGCCCCCTTGCCCATATCCCTTTGAATAAGATGAAGAATAAGTCGCTTTTTGAATAAGATGAAGAATAAGAAGCCATATCATTTTTTATTTTACAGCCTTTTTCCATATTATTAAAAGATGCTCATCTAGAGTATTAGATGATATTCTGATGCTCTAGCTAACTGATTAACTGAAAAAACCTAGGAATGTTTATGACCAACTATAGAAGATAATAATTGGAATTTTTGAGGTTTAGTGTACGTCTGGTTGGTCTTAATGAACTATTGAGATAGAGATCAATTCCTTATGGCTGATCTCAAAGTGATTGTCTTTAGCTTTTCCTGAATTCTCTGTCTTATTATATTTTGATTTGTGCATAGTTTATTCAGTTGTATTTGGGCTAAGATGTAACGAGACTCGGGGATTTAATATGATGAAGTTGGTTCGCTTTATCAGGAAACTTTTTGTAATGGACGTGCAATTTGTGACATGGTGAGGTTGCCAATATCTGATGAAGATGTATTATTGTGGGTCCCTTGATACTAAAATAAACACAAAAATGTGTATGGTAATCAAAGTCATATCAACATCAATAAAGAAATAGTAAATAAAGTTAGGTACTTTCCTCATTGTGGTAGACCTCATTGATGTTATCCTAATTTTTAAAGTGAGGAGACTAATAGTTTTTTGTTTCATAAAGCAATGGGCTGCTAGATAATGTTTGGTTTTATCAGGAGTTGTATAGAATTGGTGAAAAGGGTAAAGTTAGTTGGGTAAACCACTATTTGCTATAAAATGTCTGATTAAAATGCTTATTCCGTTGAATTAAGAAGAGAACAAAATATACCACTGGCATGATGTCTCTTGGATCTCCTTAAAGACAAGTGCCCTCTCTTGTGCTTATATCACGATTTGCATATTGGTATCCTCTAGACGATCATATAACAATTACATTTTGTAAAATTCTTTTTGTTGAAACAAGAAGTAACAACCGTGGAACTAATGAATAATGTGCAAAAATGTTTTCTATCCTGCAGATGTAGAAGTTCCAGTTGCTTGTGTCATACTTGTGTTCTTATTTTTTCTCCAACATTATGGGACACATCGACTAGGATTTCTATTTGCACCGATTGTGATTACGTGGCTTTTGTGCATTAGTGCAATTGGGGTGTACAACATCGTCCACTGGAACCCCCATGTTTACCAAGCATTATCTCCATATTACATGTACAAATTCTTGAAGAAGACCCAAAGAGGAGGATGGATGTCACTCGGTGGGATTTTATTATGTATAACAGGTAGGGCATTCATTGATGTGAAATTGTTTCTTTAAGTTTTTGGTGGGAATTTGACATTTATTTGTGTGACCTGTTCTTTAACAATGGATGAGCCTGCTTTCTCCGTAGTCAATTTTATATCCTCTTTGCTTGTCCATCTTTCAGGTTCAGAGGCTATGTTTGCCGATCTCGGACACTTTTCACAGCTGTCTATTCAGGTAATTAACTCGAGTAATTCTGTTATGCAAGTCTTGAAGCTTATTATTTGTAAAACTAATTTTCATAAGAGACTCTTCAATCAAGCATGGAACTTGTATTTACAAGGTTAAATGAAAATAATGGATTAGCCTTCAAATGTCACTTAAAGTTACTACTCTTGCTTATTTAAACCCATCTTTCACGTGACTCCCTCTGTCCTTGCACTTTTGGCACTCTTTCCCTTTTGTTTGTTCCGAAAAGATAGAACAGTTTTGCATCAGTTTCCTGAACTTGTGTTAAATACTGTGACGAGGAGCAACTGATAGAGGACACTGAGTTGATGTGTGTTGAATTGTTTATTGTCGGAATGAGATTTTCTGCAGATTTTTGTTCAATGTGAATAAAGTTTCTTGTAGATGTACCAAGTTAAAATGCTTTAAGTTGGCAGCCGCAAATTCAACCAAAGTCCTAATAAGAGCTGCTTTATCTGCAGATAGCTTTTACCTTTGTTGTTTACCCATCATTAATTCTTGCTTATATGGGACAAGCTGCTTATCTTTCCAAGCATCACGTTATTGCAAGTGATTACCACATCGGGTTCTACGTATCAGTACCTGGTAAGTACTTTGCTCCTCTCTTGGCTACATTCTCATTTCTTTTATTTTTTCCCCTTAATTCATCTAAAACTCGCAGCATGGTTATCTTTTTTAACATCTCAACTAATTCATATGCTTATCATTGTCCCAGAAAAACTACGGTATCCTGTTCTGGCTATTGCAATACTTGCTGCAGTGGTTGGAAGCCAGGCCATCATCACTGGGACGTTTTCCATAATCAAGCAATGCTCTGCTTTGGGTTGCTTCCCAAGGGTCAAAATAGTACATACATCGTCCAAAATCCATGGCCAGATTTACATTCCAGAGATAAACTGGACGTTGATGGTGCTATGCTTGGCAGTTACTATTGGTTTCCGTGACACAAAACACATAAGCAATGCATCAGGTATAGTCAGCAGCTAATTAATATGCATTGTTATATAAACGCCTGATTAAGTTCATGTTTAATTGTTTATTCCTTCTTTTCTTTCCTGACTGTAACAGAACTCATTTTTAACACATCTGTGGATAGAACAGAAAAATCACTTTTCCTGTTATTTTCTGTTGTTAAATTGGTCTTGTTGGTTTGTTAGTTACACGTTAATAGAGAAATTGCCGGATAAGCTGCAAGTCACATAATTTACAAAGTCAGCATTGTAAACTTGCACATGTTATTTCAGATTGAGAGGAAGTTAATTAACTCTCAACCTCATAGAAAATGTTATAGACATGCTACGACAATGTTGGTTTAGTCATTTGTGTCTGCAATGCTTCATTGAATTAGATATGAGTTTTACTCCTTTCATTCAGACCCTTTTATTGAATGCTTCTGTATTGCTAAGGTTAGAAGAAAGCTTTATATATGTGCCAAGTAAACCTTTTATTCAACTTCAGGTGTACCAAAATATATATTTACTAGATACTCAAAACTTGCAATCATTTTGTGCATCAAGCAACTGCAGTGTTAAAAAGTAAAACTAATTCTTTTTTGAAATCACTACACGTATTTTGTTACAGTGCAACCTTTTCTCTTGCAGGTCTGGCAGTTATAACTGTTATGCTGGTCACTACCTGTTTTATGTCTCTAGTCATTGTCCTCTGCTGGCACAAAAACGTGTTGTTCGCCATTTGCTTTATATTCTTCTTTGGTTCCATTGAAGCCCTCTACTTTTCAGCTTCCCTAATCAAGTTCCTCGAAGGGGCCTGGGTACCGGTTGTTCTCTCTTTTATATTTCTAGCTGTCATGTACAGTTGGCATTACGGCACCTCAAAAAAGTACGAGTTTGATGTTGAAAACAAAATTCCCATCAACTGGTTACTCACTTTAAGTCCCAACCTTGGTATTACTCGGGTCCGTGGCATTGGCCTCATTCACACCGAGCTTGTTTCAGGAATTCCAGCTATTTTCTCACATTTCATCACCAATCTCCCTGCCTTCCACCAGGTTCTCGTTTTCCTTTGCATCAAGTCCGTCCCGGTACCTCATGTCAGACCCGAAGAAAGATTCCTAGTCGGAAGAGTCGGACCGAAAGAGTACCACGTCTACAGATGCATCGCACGGTACGGTTATCGAGACATTCACATGGATGACGTAGAGTTTGAAAAGGATCTAGTTTGTAGCATAGCTGAATTCATCCGCTCAGAGGGACGAGGGCAGAGTTTTGAAGCCGTAGAAGATATAGACGAAAACGGAAGGCTGACGGTTATTGGGACAACTTCAACACATGTTGATGGCATAAGAATGTGCGAGGACAATGTGGGACCCAACAGAAATACAGAAATGATCGAGATCAGCTCACCAGAAGTGCCACGAAAAAGAGTGAGATTTCTGGTACCAGAGAGTCCACAAATGGATTTAAGCGTTCGCGAAGAATTGCGAGAACTGATGGAAGCTAGAGAAGCAGGCATGGCATTTATACTTGGTCATTGTTATGTAAGAGCTAAAAGGGGTTCAAGTTTGATAAAAAAACTGGTGATTAACATAGGATATGACTTTTTAAGGAGGAATTGTCGTGGACCAACTTATGCATTGAGTTTCCCTCGAGCTTCAACTTTGGAGGTTGGAATGATCTACCATGTATAATCTGTGTTTTCCTTTTCTAATTAAAGGATAGAAGAACTGTAGCATATGTTTTTTTTTTCTTCTTTTTTGGATTTCAAATGCGAAAGCTTTGTAAATGTTGTACTGGTACATGAATTTTGCTTCAAGGTTGTTATATATATTGAGATATATAAGTATTATTTAATAAAAAAAAAGACAGTTCGGTGCACTAAGCTCCTGCTATGTGCGGGGTCCGGGAAGGGTCGGATCACAAGGGTCTATTGTACGCAGTCTTATGACTTATCTCACATTTCTGCAAGAGATTGTTTTCACGGCTTGAACATATGACCTCCTGATTACATGACAACAACTTTACAAGTATTATTTAATAATAATATTTAAATATATATAATAGAAGAGAAGGAATTCTGATTTGAAATTACTCCACCAAGTTGGTTACAAAACCAAGTGTTTTGTTGCTTCATTTAATATTCTAATCGTTGTTTGTTTATTTTTTAAAAAAGTTATGCACCTATTGGGTGTTTAAAGTTTACCTATAAAAGAGTATTTTGGCAGAAACCAAAGAGGTTAGAACGAACACACATCTATCTGTCTTAACAATTTTGCCATCTTCCAAAGAGTTCATTCCACCATTAAAATTGTCCTCTTCTTCCAAATTCTCCTTTCTATTAGGTTGAGTTCTTGCGGTAGAAGAAATCAAAGAGTGTAACTTTAATTTCTAGAGTAGGCATTGTATTTTGGGATTAATTTTTCCGTTAACCACTTGCCCGGTGTGGGGAAATTACTATTCTAAAGATAGTTTTTTGGAAACGTCTTGCCTATTCGTTCCGCGTTTTTCATTGATTTTTTCTTCACGATTCTCTCTTTATTTTGT
This sequence comes from Przewalskia tangutica, assembly GCA_029844215.1. Taxonomy (NCBI): domain Eukaryota; kingdom Viridiplantae; phylum Streptophyta; class Magnoliopsida; order Solanales; family Solanaceae; genus Przewalskia; species Przewalskia tangutica. Next base: position 108,849,690 of record CM056733.1, on the reverse strand, counting down.
TTATTAAATTGTCTATTGAATTATTTTGAATATTCTACGACAAAGGCAATGCCACGAAAAACAAAAATAACTGAGCTTAGAGGCCATGTATGTTGAATAAAGGGTTGAAAATATGAGGTTAACAAGTTGTTTATTGTCTTGCAATGTACAACTACTCTTGCGTAGAATTTAAACTGTCTTGTATTATGCTGTATGTGGGTGAGAAATATTTAATCTGTGATCTGTCAATCATGGTGAGACTGCAAAATGTTGAAATTTTGAATAAATGTGAATCTTTTAGTTGAGTGTAGACTAGAGGAAGCTAGCATTGAATCTTTTACTTTTTTTTTTTTTTTTTTATTTTTTATAATCCAGGTCTCGGTGTTTAGTACTTCTTATCGCTGACTGCATGCGACTTGATCTTACGTCTGGAAGTGAATGAAACCCGTTCTTAGCCACCGCTGTGTAAATCGCGGGATGTCCTCGTGATTCAAATCCGATAGCCACCAACGGATCAATGCTACAAGGTCCGACCCCCCAACAAGAATTGTCTGAGGGAGTATCAAACCCACACTGCAACATGCCCGCGCGGTTAAACTACCAGACTTTAATATGAGGCATATGCCCCGAAGAACGTATCCGCCGAGAATCGAAGCCAGTATCTTTGGATTTTTACTCATTCTTTCTTGACAAGACGTGATGATGAGGAAAAAGGGCAAATAAATCATCTTTTTCTTAGTCTCGAATTAAACAAAAAGAACTTAGGCCAGGATTACAACTTTTATGCAATCTTCCTAATGACAATAGGAGAAACAAAAATAATGAAGAAAGGAGTAGTTACTATTTATTAGATTCAATCATTCACGTTGTGCTTCAATTCTAATAGCACACTTTATATTCCCCCTAGTCCACGCTTCCTTAAGTCAGCACGTACTAATAAAAGCAAGGAAGTTAATTTGTACACATTGATTTCGGTTCAGAATCGATTCTTATAATATTGTTTAAGGAAGTCCATAAGCTAATTCCTGCAATATATTTGTCAGGTTATTTATTTAAACCTAAAGCGATTATAGACACTATATCATAACAGAATTTTGTAAAAAAAAATCTCAATAATTGTATGAAAATTAGGTCTCAATAAGCAAATCTATATTTTACTACCTCACATAGTATTCATATGAAAATTGTGATAAAAGAATTTACTTATCAGCAGCCATCTACTCTAGAGATTCCTATGACAATTTTTTTTAATATAAAAATCTAATATCTTTTTCTGAATTTGTGAATTAGACAAGATTTTGTTCGTCTAGAATAAAAAAATAGAGTTACCGGCACAGAAGACGCACGCTTGAGTTCTGATGTTTCTGGTCTCTGACACTTATCGTTGTTGTACTTATTTGTCTTGGGAACATCACCTTTCTAGACTAAAGGTCGCCATTAACCTTATCAATACCTCACTCCCAAGGTTATTTCCGACAATTCATCTCCTGACTCACTAATCTCACTGCAAATCCACCCTATTTACTAATCACTCACACTGTTCATTAAACAAAAATTAACAAGGAAAAGTAGAAGCATTTGATTCCTCCCTTACTTTTAAACCAAATTTTGAATAGAGTTAACTTCAAGTTTTTATATAATACTACTAACTCTTCTTTCTACTCCTCTCTGTATATTTGTCTGCTCTATTCTTTTACTAAAGGAAAATGTGAACCTTGTGTTTGACCTGTATTAAAATGTTCAAGTTGTAAACTTGCCTAGTAAATTGCAAGAACCATGACAAGGAATTGTGTCATTTTATTTTTCATAGTAGTTCTTCTACTTCTTGAATTTTCATCAGCCTCAGCAACACCTGCTGCAAGTTAGTACAATTGCTTAACTATCTATCCCCAAGCCCCTTTACTAGGTTGGGCAAGCTTTGATGCCCCTACTCCCAAGAAGTTCCTCTAACATTCATTAAAATCTTTGTTTTGTTTTATAAAGGTTCAATTTTTTTAATTTATTTGCAGAGATCGTTGGTAAGGTTGTTGCTAATGTTGCGTCTGTGCTGTTTAAGTGGGCGTGGTCACTAAAATCGACCACAAAAACAGGTATATTTGGTGTATATCCCATGTTTTTCAATTTTAGTGAATTGTATCTTTTGAGTGTTTGTGGAAATGATGGGTTTGTTTGATTAAATCAGCTGTTTCGAGCCGTTCAATGGTCAAGTTTGAGAGTGGATACATTGTTGAAACTGTGTTTGATGGAAGCAAGCTAGGAATTGAACCTTATTCAGTGGAGATTTCTTCAACTGGAGAGGTTCTTATTTTGGACTCTGAGAACAGTAATATTTACAGGGTTTCAACACCATTGTCTCGATGTAAGTTGTTAATTCTTGCCTTAGAACATTTCATTTTGTCTACACTTGCATAATTCTTCACTAAATTGGTTTACTTTGTAATCCATTTGAAAACAGTAAAGAAACTGGTTTCCTAATTACGAAATAGTTGCAATTACTGTGAGCTACAAAAACTGTCTTTTTTTTTTGTTCATTATGGTTGTGTGATCTGTGCCGAAGCCAAATCTTTTGTTAAGGGTGTTCAAGATTTAATATATATCTAATATCATAATTTTTAACCTATATATGCATGATTAGTTTCTATATATACAATATAGTTTTCAACGAAGGTTGTTCAACTAACCACCTCGTGGACTTAATCCTGAGAGGCTGAGAGCTAATGTTCCTCTCTCTATTTGTCGTTTTCAAAATATTCTCGTATTCTAATTGTTTCATTAACAAGCTTTCTGCGAATCTGAATTTTATTTACAATGGACTTTTATGTTTGGCGTTCATATTTGTGCTGGTTTAGATGAAGAGTACTATACTTTTGGAGGTTCGCGATATCTCTTTTTTTAGTTTTAGTTAATTTGAATCTAGAAGCATTCCATCTTTTTCTAGATTTGTTAGTTGGTGCCTTTTGTTTTGGGACCAAGTTCCTTGAGTGGTAGGCTAACTTCTCTGCTTTAATTTATTCTTTGCTGAAGAGGGAGGCAACCATTTCTATGGGGTCCTCCATCTTTTTCTAATCCAATCCAAAACAAAAGACTGTCTCTTGTGGGGAAAGAATGAACTCATGCCTCTGCACTGTACATTATACCCTTTAAATATTACTACTATAAAACTTTGAATCATTCTAGGTGGTCCTACTATGGGAGTTACAATTGTTATCAAATACTTTTTGCACAACAGTTATGAGTATACAAGAAAGAAATAGTCCCGCTCTAAATAAACAATTATACAGAGCCTTGGTGTTCCTTTCTGTTTAAACTTATAAGTTCCCTCCTCTTCTTTTTTGACCAACATCCTTTATGTGATTCCTTTATCTCAATTAAAATGAGTTCATGCTTGATTTGCTGGGCAAAAGTAGATACTATGTGTTTTCACTCTCAATTAATCAACCCCGCTAGTTGTGTAGGATATGTGTCTTCACTCTCACTTAAAGTTCAGCTCGTGTCACTTTCTTATCTTGCTTTGGAGGAATGCATGTGTTTTAGATGCATATATGTGCTTCTATATAGTCATGTTCTACTTCAATCAAATTTTGATATGGTGATTACGCGGATGATTGATATAGTCATGTTCTACTTCAATCAAATTTTGATATGGTGATTACGCGGATGATTGATATAGTCATGTTCTACTTCAATCAAATTCTGATATGGTGATTACGCGGATGATTGAACTGTAGATAGCCGGCCAAAGTTGGTTGCCGGATCTCCTGAAGGGTACTCAGGGCATGTGGATGGGAGGCTACGAGAAGCGAGGATGGATCATCCTAAAGGACTTGCCATGGATGATCAAGGAAATATATATGTCGCGGATACCATGAATATGGCAATCAGAAAAATCAGTGACGTTGGTAAAATTTTGGATTTGTGCTTCGTCTTTGTTTTGATTTATGCACAAACTCTTTCTTCTATGAATTAATATTACATGCATGTGATCATAGTATAATCACACAGTAATACTAGTTCAATAAGAAAATTAATGTTGCTGGAAATTTAATACTGTACCGTGCATGACTCCCGCATGTTTAATATATATATGCAGGAGTTGTAACTATTGCTGGAGGGAAGTCGGCCAGAGGTGGAGGTCATCTTGATGGACCAAGTGAAGATGCACAATTTTCAGACGACTTTGATGTGGTTTTCGTGGGAATCAGCTGCTCATTATTAGTTATAGACAGAGGAAACCAGGCAATTAGAGAGATACAGCTCAATGATGATGACTGTTCTTCACACCAGTATGAGGACAACAATCTCCAACTTGGTAAACCCAACCCTTCTAATTCTTGCTAGTTATCAATTCATTTCACCAATGATTACGAAAGGAAGTTCAAAAGAAAGTATATTTTTTCCCTGCAGGTGTGGCTCTGCTTTGTGCTGCTGCATTTTTCGGTTACATGCTGGCCTTGTTACAACGTAGAATAGGAGCCCTTTTTTCATCGAACAGTGTAAGCAATTATGACCTTGAGAATCACTTTCTTGGTTCTTCCCCTAAGTATCAAATCTATTAAGCATTGAGTATGATTACGGCAAAAAAGGAGATAGAACAAAGACTGAAAGATGGATACAATGAGAACAAAATTTAGTAGGAATCAAAGAAATTTTTATACAATGAGAATAAAATTTACTAGGAATCAAATAAATTTTCTTTATCTATGCCAACATTATGCTCTCTACATATGTGGATTAATAGAATGGAGCAATTAGTGCAGAATATCATGCAATTTTTAGGGCTTTTTCATTTTTGGCTCGTCACCCGAAATTGATTACAGAGCTAGTCAAAATATACAAAACCTAACTGTTTATGTATATTTATGTATGTATATATGTATATTGTATGTATATTTTATATACGGTGTGTACGTTGTTTGTATTTTTATACTTAATATACAAAACATATACATTTGATCACTATTATTGTTTTGAGCGGTCCAAATATGTAGTGATCCCATTTTTCTTATGCATTTCCTTCTTTATTGGCAGAACGATCAGCGTGCTCCTGTCAGGGGCATGCAACATGCACCATATCAGAGAAAAATGAAGTCAGTGAGGTCTCCCTTAATTCCGCCAGAAGATGAATACAAGAAACAGGACGAAAACCTGTTTCTATCGCTGGGAAGGCTTGTTATGAACACAGGTTCAACTGTAGTTGAAATATTTGGAGGAATGTTCTCGGGTTTTAGAAAGAGCCCTAATTACCCCTATCATGTCCAGCAGCATTACCATAATTACCCTCACAAACAATCAAGTGCATGGCCAATGCAGGAAAGCTATGTAATACGAGATGAAGACGAGGCCCCACCCCTAGACACTAGAGACCCCACACCCAGAAAAACCTATCCAATCATGAACAAAGACCCGGAAAAAGCACGACATATGAGACAAAGTCAATCACATTATGGGCATGGAGATTTTCAGCAACATCAACAACAGTATCTGCCACAAGTATATCAGCATCATGACAAGCACCAGTCAACAAGTCCTCAGACATACTACGAGCAAAGCTGTGAATCGAATGAGATTGTGTTTGGAGCAGTTCAAGAACAAGACTGCCGACGTGAAACAATGGTGATAAAGGCTGTTGATTATGGGGATCCTGCTTATAGTAATCACAATGTTCGATCCAGGTACAACTACAGCATGGGTTACTCGTACGGAAATTGAGTAAAATTACATAAAGCTAATGGAATAGCTAGACCATAGAAAACATCAACTTGGTCTCTGTCTGGACTTCACTTATTGTATCTTTCACAGGGAAATGGATATGAAAATGATCCTAGTGGTCTGTAAGCAATGCTGATTAATATTACAAGTTCAAATGTGCTAAAAGATGTAGCAATTTGCGAATATATTTTGAGCTTCTATTTGGATTAGTATTTGCAAAAAGTAGAGGGGTCTAGACCAAAAATTCTACAATGATACTCTGAAATAATTCACTTGGCGAGAAAAGATGGTATACTTTCAATTTTCTCCGGTAAATTTGCGATACGATTGTCTGCTCTAATCTAAAAACCAGAGTAGAGTAAGCTTAATAGACTTTATTATTTAGTTCGAGTCTTAAAGGATGCTGAATTGTCCAATGGACAATCCAAATGAAGTTGGTCGCTAGTTTCATTAATTTAGTAATGTTTTTCTTCTTTTATTTTATTTGGTTTAATTATCCAATGTTTGAAATTCACTAGTATGACTGATTTGGATTAGTAGAAAATACTTTTTTTGGAGATGTTAAGGTTACACGTAGCGTAAAAGAGAATTCTATTTCAGATCTTAAACTCGAAAACTTTTCGTTAAGAAGCAACTAGTAGTGTTGAAACTTGAAAGCCCTTTGCAATTTGGGATTTTGTTGCCAATTCATATAACACAAATGATCACCACTAATTATTCCTAGCTTAAAAAAAGTATTGTGACCGACCCAATTTATATTAACTAGGCCCTAGCACTTGCAAGTCGCAACTATGAATGAATTGTTATTTGGCCGATAAACTTTTTTTATGCATAATTAAACTTTCTTTACAATGTGTTTCAGTGTCAAAAGATATGTTCTTTCTCTACAGCTATCTCAAATTAATAAGTGGTGTATTTTTTTAGAATTATTATTTTGTATATTAAATAAACTTAAATATGTTAATTTTTAGGCAGGTTTCCGCTGAAAACGGAATAGTGGCCGTGTACGAACAAGCTTAGTAAAGAAAGTTATTGGCTGTCAACTGTTCTCTAAGTAAAAAAAAGTCAAAATATGAGATGATATGTTACTCAAAAAGTATTAGTCATATTATTGATTGTGCTCCTCCTAATAAGGTTCTATTAGAATGCGAGAAGTGATTAGAAGTACGTGCAGTTGGTGCCAAAATTAAGATGGGAGTTACAAGAAGCAACCCACATCAAGGAAGAAGCTGCCATTGGTTAGGACATGACTCAATATTGTGATTAACTAACTGAAAGAGGGCACAAGTGTATCTATCGTGGGTCACTAATACATATGTGTGAAGGAAAGAAATCTGACGAATCGTTGTATTATATATTAATTATTATAACAAGAATATATAATTAACACCGCATGCAGAATGGCCCAGAAGAAGAAGCGGGCGACCGCAAGCGCCACGAGTTCGATCCTCGCATAAACTTTCTTGGTTGGCGCACACGCGGGCTTGCTAAGTGTGGTTTATACTACCGACGTGGTTTGCGCCATCACACGTCGGTCAGGGTTTCTGCTGCGACTCGAAGAGAAGAATGGCCATGCTCTTCACAAAAAAAAAATAAAAAAAATATATAATTAATAAGGTTGCTGCATCATAATCTGGAACTGATCCCTTCTCTATATACTCTTCTCTGCAGGATGCTTCTGTTTCTTGCAAGCATAATCCACTTCTCATCAAGCAATATATGATGGAAAGTTGCAACAACAACGTCTAGTAATAAATTGATCCTAGGCATTAACATAAATAAATTCATATAGATAAAGACAATACACTTTTTAAATCAAATTAATATTATTGTTGTGTTACGAAAACATTACAAAAGAATATGGAGTTTCCTATTTGAGTCACTACAATTTTGATAGTTAAAATAAATAAGAAGAAAATGCAATGATGTATATTTTTTTACCTATGTACATTTGGTTAAATGAAATACAACTCTCATAAAGAAAATAAACCTTGAATTTAACTCAATTCGAACAATAAGGTCACGAGTTGAAAATTGTCTAACACAGTATAAGGCTAATCAACCAATATGGGACACTTAACAACTCATAGAAAAGAGAAGCTATCAAATGACATCAATGGTGGTCATTGTGTGCGCCCTGTGCCACTGCATGACCTTCCCCAGGGCTTGGACCAGAGTTCTTCGCTTCAATTAGAGAAAGTGATGAGCCACCAAGTTGATGAACTTTCATGCCTTGCTTATGATCACCACTCTGAGGATTTGAATTCTTGATTGATTCAGAATGAAGGCTATGATTTATGATTCTTGCAATTGGACGGCATTGAATGCAAGTGACTAGCAAAAAGCTCAAGAAAACAGCTAAAATTTTTGCTCTGTCCATTCTCAAATTGAGTGCTAGTTTATACAAACTGCAAAGTCTCTGCATCTGTAAAAGGGAGCTTCAAAGTAAAGATACGCAGAAGAGATTGAACAATGGTTATAAATATATATAGATTGTAGTAAGATGGACAAAATATAAAATAAAGTGGCCCGCTGAAACACGTTTGAGAAGAAGTTGAAAGAAAATTTGCACCAAGACTTGCAGGCCAAGGCTGAAAAATAATTTTAAAGAATGAGATCACCCTTCTATTACTCCATCCGTCTCAATTAATGTGATGCAATTCCAATAACTATAGTTAATATTCTTTTTTTTTATTTTGAAATAAAATTCACATATTTAAAAAAAATACATAAAAAATATATAACGCAATAATTAATAATTAAAAAATTTAAAAGACAAGAACTAATTGCAGTCAAGGAAAAAAATTATTTAACCCTCAAAATCTGAGATGCATCACATAAATTAAAACCGATAGAGTATTCTTTTTTCTTTCATCGGAAAATGGTGAGGGGAGTGACTTAGTTCGCAAATGACGGCGTAACCTTGTGAGTTTTGACTCATTACCATACTAATTAGTAGTTTTTAACGCTTTTGCTTAATCATCTTCATTAGCATACTAAATCTAATCAACAACAACTAACAAACACAGGGGAACGTGAAGAAAAATGTGTCATTTTCCCCTTGTTTTAACTTTGAACTTGGGTTGGGTCCAAGAGGGGGATACGTACACGGTTAAAAGGATTCAATCGAGTCGATCTCCTTTATCAAATTTTAACTAGACAGTGAAAGAAAATTTATAAATTAATGACTATATAAAGGCAAGAAATGATTTAGGATGAATCTTGAAACAGTTTATGGTATGAGACTATGAGTACTTGCATGCAGTGTTGTTTAATATAAAAAAATTCACTATATATTTCAAAAAATAGCAAGCGATCATGGTTTTAACTAATTGATTAAACATAATTTATATGATAGTTTACTTTCTTTCAAATTCTTAAATTATAGCAGCCTTCTTAATTAATGAATTCATTAATTCTTAATAAATTAATCAACTCAATAGGCCAGTAAACCACCAAAAAATTGGGAGAGCACTTCGATTTCTAAACAAATACATTAATTGATTCCTAAAGAGTGAGAAGAAAAGAATACTTAAAAAATAATATGCGATTAAGTCAATTTGTCACTAGAGACAGCCAAATGCTTATCAGGCATTTGTTCCTTTGATGTAAAGCAACCAAATGAATAGTTTTAGAGGACTTCCCCGCACATAATTTTTTGCCTTAAATAATGTGAACATACTATAATTAAGTAATTTAATATAATAGAAGTATATATTAACAAACATATATCATGCACCTTAATTTTATATTGCAAAATTCGGAATAACTCCATGTCAAATTTATTAAGAATGAAAGTTGTTAAAAAAATTCAACAATATAATATATGTTTTAAATATTAAACAGACCTATTTTGATGAAAGACGGAGCATGAATCAACAAAAAATTAATAAATAACAAACCAACAAGTCAAGAAAGGAAAATAAGTAAAGAGAGAGCCGCTATGTAACTAGTAAAGTTATCTGCATGTAATCAGGAGATCATTAATTTAAACTGTGAAAACAATTTTTGATAAAAATACAGGATAAAACTGTATATAATAGACTCTTATGATCCGATCCTTCCTCGAACCTTCTGATCCCTATTTGCATTTTAGTGGGTTGGTCTGGTATGAGAGCTACCAGTAGCTTAGACTTAAACTTCATAAGGTCATGTTCATAATGGAAGCTATATTTATAGGTTTTTAGATGTATTTTAGTTAAGCCAAGTGTGGTTGCATGAAGGAATTCATCCACTTGTTCAAGGGCATTAACCACTTGGTCATAAAGTATATTTGCACCATCAGATTTTGTTACCTGAATTCGCTACTGCTCTTTTGTATGCATGGATGTTACTTGTTCATCTTATCTATTCGTAAATCCATTTGTCACATTTAGGCATAGGCAGACTCACATGGTGAGGAGAGAGCACGCACACACGTTAACTTCGGATTTTTTTTGTGTTTATATATGTATATACTTTGAAAAAACAATATATATTTAAAGATGCATTCTCATGAAGAATAAACGTGTTTGGTGCACTGGCGTAGTATCGAATCTCTGTAGTACGCTCCATTAGATAATTTTTTGTTAAACATCCTTTCATGGATGTGATATTGTCTTTACACCAAAATAAACGTGTTTCGCGCAACCTTAAACACTGAGCTACCACTCTATGTTGCTTCAATAATGTTAACATTTAAATATTAGGCTATAATTCATATTTGACCTATATATTTGTATTTTTGTCATTGTTCATGCCATTAGTTATCAATCCGACAGTCATTGTCCCTCAGTTGTAATTGATAGTTAGCTAGCGTCTACGTCAAGGAAATAGTGCTCCGTAATCTTTAAATTCTGAGTCCGCCTCTACATTTAGGAATATCAATTGAACCGGTTGGATAGAAAATGAAGGGGCCAAAACGGATGAAATCAACAAATGGGTTAAGACCTAACTTGCCCAAAATTGCTTGAATCCAAATGTGTTGGATCAAGAGTCACGTAGGGATGGCAAATGGGGCGGGGTAGGACATGTCAAATGTAAACGGGACAGGGCAGGGCTGGACAGGTCAAAACACATTTTTAGAAAATTTTAAATAGGGCAGGGCAGTTAATTAATATGTTATAATTTTTAGAAAATTCTAACTAATTTAGATTGTGAAATTATAATTTGTTACGATAGGTTGTACTTGTTAGAATTGGATAAAATTTTATAGAGTTGTACATCTTTCTGTTACGGTGATATTGAGACTTTACGAGGATTAATCCGACTTACGATTTGAAAGTTATCACTGTATAAAGTTTATGCCTCGGATTAACCGAAATCTGGAAGGGCAGAATTATAACGTAAAAACTGTACAAATCGTTATAGAATCTGAAAGTTTGTGTTGAATAAAAGTTTTAGATTACTCCGTTATAGACAGTTGACTTTACGGGGATTAATCCGACTTACGATTTAAAAGTTATCATTGTTTAAAGTTTCTGCCTCGGATCAACCGCCCTAACCCGCCCCATTGCCACCCCTAGAGTCACGTAACAGATCATAACCCAACTCCCAACTTGACCCATTTTTCCTCCTTTGTTTTTTCCTCTTTAATTTTGAATTTAAGTTGTCAACATAATAGTATAACGCAATTTTCTCAAATATTTTTGTAACTCACATTCTTTTGAGATATTTCCAACCAGTGTTCTAAAAATCGGCCTAGGCGGCCGCCTACACGCTGGTCACCCGACCCGATTTGGCCCTAGGCGATGGTGCCCAATTTTTTTTATTTTGTTTGAATAGGTAATTTTATCCCAATTTTTTGCTCAATATAACAGCAAAACAGGGGCGTTTTTTCAGAGAGATCGATCAGCAACAGCAAGCAGCGGAAAAAACCCTAAAAATCAGTCTTCAAGATTCAATTTTCAACATTCAAGAATACAAAAAATTCTAAAAATCTTCAATCAAGCTTCAAGGTTAGTTCTATTTCTTCTTCTTTTACTTCATATCTTCGATTTCTTCTTCTTTCACTCTTCAATCATCATTATTTTTCTCTTTTTCCGGTCTGTTTCGCGTCTCCTCCGCGACCCGACCCGAATTTTTTTGTTCTTCCTTGTCGAGCTGCTGCGGTGCTGCCGTGCTGCCTTAAATTTTAAAAAAAAATTAGTATAAATTAGTTACAACTTACAAACTTATTAGTAATAGTATAAATAGACTAGTAATAAGTTAATAATATAAATATATAGTGAATGATTTGTCATTTGTGAATATTTGTCATTTACTCATTTTGAAAGTAATTATTTTATGGATTGATTGATTATTTGATTTGTTAATGGACTTATTTTAATATTTTGCAGGTTATTAATTATTGTAAGTTGCAAAAATGAGTTCTAATTCGATTGAAAATGACGAGTCGACTTCTAATGCTTCTGGATTAAAAAGAACTAGTAGTGATATAGGTTGGGAATATGGAACACTATGTAATGAAAAAAATAGTGATAAGTGGAAATGTTTGTTGTGTGGAAAAGAATATAGTGGAGAGGTTTACCGGCTTAAAAACATATTGCTAACATAACAAGCAATGTAGCTCCATGTTCAAAAGCATCTAAGAAGAAATGAAACAGTGTAAAGATGCAATTGATGGTGCTAAAAAAAAATAGTGAAGAAAGATGTGGTTGAAGCCGTAAGAAGTGAGGTTGAGATTCAACAAGAGGTGCAAGAAATTGAAAATATGAAAGAAAGAGGAACGGGAACAAAAAGACCACCTCGTCCTCTTGGTCCTATGGATAGATTTGCTTCTAAAATCAATCCTAATGAATCTTTTCTAGTGAAATCAAGACAACAAGACAACAAGACAACAAAGTATACATGATGCTCTTTCCAAAGAAAGAAGTCTTCAAGTACACAAATACTTGGCAAGATGGGTATATGAGTCCGGTATTCCTTTTCATACGGTGGAGAATGATAGTTTTAATAGATTGGTTGAGGCAATTGGACAATTTGGTCCGGGTTACCAACCTCCGAGCCAATACCAACTTAGAGAGCCACTATTGAAGGGTGAGGTGGAAAGAACAAAAATATCACTCAAACCTCAAGAAGAAGAATGGAAAAAAATGGGTTGTTCAATCATGACCGATGCTTGGAGTGATAGAAATAGAAGAAGCATTATGAATTTGTGCGTTGATTGTCGATTTGGCACAACTTTCCTTTCTTCTAAAGAGGCTTTCGGGGACTCACATACATGTGTTTACATATTTAATTATGTTGATGAGTGTATTGAAAGTGTTGGGGCTCAAAATGTGGTCCAAGTGGTGACCGAAAATGCTTCCAACAATATGACAGCCGCGGTTTTGTTGAAAGAAAAGAGGCCTCAAATCTTTTGGACTCCATGTGCCACTCACACTATCAACATTATGCTTGAAGGCATTGGTAAACTTCCTCTTTTCAAGAACACAATTTTAAAAGCAAAATTTTTTACCATCTTTATTTATTCACATCATAAGACTTTGACATTGATGAGGAAGTGTACAAAAAAAGAGATAATACGACCCGGGGTAACTAGATTTGCCACGACTTTCTTAACATTACAAAGTTTAATGGAGAAGAAAGAGGACTTGAGAAGAATGGTGGGTACCAATGCATGGTGTAAACATGTAAATATAGAAAACAATATATTCCCTACCCATAATTAGAATATTTTCATATATTGTGTAAATATAATTATGGTAAGACTAGGATTCCTCTTTTGTATAGGCTTATGATTCCTATTGTATAAGGGATGAATATTGTACTCTATATATACCTTGATATTAATGAAAGACTTCCTAAGTGAGATTAATATCATCTTACATGGTATCAAGAGTCAAACACCCAAAACCCTAGAACTCTTTCTTCCTACCGCCGCCGAGAACCCACCATCGGAACTCGTCGCGGCCCCCTACAAATTCAAGATTTTCTTCTTCATTCCTCTCTTCTCTAAATGGCTATCCCTGAATCTTCCACACTTTCTGAATCTTCCACACTTTCTGAATCTTCTACCTCCACAAATTCCATCATCACGTTGTCATCCTCTTTTCATCCAGCCCTAACTGTTACAAACATCAAGAACTCTATTCCCATTCTTCTTGATCAAGAAAGCGATCGATTCTCCTGGTCAACTGTTTCGTAATCATGCATGTCTCTATAACGTGCTTGATCACAACGATGACACCATTCCGCGCCCTCCGGAGGTTGATGAGTCTACTTGGTGTCGTCTAGACGCCGATGTCAAACAGTGGATTTATGGTAGTATTTCTCAGGACCTTCTTCTTACTATCATGAAATCTGGCGCCACAACCCTTGAGTTATGGAATCATTTGGAGGAAATTTTTCAGGACAATAAGCACACCCGTGCTGTGTATTTAGAGGAGCAATTTAACAATACACGTCTTAAAAACTTTTCCAATGTGACTGAGTACTGCAAACAGTTAAAGCTACTGACGGATCAACTTGATCCTATCGACGAGCCTAATACTGACACCAAACTGGTGTTACAATTGATTGTTGTCCTTCCTAAAGGCGAATATGATACTTTGGCCACCATGATTCAACAGGCAGATCCATTACCCAGCTTTAACAAAGCTCGCTGGCAGTTGTTGCTCGAAGAGACTCGACGTGCTAAGCAGGATAAGAACAGTCAGAAGGCATTAGCGGTCGAAACGCTCCCTCAAGATCCAACGCCGCCAGAAAATTCTCAACCGCAGCAGGGACACGGTGGAAAGGGTGGCAGGGGCCGCGGCAGGGGAGGCCGTGGTCGTGGAAAGGGTCGCGGTCAACAGAACCAGCAGCAGCAACATCAACAGGGATCGCAGAACAACTGGGCCGCGGCTCCTCAGCAATTCGCACACAGCGTCGCGGCGCCCCAGTTCAGAGTCGCGGGTCCAAGTCCATTCTAGTACCATCAGCCCTACAATCCGTATTCTTACCCTGGTTTGTTGGGCCCCACTCCAGCCTCGCAGCAGGTCCACTTCATGTAAGGTCAGGTTTTGCAGCCCTCATCCGGCATGACACCCACTGAGTTGGGACAGACATTCCGCACCCTCTCCATGCAACATCATGACAATACTTGGTACATGGACTCAGGCGCCACATCTCACGTCACCCAATCTGCAGGTACTATCCCTAAACTGTTTAGTTTAAAGCATCCTCAATATGTTACAGTTGGTAGTGGACAATGCATTCCAGTTAAAGGGTATGGTACCTCATACACACAACCTCCTCATCCACCCTTCTCCCTCAAAAACACCCTATATGTCCCACACATGATTAAGAACCTCATATATGTCCGCCAATTTACTCGTAATAATTCTATCTCCGTGGATTTTGACCCTTTTGGTTTTATGGTGAAGGATCTTCATATGGGGACACCTCTTACGAGATGCAATAGCACGGGGATCTCTATCCATTCACTTTCACCTCCGCTGCCAGATCTTGCTCTCCCGTCACTCTAGCGGTATTTCTTCTTCAACTTGACATAATAGGCTTGGTCATCCAGGAGTCCCAGTTTTTAATTTTCTTAAAGGCAACAATTTCATTTTTTGTAATGGAAAACTTGCCTAAAATTGTGTTTCTTGCTCTTTAGGTAAACATCGTCTTCCGTTTAAATCATCTATTAGTGTTACACTTGCTCCTTTTGATATTATAAATGTCGATTTATGGACATCTTCTATCTCTAGTTCTCTCGGTCATAAATACTATCTTGTGTTGCTTGATGATTTTTCACACTATGTTCGATTATATCCTCTTAAATTTAAATCGGAAGTGTTTGCCAAATTTCTTGAGTTTCGCAAATTTATCCACACACAATTTGGAAAAAGTATAAAATCATTTCAGTGCGATAATGGTCGTGAATTCAATAACTCTATGTTTCACCGATTTTGTACAAATAATGGCATGGTTTCGCTTCTCCTGCCCTCACACCTCACCACAAAACGGTAAAGCTGAAAGAATCATACGTACCATTAATAATATGATTCGCACCCTATTGATTCATGCCTTTCTCCCTCATTCCTTCTGGGTATATGCTGCTAAAATGTCATAATACATTCTAAATATTCTCTCTACTAGCACTCTTCACAATATGACCCCTACCGAAATCCTCTACCATAGAGTCCACTCATAAGATCATCTACGGATTTTCGGTTGTCTGTGCTATCCCAACCTCAGTTCTACCGCCCCTTACAAGTTTGCTCCTAGGTCCACTCCATGTGTCTTCCTAGGATTCCCGCCAAACCATAGGGGCTATTTATGCTATGACTTGTCGACTCGTAAATCCACATATCTCGTCACATCACATTCAACGAGACCACATTTTCGTTTTCGAATCTTCCAAAATTCCAAAAACCGGACTACTCATTTCTTGACAAGCCTGCCATCTATCCCCTCATCCTCGTCACCACGCCCTGCTCCGCTGCCGAGCCGCGGCCCAGTGAGGGCCGCGGGCGCCGATTCGATGAGCAATCTTCGTGAATACGATGACAGCGGGCGTGGCCGCGCGCCCAACCTTCAGATAAGCCTGTAAACCTTCTAGCGCCGCAACGCTTGATCAAGGAGCCGCGGCTCCTCCGACGGCTTCGCCCCCACCTTCTCCTTATCCAAATTTACCCCCCATCTCAGACACCACTCCGCCACCCACTGTCCCTACTCATCCAATGGAAACTCGTTCAAAGCATGGAATCTTCAAACCCAAAGTCCATTTCAACTTGTCTGCCCAAACCATCTCTCCACTTCCAAAGAACCCAAAATTGGTCAAACAAGATCCTAATTGGAATGCGACTATGTATGAGGAATTCAATATTTTAACTAAGCATCACACGTGGGATATAGTACCTAGATCTGAGGGGGTGAATGTAATTCGATGTATGTGGCTTTTTCATCACAAGTTCAGAGACAATGGGGATCTTGAGAGGTATAAGGCATTTCTTGTGGCTAATGGCACAAACCAGCAGGAGGGCATTAATTGTGGGGAGACCTTCAGCCCGATTGTCAAACCGGGTACTATTCGCACAGTTTTGAGCATTACCATGGGCAAATACTGACCGATCCATCAACTTGATGTGAAGAATGCATTCTTACATGAGGACCTGACAGAAACAGTGTACATGCATCAGCCGCATGGGTTCACCCATCCAGCAGTCCCTCACTATGTGTGCCATCTCCGTAAGTCATTATATGGCCTGAAACAGGATTCCCGTGCGTGGTATGATCGCTTTGCCAGATATATCTTGCAGATTGAGTTTGTATGCAGTAAGAGTGATACATCACTCTTTACTTTTCATCGAGGTAGTAGCACTGCTTACTTATTACTGTACGTGGATTATATTGTTCTGACTGCCTCCTCAGATAGATTGAAAAATGAGATTATTGTCTTGCTTAAGTCCGAATTTACAATGACTGATTTGGAAAAACTGAGTTATTTCTTGGGGATATCAGTGACCAGGTCTGCCAATCACATGTTCTTGTGTCAGCGTAAGCATGCAGAGGAGATAATGTACAAGGCTAAGATGACGAATTGCAAAGTTATGCCTACTCCAGTCGATTCAAAATCTAAGCTCAGTGCTATGGATGGTGCTCCAGTCTCCGATCCTACTCTGTATAGGATCCTTGCAGGTGCACTTCAATATCTCACATTTACCAGGCCAGAAATAGCTTATGATGTTCAACAGGTATGATTATTCATGCATGCCCCCAGGGAGTCTCATTTCACCGCTCTTAAGCGTATCATTCGATAAATTAAGGGTACCCTTGATTATGGTTTGCACCTATACCCCTCTGCGCCAAACAGGTTGCTCTCATATACGGATGCAGATTGGCAGGGTGTCCGGACAAGCGACGTTCCACCTCCGGCTTTTGTGTTTTCTAGAGAATAATCTGATTTCTTGGTCTGCCAAGCAACAGACTACCATATCTAGATCCAGTGTCGAGGCTGAGTACAGAGGCGTTGCAAATGTAGTATGTGAGATTTGTTGGCTCAGAAACTTACTGTTAGAACTTCAGTGTCCTTTGCGTTAGACATCTATTGTGTACTGTGATAACATCTCTGCCATCTATTTATCTCATAATCCGGTTCAGCATCAGCGAACCAAACTCATTGAGATAGACCTACACTTTGTTCGTGAGAAAGTTGCTCTAGGCCATGTCAGAGTGTTACATGTTCCATCATCGTATCAGTATGCAGACATATTTACCAAAGGACTTCCCAGACAGTTGTTGACTTCAGATCCGCCTCTGTCCGCCTCCCATTTCCGTGAAGGGGTGTCTAAACATGTAAATATAAGAAACAATATATTTCCTACCCATAATTAGAATATTTTCATATATTGTGTAAATATAATTATGGTAAGACTAGGATTCATCTTTTGTATAGGCTTAGGATTTCTATTGTTTAAGGAATGAATATTGTACTCTATAGAATCCACAAAATGGTCTAAGAGTAAGAAGGGAAAAACCGCATATGTTACTATTGTGCAACCGGCCTTTTGGAATGGTATTTCTCTTTGCTTGAAGGTATTTACACCTTTAGTAAAAGTCCTTAGACTTGTGCATGGAGATGTGAAGCCGGCTATGGGCTTTGTGTATGGTTATCTTGAAAGCCAAAAATGACATAAAGAGGCTTTGGGATATAAAGAAGACAAGTATAAGGCCATACTTGACATAGTGGATGAAAAAGAAAAGGGGCGTATTGATACTCCACTTCATATGACGACTTACATGTTAAATCCATACTACTTCTATAAAACATTAAGTACATGGTCAAGTGTAGTACAAGAACATGTAATGGACAGAGTCTTTACTTGTATGGAGCAATTCTATTCGGATTTGAAGATACAAAATACGGTGATCAATATTGAGTTAGTCAAGTATAGGGATAGAGAAGGTCCCTTTGGAAGAGCTTTAGCGGCTAAAGGATGTGAAACAAATCATGATCTTTATGATCCGGGTATGACTATCTCTTTTTTCAAGACGTTATAAGTTATTAAATTTAATGCCTCAATAATTATTAATTAAATTATTAATGTTTTGTTTTTTGGTTATTTTGAACTTATAGTTGGATGGTGGACTACTTAAATCTACAAAAGGTTGCAAGAAAGATTTTGTCTTTGACAACAAGCTCATCCGGTTGTGAAAGAAATTGGAGTGTCTTTGAAGCGGTAATTTACTAATTTTCATTCTAAGTTTTAATAAATTATTATTTATATGGATAGATGTCATAAGTCACTATGAAGAGTTTGACTTGGAGTCGGACAAAGAAGAGCACGATGTTGGAGACCTTGGCAATGAAGATAATATGGAATTTTAAATTTAATCATCTAACATGTAAGTTCTTAACAATTAGTCAATTACTATGTCTTATGATTGCAAAAATTAATTGAGTCAATTATTAATGTAAAATATTAAAAAAAAATTAAAAAAATACACCCGTCTAGATGCTAGGCGGCCCTTCACCGCCCTGATCCCGCCTAGCGTTTTTTAGAACATTGTTTCCACCATATATATAAACTCTCATAATCAAATCAAGAATGTTAAGAAAAACAAAGAACTCACTGGCTAAAATTTGAAGGACAGTTGGTATATTATGTGCAATTATTTAGGAGACAATGATTGGAATATAACATCAGCAAGCACTCTAATTATAATCAAAGTGGTAAGTTTTTTCTTTCAACTAATCAAATTAAAGTGCTAGCAGATACATATATTTATATAATAAAAATAAATTCATACACCGTCCGCTAGATTCCATATTCCCTTTATCATTTAGTTGCGTGTGTCCTACTCCCTTACCAATTGCTTTATCCAGCTATATTAATATTTGCACTCAAAAGAGTTAGGTGGAATATAAAGCTTATTATAACTTTATTATATTAAAAAATAAATAAAGACAGAATTATTCTCCTCTTTTGCCCTTATGGTTGACTAAAAGCTACTAATAGTAGGAATAATAAGTTTAGGTGTAAATAATGAACTTCTCGACTTTTATTATTTAGGAAACATAAGCATTTGCCTTAAATATTAGAAGGGCACGGGTTAATAGCAGATGACGCATACAAGTAATCCAAATAATAAGAGGCTCCTATGATATATGTGTATATGAGAAGTTTACAGTATTAGAAAACAACCAATGTCTGTGAAGTAACACAACTGCAGAAAAGATACGAAGGATACCTTGGTCATGTTTATACGAAGGATACTTTAAAAGAGAAACGAAGTAATATTTTGACAAATGATGAATAATATTGATCTCTTTTAAAATTCATATACATTTAAAGATATTGATTATTCAATTTATTGTTCACCAATGCTATGACTGACTCTTAAAATTCAATAGATATTGCAGAAAATTTAGAAGTGTTTGGCAAATATGACTATGAATGTCCAGTTCGTTTCGGACTTACAAGTCCTTAATGTTAACCAGATAAAAAGTACGAGAAAGTTAAGAAAGTATGGTGAAAGGAGGCGTGTCTATCTCTGAAAATCAGTTTGAATTCATGTCGGGGTGTTCAACTACAGAAGTCATTCATCTTATTAGGAGGTTGGTGGAGCAATATAGGGAGAGAAAGAGAGACTTACATATGATTTTCATCGACCTCGATAAGGCATACGACAAAGCTCCTAGGAAGGTTCTATGGAGATGTTTGGAAGTTAGAGGTGTATCTGTGGCGTACACTAGGGCAATCAAAGATATGTATGATGGAGCCAAGACCAGGGTACGAACAGTATGAAGAGACTCGGAGCATTTTTCAGTGATGATGGAGATACACCAGGGATCAGCTCTTAGCCCATTCTTATTTTCCTTGGTGATAGATGGATTGACGCGACAAATCCAAGAGGAGGTGCCATGGTGTATTTTATTCGCAGACGACATAGTCATGATTGATGCGACTCACAACAGAGTGAACGCTAAGCTGGAGGTTTGGAGACATACTCTGGAGTCTAAAGGGTTCAGACTGAGTAGGACCAAGACAGAATACTTGGAGTGCAAGTTCAGTAACGGGAGCAACCTTGAGACAAGTGTGGATGTGAGGCTTGGTACTGAGGCCATTCCAAAGAAAGAAAAACTTCAAGTACCTCGGGTCTATTATCCAAGGGAATTGAGAAATTGATGACGATGCCACACATCGTATATTCGTATTAGGGCAGGGTGGATGAAATGGAGGCTCACATCTGGAGTCTTATGCAATAAAAAGGTGCAACCAAAACTTAAATGCAAGTTTTATAGGTGGTGGTTAGACCGACTATGTTGTATGGGGCGGAGTGTTCGCCGGTCAAGACTTCGCACACCCAAAAGATGAAAGTTGCAGAGATGAGGATACTAAGATGGATGTGTGGGCATACAAGGAGGGATATAATTAGAAATGATAATATCCGGGACAAAGTGAGAGTGACCTCGGTGGAGGATAAGTGCGGGGAGCGAGGTTGAGATGATTCAGGCACGTGTAGAGGAGAGACACAAATATCCAAGTGCGGAAGTGTGAAAGGTTGGTTATGGACGGGTACATGAGGGGTAGAGATAGGCCGAAAAAGTATTGAAGAGAGGTGATTAGACGGGATATGGTGCATGTGCAACTCACTGAGGACATAACCTTAGATAGAGGATTATGGAGAACACAGATTATGGTAGAAGGATAGTATGTAGTCCTACCTACGCTTACAAACTGATAGTTATAGTGTTATTATTGTAGGTTCGCTTAGCCTATCATACTAATAGGTATAATATTGTTTTATAGTTCACTGTCGTCTGATTTATGCTGCTATGTGTATTTTGTTTGTCTTATTTACCTGCATTAGTTATTGCTTCTTTTTCATAAGTTGTTATAATGGCTTAGTCGTTTTGTTAGCCTTACTTTACTTGTATTTTGTCTTGAGAAGATGGTCTCTCAAAAACAACCGTTCTATCTACCAAGATAGAGGTAAGGTATACGTACATTCTACCCTCTTCATACTCCCACGTTGTGGGATTTCACTGGGTAGCCCTAGCCAACACATGCAAGCATGGAGAATAACCCAATAAAAATCAGAATCTAAAATTTTGAATTGAACAAGACCAAAACACATATGGAGGAAGCAGAGAAAAACTCAAAAAGAAGAACAAGAACTCTCGAGCAAAAGGAATAGAGAAATTCAGAAAAACATAGTGAAGTGGACCGTAGTAAAGTTTGGTGTATACCACAAATGGAAGTGGTAAAACACGTGTCATGAAAAAGGGCGTAAGAGGTTGAAAATTAAAAAGCCAAAATGCCCACAAAAAGTGATATTATTTCAAAAATACCATTCGTCGTATCATTAAACTTCCACTTATTAATAGTTTAAATTAAATATAGTAACACCAATATTAATAACGTTCTTCCACTGTCAAAATGGAAAAAAATTACTCACATTTCTACGTTGACATCAAATTACATTAATTTATATGATTAGTTATAAAAATGAGATAAGAATATGCATCATTAACTAATAATAATTTATATAAATACAAATATAACAGTTGTTTGTACCCTGTCCCACTCATAATTAGTCACCGGCATTTCCCGGTTTCCCTAATTTCTTTCGATTTTCCCGTTATATATACAAAAACCGCAACTAATGCACAGAGAAAAATCCCAATGCTGTAGGGTTTCTGAAAAATTCCACATATCTCTGCAAACAACAAAGCCCTAATTTAAACGGGTTTCGATTTGTGGAGATTAAATCTGTGGTATTTTCTTTGTTGATCACTAACTCTTTTAGAACATGTCGGGTCAAACTAACCCGGAATTCTCCCAAAAGGATCCAGACGTGAACGAAGAATTACAGGACCTTGAATTCACGGAAAGAGGTTGTTGTTTCTGGTTTCCATCTTTCCAGTGGGAACGGGTCTCTACAAGCGATCAAAAGGAAGAACCACATTGGTGGGATAAGGGTATAAACGCCGTTATGAAAGTTAGGGAATGGTCTGAACTTGTTGCCGGTCCAAAATGGAAGACATTTATTCGTCGGTTCAATAAAAACCGTTCCAAAACAAATAAATTTAATTACGACCCGTTAAGTTACTCATTGAATTTCGATGATGGACCAGGGGTAAACGATCAATCGGGAGATGATCGTTTATTCCGTGATTTCTCATCTAGGTTTGCTTCAATTCCGATTTCTGCAAAGTCTTCCATGGATTTGGGTAAGGACCCACCATCCTTCTTGTGATTATGAAAGAGAATTGCCATGATGTGGAATCGGACGAGCGGTTGAGTGGACTCTGTGACGGTGATGAAACAGGTGGTTTTCATTCTCGACATAAAATTGGTAGGTTGATTGATTTTAGATGAGTACTGTTTGTTTTAATTTTCCTAGTATTTGTTTTTTATTCGGTTGATTAGTTTAATGGCTGCAGGGGAGTGTTATTCAATTGAATTCTTTAATTGGAATATATTAGTACTGTTTGTATACATACAGTTTGATAATTCACAAAGGTGTTTTTGAGTTTCCTTTTTGTCTTTTTCATTTCCACCGACTTCACAGCATTTTTGGTAGTGGTGTTTGATTTTGTTCCATCAGATTGTCATCGAACTTGTACATGGATAACACATAAAATTAAAGTGATTCAGAGAGATTAACATAATGTCTATGAAGGATATTTACTAGAAAATAATACTCCATTTGGATATTGATTCAGGGAAGATTAATTTAAATCATATGGCAATTGGGTAGGTTAGGGCAGGCATGTCTTGACCTGCTAAGGATTTGACCCGCCCTGTCCTGTCCTATTTAGCAATTTTCAGAAAATATGTCATGTCCTGTCCCGCTAAGCCCTGTCCCGCCCCATTTATCTTCAATACCGTCAGCGAGCTGCCGGAAAATTCCAAAATTGAAATTCGAACTTCGGGAATCAGTGTAGGTTGTAGGGAATGTTGAGACGAACACAATGGTACCACCCATACCCTCCGAAAATGACGTATCTGGCCGAAAAATTCAAAAACCCGATCAGAAATGTCGATCTGGTCGACGGGACGATTGGAGCCGAATTGACAGTGGTGGAATGGTGCAAAATGTTGGCTTTTTCACGGCGGTTCTAGTGGTACCCAACACCACCGACGATTGTATCACAGTTCGCCGGAAAGACCCCGACGACGGCTAGGGTTTAATGATTTTTCGATCTGGGTGTTGTAGCTGTAGGAGTAAAATCGAACAGCAAGATAAGTGTAGAAATGACGGCCTTGTGACGGCGAATCCGTAGGTACCAACGCCGGTCCTCGACATTGCCTGAATCCGTCGGAAAATGCAAAAATCCAATCGAAAAACACTGAGATTTTCGATCTGAAATTAGAGTAGATTTAGGCAAAATCGATGAACGGAGGTATGATCAAATGAAAGAGGAGATGATGCGAATCTTTTGGTATATGTCTTGTTGCTTAAGACCACTGGAGGTGGCCGGAATCGGCGATGCGCCGCGGTGGTTACTGTTCACCGCAGTTGTCACTGTTCATCCGCGATTTTTCTTGGAGAAAATTTGCGGGTCACTTATTTTTACCCGATCCATTTATAAATTCGGATCTTGCCCTGTCCTAACCCATTAATTAATTTCAAAAAAAAAAAAATTACCCTGTCCTGCCCTATTTTAATCTTTCCCTTCCCCTATCCCATTAAATGTTTGCCCTAACCCGCCCTGCCCCAATTGTCACCCCTAATTTCTATAAAAGGATATTTTGCAATTAAAAAAAAAGGAGTTATGACATTGATTCAGAGAATGTCAACTAATTCTGGCCTATTAAAAGATATTTATTGTAATTGTATCATACTTCCAAGTCCACAATAAACTTGGTCTTCTTTTGATTCATCTGAATCATATTTTTTCCGCGTTAATTGCCTTCTTCGAAACATGATTAGGGCAGAATTTCCATCTTTAATGATACAACACCAGCACGGTTTTGTACACGAATTTAAAGGCATTTAGCTAGTCTATATCTCCATCTTCACTCTTCTTGCTCCTTCAATAAACTCCCGTAGCAATAGTTGCCCTTATATTGCTAATATTAGGAAGCCGTGAGAATTAATAAAAATTCCAGTGAACCCCTTTTCTCTCATTTATTGTCCTTTGAAAGAAAGTAAAAGTAAAATAAAAATCTGAAGTTTGAACGAGTTAGCTCCTTCGTAAAGGCTTGTTGATAGTCCCACGTTAGATTTGGAGAGAGAACATATTTGATTATATAATAGGGAAAGCAAATGCAAGCCCTTTCATTTGATAGCCGCCTCAGATCGAAAATAGGTGAAATCGTTTTGTGGCTTATAATACTCACTCTGTCATAAGCTCGTGTACTCCAGCTCATTGCCACCCTGTAGAACAGGAGGCTGCGCAAACACTTGTTCCTCTACTGATACCCAGTCCATGTGATCTGAATATAGTTGTGCTGGCATATATATAGGTGTCGACGGTTGGTAAGAAGTCGTCGGGAGCTCTAAAGTCGACGGATGTTGCTGGGCTGGAGCGAGAACGGTAACATGCTCGTCGGGCTCATCTACTAGATAGAGGTGATGCGCGAAAAGATGCACACACTTTAACGCAAGTGCACGTTATCGTGACAAGTAATATAGTCTTGATAAGACCGAATATCGTCCACAAGGATTAGAGTTCAAGTATCAACTATCTATCTTTTGGTATCTATTTGACAATTGATATTTGGATTTGTTGTTTATAACTAAGAATTATAAAACTATTTTAACTAATGAGTTTACTTCATATGTGATGGGAATAGGGCTTCCATGTCTCTTCAACTATCCGTTTATGTTATTTATTAATGCAATGAATTATGGACTTCTTCTCTCAGAGAAAGCAGGTTTACGGAATCGTTTTATATTCCCGTTAAGGATATATAAACACTCAACCTGATGTGCACCTTACCTACCTTTCGGTGATAAGGATAACTCTATAGGAGGATTAGGAACAAAAACCTAGTTAACCGTCACGCACCATGCGCAAAATTAGGGTTTTTAAGCCTCTCATTAACGCTACATAAATAATTGAGGTATTTTCATCCTCAATCCAAGAATGTCTACCAAACTTACAACATATTCACAATCTCTCCTTTCGAAGTAAATTAGAAATCATATAGGGATAATTAGTTGTCAATTAATTACCAAGCATTCAACGCAATTATTGGATAGATCTCTCAAAGAAGAATAACAACCATAAACATGCATTAATTCATAACATAAGTTTCTAGAGAATTAACATGGAAAGCCCTATAAAAGAATTAGTTCCTAGTCATTGACATGACAAGAACCAATTCAAAGTTCATCATGCAAAAACTGAAATAAAAGAAAAGAAAAGGAAAAGAAAGTACTAAATTATGGTCTCCAATCTCCAAGCAAGAAATCTTGAGTTGTGCAAGAAGGGGAACCCTTAAAATCTGCCTAGGGTTCTCCTTTTATGGTGAAAACCGCCTCTTAACTTTTCTGCGAGCTGGCCCGAAAATCGTCAAAACACGATTTTCCGCGTTGGCGCGACCACTGCTTTTGGCCTTGGCGCCGGAACTTACTGTGCCGGTTGAATTGGCGTCGCGGCCCTGATTCTCTGTCACGAGCGCATGGCCGCGCGACCATGATCTGCCTCGTTCGCCACTTTCTCTATTTTTAGCTCTGGAACCTCCTCTTTTGCCCTCTTTTAGCTCCTTTTCCGCCATTTGGCCATTTTAACCACTTTGACTCAAAAGAAAGGAAAACTATCCTAATACGACACTTATTTGTACAAAAAGGGACAAAAGACTAACTAAAACTGACTCAAAAAGTGTATATAAAATACACCGATCAAATACCCTCAAACTTAACCTTTGCTCGCCCTCGAGCAAAGATAGAAAGAAAGAAATAAAAGACTCAAGAAACGAAAATAAAAGACTCACTGACATTGATCACTTTTGCTGCATTAGTGTTATCTAGAAAAACATGAAGGTTAGCAGAATAAGATGCAGGAACATATAACATGAAATTTTCAGCACACTAAACACATTAAGCTAGATATTTCGCAAACTCATATTCATCATGCTTAATGGAAGTCAATATACTCAATCATGCATATAAATTCAAAAATCCTATGACATGCTTATTTGCTATTCTCCACTAATTCTGGATATGCATGAAAGAGATCTTCAGGACTTTAAGGGTTGTAATGTAGGCTTAGGTATAGGTAGGTAAAAATAGGCATTTTAGGCTCATTTTGTGTACCATAAGCTCTTTAGCTTTTCAGTATTTCCCTTTTATTTTTGTTCTTTCCTTCACTTCGATTCTATCTTTTCCCTCTTTTGTTTTGGGAGAATGAAGTGTATAATAATGACAAGCACCCCCAAACTTAGGCTTTTGCCTATTTCTTATTACTTTTTAATTGGGGTGCAACAAGCTCATTCACTCTTTTGTCTCTTTTTTAACACAATTTATTTCACTACTTCACATTTTTACTTATGGCACAATTTGTGGGAATATAGGGTGTCAAAGAAGAAGTTTCAATTTTTAGGCTCAATGGGGCTGACTAGGGATATTTTTAAAGTCCGGGATAGAAAAGAGTGGTAAGAATTGGCTATCAAAGAAATGTCTGAGTCATCTCCCTAGCATGCATATCCTAACTATTTCGCCTCAAATAGCAAGCAATCATAACACATAAGTATTCATTATTTAACATGCATAATTCAAGCAAAAAACTCCAAATAGACAGTTTTTGTGAGTTTTTGGCATATCTAACCTAGGTGTTTAGATAGTTGCTTTTATTTCATTACATTATTCTACCTTCCTTCACTAGGTGTTTCTAGCAACTACAACATACATGATCTTTGACAGACAATTATGACTCAAAAAGAAAAAAAAATTGTGACTCAAAAATACATAAAAACAATAAAAAGACTTGAATAAAACATAACAAGACACAAATAAAACAAGACACAAATAAAACACCCCCAAACTTAAATCACACATTGTCCCCAATGTGTGTAGACTCAAAGACAATAAAAGAAATAAGTCACTTACAGACTTTGGCTAAAATGGTGGCAATGGCGTTGGATAGTACTTTGAATTCCGTGAGGGGGGAAGAGCTCTGGGTTTTTAATTTGGCGACCGGGCCTTCGGATCAGGGCGTCTTTCAGAGTTTAGATTTTTTTTTTTTCTGTTGTGGCGCATGGCTGAACTCTGTCTTGGTTACGAGCTTCTGCGTAGCGGCTCTGCAGCGATTTTAAAATCCTAGCCTGCTTGATTTCGCCTTCCACGTCCTTGGCTTTCACCTGTCAACACAACAAAGACACTACCTCCGTGAGACTGTTCTAAATAAAGACTAATTGCATTTAAACTAAATAAACTGAAATACCTTGGGTTGCCTCACGAGGCCTTTATCTTTAACGTCTTTTAGCCGGACGCAAGTTCTTTATTATTCTAAGGTATGAGAGGTTACTAAGTTCATGTATTCCATTTCATTGATCAGATAGGGTTTTAGCCTCTGTCCGTTTACCTTGAAGGCAGCTCCCTCTCTCCCTTTTATTTCAATCGCTCCATATGGGAATACTCTTACCACCGTGTATGGTCCTGTCCAACGTGATTTTAACTTGCCTGGAAATAATCTCAACCTTGAGTTGAATAAAAGCACTTGTTGTCCTTCTTGAAAATCTTTTGGTATCAACTTCTTGTCGTGCCATGCTTTCGTTCGTTCCTTGTAGATCTTTGCATTTTCATAGGCATTGTGCCTGAATTCCTCCAACTCGCTTAGCTGTAGTAGCCTTCTCTGTCCTGTTGCCGTGGCGTCCATGTTTAACTTCTTCATTGCCCAATACGCTATGTGTTCCAACTCTACTGGCAAATGACATGCTTTACCAAAAACTAATTTATAAGGTGACATACCAATTGGTGTTTTGAATGCTGTCCGGTATGCCCATGTCGTCATCGGTTTGATAGACCGTCTTTCGAGCCGTTCACCGTCTTTTCCAATATGCTCTTTACTTACATTTGACACTTCGCGCCCATTAGCTTGAGGTGGTAGGCGGTTGTAGTGCGATGGTAGACTCATATCGGAAGCAACGAATTGTTGCTTGTTGCAAAAGTGACTTCGCCGTCATTGATGATGGCTCTTGAGTCCGAACGCGTGAAAATATTCTTTTGAAGGAATTTTTGAGCGATCTTCTTGTCGTTTTCTTTTGTGGTCACTGCTTCTACCCATTTGGACACATAGTCTACTGCCAGAAGGATATATTGATTTCCAAAGGATGGCGGGAATGGTCCCATGAAATCGATTCCCTATACATCAAAGAGTTCCACTTCCAATATCCCTTGCGAAGGCATCTCGTTTCGTCTTGAGATGTTCCCTGTTCTCTGGCAGCTATCACATTTCTTCACAAAGGTATGGGCATCCTTAAAAAGTGTTGGCCAATAGAATCTGAATTGCAGTACCTTTGCCGCTGTTCTTGATGCCCCAAAGTGTCCACCACATGATAGGGTATGACAATGGGTGAGAACTTGGTGCATCTCTTCCTCTGGTATACATCGCCTGATGACTTGATCGGCACAGTGTTTGTATAACATAGGTTCCTCCCAATAGTAATGCTTTACTTCTGAGTAAAACCTCCTCACTTGCTGTCTCGTCAATTCTGGGGGTAGTATCTTAGCTGCAAGAAAGTTGACAAAATCAGCGTACCAAGGTAAATTAGAATTCACACTTACTTGAAATAGTTGTTCGTCTGGAAAGTGATCATTTATTTGCACATCCTTGGTGTTCTGGCTCTCTGTGTTCTCCAGTCTTGAGAAGTGGTCTGCAACTGAATTCTCTGTTCCTTTCTTATCACGAATTTCCACGTCGAATTCTTGTAGAAGCAGAACCCATCGAATGAGGCAAGGCTTTGCATCCTTCTTTGTCATCAAGTACTTTATAGCAGAGTGGTCAGTGTATACTATCACCTTATTCCCAATCAAGTATGGCCTGAATTTCTCAAATGCATATACTATAGCTAGTAGTTCCTTTTCGGTAGTTGCATAATTTAATTGTGCGTCCTTTAGAGTTTTACTAGCATAGTAAATGGATCTAAATACCTTATCGATTCTCTGTCCAAGCACTGCTCCCACTGCATAATCGTTTGCACCGCACATTAGTTCAAATGGGAGCTCGGTTTGGTCTGATGACTATGGGTCTTTGAAATGAGCTTCTCGCGGCGTCTGAAATGCGGATAAGCATTCTTTATTGAAGTTGAAGGCAACCCCCGTCATTAGCAATGTGTAAAGGGGCTTTGAGACCTTTGAGAAATCCTTGATGAATCTTACATAGAAACACTGCGTGTCGAAACTTGACTCCTTTTGTTGATACTGGAGGTGGTAGATTTTCGATCACTGAAATCTTTGCTTTGTCCACCTCAATGCCTTGGCTTGATATTTTGTGTCCCAAGACAATTCCCTCTGTTACCATGAAGTGACACTTCTCCCAGTTTAGCCTGAGTTAGACTCTTCACACCGGCTTAACACTGCTTCTAGGTGCTTTAAACACTCATCGAACGATGCTCCAAAGACCGAAAAGTCATCCATAAAGATCTCTATAGTCCTCTCCACCATGTCTGCGAAAATTGTCATCATACACCTCTGAAAGGTTGCAGGTGCATTGCAAAGACCGAATGGCATCCTTCTAAATGCAAATGTACCAAAAGGACAAGTAAATGTTGTCTTTTCTTGATCTTCTGGTGCTATTGCAATCTGGTGATGCCCTGAGTATCCATCCAAAAAGCAGTAGTAGTTATGCCCTGCAAGTCTGTCCAACATTTGATCTAGAAATGGCAACGGGAAGTGGTTTTTTCTGGTTGCCTTGTTCAACTTGCGATAGTCAATGCAGATTCACCATCCAGTGACTGTTCTAGAAGGAATGAGTTCGTTCCTTTCGTTGGTCACCACTGTCATTCCCCTCTTTTTAGGCACCACTTGATCGACTCACCGTGTGCTATCAGATATAGGGTAAATTACTCCTGCATCGAGCCATTTTAGGATTTCCTTTCTGACTACCTCTTTCATGTTTGGGTTTAGTCGCCTTTGGGCTTCGATGGATGGTCTGCTCTCCTCATCTAGACAGATTTTATGCATTACCGTTGACGGACTTATCCCTTTTATGTCTGCTAATGTCCATCCGATTGCCCGCTTGTGATTCTTCAGTACTCTTAGCAGTTTATCAATCTATTCGGTGGATAGGTGACATGAAATGATCACTGGTAAGGTTTTCTTTTCACATAGGTATTGGTATTGTAGATGATTGGGTAGGGTTTTTAACTCTAACTCTGGAGCCTTCTCTGTGGATGGTAATGATCCTTCTGGCATCCGTCCAAGCTCTTCATACTTCTTCGTATCCCATTTTCCATAAACATTCATCCAATTTGCAAACTCCATCAGATCTGGATCGTTTCTACTATCATCATCCCATTTGGTCAGTACGTCTTCAAGCGTATCATCATGTCCGAACTCCTTGGCTGACACTGTTTCTTCGATAAGATCAATGGCTGAGCAGTTATCCTTGGCATCTGGAAAAGTTGCTGCTTGAAAGACATTGAAAATCACCTCTTCTTCATCTACTCGAAGCTTCAACTCCCCTTTGTGAACATCAATGAGAGCACGTCACGTGGCTAAGAAGCGGTCCGCAAGTATGATGGGGATTCCATCGTTATCTTGTATGTCTAAGATAACGAAGTCGTGAAAGATGAACTTGTCCACCTTCACTAGTACATCTTCGATGACTCTCTAGGATGAACTATTGAGCGGTCACTAACCGCAGTGATGATGTTTGTAGGTTTGACTTCTCCCATTCCTAGTTTGCGAAAACTAGATAAGGCATCGATTTATGCTGCTCCCAAGTCGCACAATGCTTCGACATTCAAACTTTCCAATGGTGCGTGGGATGGTGAAGCTCCCGGATCTTGTAACCGAGGTAGTTGTCTCTGTAGGATGGCACTACATTCCTCGATCAACATCATCATTTCGTAGTCCTCTATCCTCCTCTTTTGCTAAGCACATCCTTCGTGAACTTGGCGTAGCTCGGCATTTGCTCTAATGCTTGACAAGCGGGATATTGAGTTGCAATTGTTTGAGGACTTCCACGAATCTGAGAATTGCTTGTCAAGAGTACATGTTTTTAACTTCGGGGATATGGTATTATCACAGAGTGCGATTGCTCTGACACGCCGAATTCTCGATTGGTTACGGCGCGCGCCGCCGTAGGCGCCGCGACGCTCACTCTCTGTCTTGTCTCGAGAATCTTGGCGCGCCACGCTTTCATCGGCGCTGCTGCTGCGAACTCTATCTCTCCTGATTCGGCATCCTTTAGGTCAATTGCCTGACATTGTGTTTCCTCATTGCCTACCCCAGGTGCAGATTGCTCTTCTTGCGTTTCGCTGTTGAATATGATCGCGAGTTCTACTATTTGCGTTTCCAACTTCTTCATGGTCATTCTCGTTTCGTCCATGAACTGATTTTGGTACCTCGTGAAACTGAGTATAGCTTCTCGTAATTCTTCCATCTCTTCCTCTATGGTTGGTTCTCTATCATATTGACAGTAAAAATCCATATCTAAAGGATTCCCGAGATAAATCAAAACCAACAACGAATCACGGCACCTCGAATTTTCCGAAGTAAATAAATAAGATAAAATAAAAACGTAAAAATAAAATAAAATAAAAAACCAAATAAGAAATTAAAAATAGATAAATTTGATATTGAACTATGCCTAATCCCCGGCAACGGCGCCAAAAACTTGATGCGCGAAAAGATGCACACACTTTAACGCAAGTGCACGTTATCGTGACAAGTAATATAGTCTTGATATTGATAAGACCGAATATCGTCCACAAGGATTAGGATTCAAGTATCAACTATCTATCTTTTGGTATCTATTTGGCAATTGATATTTGGATTTGTTGTTTATAACTAAGAATTATAAAACTATTTTAACTAATGAGTTTACTTCAGATGTGATGGGAATAGGGCTTTCATGTCTCTTCAACTATCCGCTTATGTTATTTATTAATGCAATGAATTATGGACTTCTTCTCTCGGAGAAAGCAGGTTTACGAAATCGTTTTATATTCTCGTTAAGGATATATAAACACTCAACCCCAGTATTGCACTTTACCTACCTTTCGGTGATAATGATAACTCTATAGGGGGATTAAGAACAAAAACCTAGTTAACCGTCACGCACCATGCGCAAAATTAGGGTTTTTAAGCCTCTCATTAACGCTACATAAATAATTGAGGTATTTTCATCCCCAATCCAAGAATGTCTACCCAACTTACAGCATATTCACAATCTCTCCTTTCGAAGTAAATTAGAAATCATATAGGGATAATTAATTGTCAATTAATTACCAAGCATTCAACGCAATTATTGGATAGATCTCTCAAAGAAGAATAACAACCATAAACATGCATTAATTCATAACATAAGTTTCTAGAGAATTAACATGGAAAGCCCTATAAAAGAATTAGTTCCTAGCCATTGACATGACAAGAACCAATTCAAAGTTCATCATGCAAAAACTGAAATAAAAGAAAAGAAAAGGAAAAGAAAGTACTAAATTATGGTCTCCAATCTCCAAGCAAGAAATCTTGAGTTGTGCAAGAAGGGGAACCCTTAAAATCTGCCCAGGGTTCTCATTTTATAGGCTGAAAACCGCCCTTAACTTTTTCCTGCAGGCCTGGCCCAGAAAATCGTCAAAACCCTGATTTTTCCCGCGTTGGCGCCGCGACCCTGCTTTTGACGCCGCGGCGCCGGAACTTCTGTGGTACTTCGGTTGAATTGGCGTCGCGGCCCTGATTCTCTGGCATGCGAGCGGCGCCACCTGCTCTTGTTGGCATGGCCATGCGCATGGCGCGACCGCGATTCTGCCTCGTTCGCCTTTTTCTCTATTTTTAGCTCTGGAACCTCCTCTTTTGCCCTCTTTTAGCTCCTTTTCCGTCATTTGGCCATTTTAACCACTTTGACTCAAAAGAAAGGAAAACTATCCTAATTCGACACTTATTTGTACAAAAAGGGACAAAAGACTAACTAAAACTGACTCAAAAAGTGTATATAAAATACACCGATCAAGAGGCATCCACCCTCACCACCTCGGCCACCAGCCCTTTTGGCCCCACCCCCTCGGCCACTAGCCCCTCTGTTCCCACCCCCTCGGCCACTAGCCCCTCTAGCCTAACACCCTTCTGTCACCACCACCTCTACCCACTGCCTGATACGGAACTCTAGAAAACGCTCATAGATAAGTTCGAGCTCTTGTGATTATCGCATACCACTATCGGCTAGCTCAACGATCCGGGTTGCAAATCTCGCTATCTTAGGGGAAGCCATATAGTCCATGCTCACTCAGCGCATCGTATGCACTGTCCGTAGCTACATTTGTTTGCAAATATTAATAATTGAATAAATGTATAACGTATCATATAAGGCGATTATTTAAGTTTAAGTGGGGTACACTTACCAACACCTCATATTGTCCCGTGAGTGATGCATATCCTCGACCATCTGGATGACGTGTCTCAGGGTTTCCGATCAAGCTACGTGTGATCTGTCGGTACCACTCCATGTAATCTAGGATTGGAGTTGTATGTCTGACCACCGCTAGCATCACCAGCCTATGATCCCAACGATGGATCTGCTCCTTCATAAAGGCTCGATATGCAGGAATGTTGGTCGCACGCTCGTACCGCGTATAGTGATCGCGCTCCCAAAGAACCGGCTCAGATATATTATGTATATGCTCAAACTGTCGTAAGACGTGATGGGGCGCATGATACTCAACAGTATCCATGTGTAACAACGGACACCACGAATATGATAAGTAAGTACAGATGGGTATGACGATCGACATCCACTTGAGGTGTGTCATAAAGACTCGATATGCAGGAGTGTTGGTCGCACGCTCGTCCCGCGTATAGTGGTCGTGCTCCCAAAGAACCGGCTCAGATATATTTTGTACATGCTCAAACTGTCGTAAGACGTGATTGGGCGCATGATACCATGTCCCGTCCCGACCCTGCTTAAATTATAAAAAAAAATTAGCGGGTCCGGGGCTCGAACCGGGACGGGACATGGTATGGTCCCGCCCGATCCGGTCCCGCTCCAGTCCCGCCACTTGCCAAAAATAGCCGTTGCAATAACTGTCATTTTACATTTTCTATGTCTTTTGCGATTTTTTTCAACAACAGTACACTACAATGTTGTAATTCTGAATCTTGTATATTTCAATGAAATAATTAATAATATAAAAGACACAAAAACAGCCTTGAGATGTTTTTTTTTACACTCTTCTTATCTTTGTTTAATTATTTAGTTTATAAATATATATGAGTATAATACTATAATAGTATAATATGAGTATATGACTATCACTATATGACTATATGTTACTTTGTTAGTAATTTAGTATTTTTAATTTAGTGGAAAAATTAACAAAAACCGCCAGGCCGAGGCGCCGGGCCAGTGCGAGGGCGGGACACGGTATCGTCCCGCTAGTATAGGTCCCGCCTAGCAGGCCCGCCTCCTCCGTCCCGACCACATTAGAGCCCGCTATCTCGATCCCGATGGGCCCCGACCATTTGGCGCCACTAGGCATACATGTCTGAGACATTGTTTTTTTGTTTTATTCCTTTAGGGGCTAGAAGAATTACTCCAATTTTTTTTTATATTCAGGTTTCTGTCTTGCGTCAGACTAGTTCTGAAGGTAATAATATCGGTTCCTCAACATTACTGTCAGTAAATTGCGGAATGTGCTTCAATAACCAGTGTTTGAAAACGGACAACTGATAGCACCTCAACCCAGAAGAGAGCATATTACTTCTACTAAGAATCAATCCCACGCTCCAGGTGTCCAGAACGTTTTAAGTTATTTAATTCATCTTTCGTTACTTTTGGTCCATTCATATTTTTGAACTTCATAAGTACATAATTTTTATAATAAAAGAACCCAAATTTATCCCTTAACTTTTGATAAATTATTCACAAATGGGAGCTTTGTTAAGGGTCAAGGGCAAAAAATAAATTAGTTCCTAATGATGGTTGGAAAATTAGACCAAAACTCTAGTGGATGGCAAGTTTCTCAGTTTCGCATCGTAAAAGAGTAAATTTGATCACTTTTCCCCTTTTCAACAAATATTACTACTCTAATTACTTTTTTTCCTTCTCATTATCTGTTATCCGTATTTGAGCTCGAATATATCAGGATTCGAGTCGGATAGAGTCCATTTTGGAACTTTGATTTGATCACATATAAATTGCTACTTCATAAAAGTATTTTTTTAAAAATAAATCGATTTTGAAAGTTTGAACATAAATATTAGTATAACTTTATTGTAATGCAAACTAATATTGTGATGTTCCCCTAGCTACGTAGGTAACATTAACAACTTATTTTAGAACTTAATTAAGATGAAGTAAGAGTTAATTAAACAAGGACAAATAGCAAGTATGTTTTAGTTAGCAATTTAAATATTCAACAATTAGTGATCATAAACAATTTGTGGTCCTGCCTTTCCCAGATTCGCGCATAGCTCGAGCTTAGTGAACCGGTTATTTTTTTCTTTTAGCGATCATAAATAATAAGAGTTTAAATTTTATACACAGTGAATATTTTTTATAACATCAGATTATTCATATGATATCGACAGATTATATATAAGTTTCCTTAAAATGTACAGTAAAACCTCTATAAATTAATATCTCACCCTTCTCAAAGTTGGTTGAAAGGTACTCCGATGATCTCTTGAGAGTGTTTGATATTGTACCTTGACTAACTTTCAAACGATATTTTTCATCAACCCACTCTTGTAAATCTTTTTGAGTGCACGTGGGATGGTCTCTCTTATACTCACATAATGTTTTACACATTTGATCATTCATGGATGATTTTGCGATGCCTTTTAGATGAGAAGACATGGTTGGGTGTTATGAATTATTTTATTTTCATATTGAGATTTATATAGTATATGTTTCATTCATCATACATGAATATATTTAATTGGCTATAATAGTTATTTAAGTGCAACGAATTAATGTAAATATGTATACATTATTTAAGTAATTCCAATGAATTGATACATGCGTCCATGAATATAATAGTTAATTGTATACAATGAATTGATATTATACATAAATATATTTAATTAGTTACAAAGAATTGATTGATGCATGAATATAATCAATGAAACATATATGAATTCATTTATTTTCGATACATATGTACTAAATTTGCTGAATTTAAAAAGTCTCTCTTTTAATTAATAAAATATTAATTTATCGATATATTAATATCTCTCTAAATTAATAAAATTTCATGGTCCCAAGATTATTAATTTATAGAGGTTTTACTGTAGTAGAATTTTAAATCTTAGAACATAAAATATGTTACTATTGTACTATCACTTGCCTAGTGTCTGTCCAGACTCCAGACCAGAGTAAAAAGAAATAAGTGGAAATATCACAATGTATGTGTGAGCTATAAAGACACGAGAGTTATAGTAGATAAACATAAACACCATATATAGCTAGTTGCATTTCTCATCTGTAGTCTCTAGTTTCTTTTCTCTCTGCAGCTTACTCCCCTCCACCCCCACCAAGTCTGAAAATGGCTATTTTCCTTGAGATCATCAAACAAATCCAACATTAAAAATGAATAACCAAAGTGGTACTGGACGTAAAAGGTGTAGTAAAAATGTGCAGAAAAAGAAGAAACAAGCACAAAGAGCCATGGGAGTTGAACAACTCGAACGCCTTCGAATGAAAGATACGATTGAAAACACCATCCCTCATCATCAGTATTACTCTAATAATTTCACTACTCTTTCACCATTTAATGGTGCTACTCATCCCGGAATTTATAATTATATTTTGAATTCTTCTTCACCAATACTTGAGTCCACCAAACTGCTGAACTCCCCACCAAGATTTGCTATTTGCTACCAAATCTGTTTCTAACTAATAATCATTTTCATCATCCATGGCCCCAATTGATTCTCCGTTAAATTTTAAGCTGGCTATATGCTCTACGTTTGTTGGGCCCAATTGATTCTCCAGATCAACTTAGTCAAGCAGCAATATTATTTGATCATATATGGCTTTGATTATAGGGTGGTGGTTGCAGCTGCAATGTCACAACTCACAAGTACCTTGGGATTATCTGAGAAGACAAAGTTACTTAATCTAATAAAATCGACATCAGTACATTAAGAATAAGTTAACAATTGAATTTCATAATTTTAATCATACATGTGACATAATGACATTGGCAGGATGCCATAATCAAATGAACCAGAATGAAGATTCAGAACAAGAGACAAAAAAAACTATGATGAATAACCAATAATGGACTTACTTCTTCATGATTGAAAGGTGAAGTTTCAACCATTATTAGTACTAATGTGTGGACCACTTAAATGTACCCAGTGAGTCAGTTTCCAGTTATTGCAGAAAACCATACCTCATTGACAATTCATTGTCTACCCAAAGAAAAATACAATGTGTCCAAATAAGCTAACACCCGAGCCTATAAGATATTAGTAGAATAAATCTAAAATTCTCCTGGTCCACTGTACAATGAGGGGTTGTCATGTGGTGCAAATTTTCAAGATGTAGTCTTTGAAAAGGACTTTGACGTACTATAATCTACACTCGTGATTCCCCCATGAATGCAGATACGAGTTGCTCCAAAATGTATATGACTATAAGAAGGGGAACTTTATAACCCACATGACTGGTTCCATGATAAGGCGACGCAGCATGTGATGTGTAAGTAAGGTACACGTCAGGAGTTCGAACTTTATCACGAATAAAACCAGGTTTTTAAGCAGGGAATAGGTTAGACAGATGAGTCTACATTCTCCGAAGTTCCGAACATGTGTTCCAACTATAGTCGAGCCACCGATATAAAAAATATGAGGGATCTTTGTAGGACAATCCAACTCTGACAGTAGTTTAATCGTTGAAAATAGAAAGAATGCTCCCACCATACAGCAATGTGGAACAATTCAGAAGCTGTTGCAAAAAGTTTTGTGCAACCTTTTACCCTACATTCAGAAACGGAAAGAAGAAAAAGGAAAAGTACAAAGAAGGAAAATGTAGGGAGATAAAGGAGGGAAAATTTGAGGCACAAAAGAGAACCTATTAAGAAACTTTCTCGTGTATAATCATCTATATCATAAATCTGCTGGCCTTATTGAGATTCACACCGTGTATAGCCCATAAAGAGGGAAGTGCTCCCTAAGTGTTTCCGAGACCTCTGACTAAGGATAGAGGAATCTCATCCATCCCATCCAAAGTTTATATAATGATCATCGCATTGTTAAACTAGGAAAATTGTGCAATGTGTTTAATGTTGCCAGGCAAAAGAAGTCATACAAAAAAGGGGCAAATTCAACAGTCCCAGTACTAAAAGAGAAGTACATTTTCAGCTAGTCAAAGTTCCAGCCTCAGTGCAACACGTGAGGCTAAATTAGTATTGCCAATTCAACAATAATTAGCAGGGCGCTATGATACCTAATCTCTACTTGTACCTTAATGATTTTGCCAGTACTCTTTCTAGGAGAATCAACAAGGCTTTAATCACAACAGGGTCATATTTGATGAAGACAAATGACCCATAATTGATGCAACTTAATCTGGTCTCCAACAAAGCACTGCTTTCATGGATCCCACCACTACACCAAAAAGATTTTGTTAAAACACCTCCCTTCCCCTTCTTCTGGCCCAACAGAAAAGGAAAAGGAAGAAAAGCAAGAATGAAGTTAGCGGAGGTGTGGGGTCTAAAGCAAAAGATAGGTCAATATGACCAGAAAATATAGACCATGTAAGCTAAATTATTAGGATGCTTTGTGAACCTAAGAGAATCCCAATCTTCATTTTGTATGAACCAAGACGACAGTACCACAGGGCTTTGGTTTGATTCAGTGCTAAAAGTGTAGCTCATGAGATATGTGGGCTAAGCACACGTCACAAGTTCAAGTACTAAAGCAAAGGAGAACCTGGTATTTAAGTGGAAAAGGATAGACGGGGTCCATCATCTATCGGGTTTCAACGTTGCGCCTACTAGCACTAGGAAATTTGTCGGTTTCCAAAAAATGTGAAATAAGATGACTTTGTAGTCTCACACTTGTGACTACAGAGGAAAATACAACAGCTAACTTTTTCAAGAATCAAAGAAAACCCTGGTCTTTGTGCTTGTACAAGTAACATTTTTGAACCTATCAGCCTTCTTTTCTTTGTATCTTTTTTATCCTTTGGAAAACGATACATGAGCCTTACACTCGAGGAAACTGTGAAGGGACTAAACTACAAACTTTTAGGAATATTAAAGGCTGTTTCTAACAGAGCTTATGACAAATAAATTAAGTACTATCCTTTAACTTTGATCATTGGGTTTCATATGTTAATCATGAAAACACACGTGTTGTCGTGTCGAATAGTACTCAAGAACCAATTGAATGAAGAGATGACCTATACATTTACAGGACTTAAGAAACAAAAGAATAATAGTAGTAAAGAACAGTTGTAGAACAAACTTTTGGACCCAGACCGATATCAAGTATGACATGCTTTGTTGAATTAGCATCTAAAAGAATAGTTCTACACAAAAGGCAAACCACATCTCTAAGTTATCATTTAACAAAAAAAGATAAAACAAAGAGAATAAGAGATCAGGATTCACTACATGCCTTCTGTTCTTCTAAGCCATGGTAAGTCCATACGAGAAGGAGGTTGATCATCCATTTGACAGTCTGAAGAACTCGCAAATTTGCCTCTTTTCGACCAAAGCCAAATCTTGGAAACAGAATAACTATCTGTTTTTGTCCCAATACCTATCTTTTTCCCCTCATCAATTGATGAATTAGGATCCTGCTCTGCCAAATTGGCTTGATTGACATTATTCGTCTTTCGCTCATTGTTCAAGGCTACTTTAAGATTAGCATCATTAACCACATACTGATATGAACCCATTGAAAAACACCTTCTTGCATCCAAATTACTACTGCTGCTCTCTCCTTCGAATTCTCGTTCCCTTGCGCCATCGTTCAATTTTCGAAACTTACCAAGTCTCACAGGAAAAGTTGCTTTAGCAACTGCAACTTCCTCAATTTCAATTGTTTTTTGAGAAGTGGGGTCCCCGTTAACATGATATCCATCATCTATTCTTGGCTCATCGTAATCGAAAATTGGATTTTCAATGGGAAACCCAGGATTGAAAAGAGTTCCTCTACAAAGGGGGCATGTGGAGTTTGAAAGGAGCCAAGTATCAATGCAGTTGATATGGAAAGCATGGCTACAAGTAGGGAGCAATCTCAATTTATCCTTCTCAGAAAATTCACACAAACAAACAGCACAATCAAATGGCTCTTTAGGACCAACACCCACAACCTCTTTATACATAAAGACAGGTAATGCATCAATAAATGCTTGATCCAAACCAGAATCATGTAAATGAAAAAGCTGTTGTAACTGTCTTTGCAAAGCATCTGAACTAGAAACTTCAGGGTATCCATTAGACTGAGATGATGCTGAAGAAGAAGGGTGTTTGATAAGGACTCTAACTAGTAAATGCAGTAGACCAGATATGAAAAACAAGACAGCTAATATTACTATAATGAAAAGAACAGCTGGACTAATCTTGTTACCAGATGGGGTTGAAGGAGTGGTTGGTTCTTTGTGAAAATTAGAACTTTCACCAAATGAAGGTGGGGGGTATGTAAAGACACCATCTTTATTATGTTGAATCCAAGAACTCTTCAAATGGGTATGCCTAGAAACCCATGTTTGTGACCCAACTTCAGCAAATGAACAAATCATCTTTAAAGAAACAAACTTTTTAACTTCTTTTCACCATCTCTATGAACCAAAACTCAAACAACACCTTAGATTCAAGAAAAGTTGGGAGTCTTTCAGCAGTTAGGGGGTGGAATTTTTAATTGCTATCAATTCACTGACAGAGCAAATAACAACAGATAGTGATGAAGCAAGCAGAAAATGCTAAAGGTAGAATCTTTACCTGTCTTGATTCCCACTTAGTCACCATTAGTCAGAAAAACCAATACTTATAACAACCCCCTTTATATAAAAGAATCACTTCTTGCTTCATCAAAACCCTAAATAGGATCTTGAAAGAAAAAAAGTTTGAATATTTGAGCTTGCACCAATTTTCTTTCTCTCTATATATGTAAATATAAAATATAAATAGAGAGTTGGGGATGTGATTTTAAACAAGGAAAAGGACATTGACTTATTTGGAAGCTAAAGGCTGGCACTGACAAGCGTCACTATTCTCCAAAATAAACAGTAAAAAATGCCAAAAAGAAATACTCAATACTGTTGCACCTTTTAATTCCCTATAAAAAAGATTAAAGGTAAAGGGGAAAAAAAGTAAAAGGGAAGAAAGAGGGGGGGGGAAGGAAAATCAAAGTTTTAAGTCACACACTTAGTGCTCGTTTGGTTGCTCTTTTGGATTTGCTAAAAGTATTTTTGAAAGGCCAAAAACATTTTTGGTAAAAAAAAATTAAAGTGTTTGGTTCAAAATCAAAAAAAGTACTTTTGGCTTTCAAAAGCAATTATGGCCTCTATTTTCAAAAGCTCAAATTCTGGGCTTTTGAAAGTAGAGGTTGTTTTTGCGTATTTTTAAATCAAAAACATTTTTTATTGACAACCAAACACCGAACAATTTTTTGATAAAAAGTTCTACTTCTAAAAGTTCTTTTTAATAAGTTGTATCAAACGGGCCCTTAGAAGAAAACTTATAGTGGTCGTTTGATAGTCGGATAAAATTAACTAAATATTAGTATTACACGAATTAGTGATGATGAAATTTATGTATCATTTTATGTAAAATTTAATTATTATATCTTCTATCTTATATAAAATAATATATAAACTTTCTTATAACTTATATATATGTTTATATATATTAATTATACGAGTTTCTAAATTATAAATCAAACGCCATATGCAGTAAGTTGAATTTTACCCATAGTAAAAAATGCTACCAAATATAGTATTTATGCATGATTAATACATAAATAAATTAGCTCTTAATCCGCCACCAAACTACTCTTCATATTTTTAATAGGAAATAAATAAGGTTTAGTTTGAAAACATTAATGATCATAAAACTGAAATGGAAATATTATGATTTCAAATCTCTGCACTGGCGCCTGATGATTCTTTTCACACATTTAATAGGAAATAAATAAAATTTTATTAGACAATATTAATGATGAAACGATTAAAATAAATTCATGATACGTGTAGCAATTACTTACTGTCCCGCTAAATAGGTATGTCAATTATATTC
Source organism: Przewalskia tangutica (assembly GCA_029844215.1). Lineage (NCBI taxonomy): Eukaryota > Viridiplantae > Streptophyta > Magnoliopsida > Solanales > Solanaceae > Przewalskia > Przewalskia tangutica. The sequence continues at coordinate 108,806,725 of CM056733.1, read as the reverse complement.
TTACACAATTGAGCACAAAATCCTTTGTTAATAATAACCTGAGGTGTTCGGACATAATTTTTGAATTAATGTCTCCCTTTCAAACAAAAAAAAGTGAAGTTTTAAGCAAATGTAACGTACTTTCCGCAGTTTAAGTGCCGGTTTGGTTGAGCGGCTTATTGAAATTTTGAGAGGTGTTTGGTTGAGTTTATTTTAAAAAAGAAGTAGAACTTATGTTCTCATAAGCACTTATTCCATAAGCTCAAAATTTGGGCTTTTCGGAGTAGAGTTTTTTTCCTTCTTTAATTTTTTTGTTTTTTATATAAAAATATTTTTTTATTTACAATCAAACACCTAACAACTTTTTTTTTAAAAGTTCTACTCCTATAAGCTATTTTCAATAAGTAATACCAAACGGAGCCTAAGAGGATAGATTGCATTGGATCTGAGAAAAACTTTAAGAAGTTTAAATGCTTAAATAATTGTTATTTTGTTAGATATAAAGATATCCCTGCAACATACACACCAGCATTAGTTCGTTGTCGCGTTCGTTTTTTACCGCGGTTTTGATGTGTGTTGGTGATTTGTGAATTAAATCATCGTTTTTAAGGAGTCGTCACCTAATTATTCTAAGGTGAATTAGAGCACCTAAATTTTGCAATAAAATATTGCAAATGATCTTCATGTAATTGGTCTGCGAAATTTATGGGATTCTGGATAAGAGTTTTCTATTATTCTAAAGGGCATGAGTTATTCATTCTTTAAGATTCGCTAACATGCAATTATCCGGTCAAATTAGGCTTATTTATTACGTTTTAGAAAATGTACGTTTTGAAAAAATGCAGTTAATAAAAGGATGTTGCAAAGTTTAACCTATTCAAAAGCTTAATCATCACTGTTCGATTTGCTAATATTCATATTAATTTTTAATATCCTTCTTAGAAAATAGTTTCCATCCACTAACCATATATATCGGAAAACACTTGTAAAACTAAAAAATAACTTCCTCCGTTGAAGTAAATAGAGCAAATGTTTAACAGTTTAGACGCTTTTGCTTGATCCCAATTTAACACTATAACCACAAGTACTATCTGACAAAACTTTACCACGAAAAATGTTTGGAAATTTATTAACGTAAATTAAAGTTAATCCTAGTATTTATGATTCGAACAATTGGGGTCTCGCACGTCGGAAGCATCGTTTCCACACACGTGCAACTGTTGTATCAAGGATCATAAATTTTCTTAGTGAAAAAGATATTGGTACGTAAACAAAATGATTGAGAAATGAAATGATAGACGGTTGTTGGTCAAACGACGAGTGTTTCACGTTGGTAAATGAAAGAAGAAGTGTACGACCTGTAAAAGATGAAACGAGTCGGAATTGCCGCAGAGCTGTGAAGGGCCGCGACGCAGAACCGTTAGAGCCGCGGCGCTTCGGAGGCAGAATGCTCGACAGAAGACGAAAAATTTCTGAATTTTGGGCTGATTTTAGAGCATTGATCCTCCATTACTTGGCAATTGAATTCAGCTTTTGACTGAATTATAACCTCTCAATAAGTGTCATTACATGACCTTGATTATCATTAGTTGGCTAGAAATCGTTGTTTGAGACGATGCATATGTAGAAGGTCATCTTACACACACTATAAATTGAGGCCCTTGACTCAATTGAAGAATATACTTACATTCAGAAAATTCTGAGTATTCCTTCATCTCTAGCTTTCTTTCACACACTCAAAAGGTTCTTCTTTTTAGTAAACATTTGAGTTTCTTTTGTTATTGTATGTGGAGACTAACTATACAATTATGATAATATTACAATACTAATTAAGGTACAAGACTAATTCTAATATATATACCATATACAACCATATACCAATCTGCCCCACTCTGCCCGTGTGGGCCGTGAGCCCGTGACTGCATCGGGCCTCATTCCCGTGACTTAATGCTCTAAATATACACACAATATATTGTATATTATGTATATATTTAATAATTATCTTAAGGACAGAGTAAATATCACTCGACTCAACAAATTCTTTTCTTTGTTATCATTTTCATTTATAATATTTGTAATAGTTACTTACATTCTCATTTTGTTATCACAATTCTTGTAGTCACACCATTGTAACTCACAAAAAAATAATTAATATTCAAGTTGACAAGTAATCTACCCTACCCTGGCTTTGTCATCTCTAATCAATTGTATCTCTTTCTTTATCCTTTTCTAGCTAATTTTGTTAATGAGGGTCACTAAAATAGCTCATCTTATTAAGTAAACAATAAGAAAAACAAAAGGGTCCAACTTGATCAATGACATCAACCTAAACACACACAAAAAAAAAAACAACATTGTCAAATCTAGTACGAAATCATGGGTCATGAGTCATGAGTCATGAGTCATTTGACACACACACCAGTCATCTATGAAAAAGTTGTTGTCTTTCATCAGATTCTGACCGAGATTCATTATTTATCATAAGAAAAAAAAAACTAATGGTGCGTTTGGTTCGGATAATAAGGAAAGCGAGGGGGAATGAAATTTTTTGATTTCCTTTGAAGTTGTTTGCTTGGCCAACTTTTCCATTCACTTTACCCTATTTTTCATTCTCTTTCCCTTAGATTGATTCCCCACCCCCTAGGTATTTCCATTCCCTTCCCGGACCCCGAACCCCGGACCCCGAACCCCGGATTTCGGACTACCCAAAACCAAATATGTAGGCACAATCAGGTTTACTTTTCATTCCCTTACTGAATTTCATTCCATTTACCGTGCGTGAACCAAACGCACCCTGAGAGTGTACAAAATTGGAGATGCAATCTTGGTCAATGGATTTCTTGCCATTTTTTACCATGGTGATGGTGGAGTGTTATGAAATGGGAATGATTACACTTGGAAAAGCAGCCATGAATGATGGCCTAAGCAATCTTGTTTATGTTGTTTACTATTGTTGAAATATGTCTTGAATTCGGGCATATTAAGTTTATACCATGTTTAGGAATTCTTTTCCTTTTCTGTTTGAAAAACCTTTCCTTAGTCTGTGTAAGAGACACTCTATATAAACCGCATAGGTCATAACGTAATAAGCAATCTGAAATACAATCCAGAGAAATCCCAAAAAATTGTATTCCTCAAGATCAATAAAGTTTTTCTCTATTCTGCCCGTGGACGTAGCTAACACATTGTTAGTGAACCACGTTAAATCGTTTATGTCCTTTACATTCATTATTATTCTTTCTTCTGTTTATTACTTCCGCTATAACAAATTAGTATCAATTTGTTAAAATATGACTTGAATCCGGGCATATTAGGTTTATACCATGTTTAGGAATCCTTTTCCTTTTCTGTTTGAAAAATCTTTCTTTAGTCTGTGTAAGGGGTACTCTATATAAACCCCATAGGTCATAACCTAATAAGCAATCTGAAATGCAATCCAGAGAAATCTCAAAAAATTGTATTCCTCCAGATCAATAAAGTTTTTCTCTCTTCTGCCGGTGGACGTAGCTAACACATTGTTAGTGAACCACGTTAAATCGTTTGTGTACTTTACATTCATTATTATTCTTTCTTCAGTTTAATTGCTTCAGCTATAACAAATTGGTATCAGATCCGAATTTGTTTGTTTGAAAGATGTCTGGAATGAATGTGAAAATCGACAATTTACGAGGAGAAACAGTTTTAGTCTGTGGCAGATCAAGATGCGAGCCTTGTTAAAACAACAAGGACATTGGGCGCCGCTTGCTAGGAAGCCGGCAAAACTCATTAACGCTTAGACGGTCGTTCTGGAAGATAAGGCTCATTCAACAATTATGTTGAGCCTTGCTGATGATATTATCACTGAGGTCGCGGAGGAGGAAACCGCGCAGGGTCTATGGGTCAAGCTCGAGAGTCTTTATATGACGAAGTCCTTAACCAACAAGTTGCTTCAAGCGGCGTGCATTCGATCTACGAATGCAGGAAGATATGCCTCTTCGAGATCACTTAGATCAACTAAACACAATCTTGTTAGAGTTGCTTAATATTGATGTGAAAGTTAAGGATGATGATGCTGCATTGATTCTGTTAGTATCTTTATCATTATCGTATGAAAAATTCGTACAATCGTTCATTATTGGAAAAAATATTGTGTCTCTAGAGGAGGTGATATCATCTCTCCATACTAGGGAGTTGCGCCATAAGGCGACTGGTACAGGTGCAGATAATCAGGCTGCAGGGTTAGTAGCCAGTGGAAGTCATGGACATAGAAATCTGGGGGAGAAGTTCAAGAAACCGTTTTCTAAAGGTCCAAAACCAAATGATGTCTGTAATTACTGTAAGGAGAAGGGACACTGGAAATGTGATTGTCCCAAGTAGAAGAGGCAGCAAAATAATCAAGCGAGTCTTGCCGTATGCGAATACCAACTCTGAAGATGATATTGCTCTAGTTGCTAATGAGTACACGCATCACAATGATGTGTGGATCCTCGATTCAGCAGCATCTTACCATATATGTCCGCACAGGGAGTGGTTTACAACCTATGAGCAAGTGGATTGTGGCAGTGTTTCTATGGCTGACAATTCTGTTTGCAAAACGGTTGGGATATGCTCTATTAAAATTCGGACACATGATGGTAAATTCTGCATATTGAATAACGTCAGGCATGTTCCATCCATAACAAAGAATCTGATAACATTGAGCATGTTAGATAGAAGGGGTTCAAATTTCGAGGTGGGGGTGGAGTTCTATATGTCTGCAAGGATTCGAATGTGGTCCTGAAGGGCATAAAATGTGGTACATTGTATTTTCTTCAAGGTTCTACGTTATCAGGTTCTGTTGTTGTTGCATCCTCGATAAAAAAAACTTGACCAAGTTATGGCATATGAGACTTAGCTATATGAGCGAGAGAGGGATGCAAATTTTGTCAAAAGGAGATCTTCTTTGTGGTCACAAGGTCGAGGACCTTAAGTTTTATGAACACTGTGTATTCGGGAAATTACATCGCAGCAAGTTTCCCAAAGCAATACACAGAACAAAAGGCACACTTGATTACATCCATTCTGATTGTTGGGGTCCTTCCCGGATGGAGTCTCTAGGAGGTCACATATATTTTATGACAATTATTGATGATTCTCAAGGATGACTTGGGTGTTCTTTATGAAGCATAAAAGTGAAGCTTTCAAGAACTTCAAGCAGTGGATGTCATTAATGGAAAATCAAACAGGGAAGAAGATCAAAAGATTGCGAATTGATAATGGTCTGGATTTTGTTGTTCTGAGTTCAATGAGTTTTGCAGAAAAGAAGGGATTTCTAGGCATCATACAGTCAGGGATACGCCATAGCAAAACGGTGTAGCAGAACGCATGAATCAGACACTTCTGGAGAGAGCTAGATGCATGCTCTCTAATGTTGGACTAACTAGGACATTCTGGGCAGAGGCGGTTAGTACAGCTTGCTATCTGATAAATCGTGGACCTCACACAGGTATACATCTCAAAACTCCTTTTGAGATGTGGTCTGGTAAGTCTGCTGATTACTCTGACTTGAGAGATTTTAGTTGCAATGTTCATTATCATGTGAATGAGGGTAAATTAGAACCACGAGCTAAAAGGGGAGTGTTTGTGGGTTATGGGGATGGTGTTAAAGGTTACAGAATATGGTCTCCGTCTGAGAAGAGGGTTATACTGAGCAGGAATGTAGTTTTTGATGAAAATTCTATGTTTAACCCTACTGTGAAGTCTATTGTTGGTGGTAGTGCTGGGAAACAAAGTGAGAGCGAAGTCACTCGGATGAGAGTGAATCATCATATGAAGTCCAACACCACGGTAAGCGTAATCATCGTGGATCTTCATTACAAGAAGAAATCGGACAATTTGGCTCTTGATCGATCAAAGAGAGCAAATTATGGAATACCTCCCAGAAGGTATGATTTTGAAGACATGGTAGCTTATGCATTGCAGGTTGCTAAAAAAGTGGATCTTGACTCACATGAGCCATCCACTTACAAAGAAGCAGTATAAGGGGTACATGTCTCGAGTCCCTATGCTAGTGCAGTAGGAAGCTTGATGTATGCAATGGTCTATACTAGACCTGATCTTGCACAGTCTGTTAGTGTTGTTAGCAGGTTTATGAGTGAGCCTGGCAAAGAGCATTGACAAGCTGTGAAGAGAATTTTTCGGTACCTCAAAGGTACGTCTGATGTTGGTCTCATTTATGGAGGTGATACAGAGTGTTTGGTGACGGTTTTGGACTCGACTACGCCGAGATGTTGTGATGAAGATCTATGACTGGTTATGTTTTCACTCTTGGTGGTTCAATTGTCAGTTGGAAAGATACTTTGCAGCCTACAGTGACTTTGTCGACTATAGAAGCAGAGTACGGCATTACCGAAGCGACCAAAGAGGAATGCGGTTGAAAGGATTGATCGATCCGGTCTACATCGATCGTGCCATAGTGTATTGATCGCCTCTGCAATTTGTTTAGCCAAGGATCAAGTCCATCATGAGAGGACTAAGCACATTGAAGTGAGGTATCATTTTCTGAGAAGAGAATCAAGGTGAACAAAGTGGGTACTGCTGATAACCCAGCTGATATATTCACAAAGTCGGTTCCACACAGCAAGTTCCAACACTGTTTGGACTTGCTCAATGTTAGGAGTTGCTGATTGCCCCTTGAGGGCAAAATATGGGGCAGAAGGAGTCTAGTACATATGACACTATAATGGTGCATCTGGTACATCTGTTATTTGTGAGATGATTCAAGTCAAGGTGGAGATTTGTTGAAATATGTCTTGAATTCGGGCATATTAAATTTATACCATGTTTATGAATCGTTTTTCTTTTCTGTTTGGAAAACCTTTTTCTTTTCTGTTTGGAAAATATTTCCTTAATATGTGTAAGGGGTACTCTATATAAACTTCATAAGTAAATAACCTAATAAGCAATCTGAAATACAATCCAGAGAAATTCCAAAAAAATGTATTCGTCAAGATCAATAAAGTTTTTCTCTCTTCTGCCCGTGGACGTAGCTAACACATTGTTAGTGAACCACGTTAAATCGTTTGTGTCCTTTACATTCATTATTATTCTTTCTTCTGTTTAATTGTTTCCGCTATAACAACTATAATGCCCTTGGTACCCTTTTTCTTCTTCCTTGCTTATTCTTCCATAGGTGCAGGTTTGTCAAAAATCATCAACGCCCTTTAGCTATTTATTTGGATTAATTCAAAGTCAAAGTCTTATTATCTCTTTTATTTTTCAGAAGTAATATGGCTCCTATTACACTGTCTATACTGTGGAGATTCTTCCTTCTTGGCTTGCTGGGGTATTGTACTAATTTATCCTATGTTGTATTATTATCAAATTTGGGTACTTTGGATTAAAAAAATTAGAACTTTACTTGTAAACTGTATTGCAGAATTTGTTTGCTACAGCCTACAGGCCATGGCCTTTACAGGTATTAAATACAGTTCTCCTACTCTGGCAGCTGCTTTAGGGAATTTGATGCCAGGTTTTTCATTTTTGCTTGCAACCAGTTTCAGGTAGGACTTCCAAATTGGGCTCATCCAACTCCTAATTTTTTGTTGGACTTAAATTAATATACACAGAAAATGTAAAGATTGTTACATTAGTTGTGTAGTTAACATATTGTAGCAAGAAAGTTACCATTTTTATTAGGTTACCATTTAATGTTTGTCGTGGAGATTTTACTTGTACTCACTTTATGAGTGACATGATTGACTAAATACATTTTACGTTTTCAGTGAGTAGAACTTAAACTCATTTTTGTTTCTGCGTGAAATGCACAGTTAGCGGCTTCCAGTATCTAAGACATTCTATCATGGCATAATATGCAAAACGTTTTTTTCTTCTGTTGCAAACTCAAAGCTGTTGTTGACTACTTCAAAATCACTGCATTTTGCCACTGAATAGCCTGGGCTTTTTAGGCCATGAGGTTTTGTGCCTCTTAGATTAATAGTGGCGGAACCCGAATTTTAGGTCATGGATGCCATTTGCTCTTACTCTACAGTTCTGACTAATCACAGAAGGGTGCTGGTGAATCTATCTGTATGTTAATACTAGTTTCCAATATAAAATATAATGCTCGGATAAAAAACAATGGCCAGTAATGTTCATGTAGGTCCGCCATAGCTTGAATATTTGCTGAAACACAATATATTTGTCCAGAGTTGTGTGTAGGAGGACAATAAAAAAATTACTGATCTAGGAAGACACCAGCACTAATTCTTTTTACAGTAAAAGTGGTATAGACTATGCTAGATTACAAGTTTTCACTTGTAACTTGTAAGTAGTGGTTTGTTCTTTTTTCTACTGTTACTTGCATGTCCATGTTGAGAGATTTTTCCTGGCTTTGCAATTTTCAGGATGGAGAAGTTAGATATAAGAAAGGCCAGCAGTCAAGCAAAATCTGTGGGCACCATTGTGGCAATTATAGGGGCATCCATAATGACTCTATACAAAGGACCAAAAGTACTAGGATCAAATTTACTTTCTGATTCATCTCATCACTCTTTACTTTCACAAGAATCAAATTGGTTACTTGGAGGTCTTCTGATTACCACCACCTGCATCATGTCTTCTGGATGGAACATTTTTCAGGTAAACATATTAACAAGTAATCCAATAATGAAAATGAATAAACCAGGTTTACAGTATTTCAGACTTAGCAGTGCATTTCTTGTATGTATGAGTTATTTCAGTTAATGGTACTGCATGTAAAACATGTCATAGTGCCTAAATCACACTTCTTTAGTTAGTTCCTAAAAGTTTTTAATCGTAGACTCTCGTTGTCTCAATCATGTTAGACACTAAACTGTGATTGGTAATTTGTGCTTCATAGATATAAGTATGTTTATATATCATAATTAGGACATCAATTATAAACTCATTTCATTTCATGTTTTTGTTTGTTCAGACAGATACCGTGAAGAAATACCCTGAACAAATGACAATAGTGTTCTTCACTTGCTTCTTTGGGAGTATTCAATGTGCAATTTTAACTCTGGCACTAGAAAGCAATCCAAAGGCATGGATGGTGAAGCATGGGGTTGGAATGACAGCCATAGTTTTCTCAGTAAGAAATTTGATGCTTCATTCTCTGCTCCTTATTGAATGAGCATAGCGGGAGCTTAATGCACCGGGCTGCCCTTTTATTCTCTGCTCCTTATTCTTCTATATAGATATATTGTGTATGTGACACATCTGTTATCTTAAACTCTAGGCGGTTTCTGGAAGTGTCTTCAGTTACAATGTTCTGACATGGTGCTTGGATAAGAAAGGTCCCCTTTATGTAGCCATGTTTAAGCCCTTGGGAATGGTCATAGCAGCAATCTTGGGGCTCATATTCCTTGCAGATTCACTCCATTTAGGAAGGTAATATATATTAGGCCATCCTTCTGTTTACATGAATGATCAATTAGCTTTGTGTTATTTCAAAGTAGATTAATGCATCTATATATTAAGTGCTTGTTCCTAAGAACTAACCTTTGAACCCCCTGGTATGCTCTTTTCCCCTGTATATAGTTATAACGGAGAAGAGTCAAAAATGCCCTTGACGTATTAGAAATGGCTCAAAAAGGTCCTCCTTCCACCTATTGGATCAAATTTGTCAATTACGTTATTTTCAGGCTTACAATTGCCCCTCCATAAACAACACAATTATATGATATTTAATTACTGGTCCACATAAAATTCTGATCCAACCCAAAAGGACCCGACCCTTACATGACCCAAACCAACACACAAAACCCGTTTTAAATTAACGCAACTAAGCAATAAAATCGTTTTTCTCACCTCCCAATTTCCAAACACATCTTATTTATTTTCAAGTAATTCTTTGTGCATGTATATATTTTCTTGAAGAGTCCATAGCCAGCATTTTCATCTATCGAAAAAAGAAAAACATTCATGTAATGAATTATTTGTTGCAATGTCGTGGGCAGTGTTATCGGAGCAGTTATAATCTCTGCTGGATTTTATTCTGTGCTGTGGGGAAAGCCAAGGAAATCAAGTCCTTGCTTGAGGTTGAGGACGTTGTTTGTGTAATTGACTCATCAAACCAAAGAAGCTCTCTATTGCAGAAGTAAATTACAACAAGAGAAGCATAAGGTTCAGTACTGTTACATGGAGGTGAAAGCCTTTCTTGTGGCCCTACTCTTTAACAAGTAATATTTGAATGCACTTACTTTGGCTCTCTATTGCAGAAGTAAATTACAACAAGAGAAGCATAAGGTTCAGTACTGTTACATGGAGGTGAAAGCCTTTCTTGTGGCCCTACTCTTTAACAAGTATTATTTGAATGCACTTACTTTGTGCTGCTTAACTTTAGATGAAGAAGATAAAGGCTGAGTGAATGAGGCGTCAGTTAAGGGAGACACAAATTAGTCCGGAGTAGACAAGTAGTTAAGTAATACAGAAGCAACGGATTCCGAATTTAAACTTGATAGATGTGATATATCTATGCTCCGAGTAAAAATTGGTAGGATCAATTGAGCTTATTGGACTCATATTGCATCCGCACATATTTAAAAAGCATTTGAACCAAGATATACAACAACACCCTTAAAAGTTCTTGAGAAAGCAATGTAGAGTAACAAATATTGTTAATCTCATTCCTTTTTTTTTTTGTTCTAAAATGTGGAAACCGGTAGAAGTCTTGATAAATATTGTCATCTTGCATGATAACATAGTTTGAACACTATCTAGCAATCCATAATTCGTTTGGTTTGTTGGAAATGAAAAGATTTCAAGCTCATCAATGGAAGAAATCTCTCAGAGTTCTGAGATGAAGAAGATGAAGTCTAGCCCAACTTCGGACTTGTTGAAGTCTTTGAATTTGTCCACACGCCAACGTGGATCAAATCTAACCACACAAAGGCCCAAACATAAGAGAATAGATCTGGGCCGTCCACATCAGTCCGTTACAGCTCATACAACAACTGTGAATAATTCACGTGAGAAGCACAAATAATAGCATAGAAGAGACTATTTCTGTTATTTAGATACATCGTACAACCAATTAGAGTTAGACGAAATAGCATAGAATTTTAAATTCTTTTATTTTTATAACAAAATAGCATGTACTCAGTACAAATGAATACAACAAGAAAATATTTCAATATTGTTCTTGATAATTACTACATGGTATCAGAGCAACAATCAAAGTTTAAAAAAAATCTGAAATCATTTTCTTGTTCTTGTTGAACAATGACTGAAGGAACAAATTCTGCTAACATATCTATGACTGTTGGTAGCACAACAATCATTGATCCAAATCACCCATATTATCTCCATGTTTTTGATGCACTTGGTACGGTGTTGGTCAATAATTTTTTGATGGAAAAGGTTATCAAGGATGGAAGAAGTCCATCCTTATTGCCTTATCAACCAAGAATAAAATTGGCTTCATCACTGGAGCTCATGCTACACCTTCCGATGATTCTTCAGATCTACAACCTTGGAGTAAATGTAATGATATGGTGACAACTTGGTTGTTGAATTCACTGTCAAAAGAAATTGCAGACAATGTCATTTACTCAAAAACAAAAAATTGCAGACTGTTATTTACTCAAAAAACAACAAAAGAATTGTGGTAAGTTTATAATACAGTTTTGGGCAAACTAATGGTGCTAAGTTGTTTCATTTGAAGAAAGAACTTAGTAGGCTAACACAAGGGACTAGCAACATTGATGGATATTTCACAAAGCTCCAAAGGCCTTGGGATGAACTTGATTCACTCCATTCAAATATCAAATGTACATGTGTGCATTTGTGAAGGAAAACACAAGCTGGAGAAATCAATGGAAGATGAGAGGCTTGTAGAGTTTCTTATGGGTTTAAATGATACATATGTACAGGCTAGGGGTAATATTCTAATGATTAACCCTTTACCTGATATTAATTATGCATATTCTTTTATTTTACAAGATGAAAATCAAAGGGAAACTTATATGAGTCCTCTTGTTTCATCTGATTCCTCTTCTTTCATGGTTGGAAACATGAATCAATACAAAAATGGAAAACAAAATTAGTAGGTTTAGCAACCACAAGGGTACCCACAGAAAACTGGGAATCCATATCCCAGATTCAATAACAATCAGCAACCACAAAGGTTCCCTTCTAAATAGAACCAGAAATTCAGAGGGAAATGAGCTAAATACAATCCCAATGTTTCTTGCACCTATTGTGGAAAAGTAGGTCATACTCACAATGATTGCTACAGATTACATGGTTTCTCATATGATTTTTTATGTACCAATGATAAGGAATCTTAAGGACATATCATGGGAAATGGTGTATGACCATGGAGGAAGTTGATGGGAAAAACAATAATTATGAGGCCATTCAGCAATACAATAAGGGACAATACAATCAGTTTCTTCAAATGTTCAAACAAATGAAGGTGGAAGCAGCAGCCAGTACAAGTGTGGGATGTGAAATCAATGCAAATGCAGTGGGTAGTACAATTTTAAAATATCTTGATCATGTTTTTCAGTTTTAAATTCCAACACATGGATCATTGATTCAGGTGCTTCAGCGCATATGTGTTTTAGTTCTGATTCCTTCCGTTCTATGTCACTTAAAATTCCTTTGACTATTAATCCTCCTAATTGTCAAACTATTGTGGTTACTCATATAGGAACCGTGTCTATTCTTTCTAATGTTTCTTTGCAGAATGTATTGTATGTCCCAATTTTCAAGTACAATCTCATGTCAGTCAATTTGTATGTACTTTATTTTTCACATCAATTGACGGTATGGTGCAGGCCCCTTTAATGAGGATACCTCAAATTTTTGGTGAAGCTAAGGAGTGTCTCTATTTGTTCCAACCCAACCTTAAGGATTCTAGTTTTAATCTTAGCAAGATTGTTTCTAATGTCAGATGTTGTTCCTGACTCTTCTAGTTCAGTTGAAGTTTTAATTCCTAGTTCTTCTGATTCAGTTTCTATTCCAGTATGTAGCAATGCAACTTCTAATGTAAAGCTTTGGCATATTAGACTGGGGCATTTGCCTTTTTCATCAACGAAGAATTTTAGTTTCATTTCATTTCCTTCTAATTCTAATTCTAATTGTTTTTGTGATGTTTGTCATAAGGCAGGACTACCTAGACTTCCTTTTCCCATAAGTCAAGCTTCCACTTAGCATATTTGATCTTATTCACATTGATACTTGGGGTTCATACAAAGTACCTACTTATAACAACTATAGATATTTTCTCACTTTAATTGATGATTTTAGTAGGGGTACTTGGACTTATTTATTGACCACTAAAAGCAATGTTTTTTCAGTTCTACAATGTTTCTTACAGATGGTGGAAAAACAGTTCAACGCCAAATTTAAAAAGATAAGATCAGATAATGCCTTGGAATTGGGAAAAAGTATAAAAGCCATTAACTTTTTTAATTCACAAGGCATTATCCATCAAACCTCTTATGTTGCTACCCCTCAACAGAATGACATAGTTGAGAGGAAGCATAGACACCTGGAAATTGCAAGGGCTCTCCTATTCCAGTCCCAAGTTCCTATTGTTTACTGGAGAGAATGTATTCTCACAACAACATTTTTTATCAATAGGTTACCCTCCAGAGTTCTTCAAGGAAAAAAAACCCTTATCAGTTTATATTTGAGAAAGTCCTTTCTTATCAAATTTTGGAATATTTTGGGTGTTTGTGTTGTGTTAGTACTCTAGCCCATGGAAGAGGAAAGTTTGAACCTAGCTAAGTAAGCAGAGAGCTCGTAACATCGAGTTATGTGTATAGAACTCAAAATAAGTCTTCTCATCTTTAATTTAAAAGCCCTAAGCCTAGATGCGCCTCCTTCACTGCTTCCACTCCAACTCGAACTAAAAACTATCCTAGCAATCAAAAGGGTTACAAGCTTTTGGACTTAGAAACTAGAAAACTGTTTGTTTCCAGGGATGTGTCTTTTCATGAAGACATTTTTCCTTCCACTACTCACTCTCCAAACAAATCTCCCTCTTACATGTTTTCTGTCTCACATTTTCCTGATTCATCACCTGATATCATAGAAAACGGATGCGCGTGAGCAAGAAAACGGCTGCATCCTCTTTTAGATAATTCAAATTCCACTCCATCTTCACCTCCCCTAACACCTAACATTGATAACCACTCATCAGACCATACTTCTAGTTCCTATCTCACCACCCATTACTCCACATTCTTAACCTAATTTTGCCATTGTTTCTTCTACACCTACAATCACCCCCCGTGTTGTCAGAAGATCTGATAGAATTAACAAAGGTCAGCTACCTGTTCATCTTCTTAAGGACTATTTTTGTAATTCTATAATTTTTAGTCCTATCACGGAGTCTTGTTTTGTTGCCCCTGCCACACCAAATGTCCTATCCTTCACATGTCTTTCTCCCTCAAATCAAACTATCCTTCACTCTGTTTCTCAGATTACTGATCCCACTAGCTATTTTGAAGCTTCTATTCATCCAGGCTGGAGGAAAGTCAGGGAGGATGAGATAACAACTTTGCAATCTAATCACACCTGGGATTAAGTTCCACTTTCTCAAGGCAGAAAAGCTTTTCCTTGCAAATGGGTCTATAAGGTTAAACAACATGCTGATGGTTCTATTGAAAGGTTGAAAGCAAGATTGGTTATCAGGAGATATATGTACAAAAATAGGAAATGGCTTTTAATGAAACTTTTTCCCAGTGGTCAAAATGACCACTATCAGATGTTTACTATCTATTGCAACTAAAAAGGATTGGACAATTTCACAATTTGTTGTGAGTAATGCCTTTTTGCAAGGTGATTTGCAAGAAGAAGTCTACATGAAGTTTCCCACTGATTTATCTCCTTCCAATCCTAATTTGGTGTGTAGAATTAGAAAATCACTTTATGGATTAAAACAAGTCTCTAGGCAATGATATGTTGCTTCACTTAATGACTATTCTTTATTCTTTAAAAAGACAGGTTCTTTGGTGTCTATAGTGGCAGTGTATGTTGATGACATTCTAATTACATGGGATGATGTTTTGGAAATTCAAGCTTAAGGATTTGCTTCACAGAGAGTTTAAAACCAAGGATATTGGGAATCTACACTACTTTCTTGGTATGGAAATATTGAGGGAAAACATGGAATAATCATCGGTCAAAGAAAATATACCTTGGATTTTCTTCAAGAGTTTAATGTCTCATTTGCATCCTGTTTCTTCTCATATGGATCCTTCCACCAAGTTATCTGTAAGTTCAAATTCAATCATGTCAGATCCTACCATTTATAGGTATCTTGTTGGGAAACTTAACTATTTAACACACACAAGGTTGAATCTTTTTTTTGTGGTATTGAATCTTAGTCAATATATGCAAAAACCTTGTGATGATCATTTTACAGCTTCACTAAGAGTTTTATGTTACCTACAAGGGACTCCCAATCAAGAGCTTTTCTTATTTGTCGCACCATCTTTCTCTCTCATGGCCTTCTCTGATGCAGATTGGGCGTCTTGCAGAGACTTTGTCGGCCGATCAGTGGGTTTTTCATCAGTATGGGTGGTTCTCCCATCTCTTGTAAGTCGAAAAAACAGGCATATGTGTCTTTACCATCCACCGAGGTTGAGTATAGGTCGATGCGTCGATTGGTGGCCGAGTTGACTTAGCTGACTCGTTTACTTGAAGATCTATCAATACCACCATTGTTGCCGGTTCCTATTCACTTCGACAGCCAAGCAGCAATACATATTGCGCTTAATCCCGTGTTTCATAAGAGGACGAAATACGTCGAGCTTGACTGCCATTTTGTTAGACAACAATATCTCGTCGGTCTCATATCCCTCTCATTTGTTCCGTCCAAACACCAGATCGTCGATGTCTTCACAAAATCACTTTCTGGTCCTTCCCACCAGCAATTTCTTCACAAGTTGGGTCTCACTTCGCTCCGTTTCATCTTGAGGGGATGTTGGAAATGAAAAGATCTCAAACTCATCAATGGAAGAAAGCTCTCAGAGTTTTGAGATGAAGAAGATGAAGGGTAGCCCCAACTTCGGATTTGTCAAGTCTTTTGAATTTGTCCACACACCAACGTGGATCAAATCTAACCACACATGCCCAAACATAAGAGAATAGATCTGGGTCGTCCCATCAGTTCGTTACGGCTCATACAACAACGGTGCATAATTATCACGTTAGAAGCACACATAATAGTATAGAAGAGAATATTTCTGTTATTTAAATACACTGTACAATCAATTAGAATTAGACAAAATAACATAGAATTTTAATATTCTTTTATTTTTATAACAAAATAGCATGTATTATGTACAGATGAATACAACAAGAATTTTTTTCAATATTAAAATAAGTCTGGTTAATGTTTTTCACTAAACTTAAAATTATCAATTTTAGAACTTAATTTTTTGTTTGTTCAAATTTTAGTTTCTCATGTTAAAAAAAGTACATTCAATGCAACACATGTTGCATGTGCCTCTAATAGGCATTTGTGCCAAGATACATGTAACATCTAACAATTCTTGAAGAAAGCATAATAATGGAATACCCGCAAATATTTTTAACCTCCTTCCCTCTTTTTTTTCTAGTTCTTAATTGTGGAAGCCATAAACTTTTTGTATGATTATTTCATTTGATTAAACGTTGTTTGTAAGAAATCATCTGGATTATGTTTCTTAAGAATAAATCATTATCCGAAGTGTTCTTGTTTCTACCGAAACGCTCAACTGAACCTTTACAATTTAGTTTTCCCATTGAACCTTATCACTGAGATCTCCAGTCTATAAGGTTGGGTGTCCACTATATCGATTCTTATTGATTGAGTTTTAAGTCCATTCCCCTAGTAAGGCAGTACATTTGATCTCTAGTCATTCTCTTCGTCAAGGGATCGGCGATATTTTCCTTAGATTTCACATAATTAATGGAAATAATTCCCGAGGTGATCAACTGCCTAGCGGCCTCGTGTCTCCATCGAATATGACGAGACTTGCCGTTATACATAGAACTCCGTGCTCTTCCTAGAGCCTACTGACTATCGCAATGGATCATTATAGAAGATACGGGTTTTTTCATAACATGGAACATCTTCTACGCGACCATGAAGTCATTCAATTACTTCTTGATGTTTCCGCTATCAGAGATCTAGTTTGTATTGTTGTACTCCTCTAGTACAGTTGGATATCTCATATTGTGTATCCCGAACTTTAGCGTGTATTTCAAAAATCAACGTTTTTCAGTGATCAACAAGTCGTTTACATAGAGACATGTCTTGATGTAATTCCTTTCATGTAAACACACTTGTTACACCCGTTAATGGTGACCTTTTTTCGATAGTAGAATACTATTAAATTTCTCGTGTCATTGTTTAGGGCTTGTTTCAGTTCGTACCACGATTTGTCAAGTCGACAAACTTTGTCTCTTGTTCTGGAACCATATACCCGTCTAATTGGTCTATATATATTTCTTCTTCCAAATTATCATTTGGGAAGGCTATTTTGACATTCATTAGATGTATTTCAAGATCCAGCAAGGCGGCGATAATTATGAATATACGTATGGATGTCTTAGATTTGTACTTGTCTATAGACCCATTGACATTATTGGTTCTCAACCTCTGCTTTGTGACACTTAGATGCTTCAAAAACGTCATATTTATTTTAAGAAAATAAAGCTGGCAAAACCTTATGCCATCATTTAAGAACGTCACAAAGTACTTGTTTCCCCCTCTAGTTCTAGTGAACTTCAAATCACGTATATCATTAAGTGTGATTTGGAGCGGTTTCCCTTTCGACTGATCTAAGGATACTTTTTGGAAAGTTCTTGCCTCTACACCCACATCTCACTCACGTTGAGGGTTTATGTCGACAGACGACAACGAATCACTAGCCTAAAACCAGCATTTACTAATAAATTTCCAGAAATTAGATTTCTCCGAATATCTAGGACATGCATCACTTCCTTGAGAGTCAGCTCCTTCCCAGACGTCATCTTCAGGATTACATTCCCTACCCCCAACACCTCTGAAGATGAGTCGCTGCCCATGAATAACTTTTTGTCTGTGACTGGTGTATATGTGGAGAAGGCGTCTCTATTTGAACAAATGTGACGGGTAGCACCCGTGTCCAACAACCATTGAGTAGGATTCTCAACAAGGTTAGCTTCTAGCACCACTGCTGAGAATTCTTCAATCATATCGTCTAGGAGCGTGTCTGCGACGACGTTTGCCTTATCCTTGCCTTTTAACTTGTCATATTTTTGCTTGCGGCAGTCTTTGGCCATGTGACCAACTTTACCGCAATAGTTGCAAGTTCCCTTAAACTTTCCAGTTGTTTGAGCCTAATCAACTTTCTGGAACTTTCGTTTCTTGTTTGGATTCTCTTGGACTTCCGCTAGATTTGCCTTAAATTCAGCGGGATTTGCTCTAGCCTCAGCGGGTTGTCTCCCCTTTGGCATTGTCTTCTTATTGTCTTCTTGAATATAAAGTTTGACAATAAGTTCGTCTAAGGTCATCTCCTTCGTTTTGAGTTTCAAATAATTCATAAACTCAGTCCACGAGGGAGACAACTTCTCGATTAACGCCCCAACCAAGAATTGCTCGTTGGGCTTCAATCCTTTAAAGTCTGGGTGATGAAGAATCATTTGAAATTCCTGGACTTGGGATGACACACTTTTGTTGTCCACCATTTGAAATTTCAGAAATTTTCCAATGATGAACTTCTTACTACCCGCATCTTGGGTGTTGTACTTCTTTTGTAGTTTGTCCCATAATTGCTTGACAGTTTCAATGGTACAATATACCGTGTAGAGAGGATCAAACAAACTGTTTAAAATATAGTTTCTGCACATGAAATCATTGTGTTTCCATGCCTCACGAACCATCTTCATGTCGTCATCAATATGGTTACCTTGGCCCCATCCCGCCATATTATTTGGCTGAGGGTCCGTGTCTTCCCCAACTTGTGGAGGGTCTTCGGTTAGGAAACGCTTTAGTCCCATAATCGTCAAGAAAAACAGCATCTTTTGCTGTCATCGCTTGAAGTGTGCACCCATAAACTTTTCAGGACGTTCATGGTGAAAACCAGCGGGTGGTGAAGCGGTGGCACTCCCTTGACCAATAGTAAAGGTGTTGGGAATACCTTGTGCAAGAGCATAGGCATCGTGAGCGCCTTGAGGAGCAACATATGTGTTGTGAACGCCTTGAGGAACAACATATGTGTTGTGAACGCCTTGAGGAGCAGTGGGGGCACTAGTTGTGCCAAGCGTATTGTTGACACCAGTTGTGCCAAATGCAGCAGGTTGGAAGACATTTGAAATGCCCGGATTAGTGGGGGAGTAGGCAGAGTCATTGCCTTGAGTAGTAGGATTTACACTAGTAGTGCCAAAAGCAATGGAGTTGAAGGCATTAGAATTGCCTTGAGTGGTGTTGGAATTTCCAGCGTTGAGTTGATCTTCAGTAGACACTGTTGTTGTTAAAAGCAACCAATATTATCTTAAACTTGTTGGAATATATTGGTAATAACAAGGAACAAGAATGTCACAACAACAACCAATGTGAACAAGGAAACTTTTCTCGCTGAGTCGATTGATGATCAATCTTTCTTTAAGATAATATTGTCTCGTATATTTCTTTCAACGGAGTAATGACAACTTATCTCCCAAGATAAAACAATAACCAAACTAATGAGCAAAAGAGACTCAAGATTTCGCTATAGGAAGAAAAATCTTAGATTGTTTGATTGCTAAAGATGAAGAACAATTTCAGAAAATTGTCTAGAGAATGTGTTAAGTGTGTTCTTGCAAATGAGCCAAATGCCTTATTTTATAGTGTTGAGAAGATGACTTTCCAATTGCTCATGTAATGGCCTTGAATGACCATGTAATGACCTTGATTATGGAGTGTTAATTCAGTCAAATAATGGCTGAGTTCATTTGGGATGTAATAGAGGTTTAATGCCTCAAAACCAGCCCAAGACTCATGTCTTTTGTCTCCCGTCGCAGCCTCTGGACTACCAGCGTTGCGGTGCTCCAACTTCAGAGAGTTGGCGTCGCGGCTCTGATTCATGACTCGTTTCATCTTTAAACACATTATACACTTCTTCCTTCATTTACCAACATGAAATCAACGTCATTTGACCAATAACCGTTTATTATCTTACGTCTCAAACAATTCATATTTGTACCAATATTTCTTCCATTGAGGAAATATGATTATTGAAATTACGTGTGCACGTGTGGAAACAAGGTTTCCCACGTGCGGGGCTCTAATTGTTCGAGTCATAATTAAATAGGATTAACTTTATTTCACGTTTAATAAATATTTCCCACAGTAATTCCAAAAACCTAAGGAATCTTCTCGTACAAATGGGTGTTTTTCCAAGCTGTTGTGAAAAAAAAAGTATTTTTAAGTAGTAACAGAAGTTATTTTTATAAATAATAAAAAAAAAATCTCTATCAAGGTTTTTGGAATTTTAGCTAAACACATATTGTCGAACTAAAATTATAAAAATATTTTTTAAATTAATTAATCAAATATAAACTCCTACTTTTAAAGAGTATTTTTTTTTGAAAACTACTTCTTACTCCTTACAACATCACTTATTTTCTTTGAAAAAAGAAGTGTCTACCCCTGCACTTTTCTTTTCTCTTTTTGCAGAAGACATGGAGGAAGCGATTTGATAAGTATTTTGGGAAGATCATCAAATTTCCCAATGTTGTTAGGTATCTCTCATTGGATGATTAATTTCCCTAGCATTATTATAGTACCGAAAGTATCAATAATTGAAGGGAGGCGCATTAATTATCAAAGTGTCAGCATTCACCTTCCACAGTACTTGCATCCCACTCCAAACAATTCACTTGGAGTGATAAGTATATTTGATTAACTTTAATTAAAAAATTTAAATTTGAGTTTGACAAAACTATCTTTTTAGAAAGTGTTTTACTTTATCGGAATTCAAATTTAGTTAGTATCAATATCACTTCACTTGTTCTTTTGTTGTTTATTCCGTTTTCAAATGTCTTAGTTTGACTTGATACGTAGTTTAAAAAATAAAGAAAGACTTTTAGATCTTGTGGTTTAAAACTAAATATGTCTTTTAAATCTTATGATCTTAAACTTGCTTTGGAATTGAAAATTTTATTAAATATAAAAAATTACATTTTTTTTTTAAAAATAAGACACTTGACTTAAGTCCGATGGATTACTTTATTTGAAAGGGAACCAATTATGTAGAGTTTGTGGATTGCCCCTTCGTCACACAAAAGCACAATACAATAGTCAATCATCCCTTTATCACTCCCACAAGCAACTCTCATCTCCTACTTAGCGTGCCCATTCATCTAGACGGGAAAATGACGGTAGATAAAGAAATTTTATTAAATTTAAATTCACAACAAATTTGGATTATATCCAAAATATACTAGTCTAAATAAATAAATAATGGGCTAATATAATTGGGTTGATTATTTAAAGTCCAACAAATATGAATTTAATTAAAAAGTCTAATGTCGTTGGACTAATCTATTGATTTGGGTTACAAATGATGAGCCCTCTTTGCCAAACCCAATATGTCATTTTATCCTAGAAGTCCAGTTTGGTGTCACATGTCAAATGGCATGACACGTCAAGTCAGACGAAGGAGCCAATAGGATCGTGCCTCGTGTCAAATTGATGCAACATGCGTTGTCAAATCAAAATGTGTCGTGTGTACGAATGACGTGTTCCGACCAATCAAATATCGTCATGTCAACTTAAATGTGATTGGTAGAAAGTGTCCTTATCACAATTCCTCCATCCTACAACTATATACAGGGGACTCATAATTCAGAAAAGGACCAAAAATTCTAACAAGAAGCCAGATAGAGCTCGTGGATCAAAAACCGCAGATTTTTCTACAAGCTACAAGCATTCAGTCACTCAATGATTTCTCTACAAGTTGATCTAGAGGTCAAGACGTAATTCAAGATCAAACTTAAAAGCCCTTAAGACCACCAAATTCAAGATCAAGCTAAAAAAAACCTTGAATTTATTACCGAAAAGATAAATCAGAGGATTCATTGAGATTATAATACTTATATTCAAAATCAAATACTATGATTGTTGCGATATTTTCCTGTCTTGATTATTATTTTCTCGACGCGAATTTAATTATCTACAAATTTTAGTTTATTTGCAACAAATTTTGAATATGTAAAAAATAACTTACAACCACAAATAAAATATGAAGAAACATAATATTTTATTGATGAATATATTGCGGGTATAAATTTATTTATTCACTTGATTCTTCTTTTCTAATTTTCATCATGATTTGAGGGTCGTTAATAGTGTATTTCTCGAACTAGGATGATACATGTCTCCTTAGGATTTATCTCCATGAAAGAATTTTGTGGATCTTCTTGGAATATTAAATTATCAAGAAGGGTTGACCACATCTTGATCTCTTTATAATTATTCCATGAGTTTATGAAACTTTCGAGATCTCTTTTCAAGAGAATATGTGTCCCTTTATATAAACGTGAGCTAGGGTTTTAGGGTAGAGTAGTCTCCAAAAAATCTTAACAGACTTTAGAGTTTGAAGATGAATTGAACTTGTCTTATAGAGTCCCACAAAATTTCTATGTCTACAATGACATCCAATGTACTATTACCAACAAGGTTAATGCTAAAATTGTAAGTTCTCCTTTACTCTTTAATTAGAAGTCTTAAATTCGAGATAAGTATATATAATCGTCTTTGTTAAAAATAACTTTATCTCTAGTGTGAGACTTCTCGTGTGAGATTTTCGGTGCGAATCAAAATTTAATCAAACTAATAGTATCAGTATATCAATCTCTATCGGGCCGGAAATGATGTTGTGTGGGCGAGTGATTTCACATTTGCCCTCAAATAGTACCAGTCTACAAGACATGGTGTGGGAATCAAAAAGAAAAAGACAAGGTTGGCCCTAGGTGGGACCTGTGGAATAAAAAAGTGAGTGTAAAGATCTCAATCTTCAGTGTTGTAATCTTAGCTACAAAAACAGTTTCTTTAATTCTGGTCCTTAAAACTGTTAGTGAAAACGAATATATATATATATGCGTGTTAAAACCACACTCCTAGCAGATTTTCAGGTAGAGCATGTCCGCCACGCTTTGTGTTTGATAATTTTGAAACCAACACTGAAGTTTTGAGGTGTCAATACACATAATTAGCAAAAAGAGGCAGAAAAAAGGAAGGAAAAGAATGGCAAGCAATAATGGAAGAAGCAGGGAGTCAACTTTTTACAAAGAAGTGCTACCATTTACAGCTATGGTAGCTATGGAATGCATAAATGTTGGCTTAAACACACTTTACAAAGCTGCTACTAACAAAGGCATGAGCCATCATGTCTTTGTTGTCTATAGTTATGGTCTTGCTGCTCTTCTTCTTCTTCCTTCTCCTTTTTTCTCCACCAGGTACTCTGTTTTTTTCTTCTTTTAGAAAGAATTTATTTTGTTATTGCATGTGTATAAATTTTATCAAGAATCTGATGGGGTTGAAAAATTGGAACTATATGACTGCAGATCAAGACTGCTTCCACCTCTCAACTGCTCAATTCTTGCAAAAATATTTCTTCTTGGAGTTATCGGGTACCATTTTAGACTCTTTTTCTTGATTTTCACTATTAATCTGTCAATTTACAGATATACTAAAAGCCCAGAAAATTAGGATGATTAGATCTTGTTAGTCTTATTATTATGAAATCAGTTGAACTCAATTTGTTAAGTATGATTCAGGGGTCTAACTAGTGCTGAACAAATACAGAGTATTAAAAAGTCAACCTCAATTAATTTTAGATTAAATTACAAGTTTTTTTTTTTTTGACGAAGAACTCATTGCTACTTCTTCGAGCGCATGTGATAAATCCTGAAATGATAATAGCGCAAAACCACATCAGTCGATTAACCATCCTATTGTAATTTTGTTTCAGATATGGAATTTATTAGGCCACAAGGTTTTCTTGAGTTAAATTTCATACCAGTACCATTTTAGATTATATGCCTTGATGATCATTCATCCGTGTTCCATTCAAGTAAATTTTTACAAATTAGTCTAGAACAAAATAAATAATGTTTTCTTGCTTTTTCATAATAAATTGGAAGTGCAGGTGCACATCACAGATAATGGGGTATACAGGCATCAACTATAGCTCTCCTACACTTGCATCTGCCATCAGCAATCTCGTCCCTGCTTTTACTTTCGTCCTGGCCGTCATTTTCAGGTTATTTTATTTAATTCTCATGTCCTAAATTCCTAATCTCCGATCATTTTCCTGCTTTTTCTTTGCCATTTTGGCGTCCCCATTATAATAAAACCAGATTTGTGGTTATTTCTGTCAAGTTGTTAACATCTTTTGTCAGCATCCATCAATTTTTCCCAACCGAAGAAAATAGTTGAAACAAAGAAGAAATTCGACAAAGATTACAGATATCTAAGTTGTAGGCCATTTAATCCAGTATTTAAAAACAAAAAAATTGTAGGCTAGAGGTTGCAAATTCTTTTGGATATTTGCACAAGTTACTTTCTAGGCTACTATTTAAATTCTACCTGTGTTAGCTTAGTGAATTAGTTGTTTGCGAAAAATAAATATTCACCCAACTCGACTTTTAAGGGAAAAGTTTAGTCAATTCGACTAACAGGGACAAAATTTTAAGAATGACGTCAGAACATGCCATATGGTACAACTAATCCTATTTTTCGCTGATTTACAAAAATAACACGTTTGTGGATTGTATGTAGAAGTTGGCTACTTCTTAAATTTAGACTAGTGGTCTCATGTTCAAAAGTGGCTCTCTTGTGTACAATGAACTAAAGTACACTCTCTATCTCAATTTATGTGATACGCTTTCTTTTAATCTGTCTAAAAAGAATACTATATTTCTTATTTTTTAATAATTTAATTTTAACATTTACCTTTTACGTTTAACCACATAAATATATTTGACTTGTTTTATATCACAAGATTCAAAAGTCTTTCTTTATTTTTTAAATTATCTGCCGAATCAAACTATATCATATAAATTGAGACATAAATTGGGACGGAGGAGATAGTTTTTACATGGCAAATAATTTCATAGGCTCTCTAGTTTTTATTTATGTTTTAGAAGAGGAAAATTGATGATTGGAACACGCTGAACAGGATGGAAAAGATTAAAATGAAAAGATCGAGCACTCGGGCCAAAGTCTTGGGCACGGTGGTATCCATAGCTGGAGCATTCGTAGTGACTCTATACAAAGGCCCAAAGATATTGGTGCCGACCACGACCACGTCCACACCCAATCTACTACATCAGCCTCTCGGCTCATCTCAATCGAATTGGATGCTTGGTGGCCTTTTTCTCACAACTGAATACTTTTTAGTCCCCATGTGGTATATAGTTCAGGTGTGAAATGTTTTTTACTCGTACTCAACAGAATTAAGAGATATGTATTCTCACTTTAATTTGTAACTCTTGCGATTTTATTACTTAATTTGGTGTAAACGTGGGAGTGTGCAAGTATTTTCCAATACAGACAGTCCCTGAATAGGGCGCTTTTTCCCCTTCTGTTGGCTACAAAAGAAAGTAACTAAGTTGAGTCATTTGATGACAGACATGGATTATGAAGGAGTATCCAGCAGAAGTGACTGTAGTTTTCTTCTACAACTTGTGCGTGAGCATCCTAGCTGGTATTGTTGGAATTTTCTCTGAACCCGACTCCAACAAATGGATAATTAAACCAGATATTGCACTGGCCTCCATCCTCTGCTCGGTAAGTAAATAAAAAAATAGGATTGATTTTCCATATATATATATATATATATATATCTGTTAGGCCTTAATGGTCATCGAGATACACTATTTTGACCCAATTGTTCAATGTGTCATTTTGAGTTCGATCCATAGTGTCAAGTCAACAAACAGATCATATCCCAACCTGTTTAAACTTAGACAGATCACTAAAATATGAGTTGATTGTTCCACCTCTATTCGTGTATGATGAAATGATGTGTCCTGCATTGCACAGGGAATTTTGGGATCGTCCCTAAACAATACAATTCACACGTGGGCTTTGCGCGTGAAAGGACCTGTCTATGTGGCAATGTTCAAACCACTTTCCATTGCAGTTGCAGTTGCCATGGGAGTCGTTCTCCTAGGAGATACTCTTTATTTGGGAAGGTATGAACTAACTCGTCACGTGCCCAATTTTGCATATTATACATTTTTCCGCACAACACATTTATTTTCTTTTATGAATTATGTCATCATCAATCTGATTCACTACTTTCTGCTTTGACAATCAGCATCCTTGGAGCGACGGTAATTGCCATTGGCTTCTATACGGTAATGTGGGGTAAGGCAAAAGAAATGCCAGAATACGATGATTTTAGTGATCTCGAATCGTCTCCAGCTCAAAAGTTCCCCTTGTTACGCAATTATAAAAATGACGGCATCTCAAACAAGTAAACAATTAGTAGGAAGGCAGAAAGGGAAGTCACACAAAAGCTGTAGCTGCAAAGCTCGAAAGACTCTATCTTTGTATAGGAAGAAACAAAATGCTGCTGTGGGGAAAGAATAGCAGCAAATTGTTGGCATACATCCTTAGTCTGTATAGCTCTTCTGGAAACGACTTGTTTAGTACTAACATTTTATCATTTGGCTTCAAAGTGCTGAAAGTCACTAGAGGAGAAGCAGAATGCTCCACTTGTATCTCAGGAATGAACTAAAGCATATTTTGGTACTGTAAGTAACTGGGGAAAAAATGAAACAAGTATTTAAGGCATTGCTAATCTCAATTGAACATAATATGTGCATCCTTTGTGTATCTCAATGAGTTCTAGTGTAATTTATAGTACTAAGGAAGATTGTTAAATCTTAATGAGTCTGCAGGGGGGGGGGGGGTCTAGATTTTACTATAGTACCAAAATTATCATATCATATTATATCCCATAACATTAGACAACAAAATTTAACTTCCTTTCACCCCATTTTTGTTGTAATGTTGAGTGAGATGCATAATCACTGGCCTTGTTATAACATAACCAAAGTTCTACTACAGAGTATCCAGAATTGACTGGAGCATCTATCTTTAGAGTGCTCTGACCAAATTGAAAACTAAAACTTGCCGGAATATGGATGTTAGAGGTAGCAAAAATAACTCATTTTTTTTTAGTAATTAACCTGTTCAATTTGTCCAAAATTAACTCATTGTTTAGTAATTAACCTGTTCAATCTGTCCAAGTTTAAACTGATGGATTATCATTCATTTGTTGACTTGATCCAGAGGTAGAGGTTGAATCCGAAACAACCCATCAAACTATTATTGTCAAATTAGTGTAACCTGACGGGTCAAAATGCAATCCAAAACCAAACCGAAACGTACAAAATTGAATATGGAGATTGGGAATTAAGTAGATTTGAAAAATACACCAATTTTCACTCTTTTTTCTCATAAAGCATTTTTCTTTTTTTTTTTTAAAAGTAGGAGAGATCTGATAATGTTGGGTGAGTTAGGTATGATCTATTATTTAATCCATTTTGATCGCACCACATTTTGAATAGGTTCGTAACTAATAATAGGCTTAAAGAAGTAGGGTTGAACATTCAAAGTTTTCTAGAAACAAAAATATTCTGTAATTGAATTTCACTGATAATAACAAAAAAAGAAAGAAAAAGGTTGAAATCCCAAGATGATACCTTTCAGTTAGTAATCCCAAAGGGCGTCTTCTCTGGAAACAAAACAACATTTCATTAAGGAATCCCAAAGGGCACGCCAAAATCACGAATTGGAAGCAGGCAAAATATTTTCTACTCTTCTCTAATTATTTCTATTAATGATACCTACATTCAATATATGATTGTCCAATCGTCTTTCACATTAAATACATACACTGGTTTACTCAGAAAGCAAAACAAAATTCTTGTAACCATGGCTTGAAGGAAAAGAAGAAAATTAAGGGTAAGATATTGATTTTTTTCTCCTTCAATTTTCTGTCATTGATGCCTGATTTTACTCTATTTTATGCAATTTTCATTAGTATGTGATCGAGATTTTGGCAGTCGTTACGTGTTTTAATTGTTGAAATATATGAGTTAGTTTGTTAAAAAGTTGTTAGTAAAGAGTTGAGTTCTTCCTCTTCCTTGATGTGTATATAATGATCCATTATTGAAAACAAATTTAGTTTTTGCATTTTACCAAATCACATGTCTATCCTCATTCTCTCATTTGATATTTCTCTCGCTATCAGTTGAGTTCTTCAACTCCATTAATGGAGGCAGTGAGCTAGGCTCACATTTCTATTTCAATTGATCAATTTAACATGGTATCAAAGCTAGGTTAGCTTGCGATTGTTCCTTTTCTCGTTGCAGTTTCTCTGTAAATTTTTTAAAATTTCTCACAAAAATCAATTTCGTTCTCTGCGATTGCAATCGCGTATATCGGTAATTGATACTTTTCTTCGGACAAAGCTACTCCCATAGGAAGAGCCAATTGCGAAGTCCATTTCTCGTCTGTCCAATAATTTTCTGACCTAATTCCGCCATAGATATTCTTCTCTCCGAACTCCGAACTGTAACTTCTATCGGTGATTTTAGGTAATGAGAATTTACGGCTTCGGTTTGGTGATTTTTTGACGTTTAGTGTGTTAGAGGAGAGGAGGTATGGGATTTTCGTACTGTTTATGGCAACCGAATGCTTCACATTGTGGTGAAGCTTTGAGCTACAAGATATTAGATAGGAAAGGCACCAGTAATGTAGGATTGAATCGTAAATTGCTTGGAAATGCCAGGGTTTTATGTAAGAATCGGCCGGGGAAAAGGTTGAAAAGGATTGTGAGTTGTAGTGGTAATAGTTTAGCACATTCAAGGATACGATTGAGTTGTGCTTTGTTGAAATCTGATTCGAGTGGGCATTTGGTGCGCCTTAAGACTTCTAGGGGAGTAAAGTTGTCTCACTGTCAGGGAAATGATTCACTTGCGTTTATTGATGGTAATTGTAGAAATGTGGAGTCCGGTGAGAGTGTTGAAGATGGATCTTTGAGTGTTAGTACTAATGGCATAGCGGAAATTAGTAGTGCTAAGGAGTTGGAGGAAGAGAAAGAAGAAGAAAAGGAAGGGCATAATTTGGATGACCTACGGGAGTTGTTGCAGAAGGCACTCAAGGATCTGGAAGTTGCACAACTGAACATCACAATGTTTGAGAAAAAAAGCACTAAAGATATCAGAAGCTACTATAGCATTAAAAGATGAAGCTGCTAATGTGTGGGATGATGTAAACAAACAACTTGACAGTGTTCAAGAGATTGTAAGTGAAGAGATGATCGCTAAAGAAGCAGTTCAAAAAAGCAACAATGGCCCTTTCTCTTGCTGAGGCAAGGCTTCTGGTTGCTGTCGATTCAATACAAACTGCAAAACAAGGAAGTATGTCTTCAAAAACTTTTGACAAAGGCAAAGGGGAAGAATCAACTTCATCGATAGAGGAAGAGGCAGCACTTTCAGCTGCTCAGGAAGATATGGTGGAGTGTCGGAACCATTTATAAAATTGTGAGGCTGAATTGAGGCAAGTGCAGAACAGAACAAATTTTTTTTTTTAAAAAAAGAAGAAGAGTTGCAAAAGGAGTTTGACAGGTTGAATGATCTAGCTGAGTAGCTTAGGAGCTTTGTCACAGGTCAATTTACAGAGTTTTTCACAGGTCGGTCAAATGTTCGATTGCCTGTTTAGCTCAGGACAGGAGAATCAAAGAATTTCTAGCCGGAATTGGACTAGAAATTGAGGGAGACTCCACTGCATATCCGAGCTTATTCTAAGAGCTTGCATAAGGAGAATCGAGGGATTCTATAGTTCAAGTGTGACTAGAGAACGAGGGGTTCTTTGTTGTTGAGAATCGAGGGATTCTTTAGTCCGAGTGTGACTAGAGAACGAGGGGTTCGTTGTTTCTGTTGGTGAAAATGCAGGAGCAGTGCAGGAGCACTGCTCACTGTTTCTATCGAGTGTGTGAATATATGTAAGTCTTGGAAAGGAGTTGTGAGTGGAAGACCAGACTGTAGTGTGCAATCTTGTGCCTTGACTGGGTTCCTTGCCAGCACAGCTCATCCTTCTCAGTGTTCCTCTACTCCTTTTGTGCCGTATGGAAGAAGAGATCATTGTCTCCGTCGATGTAGATGTTATATAGCTGGAATTGGAGTTGGTTCGCAAGGCCTTGAATCTTGCTTTTGAGGCACATGATGGTCAAAAGCGTCGTAGTGGAGAGCCCTTTATCATTCATTCAGTTGCAGTTGCACAGATCCTTGGACAGCTTGAATTGGATTGGGAGTCAGTTGAGTGTCCAAGCTAGGATTGAAGAATATCTTCATGTCCCCTAGCTTGAGGGGGGGGTGTTGAAATATATGAGTTTATGAGTTAGTTTGTTAAAAAGTTGTTAGTAAAGAGTTGAGTTCTTCCTCTTCCTTGATGTGTATATAATGATCCATTAATGAAAACAAATTTAGTTTTTGCATTTTACCAAATCACATGTCTATCCTCATTCTCTCATTTGATATTTCTCTCGCTATCAGTTGAGTTCTTCAACTCCATTAATGGAGGCAGTGAGCTAGGCTCACATTTCTATTTCAATTGATCAATTTAACATTAATTATCATGACAAAAGAAAACCACTACTGTACAATCGAAAACACTCCTCCAACTTTTATTTCAAGCCGCTTTAAAAGCTCCATGGTTAAAGTCTTACCATTGTCAATTCCAACTGCACCAACGCAGAGAGGAACATCAATATCCATGAGAAAGTTCCAACAGTAAGAAGCTTCATGTTTGATTGTTTTCCCTCTTTATATTTTTCTCATTGTGGGCCTTATGTTGTTTTATCGCTACTTCGCGTAGCAGTCACTGGAGCAACAAGCAGGATGCATTTTTTGTAGAGCAACGAACATTAGTCAAAAGCCAATGAAGCCAGAAACTGTCCGCCGGGCCATAGCTGGATGACAAAATAACTGAACTTATATTCTGCTTGCAGTGTGAGTTTGAATTCTGATGGGAACACTATATCAGTTGCTCTGTTCTCAAACCCTGAAAAACAAAGACGAAGCTTCGTTCCTCTCCTTTTAGGCGAGCTACTTCGTTCCTCAGCTTCGTGTTCACTTCTTTTTCTTCTTTTTCGAAATTGTATAGTGTTCAATAAAAGTTGAGGTTTTTTCTCAGAATATCGTATATAGTGTATATAATCCCGCGATTTATTGGTAGTAGTGTTGAGTGACCATACTACTATCTCCGAGAATAGTATGACGTAAGTCAGAAAGCTGAATATTAAAAAATAAAAGAATGGACCAGAAATTACTTTAGTATGTTTTCGTTGTTTCAAAATTTTCCATTATTTTTGTGAAAATATTCTTTATTTAATAGTTAAGTTAGTACAATATTTTGACGGGTGAATAGAATCATTGCTGGTTATATTATTGGATATTTATTTTTAATAATAATGAGTTTCTTTTTGGCGATGATAATACCTTTATTAAGTTTCATTGCTGGGCACCTAAAACATGAATAATAAAAGAATTGCCTATATTTTATTGGGGTTTAATACATTTATATGCTTGGAGAAATTCACGTGTAATAAACTATGAGTTTATTAATATCTTTTAAGATTGCGAAATGTGGGCATAATCTAAATGGGAAAGAGAGTGATTTGTTTCATGACGAAATACTCCTACAGATGTTACAAATTAGTCATTATACATCAGTTCTTGTATGAGCTCTTTGATTTTTTTCATTAAATCACAGGTTTGTTCAAGACATTGCAACCTAGAATCATTGCTTTCGGAAAAACTCCATTTTTTTCATAATGAAAGCAACGCTAAGCATGTTTCGCTTAGAAGATTGTACACGATATGTGTGAGAGAAGTTTTAGTGCTTTGTGATCAGGGGTGTTAAAATTAGCCCAAACTCAAATGATCCACCAACCCGTCCAAAGTTTTATGGGTTTGGGTAAAAGTGATTTTGATTATGGGTTGGTTTGGATTAGCTCAAGTTGACCCATAATAAATCAACAGCCCAAATAAACACATGATGATGCTCAAACTTGATTCACGAAAATGATAAATTTTAACAATTAGAGCTCCAATGTAGATTAATATTTTTATTTATATATAATTATTTAAAAAATTCCTTTATTATTTCAGAACAATAAAAATACATCATCACACCCCAACCACACTATACATCCACCCTACCCCCTCCCTACACCAACCCCACCCAAGCACTGAACCACTCTCACATCTCTGCCCCTACCTTGCCTACTCCATCCCACCCCTACCCACTTCTCCTCCACCTACCTCCTCCCACTCTACCCCTGCCCGACCCACACCTACCCCTCCACCCCCACCCCATTTCCCTACCCCATCCTCAAAGTTCTATTTCATAGTTTTTTACTTTTATAAAAATATGAATTTTTCTTACCTCCCCACCTACCCCCACCACATCCTCAAAATTCGATTTCATATTTTTGTTACTTTTATAATAAAAAAATTATTAAAAATATGATTTTTTTTCTTACCTCCCCTCTACCCCCTTCTCCGTCATACCCCATTCTTAATTTTTTTTATACTTCTTTACTTTTATAAACAATTTATGAAAAATATAAACTTTTTTTCTTACACCCCTCGCCCTCGCCCTACCCCTCCAAAAATATGATTTTTTTCTTACCTACCCCCTCCACCCCCATCTCAAATTTCTAGTTCATATTTTTTGTTACTTTTATAAAAATAAATTAAAATATGAATTCTTTTTCTTATCCTCCACCCACCCATCGTCCTACACCATTCTCAAATTTCTATATTATATTTTTTTTACTTTTATAAATAATTTATAAAAATTATGAATTTTTTTCTTACCCCCCTCGCGCTACCCCCTCCACCCTCCACAACAACATCGATCTCAGAATGGTGGTGGCGGCGACGGCTGATAGGGCTGGTACTGTGGATGATAGCTTCACCCAGAGTTGGCTCACAATTCACCTAACATAACAAACACAGACCAAGAAACAACAAAATATTGAGATTGTTCAAAACAAACAAAATAAAATAATTAAAATGTTGGGTTGCCTCCCAATAACGTTGTCGTTAACGTCATTTAACCGGGCACATATTTCCTCTTTAGATTGATTTCAAGAGGATGACATACTTTTTCTTTTTTCTTCTTTTTTTATTCCACATAAATGTGTTCTAAGAACAATCAAATTAGAAATAAGATTTACTTTGATATTGATAATACTTCAGTCCCCGATAACGACGCCAAAAACTTGTTGCGAGATTTCTATATGCTATGCAAATGTACGTATCATAATTTTGTAATAATTCGGTAAAACCGAATATCGTCTTCAGAGACTGAATTGTCAATTACCAACTAACTAATCTTTGATTTCTATTTGGTAAACGAATATAGATTGAGATTTCTAAACTAAGAATTAACAAACTAAAGTAATTTGCAGGATAAAATAAGAATGAAACACATGGAGTTTAACTCAGTAATGAAGGTAATTAGGATTTTCAATCTCATCAACTATCCACTCTATCATTCGTTAATGCAAGACTAGCAATTCTTCTTCTTATCGAAATAGCAGGTTAACTGAGGTGTTCTATATTCCGGTTATGACATATAAAAATTCAATCTAAGTGAGAATTTTCTATATTTTTATGATAAATTTAACCACATAGGAGGATTAAGATCAATAAACCAAAACGCTACACAGACAATCGTGATACTCTCGTTCAAGATTAAACCTATGTCTAATCAACTATAGCATATTCAAATCTCCCTTTTCAGATCTTGATTTGAAATCATATAAGTAATGAAAACTAATGGCCAATTAATTCTCATTTAATAAACGCAAGTTGAATAGATATTAATAGATAAAGAAGAAACACTAGCAATGCATTAATTCATAATAGAGTTTCAAGTGAATCGACGGAAAATCCTAATAAAGAAATTAGTTCATAGACATGCTAATAAAACTAATTGTCTTAAAACCAACATGAACTGAATTAAGAAAAGAAAAGAAAAAGAACTTGAACAATAGATGTCTCAAATTGCCTCTTGTTTCTTGCCTTCAATGTGAGATTTTCCCTAAAATCTGCATCCCCCAGCTTATATCACGAAAACCCCTCGAATGGACCATTTTTTCCTCATAAAAATTAGGTTTTTTTCGCTCAAACGACGTCGCCAGCGCCGCGGCGCTAATTCACTCTTAGAGTTTCTGTCGGTGAGGCGCCGCGGTGCTTTTGCGAAGTATTTTTTTCAATTTCTGCTTGCAAGGCGCTGCGACGCCATCTTCTCGCGTCGCGCCTCCTTCTTCCTAGTGTCGCGGCTCTTCATCCCTTTTCGTCTGAATTTTGTTTAGACTGCTTCCTGAGCTTCCCGGGACTTCTTTGACTGATTGCTTGTGACTCGATGTGCATATTTGTCCTCCATAACCGCCTATTTTTTTTGAATTCACCCTATTCCTTTCTGAATCGCTTAGGATCTGAAAACACAAAACAACACGTGTAATACTGTACAAAACAATTAAAAGACTTTCTAAAAACACACTCTAAAACAGAAGTGAAAATAGACTCAACACTTGTCTCTCATTGAGTTTGTGTACAATAACCGCTATCATGCTAATTTAAATTCAAAAAATAAATTCTTACCCGCAAGGGTAGCCAAGTTGGTGTAGCAGTAGAGCGCGGGACCGCAAGGTCACGAGTTCGATCCCCTGCATAAACCTTCTTGGTTGAGCCTGTCACACATGGCTAGGGATGTCAATGGGGCGGGGCGGGGGCGGGGAAGGGTACCCCATACCCGTACCCGCCACCTAAAACCCACCCCCATCCCCGCCCCACCACCCATCACGGATAGTAATTCCTCCACCCGCCCGCCCACCTATCCGGTGTACCACTTACCCGGGTACCCACCTAAATAAGTTGAATGAAATGCATAGCAGAAATTTTGTTTTTAGTAGTGAATCTCTAACATCTATGAACCTAAGTAGCTAGTTTAAAGATACTATGTAGTATCTTCAAGATATAGAGTATCTCATGATCAAAAGTGATCCAAAAATGTTGATTTCATTTGCATGAACCGATCATGATAACACGAAAAACACTTTTAGAATTATCGTGAAATAGTATAACTATACGGGGAAGAAACACAAAAAAGTTACGATTATTACTAAATCTTGATTGGAGGAAGGAAAAATCGGACCGTGTGGAGATTAAAGGCGATAATACAAAGCGGTAAATATACAAAAGTATAAGATGGCATGAGCAATCTTGAAATCAGGTGTACATATTCCGAACTCGCAGAATCTTGTTCTTGAAGGCAATCGGAATAGCATTTCCGGTGACAATAATATGAATAATCCCACCGCTATTATCGATGGCGCCAACATTCCCATTTTTATGCAACACTTCGTCTTGTTATACTTTATATCTCTACTTGTTTGGTACTTTGTAAATAAGTGGTATAGAGGAGATTTTTGTAAGGCAAATATAGTGAGTTTTACTTACTGGAGAAGGAGAAAGGATGCTAAATTTGAGAGTGAAATGCACGTATGGTATTAAAAAGGAAGAAAGACGGGTACGGGCGGTGCGGGTAGCGGGGAGGGGCGGGTACGGTGCGGGTCTTATATGAAATCCACCTCCGCCCTACTACCCATGGCGGGTAGCACTTTTGATACCCATACCCGCCCCACCACCCACCAAACCATCCTCCATACCCGCCTAAGGCGGAGTGCGGGCGATACCGCGTTACCCGCCCATCGACATCCTACACTGGCTTGCCAAGTGTGGTTAACCGGCGGCGTGGTTTGCGGCTATCGTCGGCCGGGGTTTACCCTGCGCTCGAAAGAGTAGCGGTGCGAGTTCGCCGTCAAAAAAAAAAACAAAAAAAAAACAATCTTTATCCAGTCATTTAGTTATGCTCCAATAAAATGTTAAAAAAAATACTTTTCTGATTATAATATTCTACACCAAAGTGATGAAACAATATCTATTTCGGGAAGTGGAAACAAAGGGGTGCGCATGTCTCTCTCAAAATACTTCCCATTTGTGTTTTTTATATATACATAATATTGGAAACTTTTACTTTTTTTTGTTTCTCGCCCGATGTTCGATATTCATATTAAAGTTCAACTATATTTATATTTACGCTGCATAGGTCTAATGGACCCATTAGGGGGGGGAAGCGCTCCCGGATTTTTCTATGTCGGAAACTTTGACTTCAAAAATAATTATTATTAGTTCTAAATATTTAAAAGACGGTTATCTAAATAATAAATACTAATTATTTATTTACCATGTGAATTATTTTCTTTTTTAAATGAAATGAGTACATAGTCGTAATAACTTGCTTGTACAGGGAGCTAAAATATTTTGTTTATTGATTGGAAGTGTCAATAGTTCCAAGAACGTGAAAATGGCAATTTCATAGTTGACTTCAATATCCTTTGTATATTTTTACAAGGAAATAATTTAATATTATCTTAACTTGAACGTGAAAATGGCAATTTCATAGTTGACTTCAATATCCTTTGTATATTTTTACAAGGAAATAATTTAACATTATCTTAACTTGAACGTGAAAATGGCAATTTCATAGTTTTTTGGTTGACGGCGAACTGCAGAACGCCGCTTCGAAATACAAGCAGCAGAAACTCCCGGATCGACGCAATACCGCAAACCACGCTCGGCCAATAAATCACACTTGGCAAGCCGGATGACAGCTCCCCAAGAGACGGCACTGCGTTACTTCTGGGTTTCGAACTTGTGACCAAGCTCTCTCACACCACCCAATGAGGATACCCTCTGCCTTCAATACCAACTGGTCTAGGGCTTCGGATGGCAATTTCATAGTTGACTTCAATATCCTTTGTATATTTTTACAAGGAAATAATTTAACATTATCTTAACTTGAACGTGAAAATGGCAATTTCATAGTTGACTTCAATATCCTTTGTATATTTTTACAAGGAAATAATTTAACATTATCTTGACTTGCTTGTACATGGAGCTAAAATATTTTGTTTATTGATTGAAAGTGTCAATAGTTCTAAGAACGTGAAAATGACAATTTCATAGTTTTTTGTTGACGAAGACGCATCCCGCTACTCTTTTCGAAATACGAACCCTGATCGACGGTTGCAAACCACGATCGATGTAAACCACACTTGGCTATGGCAAGCCATGTGCCAAGAAGGTTTATGCAGGATCGAACTCGCGACCTGCCCCACGCCCATCAAGCACCATTCTCATGCGGGTGACAATTTCATAGTTGACTTCAATATCCTTTGTTTATTCTTACAAGGAAATAATTTAACATTATCTTTTATTAATTCAAATGATCAAAACTTATAGCTAAGTGAAACTGACAAAATCTTTTAATAGTTCGAAGTTCATGATATTAAAGGTTATCAAATCTTAACCAACATATATAGGATATAGCTTAATTAAGTCCACAATTCAAGAGAATGGGTTTTCCAAAATGCTTAGTTTGCATTAGGAGATTTATTCATTTGATTCCTCACGTATTTAAAATAGGGCTGAATACATACTCCCTCCCGAATGATTTATAAGCAAAAATGAATTATATTAAGCAGATTAAGAAAAGTAGTCAATCACATAATTTTATGCAGAACATTATTTATATTACCCAAATTGCCCTTGATTTAATTTTATTAAAAAAAGTGAACATTCATTGAATCAATGTTTAATAAAATTTGGCATTAATTAAAAACAGTATGTAATTACTCCATGTAAGCCTAAGAGTTGCCCACCTAATTTTGTGTCTAAGAGTAAATCCTTTAAACTTTTCATATCCCTCACTCATAAACCTTAAAATTATATGGCGCCAGATTGTTCAAAAAAATTAAAATCTGAATTTTGTGAAAAAAATTGCTTAAAATTATATGACGCCACTATTTAAATTTTAGAGTTTAAAAATTGAATCAAATGAAAAAAATCCGCTTAAATTATTTTCAATCACATAAGATGTGAATTTTTAGTTCGGTGAGACGTTGTTAGATTCTAAAGGCACCTGCAATTGTTGTATTCAATTCTCTGTTCTCTATTTGGCCTCATCCTGCAAGAACAAATGAAAAAACATGCAAAGACAAGAACAAATGAAAAAACATGCAACAGTAAACAAAGGTAAGAAAAATGCAACAGGTCATTCATATTCATGAAACACAACCTTGATACGATCAACAACCTTGAAACACAACATAGTAAACAAAATAAGAAAGAAGAAATACAATGCTATTGTTATAAAAGAAAATAAAATTGAAGGAGTCTTTTCATATATCTATCATAAAAGTAAAACAAAAATTGTTGAGAACCACTTGAAGTGCAATAATTAAAATTAATATCCATTGGACTTAAAAACAAACGTTGAATTAAGTTGTATTCAATTCTGATCATTTGAAATTAAAAATTACCCTGTTTCAAGAGAGGAAAAAATAAGTTGTTGAAAATAAAAAAGACTATTTTAGTCATAACAAATGACTTTTGCTTATATTTCATTCCAAAAAAGTTAGCCTATTTTTGCTTATAAATCATTCCGGAGGAAGTACCTTGTTTCTGAAAAAATAAGTTGTTGAAAATAAAAAAGGCTATTTTAGTCATAACAAATGACTTTTGATTATATTTCATTCCAAAAAAGTTAGCCTATTTTTGCTTATAAATCATTCCGGAGGAAGTACCTTGTTTCAAGAGAAGAAAAAATAAGTTGTTGAAAATAAAAAAGACTATTTTAATCATAACAAATGACTTTTGCTTATATTTCATTCCAAAAAAATTAGCCTATTTTTGCTTATAAATCATTTGAGGGAGTATCTCTTTAAACTAATTTACACCAAATTTCATTTAGACATTTGAATCATATGTTTGTTCCAATTTAACACATGAACACATGATAAAGCGTTCAATTAGACACTTCCAACTCATATTTTGATTTTTTTTGTGCGTGTTCTCAAACGTCAATTAAGTATAAATTAATCACATAAAATATATCTCCTTTAATTATATACAATAGCATCAATTGTAACAGATATGACATTTTACGACTTATCGAGACTAATGCATATAACTAAAGAAAATGACATATCGATTTTAAATGGTTAACTTATCTACGTAATAGGCGTTTGAGAATACGAGCATAAGCTTTTCAAAAAAATATAGTCGAAAATGTGTAATAAGAACATTAAAATGTCAATTGAAACAAATCATACTTCGAGTGTCATAAATAAATTTATTAACGTATTTAAGGGTTGCTGCTGTATTTCGCCTTAAAATAACTTCTCGGTTAAATAATCCTTAACAATATATACCAACTGGTGCAATGTATCATTTTTTGCCGAGGAAAATAGGATATTAATAATAGCTATAGTGTCAACTTTCCAATGGATAAGCTTGACAAGAAAAATTTCTACAATTCATTCGTTATAAAGACCAAAATTATTATTGTGTGTGCATAAACCTTTTTGGTTGGCGCACGCGCGTACTGCCAGTGTGGTTAATCGGTGGCGTGGTTTGCGGTATTGCGTCGGCGGGATTTCTGCGCTCGAAAGAGTAAGCGGGTTCAAAAAAAAAAAAAAAAAAAAATTATTATTGTGCCACCATCCAAATTAATGGCTGCCTAATGAGTTTGAACGGGAAGATTAGTTGTGAAGAAATATAATTAAATGCTACTTTATAAGTACTTGTTGGCTTCATGCTTTAGAAAATTAAGACTAATGTAATTGTTAATTGATTTTAACTTCCAACTTTAGAGTAGTTGAGACTATTCATCGTCTTCTGATTAGCAATATTGAAGACGTTAGGTTCTGATGTATTCAAATTCTTTGATTTGTCATTCAAAGACGAAACTCCTTATCATATTACTTTTCTTTCCCTATAATTTTACTTCATTTTATATTTGTTGATGTCCGCAAAAGATTAGCACTAGGAGTATACTCTAGTTTAATGAAAGAGAAAAAATCATTTTAGACCCAAAATTCATTATTTACATGGTATTAAAGTCAGACCCATTCCAATTCTATGTTTATCGATGTTGGGTCCTAAAATTGTGTTATCCACGCTTCAACTAACGGGGATTGGGCGTGCGGGGAATGTTAAGAGTCTCACATCGGTAATAGAATGAGAACATGAACTCCTTATATGGACTTGGACAATCTTCACCCTATAAGCTAGCTTTTGGGGTTGAGTTAAGCCCAAAATCCATTCTTTACAGACTTACAGTAGAAACTCTATAAATTAATGATCTTGAGACCACCAAAATTTATTAATTAAAAGAGATATTAATTAATCGATAAATTAATAATTAATAATTTATATATTAATTAATACTTTATCAATTTATAAATAAATTTATAATGAAATACCCAATTTACAAACACTCTTCAATCTTCCACTTTATTATTGTTCAATGTACTATATCAAATGAAGTATGTACCAATTTAAAAGCACCCTTCAATCTTCCACTTTATTATGCTTCTTTTGAGAACTCAGATGAACAGTTAGATGGTGAAAGCACTCAAGAACTGCAAAATTTAATCGAAAATTTGGGTTTTCGCAATGCAATTGATGAAGAAATAATTGAGAGCGTTATGAGAACTGATAAAAGTGGTGATGATGAAAGTTTTATAGTAGAACCCCCTTCGCGAAACGAAGCTATTAAAGCGGCAATCACATTGAATAATTTCTTGTTGAGCTATGAGAAAACGACACCTGAAGTTCTTACAATGATAAGAAAAATTAGAAATGAGATTCAATGTCACATTGATTTCAACAAAACACAAAAGATAATTAAGTCATTTTTCAAAAAGTCTTGATAAATCACTCATGTATTATGTAGTATATAAAGAATTATTAATTTATATTTTACATGAGGTATATGAGTAATCAAAAATATAGTATCTTATAATTTTAGCGAATTATTAATTTAGCACGTTATCCACGAGTCGGGGCCGACCAAAAATATTATTTAAGAGAATTTATTAAATAATCGAATATTAATTAATGAAATTTGTACTGTATTTGTGAAATTAGTCGATATCAACTGTAATAGTTAAAAAATACAGGGACATATGTTATTCAATATACTTATAATTCATTAGGATTGACGAGATAGCTGTCTACCTAACGAGTTTAGAAAAGTTTTAAATTTTATACTTTTTTTTCTTTGGTGACCCATTCAATCAATGCTATCGGTATTCACTCGCTTATTGAAAATATTATCATATTATATGTTGTACGTATCTAGTCTGCACCCTTATTCGTCGAATACTTTTAGTCCTTTTCAAAACAATTAAGTACTAACTTAAGAGTTGAAGCAAAATTTTCTTCTTGGTTAAATTATTACAAGATACAAATTATACCATCTTTTTATATTTTGAAGTATCGTGTTAGACATTCAATTTGAAAATAAGTGGAACGGGCGTATCATTGGAAAACTTAATTAGAAAAGTGAAAATGAAAAGTACTAGTGCTACTCCATATTTTAAAACCCATCCGTATATTATATTTAAGTATAATCTGATCACGTAGACAATTCTCATTTAATATTTTTCTAAAATTAGTTACTCTCTCGTTCCAATTTGTTTGAGGGTTGACCAGTTTGAAAAGTTGAACATCTTTTTCTTTGACTTAATTTTAAACATACACTACTACAAATTTGCGTTTAGATAACGCTTATTTTTTGGCTTAGATAACGCTTTAAGCTACCGCTATAACAGCTCAGATATCGCTGAAAAAAGCGCTATGCAAGCAGGCTACTACCACATCGCTTT
Source organism: Przewalskia tangutica (assembly GCA_029844215.1). Classification (NCBI taxonomy): domain Eukaryota; kingdom Viridiplantae; phylum Streptophyta; class Magnoliopsida; order Solanales; family Solanaceae; genus Przewalskia; species Przewalskia tangutica. The sequence goes on along the minus strand of CM056733.1, from coordinate 108,764,969 downwards.
TCTTGCATAGCGCTTAAAAAAGCGCTTAATAGTATAATTCCGTTAAACATTATATTTAAAAATATTGCTTGCATAACGCTTACAAAAGCGCTATCCAATCTGTTTTTTTTTTAACTTTTTTTTTGGTAATATCCCTGTTTTTTCACGTAATAAATAAAATATCAAAAAAATAACAAAAAGAATACCCATTCAAAATATAATATAATATAATCATTCGCATAAAACATAATAATATATTTAAAAATAGTATCTCAATCATTAGTAGCTTACAATCATTAACTAATAACAATACGACATAGGCAACAATTACATCAAAATACTAACTAATAGCTTCAATCTTCCATTTTTTCTTTGAGGAATCGATTGTACAAGTACCCTGCCCAATTAATTCGAAAATTCTTCATTTTGCTTGGAGGATAAACTTTGAGCGGTGAACTATGAACAAACTGCAAAACATACCGCAAACTCATCCCACACGGCTGGAGGAGCACCCTCGCCCCTAGATAGCTCCCACGACTCAAACCAGTTAATAGCTACGTCACGCAACCGATATGAAGCCAACACGATAGACTCAGTCTCTGAAGCCTTTATTACCCTTAATGTGCGATGTATCTGTCGGATGAACTCCTGTGGATCATCCTCGGGCCTTGACCCGGAAAACTCTAGAGGGCTACAGCTCAAAAAATCACGAACCCTCACACTATCTGATCTGGGGTGAACTCTTGGTCCTTGTCTATGAGTCTGTCCTGCCACTAATCTAGTCAGCAGCTGGACCGCATCTCTCATGGCTCTGTCCTCTGCCCCTGGCTGAGGAGCTGGAGGCTCAGGTGTTGGGGTCTCAGAAAGTGGTGATGCCGCCCCCTGAACTGGAGCCTCTGGAGGTGGCGACGTGCGAGCTCGTCAATCGGGTACGCCTCGGGCATAGGCGAGTCACGGGACTCGTAACTCTCTCAATCAACTAGTATCCCCATTTGCTGATTTGCCGCCACGGACCTTTCTTCGAGGTATAGCTGTAAACATATTAAGTCGTCAGAAAGATTTATTGAACGAAAGGTACGAAATAAATCTGATTGATAAAAGTACCATGTGAAATCTTTGATTTTTCCCCTTCCTCGATCCCTATCCCATAGGTACAGTGTTTGAATCAATAGAGAACCTTTTCTTCTGTATGAATCGATATTATTCCATTCCAAATCCTTCCCGATACCTCCCAAGGAAAATATCGAATTTGGATTCCAAATTGATGGGTTAGTGTGAGCTTATCTGTCACGACCCGACTCGACGGGCCGCGACCCGGTGCCCTAATTGGACACCCTTACTGACCTGTCACATATAATCCAACTGACACCCAAAAATAATACATAAACTCCGTGAAATAGCTGCTGACGCATGACGTCATATATATATATATATATACCAGAGTAAACCTGTCTCCTGAGGAGTCACATCTAATCAAATATAACAAGGGAGGCAAGCCGACAAGACCGCCACTATACGATATCACCTATATACGAAAACATTCCAAAACAGAGTACAACAACACAACTGACCAAAACAGGTTTACAAATCCACATACGTACAACCCACAACTGTCTACAGACCTATAAAAATACGATAATGAGATATGACGGGACAGGGCCCCGTCGTGCCCCTAAATATACATGAGTCAAAAGCAAAGTTATGTACCAAAATGACTAAGCTCCGAAACAATGGAGCTTTTCAACCAGCTGAGTAGGAGTACTAGGCCTGAGGATCACCAAACTGAGAACTTGTACCTGCGGGCTTGAACGCAGCCCCCCGAGGAAAGGAAGGTCGGTACGAAATAATGTACTGAATATGTAGAAACGTCCAATAAATAAACATATATACTTACACAAATAACCTCACATATATCACATGTATGAAATTTTGGCATATTTAAATATTTAATGCATAACGACACATCACATAATGCATATAAAAGAATCTTAAACACATAAGAAGTCTTTAAGGCATGACTTCCCCTCATATTGTCATACTGTCAAGTATAAAATGAAGATCGATATACTTACATAAAGAGGAATACTTGTATCACCCGGACTCAAAATATCCTCAATGAAACAACAAATATAATGACCACAATGAATGCTATCGATCTGCTTGGACACTATGGAAAATAACGTCCAATATTAATTTATTATCATATTTTATATATAACAATTTTCAAAATTGTAAAGTAAATACCTGAATATTTGACCAACTGAATCTATTGTATGCCGCTTTACTGAGACTAACACCTCGAAGAGTCCGATACCCTAACATACCCCTATTTTGTTTAAAGTAAACAATATTATACACATGTATATATATAAATTAGTAATGTAAAAAAATTGAAGAGCTAATTACCTTTCAATAAAGTTTTTAAATCCCGACGTTGTGAATAGCTGCATTTCGGAGCTGGATCCATAAAGTATATTACCTCCGTTTGGGTATTGATACCAACTAATACCCAATGTGAACTGCATAATATTTGAAAAGTTTATTGTATTATCAGTTCATTTACAATATATGTGGACTTGTAATGTCTAATACAATAATCATGCGGGTACTTGAGTAAATTATGAAAACTCAATTAGGATAATGTCAAGTAAAAGCATGCCTAGAAAGCTAGAAATAACTGAAGACAACATATAATAATTAAATATTATGTTAAAACTCACCCAACATTATGCGACACCAATAATAGATGGTTTTTCCCTTCATGCTTGAGCAGACATTCATCCAAATGATTGGACGTTGTTGCACTACCTATAATATTGACCGCAAAATGGGGCGACACAAAAGAAAACTTGCTGGCCAACTCGACATTCTCGGAAAGATAAACTTCACCCAAATACCTTAAACAATGCATAATACATAAGTTTTATAAAATATTTATATAACATATTTTATATAAAATAAGATGGACAATTTTTAATAATTTTATTACCTAATATAGAATGCAATGCTTGAAGCACTTAGCCATCCATCATCCAAAATCTCCAAGATATGTTCATGAACTATATCTTCATTCTAAGGATCTCCATCAAAATATGCGTCCATGACAACTTCTATGTTGGTCACAATAGTTGGGAATGCGAGACGCAAAAAATGCAGCATCATAGGATCGTAAGGAGAATCTCCACACTTGGGATAACCTAATGCATTAGCACAAACTATTGACTCCACAATTTTCAAAGTAGCCGTAGCACCTATAGAAACTTTCTGACTTCTCTTATCCATCTTCTTAACAGGTGGGCACTACAAACAAAGAATTTTGTTCCAGTCAGTTTAATAAAACTAGAAGGGAAAAATCGCCCGAATCATCCCGAAACACAGTGAAAATCAGTCCAAAAATAGCCGAAAATTAGTAACAATCATGGCTGAAAATCAGTAGCCGAATAGCAAAAAATCAGTAGCCAAATAGCCAAAAATTAGTCCAGCGACATGGACAAAATCAGTCCAGCAAATAGCCCAAAATCAGTAGCAACCATGGCTGAAAATCAGTAGCCGAATAGCCAAAAATCAGCCCAGCAAATGACCAAAAATCAGTAGCCAAATATCCAAAAATCAGTCCAGCTACATGGACAAAATCAGTCCAGCAAATAGCCCAAAATCAGTAGCAACCACGGCTGAAAATCAGTAGCCGAATAGCCAAAAATCAGTCCAGCGACATGGACAAAATCAGTCCAGCAAATAGCCCAAAATCAGTAGCAACAATGGCTGAAAATCAGTAGCCAAAGGGCTTGAAAAACAGCCCAGCAAATGGCAAAAAATCAGTAGCCAAATAGCCAAAAATTAGTCCAGCGACATGAACAAAATCAGTCCAGCAAATAACCCAAAATCAGTAGCAATAATGGTTGAAAATCAGTAGTCAAAGGGCTTGAGAACATCACAGCAGTAAGCTAACACACTTGAAACCAAGTGTAATATCTATTCATTTTTCCAAAGGCAGTAGCGGCAACAAAGCAGTCGAAGAATTAACATTTTTAAGTTTAGCATTTGTCTATTTCAGAGACAGTAGGAGCAACCAAACAACATGGTCAGAATGCAACAGCTGGTTAGCTTAAAAATCTGAAATAATCCCTCAAAATGCAACAGAAATTAAGGAGTAAGGTTGAGATTCTGCTCCCAATTTCCCAAACAATTCTTACTTTTTTCTATCTATCTTCATTCAATGCCTTAGCAACTACTAAGTACTAACACCAACACTACTAAAAATAATATCACTAAACAACTAATTCTTCATTAAGTTGTAGATCATTTAGCTCTATTTTTAAAGACACAAGCTTTTTTGGCCATGAAGTGAAATGTCCAACAGCTTCTCGTATAATCCTAACTTCATCAGTAGGTTGCTGCACCTCTGACTGTTTCTCAGATTCTTCCGCCACCTCAAATTGTATCCTCGCATAAAGCAAGCTTTCCTCTTTCTTTTAGGGTTGTTCTCCAGACCAGGAGGCTGAACCCCGTCTCTGTAGGCTATCATTTCCTTCTTCCTAGGACAGTAAGAATGGAATTGCCTGAATGAAATCAGTCAGAGCGCATTCCCTCCTTCTGGAACACTATGAAGAATCTCCTTCGGGCCATTAGGCGAAATACCCTGCCCAACATATCTACGGGGATGCTCAACGTACAAATAATATTTAATCGGACCCTAGCAATGAACAATATGTTAGTCTTCATTTAATAAATATTTATTAGCCACACATGAACACTTAAAATGCCTCAGGAATATTCTCATCCGGAACATCATCATCATCATTAGAATTCATGACATTCTCCATATCGAAATTATCCGTATGACTAGAACCACAAGAAGACACCATAGGTTGATAGTCAGCTTTATTCTTCAACTCCATCATGTCTTTCTCTAATTTATTGAATTGTCTTTTCAATTTTGACAATTCAGACACTTCAGCTATCGAAGATAAAGATCTCTTAGTAACACCAAATCCACATTCTCGCATACGCCCAGAATATTGTATTGAAATTGCTCGATCAAGCAAGTCTTCAACTGCAATATCATTTAGCTCATCTTTTCTCAACTCTTTTGCTATGCGAACCTAAAACAAACAACATTGATTAGAGAAATGATCACAGCAAACACAACAGCTGCAGCAAACAACAACAACAACACATGAATGTAGGAAAGAAGTAGCATGTATTCTCAAAGAATATTACCGCATCCTCAAGTATTCTCAAAGAAATAGGATCATCAATCTGGTACTCAGCATTCATCCTCGCATACTTCCAAGTATCGAAGCGAGTTACTACAGGATCCACTTCCCCTTCACGTTTTTTACGTTGAATCTGCAAATTTCAAGAATAAAATTAAATTGTATATCTTCTGTAAATGAAGTTATACAATACTGTTATAGATAATTAATACATACAATCTGCTCTCTCAGTCGCGCATAACCCACACATGTTTTCCTATATCACGCCTCCATTGATTCCGCTCTTACTTTGTTTATTTTACTTTTTCCCTACAATTGAAAGTTGTCATTAGTCGGTTTAAATTGTAATCCTCATATTGAAAGTAATGTAATAACGTGGACGTTACCTTAAAATCTAGAGTCAATGAATGTTTTACGAAATTTTTTCAATACAGAGACACAGAAGAGTATATGAAAGGTGGTTCATCCGAGTAGTTACCCTCACTATCTCTTGCAATATTCCTCAACCTTTCCTGAAAAACTCTGTGCAGGTAACCGGCACGAGAAAGAATCAATTTCTTTTTTGATTCATCCAACCCAAATGTTTCCTGTTGCAACATATGACAATATTAACTACAACCATATAGCTTAGACTAAAAAAATACTAAATTAAAAAAAAGTACTAAATTAAAAAAATATACCTTGACTTCATCCCAATATTGTTCTTTCAGGGGCAACAAATCTTTATTACGCCAATCAGTAATCGAAATTGGAAAAGTTCTTCTACAACAAGAGCCAACGAAATGTTCTAGGGTCGTCGACTCTTTGCCAATTGGTTGGCCTATTTCATTAAAATTCACCTTTATTACATCACCTCTGGCCCTTTTTTTCTTAATATTCACCATAGTGACTAGTCCTCGAGAATGAACCTCTGACATACCACTAGTATCACCGGAGCCCCCTGTCTCACCTCCTCTAGAACCATCCTGACCATCCCCTCGAGCACGACCTTTGCTCTGCGATCCAGTAGTCATGATCCTGTAAAATAAAGAATAGCATATTGAAAAAGACAACAAAACTTGCATACATAGTACGAGCAGAAAAGAAATGCAACTTGAAATACTTTCAGAAAAGAAATTAATATATTTCACTATTCCTTGTAATCATGGCGCAAAAAAATGTTGCTAATAGAATAATGAACTCTATATTCACAAACACGTAGAAACAACTTAATTTTATGAAACCATTTACAAATATATAATAGAAAAAAGACATACTTTTCTTCTTGGATTTAGCTATCTTCTTTCTCTTAGTAGCTAACTTCGCTGATCGTTCATGACCACATACATTAACTAAATCTGGATTTACATATTCACCCTCATCATGATCATATCTTGAATATAAGCGTTGATAATTATCATCATCGTAAGTGCTCGGGCAAACATGCATGTTCCCAAAAGGATCATTAATTGTGTCAACATCCTCATCAACGTGGTCACTAACTTGGTAACTATTATTGAACTTGTTCGACAATATGACAATTGACCACTTCTTATCAACTGGATCACTCACATAAAACACCTGCTTAGCTTGCGTTGCCATAAATAAATGAATCGTCTTTGTACCCAACCTTCTTCAAATCAACCTTTATGAATTCAGAATTTTCAACATGAACCCCGTCAGGAATGCTAACCCAAATACAATCAAACACCGGAACTCGAAATCCAAAATAATCGATTTCCCACATACTGATGATCTGTCCAAAGTATGTCGTATCTGTCTGGTTTAGTGCGATGGTGATGTGCGATCTATACACATGCTTAACGCAAGTGCACGTATCGTTACAAGTAATATAGTCTAGGTAAGACCGAATATTGTCCTCAGGGACTGATTTTCAAGTACCGATTATCTATGTTTTAGTTTCTATTTGGTTAACGTTAATTGAGTTAGAATTCTAAACTAATAATGCAGGAAATAAACTAATTATGAAAATACTTTGATTTAAATCAGTTATGATGGAGAATTAGGGCTTCCAAGATCATCAACTATCCACTCTATTCAATCTTTAATACAATTAGACTAACTTATTATTCTACGTTAAGATAGCAGGTTAACTAGACCGTTTTATACTCATGTTAAGGTAATATAAACACTCAACCCCAATGGAGAACCCTTCTATCTTTCGATGACAAGATTGACTACAAAGGAGGCTTAAGAGCAATAACCTATTAAGCTACACAAGTATCGGGGTACTTTCGTCCACGATTTAAACCTATGTTTATTCAACTATAGCATATTCACAATCTCCCCTTTCGGATTTCGATTAGAACTCATATAAGTTATGATAACTAGTGATCAATTAATTATCAAACAATCAAAACAACTATTGAATAAATCTTAAACAAGTGAAGAAGAAATCAACTAATGTATTACTTCATGAATAAGAGTTTCAAGAGAATCACAAGGAAATCCCTAAATAAGTAATTAGCTCCTAGTCATAGTCACGCTAAGAACTAATACAATCTCCATACATGAACTGAAATAAACAAAGCAAAAAGAAAGAAAAGAAAATACTTGAAAAGCCTCCAATCTTAGCCTCCTAGGTTGTGTTGTATGTACAATGGATGGAATGAATCCCCTAATGATGTAGAGACTATTTATAGCCCAAGAATCTTTTAGGTCAAGGGTTAGGGATTATGTAGGTAGGAAAAATTATCTTTTTTGGACCCTGAAAACGTGTCAAATTCGGCCCAAAACGTCAAAAATACCGCGTCAGCGCCGAAAAATCAGAGGCGTTTCGGAAAATTCAGAGGGTGGCACCGCGGCGTCGGTGATGGCATTCTTCCAGATTTTTCGTTTCTTCGTCCTTTTTTCGTCTGGTCTTCGTCTGATTTCTTCTATACTTCCGGGAACTTCTTAGGCTTCATTTCTTGGCCCTTTTAGTGTGCAATTCCATCTCATTTATGTTCATTTCATCTCCTTTTTGTCATTTCTCCATTTCTGACCGCTGTGACACAAAAGAAAGGAAAACGACCCTAATACTATACTAAACATAAACAAAATGAATAAAATACTAATTAAAAATGACTCAAAAAGTGTGTATAAAATACATCGATCAGATGACATTAAGAGAAACCCCACTATTCTGCATAGTACTCATTGCATCATGTTCTCTAATGTAGAATGTGTATCCATTGATGAGATAACATTTGTAAGAGTACACATGCTCATCAGGTCCTCTTGACAAAAATTTGAGCCTCTCCGATACTGGGTCAGTTTTCTCTATGATATTTTTATGAATATGATCCTTAAACCAATCAATGAAGGTAGAATTGTGCTCCACTTCAATCCAATCAGGGCCTTTATCTGGAAAATCTTTTGAGATACTCAACTTGTGCTTGTCAATATAAGGAACAATATCAATTGTGTTATGTAGTACACATAATTGCACTCGTCGCCGCTGTTCGAGGATGATCAAAATTGGTTGACCCCTGTTACACCTTCACCATCAATCCTATTAGTGTGACGAGTACTCGGAAGTCCAATTGCTTGGACATTTGGGATATACTCAGACCAATATTCTATTGCTTCTTCAACTAAATAAGTTTCAGCGATGCACGCTTCTGGTCGGTACCTGTTCCTCACATAAACTTTCAACACTTTCATATACCTCTCCATGTCATACATCCATCTCATACGAGCAGGACAACACATCCTCGTCTCATAAACCAAGTGTACAGTCAAATGAATCATGATATCGAAGAAAGATGGTGGGAAATACATCTCAAGCTCACAAAGTGTTTCTACAATCACTTTTTGTAGACTTGACAGACTTCTCGGGTCTATGACCTTGCTACTCATGACTTTGAAAAACCAACATAACTTTGTAATGGTATTACGAACATTTTCTGGCAAAATAACACGAATTGCAATTGGGAGCAGATTCTCAATGATGACAAGATAATTATGTGATTTTAAATTCATCAATTTAAACCCGTCTGAAGATATAAGACTTTGTATGTTAGACGAGTACCCCTCTGGAACCTTCACTGAGTGGAGTGTCTCGAGTAACAATCTCTTCTCTTGCTTAGACAAAGTGTGAGCGGCATGAGGTAAGTAAGGTGCTTTCTCATCCTTTAATACAGGTGCAAGTTCTTCTTTGATTCCCGTAACAATCATGTCCATTCGTGCATTGAATCCATCTTTAGATTTTAATGTGTCACCTAACAAAGTATTTATCACACTAGCACCAACATTTTTCCCATTGTGCATGAGATCAATAAAATGTCTAACAAACAAATCCTTCCAATAAACTAATTAAAAAAAAGATTGATTTTTTTAAAACCTCTAGTGGGAATAGACTTTGCAAAATATTTACCAAATTGTGTCTCAATATTTTCCACATCTTTTAGTACATCAACACCTGACAATGTAGGAGGTGGAGACCGATATTCAACTACACCATTGAATGAATCAGACATCAATCTGTAATGATGATTTGGATCTAAAAACCGTTTATGCCCCGTATAAACATACTTCTTACAGTGACTCAATCGAAGATGATCGGTGTCATTGGTACACCATGGACACGCACACTTCCCCTTCACATTATATCCAGAAAGGTTGCCATAAGCTGGGAAATCATTGATTGTTTCAAACAACATAGCCTTCAATCTAAAACTAGCATTTCTGCTTCCATCGTAGACATCAACACCCTTTTCCCACAATAACTTTAAGTCCTCGATTAAAGGAGACAAATATACATCAATATCGTTACCAGGTTGGCGAGGTCCTGATATCAAAATAGACAACATCATATACTTGCGCATGCATAACCAAGGGGCGAGGTTATAGATCATCAAAACTACGGGCCATGTATTATGGGAAGTACTCTAGAGACCATGAGGGTTCATTCCATCTGTTGAAAGTACTAAGCGTAAGTTCCTTGATTCCTTGCCAAATTCTGGATATTTGTTATCAAATGTCTTCCATTGAGGCGAATCAGCTGAGTGTCTTAACATTCCATCATTAATTCTTTCATCATGATGTCATGTCAAGCATTTAGCATCTTCTGTGAGACTATACAACCTCATAAATCTAGGAATTATAGAAAAGTACCACATAACTTTGGCCGGGGATTTGTTTTTCTTATACCGCTTCATACCACATTTGGGACATTCATTCAATTCTACGTACTCTCCCCTAAATAAAATATAATCATCCGTACAAGCATGTATCTTCTGATGTGTTAACCCGATAGAGTTGAGCAATTGTTTAGCATCATAGGTTTTACGAGGGAGCACATTCCCATCTGGCAATAGATCACTTACAACTTTCAATAGCTCTATGAAGAACACATTGGAAACTTGGTGACTAGCTTTTAAGTTGTACAAAATCAACACAACTGACAATTTTGAAGTCTTAGTACAACCCGACCACAATGGTAACCCATCATCTCCCCTTAAGTCATCACACATATCAGGATGATCCCGCAACTTTCCATTGACAACACTTCGATAATTCTTCACAGGACTGGATTTATCATTACCATCTCTCATATTACTTGTGTTCATTATATTTGTAAACTCAAATTGGGAGCCAGATTGACTAAATGTACTATGTTTACGTTTTCCACTTGAACTACCTTTGTCTTTGCTCTCACCGTGATATGTCCAAACCTTATATGTTATGTCAAAACCGTGACACATTAAATGCTCATGCAACTTCATTTGACCACTAACCTCCTTTACATTCAGACATTTTCGACACGAACATTTAATGTACAATGGATTTTACCATTCTTGGTTGCATGAACACAAAACTCCTCCACCCCTTTCTTATACTCTTCAGATAATCAATCCGCATTTACCCAGTCTCGATTCATCAAGAACAATACTACAAAAATCTAATAAAAAGACAATGAATTTAAAGCATATTTGAAGTTTTCAAGGCTCGACTTCCCCTCACCTAGTACATATATAAGAATCTTAAACACATATGAAGTCTTGAAGGCACGACTTCCCCTCACGTAAAGCATAATAAAAATAAATTAACTTCGAATGTACAATAATACCTTCCGAATGCAATCCAAGCAATTTGTCTTTCAAATTTTTGAAAATCTACAAAAAATCGAGAAGATCGCATTCATTAATAATTAATAAAATAAGATACAAAATTCAGAAATCATCAAATATTCAATCATAATCTGGAAATTGAGGCTAAATGAGTTTCGTTCTTCACAATTATCAATATACACTTCAATCATAAACTCAAAATTGAGGCTAAATATAATGAATGAAAAGTATTATTTCTCAAACAAATATACACTTCAAACCCTTGAAAACTCTACTGAAAATCGAGAATGAAACATACCTTGACGCTCAAACTTCCTTCAATTCACTAACTAAACTCTTGCAAACTAAATTGGTATCACACTTGGGGTTAATAATGCACAAAGTAGGAGAATACAGAAACGACAAGAAGAATTATGCTTAGATGAAATTGATATTGGCGGCAATTTCGATTATGGCGGACAAGTTTAATTTAGGGCTTTGAATGAATTGGGATCGATTACTGCGTTTTTGTATTTACTTACATAGCGCTTCCAAAAGCGCTATCTAAGTGAGAATATTAATATTTTTATATGGATAAAATAATTACGTAACACAAATTCTAATAGCGCTTTAAAAAAGCGCTATGCAAGGAGTAACTTGCATAGCGCTTCGATTAAAATTTACGCAAAGCGCTATTGCTGCATTTTTTTTAGATTGTTTTTTTTTTAATTTGAAAATTTGAAAAAGCGATATGTAAGTGGCGTTACCCAAGACAAATTTTGTAGTAGTGATAGATTCTTCGAGTATTTTATAATAAAATTTACATATTTATAAACTACGTAAAAGTACTATGAGTCTGCATAATTAAGAATTTATAATCTATGAAAAAGAGCTGAAAAAACGTAGTAAAAAAAAAGTTGTTTGAATCTTCAAACTGATCCGCCTTTAAACAAATTGGGATGGAGGAAGTAATTCCAACTGATTGAGCTGCTTTATCTGATGAAAGCGAACGACTGAATGGTTAAGAACTAGTTGTGTTGCAATTGTAATACGTAAATAATTCTTTAGTGAACAATAATATATTAGATGTGAAAGAATTAATCCCTTGATTATTGTAACCATGTATATTATAAAAACAATTGTATCCCTATCCATAATTAGAATATTTCTATATATTGTGTAAATATAATTATGGTAAGACTAGGATTCCTCTTTTGTATATGCTTAGGATTCTTATTGTATAAGGGATGAATAATATACTCTATATATACTTTGATATTAATGAGAAGACTCCTTAAGGGAGATTAATATCATCTCACATGGTATCAAGATCCTAAACTCCAAAAACCCTAGAAATTTTCTTCCCCAGCCGCCGACACCCCCTTCCCACGGCGACGCGACTCCCTTCTTCTCTTCAAGAAATTTCTTGGTTTTTCTTTTCTTCCTCTCTTCTCTAAATGGATACACAGTACCAGCAGTCCTTCAACCCGTATTTCCACTACGGGTTATTAGGTCCAGCACCACAGCAAGCCCACTTCTTGCAGGGACAGTTCCAGCAGCCCTCCTCCGCCATGACACCCACTGAGTTGGGTCAGACTTTCAGCACCCTCAACATGCAACCTCAACATGCAACAGCCTGACAACAATTGGTACATGGACTCCGGAGCCACATCTCACATCAGCCAGTCTGTAGATACTATTCCCAAACTGTGCAGTTTAAAGCATCCTCAATATGTTACAGTTGGTAGTGGACATCGCATTCCAGTAAAGGGTTATGGTATATCATACACACAACCTCCCCATCCACCATTCTCCCTTAAAAATACCTTATATGCCCCACACATGATTAAGAACCTAATCTTTGTCCGCCAATTTACTCGTAATAATTCTGTCTCTGTTGATATTGACCCTTTTGGTTTCACTGTAAAAGATCTTCGTACGGGGACACCTCTTACGAGATGCAATAGCACGGGGGATCTCTATCCATTCACATCCATCTTCGCTGTCAGATCTTGCTCTCCCGACTCTCTAGCGGCTATTTCTTCTTCGACAAGACATAATAGGCTTGGTCACCCAGGACTCCCAGTCTTTAATTTTCTTAGAGACAATAATTTCATTACTTGTAATGGTAAGCTTGCCCAAAATTATGTTTCTTGTTATTTAGGCAAACATACTCGTATTCCGTTTAAATCATCTACTAGTGTTACCTTTGCACCATTTGATATAATACATGCCGATTTATGGACATCATCTGTTGCTAGTTCTCCCGGTCATAAATATTATCTTGTCTTGCTAGATGATTTTTCTCACTATATCTGGTTGTACCCTCTCAAATATAAATCGGAAGTGTTTATCAAATTTCTTGAGTTTCAACAATTCATCCAAACACAAATTGAAAAAGGTATCAAATCATTTCAGTGCGATAATAGTCGTGAATTCAATAACTCTTATATTTCACCATTTTTGTACTAATAATGACATGGTTTTTCGCTTCTCCTGCCCTCACACCTCACCACAAAACGGTAAAGCTGAAAGAATCATCCGCAACATTAACAATATGATTCGCACCCTATTGATTCATGCCACCCTCCCTCCATCCTTCTGGGTATATGCTGCTAAAATGTTAGAATACATTCTCAATATTCTTCCTACTAGCACTCTTCACAACATAACCCCTACCGAAATCTTCTACCATAGAGTCTCCTCCTATGATCATCTACGAATTTTCGGTTGTCTGTGCTATCCCAACCTTAGCTCTACCTCCTCTCACAAGCTCGCTCATAGGTCCACTCCATGTGTCTTCCTAGGCTTCCCACCGAACCATAGGGGCTATATATGCTACGACATGTCCACTCGTCAAATCCACATCTCACGTCACGTCATATTCGACGAGACCACATTCCCGTTTTTGAATATTCAGAAATTCCAAAAACCAGATTAGTCATTCCTTGACGAGCCTGCTATCTCTTCCATCATCCTTGATCAGCTTATCTCTTCTGACTAATCGACAGCGCTGCGGCCCAGTGTTGAGGCGCCGCGACGCCAACTTTCCAGAGAGGTCTGTTCTCCCAACCCATCGACAGCGCCGCGACCCAGTGATGAGCGCGCGGCCATATTTCGAGAGAGCTCACACTCGCAGGCGCATGGCGCTAGATCCAGGCACCGTGGCACCTCCGACGGCTTCGCCCCCATCTTCTCCTTTTCGACCCTACCATCAGTCTCAGCCCTCCCTACTCAGCCATCACTGCCTCCCACTGTCCCCACTCACCAAATGCAAACTCGTGCCAAACATGGAAACTTCAAACCCAAAGTCCAATTTAACTTGTCTGCCTAAACCATTTCTCCAATTTCCAAAATCCCTATATTGGCTAAACAAGATCCTAATTGGAATGCGGCTATGTCTGAGGAATTCAATGCTTTAACAAAAAACACACATGAGATCTAGTACCTAGACATGAGGGGGTGAATGTGATTCGTTGTCTGTGGCTTTTTCGTCACAAATTCAGAGACATCGGAGATCTTGAGAGGTATAAAGCACGACTTGTGGCTAATGACACAAATCAGCAGAAGGGCATTGATTGTGGTGAGACCTTCAGCCCGATTGTCAAACCGGCTACCATTCGCACAGTTTTGAGTATTGTCATAGGCAAACACTGGCCGATCCATCAGCTTCATGTGAAGAATGAATTCTTACATGGGGATCTGAGAGAGACAATCTACATGCATCAGCCGCCAGGGTTCACCCATCCAGCGGTTCCTCACTATGTGTGTCATCTCCGTAAGTCACTATATGGCCTGAAACAGGCCCCCCGTGCGTGGTATGATCGCTTTGCCAGGTATATCTTGCAGATTGCGTTTGTATGCAGCAATAGTGATACATCACTATTCATATTTCATTGAGGTAGTAGCACTGCTTACTTATTACTTTACGTGGATGATATTGTTCTTACTGTCTCCTCCGACGGATTAAAAAATGATATTAATGCCTTGCTTAAGTCCGAATTTGCAATGACTGATTTGGAGAAGCTGAGTTACTTTTTGGGGTTATCTGTGACCAGGTCTGCCAATCATATGTTCTTGTGTCAGCGTAAGTATGCAGAGGATATTGTGTAGAGGGCTAAGATGGCGAACTGCAAAGAGGTGCCTACTCCAGTTGATTCTAAATCTAAGCTCAGTGTCATGGATGGTGCTCCCGTCTCTGATCCTACTATGTATAAGAGCCTTGCAGGTTGCAGGTGCACTTCAGTATCTCACCTTCACCAGGCCAGACATAGCTTATGCTGTTCAGCAGATGTGTTTATTCATGCATGCCCTCAGAGAGTCTCATTTTACTGCTCTTAAGCGTATCATTCGATACATTAAGGACACTCTTGATTATAGTTTGCACTTATATCCCTCTGCACTAAACAAGTTACTTTCATATACGGATGTAGATTGGGCAGGGTGTCCAGACACGCGACGCTCCACCTCCGACTTTTGTGTTTTTTTAGGGGATAATCTGATTTCTTGGTCTGCCAAGAGACAAACTATCCTATCTCGATCCAGTGCCGAGGCTAAGTACAGAGGCGTTGAAAATGTGGTAGCTGAGATTTGTTGGCTCAGAAATTTACTGTTAGAACTTCAGTGTCCTTTGCGTCAGGCATCTATTGTGTATTGTGATAGGTGTTTTTTCTTTCTTTTTGTGTCACAACGGTTATAAAGGATAGAATACTATATTATCTCATAATTATTCTTATTGATGAAAGACATATATATACAAGTTATAATAGGAGAATCATATTCCTACTTTACATCTAAAATCTTATTCTATAAGGAGACTAACTATACAATTATGGTAATATTACAATAGTAATTATGGTACAAGACTAATTCTAATATATACCAAATATACATCAAGTGTAACACTGTTCACGAAACAGTGTTCGGGACTGGGCCGCGGCGCTGTGTCCTAAGGGCCGCGGCGCTGCTGACTATTTTGGACACTGTTTAATACACCACCGCCGTCATAGCGGACGGTGTTCGTATGCTGAGATTGTCTCTAAAATCTTCAAAAAGGACTGAGGGAAGACCCTTTGTAAATATGTCTGTAATTTGATATCTTGAAAGGAAATGGCAGATGCGTACTTGTCATTTAGCTACCTTCTCTCGAACAAAGTGAATATCCATCTCTATGTGTTTAGTATGCGGGTGCTGAACTGGATTACCAGAAAGGTAGATGACACTTATATTATCACAATACACCAAGGTAACCTTCTCAATAGGACAATGAAGCTCTAAAAGTAGATTTTGTAACCAACATGACTCAGAAACCACATTGGCTACCCCTCGATACTAGTCATCTGCACTTGAACGTGAAAGTGTGGATTGACGCTTGGCAGACCATGAGATCAAGTTATTACCTAAAAACATGCAATAGCCAGACGTAGACCTTCTGGTGTCAGGACAACCACCCCAAAAGCTGATGCATATACACTGTCTCCTGAAGATCACCATGTAGGATAACATTCTTCACATCTAGCTGATGAATAGGCCATGATTTTGAAAGAGCCAAGCTGAGCACAGTGCGAATGGTAGCCGGCTTGACCACCGGGCTAAATGTCTCACCACAATCCACACCAACCTGCTGAGTCTTACCATCACCTACAAGTCTAGCCATATGTCTCGAAAATGAACCATCATAATTTTTCTTATGAACAAAAATCCACATAGATCGAATAATATTAACACCAGATGGATGAGGTACCAACTCTCACGTCTTATTATCAATAAGAGCATTATATTCCTCGATCATGACACTTTTCCAATTAGGATCATTTAAGGCAGACACATGATTATGGGGTAAGGGAGATTTAAGAACATTAGAATTCAAATTGAAATGTCTTTTTGGTTTAAAACTACCCCTTTGACTGCGAGTGATTGGACCATGACTCTGGGCTAGATTTGGTGAATTTTGGAAATTTTGAGAAGTCTCGGAAAATTTCGTTGAAGGCGCCGCGACGCCGGAAGAACTGTAGGGCTCTCTGAAATTTTGGCATTGCGGCGCAGCCTCGCAGGGCCACGACGCTGATGACGGGATTAGAGGCCCCTGTTCTCTGAAGTTTTGGCACCGCGGCTCTTCCCCTGAGGGCCGCGACGCTGACGACATATTTTCTGAAAAAATGACGGAGAAGATATGAGGAGATAGCATCATCCAAAAAATCATAAGAACTAGGCACATGTTGTTCTACTTTAGCAAACGGAAATTGGGATTCATCAAAGAGGACATGACGACTAATGATGATTCGGTTAGAGGACAAATCAAAGCATTTATAACCACAGTTATTTGACGGATAACCCAAAAACACACAAGGAGTAGAACGTGTCTGAAGTTTGTTGATCGTAGTGGATGGAAACAGTGGATAACATAAACATCCGAAGACCCTAAGATGAGAATATGAAGGAGTCTTATTGTATAAAATTTGAAGAGGGGAGGAATATGTCAAACCTTTAGAGAAAAGAATATTAAGTAGATCGGTAGCCATTTGTAGCGCGTGATGCCAAAATAATTGAGGGACGGAAGAATGAACCAATAAAGTGTGAATAATGTTATTGATGGTATGAATTTTTCATTATGTTTTCCCATTTTGTGAGGACGTATGAGGACAAGAAAAACAAAAATTTATCCCATTTTGTGCACAAAACTTCCTAAATTTCCCATTGTCATACTCTTTACTATTATCATATTGAATGTTCTTTATTTTCCGTTCGAATTGGGTTCTGATGAAAGCTCTAAATTTTGTAAAGATGGAAAAAACTTATGATTTTTTCGCAATTGGAAACGTCCATAAAAATTTAGAATAGTCATCCAAAAATAACACATAATAACGATGACCCATAGAACTGAGAACGGGAGATGTCCATAAATCGCTATGAATAATATCAAATGACATTGAAGTATGAGAATTCGAAGCTGCAAACGGTAACTTAATAATTTTCCCTAAAGAACAAGATTGACAATTTGGAGTACTACGCGTACCCTTATAAGAAATAAACTTATTCTTATCTAAAACAGATAAAATTGACGACCCTGGATGACCTAGACGAGCATGCCAAAAGGAAGGAGCAAGATCTGTAAAAGTGGATGACATAGCTTGGCGCGAGATGCTGAGACTCGGTGTGATTGAATGAAGATCCCGCCTACTGTCACACCTCATGAGAGGACTCCCCGTCTTGAAATCCTTCACAGAAAACCCAAACTGATCAAAATTAATAGAGACTCAATTATCAGTGGTGAATTTACGGACATACACCAAAATTTTAATCAATTTTGGGGCATGAAGGATATTTTTCAGGACAAGTGGTGGATGAGGAGGGGACAAAATTTTATTATCATAACCCTTTATTGGAATAGAACTGCCATAAAGTTTAGGAGCGGAAGCAAGGTAAAGAAAACCTAGACTCTTGATACCATGAAAGAATTAATCCCTTGATTATTCTTATTGATGAAAGACATATATATACAAGTTACAATAGGAGAATCTTATTCCTACTTTACATCTAAAACTCTATTTTATAAGGAGACTAACTATACAATTATGAGAATATTATAATAGTAATTATGGTACAAGACTAATTCTAATATATACCAAATATACATCAAGTGTAACACTATTGACGGAACAGTGTTCGGGACTGGGCCGCGACGCTGCTGACTGTTTTGGACACTGTTTAATTGATTTAAATGCAATTTTTCTTTAGATACTTTTATCTAAGTATTGCTAATGAACATTTTTTCCTATAAAAATAGTAAATAGATTCACTTATATGTTACATACGTATGTCAATATAAGTATTGCAGAACTTAGTATTAAGAATCAAATGTTTCAACCAAGCCAAAATCCAAAATTTGTACTACGTATTAGTTTTAGTAAATTCGTAGTTAAAACTGCGTCACATAAAAAGTTTGGATTGGGTAATTAGAAACTGCACTTAGTCACACGAGATGGTATATTCAGTTCTACATTTTATTATTTTTTCTTCTCTCCAAGTTACACAATTTTAAACTGTTATTTGAAATTTTAAAATATTTCGTGTATGTCGTTACTTTCAGTCGTAACACACAATTGACATTGTTAAATGATGACAAATCATATTAGCTCACGCCTCACTTAGAATATACTTTTAGACTAATTAAGCTAGCTGCCTGCTTCGATATACGATTCTTTTCTACCAAACACCTATTTGTTTTTTTTAAAATCATCTTATGTTTGGAATTTAAAGCCCTGACGTTAATTCATATTCGTATGTAACATGGAAGGTTGTTGGGGGTGAGTCCGTAACGGTTTAGCATAACTTCAAATCGATAATTAATAAGCTAAATCAATAACATTTAAAACAGACCTGAACCACTTGATAAATACCATAGTTCGAGCCTCAAAATGAATAAAATTTATCTAGGGAGCGCTTCCCTCTTTAATTGGCCTTGCGTATCTCAAAATCGGATTAATTAAAAAATTCAATACAAATCTTGTTTTTAATGATTTGATATATACATTGGGTGTGGGTAAATTTTTTCCTTCGGTCAAATGTATATCTAAAACTTAAATTGAAGATCTGGAGCAAGACACAGTAAATTTTGATACCCTACATAATATATATCACAACAGGATGCGATCATACAAGCACTAACGCATCGGATCCCATCAAAAGTCCGAAGTTAAGTGTGTTTGGGAGAGAGTTGTACTAGGATGATTGACCCCCTCGGAAGTCCTCATGTTGCATCCCTCTTTTTAAAGGAGGGTCTTAACGTAACTGGTAAAGTTGACGTTATATGATAAGGAGGTCATATGTTCAAGCTATGGAAACAGTCTCTTGCAGAAATGCATGGTATAACCGTGTACAATAAACTCTTATAGTCCGACTCTCCTTGGACCCCGCTCATTGCGAAAGTTTAGTGCACCAAAATGTCCTTTAATATAAATCACAATTCACAACACGTCAAATGTAATTATTATCTTTTTCGTATTTGAAATTATCGTCTATAGTAGTTGGTAAATGGTAACCTAATATATACATACAACGTACAATTAAAAATGATTTTTCATCTCTTTCTTTTTACTCGTGATGAATTTTTTTTCTTTGAGGTCTTATTCTCAACTTGTACGGTACATATTTTTCCTTGCAAATATCAACTGTAACTGTGCATGTCAAAGCATATCCAACATGATATTAATTATTTTGTAGGATCGTGCTTCTGTTTTTCTGCTATTTATCTCTATATACAGAGAGGATGATATTGCCTCCATATATACTCCAAAGCATATACAGAACATCATATTACAAGTGATATTTCTAGTAGTATAAACTAGGAAACATGACTTTGATTATGTTGAAGAATCTTTTGTTCTCCCCTCTTCGTGGTTTCATCCACAAAGATTTTCATCAGGTCGTTGATAGAATGTCTCTCCTCGACAAACTTTCCTTTCTGGTAACTTTCTCCGAGAAATATTTTCCAACTTTTACAGTTCTTGTTTTTGTTATGTAACGTCTTAATAGTGATGACATGCATGCAGATAGTTCATATCGTTGATAAGCATAACTTGTGGCATCGGCTACCGGTGTTCTTTGGGCTAGTTTATCTTGGACTTCGTCGGCATCTTAATCAGGAATACAATTTGATCAACGTCGGTAGAACACCTACCGGCGTCCGATCAAATCCTACGGATTACCCTTATAGAACTGCTGATGGCAAATACAATGACCCCTTCAATGAAGGAGCAGGCAGTGAATTTTCTTTCTTTGGCAGGAATATGATGCCTGTTGACCAGCATAACAAGGTATCCGACTGCTTCTTTCCCTTGTGTGTAGGTGGTTTAATGCAATAGAGCTAACTTAGCTTATTCTAACTAATTAACATTAGGAAGTATTAGCTATAGCATTGTATAACCATCACATATAAAAGATTAGATTGATTTAGAGAGCACACGTTTATTTTATTAATTATATCCTAAACAAGCTCCTTCACCTGCGCCTAATTCCTTTGTCATGGGTCAAGCACATATAACTTTTTTTTTTATAATAGGTAACGATGAGATTTGATTCAAGGACCTCTGTCTGTTGATATTGATACCATAATGAAGTATATAATCATCTCATCTAAAAGATTAAGCTTTTAAATAGAACACACGTTTGTTTTATTTATGATATTCTAAACAATAACTAATTAATTAGGCTAACTACCGGACTGTTTGAATAGACTTAACTTCTGCTTGTTTATACTTCTTTATTGCTGTCAACGACGTTAATATATACCCCAGAATTAAGAGAACAGGAATAGAGCTATATAAAATTATTTATATATATATGTTAATACTTTTTACACTAGCTATAGTATATGCTAATATATGCAACATTTCTTATTTCTCAAATTACGAAGCTCACTTTTTACGGTATAGAAGTCAAACTCTAGGCTATATATCAGAAAATGCTGATGATAGCAAGGGTGCATGGAAACGAAGTTGCTCTTTCCTTGATAATGAACCAAGTATCCAATATGAAATGCACGATATTAATCTAGCTTTGAGAGTCTTCTCATTAATATCAAAGTATATATAGAGTATAATATTCATTCGGAATTCTAAGTCTATACAAAAGAGGAATCCTAATCTTACCATAATTATATTTACACAATATATGGAAATATTTTAATTATGGGTAAGGATACAATTGTTTCTATAATATACACGTTTACACACACCCCCAGTTGGAGCGGGAGGAGGCCGGACACTGAGACTGGATCTGAAGTCAAGAAATAACTGTCGGGAAGTCCTTTGGTAAATATGTTTGCATACTGATAGGATGATGGAACATGTAACACTCTGATATGGCCTAGCGCAACTTTCTCACGAACGAAGTGTAGGTCTATCTCAATATGTTTGGTTCGCTGATGTTGAACCTGATTATGATAAAGATAGATGGCAGAAATGTTATCACAATACACAATAGATGCCTGACGCAAAGGACACTAAAGTTCTAACAGTAAATTTTCGAGCCAACAAATCTCAGCTACCACATTTGCAACGCCTCTGTACTCAGCCTCGACACTTGATCGAGATAGGGTAGTCTAAACCGCGGACCAAGAAATCGATTATTCCTAAAAATATACAAAAGCGGAGGTGGGCGTCGCGTGTCGGACACCCCGATCTGCATCCGTATAAGAGAGCAACATGCAGTGCGGAGGGTATATGCAAACCATAATCAAGTGTGCCGCCAATGTATCGAATGATACGCTTAAAAGCAATCTGATGAGACTCTACAGGCGTGCATGAATAGGCATACCTGCTGAACAACATAAGCAATGTCTGGCCTTGTGAATGTAAGATACTGAAGTGCACCTGCAAGACTCCTATACAGAGTAGGATCAGAGACTGGAGCACCATCCATAGCATTGAGCTTAGATTTCGAATCAACTGGAGTAGGTGAAACTTTGCAATTTGCCATCTTAGCCATGTACACAATCTCCTCTGCATACTTACGCTGACACAAGAACATGTGGTTGGCAGACCTGGTCACTGATATCCACAAAAAGTAACTCAGCTTTCCCAAATCAGTCATTGCAAATTCGGACTTAAGCAAAGAAATAATTTCATTTTTCAATCCGTCGGAGGAGGCAGTAAGAACGATATCATCCACGTAAAGTAATTAAGTAAGCAGTTCTACTATTTTGATGAAAAATGAAGAGTGATGTATCACTCTTACTGCATACAAACCCAATATGCAAGATATATATACCTGACAAAGCGATCATAACACACACGGGGGCCTGTTTCAGGCCATATATTGACTTACGGAGATGACACACATAGTGAGGAACTGCTGGATGGGTGAACCCTGGAGGCTGATGCATGTAGACTGCCTCTCTCAGATCCCCATCTAAGAATGTATTTTTCACATCACGCTGATGGATCGGCCAGTGTTTATCCATGGCAATGCTCAAAACTGTGCGGATGGTAGCCGGTTTGACAATCGGGCTGAAGGTCTCACCACAATTAATGCCCTCCTGCTGATTTGTGTCATTAACCACAAGTCGTGCCTTATACATCTCAAGATCTCCACTGTCTCTGAATTTGTGACGAAATAGCCTCAGACAACGAATCACATTCACCCCCTCATGTATAGGTACTAGATCTCATGTGTGCTGTTTAGTTAAAGCATTGAATTCATCAGACATAGCCGCATTCCAATTAGGGTCTTGTTTGACCAATATAGGGTTTTGGGAATTGTTGAAATAGTTTGGGCAGACAAGTTAAATTGGACTTTGGATTTGAATATTACATGCTTTGCACGAGTTTCCATTGGTGAGTGGGGATAGTGGGAGGCTCCAAGGCGGGGGGATTTGTTAGATATGGAGAAGGAGGGGTTGATACCGTAGGAGGCACCGCGGTGCTGTGATCAAGGACCGCGGCGCTGGAAGGAGCCGTCGGCGGCGCCGTGATCAAAGGCTGCGGCGCTGGAGGACTGGCAGACCTCTCTGAAGTTTTGGCGCCGCGGCGCTGTCGACGGTGATGCAGGAACCTATTCGCAGGAGTTTTGGCGTCGCGGTGTGGCAGTGCTATGCTCTAGTTGACTGAGGATGATGGAAGAGATGGCAGACTCGTCAAGAAAAGAGTAATCCGGTTTTTGAAACTGTTTAAGATTCGAAAATGGGAATGTGGTATCGTCGAATGTGACGTGACGGGAGATGTGGATCTAACGAGTGGACAAGTCATAGCATATATAGCCCTTATAGTTTGGTGGGAAGCCTAGGTAGACACATGGAGTGGACCATGGTTCTAGTTTGTGAGAGGCAGTAGAGGTAATATTAGGATAACATAGACAACCGAATATCTTGAGATGATCATAAGAGGGGACTCTATGATAGAGGATTTCGGTAGGGGTCATATTGTAAAGAGTGCTAGTTGAAGAATATTGAGAACGTATTGTGACATTTTAGCAGCATAGACCCAGAAGGACGGAGGTCGGGAGGCATGAATCAATAGAGTGTGAATCATATTGTTAATGGTGCAGATGATTCTTTCAGCTTTACCGTTTTGTGGGGGAGGTGTGGGGCAGGAGAAGCGAAAGACCATGTCATTATTGGTACAAAATCGGTGAAACATAGAGTTATTGAATTCACGACCATTATCGCACTGAAAAGATTTTATACCTTTTTCAAACTGTGTTTGAATAAATGTTCGAAACTCAAGAAATTTGGCAAACACTTCCGATTTAAATTTGAGAGGATACAACAAAAAAAAGTGAGAAAAATCATCTAGTAAGATAAGATAGTATTTATGATCGAGAAAATTAGCAACATGTGATGTCCATAAATCGGCATGTATAATATCAAAAGGTGCAAAAGTAACACTAGTAGATGATTTAAATGAAAGACGAGTGTGTTTGCCTAAAGAACAAAAAACGCAGTTTTGGGAAAACTTCTCATTACAAGTAATGAAATTATTGCCTCTAAGAAACTAAAAACTGGAGCTCCTGGATGACCAAACCTATTATGCCATGTTGAAGAAGAAATGTCCGCTAGAGAGACGGGAGAGCTAGATCTGGTAGCGGAGGTGGGAGTGAATGGATATAGATCCCCCGTGCTATTGCATCTCGTAAGAGGTGTCCCCGTATGAATATCTATCACAGTGAAACCAAAAGGGTCAAAATCAACTCAGACATAATTATTACGAGTGAATTTGCGGATAGAGATTAGATTCTTAATTACATGTGGGGCATATATGGTATTTTGAAGTGGGAATGGATTAGAAGGTGGTGTGTATGATGTACCAAAACCCTTTACTGGAATGCGGTGACCACTACCAACTGTCACAAATTGAGGATGCTTTAAAACAAATAGTTTGAGAATATTACCTGCAGTACGGGTGAGGTGCGAAGTGGCTCCGGAGTTCATGTACCAGTTATTGTCAGGTTGTTGCATGTTGAGACAGCTGAATGTCTGACCTAACTCAGTGGGTGTCATCTTTGGAGGAGTCAAACTGGCGGATGTGCGTAAGTTGGCTGCTGCGGTGCTGGGCGTGTTGAGGGCTGGAGCAGGCAGGCCTAACCTGTTGTGGTGGGAGAAGCGGTGGAAGGTTCTTTGGTACTAGAATCTGCGGCGCGGCACGGCCAGTATGGGTATTCTTTGGGGCGCGCGGCTGGATTGAGTTGTGGGTCCTGTTGTTGCTGCTGTTGATTCTGCTGTCCGCGATCCCTGCCACGACCACGACCTCCTCTACCGCGATCCTTGCCACCGCGTCCCTGCTGCGGTTGAGAAATTTTTGGCTGCGTTGGATCCTGAGGGCGTGCTTCGACAGCTAACGCCTTCTGATTGTGCTCGTCCTGCATAGCACGTCAAGTCTCTTCGAGCAACAACTGTGAGCGGACTTTGTTAAAATTGAGAATTGGATCTGCCTGTTGAATTATGGCGGCTAACGTATCGTAGTCACCTTTGGGAAGGCCTGCAATCAATTGCAATACCATCTTAGTGTCCGAGACAGGCGTGTCGACGTTGAAGAGTTGATCGCGATAGTTTTAACATGCGATGTCGGTCATGTTGGAGAAATTTTAAAGGCGTGTATTGTTAAATTGTTCCTCCAAATACACCGCACGAGTGTGCTTGTTATCTTGAAAGATTTTCTCCAAGCGGTTCCATAAATCACGGGTTGTGGCGCCAGATTTCATGATAGTAAGACGAAGATCCTGAGAAATACTACCATAAATTCATTGTTTGACGCCAGCGTCTAGACGACGCCAAGTAGACTCATCAACCTCCGGAGGGCGCGAAATAGTGTCGTCGATGTGGTCAAACACGTTATAGAGACATGCGTGATTACGAAACAGTTCAACCCATGGAGAATACTGACTGTTTTCTTGATCAAGAAGAATGAAAATATAATTCTTGATGTTGGTAACAGTTAGGGCGGGATGAAAAGAGGATGACGACGTGGTGGTGAGTTTGTGGAGGTAGAAGCGTCAGAATCAAAAGAGTAATCCTGAGTATCCATTTAGAAAAGAGAGGAAAGAAGAAGAAAAAACCAAGAATTTTGGGAGGAGTAGGGGCGGCGCCGCTGTGGAACTGCCGAGAGAGGGGGGCTGGCGGCGGCTCCTCACAAAAAATTCTAAGATTTTTATGTTAGGCTCTTGATACCATGTAAGATGATATTAATCTTCCTTCGAAAGTGTTCTCATTAATATCAAAGTATATATATAGTACAATATTCATCCCTTATACAATAGGAATCCTAAGCCTATACAAAAGAGGAATCCTAGTCTTACCATAATTATATTTACACAATATATGAAAATATTCTAATTATGAGTAGGGATACAATTATTTCTATAATATACACGTTTACAAATTCTACCGAACTCGTAACTAAAAGTCTAGCTCTTTTGAACTCTGTCTGGGTCGACTCCCCTATTCTAGTGCTAAAATAAAAATAAAAATGAAATGCAGTTAAAGAAGCCAGATCCAATGGTGGTAGCAACAAAGTTGCTAGCGCGAAGAAACTTTGTGGACACTGGAAAACAATTCAACATGATAGCAGCCTCCTGGATACAGTTTATGATTCATGATTGGATCGATCATTTGGAAGACACTCAACAGGTAGTCCTCTTTCCAGGCCTATTCTCAAGGAAATTTAATGGGGTCATTTGAACTTTTGTCCCTATTTTGTATTGGTTTTTAATTTTTCCCTAAAATAGAAATTATGTCTTTTGATGCATAAGTTCTTTACCGAATGCGACATAAGTTGTGTTAAATCCAATTAAAAATTATGCGCGTATGTTTCATTTGAGGTGCAAAAATTAAAGATCAACCATTTGAAGGGGAAACCGTACCATTTTTAATAATGAGAATATTTTCCTAGTTTAAATATCTACAAATTTATTTATATATTATCTTTCTAAGACAAAAAAAAAAAGTAATACTAAAATTTAGTAAGTACCATCGATGAAGTGGTCCCTTTTCTTTCTTTATTGCAAAAAGTTGGACATTATTTAATTAGCTTATTATTAAATATATTAAAACTTTCCTCCTCTTATGACCTTAGATCAAATGATGTATACTGCCCCCAAAAAGCTTTAAAGATATACGGAGTATATACATAATACAATATTGGAAAGAAACAACAGATGTTGGACAACACCCTTATGATATATCTTTATATACTTATCATTCAATTTAATTAGCTAAAGAGAAAATTAGAGTTAGTCACGAACGTCGCTAAATTACTCGTAGCTTACAGTTTTTTCTGATAATTCGTCTGTAAATAAAATTTGTCACAGATTTTATTATTTAGCTACAGAATTTGTTCGTCCTAATTCCTATGTTTTGTAGTAGTGATTGAGAAAATGATTCTTGATATGTTTGGTTGGTACTGTAAATTTTGTGCACAGATTGAGCTTAGGGCACCTGAAGAAGTTGCAAGTGAGTGCCCTCTCAAGTCCTTCAAGTTTTTCAAGACCAAGGAAACTCCTACGGGTTTTTATGAAATTAAAACTGGTCACTTGAACATGCGTACTCCCTGGTGGTAAGATTTCATATTGCAATTTTACTTTTTTGCCTTAATGACCTAAAAGTTATATGCTTATCAAGTCAAAGTGAAATATACATATTTTCTGTTGTTTATTTATTTTTGTAACTCCCATATATAATATTATATATAATTAAACGGTAAATAATCCATACTTGTATGTGAAGGGATGGAAGTGCTATTTATGGAAGCAACACAGAGGTTTTGAAGAAAGTGAGAACTTTTAAAGACGGGAAGTTGAAACTATCAGCAGATGGACTCCTCGAACAAGACGAAAATGGAAAAATCATTTCTGGTGATGTTCGCAACACTTGGGCAGGACTTTTGGCATTGCAGGCACTCTTTGTTCAAGAGCATAATGTTGTTTGTGACACCTTGAAGGTACTAATCATATTTGAAAGAATTATCCCCTTAATTTTGTAACCAACATGATTCGGAGACCACATTAGCTACCCCTCGATACTCAGCCTCTGCACTTAAACGTGAAAGCGTAGATTGACGCTTGTCAGACCACGAGACCAAGTTGTTACCCAAAAACATACAATATCCAGACGTAGACCGTCTGGTGTCAGGACAACCACCCCAATCAGCATCTGTATAGGAGACCAATGTAGACGTCGACGAAGGATACAAATGCAAACCATACTCAAGTGTTCCTGAATGTACCTAAAAATGCGTTTGAGTGCATTCATATGTTCAACTCTGGGATCATGCATAAACAAACACACCTGCTGTACGACATATGTAATGTCGTCGGCGAACGTCGGAATCGAAGGGCGTGCGCAAGACTACGATAGTGGTCGGATCCTCATGGGAGAGCGGTGCGGCGCTGACTTGGATTTAGTATCAACTGGAGTAGAAGTGGACTTACAGGATGACATCCCAGCCCTCTCAATGATCTCTGATGCATACTTCCTCAGTGATAAGAACAATCCGCCTGTATGACGAGTGACTGCAATCCCTAAAAAATAACTCAATGGGACCAAGTCTTTCATGACAAACTCAGAACTGAGCATTGTCATAATAGACCTTCGCAAAGCATCAGAAGAGGCAGTCAAAATAATATCATCAACATATAACAATATATAAGTCATGGAAGAACCCCGACGATATATGAATAATGAATTATCAGATCTGTTGTGCGAAAAAACCCATAGTCGAAACAAAGTCAGCAAACCTCTTATACCAAATCTGTGGAGACTGTTTAAGCCCATACAAGGACTTCTTCAATAGACATACATGATTAGGATATCTAGTATTCCTAAACCTCAAAGGTTGATGCATATATACTGTCTCCTGAAGATCACCATGTAGGAAAGCATTTTTCACATCTAGATGATGAATGAGCCAAGATTTCGAAAGAGCCAAGCTGAGCACAGTGCGAATGGTAGTCGGCTTGACTATCGGGCTAAATATCTCACCACAATCCACACCAACCTGCTGAGTCTTACCATCACCTACAAGTCTAGTCTTATGCCTTGCAAATGAACCGTCAGAATTTTCCTTATGAACAAAAATCCACATAGACCGAATAATATTACCACCAGATGGACGGGGTACCAACTCCCACGTCTTATTATCAATAAGAGCATTATATTCCTCGATCATGACACTTTTCTAATTAGGGTCATTTAAGGCAGACACATGATTACGGGGTAAGGGAGATTTAAGAACATTAGAATTCAAATTGAAATGTCTTTTTGGTTTAAAACTACCCCTTTGACTACGAGTGACTGGACCAAGACTCTGGGCTGAATTGAGTAAATTTTGGGAAGTTTGTGAAATGTCGTAAATTCCCGTCGATGGCGCCTCGACGCTGGGAACTGGCGCCGCGGCGCCAGAACCACTGCAGGGCTCTTTGGACATTTGGCGCCGTGGCGTCTCTGTGCAGGGTCGTGGCGCTGTTTCGCAGGAATTTTAGTGCTGTGGCGCCTCAATGCAGGACCGCGGCCCTGAGGACGGGTTTAACGTATTTTCTGGCAAACCTAAAAAATGACGGAGAACATAGAGGGAGATAGCATCATCCAAAAAATCATAAGAAGTAGGTACGGGTTTTTCTACTTTAAAAAAGGGAAATTGGGTTTCATCAAAGAGAACATGACGACTAATGATGATTCGTTTAGAGGATAAATCAAAATATTTATAACAACGGTGATTTAACGGAAAACCCAAGAATACACAAGAAGTAGAACGTGTCTGAAGTTTGTTGATTGTAGTGGATGGAAACAGTGGATAACATAAGCATCCGAAGACCCTAAAATGAGTGTAGGACGGAGTCTTATTGTATAACACTTTGAGAGGGGAGGAATATGTCAAACCTTTAGAGGGAAGAATATTTAGGAGATCGGTAGCCATTTGTAGTGCATGATGCCAAAATAATAGAGGAACGGAAGAATGAACTAATAAAGTGCGGACAATATTATTAATGGTATGAATTTTTCGCTCAGCTTTCCCATTTTGTGAAGACGTATAAGGACAAGAAAAACGAAAATATATCCCATTTTGAGCACAAAACTCCCTAAATTCCCCATTATCATACTCTTTGTCATTATCACATTGAATGTTTTTGATTTCCCGTTCGAATTGTGTTCTTATGAAGGCTCTAAATTTTATGAAGATGGATTTTTTTTGAGATTTTCGCAATTGGAAACGTTCATAAATATTTAGTATAGTCATCTAAGAATAGAACATAATAACGATGACCCATAGAACTGAGAACCGGAGATGTCCATAAATCACTATGAATAATTTCAAATGGCATAGAAGTATTAGAATTTGAAGCTACAAATGGTAATTTAATAATCTTTTCCAAAGCACAGGATTGACAAAGTGGAGTACTACGCGTACCCTTACAAGAAATAAACTTATGTCTATCTAAAGAAAATAAAATAGACGACCTCGGATGACCTAGACGAGCATGCCACAAAGAAGGAGCAAGAGCTGCAAAGGTGGATGACATAGCTTGACGCAAGATGCTGGGACTTGGTATGATTGGATAGAGATCCCCCACTGTTACACCTCATGAGATGACTCCCCGTCTTGAAATCCTTCACAGAAAATCCAAATGGATCCAAATTAATAGAAACCCAGTTATCAGTTGTGTATTTTCGGACAGATACCAAATTTTTAATTAGTTTTGGGGCATGAAGGGTATTTTTCAGGACAAGTGGTGGATGAGGAGGGGATAAAGTTTTATGACCATAACCCTTAATTGGAATAGAATTGGCATTACCAACAGTTATACCACGATTAGTGCTCAAATAGGAATAAGATGAGAGAGTATCTTGACCGGATGTCATGTGGGTAGTGGCGCCGGTGTTCATGTACCAATTAGGTTCCGGTTGCGTCAAGCCAAGCGTGTGCATCGATGCTTCAATGTCGGTCTGAGTGTGCCCCACTGCGTGATGGGCCTGATGGGGGCGAGACCTAAGTATCTTGATCATTGGACCGCTCAGATATCTTGGTGCGAACCCTAGATTCGGATCGGGAGAGTTCGGGCCGTGTCGCATATACAGGCTGATATTGAGGCGCCGCGCGTGTAGCCGCGGCCATGAAGCGCGGTGCCGCGCTGTGAGTGTTGGGACCCATCATCGACCGGGGACCCATGGGTTTCGTGGATTGCTGCCGGCCGACGTTGCCCCGTTGTTGCCGCCACGATTCTTGCCATTGTTCTTTCGATTTTGGCCTTTCTTACCACCCCCGTTGTTGTGATTTTGGGACATATTGGCTGGATTGAAAGGAGAAAAATTGGAAGCAGCCGACAGGACTGGCTCCAATTGCTACTTTCTTAGCCAAACCGGTTTCTTCCAAAGTGAGCATACAATGGGCTTGATAAAATCCTGGAAGAGGGTTACTCTGACGAATAACTGAAGCAACACCGCTATAGGCCTCTGACAGGCCTGCAACCATCTGAAGAACTAGACGACTATTAGAAATAGGAGAACCCACGTTGTTGAGTTGGTCTGCCAAGTCCTTGAGACGTTTTCAATAAGAAGAAACATTTTGAAAATTCACCATAGCCATCAGTGAAAATTCATGCTCAAGGATAACAATCTGAGAATGATTGTTATCTTGAAATATATCTCGCAATCGATCCCACGCCGTCATAGCTGTGGAGTTGGGTTCCATAATCGTCTGCAAAAGGTCCAAGGAAATAGTGGCATAAATCCACTGAAGAACCTTGGAATCAAGCATGTCCCATAATTCCGGGTCTGCTTCTTTAGTGAGCACAGTAGATGTAGTCGCCTTATCACCCTCGTTTGAAGGAGGTGGAGGAATGATGTGGTGAAGAACTTTATGTGCTTTAACATGAATCTTGAATAACTCCGCCCACGTCCCATATTGGACGTTTTCAAGATCAAGAACAATAGGGATGACGCTCTTGATGTTAGAAACTGAGAGGGCAGGATGAAAATTGTTCTTATCAGTCATAGGGAATAGAACAACAAAGTTCAGAGAAGGAAATTTGGGAGAGAGTATTTTGGAAGAGAAGATACTCGGTTTTGTTAAAAAAGAATAACACAAAAATCGAGAATTTGGGGATCCAAAAATCTGGGGAAAAAAGAAGAATTTTGAGGAGCGGAAGCAAGGTAAAGAGAACCTACACTCTTGATACCATGAAAGAATTAATCCCCTTGATTATTCTTATTAATAAAAGGCATATATATACAAGTTATAAGGAAGATCCTTTTCCTATTCTACCTAGGAATCCCTATTCTATAAGAATACTAACTTTACAATTATGATAATATTACACTACTAATTAAGGTACAATTCTAAATCTAATATTTACCAAATATTCAAGGAAAGGGCAAAGGTCCCACAATACACTTTGGACGTGTATTGTGATGTTTAACAATATTAGAGTCAGATGCATGCGGATTTCAGATTTTGAACTTCTATTGTTGAAATTTAATTATTTAATGAGTATTCTAACACATATAGGGTTTTAATCAAAGCTACAAAATTCAAATGAACTCGTAGCAAATTCACTAAATTCAATCTGCCCCTGATTAGAGTTTTACTTCTATACACCGTCAACCAAAAAAACTATTGAATCACACAAATAATTATAGCTAATATAAAAAGTTGGAATAATAACTTGAAAAGTAAGATCAATTGCCTAACACAACATGCTAAAATCTAGTGATACTGTATAAAAGATAAACACATCACATCAATTATTATGTATGTTTACATTGGACATTTGTCATGTGTTTTTAATTCTAACCTTTCTGAAGGAGAGGCGTGAAAAGCCATTTGCACTTGCTTGATTATTTGGAGAGGGGCGTCGAAATCCTTTCTATCTGTAATTACTTCTATCTTTATTGTTGCAGAAAGAATATCGAGAATTAGATGATGAGGACTTGTATCGCCATGCAAGACTGATAACTTCTGCTGTCATTGCAAAAGTTCACACAATAGATTGGACTGTTGAGCTTCTCAAAACCGAGACAATGCAGGCAGCAATGCGTACCAATTGGTTAATATTCTTATATACTAAACTTTTTTAATGCGTACTATTTACTTAGTTGTGTGACTAAATAATTTTTATGTCAGGTATGGATTGTTAGGGAAAAAGTTTAAGGATACATTTGGTCACGTTGGAGGTTCCATTTTGAGTGGTTTTGTGGGAATGAAAAAACCTGAGAATCATGGAGTGCCCTACTCCTTGACTGAGGAATTTGTGAGTGTCTATCGAATGCATCAACTTCTACCTGATAAACTTCAGTTGAGGAATGTAGATGCAACACCTGGACCAAACAAATCTCTCCCCTTGACTAATGAGTAAGCCACTATATTTTTATACTCCCTTCATTTCAATTTACTTGAACATTTTCAAAATATTTTATAATTTTGACCTTAAATTTTGATATAGATTTTTCAAGTTTGTAAAAATAAAATTTATATATTTAGAAACTACATTAAAAGTACTATAAATTGAAACAGATGGAGTATATACTATGAAATTACCTAACATAATCATAATCAGTCGTCCATAAAAAGTGAAATTGGTAATCATCATATAATTGCAGGATCCCAATGGAAGATTTAATTGGGGGCAAAGGAAAGGAGAACTTATCAAGAATCGGATTTACCAAGCAAATGGTTTCGATGGGCCACCAAGCGTGTGGAGCTATTGGGCTTTGGAATTATCCAATGTGGATGAGAGATCTTGTTGCCCAAGACATTGATGGAACTGATAGGCTAGATCATATTGACCTTGCAGCTCTTGAAAGTAAGTTAATTTTGTATTGAATTAGAATAAAAATTATATTAATGGTTACTGAACTTTATCCGCAATAACTATAAAATAACTTACTATTTGAGACATTAATGTAAGAATAATCATTCAAAGATCAAGTTTTCAACATTAATTATGACACGTCCTTTGTCATGCCAACACTTTGCCACTCTGTAAATTAAAAATAAAGTAAAAGTTCATAATCCATGTTTTTAACGAAGACAATATAAAAAGTTTGTTTAATTAGTAAAGCAGATATTCTAATAGTAATTCATATGGTTAACTGATTATTATTATGTTTGGATGACAGTTTATAGAGATAGAGAAAGGAGTGTTGCTAGGTATAATGAATTTCGCAGGAGAATGCTGCAAATTCCCATCTCTAAATGGGAAGATTTGACTGATGATGAGGAAGTCATTGAAACGCTTCGTGAAGTATATAGTGATGATGTAGAAGAATTGGATCTGTTAGTGGGAATGTTGGCGGAAAAAAAGATTAAGGGTTTTGCAATTTCTCAAACTGCCTTTTTCATATTCCTTCTCATGGCATCAAGGTTCGTACTAAAAATCAAAATTAATTCATTTATTCAAATGTACTAATAGAATGTGTCACAGGAGGTTAGAGGCAGACAGATTCTTCACCAGCAATTATAACGAGGAGAAATACACGAAGAAAGGACTTAAATGGGTGAATACAACTGAAAACTTAAAAGATGTGCTAGATCGACATTATCCCGAGATGACTGAGAAATGGATGAACTCAAGCAGCGCCTTCTCTGTGTGGGACTCTTCTCCAGAATCTCACAATCCTATTCCACTCTACTTTCGTATTCCTCAGCAGTAGATCCCTCATCAATATACTTATCAAAATTTAAAAAGGAACAAATGTGTATTCGACTATTAACTTTTTACCTGCAAGTTTGTATTAAGATTCAATGCTCTATCTCTACTTATCTGTTGAGCTATTAAGTCATAAGTCATAATTCATATTCTCCCTGACCTTAGCTACCTCGACTCAAAAAACAAAATTTTGAATTGATAAAAATATGATTGTTTATCTTAATGATCTTTAATGAAATGTGGGTAGTTTTCTTGCTCTTTCAATTTCTTCATTGCATGCGTCATGCTCAAATTGACCCGCTGAGAAGTTCTCAAAGGTATAACAATAACTAATCAAAGACGGTGTACACTTAATCATTATAATATACTAATGTTATAAAATTATTTTTTATAACAGCAAAATTACTAAGAACTATTTGTAACGCTACAATCGCAGAGCTAGTTTTGGTAACAGTAAAGTCATAACTAAGCTATGTATTAGTTGCCCAGAAAATGCAAATCAACGGAAAGTACTCCAACAGAACAATATCAAAGAAATGCGAAAATAAATCAAAACAACAAACAATCCCTAAAATCTTGGGAGCAATCTGTCACCCTGGAACCAACTGAGCTACACCCATGCGGGTACAATCCCTAAAATCTGATATGATACAAGAGTGTTGAAACGGAATACAAGTCTGAATGAAAGCAATATAGGCCAAAATTGAATAACAAAAATCAAAAGATGTAATTACGTCTGTCGAATCCAAATATAAAGACGGAGTAAGAGAATAAGCATCCAAGGCATGTCAGAAGAAGTATCCTAACCTTGGAAGGTCAAAATACACCTGTTCGGACTCACACTCGAGCTCGCGAACTAGTAAAAGGACTTGTATCTGCACCAGAAAAGATGTAGCAAGCGTAACATGAGTACACAAAGTATCCCCGTAGACATCATAGGCCGACAATGTCGGAAGACATGTAACAGAGATAAATATCAAGTTGACACCAGATAAGCATATACTAAACAATTCAATAACCCTTATAAGTCACGTTGTACACATATCAATTCACGTATTCATCAAATCACATTGTTAAAATAAGGTTCTAATCACAGTCAAGTATAATCAATTGATTCACATATACAAGGAGCTTAATATCATATTACCCACCAACTATTACTCTATTATCCAAGTCATATTCAAGCTTAATCCAATTTACTCAATCTTAACACATCAATAAACAAGTC
Organism: Przewalskia tangutica; assembly: GCA_029844215.1. Taxonomy (NCBI): domain Eukaryota; kingdom Viridiplantae; phylum Streptophyta; class Magnoliopsida; order Solanales; family Solanaceae; genus Przewalskia; species Przewalskia tangutica. The sequence goes on along the minus strand of CM056733.1, from coordinate 108,728,880 downwards.
AACACTTAGATCACAACAACCCCTTTAGAACGCCTTTCAAGAGCATTACACTTAAACTAACCATGATGACATTAACTCTTTTATACTTCTTAGCCTTAGATTTAGTTAAGTCTTTATACTGTTACAGTCTGACACACATAGATCATTCAACACCTACTTTCCCAATAACAACACTTATTATAGGCTCCTTAATAGACTTGGTAGCCAATCATATGGTCAATTACCAGACAACACACATTGCACATATATTTTCTCTGGATCTAGATCATAATCCTGACATATTGACACTTCCGACCACAGTAGCAGTAGACATCAAAGACTTAGACTTACAAATTATACCCATAAAACTCATGCATAAGAAATTAAGCCACACATGACAACTAATTCAATATTTATCCAAATGTTTATTGATTCAAGTATCCACAAAGATAAGTCCAATCATGAAAATCAATCTGATTCAATAACATCAATCTAACTATCCATGTAAATCAGAGTTTCACCCAAGTTTCAATAACCAACCATATCATATTACCAAACTATAATCTAACGTCAATCTAATTCTATTTTTTTTATAATGGCTAAGCTTATAAGTTTGTCAAACTCATTTAAAAGTATTTTTCGCTTACCCATAGACAGTGGCGAATCTAGAGCATAGTGTGTGAGTTTTCAGAAATCAAGTAACCTTTGTGCATACTATGTATTTCTATTATGAAATCTAGTAAATTTTTATGTGTGATTATGAATCCAGTTATTACTGAATATTAATTTTAGATCGTTATAGAAATTCATAAATTTTAACTTTTAGTTTCGTCTATAGCACAGGCTAAGCATTTGATGATAAACACTCAAAGTGCTTATAAGCAACAAAAAAGAAATAGCCAAAAGTCATAAGTTGGATATCCCCAACTTATAGGGGCCTACATAGACACTGATTATAAATGTATGTATAAAAATCTACTAAGTTGAAGTAAAATAAAATATATAATAATTAGATATGAACTCGTAATAGTAACATTATAATAAGTATAATACTAAGAATCTTAATAATTGAACTAATTAAATATAAACTATGAACTCGTAATAGTAACATGCATGCAAGGTCACTTTTGCACGAGAAAAAAAACAGTACATTTGAATTTACGTTTTGTCCTTTTCATTTCACCATTGTTTTTTCATCAACTGCGTCCCTTATGCTGGCTTCTCCAATCATGGACTCTTCTCTGCCTCCTTTGATTACTTGAGCATTCATCTACCACATGTGCATGTCTGCTGCATCAGCAACATGTGGTTCAAGAGTAGAAAAATAATCCTCTTCTACATCTGATTTTTGCTGATTCATATCATACTACATGTTCTTCTGAAAAGGAATATATATGTCTGCTGCATCAGCAACATGTGCTTCAAGAGTAGGAAAATAATCCTCTTCTACATCTGAATTTTGCTGATTCATATCATACTACATGTTCTTCTGAAAAGGAATATATATCTCTGCTGATGAAAATAGTCTTGTTGAGTATATTTAGTAGCTTGTATCCCTTTTATCTAGTAGCATACTCAAGAAATATTGATTTTTTCTTAAACAGTTTTTCATAGGGTGATAAGTTTTAAGTTTTCTATCACCATAGAGGGGATCCTATTAATTATATACACTGCAGTTTCTACACAATCATCCCAAAATCTTCTTGGTAAGTGACCTTGAAACTTGATGGCCCTTGAAACATCCAGAATGTGCCTATGTCTCATTTCTACCACTCCATTTTGTTGTGGAGTGTATGTGCAAGAACTCTGATGTATGATTCCCAGTTGATTAAATAGCTAACTACATGAACTATTAAAGAACTCAGAACCATTATCAGATCTAATTCTTTTAACATCCATATTGAATTGTGTCCTGATTACTTTAAACAAAGTCTTTAACATAATAACCACATCTGACTTTATGTGTATTAAAAACACTCAAGTCCGTCTAGTATAGTCATCAACAAATGTAAGGAAATACCTCATTCCATTATAAGTAGGAATTCTATAAGGTCCACACACATCAAGATGCAACAACTGAAAGCCACTCTAACTTACTAGTACTAAAAGGAAATGGTATCCTAGTTTGTCTAGCCATAGGGCAGACTTCACAATGTTTTATTGCAAAACTAGATGTATCACCAAGACCTTTTATTTTCCTGAGAACACTCGTTGGTACATGACTAATTCTTTTATACAAAAGTCTTGCTGCACTTCTGCTACTGGAACTGCAACTGATGCATGAGCTTGGGCCTGCATTATATCAGAACAATCTCCCCTGGACTCCAACATATATAAGCCATCTACTTCTTTACTAATCTCATTCACCTTCACAAAGAAGAGATCATGTAGTACAAATAAGTCAAGAAAATAATTTGCACAACAGTTTAACTCTCTTGTCAATTTTGAGACTGGTAAGAGGTTAAACTTAAAAATGGGCACACACAACACATGTCTTATGAGATCACCTCTTGTCAGTTTACAGCTTCTTGTCTAAGTAATAGTAGTTGTATCACCAGTAGGTAGTTGAACTTGTCCTGCATTTTTTATTGAATCATTCTTTTCAATCATGTTTTTATCATTCACCATATGGTTAGTTGTTACTGAATCTACTATCCAACTAGATTTACATGTCTTATTTAATGCAACTTTACCTTCCATGTGAGCTTTAAGTGTTGATTCATTATTATTATAAGCACTTGATGCCAAGGCTTGGTTCAGCATTGCCATTATCTTTTCACATTTTCTGGAGTACATGTTCTCAATATAGAACTGAGTTGTTCTTGCTGATTGTGTGTCAATTTTCCTATACTTTTCTAATTATAGAATTGCTGATATGAATTGTTTTCATCACCCTATGAGTCACTTGTCATCAGGAATCGATAAGAAATAAGAAATATTTCAAGGCGATTCGATTTCATACTAATGTAGTAGTATAGGAACTATTCCGATTTTGGTGAAGTTACAAATTAGAAGAACTCGAGAAATTTTGATTAAATCATGATACAAATTACAAAGAAGAAAAAAGATCGAATAATCATTCTATGATGAAAATAGAATAACTGTCAATTTTGTATTGTTGCATTCGCCTTATTTTTTTCCTTTGAAGTCACTGGGATATCCTATTAGCTTGTAACAACTTTACTTGACATATCCTTTGTTCTTGCAATAATCACAATACATCAGTTTGTAGCAAGTTTCCCTAGTATGTCTCTTCTGACAGAAGTCACAAAACACATTTGAACTATAAGGCTTTTTTTGGCTTGTACTGAGGGAACATGCTCACCATGCCTGATTCACACTAGGGGTAGGTGACATCAACATGATGTGGCTCATTGCTTGATTATAGCTATCATTGAGTCCCATAAGGAATTCAAACAGTCTTTGATTGGATAAATTTTGTATGTATTCTCTAGGACTGTCACAATCGCATGTAGGTGGTAGTATAATTGAGTCTATCTCATCCTATAAATCTTTCATCTTTGAATAATAGTTGGCCACATGTAGAACACCCTGATACAACATTGCTAGTTCCTTTTTCAATTGATAGACTCCGAACAAATTAATTTTATCAAATCTTTCCTTCAGATCCTTCCACACTGCATATGCAGTGGATCTGTATAATATACCACTGAGTAAGCTTTTGTTCACATTCCTCATGATCCACGAGATCACCATTGCATTACATCTTTCTCACTGCTTAGTCTGATTTGAACCATAAGTGTATCGTTTAACAGAACTATCAATATAATCAATTTTGTTTTTTTGCCAACAAAATTAATTTAATTGCTCGACTCCTTAAGGTATAGTTCTCCATTCCTATTAATTGAAATCTCTACTGCACAATTCCTGGAGTATCAGAAGCACTTAATAATAGTGGATGATTATGATCCACAATGTTCAAATTCATAGTCAAACTCCCCTCGACAATCGATGACACATTCAGTAATGTATCCTCCATAATTGGCTATAAAGTTTCAACAATAATGTGGCTCACCACTAATATGAATAAATGCAGATTACGCAGACCTCAATTCAGCGACTAACCTTCGCAATTGATAATTGTCCAAAAATGCACTGAGTTCTTCAATGTTCACTCTCGATCCACCGCAAAATTCCTCAATTCACGCAATCTGAGGCTCTGATACCATGTTAATTAATGAATATGAGTGAAGAAAGCTTTGCACGTACTCATAGTGAGCTGATGAAGCAGCTCTGTAAGAAAGCAGAGAAAGAAGAAGATGATCGTGACGAAGGGGAAAGGGAGAAAAGGAAGATAGAGGAGAATATAATTTGTGGGAGCTTTTCTGTTTCTTCTTATTATTCAAAAATGAAAATTACAATGTTGAATCTCACATTTATAATAGTAAGTTCTAGCTAACTCTCCAACTAATTTAGTTGAACTAACTCTAACAAACTCTTAACAACTCTAACCAACTCTTAACAATTTAAACAACTTCCTAACTAACTTCTTAAACAACTCATTTCTCCAACTCAACAGGGTCCATGCCAAACCCATCATCACTTTATGTGAAGCCTAAGCCTGGATAAATTATGTCTATTTGTGTAAATATTAATTTTTTTGTTCCAAAAAAATGATACACTTTAAATTTAAAAATAACTAACTTTACACTTTTTATTCACCCTTCATGAGAAACTTTATAACTATACAAATGTCATATAGCATAAAAAATGTAGTCTGGTGCACTAAGTTCCCGCTATGCGCGCGATCCGGGAAAGGGTCTGACCACAAGGATCTATTGTACGCATCCTTACCTTGCATTTCTGCAAGAGACTGTTTCCACGGCTTGAACCCATGACCTCCTGATCACATGACATCAACTTTACAAGTTACTCCAAAACTCCTCTTCACACAATGATAGAACATATTTATTTAAAATAAGTTTCAAATATCATTATTTACGACCGTTTTAAATTATATCACATAAATTAAAATTTAGGTATTTCTTACCTTGTTAATGCAAAGTTAGAACATATATTGGTGGGTCGCACATGCCAAGTAGCTAGGATCGGCACATTCGTCTTGTAGAGGCATAGTGTATCTAGAGACCTCTAATTTGTAGAGGCATAATGTTTCATCAAGAGAACTTATATGATCTTTGATTAAAGTGTTGTTTCTAATCATAAGCGGATCCAGGATTTTAATTTAACGGGTTTAATCTTGTACTAAACTCATTATAATGTTAAAACTACATGTTCAAATATAACATTTGTTGAGATTTTAATAGGTGTTTACATGTATATATTTATACCCCGTATCAAAAGTTCTGGGTTCAAATGAATCCAAAAGGCTATATCCTCCTCTGCTTCTAACTGGTTTTCACTTTTTTCGTTTATTTTGTCTAAAAAAAAAATGAAATGCAGTTAAAGAAGCCAGATCCAATGGTAGTAGCAACAAAGCTGCTAGCGCATCCGTGGTGTTTGGCCAAGTGGTCATTACACTAACGGTATTGCTGCCTTGGGTCTCGAGTTCGATTCCCATGACCAGGCGAGGCCCAGTAAGCGCTCATAAAAATCCTCCACTGCTCGCGCCAGCCTTGCAGTTGCACTCACCCGTGGGCCGGGATGGAGATGGGGTTTTTTGTGTGTGGAGCCGCAGTGATGCGGTGGGGATGGCTAGTATAAAAGTTTACCTCAAAGTTTTATCCTCCACTGTTCATCGCGCTTGCATGCACTCCGTAGGGTCAGGATGGAGGTGGGGTTTCTTGTGTGTGGAGCCGCAGTGATGCGGTGGGGATGACTAGTATAAAAAGTTTACCCTCAAAGTTTTACCCGCAAGGGTAGCCAAATTGGTGTAGCAGTAGAGCGCGGAACCGCAAGGTCACGAGTTCGATCCCCTGCATAAATCTTCTTGGTTAAATTTTACAAGACCAAGGAAATTCCTACGGGCTTTTATGAAATCAAGACCGGTAGCTTGAACAGGCGTACCCCCTGGTGGTAAGATTTTATACATGTACAATATAATGTTACATCTTTTTCCATCATGTTAATAACCTAAAAGTTATATTCTTGTATATCAAGTCAAATAAATTAAATTATAGTATCCGTTCTTTATTCTTTCTTTTAGCTCACATATACATTGTGAAAATGGGAAAATTGTCTCTGGTGATGTTCGCAATCCTTGGGCTGGTCTTTTGGCACTGCAGGCTCTCTTTGTTCAAGAACATAATGTTTTTTGTGACGCCTTGAAGGTAACATTGTTAGAGTTAACTTCTATCCATTGACAGTGTGTATATGGAGTACTATAGATAACTATAAAAAAAATTAATTAGTAATCTGGAAAATGATGCAAAAACTTATAACTAGCTAAAACTAACTTATTTGAACTCTTAGAATATGTTATATAGGTTTTAATGCAGTTTTTATGTTGATTAAGGGCGTAATATTTTTGTTTGCTTTAGTTCAACAATGGACGTGTATGATGATGTGTGGTTTGTAAACTCGTGATATTTTAAAGTGTCATTATATGTGTGTATGTTGTTGTTGTTGTAAGTTTAAATGCACTAATAATGTATGTAAGCTAAATCTATGTCACGCCCCGACTTTTCTTAAGTCTTTCCTTAAGGCGTGATGGCACCTGGATAATTATTTATTTTCCAGGCGAACCGTTAACTTCTTTTTTTCCTAGATTAAACATGTATTTAAGTGCGGAAATAATATATATATAATAATAAGTAATTCAAAGCTTACAAAGAACAATCTTGTGTGGGGCATTCCCCGAGATAATGGAACCTAGTTCTTTAAACATAATTTATGAGAATAACTTTCACCAAATCCGAAATAATGGATTGGTGGGTCAAAGAGGTCATGGACGATCGCTAGCTCGTCATGAGCTTTTCCTCTATCACGCTTCCCTGAAATATGTTAAACAAAAGAGTCAGCCCTACCATCCGGGGCTGAGTGAGAACCTCACCCTATAATTCAAAGTAATCTCACCATATTTTAAGTACAAACATATTAGGACACAATAATCATGTTATGAAACAAACTTCAACATTCTCAATGTATCATAATCAAGTATTCACATAATAATATTCCCTTTCAATTTATTTTAGGACGTACTCAGCTTAACCAATATACATGTTTTATCTCATGTTACATATTAAGGTATTCCTTTGTATTTACATATTTGTTGCGGCGTGCAACCCGATCCATTATGTTTACGTATTTGTGAACGCGTATTCACTTTACGTTTTGTTGCGGCGTGCAACCCGATCCATTATAATTACGTATTTGTGAATACGTATTCACTTTACGTTTTGTTGCGGCGTGCAACCCGATCCATTATGTTTACGTATTCGTGAACGCGTATCCACTTTACGTTTTGTTGCGGCGTGCAACCCGATCCATTATAATTACGTATTTGTGAACACGTATTCACTTTACGTTTTGTTGCGGCGTGCAACCCGATCCATTATGTTTACGTATTTGTGAACGCGTATTCACTTTACGTTTTGTTGCGGCGTGCAACCCGATCCATTATATTTACGTATTTGTTTTGTATGTGTTATATGGTCAAAAGGCTCAATTAATATATCATTCTTTCAATATTTCGCCCTGCCCACTTGTACGGGCTACCACTCTCAAACCGTAAGTCGGATTTATGTACTCAAAGTCTCAAACTGTCGAGAACAGAATAACCTAGAACTTCTATTCAACACAAAATTTTAAATTCCCCACCGAAACATTCAGTTTTTCAGTTTTAACAAATGCATTAAGGACTGTTTGCCGAATTTATTATCAGAACGACACACGATCTTAAAACAGTCATAACTTCTTATCCGTAAGTCGGACCAAGCCCCGTAAATTCTCAAACTGACGAGAAAAGACAAATCTAGGACTTTCATTTGAATCAACATTTCATATTCTGTACCCATTGCTACAGTTTTACCATTTTACTCACTGCTTTACGGACTTTCAACCGATCCGGCGCAGAAACTTTAAAATATGATAACTTCTAAACCGTAAGTCCATTCTACCTCTTCTTTAGTTCAATCTGTTCGTAACAAATTTATTTACAACCATACAAAATTTCGTCCAATTCCAACAAGTGGAACTCGGGAAAAACAGTTCATAATTCTACCTGCTCTCAGATTTCGTCCAAATCTGTGCTAGAAAGTTTAAACTATGATAACTCTTAAACCGTAAGTCCGTTTTACCTCTTATTTAGTTCAATCTGTTCGTAACAAAGTGATTTATAACCATACCAAATTTCGTCTAATTAAAACAAGTATAACTCCGAAAAACAGTTTGTAACGTTCATGTCCCGAACTAGTTGCTTAAGAAATCTAAGTTCATAATTTTTCTTTTAACAATAACATTATATTATAACATGTATAAAACTTAAAATACAGGATTTCACTAAGAAATTTGAGTGAGAAAAACTCACATTTGTTGCCTCGTAATTGCGAATGAACTTTCAACTCTAAAACTCTTCCTTTCTTGTTCTCTTATAATTCTTCTTGTTCTCTTATAACAATCTCTTTTCTTTTTTTCTTGTTGTGTGTTTTCTTGTGTTTTTTTTTTTTTTTTTTTTCTGAAAATCTTTTTGTGAGGTGTGTTTATGGGAAGATTTAATGTGAGAGTTGAGGGGAGTTAAGGGAGGTTGAGGGAAGTTGAATAAGAAAATGGGGAGGGGGAAAGTGCAACGTTTTTTTTTTTTTTTTTTTTTTTTTTTAAAAAATTGCTGGACTTTACAATCCATCATATGTTTAATTTTTTAATCTTCTTACAACTTAAGTTGATTTTAAAATTTTCAGAAAGAATATCCAGAATTGGAGGATGAAGACTTGTATCGTCATGCAAGGCTTGTCACTTCTGCTGTAATAGAAAAAGTTCACACCATAGATTGGACTGTTGAGCTTCTCAAAACCCACACCCTTCTTGCAGGGATGCGTGCCAATTGGTCAATTCTCTCATACACTAGTTACTTTATTTTTCCATACTATTAATTAGTTTGTGTGTCACTAAAATTAATTTATATCGCAGGTACGGATTGCTAGGGAAGAAGTTCAAAGATGCATTTGGACATGTTGGAGGTTCCATTTTGGGTGGTTATGTGGGAATGAAGAAACCTGAGAATCAAGGAGTGCCCAACTCCTTGACAGAGGAATATCGGATGCATCAACTCCTACCCGATTGGGAGCAAAGGAGAGGAGAATTTATCAAGAATTGGGTTTACTAAGCAAATGGTTTCAATGGGTCACCAAGCAAGTGGGGCTCTTGAGCTTTGGAATTATCCAATATGGATGAGGGATCTTGTTGTCCAAGATATTGATGGAACTGACAGGGCGAATCATATTGACCTTGCAGTTCTTGAAAGTAAGTTCATTAATTGATCATGATATTTGAATGACAGTTTATAGGGACAGAGAAAGGAGTGTTGGCAGGTACAATGAATTTCGTAGGGAGGATGCTGCAAATTCCAATCTCCATTTGACTAATGATGAGGACTCAATTAAAATGCTTCGACAAGTATATGGTGATGATGTAGAAGAATTGGATCTATTAGTGGGAATGTCTGCGGAGAAAAAGATTAAGGGCTTTGCTATCTCTGAGACTGCTTTTTTCATATTTCTTGTCATGGCATCAAGGTTCGTATTAAAAGTCTCAAAATCAACCCATTTATATGTAATTAACTCATTCTGCTCAACCATTCAAATATAAGTGAATAGAGTGACAATTTAACTCAACATATCGAACCAATAGTCAAATGCGTTAAAATAATGTAAAGGAATATGCCAAAATTCAACTCACAAGTCAAAATTTTGGGATTATATCAATCTAGAAGAATTATGTGAGAATGCAATAGTAAACAAATGAGAAAACTTTTATGTATAGTATTAGGATTTATAGATTACGTCTAATAGAAAGTTGATTTGAAAAATTGCAGGAGGCAAGTGGGAGACAGATTTTTCACCAGCAATTATAATGAGGAGACATACACCAAAAAAGGATTGGAAGCTTGAAAGATATACTAGATCGTCATTATCCAGAAATGACTGGGAAATGGATGAATTCTAGCAGTGCCTTCTCTGTATGGGACTCTTCTCCAAAACCTCACAATCCTATTCCAGTCTACTTTCGTGTTCCCCAACAATAGACACATCCCTCATCAATGTACTTATTAAAATAAAACGAAGTAAATCGAGTGTTCGACTAACTTTTTTTACCTGCAAGTTTGTATTAAGAATTCATGTATTATCTTCAGTTGTTTTACTCGGCGAGCCCTTTTATTGAAACTATTCCAGTTTGTAATTGTTGGAAATTTGTCTTTGGCGGTATTTGAGACCGACCAACTTTAACGGCTTAAACATTAGTGTTACGTATGTTGGAGAATCCGGTTCTTTACACATGCATGATCTACTAAGTACGTAGATAACCGTAGGGCCAAGAATCGTCAAATTTCGTTGAGAAATGAAAGAGATATTGGTCCACGAAGTGAGGTGTTTGAAGCATGGAAAAGTGTCGATTGGGATCAATTCTCCCTCATCGGTGGAGGAAGAAAGAACTGTTGTGTTTATAAGACTCAAAATTGGTTTGGGGTTTGGGACCCCAAGGGGTATCCCATGTGTTTAAAGCACAAGCGACGCCTGTTCGGGTCAAGGGTCACGGGTATTTTGATATTATCTTTTTGGAGCAGAATTATTTCATATGTACAGTTTGGTCCCTGAAGTTTCCAGAAAGTCAGAATTAGGCAGAGATATCAGAAACGCCACAACACTCAATTCAACCATATATTTTGGCTGAATGACTCCTCCTATAATGGTCAATCCGTTGCTCTTTCTCACCATTTATTTTGGTGGTATTACTACCTTCATAATGGCCATTACTTGGCCAGTAATGACACTTATGGATGCAGTTCAACAGCCCCTCCCTCACCTATATAAACAACCCATTTGCACCATTGCTGAGAACACCTCACAATAGACGAAAAACACAAAACATAATTCTTTTTCCTACAATCTTCCAAGCATCATTTCGTTACTCAAAATTCTTCACGGTAGCACTTGATTTTGCTTTGCTCAATTGTTCCATTGTTGTTTTATCTTGTGAGACAATTGTCCAAGACGTATAAAGGATACATACGGGACAATATTGTCTTAAAGAAAGAGTGTCACACTCGAATCAGCATTCACAAAACAGTTTCCATTTTTCTTGTTCAACATCTTTGTAATTTCAATTTTGTTGTTGAATTATATTTTCAGTTCTTGCAAGGCTTAACAGTTATTTGTAATTCCCGTTTCCTGCACCTTTGTAACCAACAAGTTTAAGACAATATTCGCTTACTGTAACTGCTGTAATGGTGCTAGAAACATGTTTGTGTTACACCTCGTAGGTTAAGACAATGGTTAAGGACGTCATTAATATTAAGATTCGCATAATGGATATGAGATACATTTACATAAGCTACGAGTACGTCAATGAGAATTTAATATGATAAGTTATATATATTTTCATTAAGAATTATTACATATTATAAGAATTACGACGTGAAGAATGCGAGACCTTATGGAATTTCCGGGAACTAAAGGGGACGAAAATCAAGATTAAAAGAAGTGGGACTAAGATTTATTACTTGAGGGATTAATTTAGTTAAAGTTAACAATTAGAGGGGCAAATTGTAACATTTAGGGGTACTAAAGTGCATATTTGTAAATCTGAAAATTGGATTCTAATATTACCCTAAGCATTGCACACTTGTCTTCTTCACTTAGAAACTAGGAGCAAGAACACTCCCTCCCCCTCTCAATTCAAAAATCACACCATTCCTCTAATCAATTCAAGATTCAAGCAACCTCATTAATCATTCCACGATTTGGAAGCAAAATCTTTGAAACCCAACCAGTGGGTCACGGGTTTGCTGGACGAAAATAGGCCTGGAATTTGTCAAATTTTAACGAGAATTTTGGGGGGGAAAATATGTACAACGGATGGTCTAACATGGTAGAATACATGCATATTAATTTGGAGTTGAAAGAGGTGTGAAACTGGAGGAGAAAAATGGGCAGAAAATCGTTGGTTGCTGGCAGATTTTTAGTCAACTTTGGAGGGATTTATCTCCTCGTATATTAGGAGTTTTTGGGTGTTTCAAAATCCTAAATGAAGTTCGTCGAGTCTAGTTTCCAACGCAATAAAATTCGCATCGATAGGACACATGAGTAGAGAGTTATGGACGTTACAAGTTCAGCTGACAAAGCAGTGGCTAAAAATCGGGACTGTTTTGGGGATTAAATTAATGTATGAAAATTCTTCTTTCTATGCTATAACTGAAGTTACATATTGTTGTAGTTGAAGTAATGGACTTGTGTTATGAAGAAATCTTGAATTTAGACAATGCATGTGTCAATTTTGGGTGTGAGCCGAATTGGGTTGTTTCGGGCATATATTGGATTCGTGTGTGGTGTTGTAAATTTCATCACTAATTGCGTATTAAAAATCGATGAAATTGTGAAGATTAAATATGGATTAGTTATATGGGATTGTTGGAAAGATAAGTTGGTTTAATAGTAAAGAAAAGAGTTAAAATTGTTGCATGTTAATGGTCCTAAAATTCATGAATAATTCTCGGACATTGTGTGACCTTTACGGGTTGTATAAGTGCAAGATTAATTGTTATTATTATTATTATTATCGTCGTTAATTGTATGTTAAGATTGAAAGAAACATTGGTACTATGTGTTGTAATTAGTTATATAAGGTGACACGAGATGAATTGAAATTTAAGGAACTAAGAAAAGAGTTTTGGAATCTCACACATTGTTGTAACATTTTAAGGATTGAATGAACATGGTAAATATGTGTGATAGTCACTTTGATGGTTGAAATTGCTGTCTTTCATAAATAAGGAGAAAGGAGGAGGTATGATGGCGTATATGTAGTGTATGGAGCCTAATTAGATTACATATTGAAATGGTTGTGATTGTTGGTTGATTTGGATTATTGGTTAATTCTGGATACACACATAAACAGAGAAAATGCTGCCCACATTTTTATAGAATTAAGGAAGTCGTTATTCAAATAACTTACGTTAGGAGTCCTAGAATTAATGGTCTTATTTTTATTATTATAGGCTGACGTACTAGACGAGGCGCATCCTAGTTTTACATTGGTTGATCGACTAAGAGGTATGTGAGACTATCCTTCTTTCTTTTGGCATGATTTTGTGAAACAAACTTCCATTTGACATGATTTTGATAAAAGTACGGCGGACGTACATGATTTTCTACAAAGTTAGTTTTAAAGGAAAATTGTTATGACAAGTGCCTATGATTTTCAGTAAAGAGCATATTATGATGATATTATCGAAAGTCAAAGATAATTTCTAATTGCATATAGTTGCTCATGATATCTACTCGTGTCAAGTCTTATTACACATTCACCGAGTCTCTCACATAGAGGGTCGGCACTATATTGTATGTTCCGGGTTCAAGTCCCATCTATTATTATCATATTACTTGGGTTCGAGTCCCAAGCGGGTTCAACTCCCAGATTATTATTATTCCATGGATTAGCTCTCCATGATGCGAGTTCGAGTCTCATGACATTATATTATTTCATATACACTTACGTGGGTTCGAGTCCCACGATATATACATACTTACTTGGGTTCGAGTCCCATGATATATATGTACCTAGACGGGTTCGAGTCCCGTGCTATTATATCCTGAGGATATGAGTTCATGATTTTGGCAAGACTTGCATATTTTGGAAAGGTAAGAACTGATTTTCATTACTCTCATTTGATAAGGCACATTTATATTGTTATGTTGATTTCATACTTGCCCCCTGTTATACGTTGAACTGTTATGATTTCAATTACAGTATTTTTCAATTTCACATATTTGGTACATCTATCGTACTGACCCCATTTTCCCCGGGGAGCTGCGTTCATGCCCGCAGGTACAGGTGATCGGTTAGGTGACCCTCCAGTTTAGGACATCTACCAGCTGTTAAAGAGCTCATTTGTTCCGGAGCCAGCTATTTTGGTACAGATCCTTACATTCCAGACTTATGTATATTTTGGGCACGACGGGGTCATATGTCAGTATTGTACTCTTAGAGGTATGTAGACAGTTGTGGGTGATAGATGTGTTTTGGACTTGTGTAGAACGTTTATGCGGTTGAGTTAGTTGTATTGTTGCATTTGTTTTGGGATGTTCCGTATATAGTGGCAGCCTTGCCGGCTTGCCTATTTTGATTACTTCTTTGTTTATGTGATGCAATTTGGTGGCAGCCTAGTCGGCTAGCCTGTTGTGATGGTTGGATAGTTGTGTAAGGCAGCTTTGTCGGCTCGCCTATTTTGGGTATATGTTATAAATGCAGCGTTGTGCTGTCGAAATTTTCTATTACCCTTAAGGGTCAGTTGATTACGTGACGGGTTAGTGTAATGGAGTCCAATTAGGGCGTTGGGCCGCGGCCCGTCGGGTCGGATCATGACAGTTTGCCACTAGATATACTTCCAAATCTGGTTGTGGCTTTCTTGTTGAAACCAGTTCAGTTGACAGTTCTATAAACAATTCAAACACTGTCGTTGTCAAAAGATCTGGTCCTAGTTTTGGATCTCTCTTTGACGATAGCTACAAACCTGTTTCCGTCAAAAGGGAGATCTCTGTTGGTGATCCTGAACTTGAAGACACCGCTAATAGTCATGTTGGCAAGACTAAGGATAAAGGAAGAGTTTTTGTCACCGCTCCCAAGAGTGGTGGAAACAAGCGTCCACGAGAGGTGGAGGATATCAATTGGGACAAAAGAAGCAGGCTGGAAATGATGGTCTATCTTGTAGCTGAAGGATTACACCTGTCCCAGACAAGGAATCTGAAGATGAGTTAAGTAAACTTTTCTCTTTGTCAATAAGAAGATTAAATCACGTCTGAATAAAATAAGTAAGGCAAGGATATGAATATGAAAATGTTTCAAGAAAAATTATATTCCTTACAATTTAAATTCAGGAGTTTAATCTCATTTACCTTCCCATTTAAATATTGGACTGTTATAAAACAACGGCCTAAAAGATATGGACTTAAATTGTAATAAAATGATTTTATGGACAATCCTAAGCATGAGAAGAGGACTAAAGACAAGGACTAGAGGACTAGAGACAATCCTGTTGTCGTTTCCCGACAGAAGATCCATATTTTGATAGGATATTGTTGGACACTCAGTCATACAAAGCCTCCGGGCGACTGGAGTGGTTCAAGTTACCAGATCCCAATAGATCTGAAGGCCAAAAGAAAGGCAGAAAAGAAATTGGACACTCAATCTGCCAAGACAACTGGAGTGAGCCAGAGAATCTAGATCATATGAACAACCTCTTGTCCGTGGTTAGGGCGTAAGCGGATCATATCTAGATTCTCTGGCTCACTCCAGTTGTTCATGTGAAGCAACGCTACCTTCAAAATAGAAGAAGTTGTCCTCAAAAGAACTTAAGGAATGGGATCACTCTTAAATAAGGTGATACAAGCCTATTCAAAGGCTGGTAAAGATGGAGTTGTTGCCATCTATCGACATAAACCCTCAACATAAGTGTGAGGTGTGCGTAGAGGCAAAACTCGCCAAGCTTCCTTTTCGATCCATCGAAAGGAATACCGCTCCTCTAAAACTTATTCACACAGATATATGTGATTTGAAGTTCTTACAATCTAGAGGGGGAACAAGTACTTTGTGACATTCATTGATGATAACACAAGGTATTATTAACTTTACTTGTTGAAAATTAAGGATGAAGCCTTTGAAGCGTTTTGATGTTACAAAGCAGAAGTTGAGAACCAACTGAGTCTACGGATTAAATCCATTCGTAGCGATAGAGGGGGAGAATATGTAGCGCCATTTGAGGAATATTGTGCCCAAGAAGGCATTATCCATCAAACGACGGCTCCATACCCACCTCAATCAAACGGTGTGGCGGAACGTAAGAACCGCGCATTGAAGGAAATGATGAATGCCTTGCTTATCAATTTCGGTCTTCCCCAAAACATGTGGGGAGAAGCTGTTCTTACCGCTAATATGATTCTTAACAGAGTCCCACATAAGTGTAAGGACAAAACTCCATATGAATCATGGAAGGGAAAGAAACTCACCTACAAATACTTTAAGGTGTGGGGTTGTTTGGCAAAGGTTGAAGTACCCAAGTCAAAACAGATCAAGATTGGGTCTAAGACTGTAGATTGTGTATTCATCGGATATGCAAATAACAGTAGTGTTTATTGCTTCTTAGTGCATAAGTCAGATATTCCAGATATCCACCAAGGTAGAATAATGGAATCAAGGAATGCTCTATTCTTTGAAGGCACATTTCCTAGAAAGGGAAAAGACATAACCTCTTGCAAAAGAAGTTATGCGCATAGCTCTCAAGAACCGGGAGTCGTCGACGGCCCGGATCTAGATGATCCAGATCTAGCCGATCTCGAGGTGGCTGAACATCCAGAATCTAGTGTTCTAGATTCTTAGAACTTGGAGACTCCAGAGATGGATCTAAGGCGAAGTAAAAGGGCCAGAAATGATAAATCCTTCGGTCCTGACTTTGTAGCTTATATGGTTAATGATGAACCAAGGATAATTGCTAAAGCATTGTCAATACCAGAAGCACCGCTCTGGAAAGAAGCTATTGAGAGTGAAATAGGCTTCATTCTGCATAACCATACGTGGGAGTTGGTTGATCTTCCTCCGGAAAATAAACCGTTAGGTTGTAAATGGATACTCAAACGAAAATACAAAGCAGATGGGTCTATAGACAAGTACAAGTCCAGGTTGGTAGTCAAGGGATATCGGCAGACAGAAGGCTTTGACTACTTTGACACATACTCCCCGGTACCCGAATGACATCCATACGGGTATTCATTGCGATCGCAGCTTTGCGTGATCTTGAAATACATCAAATGGATGTCAAGACAACCTTTCTGAATAATGATTTGGAAGAATAAATATACATGGATCAACCTGAGGGGTATGTGGTTCCAGGACAAGAGACAAAAGTGTGTCGGCTTGTCAAATCTCTGTACGGGCTGAAACAAGCCCCGAAGCAATGACACGGAAAATTTGATAGTACCCTACTATCGAAGGGTTTCGCCATTAATGAGTGTGATAAATGTGTCTACACGAAAGATAACTCTGACTCGTTTGTTATGATATGTCTGTATGTAGACGACATGTTAATCACAGGAAACAGTCCTAGGGTAATCCGAGAGACTAAGAACATATTGAAACAATGCTTCGACATGAAGGATATGGGTATCGCAGATGTCATCTTAGGGATTAAAATCTCTAGACGTCTTACGGACTGGTCTTATCTCAGTCTCACTACATCGAGGATGTTTTGAGAAAGTTCGAGATGTTAGACAGTTCACCGATAAAGTCCCCCATGGATACAAATTAAAAGCTTGATAAAAATCTTGGTGCACATGTATACCAGGAGCGATATGCACAGGTGATCGGTAGTTTGATGTATATAACAAACTGCACCCGACCTGATATTGTTTATGCAGTTAATAAGTTGGCTAGGTTCACCCGTAATCCGAGTGATAATCACTGGAAGGCGTTGAATCGGGTATTACAATATCTGAAATACACGTCAACTTACGGGTTACACAATTCTAGATATCCAGTTGTACTAGAGGGGTACAGTGATGCAAACTGAATATCTGATATAGAGAACACCAAGTCCACCAGTGGGTATGTATTTACAATTGGTGGTTGGGCTGTGTCTTGGAAATCCTCTAAGCAAACTTGTATCGTGGTCACAATGAAATCAGAGATTATCGCTTCAGACAAAGCAGGAGAAGAAGCTGAGTGGCTTCATGACTTCTTAGAGGATGTTTCGTGTTGGAACAAACCCGTACCTTCGGTAATGATCCACTGCGACAGTCAGTCGGTTCTAGGAAGGGCACAAAATGCTATGTACAACGGCAAGTCTCGTCATATTCGACGGAGGCATAAGACCGTTAGGCAACTGATCACCATGGGTATAATATCCATTGATTACATTAAGTCAAAGGATAATATAGCAGACTCATTGACAAAGGGCTTACCCAAGGATCAGATGACTTGCTTGTCTATGGGAATAGGCTTAAAACCCAAAATATAAGGACCAATACAGTGGTAACCCAACCTTACTAACTGGAGATCCCAGTAATTCGGTTCAATGGAAAAACTAAGCTGTAAAGGTTCAGTTGATCGCTTCAGTGGAAGCATGAGCACTTCGGATAGTGATTTCTGTAAAGAAACACCAACTCCAAAGTCGTTTCCGCGATAGACGTTAAGTGCTATCTGCAGTAAGGGTAAAATTTGAGTTTTCAAAAACCTTTAATGATCCTCAACAGTTGAGGTTAGGTTTTTGGGAAACTTTTAATGGTTCCTAACACTTGTGAAGTGGGGTATTGCAGGATACTTTGTAGGAGACAACCTATTTAAGTGCGAGGACGGGCCGCCTCAAATGAACGCACTTAAGAATCCAAGAAATTTTTCATGGCCAAAACGGACAAAACATTACGAAGAAGAGAGTAAGGGAATTTGTTGTGTTGGTACTATTGACTTGGCTTACACTAAACACTGACGGTTTAAGACATCACGTTCACCGCGCAGTAAGAAAGTCCGATGGTATTCAACTATGGAAGGTTGAAAGCTGAAGCTACCTCCCTTTATGCAACATCGGTCCGCTGAAATATTGCTGAAAATGGAAAAGGCACCCTGTGAGTGCGCCAAATCTCTTTCAAGAGGGGATTGTTGGAAATTTGCCTTTGGCGGGAGTTGCGACCGACCAACTTTAATGGCTTAAAAACTAGTGTTACGTATATTGGAGAATCCGGTTATTTACACATGTATGATATACTAAGTACGTAGATAATCGTAGGGCCAAGAATCGTCAAATTTCGTTGATAAATGAAAGAGATATTGATCCACGAAGTGGGGTGTTTGAAGCATGAAAAATGTAGTTTGGGATCAATTCTCCCTCATCGGTGGAGGAAGAAAGAATTGTTGTGTTTATAAGACTCAAAATTGGTTTGAGGTTTGGGACCCCAAGGGGTATCCCATGTGTTTAAAGGAGGGAGGACCTAGATATGCTTCGGTTCGAGGAAAGCCCACACGCGCGTCGCCCGTCCAGTTCGGGTTCAGGTCACGGGTCTTATGATATTATTTTTTTGGACCAAAATTCTTTCATATGTACAATTTGGTCCCTGAAGTTTCCAGAAAGTCAGAATTGGGCAGAGAGATCAGAAACGTCACAACAACTCTCAATTCAGCCATTTATTTTGGCTGAATTACTCAATCTGTTGCTCTTTCTCACAATTTATTTTGGTGGTATTACTACCTCCATAATGGCCATTACTTGGCCAGTAATGACACTTATGGAGGCAGTTCAACAGCCTCTCTCTCACCTATATAAACAACCCCTTTGCACCATTGTTGAGAACACCTCACAATAGACGAAACACACAAAATAAAATTCTTTTTCCTACAATCTTCCAAGCATCATTTCGTTACTCAAAATTCTTCACGGTAGCACTTGAGTTTCCTTTGCTCAATTGTTCCATTGTTGTTTTATCTTGGGAGACAATTGTCCAGGACGTATAAATGATATATATGGGGCAATATTGTCTTAAAGACAGAGTGTTACACTCGACTCAACATTCACAAAACAGTTTCCATTTTTCTTGTTTAACATCTTTGTAATTTCAATTTTGTTGTTGAATTATATTTTCAGTTCTTGCCAGTCTTAGCAGTTATTTGTAATTTTCGTTTCCTGCACCTTTGTAACCAACAGTAATATGACTCTTGATTTCATGTTTTTGTTGTTTATCCATTATCTATTGTTTCTTCATAAGTGAATTGCAATTTAATGTTATATTGAAGTTTAATTATATTTTATGTAACAAGTGAGAATCCTGTTACCATTATGTTTAATTCGACAGTGTTACAAATAAAGTATAAAAAAAAATCAAACAAATGGAACTAGGTTTAATTTTAGTTTAACACATACTAATCGTAGAACTGACTGAACCGAACCATTGACATCCTTGTATACGTCAATTTAACATCATTTACACTTAATTCACATTTAGCCTGAGGGCCACTTCCATTACTCATAATTCATATCATCCCCTACCTCAACTCATAAAACAAAATATTGAATTGAATAAAAATGAAATTATTTCTCTTAACGAACTTCAATGGAAAGTAGGAAATTTTCTTCTTAAAATTTCCAATAGAAGTTCATTCCATGCATCAATGGGCCCTGGCAAGCACCAATGGATACAATCACTAAAGCCCTTCATCCATTTATTACCCCAATACTCTCCTGGATGTCCATCTGGTCTCATTAACATGGCTCTTGTAACATCCACAAGTTCGAACATGTTCCCAATGTTTTGTCCATATTTTTTTGCTCTTTCAATTTCTTCAATTTGAATGCTCCTAAATTTCCAATCTTGATCACCAATTTTAACTTCTTCTCTAGCAAATAGTCTTGTCCTGTTACAATTACCTCCTTCATTCCATGCTCCATGTTCAAATTGACCCGCTGAGAATGTCCTCAAAAGTACAATAACACCTGATCAAAGACAATCCAGACTTTTAATAATGGGTTCAACTGAACTTAATGTTTTCGAATGAATCGTAGATACATACATTTATACCTCTCTATAACAATCAAATTGTATAACAATCATGTATTCTGTTGAGCCGATCTTTCATGTTGTGTTATATATTACTTTCTTCGGGAAAAAAAGAATGTCCACTTAAGGTGTGTTTGGATTAGCTTCTGGCAGAATTGATTCTAGCAGAATTGATTCTGACAAAAGTAATTTATGTTTGATGCAACAATGTAAAAGTGATTCTTATAATTGATTTATGTTTGGATAGTTTTGATCAAAATTACTTTTGAATGTAGAATTAACAAAATGGACATACATATAAATAAAAATATACATATAAATAGATGAAAATATGTAAATAAAAATTACAAATAGATAATAGAATTTAAAGTGCAATATAGTGAATACAAATTACAAATAAATAATTAATTTATTACAATACTAATTTTGCATGTACTCTATAATAGGAAGTTGCCTTTTTTTTAATTTTCTTTTCAACACCACTAGTTCTTTTTCTACTTTGTCCACTACTTTGGCTAGCAACTCCTTGTGAAGTATTTAAATAAATACCCCCAAATTATCCCGTTACTCCAACACTCACATCTTTACTATCACCCGATCCCTTTTCCACATCATCAACATCATTACCATAATCCCATTGGGCAATATGCCACTTGAAGGTGCCAAGTGGGTAATAAAAGTTGTATATATGAATTTTTTTAGTAATTATTTATATATATTTAAAGAGGTAATGAAAGTTGTATATTTTAATTTTTTTTATTAATTTTTTTTAGATATTTAAATAGAGTAATGAAAACGGATAGAGTTGTTGATGAAAATTAAAAAGGTAATAAAGGAAAGAGTAAAATTCAAATTGAAATAAATGGCAAAATTGATTCTGAATCAATTCTGGAGCCCAGAATTGATTTTGGTCAGCCAAACATGTCAATTTTCTGATTTTCACGAAAGTAGGTACCCAAAATCGATTCTGGGTACCCAAAAACCAATCCAACCATGCACTTAGCCATTTGCACAACCTTTAATAATAAACAAAATGCTAGACAAAAAGAAATAATTTGTCTAAATTATCCCTGATTAAATATGTATTGAGATTTGATCACATAACAATTAACATGAGCAAATCTGGGAAAAAAAGTTAATTTTTTTTATTTGATAAGTGGACACTCTTTTTTACTCAAGAAAAAAGGCTAAGTGGACACTCTTTTTTATCCGGAAGAAGTATATGTTCCCTATACCAGGATTTGGATATAGCAGCTAAAAAAAATCAGAACGCTGTTATAAAGAGTTTGGATTGTATATGAAAAATCATAATTTCAAATATATACACCAAATTCAATGCTAAGAACTTTAAAAGTTAAATGCAGTCAAGATTAAAACCTGAATCCGCTTCTTTACCTGAGCATGCTTCACATTCATTTATGTACTTGAAAGCAGCTTGAAATGCTCTTCGAATGGCATAGCCAGGGCCAAGATCTTGAACCCCTGGTTCCCCACAATAAACACATCCAATAAGATTGCCATTTTCATAAAGGTAATTGGGCCGAAGGAACCAATGCCCATCTGAGAAAATAGCATAATCTATGTTGGGTATATGTTGGGTCCAGTTGCCATTTAATTTGTCTAAATGCAAGTCAAACCCGCCCGTGAATGAACCATTGATAACTCTCTCAGTAGCAAAGACAAGAAATTCTGTGCGAAGGACCATGAGAGTGAAATTGTGACGAGGAAACAACCATGTTCTGAATTTGTCTTCGGCATCCTTGTATATGTCTGTCGGACTTTCTTCCTGCAATTATTTTGTGCAAAAATCTCACTTGTTGAGTAAAAAATGATGATAACTTAAGATCCTTTTTGGATTAGCTTATTTTAAGTGTTTTAATAAAATAGCTTACAAGCACTTTATAGTGGTTAGGTAAAATAAAAATATATTTTAAACATTTATTTTTAATTTAAAATAACAAAAATAAGTCAAAGTCATAAGTTAAAATCATAACTTATGGCAATAATCCCATCTAAACGGGCTCTTAATGGTTCTTGCACCGATACACGTGATGTTTGTGTGATAATTATTAAAAGGGAAAAGGGTCAAATATACCATAAAATTTTGGTAAAAGAATTATCAAAGTATGAGATCATATATACTCTCCGTTAGCCAAAACTTATTAAATTTACCCTATATTAACAGATTGGACATGTGGCATCCACGTGGCAGATACGTGGCAGATACGTGATAATCACGTCAACGGCGACCAGTCACTGTCGTGGCCATGCCGCCAGCAGTCCGCCGAAAAAAATGGTGATTCTCCCAAAATCGAAAATCGAGCAGCTTGACTGACTGTAAGTTGTAGAGGATGTTGAGACTAACACAGTGGTATCACCCACACCCGTTGTCGATGCGTCAGTTGGTCGAAAAGTTCAATCAAAGCCGTCGGAAAATCGAAATGGTCGATCAACCGACTGGGACAAATTGAGAGTCGTGGATAGGTGCAAAATGTCGGCGTGGGGACGACGAAGCTAATGGTACCCACCACGACCTTCAATTCTTGCTCAGTTCGCCGGAATGTCGTCGACGACGCTTAGGGTTTTAGACGAAATCGATTCGGTCGATTTGGCTGTCGGGGAAGAGTCGAGGCACGGGGGTGGTATGGAAAGAACGACCTTGTGATGGTGATCACAATGGTGTTATCCACTCCCGTCGAATCTTCCTCAGGTCGCCGGAATTGATGAAAATCGGTGGACTGCGGGCGGCATGGTCGCGACAGTGACTGGTCGTCGGTGACGTGGCTGCCACGTGTCCAATTCGTTAATATAGGATAAATTTGATTAGTTTTGGTTAACAGAGGGTATATATGACCCCATACTTTGACAAACGATATATATGATCCTTTTACCAAAGTTTTAGGATATATTTGACCATTTTAGCAAAGTTTTAGGGTATATTTGACACTTTTCCCTTATTAAAAAAGGCATAATGTGACAAGAAATATCTAACAAAAAATCTTTTTTGTTAATTACTTCCTTCATCCCAATTTATTTGTCATCATTTCCTTTTTTATTTGTCTCAAAATGAATGTCTTTTTTTCTTATTTGACAACTATTTAATGTCACTATCTTTCTTTTACCCTGTTGGGTCCCATTTAATCTTTAAAAAGTATTTAGTGTGAAGAAAAGTAAAAAAAAAAAGAGTAAGTACTAAACTAAGAACAATTTGATAAACATAACAAAATCTTTCCTAAATTTTTAAATTTTATGCCTGATTAAATGATATCATATAAATTAGAACAAGAGTAATTAAATAATTAATGTCGTAGACATCTACCCAATAATTCTAACATGAAACTTGGACCGAGTCCATTATTTGTGAGAGATGCTAGTGACATGTGAAAATACTTTAAAATTTGGAAAAAAATCAAATGTCAAAGGGTTAAATCATAAACTTTAACTATGACCTAATATTTCATCCGTCTCAAATTATTTATCTTGGTTACTAAAAAAAATTATCTCAAATTATTTGTCGTTTTAGAAGTTCAAGACATAATTAATTATTTTTTCTTCATTTTACCCTTTGTTATTAATAAAGATGAACACATAAATAAAATAAATATTTAATGGAGAGATATTATAATTTAAATTTAAATAGAAATAAAGTAAATTAAATATTTTTATTTAATTAATATTACTTAAAGGGCGTGTAAATAAAAAAAATTGAGCCGGGGGAAGTAATAAATAACGTGGAAGATGAAATAAACAGAGGTAGTGATTTAGAGATGAGAGCAGTTGGAGAATGAGACAAAAGTTTTGACATAGTGTTCAACTACTCCTAATTTGACAGGGCACAACAAGATAAAGGATACAATCATAATTGAATTAGTATTTTGTTGGGGGGGGGGGGGACTCATCTCTTTAACACTTCTCTAGTTTTTTTTTTAATAATCAGTGCCCGGAATTCGCTTAAGACTCATATCGCTAAGATTGCACAAGATCTTTGTCTTATGTTGTTGGAGGCGAATGAAACCAGTTCTTAGCCACACCGCTGAGTAAATCGCGGACGCTACGCGCATTCGATGTCCGATCGCCACGGGATCAATCGCTGGTCCGACCCCAATGCGATTATGCGAGGAGTATCAAACTCACACCGCAAATACGCCCGCGTTAAGATTACTGCAGACTTTAATACGAGTCATATGCCCCGGAGAACGTATCCGTCGAGAATCGAATTTGTGACCCTAAGGCCACAAATATTTTTAGAATAAAACAGAGGAACGATTGTGTTGGTAATAAAAGTATAGAGGGTTCTATGATATGTTACAACGAATGTTTCATTTGCTTTGGCGTACACTAGTAGCAAGTATTTAGACACGTTTATATCAAAAGGTAAATACATAATAAAAAAAATCTTTGATATATGAATATAAAATGTTATAATTCTCAACCCACCTAATTAATTAACAACTAGAACATATCTTTTGGATGGGGGGAAAATAACTGTTTTCTTATGAACATTTGTGAAAGAAAGAAAAATGGGAGGTACAATAATGTGTTAATAGCGAAATTAGCGTCTGAATAAACGGAACATACAATGTCTGTCATTGTCCTATGAGTGTTAAAGTCAAACTGACAACATCAACTAACTCTCTCACACCTTTTCATGATTATTTTTTTTTGATAACGGAGGTTTCAGAATTGCGCGGTTGCTCCTGACTACTTCACTGATATTATTCAGACGTTTTCGAGGTGATGACATTGATCTTTCAACAATATCACCAGTATGCTCACCTTTTCATGATTATTTCAAGACCCTAAATGACAACAAAAAGTGTCCAAGATTTCGCATCTCTATACAACTTATATCTTCTTTTAATTTTAAATCCTTTCTTTAATTATTAGGTGAACCAAATCACACAGTCCCAACTCCTACGACAGCTGCGCGAATTACGAATATTCATCCTTCTTCTCCTACTCACTTTAGTATCTGACTAAAATTTCCTATTTCCATTACTAAATGCATAATTAATTTCTCATTTTGTGCACTCATAATAGTATATTTTTTTAGACTATCTAGTTAAATTGATCTAATATCTAAATCAAGTCTAGTGAGGTAAGTTAAAAAAATAAGTTATCAAACATATACAACTAATTTAAGTTACACAAATACTACTACTAGTATATTTGTTTCACTTTATAAGGCATTTGAACTATCAAAATCATAATGTTTTAAATATTTGAATTATTGACTATTGCGAGTTGTAATGCTAAAAAACCTTAGAAGAATCCGAACAACACAAAGTAGCTTAAAATTATTTTCACACTATCAAACCCATGCAACTTAAACTCAATGAAATTCAACTGAGATTGAAGATTTCTTTTTTTCCATTCATCTCTGACCTTATTCAAGAATTGTTTTGGTCAATAGCAAAATGTAGGGATAAAAGATAAGATCACTAACCGAAGATAAAAGACAGAGTAGGGACTCCATATGGTTCCTTGCGAGGGAGTCACCTATGAAGGCCATCGTCTTTCCTTTAACAATTGTTAAAAACATTTTAGCATTGAAACGAGGTAGCGTACAATGGTCCGGTTTCCATCTCCAGTGCATAAATTCTTCATCAGGCCTTCCATTCAACAAGCAATTTTTCGAATTAGGAATTGTTGGACAGCTAAAATTTGTATAATACAGGGAATCATCATTCTCCTCTAGAACCCAAGTACCATTGAACAAGTCACATTCAGACGTATTATAATCTGCAGAATATGCAGTAGAAGTAATAGTTAGTAATTGGCATTGGCATGTACAAAAATTAATGTAAAATGGAGAAATACAGAGTGCTATATAAATTCTCAGCAATCATGTCGCTCATTATTCATCCCATTCCTATTTTCACAAAATAAGAATAAAAATTACTAGAATTCTCGATATAAATCTCTTGACATTACTGAAAAAACTCCAAAACTCTGCATGTGTGAGTTTGCTCCAATTGCCCTAATAGAGACCGAAAGCCAGCGTAAAGCTAGTGATCAATTTATAAAGAATCCTCATTCAGGGGCTGATGCAGCTTGATGAACACATTACTTCTTATGAGTAAAATTTTATGTTAACAAATACTAATAGTAAATATGAGCTTTAAAAAAGGGAGATTGAATCCATAAAACTAAAATCCTGGATCCGTCTTTGTTAAATTGTACAAAAATGGAGAAATAAAAGTGAAATGAGTAATTCGAACTTACCGAGTTGAGGCTGATTAATGTGCAAGGAGTTAGTACGAGGAGCTGAATGTTCTTTGATTGTGAACGTAAGGATGGGGCTGAATGGAAAATGAAGCATGTAAAAGCTAAAAATCAGAGTTAGAAAGAGTGAATAGAGCAATAAAAAACATGGGCTTCCCAAGTTTAGAATCTTCTCCCCCTTGAAATGATAATTATGAACATTCTTTCCAGTCTGTACAGAACTACCCCAATCCATCTCTAATTTGTTTTGATGGATACAACGAGAGAAGTAGATTTAAGAGCAAAACAATATCGTCATTCCTTTGAATTAGGATCCGAGTTGTAAGAAGAAGAAAACAATAGCAGGGAGGAACGTGGAAACAGAGAGAAATGTCGACGCATTGGAAACTGGGTTAAAATCTTACTGCCCTACTTTTACGTACAAATGGGCAATTGGCAGTGGCCCTAAGGTGCTCACCTTAAAATCAATAAAAATATATTGTTTTGAAGTAGGATTAGAACTCCCCTACTCAGTGGCTTAACTAAATTCTAACACCTTTTAACGAAAGCATTAAGATTTTTTCTTACTTCCGGAGTACTATTCAATATTTTATACCAAAATTTTAATATTTTTATATGTCTACATAAAATATTCATCGCGATTAATGAGTGCTCAAACACCAAATTTTACTACATGGGTCTGCTCTGCCCCTGGCCATTGGCCATCGACGGTTCATTTTTCTTCAGTAGGTACTGGTTAGGTACACTCCTCACTGAACCCATATGCGAGACAGGTCATAATCCAACTCAATCACTATATTAATACTTCCTTCATCCCATAATACATGTCAAAATCTTAGCAAAAAACACGTTATTAAGAAATCAACAATACAATAAAAAGTTTACCAAATTATTCCTATTTAATAAAAATAGATTACTTTTTTCTCTTTTGATTAAAACATGTATGAATAATAATCATTTATGTCTTAAATAGAAAACTTGCCAATAAATATTTCTTGAATAGAGAGTTTGCCCGTTTTTTTTCAAGGGTATAACAGAAAAAAAGTAACCAAATTATGTCTTGAATTACTAAGGTGACACTTATTTTTGGACAATTTTTTTTGCTAAGGTGACACTTATTATGAAACTGAGGGAGGAGTATGGTATACACGTGATCAGTTGCCCCAACATAAATACTATATGCGAAGCCAGGATTTCGGGCTAGGTGAGCCTCCCAGGCTAAGGGGAGCTTATTTTGGTCTAGGGGGAGCCTATTTTGGTCTAGGGAGAGCGAAAATTGAGGATTCTATTGTAATATCATGAATATTACTAATAGTATACTAGGAAAATTTAAATTTGAGGGAGAGTCCGGACCCTCCGACTACATGCTAGCTCCGCCCCTATATATATATATATTACCAACTACATATGGCAAGCAAATCTCGAAATTTTTTATGGAGTAATATTTCGTGTACAGTAATGGGTCATTTGGACTTGCAATGTCTGAATGGTGAAGTACTAATTAACTGAAGTCTCATGAATTTAACACATGAGAGTCCACCTCACATACACGTTTTATGCTTTGACTTGTTCAATAAACATGTCTTAGGAACACTTCATGCACTTTATATCATGAGCTCTCCGTCCCATTAATATAGCCAGAACATTATTTAACTTTTTTTTACTACATTTGATTTTTTTTAAAAGGGAATACCATAAATATGAAAAATGCTTAGCAAACAAATAATCAAGATTGCATTTGAGATGATACTGATATATACATCTTAATGGAAGTTTTTGCACGGATTCCATTCAAACGCACTAGCCTTTTGCTCCTCATATTTGTGGTCTTTAATTGTTTTGCTATGTATTTAATCGCTTCGCTCAATATAAGCTTTATAGCATTTTTATCTTTTGAAACTGAACTTTTGTCTTGCTCGGCACAAGTCATGTGACATAAGTAGTGAAGTGTTGAAAGTTTTGACTTTTTCTACACAATTTGCGTGGATATTATGATACACATAGTGAGGCTAAATGTAAACTTTGTCGAGTGAAATCTAAACTTATGCCATTTTTTAGATTATGTTGAGTGTTGAAAGTTTGCATTGTCTGACATAACTTGTCGGATGTTATGATACATATGTCGAAGCTAAACGTAAACTTACCGCGCCAAAAGTGATAAAGGCCAAAAATTAAAGACAACAAATTTTATGGACAAAAATTAAAGATGACCCGAAATAGGAACATTTGTGCGAATGATCCACCTTAATTTTCAAAAACCCTAATTCGTTATTTTTGTGCCTGAAATTGAAGGTAGACTGTACATTGTTTGTTGTTATTCCGTTTTCTGATATTATACAGTGGTGGAGTAACTTTGTAAAAGCATTAAATGGGGGACGAAAAGGATGCTTTTTATGTAGTGCGCAAAGGGGATGTGATCGGGGTTTATAAGAACTTGACCGATTTACAAGCTCTGCTACGAACATCTGTATGTTTTTCCTTTACCTTCTATGGTTAATACTTTTTTGCTTTTGGGCCAAAGATAGCTACTTTAATGCGCTGGTTATCTATTGGACTGCTATAACTTTTTTGGCTTATTTTAGAGCTCAACTATAACAAGAGTCGTCTAATTTTACCAGCTTTTGAGCAATGATTAAGAAATAGAGAAAAATGGATACCTCACTAGTTCAGGGTTGAGGTTTAGGGTGTGTTCGGTATGAAAGGAAAATGTTTTTCAGGAAAATGAGTGGGTATAATTATTTTCTTGTGTCGGTACGTAAGAAAAAATATTAGTATTCTAAAAGCATTTGTATATAATCGAGACAAATACTATAGAAGACGGGGTGTGTGGAGGTAGGGGTGAAGATGAGGTGTGTTGGAGGGTGGGGAGGACACAATCAATATGGAATGTCACTTGAGGAAATTGCTTTCCGTACTTCCATTAGGAAGTCATTTATCTCATATTTAAGGAACTTGTTTTTATAGAGAAAATATTTTCCAAAAAATTTGACCAACCGAATATGGGAAAACCAAACACACCCTTAGAGCTCAAGTATAAGAAGAGTCTAATTATTCCAGCTTTTGAACAATGATGAAGAAATAGAGCAAAATGGATACAATGTAGCCAACCCTACTAGTTCAGGGTTGAGATTTAGTTGATTGATTGATTAGAGCACCAGTAATAATATTATCAAGTGTTTTGTTTTTTCTTTTTTAAATATTTTTTTCAGGTTGGTGAACCAGCCATAAGTGTTTTTAAAGGGTATCGCCTGGCTAAGGAATGTGAAGAATATCTGGCCTCTCATGGACTCAAGAATGCAATGTACTCTATGGATTTTAGCGATGTCCGAGATGATCTCTTTGGGATACTCATCCCATGTCCTTTTCGGGTTAGAAAGTTGATCATTTTACTGTTATTGAACTGGTAGTAGACGTAGTTGTCTTATCGATTTGATAATGTTGTTTTAACTGTTTGATGCTAGTTGGGTCAACTTTTGGCTAATATGGATGCTAAAATTGTCCAGCTTTTTAAGTTTCATACCAATTCTTTTGTTGTCGTGATTTATAGACACATAATAGCGTGCTGCTAACTTTGAATGACTGCATTTACTCCAGTTTCTGGCAACTGAGTAGGAGTGATTTACATGTTTTATTTCCTCCAGTTGGTGGCTTTTTACCAGCAACTGAGTGGTAGTGATTAACATGTTGTATCTACTCCATTTGGTGGCTTTCTACATCTTTAGCTGTATGTCTTTTGCCTAGCTCTGCTATATTGTTTTGTGCGGCACTGGTGCATCCATGTAGCTCCTTTTTCTAAAGGAAATGGATAATTGTAATATTGAATGCAACTGCTATTTGTCGCTTTGACATGATATATATCTCTGTATTCCTCTTTGCTTCACTTTCATCTGATTGTTGAAATAATAGAACAACTTCTTGTAGCTCTGCAGCATTCTCTATTATCGTTGCTTCCAATTCTTCTCACGACACAACTAACTGGCGCTGCAGAAATGGTTTTGACTCATGTGATTAACTTTTCCTATGTAGGATAGGTTCGAAATAATAAAGTGCCTTGTGCTGCGTTAGTGGAGAATGTCACTCCATCATCTAAAATCATATGCAGACAAGCATAACTGGAAGATTACTCCGGGATAATGTGCCCTTTATATACTTTGCTTATACAACTTCTAACGAACACGGAGCTGAGGCTGGTGTTTTGGTCAAAGAAATTCTGAATATTAAAAAATTGAAATAATAATATTATTTTCAGGCAATATTTTTAAGGTGATTTTTGGACGGATGAGACGTAAAATTGATGCAAATGGATAAAATTTTACCACCACAGGGGAAGTTTAAGTTAAGATGCACGAGAAGGGAAGTGGAAGTTGAATTAGATATATATGTACAGGAAAATAAAATTGAAAGGTGGAGGAGGAAATCGTTTCATTGCTGCATTGGATAAGAGAGCAAAATGAGATGAATACTACTGAAAAGCTAACAATGAAAAAAATGAATACTATTGAAAAGCTTAATGTGAATAAACTGAAGACGATTTTTTTTAAAGTGTTATCCACTTATCTGGTACGTTCTAGCATCTCAAAGAGAAAATGTAATACTTGCCTATTTTTCGTGGCGCACACCTTGGTAATAATGCTACTGCCATATGTTATGGAGTATTGCTTTTAGACTAATTCTCATATTTGGGGGGAGGGGGTCCGCATCTGTCTCAGATGCAGAACTGTACTACTGTTACCTTATGGTCATAGAAGCTTGCTAATAGGTCTACGTATGAGATTCTTTGGATCTGAATTTGATATCGATGATAGGTTCAATCACCTTGGATTTGCTAGTTTTTCCTTGCATTGTCATTGCCGTCGCATCCAACTACTTCTCCCATTGTGTCATGCCGCCACTGACTGGTAACTACAAAGTGCGCATAATGCTTCTTTTACACTTTTCAGCTAGACCCAACTTGAAAGGCTTAGATTTTTTGGACAATTATTGAAACATCTGTCTCCTTTTGCTCTGTCAAATTCAGCAGTCTATGGCATAAACTAAATTTTGTTCCTTTAGGAAAAAAATATTAGCATGTTTTCCAGTTATAAATTTACATCAAGGACCATCCCATGTGTGCAGATCTTTGATCTTTTTCCTTTTTTTGCAGCAACCGGGCTCTTCGAAAGATAAAGTTATCGGGAAGAACGTTCAGGAAAAGAGGATGCAGGTAATCTCTTTGTGGTAAATCTGGATTATTCTTGCATTGATTAAATGGGGCATGCCTTTCTTGAAAAGTCATAACTGATATACCTTCTTTTAGGCCCAGCTTCTGTCATCAAAAAATTACATCATCAGTTACTGCAAAAGTCTTAACATGTTGTGAAGTAGGATGGGATGGAAAATTTGGACACGTGTATTATTAGGCTTGTGCTTTTCCTGGAATAAAAAACTAATTTTCTGGCCCAGGGATGGTGTTTCCTCTTTAGCTCTTGAAGTAGAATGAGGATACACATCTAGTGGCGGGTATAACTATCCCGGATGAGTCTGTTGACTGCATATAGTTGCTTCTAGCAATGAATTATGGTTCACATTTTTTTTACTTTTTAGTATAAATGACTTTCTTTTGGGTCAGAAAAATTCAAAATTTAGTGCTGGTTCAACTAACAAGTTATAGTTAATCTTGCATTGAGCTTATGAAAATTTGTTTACTCCTCCGTCTTGCTGGTGTTTGTTGATCTCTGACTGCTTTAGCCAGATACTTTTAAAATTTAAATTGAATCAGCATGTGAAGAAGTTTTGATATTTTGACAAGATATGTATGTTATCTTTGATATTCACTTTATTTTCTTCCTTCATTCAGATGGAGGTTGTGGCATCTCCTTCGTTTTCAGCTGCTGGTCAGCAAAAACATGCCAAATTGGACAATTTCCTAGAAGTTCCTCCAATTTCGTCATATTCTGTAAGTTAATGTTTTTGCCTAAAAATATTTTGTATTGTTAAGGTGCAATTTTTATGCTGTCTGCTTTACATGTATGTTCATATTCTGAGGGGGGTGGGTTGGCGGGTGATGTTATCCTGTCACGACTGAAATGACCCAACATCCCTCGTTGAGCAAACCAACAATAAATAAGTCTTCAAACACATTCCCAAGAAGAGGTAATAAAAGTCTAAAACAGGGAATATAACATAGACAGTGGGATCCATGATTTTCATTAAGGGTGTTCGGAATAAAAAATGTAGTCCCTAGGATTTGAACTTTAAACCTCAAGGTGAATTTTGAACGTCCTAAACCAACCACTAGTCTTGTATTAAAGAGTATTCAAAATCTATATATGTACATAAAAAATAAGAAAATTGCCTTACATGCATAGTGTAATTTTTTGCCGAGGGTGTTCGGGTGAACACCCTCGGCTCCTCCTAGCTCCGCCCCTGAACATAGATAACAATATTTGATACAACGGAAGACTAAAATAAACCCTAGGAACTGGTGTCACAGGTCATGAGCCACTAAGAGAAGATACAAGTTTGTATAAGAATAATACATAATCAGTCTGGAGTACAAATCAGAACAAAGAAACCATAAGCTACCACGAACAAGCTTGACATCTCACCATTAAGATGTTGATACATCTCCAATGAGCACTCACGAACTCCGCTAACGTTCGAATCCATATTTGCACACATGTTGCAGATCTGTAGGGTGAATACGGAGAGTACTCAGTAAGTATTATTGACCGCCCCCAACGAGGTAGTGGCGAGAGACGATGTAGAAGATACTCACTTCCAAATCTGTGCAATTACTATATACTAATAACATTAATAGTACTGTGTCTAACTGCATGTCCCATTTGTAAGACATATAATCCATGCACAGATAAAGCATTCAAGAATATGCTTAATTTTAAGCACGTGACAGGAATGCATGGTATCTCAACTAATCAAGTCCAATGCATGTACCAAATAAAGAACATACAAGATTATATCTACTTGAACGTACAAGATTCTATTTGGACTTATGTTCTTATATGCTTAAAAAAAGAAAAAAAAGATTCTCTTTTAACTTATGTTTTGATCCACTGTATAGTGTATTAATGCACTTCTGTTCCAAGTCATGATATCATGTCTTCTATGAGAAATGAATAAGACTTGATTAGTCGAATGGGTCTTATTTTTTGCCAAAAAGGGTGGTGTGACTCGCTTGTAATATGATGAACGTCCTGTTTTCCTTAAAGTGCTACTATCTTTATGTGATCTTTGCTTCTAGCTTGGATGAACATTTTGTAAATAGATACCTTCAGTCCCCCTACATGCAGTGTTCATGCATTCTTGAGTTTGATGGGGCTTCAAAGGGGAATCCTGGTCTAGCTGGTGCTGGGGCTGTGCTACGTGCTGCAGATGGAAGTATGGTATGCTCCCTATCCATTTAGAAGATGTGGTTTTTCACCACAAATTTACAGGCTTTCGACTTGTAATTCTTTCCTGTAGGTTTTCCGGTTGCGTGAAGGCGTGGGAGTGGCAACGAACAATGTTGCTGAATACAGAGGTGTAATCTTAGGGCTAAGATATGCTCTCGAGAAAGGTTTCAAACACATTAAAGTTAAGGGTGACTCAAAACTTGTCTGCATGCAGGTCTTCTTTCTTCTTCTGCTTTTTTGTTTTTGTTTTATTTTAAATTTTGCCTTTAGCAAATTAGTCAATTATTTCTGCTTTCTCACTTTTAATATCCTGTCAAATTTATAATACAACATGACCCAGTGAAATCCCACAAAGTGGGGTCCTATCAAATTTACATCTTCGCTAATTTGTTGAAACCATTGGGTTCTAAAGCAATTGCTGAAGAGCTTTTTTCCAGTGATGTGCTAGCCACTGGAGAGTGTCTGTGACAGTCATTAAACCTGGACTACACCAACATGCCCCAGAAAGTGGACCATTCTGAATGACGAGAAACATGATTTTTGACTTGCTAGTTTTTCGGACAGTGTATCCCAAATTATTTAGAATAAGATTTTGCATAACATATAAAATTACAGAAAAATGTTTTTGAGTAACAAAACACAAATTAATTAGGTAGAAATTTCATGAATGTAATACTTTGTTAGCGACTTGACGGTTGAGCTCAAATAAGCCAATATGAAATCTGACAAATAGAACAAACATAAATGCTTATTCCTGTGACACCATTTTTAGCATTGCAACATGCATAATCATATACTACAGAGGAAAAAAAAAAAAGCAACAAAGATATTTTCTCAAAAAGAAAAAAATGAAAAATTTCTAAAAATTAAATAAATTGGAAGTGGAAATTGTGCATAAAGTAATTGGCATTCTAGACTATGTACAAGCACCAAAATGAAATGTACTGTCATCTAAACTGAAGCAGTTACAAACTAAATGAAGCTTCTTCTGACGGCCTCTTGATTCAATAGGAATGTGGTAAAGCATTGGAAACAACCTTAAAAGATATTGAAAGAATAGATCAATTGCATGAAATTAACATGTAGTTCTGCATATTAACTTTTTTCTTTTGATGAGTCAAAGTTGGTTAGGTCAGCTACATAAAAAACATGAAATACTATATTACATTCAGCACTCTAGGTGTTAAGAAAAGGAGAAATGTTTGAAGGAAGCTTTTAAAAAGAAATGACAAGCTAAGAATTATCCACCAAGGTTCGAATTGTGTGTCACTTCGCCTTCGGTGATTTCTCGTTTATTAAAAAAAATGGGGAAGCTAAGAATGATGTGGCGTAGAAGAATGAGTAGCAGCAGGCGAGCAGTTTGGGTCGGTATAAGCTTGTTTTCTTGATGGTACCTCACCCACTCCATCCTATGAGACACCTAAACCAGTTGAAAAGTGAAGCTATTCTTCCCTTGTAACCTATGTGATCTTATGCTGAGATCATTTGTGTTCTTGCCGTGCTATTTATATTCCATTCAGTTTCAAGTTTTAGCGGAACTGCTTCTGGGCCTATCTCTCGTTCTTTACAAATTTCTATCATGGAACAGACTCAAGGAATATGGAAATGTAAGAACCAGAACATGGCTGAGCTATCCAAGATTGTGAAAGAGCTTAAAGATCAGTTTATGTCATTCCAGATCAACCATATGGACAGAGTATGGCCAAATTTTTCCTCTTTTGCTAATTTGAGCTTACTGTGCTTGTCTATCAGAATTTTGATTTTCGAAGTCCTTGTTATATCTTGCATCTGCATGTTATTTTTGTGATGAAGATGCAATGGTGTGTGGTCTCCTATGACCAAAAAAGGTGCAAGTGGTGGGTGCTTGAATGTCATGTTTAATTTATGCAATATAGAGTTTCTCTTTTCTTGCTAATACACTCTATGATATTGGTTTTGTCACCTTGTTGCTAGGCGCGGAAGCCACTTGACTTTATTATAAAAGGAAAGGAAGTGAATAATCATAATTCCCCAGTCTATCAATTCACTTTGTTTTGCATTGCTCTGCAAGAAGAGTTTAGAATTTTACTTGTACATAATGACTATTCACATAATTGTTCCTTTCTTTTTAGTTATTAAAAGCTATCTTTTCATTCCATTCCGAGGGTTTTACTTGTTTAACATATCAGGACTCCAACAGTGAAGCCGATGCGCAGGCAAATTTAGCTGTGTATCTTAAGAGTAAGGGTCTTCACTTGTGGCACCTTGTCTTGTGCTTAAATAAATCTTTCTTTTCCCGTGAGAAATCTAATAAGAAAATTTTCTTGCAGATGGCGAAATTCAAGTGGAATGTGACATGATAACTTGATGTGAAGTCACTAACTACCTCACTTCTTGGGATTTTGGGAAGGATGAATGACCCCAAGACAGAAGCGTAACGGATTTCATTGGTCTAAACCACGTCTTGTATCTTGTAGATATATGATCTGAATTATGTGCATGTAACCTAATTATGTATCAGGATTGGAGAAGCTTATGTTGTAACTTAATTTGCAATGAAAGTTGGTCGGGACAAGTGCCAGGTTTCTTCTTTAGAGTAATATTCTAGCACGATGAAATCTGTTTTACTGCTACTGTTGGCCAGTATGTCAAGTTAGTATCACTGACGTATTCAAGTTACAAGTAAACCACACAGCTAAAGATAAGAAAAGGAGAGAAAATACTTTCTGAAGTCGAGGGTTGTGTTTTAACATTACTACAGAATCTTTTTCTATCTCTAGTATTTACATTTAAATGGTTCCTTTATTGCCTTTTGAACACTTGAATTATGTGAGGAAATTAATCGACAGTAGTTGGCTTACAAGTATTTTGAGTCTGCTGCTTCACTATGTATGAACTAAGATCAGCATGACAACAAGACAACTATGTTATGTACTAGACGTCGGAGCCCGCGCGGTATTTTTCATCAAATTGATATAAAAAAAGTTGCAACTTATTATACTTTTCATGTAGTTTTTAAATATATAAATTTTAATGTTAAAATATTGTGTTAATCTAATAAATTTAACTTTAAAGTTTAGTTAAATTAATTTTCGTGCTACATAAATTAAAAAGGAGGGAGTAATATTTTAATAGTCTTATGTGATTTTTTCTTTACTTAGCAATTTAATATTTTGTTCAACTGTTAACGATAAACAATTTCAATCAAATAAGATGGAAAATGAAAATTGAAATGTCATTTTCATCAGGAAAAAAAGATATTTCATATTATGTGATTTTTTTTTTTACAATTTATGATTTAAGGTTTCATATCTGCTATACAAAGAGTAGTAATTTTAGCATTTTGAGAATCAATAATTTCAATATGTAGTGCTAATTGGAAAGATGAAAATCACACAATTTGAGCAATGGAGGAGATTAGTTATACTCTATATGGTCTTAATGAACGCAATTACTTTTCCAATTATATGAGCAGTTTTTAGAATTGAAATTACGAAGTTAAACATACTATTTTTTTGGTCGATATAAGCTAACATTTATAACTTTTCATGCACTACAATTCAAGTGAAATAAATTAATTATCATGTAAAATAATTTCAATGTATGATTTACAAAATTAATCCCTAGGATGTTTTATAAATGAGTAAAATCCAAAAGGGTGGTTAGTGAGTCGCTTGTAATATGATGAACGTCCTGTTTTCTTTTAATTGCTACTATCTTTATGTGATCTTTGCTTCTACTTTGGAGGAACATTTTGTAAATTGATACCTTCAGCCCTCATACGTGCAGTGTTGATGCATTCTTGAGTTTGATGGGGCTTCAAAGGGGAATCCTGGACCAGCTGGTGCTGGGGCTGTCTACGTGCTGCAGATGGAAGTATGGTATGCTCCCTATCCATTTAAAAGATGTGGTTTGTCACCACAAATTTACAGGTTTTCGACTTGTAATTCTTTTCTGTAGGTTTTCCGGTTGCGTGAAGGTGTAGGTGTGGCAACGAACAACGTTACTGAATACAGATGCGTAATCTTAGGGCTAAAATATGCTCTTGAAAAAGGTTTCAAACACATAAAAGTTAAGGGCGACTCAAAACTTAGTCTTCTTTACACTTTCTTCTTACTTCTGTTTTTTTTTGTTTTTGTTCTATTTTCCATTTCCCTTTAGCAAATTTATTTCTGTTTTCTCACTTTTATTATCCTGTCAAATTTATATCTTCTGTAATTTGTTGAAACCACTGAGTTCTAAAGCAATTGCTGAAGAGCTTTTTCCAGTGATGTGCTAGCCGTTGAGAGTGTCTGAGACATACTCATAAAACCCGGGCTATACCAAAATGCCCGAGAAAGTGGACCATTCCAAATGATGAGAAACTTGATCCCTATTGATGAATTATGGTATTATCATCTTAATTCGTCCCTAATTAGCCCGGGATTGAGGAGTAGCTGTAGTATTATCTTTAGTATGGATGAATGACTGGGTATGTTAAGGAGTGCAAGATATATAACTTACAAGTGTACTCAGAATAAGGTAAACTACAAAAACTTATTTGAGTTTTTTAAATTTAATTCTGCGTATTACTTTTTTCTTTTGATGAGTCAAAGTCAGTTGGGTCAGCTACATGAAAACTAGAAATCATGAAATACTATAATACATTCAGCAGTTAAGGTGTTAAGAGATGCAGAGAGAGAAATGATCAAAGGAAGCTTTTACAAAAGAAACTGGAAAAGCTAAGCATTATCCACCAAGTTTTGAATTGTACGTTCTTGGGTATTTCTCGGTTATATTTAAAAAATGACACAGCTAAGAGATGATATGGCGTAGAAGAATGAGCAGCAATAGGCGAGCATTTTGGCTACCCGCATTGTCTTGGGATAACATGCTTCTCAACATCCGATACCTAAGAGATTTTACAATGACAGGTTTAGGAGTGAGTATAAAGACCATATAGGATTCGGAATAAGCTTGCTTTCTTGATGGTACCTCAACCACTCCGTCCTAATAGACTCCTATACCAATTCAAAAGTGAAGTTATTCTTCCCCACAACCTATGTGATCTTATGCTGGAGATCATGTGTTCTTCCCCACAACCTATTTTTATTGCATTCAGTTTTAAGTTTTAGCTGGAACTGCTTCTGGGCCAATCTCTCGTTCTTTACAAATTTCTATCATGGAACAGACTCGAGGAATCTGGAAATGTAAGTGCCAGAACATGGCTGAGCTATGCAAGATTGTCAAAGAGCTTAAAGATCAGTTTATGTCATTCCACATCAACCATATGGAAAGGGTATGGCCAACTTTTCCTCTTTTGCTTATTCGGAGCTTACTGAGCTTGTCAATCAGAATTTTTAAAGTTATTATAAATTGCGTTGCATGTTATTTCTGTGATGAAATGCCATAGTGTGTGTAACTGTGTATGTGTGGTCTTTTAGACTCATGTGATAAAAAAAAGGCGCAACAGTGGGTGCTTAAATGTCATGTTTAAGTTATGCACTATAGAGTTTATCTTTTCTTGCTAATATGTTCTATATGAAATTGGTTTTATCACCTTGTTGCTAGAAGTGAATAATCACGCCTTCCCTAGTCTATTATTCACTTTGTTTATGCATTGCTCTGAGTGAAGAGTTTAGAATTCTACTTGTACATATTCACTATACACATAATTGTTCCTTTCTTTTAGTCGTTAAAAGCTATATTTTCATCCCATTCTGAGGGTTTTAAATACTTGTTTCTGATAGTGCTTAGCACTAGTCCAAGACCGTAATATCCGAGAAACCCGAGAAAAACCAAGAGAATAAACCCTCTAAGTATGAAGAAGAATATAGAAGAACACTTGAGAATACTTGAAAGACTCTTAGAGAGAATAAGAGAAATTATGATGAACACTCTTTCTTTGAACTTGTTTTTATTTCACTCGTTCAACTTTTCTGTTTGTTACAAATGAGAGAGGAAGGAGCTATTTATAGGCTCAAAAATTACAAAATATCTTACAAACCTTCTCTTAATCTCTAGAGCTTTCTACCATAATAACTAGATTATTAACTAATAGAATTCTCTAGAACACTTAATGAGGTGATGATGTTTCTAGAGAAATTCTAAAACTTGGGCTTAATTTTGGGTTTGATCCAAAAAGGTTTGTTGGATCATGAACCCATAATTAAGCTTAACCCAAAACTAGTTTAATTTCAATACTCCCCCTTAAATTTGATTTTGTCAACCAACCCGAGCTTCGAGCGAAGTAATTCGAATTTGCCCTTTGGTAATGACTTGGTGAAGATATCTGCAACGTTGCCCTCGCTTCGAACCTCCAAAGCTTCAATCGTTCCATCAAGCACCTTCTCCCGTATGAAGTGATGTTCTAACTCAATATGCTTCGTCCTTGCATGGAACACTGGATTATTAGCCAACTTGATAACACTTTGATTATCTCCGTAGATGACAACCGACTTATTGACCGGCTCGAACAAATCTTCAAGGAGTCTTCGAAGCCATACACACTCTTGAGTTGCGAGTGTCGAAGCTTTATACTCCGCTTCAGTGCAGATGTGACACCGCTGCCGCTTCGCCGCACCATGAAACGTTTGTGTCTCCACATAAGAACACATAACCTGAAGTTGATTTTCGATCATCTAGATCTCCACCAAAGTCAGCATCCGTGAAACCATAGAGACAAACCTTAGTATTGTACTTGTACACCAAACCCATGCCAAGAGTTGTCTTCACATACTTCAAGATCTTCTTTGCCACTTCTAGATGTGGCTTCCTTGGTGCTTGTATAAACCGACTTACGAGATCTACCGCGAAGGCAATGTCAAGTCTTGTAATGGTTAAGTATAGAAGACTTCCTACAAGAGAGAGATAAGGTCGAGGATCGGGTAGCAAGGACCCTTCATTACGTTTAAGCTTTATGTTCACATCCATTAAAGTAGTACGTGTCTTTTCTTCGTGTACCCCGAACCTCTTAACAATTCTTCTTGCATAGCTTTGTTGGCCGATGAATATTCCATCATTACCCTTTCAACCTCCAAACCAAGAAAGTTATTCAGCTCACCCAACTTCTTCATCTCAAACCTCACCGACATATTCTCTTGTAGACGAGCAATTTCAGCATCATCATTCCCGGTGATTATCATATCATCCACGTAAAGAAGAACTACCACGTGGACTCTTCCATTCTTCTTGAAAAATAGACTCGGATCAGAATTTGATGGCACATAACCGCAAAACTGAACGAATTGAGCAAGCTTTTCATACCAGGCTCGTGGAGCTTGTTTTAACCCGTACAAAGCCTTCTTAAGCTTGCACACATAATCAAGATGCTCTCGTGATTTGAAACCAAGTGGTTGCTCTATGAAGATATTCTTATCAAGCTCACCGTATAGAAAAACATTCTTCACATCTAGTTGCCATAACTTCCAACCAAAGCTTGCGACTAAAGATAAAAGTGAACGTATCGTAGTCATCTGGACTGACAGTCTCATCATAATCTTCTCCATACTTCTGAGAGAACCCTCGAGCAACCAACCTTGCCTTAAATCTGTCAATGCTCCCATCCGTTTTCCGCTTAATTCGATACACCCATTTACAAGAGACGGGTTGGACATCGTTGGATTTCGGAACCAAATCCTAAGTTTCGTTCTTCATGAGAGCATTCATCTCCTCCTTCATTGCGACCTCCCACTCTTGAACTCCTTTTGCTTCATCATACGATAATGGTTCATCTTCATCTAATGGAGCTGCAAAGTAGCATGAGTAAGTAGTGACAAACCTTTCATCTCTGAACCGAGCAGGCCTAACAATATTCCTTTTTGGTCGTTGATTAGATATGGAACCATGATATTCTTCCTCATCTTCCTCTTGGTTAGTGCTCCCCCTTCACCTTGCGTCTCCTTTTCAGGATTTCCGCTCTCACTTGGCATATGAGGAACTGGTTCATCGCTCTTGGAGGAACTCGCACCATCTTGCTCAACCAAGACTTGAGGTGGCCCATAATATGAAGAAACTTCATCAAAGACAACATCACGATACACGGTGTACCTGTGTGTCTCTGGATCCATACACCTCCAACCCTTCCTTTGTTCATCATACCCGATAAAGATGCATTTCTTCGCCTTTGCCTCCAGCTTGGTTCTTTGAGAGTCGAACACATGGACGTAGCTGATTGATTCAAATATCGTGAGATG
The DNA here is from genome assembly GCA_029844215.1 of Przewalskia tangutica. Lineage (NCBI taxonomy): Eukaryota > Viridiplantae > Streptophyta > Magnoliopsida > Solanales > Solanaceae > Przewalskia > Przewalskia tangutica. Next base: position 108,686,463 of record CM056733.1, on the reverse strand, counting down.
TTTCATCGTTGGCTTCTTTCCATGAACAATCTCATAAGGAGACTTCATATTGTTCGGACTAAGTGGCATCCGGTTGATGACATACGCTGCACATCTCATGCCTTCTGCCCATAAGGCTTTAGGCAAATTCTTGTCATGTAGACAACTTCTACACATCTCGGTTAAATGTCTGATTTTCCTTTCTGCTACTCCATTTTGTTGAGGTGTATACGGGCATGTAAATTCTCTCTTGATACCACGATCTCGACAAAAAGAGAGAAACTCATTTTGCATAAACTCCCCTCCATTATTCGTCCCTAAGGTCTTGATCTTCCGACCCAACTCTCCCTCCACGGTAACCTTGAATTCTTGAAACTTGGAGAATACTTCTGATTTTTCCTTTACAAAGTATACCCAAGTGTACCGTGAGAAATCATCAATAAACATCAACATGTATCGAGACCCGGAATAGGAGGATGTTCTCGTCGGACCCATCAGATCACTATGGATCCTTTCCAACGGAGCGCTGCATCGTGAAGTGGAGTTTCAGATGGAAGTCTACGTGATTTTTCATATTGACAACCTTCACAAAGATTTTCTTCATCCCGAATCTTCAATTTTGGGAGCCCATTGATCAAATCCTTATTCACCATCACTTTTAGCTTAGTCATATTTATTTGACCAAGCCAAGCATGCCATATAAAGAGATTGTCATTGGTACTCATCTTCTTAACATAAAAATTTGAGGCCGATAAAATATATAAATCTTTAACCCGTGCCCCGGTGTGAACCACATCCGCCTTTAACTCTTTAATATTTTTTAAGAATTTAACGTCTCTTGGGCCAAATAAAACGTAGTTACCTGAGCACCACATTTACTACAGAGAGAAGATTCTTCCTTACTCCTGGAACATGATACACGTTCTTGAGAGTGATTGGGCTTCCATCATCTCCTTTAATGACAACCGTCCCTTCCTTCTCAACGCGGTGAATTGAATTGTACGCGGTAATGATGGCTTCTTTCCCGTCATAACGCTGAAGACTAGAAAATAACTTCTCATCTCCGGTAATATGATGGCTACAACCAGAATCTACAATCCAACCATTTCCAAAATTTTTAGTTGTGGATGTACCTGAAGATGCAGCCTCCACCGTGAAACATTTTTCCCATTCTTCGTCTTCAGTATGACCTTTTGATTCCGCCATATTTGTTTCCTTCAGCTTGACTCGACAATCTCTTTTGAAATGCCCAAGTTTTCCACACTGGTAACACTTGAATCGTTTCTTATCTCCAGTAGAAGATTTTTTTCCCGTCCATCATTGTTCTTTGCACCACCATCCCTGAGTTTGAATTTGAAGCTTTGTTGCCTCCAAGCTACAAAAGCGCTTCCCGAATCATCATGGATTTTAACTCCGACCATTTGCATGGCTAGTGATTCTTGCGAAGCTAGCAAGTTTTCAAATTCCTCCAAGAAAGGTTGTGTAGCCCATCCGAATCAAGTAACAAGCGGTATATTCGGTCGAGACCAATAATAGACCGCTTCAACCGAGCTTCCGAAATCGACTCCTCTGGATTAAGAGTATTAATCTCAGAGCAAATATTCTTTACCTTGATAAAAAACTCTGAGATTGAAGACTCTCCCTGCTTCGCATTCGCCAACTCATTCTCTAACAACAGAATGAGCCTCATTCTTCTTGAATAATTGATCTAATGCACGCCAAATAACTAGCGGATGTACACTTTGAGACATGCTCAAATACTCGAGGATATTGACCTCTTCAAAGCAAACTCCGCCCGACATTCTTTCGTGTCCACTTTGTCGCCTCACGGCAAAGATCTCCTCGGTGGTGTTGTCGCCGCCGCCGACATCCCATAAGTCCCCACTCACCAAGTATGACTCCATACATGACTTCCATAACCAGTAGTTAGATTGGTTTAAGATCTCCATTCTCAATCCAACGACACGACCATTGATTCCATACTTAGAGTAACCCCGAGTTCTCCTAAACCCCGATCTTGATGAGCACAAAATTAGAATGACTCTGATATCATGTAGAGAATCCACCGATAGTGTTTAGCACTAGTCCAAGACCGTAATACCCGAGAAACCCGAGAGAAACTAAGAGAATAAACCCTCTAAGTATGAAGAAGAATATGGAAGCACTTAGAGAATACTTGAAAGACTCTTAGAGAAAATAAGAGAAATTATGATGAATACTTTTTCTTTGAACTTGTTTTTATTTCACTTGTTCAACTTTTCTGCTTGTTACAAATGAGAGAGAAAAGAGCTATTTATAGGCTCAAAAACTACAAAATATCTTACAAACCTTCTCATAATCTCTAAAGCTTTCTACCATAATATCTAGATTATTAACTAATAGAATACCCTAGAACACTTAAGGAGGTGATGATGTTTCTAGAGAAATTCTAGAATTTGGGAAGCCGATGCCCAGGGAAATTTAGCCGTGTATCTGAAGAGTAAGGGTGGTCTACTCTTGTGGCTCCTTGTCTTGTACTTAATTAAATCTCTCTTTTCCCGTGAGAAATTTGATAAGAAAAATTTCTTGCAGATGGTGAATTTCAAGTGGAATGTGACATGAAATATCTTAATAATGTGAAGTCACCAACTACCTCAACTTGATGGGATTTTGTGAAGGATGAATGATCCACAAGACACTCATAATGGATTTTGTGGTCTAAAACGCATTTTGTTCCTTGTAGATATATGATCTGAACTATGTGCATTTAACCTAATCATGTACCTGGATTGGAGAGGCTTCTGTTTAGGGGCACGTTCGAATCAATTATCTCGTCTCATTTGCAATGAAAATTAGTTGGTCCAAGTGCCAGGTTTCTAATATTTTAGCACTTTGAGATCTGTGTTGCTGGTATTGTTGTCCAGTATGCCAAGTTAACTACTAGTGCTTAAATTTAAATGGTATCCTGGATTGCCTTTTGAATTATGTGAAAAGGAAACTATCGGCAGGAGTTGGCTTACAAGTGAGTTTTAAGAATGTGAAAATTGTCTCTCACTAACTAACAAAGATACATCTCAATGTACTAATATTTCGATAAAGAAGAAATAGATATAATAAGATTCTTTTTATTTTTTCTCGTGATTTTCCCTAATTATACTTATATTATGCAGATTCTTTGTTATAATAATTCAGACTAAAATGACCATAATATTGAAAGGTTGTAGTTGTCGCTACTTCAAGACCTCGAGAAACTATACAAGTAAAATTAGATAAAACGTTATTACTTCCTTCTGAATTAAGCTTTAAGAATATTTAAAATGATTTCTTAGAAGCTTAAGACTAAAATTGACAATTATATTATATTAAATAAATACTTATTTAATATTACTTATTTTTTAAAACTATATCTAGTAAATAAATAAATAAATTATCGAGATTTAAAAGGGAATAGAGGAAATAGTGATAATATTTTTGGTACTCCCAAGTCCCAAATATTATATTCCAACTTTACTGACTTAGCATTATTTAGTCCCAACTCCCAACTATCCAGTCCTTCCCATTTGTGGTGGATAAGAAGCAATGGCTACCATGTCAGCATTTTCCGTTTGCAGTGCTAAATCTGTTTTCCCAATTGGATTTCAAAGTAAGAGAAGCATTTATTGTTACTCGTACTCGCCAAGTTTGGTGAAAGCGAAAGTAGGGTTGAGAAGTAGTAGGATATTTTCTGCAACTGAGGAAGATGCTGTTTCCATTTCTGTCTCCCCTTCGGGCATCCTCACTATGTTCTTTCAGGTTTTCTTGTACCAAACTTTCTGAATTTCTCAAACAAACTCTACCAATGCCTTCAGTATCTGCTCATGTTCATAAGAAATTGCTTCTTCTAAAGTGTCTATTTTTTTGTCAAAAAATTACAACTATGGCTGTGTTTGGTATAAAAGAAAATGTTTTCTTACTTATTTTCTAGTGTTGGTTAAGTAAGCAAAAAAATATCCCAACAACATTTATATATAATCTAGCAAAACAGTGACATAGGGTAGGGAGTGGCGGTTCGGGTGTGGTGGGGGTTGGGGGCATTGGGTGGGTGGGGGAGCAATGAACTTGTAATGTTTTTCCTAGAGAAAATATTTGACCAGCCAATGAAAAAATTGGAAAACATTTTCTGGATAATGTTATCCTCCATACCAAACATACCCTATGTGAATTCACTACGTTCAGATAAAGGAGGAAGGGTAGGTTAATGCTCAATGTAAGAATAGTAAATTTATGACGAATTCTGGTAGTACTGATATTTAGTTGTGCTCATATTGGTATGAAATGGGTTCACATAAGAATGCATATACATGATTGGTATAGCCAACTTCAACTAGTTTGGGAGTGAGGTTTAATTAATTAATTGATTGATTGTCTAATACGGTCTAGAAGAATGACAGGTGTTCAATGTGCTAGTTTTTGCTTTATTTTTCTTTCAAATTGTTAGTGACTTGTGACCCTTTATCTTATTGTGGATTTTTCTGTGAATGATACTGAATTTATACCTTTCTTATCACAGGCAGAAGGTACAATGAATGAAGCTGCTATTCCTAATGTGACCAACGCTTTAGAGGTAAATTCAGTATGTAAATTTCAAAACTTTTTCTTGTACATGCCAATTTGTCCATGCTTTCACAAAAGACTTCAGTTGTCTGTGCGCTTGAGAAATGTAGTTGAAGTTGCTGGGAACTCCTTTTTCGTTGTAATTTAATGGTGCTTGTTGAACACCAGTAAGACTCAAAATTTCATTGTAGTGGGAAATAAACAACATGGATTTTTTACACTTTAAAGGCAAATTAGAGAAAGCAAAACATTCTGACTTTCTAAGGCATTTAAACTATTTTTCTCTTTGGAACTAGGCATATTTGAAATCTTAAAATTTAGAATCAAAGAACAGGTATAGATATTCATCAGATTCTTGGTGATCAAATGCTGCAAGAGAAAACTATTGATTTTGTGAACGTTTGATGAAGAGCTATATCTGTGTCTCCATTTGTGTTGCAAAATATTAGATTTTAGATAATAATTCGAATTGAAGAATACGTGCAGTTTACCTTATGTTGCTCAGGACAATCCCGCGCATAATGACCCATTTTGTGGCAGGAATAACCCTCCAATTTGGTCATTTCTGCCTTTTTAATTTTTATCACCACAATTTCCTCTCTTCTTAAATTGAGATTTACCCTTCTGATTTGGCTTACCATGTCCCTTCTTCTTCCAAGTTTTCTTGTTCGTGTTCTTTTGCTTAGGATTTGAAGTCCCAACAGATTCAGCTAGAAAAGCTTGTTCAGTTGTTTTTGAAGCGTCATGACGATCATCTTCAAGAACAAGACTGTATTCAATGTCTTCAAAAGACTTGATACTTTCATTGTGGTCATGTGAATTTTCATATATTTTCAACTAGCAGGAAGAAGTCTAATAACAGCTTGCACTTGCTGTTCATCAGAAAGATTATGACCAACTGATTTTATTTTCCTTATCATGTTTGACATATCTTTTAAATGCTGTCTCATCGATGTGTTAGGGCGCAATCTATAGGTGTCAAACTTGATAATCAACCTCCTAAGTTTTGTAGCAGAAGTGCCACCAAACTTATTCCACATTGCTTGAGCCTTTGGATAGGATTCAAATTCACACATCAGATCATCAGCCATACTGCTCAGCAACGTTATGCGAGCAATACTGTTCTTTTTCTTCCATGCTTGAAAAATCTCTTTTTCTTTCATATGTTGCTCTGTGTTTCCACTAGACGGCTCAACCATCACATTGTTGAGAGTCTCCAAAACATCCTGCTCTTCAAGGACGTATTGAATTTTATGGTGCCAAATGTCATAATTGTCACCATTCAGTTTCTCAGCCTTATTCAATTCAACAATCATAATCTTTGAAGCCATTTCAAAAATTTCTAAGCACAATAAAACATAGCACATATGAGCACAAACACAACATATATTTGCTTCAAAAATTGCATCTAAATTAATATCGATATACTATTGGCCCATGTTTAAAAGTCTACGTTTGTCTTACTTTCATCACATATAATCTTAAGCATAGCAATAGTTTTCTAGATCAATTATGCGCAAATCACATAATAATAGTTCTAAACGATCAAGTTGTCAATTAGAACTCCCACTCGGAAAGAAACATGTCATTATTTTTTATAAAGTGACATAAACTATAATCATGAACATCATACTTTATTATTTTAAAAATTTGAACGTGTTCATGAATCAATTAGAACAAAAAATATTATCACAATCCTTTTTAAAAAATAATAATTCAGATTTGTAATTTTTTTTCTTCTAGTGAAAATGAATGAATTTTGTACCCCCTTTTTTTGTTTTGTTTTGAGCAGCCAACTTTAGACGTTAATTTCTCCCTCATGTTATATCAAAATTCTACATGTGATATGTCATCGGAAAGACCTTGAAAATATCTTTTCAATGATATATGGCTTGCTCTATAATATAGCCAATGGTTGGAGAAAAGTTCATCAAAACTTAAGGCGCTTGTGCATAAATTTTCAGATTTCTGTCTATTCGGAGTAGTCAACTTTTAACGCTCATATCTCCTTCATCCAATATCAGAATCTTACAAAAAATATACCGTTAGAACGATATCGAAAATATCTTTACAGTGATATAAGTCCCAAATTCTGAAATAGCCTATACAAGGAGATAATATAGTCTGAAATATGATTGTCAATCATGTTTTTGTTTTTTAGAGAACTTTTGTCATGTAATATCTTTCAAATGAAATATCGTTTTCCACCAAATTTTAATCATACAATGGTGAAAGTAAACACATCTAACCATGATGCTCCTGATACCAATGAAGGATTTAAACTCGGAGATTTATGCGGAATAATACATACCTTCTTTTCTAGGATCGACGTGTGCTACTACCACCAATTGCCGAACGGTTTCTTATAAGATCACTTGTGTAATCTTGTAAATTGCCCACAACAACTACACTTTAATTTAATGATGTTTATTTCTCTCAATTTGTGGTGTATTTGGATGACCTCAAGGTCATCCCTTTTTATAGTAGAAGAAGCTACCTTTAACGCCCACTTTATTGATGAGCTTAATAACTCTTCTTCCATTAACTAGGGAGTTACAACTTGCTCCATTCATGAACCACATTCATGTGAAAGTAACTTATGTATTCACCCATTAAGGGTGGAGTTACATTAGTTCTAACAGTTTTATATTGACCTTCATTGTCTGTCCATATGTATACAGGATGTAGGAGGCATTACAGGTCTCAAAGTTCAAGTTGTCGAGGACATTGCAAGCGTCGAGGTGATTTACACATGCTTTTCTTATACTGGCTTATTAACGGTAGCATATTCTGTTACAGGAAAAAATGCTATTTAAAGTTGACATCTTGATCAGCATAATGCACCTTAGACATGCTGCATAAAGTTATAAATCACTGAAGCATGCTTTAGGTCCTTACCGATTTCCTAAATTCAATATGCAACTTAGTGGACAACCACCAGGTGAACTATCTTGTGCTGCCTTTTTGTGTTTGGAGCTTCTCTAGAAATGATTGTAACAGTCAATCTAAATAAACAACATCCTTCAACTTTTCGTGGAGAGGGAAAGAAAAACTTTTTATTTGTTAAAGTACTCGTTACGTTTTAATGTTTAAGCTATTCTGTAGAAAATCTAACACTGTCAAAGCTATCCTTTGAACCTGCTTTCCTCTAGCATACAAACTGCATCAATTCCCAAAACTGTAAGAATTTCATTATCATTGATATAAAAGTGGAAGGTAAAGTTACCATCTATTTCCATCACAATTCAAATTGGAGTTCCTTATTTCAGCATACCACCTTCAGTTTTATATTAGTATCCTTGGTGGCATGAAAGTTAGGATCTCGTTGCAGAAAGAGAGCAGGAAAAGATTTGTGGGTGTCTAGGATCTTCATCATCTAATTGTACAACCAACAAAAGAATATAATAAGCATTTAAAGACATGTCTCTATTTTCTACATTCAGAAGTTCAATAAGGCATTTGAAGAACCAAGAAATGAAACATGGCATAATTAGCTGTATATCCTTGGTTCAGTGTTAATCTTTCTTGTTATTTGATGTAGTTAACAAAACAAACGACAATACAAGCTACAGGGGTGTCTTCCAGTTTGGTTGAAACAATACAAGGTTCAGGCTTCAAGTTGCAAACATTGAATCTGAGCTTTCAGGATGAAGATTCAGAGGCATGATGGGCTGATATCTTTCACAAACAAGCCTTGATTAATTGATAATGTGATATTAGGAGTTGTCAGCTTCTTTCACTTGGCGATTTTTATCCAGTTATCAAGCGTTTTATGTAATGCAACTATCGGAAAGGGCAAGAAGAATTTGCTAGGAATTGTCTATTTCTAATGCCAGTGACTCCATTAATTAAACAATAGTCAAGGGCATGCATTTTCCTATAAATAGCTTGTTTGAGAACCTGGGACATGCAGATTTCGAACAGCAACCTTAATTTCCTTCAGATAGGCAAAGAAAGTTTGTTTTTGTAGCAGCAGTTATGCTCGTCTTCATGGCTAAGTTAGCTGTGAGAGCACAAGTAGGAGCACCTTCAGACAACTCTAATGCATCACCAAATGGGATTGTTTCGATTCAGCACATGTTGCTTGTTTCTCTGAGCATTGGCATGTCCATGTTTCTTTTTGTCCTCAAAGACAGAGTTTGACACTTCAATATTTGATCATCCAATGTTGCAAGATTCGCAAGTTAATGTGTTGGAGCGTGACCTGTGATTGTTTTCTTGTTATCATTAATTAAGGTGTATGTACTGTATTTGTATCATGTTAATTCAAAGTTCAGTCAGTGTCCAATTTCCTTTGTTAGTGGAAGCCATTGTCAATTTGCTTGAGGTTTATTGTGTCTATCAGTCTATGCATACAAATATAAATTATCAAACTATTATTTAAATAGCATAAAATCACCTTTGCCAGTATTGCGATGTCAGTCTAGACTTATTAATGAGATGGGGGTGAATTTAGCCTTGAGCATACGATCGGTGAACCCAATATTTTTTGCTCAAAATTTATATTTTTATATTAAAAATTTACAAAATATTTATAACTATCTTATTATGAACCCAATTATTAATGTATATTTCAGGTCATTATAAGATTAAATTCTGAATTCGCCTTTATTTATTTACACTTTTAATCAAGTGATGATCACTTTGCAGAAAATTTCAATTATACACAATATTCTAAAATACAGTATGTATAATCGAAAAATACATAACAAAAAAAGAACATATTGAATAAGATATGAGTAATTTTTCCAATCAAGCGGGGAGTTCATTTAACAATTTTAAGTGAACCGTTATTAGAAAATTTTCATTATTCACTTTGGGTCATCTTTGAATACTTAATAAACTATAGACCAAATAACGAGTGTTGGGAGAATTGGTCAAAATCACTACACTAATAACTGGAATTTTGGGCTTAACAGAGTTGTTTCAAATTTCGAACATACAAAACAAAAAGAAGCGCGATTAGATCGAGATACTTAATTTCAATCAGATACCAAAATTGGAGCAACTAATAATAGTGATGAGGATCTTGGGAGATGGTAGGAGATCCGCCATTAACACTGCTCGAAATAAGCTGAGCAGAAAAGAGAAATGGCTGGTAGTTCTTGGAGTATTACTTCATGCAGTGTACATGCTCAGTATCTTTGATATTTTCTTCAAAACCCCAATTGTTCATGGCATGGACCCTGTTCCACCTCGTTTCAGTGCCCCAGCTAAGCGTCTTGTTCTTCTGGTTGGTGCGTTGCACTTGCACACAACTTGTTCGATCATTTCACGCAATCATATTTTTGAAGTTCGTGTTTTTATTTTCTTGCATTGAATACTGCTTTCCATATTGCATTATTTCGTTGTTGTTACTGCTTTCATTTCTGTATTCCCTTTTTCAAACTGCTTTGAAATGCTTTACTTGAGCCGAGCGTCTATCGGAAACAACCTCTCTATCTCTACGAGGTAGGGGTAAGGTCTGCATACCCGTGGGATTACACTGGATATGTTATTATTGCATTGAATTGGCTAGTGAGTGATTGTTTTTTTTTATTGATGAATTGCAGCGGATGGTTTACGGGCTGATAAATTTTACGAGCCGGATTCAGAGGGAGGTTATAGAGCACCATTTTTGAGGAGCATTATTAGGAAAAAAGGGCGATGGGGAGTATCACATGCTCGTCCTCCAACAGAATCTAGGCCTGGACATGTTGCTATAATTGCTGGGTTTTATGAAGATCCTAGTGCTGTTACTAAAGGTAAGACTTTTATATATTTCTTGAAGTCCTTTAGAGTATATCCCATTACTAGATTAGGCAACTGCCTCTCAACTTCAACAAGCTCAATAAAATCAATTAAAGCCTTATATCCATAGAAAAAAGTTGCTAGTCATTTTTATTTTTTCCTAGGGTGGTTCTATGGAAATGTTGGAGGCTAGAGGAGTACATGTGCCGTACACTAGGACGATCAAGGATATGTATGATCGATCCAAGACCAGAGTACGGACAGTAGGAGGAGATTCAGAGCACTTCCTTACCTGTTGTGGACCTTCAACGTTTTACCTTTCATAGATCTGGGAAAGACGGTTTTGGTTTGGGAAGTGACGTTGAGGCTGGGCACGTGCGAGTTGTAATAAAGAAAGCAAAGTGAAATCGGAGGAGTTAGAGCAGGGCTAAAAGCGCCTGGAAAACAAACAGTAGAGTGACGCTAAGGACCTCTAGCAACTCGATGATGGGGCCACACCATCAACTCTTAGTCCATTCTTATTTACCTTGGTGATGGATGGACTAACGCGACAAATCCAAGGAGAGGTGCCATGGTGTATGTTATTCTCCGATGACATAGTCTTGATTGATGAGACTCGCAACGGAGTGAACGCTAAGCTGGAGGTTTGGAGACAGACTCTGGAGCCTAAAGGGTTTAGGCTGAGTAGGACCAAGACAAAATATTTGAAGTGCAAGTTCAACAACGAGAGCGAACTTGAGACATGCGAGTAGGTGAGGCTTGGTACTCAGGTCATTCCGAAGAAAGGAAGCTTCAAGTACCTCGGGTCTATTATCCAAGGAAATTGAGAGATTGATGACGATGTCACACATCGTATTGAGACAGGGTGGATGAAATGGAGGCTCACATCTGGAGTCTTGTGCGATAAAAAAGTGCCACAAAAACTTAAAGGCAACTTTTATAGGGTGGTGGTAAGACCGACTATGTTGTATGAGGCAGAGTGTTGGCTAGTCAAGATGTCGCACATCCAAAAGATGAGAGTGACGAAGATGAGAATGCTGAGATGGATGTGTGGACATACAAGGAGGGATAAGATTAGTAATTATGATATCTGGAACAGAGTGGGAGTGACCTCGGTGAAGGATAAGATGTGGAAGCGAGGTTGAGATGGTTTGGGCATGTACAGAGGAGAGACACAAATGCCCCAGTACGGAGGTGTGAGAGGTTGGCTATAGACGGATTCAAGAGGGGTAGAGGTAGGCCGAAGAAATATTGGGGAGATGTGATTAGACGGGACATGAAGCGGGTGTAACTTACTAAGGACATGACCTTAGATAAGGGGATGTGGAGGACACGGATTATGGTAGAATGGTAGTAGGTAGTCGAGCGTAGTCCTACTTACGCTTACAGACATGTAGTTGTAGTGTTATTACTGTAGGTCTGCTTAACATATCTTACGAATAGGCGTAGTATTGCTCTACAGTCTCCTGCAGTTTGACTGCTATGTGTTAGTTACTGCTTCTTTCTTTTGGAATGCTTTATCATGGCATATTCGCTTTTGTTTCCAGCATTTCCATACTGCTTTAAATTTCTTGACCGGGTCTAGCTGTTTTTGCTTATGCATATGCCTGTCTTGAGCCGATGATCTCTCGGAAACAGCCGCTCTACCTACCAAGGTAGAGGCAAGGTCTACGTAAACTCTACCCTCCCCAGACCCCACCACGATGTGGGATTTCACTGGGCATGTTGTTGTTGACTTCTATCAAGTTTCTTTCTTTGCTACAATTTGCAGGTTGGAAGGCAAATCCAGTTGAGTTTGATTCAGTATTTAATCAGAGCCGGCATACATTTTCCTATGGTAGCCCAGATATTGTTCCCATATTCTGTGGGGCCTTGCCGCATAGCACTTGGAATTCGTATCCACATGAATTTGAGGATTTCGCAACTGGTGTGTTACAGTTTTTAAAGTAATTGTTTTGATTAAACATATCATACATGCAAGTAGTTTTCACAAGGTTATGTGATTACTAAAATGATGTTATGGTTCATTTAGTAAATAGTACTCTGATTTCCTCTCCTCGGAACAATCATTCAATAAATTATTAGTAGTGTAGCGACCAATCCTTTTCTTCTTGTTAGTCAGTTTACCAAATACCAATTTATCAATTTGATGGTGTTTACATGCAGATGCTTCTTTTTTGGATGAGTGGTCATTCGATCAATTCCAGAACCTCTTGAATAGGTCCAATGAAGACCCAAAATTGAAGCAGCTACTACAACAAGACAAGCTCGTTGTTTTTCTGCACATGCTTGGCTGTGATTCCAATGGTCATGCGCATAAGCCCTTCTCGTCCATCTATCTAAATAATGTTAAAGTGGTTGACAAGATAGCGGAAAAGGTTTACAATCTTGTGCAGGACTACTACAAGGACAATCAGACTGCATATATATTTACAGCAGATCATGGAATGAGCGACAAAGGTTGAATTTGGCGCTCAATTGCTTTTCTATTCCCTAATGAGTATAAATAGATATTTGACCATGTAAACACAGCATAGGAAACAGTTTACAAGTTGAACTGATTCCATAATAGAAAAATTCTTTTCACTTTCCCAGCAAGTGATGTTTGTCTTTAATTAACTGGATCTTTTACAATGTTTATTCTGTGATTGAGCAACTACAGTGTACTGTAGCATATTGATTTATATCAATTCTGGTACAGGGAGTCATGGAGATGGACACCCAACAAACACGGATACACCTCTTGTGGCATGGGGAGCAGGCGTCGGTCATCCCTTGCCAATTTCCCGCAGCGACCATCGTGAGAATACTGGTCGCTTTATTGATGACCATCTGCATGATATAGAAACACCCTCAGAATGGGGTCTCAGTGGCATGACGAGGTTGGATGTTAATCAAGCTGACATAGCACCGCTGATGGTCGATTACCTTGTCCTCTTCTAAAAGTCTAGTCTTTGGAGTGCCTTTCTATCATATCAACTTCTTCAAAGTCTGATTCTGTTATGATCTCAAAAAATTGCAGTCTACTCTTCTTGGTCTGCCATGTCCTGTCAACTCGGTTGGCAATCTGCCTCTTCAGTACATGAATCTGAACAAGGTAGCTGTATTACTATAAGTTCCCTGTCTATTTTGTACGGTATGACTGTGTGGTGGATTGGGAGTGATAAACTGGTTTTCTGGTTCTTTGGCACTATTGTGTTCTTTGTATTGAGATCGAATGCAGGTCTTACTATCGCTTTTATGTCCAGGCAGAAGAAGTTGAAGCTGTACTAGCCAATACGAAGCAAATCCTCAATCAGTTCCTTCGAAAGTCACGTATCCTTCCCTAGTAACTTAGATTGTTTTTCACTTATAATCTCTTTCTGCCTCACTCATCTTACATGTGTATATACTAATTTTCTTTTTGTTGCAATTCACACCTTTCAGAGTTTTAAATGTCAGTCAAAATAGAAGTAACCGGTAGAACAATTTCGATTGAAGTATGACATATATTAGAATTAGGACAAGTTATCAATTTTTAGACCAATAAAGGGAAAGGTGATAAAATCAAGTTTTACGCTGTCATGCCAAACTGCTTCATAAATGTAACTGGGGCTTGTCCTGCTTTCACCTTTTAAAAAACTAAGGAGAACAGTCTTGATTTTTTTGAGTATCCTTGACAAATATATAGAGTTAAAGCAGTCAAATCGAGCCTCTCAAACCCTTGGCTAGTTATTCATCACTATTGCGTCAAATCGAGCATCTGATTTTTAGACCAATAGAGGGGAAAGGTGATAAAATTAAGTTTACACTGTCATGCCAAACTGCTTCATAAATGTAACTCGGGCTTGTCCTGCTATGACCCTTTTAAACACTAAGGGATTTTTCTTTTCCTTTTTTGAGCATCCTTGACAAATATATAGAGTTAAAGCAGTCAACCTCATTATACACCAAGCCTTTCAAACCCTTGGCTAGTTATTCATCAGTATTGCGTCAAATCGAGCATCTGATTTCTCTCAAAGAGTATGAAACTGCAATGAAACAATCTGAACAGCTTAGGAGCTTGGCACTTCAAGGACTTCACTATTTCCAGACATATGATTGGTTGATGCTGATGACTGTAATTACTCTTGGCTATGTTGGCTGGATGATCTATGTGATACTCCATGTCTTGCAATCTTATACATCCCTACCTGCAAATATATTTTGCAAGGAGCAAGTGCCTAATCCAAGAAGTACAGTTAAGGTACCTGTTTTGCTCTATATGCACGTGCTCTTGTGTATTTCAAAAGAAATTATCTGTGTTGAGAGATGATAGATCGGTAGGAAAAGGGAGGAGGAAATTGGACATATAAATGCATTTATGCGTGAAAAGTATTCGTGTTGTGCAAGTAATTTTCTCAATCCAAACTAAAACCAATAAAACATCTTGACTGTTGATATATGATTTTAAATCGAGGCGGAGATATGCAAAGGGTTGTCCGGTGTTTTGCTGCCTCTTCGAGATAGAGTACATCTAATGACAAATATTGATATGATAAAATTACCCATCTTCCTATATCTTAAAAGAACATCTAATTCATAATACCGGAAATTTCAGAGGTGAGACCGTAATCACTTTATCTATGCATTGTAAGTGGGAGGAGGAGGTCTTCCACCAAAACTTTAGAAAGTTAGACTTCTTAAGGAAAGAAACTGAAATCTAAGGGAAAAGTGGGAGTAATAACACCAAATGCTCCTTTTGACATTAATCCTCTTGCTTTTCCTTTTCTTTCAACCCCCAAACATTTCTCCTTTCTGCTCTTTCTAAAATGTTCCATGACAGTCACACCCAGCTTCGGAACCATATTTGCTTATATTCTGTCTCTGTTCTGCCTGATCTCGATCTCGAAGGCTATTGAATCAAGTCCTCATCCGGGACTTCTCTTAAGGGAAAATCTTAAAAACTTAAATCATCACGGTCCTCTATTGGCGTATTAGTTCTCTCTTCATTATATTATTTTGGCATTTCGAAATTGATGTTATTAGAACACGTGTCTTCCTCCCACAAAAAAGATGAATATTCTGGATAGTCATTCGTATCCGACCAATTGATTCCCCAGTTCTTGCTTATATTCTTTTCCTATGACAGGTACATCTTTTAGGAGGGCTGTTAATGGGAGTAGTGTGCACTCTTCTGTTGGTTGAGAAATCTCCTCCCCTTTATCACGCATATGTCGTGATGACAATGTTTCTGTGGACGAAAATATTTAGTGAATATCAATTTCTGAAGGCATTGTGCAGATACTTGTGCGGGAAAGTTAATGATTACTATCTTAAACTCATTGCAACTTGTGTTTTCTCTGTGGTCATTCTTGAGCTTCTGGTGAGGCTCTACCCACAGTCTATGTATGTTTCTTTAGGCAACAGCGGATTTGTTCTTGAGCACCTGGATTCTTAATCATTGTGTGTGGTTAACTTACAGGTGAAGAGCTTCACAGAGAGAAAGCTCTATACTTGGTGTTTTTTAACTACAGGGGTTGCAGTTCCTTTTTATCTGTATAGATCATTACGTATGAGTTCTGGAATACCAATCTTTGTATGGATGGCATGTTGGGTTTTGTCGGTTTTTACTCTCATGCCCCCTCAAATTCCAGAAAATACCATGCTTGTGTAAGTAACTTCTTTTTGTGTATCGTAAGTTGCAGATCCACTTGTAGTAGGTCGATTGAATTTGTTGTACTGAACTTCCTTATGTAGGGTTGCTGGCGCAATGATGATTATCACAATTGGCGTAGTTCTTCGATATGTGGAACTGCATGCTAAAGATAACAGATACTGGCTTAATTTAGTTGCACAAGACTCGAGGAAACTCAAGTTTCCCTTGCTCTTTCACCTGCAGGTAAGCAATGACGTTTACGAGCAATAGAACAACGTACCCAGTGTAATCCCACAAGTGGGCGTTTACGAGAGATTATCTTAAACTTTTACTGAGAGATTTTGGAATTTCTTTTTCTCTCTTCGTTTGGAGTAGATCCTTTTGGTTGGCTTAGCATCTCTAATGGTTTGGCTTTCAACTACTCATAGAACAGAGAAGCAGGAATTGTTAGTCCTACACCAACTGGTGAATTGGTCCATTGCTGGTATTCTTTTTTGCTTTTATCTGTCTGCTAGTGTAACTCGGTGTTATTTAGAATTGTTCTGGGATACACCCCTTTTTTCCCTTCAATTGTTTGTTTTATTAATGCAATGGGATGTTAAACAGTGAATTCATAGTGGTGAGATTCTACATTTTTCTTTATAACTGTTCTAATAAAAGGCATGCTATCCAAACTTACTTTTAAGAATTTCTCTTCTGCTGCTGGCATTGTGTCTTACAGTTGCCCTTCTGGGACAGCTGCTTCCTATGGTACTGGACTCTTCATCAGCATTGGTGCCCCATGTCAAATGTGTAGGACATGGATATGGCATTAACTCAAACAAGAGTCCATGTAATGTAGGTTGCATCCTGTCATACAACAACTACATCTCAGTCCCAAACAAATGAATCCTCGCTGGCTATGTTTCCCATTTAAATTCATCTCAGGCCAACGTTTTACAATTTTTTAAAAAAATAAAAGAACTAGAAGTTTTCTATATTTCCTACTGCCATAAGAATCTCTAATAGGGCTAAAAGACTCCTAGAAAGCATATGACCTAAAGTAAATTTGATAACTAAAATAAATTCTCAACTAATTGGTATCACCTATATAGATCATTATCTTTCATCGTGCCTATATAGATCATTATCTTCCATCGTGCCTATCCTTTGCTATGTCAGCATATATTCCAAAGAGATTGTAAGACTTCTGTGACAACTTCCTTCCATGAGATTTTAGGAATAATTACTGCCGCATCCTGTCATAAAGAAATAATATTCTCCTTCAGTCTTTGGTAAACATCTACTAGTTTATGGTAATGTATTTTGCATAGCAAACTGTCCTTTGTTAGACATGTATTCATTCTTCAGGCTCTTTTGGCTCATTTTAATGGCAAACTTTTATGAAGCTTTTCCTGACTTGTTTTTTCTGTATAATTATTCCTTTCCCCTTTTACTATTATTCAGCCTGATTGAAGTTTCACATATTTTGTTTTCTTTGTGAACATTTCAACAACCCTGTATTTATCATTTGTCTTGTTTCTTTAGGTTTCTCGATGATACTCCCGCTCTTTTCAGCTACTGGTCTCTTGTCCAGGCTGACTTCCATTTTCCTTGGCGTTGCACCTCCCTTCCTGCTTCTATCAATAGGGTATCTCCATCATTTTGTGGCTTAGGCTAGGAGTAGATTCAATTTTATTAACATTGTGAATCAGAATTTGAAAGCTTTTGAATCTCCTGCAGCTATGAAGCAGTCTTTTATGGCGCTCTCGGTCTTGCACTTATAGCATGGATACTGGTGGAAAATGCTTATCTCCATATAAGCAAGTTCAGATTATCATCAACTCCAGTCAAATCCATGGAGGATGATAATAGGTGCCTGGAGTTATCCGATATGAGAATCCCATTAACCTTTGTATGTTTTACTTTCTGTTTTTCTTAATGATGTTATAGACTTATAGTTATGGAAAAAAGAAAGACAGCGACATCATTTTCAGCCTTGTTAATTTAACACTTCTGAGGTAGTGATAGGGTGTCCAGCTCTGTTGTGTTTGTATATATCCAAATAGTTATATTGAAGCTCCCTTGGCTACTGTACATCTTCCTTGCTTCCATGTGCATGCCAGCTCCTTATATATTCAGTACAGTATTGATAATTGGATCATCATCACATGCTAAGGTATTAATTGTGCAGCTAGGGAAAAAAGGCTTCACAATTTCAAATTTAACATTGTGTTTGAGTCACTCTAAACGCATGTCTACCTCTTTCTAGAAATTGAACTATTGTAATTGCTTCCATTAATTTAACTCACAAAGTTAAACGTCAATACACATTCGAATCACTTGGTTCACTTTGCCTTGCATAAAGAACTGAAAGCTTAAAGTACAGTGCATAGGGATAGCAATGGGGTTAGCCGGTTAGGGCAGTGAGCCTTTTTTCTCTCCCGAACAGGTTTAATTGGGGCAGTGATGTTAACACAATGAAATAACATACCAACTAAATCAATTATCAAAGAGGTTAATAATGAAAATTGATAGCATATCATTTTATCTTCCTCTACACATAGCTAAAGAAGAATAGTACTCCCTTTGTGCCACAATTTTTGTCCACGTTAAATTTTCATAAGTCAAAGTAGACTTCTTTAAATTTTTTGAATACCTGCATGATACTGCTTTTTATGTAAAATATTTTTGTCGCTCATCTTTAAATTTGTGAAGTTTAGTCCTAAAATGGTTCTCATCAGGGCAGAATTTGCCTTTGAAAGTTAAATCTGGGAAAAAACTAGGGTCACAGTGAGTAAAAATTGTTGACAGTCATTTCCAATTGTGCGCTTCTGATTTTTAACCAAATAATTTTATTCTTTCTATCATCTATTTTTATTTATGATAGTGGTGGAAAATGTTTAGATAGTAGTCTAGTCACCTCCTCCCCAAAAAAAAAAAAAAAGGGAATGTTAATTGTGAAATATTAGTAATATGTTACACCAATGGTAAAATGTTGATGCAATTTCTGCTTTTTTAGATGGTCTTTTTCAATATTGCATTCTTTGGAACTGGTAATTTTGCAAGTATTGCAAGCTTTGAGATCTCCTCCGTGTATCGGTTCATCACTGTTTTCAGTGTAAGTGGAACTGAACATCCTTGTTTATGCATCTTATTCTTTATTTCCCTTTCATTTGTATATTGTGATATATGGAATTATTCCCATCTTTTGCAGCCTTTTCTGATGGCAGCGTTGCTTATTTTTAAGTTGTTGATACCATTCATACTTGTCATGTAAGTACAACTTGCAAATTTTCCTTATTAATGGTTTCAATGAAAAACCACTGTACTTATCATTACCTTTAGAGAATCATTAGCAAACTGGGAAAATATTTATATGGCTGATGTCATTTTGCTTCAAACATAATATGATTCAAACTGATGGGATATTTTTAGTGGGACTATGGGAAAAAAAGCTGTAAAAAAATGGGAAATGAATGTAAAAGGTAGGTCCTAACAACTGTTAAAATCTTGACATATTCTAGTCTATGAAGTTCAGACACCAAATATAATGCTGCATATCGATGTTTGACACTAGACTGACACAGATACATCCAATCACGTAATGAAACTACTATCTTTTCATTTTCTTGCATCTTTTTAAATATTTGGTACATGTATTTCATCTGATTTCTACATGTCTGTCACTTGATCCGGATAAACAAGAAAAGGTTCAAGGCGGATCCCTGCCGTAAAAGATTATTGGAAACTCCTCGGTGTTTCCTCCTATTGTCTCACACCTAGAATGCTCTTTTATGCATATCCTTTATGATATTTATGTATTTGATAAGATGTTTCTCCTCAAGTACTTAATAAAAGGCTTTTTAGCACTCTATCCTATGCTTTCTCTAGGTTAATAAATATAGTGTGGAGATCTTTCTTCTTCTCGTTATAAAATTTTCTGTCTTCATTACAAAAATATAACCTCTATTATAGATCTACTAGCATAGAGGAAAACTAGTTTTTAGTCACCCTTGTAATGTTTCTAAGTCTATGCTTTATTACTCATTTGGAAGTTTTACCGTGTAAGTAAAGTTCAATACAATTATAGTTGGTACCACTTTGAATATCTCCTTTGTTCTTACATATCTGAACCAAAGTATTCCATCTCCTTAATATAGCATTGAATAGCTTGGTTAGCCATATCATCCAACATCTCCAAAGACTTCCAAGCTTTCATTGGGATATCATCTGGATCATAGAAAGCTGCGTACAACAGACCCTTGTGGTCCGACCCTTCCCCGGACCCCGCGCATAGCGGGAGCTTAGTGGTCCGGGCTGCCCTTTTTTATTAGCTGGACCATAGGATTGTCTAACCTCAAATTGTTCATAGCACCTACTTTAGTAGATCTAATTCTACAAGTGTAACTAAGGATTCTATTCCTCACCGATGTATGGAGATCTTGTATCTTCATGGATTGTGTTTAGCAATTGATGAGAATACCATCTCCATCTCTTTTTTTATCTTACTATATCCTATTCAAACTTGTTGGGTATTATCTTTTAACATACTTGGTCCAGGTTTTTATCCTTATTCTCTTTCAGTCGTGCTAGCATATACGTTTCTTTTCCCCTTCTTGCATTCATAACTTTTAGTATAAGTTGTCTAAGTCTTTACCTCATTATTTGCTAATCGACCCTTTACCGCATTCCTAACTTTTGGCACAAGTCTTCTAAGCCTTTACTCAGCCTTTGCTGATCGACTTCTTAGATTCTCTCTCTGCTGTCATTTACTTTACAAAACTTCTCCACCTTCTGTAGTTAAATTGCTATACCAATCTCTTTTGCTATAGTAACTCTTTGCACTTCACTGTTCCAGTATTATGAATCTTGTGGTCGAGGTCCTCTTTTCAGACACACTAGTGCTTCATATGCGACTTTTGTAATACAATTTTTTTCATATAATTTCCTTCCACGGGGTATCTATATTAGATTCTAAATCAGATGACCCCTCCTTCAATATGACTCTTCTCCTTTTCCACTGCACTTTGGCTTCACATGCAGGGATATACTTCTGTGATGGGTGGTTGGGATTCTTCTTGGTATATCCTTGCAGCCTTTACATGTGGCCCTGTCACTAATTCTAGTATGGATAAAGTCTATTTGGCTATGATTACTCCACTCTTAAAAGTTATTAGGTGTATTCCCTGTTTTAAAATAAGTGTTAGCTCATACTAAATGGTAAGCTAATACCAACTCTAAGATAACTTTCCTATCTTCGTCTAGTGCTTATCGGAACGGTCAATATATCTACCTACATTTACATCCAGATGTCCTCTGATAATGGGTTTTTCGTCATTTGGTATCCCTTGAGTCAAGGTATCCTTATCATCCTATAATTTAGCTTTAGCATATCTTGTCTAGTCTTGTTTGCAGAGCACAAGAACTACCTGATCTTCACTGAGAACGAAGTGCGTGATAGGAACTTATATTGATCCATGAGTAGAAGCTTCTAGAATTTTTGGAGACCAAGAAAATTTGATTGATACACAAAAGAAGTATTTTAGAATTCTTGGTTTTCGCCGAGACCAGTTTTGCATCATGGATGACTTGTTTGTTTTTGGGCATTAACTGCAGATGTGCGTTTAGTGCAATCACTAAATTGGTGCAAGTTCCATTGTTGGGATGCTATTTTCTGGTGATCTTGTGCTCCGATGTAATGACAATCCACTTCTTCTTCCTGGTAAGTAGTAGTCCGATTCTTCTTATGGTGCAATTCTCATATGTTTTTCCACCTATGGTCCATCGTATGTGTTTTGCTGGGAAAATATAGGATTCCACTACGAGTAAGTTTTTGTCTATATTGATCTTTAACAGTTTTTTGAGTTTTTCTTCTTTCATGCATTCTGACTGATTTATCTCCAGGAATATGATCCTGGGGATTCTTCATGGTTAGGATCCATCTATTTGACTCCTGTTACTTATTTTCTGATTGGCAACAGGTCAAAAACAAAGGAAGCTGGATGGAAATTGGCAACAGCATTAGTCATTTCGGAATTATGAGTGCTCAAGTTGTGTTTGTCCTCATGCTTTTTGCTGTTACAAATATATTCACGAAAGACATCCAAGTTAGATCAGCTCAGCAGTTTTCTCGTAAAAAAATGTGATTCAATTGATGCCTCTTTCTTTTCGAGATCCCACGTTTCTGGGTGGCAGTTTTGCTAGAGTAGCAATTAGTTCCCACAAATCGTTGTATTGGGCTAGGCTACATGAAGTAAATCATTCTTTTCGATGTCCCATATTTCTGGGTGGCAAGCTTACAGTTCTTGCCCAAACAGAGTGGACTGTGGATTGTTGTTTCGAATGAATGACTATGAGGTGATTAATTCCACTTGCACTAAGTTTTGGTAACTGCTTTGTGGATTAGAATTGGTTCTTTGTTACTTTTAATTTTGAGATGTAAAAATGGCGAACCCGGTGCAATAAGCTCCCGATATGCGCAGGGTCTGGGGAAAGGTTGATTTCGAGATGTGAAAAGGTAAAATCTTAAAAGCATTCAGTGTTTACACCAAATCGAAAATGCAAGACAAATGTGTTTTTATACACCATTTATCACCTAACTATGGTTAAGTACAATACATATTTCACGTTACTGTTTAACTGTTGTGGTTAAATAGCTTGGTTTTGGTGTAAATACTGGGTGAAATTCCCCTTTATTCCGTTTGTTTGCAGTGGAAATGCCCCTTCTTTTTTTATCCTCTGAAGGAAGATAATAGGTGGAGGAAAACCAATAATTCTCTCCTTTTTCCCTAAAAAAATGAGCTACTTGCCTACTTCTATGGCTCTCCCTAAAAAGAGAAGCTGATTATCTTCTTGCGTAGTTCTTTTCCAGTCTAGCAATTTTATCTATAAAGTTCAGTACTTCATTTGTTTAAATCGATGTTCATACATTTCTTTTAAATTCGAGACTAATGACAAGTCATAAATTTCTTGATCAAATACTTTTCACAAAATATGGGGCATTGTAGTTACTCCACACGAAGTTACACCGAATCGCATTACTCTTTCTAATATGATTCAACAATTTATAATTTCAACTATCTTATCTCCAATTGACTTGTGTTCACTTTCACACTTTTATCTCATAACAAGGAGACATATACCACCCGCAAGCAGTAGCGAGTTAGTGTAGAAGAAGCGGACCGCATGAATCACGAGTTCGATCCTCGCATAAACCTAGTTGGCTTTATCGCGCGTAACTGCCAAGTGTAGTTTACTGGCGGCGTGGTTTGCGGTATTGCGTCGATCAGGGGTTTACCTGTCTTGTATTTCGAAGAGTGGCCAGATGCCTTCACAAAAAAAAAGGAGACATATACCAAGTAGTATATATTTTGCACGTTGGTGTTGAGATTGAAGTTATGAGTTTGAGCAGGAAAATCCTGTGAATTTAATCAAATACTGCAGTATGAATGGGTAAAAAAAAAGTTGTGAATTAATCCAAATATCTGTATAATTTATACTATATGGATTAGGAAAAGTGCTATTTATGTGGATGAATATCCATATTGATAATGGCCGGGCTAACTTAAGCCGTTACAAATTGACCCATAACATCGCCCAAATCAACCCGTCTTTCAGATCAGCAGATTTCTCCATTTTGCTTCAACAAATAAAGGTACGCCCTATTATTTTTTCAGTGAAGTTTTCTGCATTTTGCTTCCCGTGGTTGATTTTTTTGATTTGGTTTTATTATTTAAGATATATGAGAGCATATTACAACATCAGTTCCAATTGGTTTATTATATTCTTTCTGTTTGTCCTAATTTGCTATATAAACAATTTTGCATGTTCAATGTATTAACCTACATGTCTTTTCTCCTCTTTGATATCATATGTGGGTACTGGTGTTTCATTGCTAAAGTTGTTTATTGACCATTTTCTAGTTTTTCAACCGTGGTCTTTGAAGATGTTACAACACCAACTTTTGCCATCACCAGCCCGGCTGGGCCTGCCAACTCCTGGTTCACCTTCTCTAAACAGACAAATATACTAACTACCACGCTTCTGAGTCATTACACCTACTGAAGTCAGAATTAACCTAGTGACTGAGTTTGCGCGCTATTACGTCACCCGTGGTTACTCAAATACAAGAACTTCGAGTAGCATTGCAGTTTCATTAAACAAAAAAATATATATATATATATATATATATATATATACTAACTACCACTACCACCTCATCAACGCTCCTTCCTCTTCTCCCACCTCTCTCTAGAGCTCAGTCTCTTCTCGTTGAAATGTCGTTCTCTTTCTTCAAGACTCTTTCAACTCTCGCCTAACCGGTCCCATTGGCTTAGTGCTTTTCGTGGCTCTTTCCCTTCATTTCTGCCTTCTGGGGGACCGGCTCCACAAGGTTCCTGCCCGTCATCCCCAAAAGAAATCCTCTGTGTTTACTTCTCTTCAGACACAGCTGTTTGAAGCAGTTGCCCAACTACAAGAAATTCTTGATCTTCAAGATGAGAATCAAAAAGTTACCCGTGAAATTAGGTCAAATGACTCTGCAATTCTTGCTTTTGCCAACAAACTCAAAGGAGCTGAGCGTGTTCTTGACAATCTTGTTGATGATTACTCTGATTATCATCGTCCCAAACGGGCCAAGTTGAAAAACGATACCAAAGAATCTTCAGTAACAACTGTGGCAACTCAGTTGAAATTATCCGACATATTGTCATATGCTCATAGGATAAGCTACACTACTTTTGCACCACCTGAATTCGGTGGTGGACAGGCTCCTCTTCGGGGAGCACTCCCACCGGCCCCACAGGACGAGCAAATGCGTGCATCTCAATTATATTATTTTGCTGATCTTAGATGTTGGTTTACCTGAAACAGATAAAGGAAAAGAGAATATTTTGGAGCCACTCATTGAACCTCCTGCAGAAAGTAACCCACTTGCCAATCTTTCAGCAATTCAGGGCCTCCTCCCTCCACCCAGGCGCGGATGTACTGTGTTCTATTTTCCACTTTTGAACAAGCACAACATACTCATTCTCTTATACAACACTGTGATTTTTTTTCTATATATTTCGAACAACCACTTCAAACGATGTAGATCCGCCACTGCCTCCACCTTGGAAACCTGGTATGCGTGTTGCCGACTGATCTCCCACTTCCTCCACCTGGGTGGAAGCCTGGCGATCCAATTGTTCTTCCTCCAGTGGATTCTCTTCCACTTCAAAAGGTCGAGGAGGCACTAGTACATCCTCCAGGACTGCCAAGAATGCCCGAGCCAATACAGGTTCGGCATGTGAATCTTGATATTGATGATGATAGTAGCGATTATAGTTTTGATGAAGCCAGCTCTGAATGTGAAGATTGATGTGGTTAGCTGTTTTGAGTAGCTAATAAAGGTTCAGCATGTGCAGCGGTTCCTCTTTTTGCCTCACTATTGGATGACTTCTCTTCTCTCAAACAACAGGTACTCTGCTTTTGTCTGTGCATATTTGGGAACCATTTTAATTCAATTTGACGTTCTTTAGCTTTCTGTACCGTGTGCATTTTTTAGGTTCTTTGTCAGTTTTGATATGCCTGTTGAACATGATATCCCCAAGAAATAAAGAAAGCTAGGGTAGAAGGTTTGTAACAGGTACTATGTGGTCTCAACAAACTCTTTCCTGCTAACTATGTGCCATATTTCAGCCCAACAGTGTTCTGAAGTGTCAAGAATTGTCAAATAAAAATGTTTCTTTGTTTGTTTATAGTACTAGTTAACCTGTAAAAGCTGTCATGATTATGCCCTCTGAAGAGTAAGATCATTCTGTTATTCCGAGTTTATATTTGAAGACAAAACAAAAGTAATGCATCTCCAACATTGATTCGGAAAGAAATAATCCCTTGATTATTTTTATTAATGAATGGGGTATATATACAAGTTACATATAGGAAAATCTTTTTACTACTATCCATTTAAATCCCTTTCCACAAGACTAATTCTACTATAATACATAATTGTACATATTATATTTAACACACCCCCGTGTCGCGGACGGTCTTCGTACGCTGAGACTGTCTCTGAAATTTTCAAAAAGGACCGAGGGAAGACCCTTTATAAAGATGTCTGCAATTTTATAACTTGATAACTGGAAGGGACCTGACACTTTGTAAAGATTTTTGCAATTTGATAACAGGAAGGGACCTGACAACAGACGCGTACTTGTCCACGAGCTACCTTTTCTCGAACAAAATAAATGTCCATCTCAATATGTTTAGTGCGCGGTGCTGAACCGGATTCCCAGAAAGATAGATGACACTAACATTATCACAATAAACTAATGTAGCTTTCTCAATAGGATAGTGAAGTTCTAATAGAAGATTACGTAACCAACATGACTCGGAGACCACATTGGCTACCCCTCGATACTCGGCCTCTACACTAGAATGGGATAACGTTGACTGACGTTTTGCAGACCATGAGACCAAGTTATTCCCAAGAAACATACAATAGCCAGACGTAGACCGTCTGGTGTCAGGACAGACACCCCAATCAGCATCTGTTCGAATTTGAATTGAATATTTTCTATTATCACATTGAATATTTTTTATTTCCCGTTTGAATTGAGTTCTAATGAATGCTCGAAATTTCAATAAGATGGAAAAGACTTGAGATTTTTTCGCTATCGAAAAAGTTCATAAAAACTCAGAATAATCATCCAAAAATAGAACATAATACCGATTACTCATAGAACTAAGAACAGGAGACGTCCATAAATCACTATGAATAATATCAAATGACATTAAAGTATGAGATTTGGAGTATACAAATGACAACTTAACAGTTTTTCCTAAGGAACAAGATTGACAATTCGGAGTACCGCACCCTTATAAGATATAAGTTTATTTTTATCTAAGACCGACAAAATAGACGACTCTGGATGACCTAGACGAGCATGACACAAGGAAGGAGCAGCAAAAGTTGAAGACATGGTTTGACGCGAGAAACCGAGACTTGGTGTGATTGGATAAAGATCCCCCGACAATCACACCTCATGAGAGGACTCACCGTCTTGAAATTATTTATAGAAAATCCAAAATGATCAAAATTAACAGAAACCCAATTATCAGTTGTGAATTTACGAACAGACACCAAATTTTTAATCAATTTTGGGGCATGAATGATATTTTTCAAGACAAGTGATGGATGGAGGGAGACAAAGTTTTATGACTATTACCAACAATTATACCATGATTACTGCTCGAATTGAAATAAGACAAGAGAGTACCTTGATCGGAGGTCATATGTGTAGTGGCGCCGGTGTCCATGTACCAATTCGGGTCGGGTTGAGTCAATCCAAGTGTGTGCATCGCGTCTTCAATGTCGGTTTGTGTGGGTCCTACTGTCGAGAATGCTTGTGTTGGACGGGGCCCAAGAATTCCACTCACGCCACGCCGGTGTTGTCTGCATCAAATCTGGCCGATCACGGGCTAAGTTGGGCTAATCACAGTTCGAAGGAGACGGCCCACCATCGGTCTTTGGCCGCTGGCTCGAAAATAGGGTTGTTGGGCCACGGCCACCGCCTCAGCCAACGATGCTTTGGGCGATGGTCGAGGGCCACTGCTCGCTGCCGCCGCGTTTGCCCCCGCGATTTTTTTCGTTGTTTTTATGATTATTTTTGCCGCCACCGTCGGTACGATTTTGGCCTGAATGATCATCGAAACTTGGAGAATTTTTAGAGGACGTCATCATGACAACGAGGCTAGTATCGGTAGCTGCCTTCTTAGGCAAACCGGCTTCTTCCAACGTAAGCATGGAACGGGCTTGATAAAATTCCGGAAGAGGGTTACTTTGACGGAGGATCGAAGCAACACCGTTATAGGCCTCAGACATGCATGCAACCATCTGTAGAACAAGACGACTATTGCTAACAGGAACACCCACATTGCGAAGTTGATCTGCCAAATCCTTGAGTCGTTTGCAATAAGAGGAAATGTTCGGAAAATTCTCCATAGCGACTTGAGAAAATTCATGTTCAAGTGTGACAATGCGGGAATGACTGTTATCTTGGAATATATCACGCAATCTATTTCAAGCCTCCATATCGGAAGAGTTAGGTTCCATAATCGTCTATAAGAGGTCCAGGGAGATAGTTGCATAAATCCACTGGTGAACGTTTGCGTCAAGAGTGACCCATAATTTTGACCATCCTCTTTGGTTAGGCACCCCCTCCGTATTAGGTTCCGAAGGACCCTCCGTATTAGAAGACGGAGGGATTATGTGGTGAAGAACTTGATGTGTCATCGCATGAATTTTAAATAACTCCGTCCACGTCCCATATTGTACGTTTTCTAGGTCAAGAACAATAGGAAGAACGTTCTTGATGTTAGAAACCGTTAGGGCAGAGTGAAACATGTTCTTATCAGTCATAGTGAAGAGAACAAAATTTGGACAAGAAAATTTTAGGGGATGAGGGTCTCAAGTATGAAGAAACCGAGAGGGGGGTAGGGATTTGCACGGAAATCAAGAAGAAGAGAAAACTTTGTGGAAGCAAGGAGAAGAACCTAGACTTTTGATACCATGAAAGAAATAATCTCTTGATTATTCTTATTAATGAATGGGGTATATATACAAGTTACATATAGGAAAATCTTTTTCCTACTATACATCTAAATTCATATTCTATTTGGATACTAAATATACAATTATGGAAAGACTACAAGACTAATTCTATTATAATACATAATTGAACATATTATATTTAACAGATTCCATCGGAGTTGACAAGCACTGCAGGGTGTGGTCTAGTAGTCATGGAATTCATGAGGTCTCAGCTTCAAATTTCAGAGGAGTAAACAAAACTTTGAGTGATTTCTTCCCATTTATCTAAATCTTTGTGGACATAGTTACACGGTATCGGGTACCGGTGGGAGGTGCGCGTAAGGTGACACGGAATTACTGTAGGGTTAGCAGAGTTGGCAGATAGTGAACTTAAAATTCAATAGGACCAGTAGGGATTTTTTTTTTGTGATTCCTTTATTTTGATGTTTTAATTCAGGCTTTAGGAACCAAGTTTGCTTGAGTCTTTTTTTTTATTTTAAGAATAAGTTTGTTTTAGTCATATTGGTAATAATTTGTGCATTCTGCTTGACTGCAGTTGGGCAGTTTGAGCCCCATCTTCTTTTCACCTTGTGGATGCTTGACAACACTCCCCAAAAGGTCAAAAAGCACCGCCCTGCTTCACTTTTGGTTCGCTCCTCTTGGTGGCAATGGTTTCCAACAAGTCATATCAGAATGTCAAACATGGAAGTCATGCTGTTTTACACGTAGTCTCGAACTAAGATCCAGTCCACGGATATATAATCAATCTGATAACGGCTTTGTCGATTCTGTTCCTCTTGTATACAAGCCATATTGTACATTTTTGCAGTGCACAGAATCAGAATTCTTGTTTTGAGAAACCTGAATCAGTTCGGAAACTTTGTTTACAGTATAACATGTTACAGGTACCTGAGTAATGATTTTGGAACAAGTCAGAATTCTCAGGAAGAAATTAAATTGACTTCCTGCAGTCTACTATAAGTCTAAGGAATATAGCTTACGATATGGTATCCCTGCTGCAACAAAAAATGTGCATGTACCTGGGGAAATGCAGTTGATACTCTCCTTTACCTAAGTTTGTTATATGGATCCCTGCTACAAGATACAATAATGTACTTGTATCTCAGCAAAATGACACTATTAGTTTTGCTGTGGTAAAACAGAAAGGAATCTGAACTTAATTCAAGATATAAGGAAATTTTTTAGAGTAAAAGGAGAATGAGACAAGCAAGAGGTGTAGTTGTCAATATGAGAAAACCGTGCATGAGCTGTGTTAGATAACTGTCATCACTGCGAAAATGGACGTTTCATTCTCTCATGGCATGGGACCAGCCTCTTTCTTTCCCTATCGTCCTATCCCCAATACCCATTTCCTCTCCTCGGACCTCAATAATAGAGGCAATTACTAAAAGAAAAAAGAAGGTATAATAATAATAAGGACATTTAAATACGCTATGAATAAGTTGGAGCTTATCAGTCAAAATGATCTGTAATAATAATAGAGAGTGGCGTTCTTTTTCGGCAGTACCTACAGAAGAAAAACTACCAAGAGCCACTCAAACTAACAAAAAAAAAAGGAGAAAACAAAATTGTGTTTCATTTCCGGAAGAGTTTTTGGGTTTGAGTAATTCAAATTAAGTCTAAAACATTTAATTAAGGTGGAATATTCTGTCCATTTTAGAGTCACTTTGTACAAAGGAACCAGTGATATATACATATAACTTAAATCAAAAACTGTTAGATAGAATTCGCCTTAATTTTACTTCGACTGCCTTTTTTTCTCTCTAAAGACTAGGCATGAACAGCAAAGAAACTTCGTATTCCCCACCAGAAAAATAATAAATAATGTTAGAATTATGAAGAATGATTAGGAAGCTTAATAATTAGAGTGGAGAAAGTCATACAATCATCATCATGTGACGAGTCCGTCCTTAATTTCTCCTGTGTCCCGTATTTTCCGGGAAAAAAGAAAATTTAAGAATTGTTTGTTTTTTTCACTCGAAAGTCACAAATCACAACCCTTGAATTACATCCCGCATCCCCATCCACTATCCTCACCCTGTCACACAAGTACTCCATAAACCCTAAAATGGTTGGATCTCTTTTACTCTCATCCTACTTGTCCATTCTAAAACATTTGACATTCTTTTTAGCTTTTTACAGGTATAGTTTGATTGATTAACTTAACAGACACTATAAGTGGTGTCAATTTTGAATAAAAAGATGAGTGTTAAAATAAGTTTATGCCTTTATCGTTTACAATATGTATAAAAATAATAATCATTATAGCAATTATTTTTTTGAGCCGAGGTTTACTGAAAATAACTTGTTTATTCACATGGTAGGATAAGGTCTACGTATATATGAGTATATTATTGTTATTGTTGTATGAAAATTAAGGGTCATGAGATTCTCAAGTTTATATTACAGCGGAAAGCCCTCATTGTTTCTTATATTTTGTACTTAGTCACTTAAATTGTAATGGATACATAGTGTCTTAGCTCAACTATTTAAAAATTCTTTTCCAAATTTTTAATTTAATTTTTATATTTCTCAACCAATTCATATTCAAACGCAAATGATAAGTTTATTCTCGAAAATTGATCAAATATTATATTATGGATAAGACGTTAATAAGTGTGTGAAGTTCACTGATCGTTCATTGATACTAGATCGAACAGTGAAACATTGCTCGATGATTGACGAACTAAAGATAAAAACAGGTGAGTAACAAGAGAAGAAGAGAGGAAGAGAAGAAGAGAGGAAGAAGGGAGTTGGTCGAGAGAGATGAAGAGGTCGGTTGAGAGAGAAAGAAAAGAAATATCTGTAATTCCTTACTATTACAGTCCACAAATGTGGTCTATATATACAACCAGCTAACTCCACTAATTAATCTATTAACAGATCAATTAACAATTAAGTAACTACACCAACTAACTCTAATTACTTTACATTGGTAATTATACAATGTGGTGCACACACATGATATAATGGTGTATATCTATCTATTTCTCTACACCCCCTCAAGCTAGGATCCATGAAGATGTCCTTCATGCCTAGCTTGGATAGCAAATGCGTATGTTGCGATCTTCCAAGTGCTTTGGTAAGGATGTCTGCTGGCTGTTCTTCAGAAGGCAAGTAGGTTGTGCTGACCAGCCCTTTGAGAATTTTCTCACGAATGAAATGACAATCTATGTCGATGTGTTTCGTGCGTTCATGAAAAATTGGATTTGCCGCAATCTGTATAGCAGATTTGCTGTCTGAAAATACTGGAACGGGTGTCTGAATTTCAATCCCAAGCTCTTTATACAAACCAATAAGCCACACTATTTCAGCCACTGCAGCAGTCATGACCCTATACTCAGCCTCAACTGAGCTTCGGACTTCCAACATATCGGTGATGATCCATACAAAACTAAGTATCATGTAACTGATTTTCTGCTATTGATACATGAACCCCAGTCAGCATCACATAATACTCTGATCTGTGGTGCACTTTATTTGGACATCAAAATTCTCATGCCTGGAGCTTGTTTAACATACCTGACAAGCCTAAGTCCTGCTTCCAAGTGTGATTTCTTGGGATCTTGCATTAATTGACTTAGGCATTGGACAGCAAATGCAATATCTGATCTCGTGGTTGTCATGTACAACAGTCTCCCAATCAATCTTCTATAAGTTGTAGGATCTGGCAAGGACACATCTGAATCGACCACAGCAGCTGACACACCTGAATTAGTCATATCAGCTGATGCAACACTTTTATAAAAAAAACTGTGGTAGTAAGTCGTTGATTGATATTCATTGGTGTGTATGTCGGCTTAGCACCTCCAAGTCTCATGTCCGATATGAGTTCTAACGCATATTTTCTTTGATGCATCAATATCCCTTCAGAACTCCTCGCAAATTCTATTCCAAGAAAGTATCGAAGTTCTCCCAAGTCCTTTATCTTGAAGGTTGCATGTAGATCTTCTTTGGTAGTCTGAATGAGCTCTGGATCATTCCCAGTAATCAGCAGGTCGTCAACATACACCAGAACCACCACTATGCTGCCATTTTTCAACTTTGTGAATAGAGAATAATCTCTCAGAACTCTATCGAAATCCGTAAGAGGTCGGCGAGTAAGCTTGATGTTCCACTCTCTTGACGCTTGCTTCAACCCATACAAGGATTTCAATAGTCTGCAAACTTGATTCTTTCCTCCACTACCATCAAGACTAATTCCTTCAGGGACTTTCATGTACACTTCTTCATACAAATACCCTTGTAAAAATGCGTTATAGACATCCATTTGATGAATCTTTCACTGTTTGGCTGCTACAATTGATATGACAGACCTAACAGTGGTGAAATGTCTCTTGATAATCCAGTCCTTCTTTCTGATTATAGCCCTTTGCAACTAATCTTGCTTTAAATCTTTCTACTTCTCATATTGCCTTATACTTGATCTTGTAGACCCATCTGCACCCTATAGCTTTCTTTCCTTCTGGTAGCTGCACCAACTTCCATGTTCCATTCTCTTCTAAAGCTTTAATTTTTGTCTGCATTGCTTCAATCCACCTGTCATCTTGTGCAGCTGTTAAGTAATTTTGTGGCTCATATCCATAGAGACATTAGCTACAAAATCTTGATACGCCTGAGATAGTCCTGTGTAATTGTCACTGTTAGAAATAGGGTATAAGCAACTGTTGGATCCATGTTTAGTTACATAATCTTTATGCCAATTAGGAGGTCTGTTGATTCTGGTGGACTTTCTTGGTGTTATCTCCCTCTGATACTGAACATGTGATGTTTCTTCTGCAGGTATCACCTCTTGTACTACCAAGTCTTGGTCTCCATTATCAACATCCATCCTCCTGGTATCTGGTGTTCGAGTAGGAATTACTGCCTTCTGAGTATGAAGCAGATCATCAAAACAAAAATGTTCCTGCAACTTTATGTGACTAAGATCATTATTATCAGTAATAGGATGATCTTTGAATGAAAATATTGTATCCATAACAACATCCCTACTCATAAAGAATTTATTTTGGTTTATGTCATAGATTTTATAGTCTTTCTGCACATAACCATACCCAAGCATCACTCCATTCACAGCTCTTGGCCCAAACTTATCCTGTATAGTTAAAGAAGTAGCAAAACACAAACAACCTATGACTCTAAGATGATTAAGTTGTGGTGTTTTCCCATATAACATTTCATATGGTGATCTGTTTTCTATAACTGTGGAGGGAATTTTATTCATAATGTACACTGCCCCTTCTACACAAATCCCCATAACCTGTCAGGAAAGTTTTTTTGAAACTTGATGGCTCTGGCTGTCTCTAATATGTGTCTATGTTTCCTTTATACTATGTCATTTTGTTGTGGTGTATGTGGACATGAACTCTCATGTATTACACCATGTTGCTTAAACAACTCAGCACAGTTTTGATTAAAGAATTCAGTTCCATTGTCGGATCTGACCCTCTGAATTTTCATTCCAAATTGAGTATTAACTTCAATAAAGAAATCCCTGAGTACTGTAGAAATATCAGATTTCAACCTTATTAAGAAAACCCAAGTCCATCTAGAATAATCATCCACAATAGTAAAAAAATACCTCATTCCATTATATGTTTCAACTCTATAGGGTAAGAGTTGAAAAGGTTTTATTTTCCTACTAACACTATCAGGGAATGGTTTCCTGGTTTGTCTAGCAAGAGGAAATATCTCACATCTATCCAGAATAAAAGATGCATCATTTTTAAAACATGTAAGTTTTCTCAACACATACATAGGAATATGACACATTTTTTTGTGCCAAGTAGCTGCATCTACATGATGTAAAGCTGACAAACACTTATTCAATACTCCCTCTTTGTTCTGTCCATCCAAGCTGAATATGTACAGGCCACCTTCTTCACTACCAATCCCCCTGACCCTCCCAGAAAAGAGATCCTGAAACACACAATATGTTTCGAAAAAGGTAACACTACACTTTAGTTCTTTTGTTATTTTGGATACATATATAAGATTAAACTTAAAATCTTGTATGCATAGGACATTTTTAAGGACATCACTTCCTCCCATGTGACAGTCTCCAACATGGGAGATTCTAGCTGAATCCCATGTTGGCAACTGTACCCTTCCTGTACCTCTGTCAAAACAGTCTTATTTTGTAAGTAAGAAGGATCATTAATCATATGGTTAGTTGCCCCTGTATCTATTATCCACTTCATCATTTTTGTTGGATCAAAAATGGGTTTACCTGCCATGTTGGCACTGCCACTAGTTCCTTCTTTGCTGTGAAGCATCTTGAGGATCTGTTGATGTTGGGCCGAGTAAACCGAAATTCCGGTTGTGTCTTTGCAAGATTCGTGTTCCACATTCTCTGATTATATGTGGCATGTTGATTGAAATTTGGCCCTGATTGTTGTCCAATCTTTGTGATCCACACTCTTTGACTATGTGTGACATTCTGATTGAAACTTGGCCCTGATTGTTTCCCAATCAACTGTTTCTATTGCTGTTGTCCTGTGTCTTCAAAAGATGATTCTCCTTCATACACAAGATTAGCCTTCTTCCCTTTCTTAAAATCTTCAGGATATCCAATGAGCCTATAACAATCATCTTGTATGTGTCCATTTTGTGACAGAAGTCACATTTCATCAATTTGTAACAATCCAATCTAGCATGCCCCTTCGTATGACAATAGTCACAGAATGCATTAGGGTCATATGACTTCTTTTGCTTCTGATTTCCATTCTTAAACTTTTCATTTCCATCTTTTGATGTAAACATGGCTGAAGATTCCATTGTTCCTTGTATCCTGACCCCTCCCGCCATCAACCTATGGCTTTCTTCTTGATTAACCACTGCATACACCTGGTTAAGACTAGGCATTTGTTGCATCATAATTATTTGGCTCCTGATTTGACCATAACTGTCATTTAACCCATTAGAAATTGCAACATTCTTTAGTATTGTAGGTGATCCACAAAACTTCTTGCCTTGGCACAGCAGCTCGGTGGTGGCACAATGGAGTCATATTCATCCCATAGATCTTTCAGTTTAGAATAATACACCGAGACTAATTGTGAACCTTGCACCATTGTAACAATTTCTTTATGTAATTGAAAGGCTCTAGAACTATTTATCTTGTCAAATCTTTGTCTTAATTCTTCCCATATAGTATATGCATCAGAATTATATAGCATTCCACTGAGTAAGCTCTTGTTCACATTTTCCATCAACCATGAGACGACGATAGCATTGCATCTGTCCCACAGTCTCGCCAAATTGC
Source organism: Przewalskia tangutica (assembly GCA_029844215.1). NCBI lineage: Eukaryota > Viridiplantae > Streptophyta > Magnoliopsida > Solanales > Solanaceae > Przewalskia > Przewalskia tangutica. The sequence continues at coordinate 108,650,727 of CM056733.1, read as the reverse complement.
CATCGTAGTCCTCCCTCTTGACTGTGCCATCTACGAAGCCTATTTTGTTTTTCCCTAACAGAGCTACTTTCATTGCTCTGCTCCACAGGGTGTAAGTATCCATACCATTCAAGATTATTCCCACCGATAACGATCCTGGAACATCCGATGGAAACAAATATAGTGGATGGTTATGGTCTATGTTAATAATCACTTCTGTGGTTCCAGTCGACACTTCCTCATTGTTAATCTCCATTTTCAATTATTGACAAAAAATTAACCAGAATCGATTCAGATACAGTAATAGAACAACGCAGCCGTAATTCAACAACAATCGATCACTATGACAAATCGATGTAACAGTAATTCAACAACAATCGATCACTATGACAAATCGATTACATTGTTTTTTCAGATCCACACCCTAATTTCTAAGATCCACACCTAATTCAAGTTGTTACTAACCAGATTCAGAGATCCAGATCTGTAATTCCAGATTTTCCACTTTCGATGTACAGATTGCTCAAATTCCTTTCTGCATGTAAAGATTATTCCCTCAATCTATGTCTTCCGATACACAAATTGCTCGAATTCCTTTCTGCATGTGAAGAATATTCCCTCAATCTATGTTAGCTCCTTGTCCAGCTTTGATACCATGTGAAGTTCACTGATCGATCATTGATAGTAGATCGAACAGTGAACCATTGCTCGATGATTGACGAACTGAAGATAAAAATAGGTGAATAAGAAGAGAAGAAGAGAGGAAGAGAAGAAGAGGTGGAGAGGGGAAGAGGGGAGTTGGTCGAGAGAGATGAAGAGGTCGGTTGAGAGATAAAGAAAAGAAATATTTGTAATTGCTTATTATTACAATCCACAACTGTGGTCTATATATACAACCAGCTAATTCCACTAATTAATCTATTAACAGATCAATTAACAACTAAGTAACTACACCAACTAACTCTAACTGATTTACATTGATAATTATACAATGTGGTGTCCACACATGATATAATGGTGTATATCTTATCTATTTCTCTACGGGGTGGAATGTGGTGTCCACACATGATATAAATATATAATGGTGTATATCTTATCTATTTCTCTACGGGGTGGAAAAAAAGAAAATAAGACGATACTAAAACTTTTTTTTTTAATTGGTCTATTGGATTAGCTATCTCATCAAGTTCAAAAAACTAGAAGCCAGATAGGAGTACTATAAAACGCTGTAACAGCACCGACGGGTCAATGCAGAGTATCGGGGTCCCATGTTTCCCGTGATTGGTGGTTCATGTAATGGCGCGTGTCCCTACTTTTTCTTCCCTCATAGGATCCTCTTTACACTCATGTGACAATGTCTTTTTTTTTTCTTTCTAAAATTATTTTATTTCTGTTTAATGATGACATTTGAATATGCTTAAAGTGAAGCTCAATTTAAAAACTTTACCAATTTCCCTTCCTTTTTGCCTCATTCACATACAAGAATATCCTTTCTTGGTAGGATATTTTATGTTCCATTTTCTTTCTTGGGAGCAAAAAAGGCGAAATCCCTCACCCACAAGGCCCCACCCTCCGGCCGGCGTAAATGGTGGAGGAGGTAAATCACAGATTTACTGCCCACTAGGTGAGGCGCGATGTCTGTGTCCACATGAGTCATCCTCACAAAGGAGAAATGAACTCCCACATCATGGCCGCTAAGGCTCGAACTCGCTTTCTCAAGAATTGTCACCCTGGAACCAACTGAGCTACACTCATGCGGATTTCCATTTTCTTTCTTGCTGGAGCTTGTTTAGGAGACTTCATAAGCCCTAAACCTTTTACAAAACTTTGTAGCTTAAATTTATTTACCTCAATATTCATAGAATTGAGAATTATTCACTTTTTTAGAAATTATTTTTATTTTATTTGAAATCAAGCGTTTGATCATTAAAATTTCAAGTATAACTTATATTATTCAGTTTCAATACATTTAAATAATTAAATATTTTTTTAAAAAATATAATCAAACACAACTTTATCTTCAACTTTAAAATTTTCATATAGAGTGAATACTATTTGATTTCTATGGCCAAACACTAAAGTGGAGTTTACTCCACTAACATTAACTAATAACCTTGAGAAAAGGTTTTGACAACATCTATTGAGTACTCTTTTTTCTTTAGTTTCTAACTTGGTGTTTAATATTTGCTTTTGAGGTTTAATTAATTTGAACTCAAAACTTTTACAGTAATTAAGAACGGATGAGTATTTACTATCCTACGACCATTTTTTGATGGTAATAATCATTTTCTAAATCTACCTTAACGCTGAGAAAAGCACTTGGAATTATGGAAGAAAATGAGAGTGGAATACTATTGTCTCATAAAAAATAATTAAAACTAAAAAAATAGTAACAGAACTCTAGTTTCCCTTCTCTCTCTTAAACCCAAGAGTTGAGCACTAAAATAGCTTAGCAGAAACTGTACAATGTCTTCAACAGTTGTGCTTTTTCTCTTCTTCTCTGCTTTCTTAACTCCCTCTTTATCCCAACATCATTCCCCTCTCAACACTGCTTATTACAGTAGATCATGTCCAAGATTTGAACAAATAATGCAAGAAACCACTACAAACAAACAGATCACTTCACCTACCACCGCCGCCGCCACCCTCCGCCTCTTCTTCCACGACTGCTTCGTCGGAGGTTGCGATGCCTCCGTACTCATCTCCTCCACACCTTTCAACAAAGCCGAACGTGACGCCGATATTAACCTATCTCTTCCCGGCGATGGGTTTGATGTAATCACACGCGCCAAGACTGCGCTTGAACTCACATGCCCAGGTATTGATTTGATTAAGTGACCTAAAACTAAGACTATGGAGAGAGAAATTTCTTCCTAAACAAACTCTATTACATTGTGGATGCAGGTATTGTCTCTTGTTCCGATATCCTCGTTGTTGCTGTTCGTAACCTTGTTGTCCAAACCGGGGGCCCGTTTTACCAAGTTAAATTGGGCCGTAAAGATTCATTTGTTTCGAAAGCTGAATCCGTTGAAGGAAATTTGCCCCGGCCCACAATGCCTATGGATCAAATGATTAAGATCTTCGAGTCTAAGGGATTTACAATCCAGGAAATGGTAGCGTTATCGGGTGCCCACACAATTGGGTTCTCACATTGTAAAGAATTCAGCTCAAATCTTTATAATTACAACAAAACCTCACAATATGATCCTTCGTATAATCCTAGATTTGCTCAAGCTTTAAGAAATGCTTGTGGTAATTACCAAAAAGACCCAACCTTGTCAGTTTTCAACGATGTAATGAGTCCTAATAAATTCGACAACATGTATTACCAAAACTTACCTAAGGGTTTGGGTTTGTTGTCTTCGGACCGTGGTTTGTTTTCAGATCCAAGGACGAGGGTTCATGTTGAAGAGTATATTAGAGATCAAAATGTGTTTTTTAAGGCATTTGGTTCAGCAATGCACAAGTTAAGTGAGCATGGTATTAAATTTGGTAAACATGGTGAGATCAGGCACAGGTGTGATGCGTTCAACAATTGAATTACTTGAGGGGTTGTTGATTAATTATGTTTTTTGGGTTCGAATTTGTTTTTGCTATTTAATCACTTACAAGATGAAACTTATAATATGTATACAATGTTTTTACCATTTATTTAGATCAAAAAGCTCTCCTTTAGTATTACGTATTCGATGGAAATTACTATTGCTCAAACGCATTGGTCTTTAATTTTTGGCCCTCATGTGTGGTTTTTAATTTTTGCTAATGCTACTTATTTAATGAAAATATCCATATATGCTTCATTCGGCAAAGGTTGTGTAACATTTTTATCTTCGGAACTTGTCTCGCTTGGCACAAGTTCCATAAGAATTAAGTTATGTGACAATAGTTATGTAGTATTTTTCAGATTATATCAAGTATTGAAAGTTTTGCTTTTTCCGGCATAACTTATGTGGATGTGAGGATACATATGCCGAAGTTAAACACTAACTATGCGGAGCGAAATCTAAACTTATGTCTTTTTCAAATTATGCTGAACGTTGAAAATCTTGCCTTATCCGACATAACTTGTGGGGTTTTATGATACATATGATAAAGCTAAATACTAATTATACCGGCCGAAATTTAATTTATGTGGCGCCAAAAGTGTTGAAGAGCATAGAATAAAGATCATAAATTTAAGGGGTAAAAATTAAAGATCACTCCTGAGTAGGGGCATTTGTGCGAATGACCCCTCAAACTCATTTTGAACCGAACAAAACTCTCGATGGATTGGGTTATAACCCGTTTGATCTATTCATAGTTCATCTTCATTTGGCAAGAAACATGACAACTTAATGTATGCTACTTCAAAATAAATAGAAGAAGGTATATTTATATGGAACCGGTAGGTTTTGATTATGCTGACTACAAGGTGTATTCCATTATACTTTGTTATATATTGGATTACTTAAATTAGATATGAACAGCATAAATTAACGACAATTGCCATTCAATTACGTATCCGTTATCTCCGGCCTATTGTCTGGGTTCTGCTCCAAATCATTATAACTTTTGTAATGAGATTAATAATCAAGAAATATTTTTCCACTGTCGAACCATGAGAAGTTTTTGTTGGAACTTGTATGGGATGAAGAAGAAACAAGTGATTAAAATTGTGAAATTTGGCCCAAGAGTCGCGGCACCTGGGATTAGGGCCGCGGCGCTACATTTCCAGTAAGTCACTGGGACCGCGGTGCTTCGCAACGGTCATTTTCAGATTTGAACCAAAAATTGTCTCTCTTCATGTAAGGTCACAACCTTTGATGAATGACTGCTTAATGTCGAATTTAATGTTATATAAAGCATGTTAATCACTTGTTGGAGGACGGACAATACTCATAACATTACAATCAATCATTAAATTCATTTAATGATCCAAGTCTTCTTCTTCCAAAGGCAATTTTCTGAAGAACACATACAGTAAATTCGCCAGAAGTGAAGTTCTTGTGCAAGAACTCTTACTTAGATAGTTGTATCCTCAAAGCAGACGTCCGTTAGACTACAGCACAAGTGGGGACGAATTTTTGTTTTAGGACACTGCATCAAGCAAGCCTCTATATACACCAAGTTAGTATGAGTTTAAATACTTGTTATTTTATTGTTGTTGATTTCAATTGATATTGAATTACTATTATATTATTGTGATTATTCATTGATGAGTCTAGATTGACACTAACAATTTTGACCCACTTATCTGTCATATTTGACTTTTCGAATGCCAATCCAAGCGAATACGATAACAAATTAGGATGCATAAATAATTCATCTTCTGGAAGTAGAGTATGTAGGTCTAAACTGCATAAGAACATTCAAGAAGTGGGGGAAAAAAGATTTAACAGTCAAAAAGGAAGAAGATGAAGGCATTTATTCAACCAGCAGAAGGAAAACAAGTAGGCTAAGTTAATGTAGCAATAACTAAACTTAGTTTCATTTTCCAAGAGATCTAATTGTTGCATTCTCTGAAGTTTACTTTAGTGAGAGCAACGAAAAACCTCAAAGCTTTAGACGATTGCTCATCTTGTATGTTCTGCTGATCAAAGCCAACAAAATATTCAAAGGAACTATACAACACCAAAGTGTAATCCCGCAAGTGGGGATTCAAAGGAACTATGTAAGGGCATTTTAGTTCTATTTTCTCAGTCATGTGCCTTTGCAAGTATATTTACTGCCAATTCTATTTTCAGTCATGTGAATCCCATATCAAGATTGTATATTTCAACAAGGAATGCTTCTGAAGTTCATGCAGAATCGAACCATGTAACACAAGCACAAGATAATTTTTCAAACAATTAGACCTTTGTTGAATAAGCGAATTCATTTTGGACGCTGCAGTCCACTCCATTTCCTATTCAAATATCAACCCCTTACTATGTGGATAGAAAACTAGAGCATTTATCTATTGGTAAACAAAGACATAACAACATAGTGGCAAAGTCCGGAATTTTGTTGAGAGTGCTCATGATGTAATATGTATAAGTAATTTTTGACCTATTATAATATTTCGATGAAGGGTGTTCAACGGACCACCCCTACGCCTACGCCACTGCAACAACATATTAATTTCTGGTCAAGTATGTTCCCATAAAGATCCTAAAGGGCAAGGAGAGACTTCAAAAGGAGAAAGCACAACAGACAATTGTAAGGCCAATGAATTAGAGATGAAGATCAACCATCTCACTCTGACATACATATCAATTGTAGGCGTAAGGTATAAATAGCAGTGCCTATTCATATCTTTTATCAATCAACCAAATAATTGAAAGGAACAAACTGATATGTACATAAAAGATCAGGGAGCACTAGCTTTTTATATTGGGGAAACCAGTTGACTGTATGATTCTGTTACACCGCGTAGTTTCGCGTTCCGTCACGTTGTTAATAGATACCGATGTCCCGGGAGGAGATACGACTTTACGAAAGGGTAATGAATGTTTACGGCCTGTTTATGGAAGTTCCGGAGTATATAGAAGCTATACGGATCAAAGGAAGTACGTTTTGTTGAAATCGAAAACTGAAGTAGTTTGACGGACTGTCAAAATGCTATGGTAAACCGTCAAAATGACTGAGATTTCCAGGTCACAGGAGGCAACTTGACGGTCCAGATTGACGGACCGTCAAACCCACCGTCAAGTTGCGGCGGTGGAAATTTTCAGTCGGGTTTATATACGGGTTCTGCGATTTTGGGGCTCATTTTCACCCAAACCATACCTAGAAACACTCTAATATATTACACCATCCCAAGATCAATCCAAAGTCAAATCATGCAAGATTAACGTGATAATTCCCGCGGTAATCGTATAAACTATCTTTCTCGTATCGAAGTGATTTTGGAAATCGTAAGTGTTGGTATGGCTTGCTGTTTTATGGAGGTCTTGATGCTTAAAGGTAAGGATTTACCTTCCTCTACTTGTTATTACGATTAATCGATGAGTTGTGAAAGGATTTTCGTAATCATAACCCGTAAATCTATGAACCATGATATGATAAATTGTGGGTTGTTTTGTTTGAATTATGAGATTATATTGATTGTTGGTATTGTAAACCTAAGAAAGTATGTTTTGGAGAATCGTGAGATCAAATTACCTAAGTTGTTAAGGAATCCAAGAGTCGTTTCTGTTTAAGGTTATCGATAAAGATGCCTAAATGAAGTTTCTTATTTGGATATGAATTCGATATTGATATCGGCCCTTTGTTTGCTATAGATAACTACTCATACGGAGTACGAGGGCTTGTAAGGCAATTGTAACTTCAAAAGACAGAGTATGTAGGGTTTTCCTTCCTCTTTCGGCATGATCTATATAAAAGCAATATGAACATGACGTCACTTTATAACAATTCCACTCCTAACAACTAAAAGTCTCTTGGCTGAGTCATAATCATATTATACCGTCCCCAGAAAGTTGGTTCATGAGTTGTAAATTGATAGAGTTGTGTAATGATAAGGATGTCAGTCTCATAATGTTGACCGAAGATGTAACGACCATACGTCACTCGGATTAGATTGGTAAGCATGACATGTTGTTCACTTATTTGTCATATATATATTTATATATATAAAATATGCATTCATACTGCCCACAGAGGCCTATAGCGTTATATACGCGAACGGCCACTCATATACCCACAGAGGAGTCTAGTGAGACATTTATGAGGTTTGAGGTGGTATCTCTGATTTCTTTGGCTTACTATGCTTTATTTTACTGTTGATTGTGCCCTACATATTCAGTACATCTTTCGTACTGATGTCCCTTCTGGGGCACTACGTTTCATGCCCGCAGGTACAGATAGATTGATAGACAGAGTGGTACTCCTCCTCAGTAAGTGATCTGCTCAGCCGTGATATTGTCGCACTCCCTTCTTTCGGAGTTGCAGTAGAACTCTGTAAGTACTGTTTTATATATGCTATTAGTGTTTTAGGGTATGGCGGGGCCCTGTACCGACATGTTAGTATGTTTATATTACTCTTAAGGTTTGCAGACCTGTGTACAGTAGATGTTGGTATGTCGTGGCCTTGTCGGCCCTTTTTGTTAGATGTATACTCATATTGTGGCCTTGTCGGCCCTTTTTGTTAGTTGTATACTCATAGTGTGGCCTTGTCGGCCCTTTTTGTTAGCTGTATACTCATTGTGGCCTTGTCGGCCTTGGCTAGCTCTTCATATGCATATATCCGGCTGAGACTTTTCTGTGTGCAGGTTATCTTTCAATTTTGTCATATATGGTTAATTGGAGGTCTTGTTGGCCCAAGTTTCATGTCTCATGATTCGGATACTATAGTGGTACGCTCAACCCTTTGGGAAATGGGTGCCGGCCACACCCCAGGCTAGGGTGTGACAGGAGGTGTGACAGATTCCCAACTAGTTATATATCTATTGCAGCAATATATCTGCAATGAGAATCTTTATGAGTTGTCTTCAGCATTATAAGGAATTAAAAGAGAACGAAAGAGCTAAGCAGAGTTCAGAAGTATAACATCTAAACTCTTACAGAAGTATATAATCTTGTCCTACAATTGTAACTATTGCTCCAACCACTTAAAGTCTCGATGTAAAAATGTTAAATTGCAGAAATTCCAACCTTCCCAGAAGCACCAGACATCAGAGTAAAGATTGTGGGAATGGTATACTCTCTTCTTTATTGCTTTCATTGTTTGAGCACCAAGATACTCAAAGATGAAAAACAACTCTGGAGTTCATTACCTCCGTTGTGCAGCAATGTCTATTGTATAGCAGACCTTAAAGAAACTTAGGAAGGACAATTTTCTCACAAATTTCACAATTGCAAAAATCTATCAACTCCAACATAAATCCCAGATTACTAAACAGTTATAGAATAAGCCTCAGGCACAAAAGAAAGTGAAGATAGCATTACTGGAAGAGTATTAGGAGACAATGAGTTCATGTTAAAGACGTCTTTTTCCAAACACAAAAACACACTGTTTAGAATCTTTTCTTTACATTTTCAGCATTATTTACCGTCAACTGTCACATGATCTCAGAAGACACGACGAGCAGAACCAAAACCCAAACCCAAAATATGCTATCAACAGCTATGCGAAGAGAACACTGTGCCTAATTACAAGCCATTTCTCAGAAAAATAATGAAATAGCATACAACGAAGAAACAGAAACAAAAACAAACAAGAGCTATGAAGAACTTATCCGTGATTGACTGATATCATCGTCCGAATTAAGAACCTTCTCCCAATCAACTTCCTCCTCCTCTTCATCCTTCTGCCTCAAAACCTCCAATATCTTTCTGGCCTTATCCTTTACCCGCTCATTTCCCGTTTCCTCAACATGTATCAACAACTCCTCTGCAGCAGCCTCTTTAGCCAACCCTTTAAACCTATTTCTAAGGCGTTGAACCTTTCTATCAAGTCGTATTTCTACCCGAGCCTCTTCATATCGAAACTCTTTATTAAGAACTATCTCCTGGGAGAGGATGATGTGACTTGAATCGTGCAAGTATTTTCGTAACATTGACACATGAAACACCGGATGCACTGCTTCCAGCTCTTGTGGAAGTGCTAGTTCGTAAGCCACATTCCCCACTCTTCGTAAGATCTCATATGGCCCAATAAACCTTGGGCTCAATTTCCCTGTCTTACCAAAGCGCATCACTCTCATCATTGGGGACACTTTTAAAAATATTTTCTCCCCCTCTTGGAATTCAAGATCTCTTTTCCGACGATCCGCATAGGATTTATGACGACTATGAGCTGTTTTGATCCGCTCCCGAATCATCTGTACCTTATCATTTGTTTCCTGAATGACTTCAGGTCCGAACAGTTGCGTCTCACCCACCTCGAACCATCCAAGTGGAGATCTACATTTCGTCCATATAATTCTTCAAACGGGGCCATTTGTATGCTAGAGTGAAAACTATTGTTGTAGGTGAACTCAATTAGACATAGATGGTCCAACCAACATGTCCTCAAGTGTTTGAATTGTTCGCTCAGCTTGCCCATCTGTTTGCGGGTGGAAGGTCGTGCTTAACTTAACTTTTGTTCCGAGACCCTGCTGGAAACTTTGCCAAAAGTGTGAGGTGAACTGGGAACCCCTCTCTGAAATAATTTGCAACGAAATCCCGTGTAATCTCACAATCTCCTTCAAATAAATCTGCGCGTACTGTAGTGCGCGATACGTAGTCTTGACCGGTAAGAAATGGGCTGACTTTGTAAGCCGATCAACAATCACCCAAATAGAATCATACCCTTCTCGAGTTTTCGGTAGACCAGTTACAAAATTCATATGAATCGCCTCCCATTTCCACATGGGGACTCCAATGTCCTGAAGTAATCCACCAGGTTTTTGATGTTCAGCTTTCACCTGCTGACATATAAGACACCTCCCGACAAACTCCGCAACGTCTTTCTTCATCCCGTCCCACCAGTAATTTTCCTTGAGGTCATGATATATTTTTGTTGACCCTGGATGAATGGAATATCTTGTGTTGTGACCCTCATCTAAGATCTTCCTCCTTAGATCCTTTACCTTAGGAACACATAACCTACCCTTATACCGAAGGGTTCCATCATTATCTCTCAATGTAAACTGTGAAGGTTTTCCCTGTTGAATCCTCTCCCGAAATCCAACAAACTCCGTATCCTCAAACTGACTTTCTTTTATTTCTGAAGCTAAGGCAGACTGCGAGGTATTATGTACCACCACCCTACCTTCACCGATCTCAGTTAAACTAACCCCGAGGTTTCTCAATCTTTGTACCTCACGAACAATACCCCCTTTTGTATTGCCAAATGGGCCAAGTTGCCCATTGATCTCCTACTGAGTGCGTCAGCCACCACGTTGGCTTTCCCAGGATGGTAAATAATACTAAGGACAACTCTAACCATCTTCTTTGTTGGAGATTCAAATCCTTCTGCGTGGTTATGTACTGCAAACTCTTATGATCTGTAAATATGTCCACATGCACACCATACAAATAATATCTCCATATTCGTAAGGCAAACAACACCGCAACCAATTCCAAGTCATGAGTTGGGTAATTTTTCACATGTATCTTCAATTGTCTAGATGCATACGCAATAACCTTTCCAAACTGCATCAAGACACATCCTAACCCAACTCTAGAGGCATCGCAATAGACTGTGAACCCTTCTTGTCCCGATGGTAAGGTTAGGACTGGTGCAGTAGTCAACAACTCCTTTAGTTTCTAAAAACTTGCTTCACATGCTTCTGACCACTGGTACTTAACCGCTTTTTGAGTCAACCGGTCGAGGAGCAAAGAAGACTAGAATAGCCTTTTACGAATCTTCTATAATACTCAGCCAAACCCAAGAAACTTCTAACCTCTGTCGGAGTGGTCGGTTTTGGCCAGTTCTTCACTGCTTCTATCTTCTGGGGGTCTACCATAATTCCATCTTTTGACACAACATGGCCCAAAAAGGCTACCTTTTCCAACCAAAATTCACACTTTGAAAATTTAGCATATAGTTTCTCCTGTTTTAAGACTCGAAGCACTACCCTCAGATGCTCTTCATGTTCTTCAACACTCTTACTGTAAATTAGGATATCATCTATGAACACAATCACGAACAAATCTAAGAATGGTTTGAAGATTCTGTTCATTAAATCCATAAAGGTCGTTGGGGAATTGGTTAACCCAAAAGACATGACCAAGAACTCATAATGACCATATCAGGTTCTAAACGTTGTTTTGAATATATCATCAGGATTTATTTTTAGCTGGTGATATCCCGTACGAAGGTCAATCTTAGAGAAATAGCTAGCTCCTTGAAGTTGGTCAAAAAGGTCATTGATTCTTGGTAATGGGTATCGGTTCTTGACCGTGACCTTATTGAGTCGTCGATAATCAATGCATTCGGAGTGACCCATCTTTTTTCTTCACAAAAAAAAAACTGGTGCACCCCAGGGGGAAACACTAGGCCTTATAAAACCTTTGTCCAGAAGATCCTTCAACTGTTCTTTTAATTCTCTCAATTCAGCTGGGGCTATTCAATATGGAGAAATAGAAATGAGTCTTATACCCGGAATTAACTCTATAACAAACTCCACTTCTCTGTCCGGGGGAAGGCCTGGAAGATCTTCAGGAAAAACCTCCAAAAAATTTCGAACAATAGGGACATTATGCACTGTTGGGGACTCTTTTTGGGTATCTACTATATTAGCCAGATACGCGTACTCCACTTTGTGACTTCTTAATAACCTTTGAGCCCTAAGGTAGGAAATAAGCTGACGCGAGGATATTCCAATCCTACTCTTTATAACAATTTCTGGTTCCCCGGAAAAAGATAATTTCACTATCTTTCGCCGACAATCTAACATGACATAACATGCTGACAACCAATCCATACCCAAAATGATGTCGAAGTCTACCATATCAAGTAGTACTAGGTTTACTATTATTCCTCTGTCATTCACTTCTAATGGGAAATTTTTAACTATCCGAGGGGCCCAAACGGAGGCCCCTACTGGTGTCATAACCTCAACAGGTTCACTTAGATAAGAAGTTTCTACGTGTAAATTTCCAAATGACACATATAAAAATGTAGAGTCGGGATCGTATAATACAAATGTAGGAATACTCGAGACCAGCAAAATACCTGTGAGCACCGCATTAGATGCTTCTGCCTCATTCCTCTGGGGCAAAGTGTAGATCCGATTAGAATTGTTGGGTTGTTGACCTCCCTGACTCTGGCGGGACTGGTTTCTCAGATTTCCCTTGTAGGCAGTTGTGGTTTCTTCTGACCTCCCCTCAATAGACTGATTTTGGGTTTCTTTTTTTTTTTTTTTGCAATCTCTGACATAGTGGCCTGATTTTCCACAGTTATAACATGTTTTCGTTAAGGGCCAACATTCTCCAATGTGTTTCTTCTGACAAACCTTACAAACCGGTTTGTCACCTCCTGTGTTAAGGTTGGTGGGCTTGTCTTTGCTACCTTGGTAATTAAACAAATTATTATCCTTAGGCCTGAAATGAGTCTGGCCTATAAACTGGTTTGGTCTTGAAGAACTCTTACTAATCTCTTGCCTCTGTTTTTTTATTCCGATTAAAGGATCCCAATGATCGAAACCTCTTATGTGATTACTCTCTTTTTCCTTTAGCAAAACCTTCTACCCTCATTGTTATGTCAATGATATGAAGGTACGTCCGATCATGGGATAATGCCACTACCTTCTCTACTATGTTTGGGTTTAAACTCTCAACAAAAATTTTAACCTTCTCGTTTTTCGTAGGAATAATATGTGTTTTGTATGTCGACAATCACACGAACTAGTGTCGTATTCTTGCACACTGTGGTCTCTTTCTTTCAACTGTTCAAACTCACGCCTGAACGCATCTTTTTGGGGTTAGGCATGTACTTTTCAATAAATCTGGCTCTAAACTCCCCCCACATCATCGGTGGTGATATCGATGAATGATTTCTTTTAAAATTTCTCCACCATACCCATGCGTCGTCCACTAATGTGCTCTTTGACGTCATGCGTCTTCACACCTTTTAGGGTAAACAGTAGGTCTTATACCTCTTTGAGAAACACTATTGGGTCAGACTTGGAGTCCTTCCCTGTGTAAATAGGTTCTCTTCTTCTCATAAAATTCACCGCATAGTCTTTCTGGTATAGACTGGGCTCCTACCTTTTCGGTCGGTGGTGCAGTCATATCTCGTTAGTTTATCATTATACAATCTCCTTTCACAATCATTTCCAAAGAGGTAGTATGAGAATCAAGTCTATGAAAAGACTCAAGATAGACACGAGAAGAGTATGAAAGAAGTGAAATTGTTTAGGATGTTATCCCGTTCACTTATTACTAAGGTGGCGTGTACACTGTCGCAATAAGTAATCGTTCAAACACCCAACTCAAAGAAAGTTCCTAGAATCTCTTAATTTGATTTAGCTTTGATACCAACTTGTCACGCCCCGACTTTTCCCAAGCCTTTACTTAGGGCGTGATGGCACCTGGATAATTATTTCTCACCAGGAGCACCATTTAATTCTCTTTATTTTAAAATTTAGACTTATATTTAAATGCGTAACTATTAATAACAATGGAAGTAAAGAAATCTGTTTATGAATCTATTGAAAACATAACGCGAGTCCATGCTCGTGCAAATACTATTTCTACATAAACATAATGACAGTGATTATTCTAAGTTTGAAAGGGGACAATCCCACATGGACATTGCCCGAGATACTGAAACTGACATTCTAAACATGACAAGTACCAAGTCCGAAACAATGGATTTGGTACGACAAAGAGGCTGCGGGACGATCGCTAGCCTTGACGTGGAGTCTTTCCCCTATCACACTTTCCTGAAACATGTTAAATAAAGAGTCGTCCCTACTATCCGGGGTTGAGTGAGAACCTTACCCTGCAATTCAAAGTAACACCACAATATTCCAAGTGCAATCACATTATAACGTAATAAGCATATTGTAAAAACATATTAGGTTACAACACTTTTAAATATGCAGCAATTCCTCATAGGAAATTCTTAGTTTAACTAACACTTTGTTTTATCTCGTATTATACGTTAAGACATCCCCTTGCATTTCTATATATTTGTTGCATTTATATATTTGTGAACGCGTATTCACTTTTCATATTTGTCGTGGCGTGCAACCCGGTCCATTCTATTTACGTATTTGTGAACATGTATTCACTTTACGTTTTGTTGCGGCGTGCAACCCGATCCATTATGCTTACGTATTTGTGAACGCGTATTCACTTTACGTTTTGTTGCGGCGTGCAACCCGATCCATTATGTTTACGTATTTGTGAATGCGTATTCACTTTACGTTTTGTTGCGGCGAGCAACCCAATCCATTATGTTTACGTATTTGTGAACGCGTATTCACTTTACGTTTTGTTGCGGCGAGCAACCCGATCCATTATGTTTATGTATTTGTGAACGTGTATTCACTTTACGTTTTGTTGCGGCGTGCAACCCGATCCATTATGTTTACGTATTTGTGAACGCGTATTCACTTTACGTTTTGTTGCGGCGTGCAACCCGATCCATTATGTATTTATATATTTGTGTGAACACGTATTCACTTTTCATATTTTTCAGAGGGTCAAATAAATAATATTCTCTTTCCCAACATTCCGTCATTCATACTTGTAATGATTATAACTTTTCAACCATAACTCCGACTAAGGCGTTTCTCAAGCTGAAACTAAGGTAAGACGGAGATCTTTCACTGTAACAAATTTCATTTAAAACTACTTTGGGTAACTAACACAAACTTATCCACAAAACAGCCACATGAAATTTATTTCGGCAAAATTTTTATTAAACATAACCAAATCTTAAAATAGTCATAACTCTTAATCCGTAAACTCGTTCAAGCCCCATAAAATCTCAAAACGACGAGAACAGAGAGCTACACGTCTCCATGTGAACCATCCTTTCATATTCTGTACCATTTGGTACAGATTTACACTTTTATTCGCTGCCCTTCCTGGATCTCGATAGATCCGAGGCATAAACTTTAAACATCTTTAACTCTCAATCTGTAAGTCATATAGACCTCCGTAAGGTCTCAAAATGTCCACAACAGAGAGATATAGAACTTTCATTTAACACAAATTTTCATATTTCTCACGGATTTGTACAGTTTTACGTTTCAACGTCCTGCCTTCTGGATTCCGATGAATCTGAGGCACCAACTTCAAACTACAATAACTCTCCACTTGTAAGTCCATTTTAACCCCTCTTTGGCTATATCTGTCCGTAACAGAGAGATTTACAACCATGTAAATTTTTATATAATTCTAATAAGTAAAACTCAATAAAAATTGTCTGTAATTATGCCTTTCCGAATTTCGGTAGGAACTTTGAACTATGATAACTTTTAAACCGTATGCCCATTTTACCTCATTTTTTGTTCCATATGATCATAATAGAGAGGTGTACCATTATTCCGAATTTCATCAAATTCTAACAATTATATTCCATAGTAGAATACCATCAGACATATTTACTGCGCGGTGAACGTGATGTCTTGAACCGTCAGTGTTTAGTATATGCCAAGACAATGGTATCAACACAACATCTTTCCAACTCAATCCTTCTTTATGTTTTGTCCGTCGTGGGTCGTGGACACCCTTGGATTCTTAAGTGCGTTCATTTGAGGCGGTCTATCCTCGCACTTAAATAGGTGGTCTCCTACACGGTATCCTGCAATACCCAGCTACACAAACATTAGGAACCATTAAAAATTTCCTCAACCTAACCTAAACTTTGGAGGATCATTAAAGGTTTTGGAAATTTATTATTTTACCCCTCTTGCAGGTAACACTTTTTGTCTATCACGGGAATGGCCTTGGATTAAGTTTCTTAAGGAGAGATCATTGTCCGGAGTGCTCTTGCTTTCACCGAAGCGCTCAACTGAACCTTTACAGTTTAGTTTTCCCATTGAACCTTATCCCTGGGATCTCCAGTCCGTAAGGTTGGGTGTCCACTATATCGATTCTTATTGATTGGGTTTTAAGCCAATTCCCCTAGACAGGCAGACATCTTGATCTGTGGGTACGATAAAGGGTTCGTTATATCCTTCGATTTGTAATCAAGGATGTGTCACCCGATCAACTGTCATACGGTCTTATGTCTGCGACATGTATGTCCAAACACCGTCATTTGTGCTCTCACACTGTCAAACTAGAGCAGACACGAGTTACTCCCAAGAAGGGACATCCTCTAAGAGGTCGTGAAGTTACTCAACTTCTTATCATGATTTGTGCAAAACCATAACCTCTGATTCCATCATGAATCGTCCGATGCAAGATTTGCTTAGAGGATTTTTCTAAGACACACCATGCACATTGGTGTTCTTCAGGTCTTATGTCCAGTTTGCATCATTTGTTCACCCAGAGCCACTGGACATACAGACTGTCATAATTTATAGATAAGCGAATAATTCTGATGTCGTCACATCTTATTTAACGCCTTCTGTTGATCATTTTCAGAATCACGAGTGAACCTTAGTTCAACTGATCTTCTGTTATGAACCGATACTAGGTCAATTGTAGTGTGACCCGAGCATATCCCTCCTGGCATATGGGTGCACCATGATTCCAATCAATACTATGATTTAAATCCATTGGTGACTTCAACGAGACTGTCATACTCCTCATAGAGGAGTTGGAATTATACCGGTCTGTTAGATGTCTTAGGGATTTCAACTCCTAAGATGTCATCTGTAGTACCCATATCTTTTCATGTTGAAACATATATTTGAGGAGATACCATTCGATAGAAGAATACGATCAAATGTTTTAGTTCCAATATTTTGGGCTTGTTTTAGTTCGCACAGAGATTTGACAAGCCGACAGACTTTCTTCTCTTTCCTGGAAATTCAAACCCCTTGGGTTATTCCGTATTTACTTACTTCTTCCACTTTCGGACTTTTTGGTTTTCCAACTGTTGGCTTTCTAACATCGGAGTCAATGTTTCTGATTTATCTGAAACTTCCAGGACCAAAAATGCAGACACTTCCGGGACCATAAGGAATTTCAGGAATAAGCCCAACAGTCCTCAAACCCAACTCTCCGATTAGGAAGGTTGTCTTAACATCCATGTCATGTAGAACTGCGATGGTCCTGAATATTAAGCTATTAACATAGGAACACATGTCCTGGTAGCCGAGGCCTTATACTTGCCAATAGATTCATGTAAAGTATACTCAACTTGAGTATCCTCTTTTACAACCCAAAGGTTCTTTTTCCGGAGGAAGATCAACCATAACATAAGTATGGTTCTATCTGACGGAATCTATTTCTCTGTTTTTAGCTTCTTTCCAAAACGATGCTTTTGGAGTTGACAATTCTTGTTAATTGTCCATGGTACATTTCAACCATACAAGCTAGAAGGCCTGAAACAAGTCTTTGTCCCCTCTTTTACTCTGGTTTGGTTCAACATCTAGAATTCCTGAGTTCTGTAGATCTGGAACATTAAGTTTCGGATAGTCAGCAACTTCTGGGTCCTGTAGATTTGGAACGTCTCGTTCCGTATAATCAGGCCCTCGCAGATTCTTGTTAAGCTCGAGTAATTACTTCTTTTTCCTCTTCAAGAAAAGATGACTTCAAAGAATTCAGCATTCTTTGACACCAAGATGCGACACGCACTACTGTTATTTGCAGATCTATTGGATATGCAATCTACAGTCTTAGATCCAACTTGACCTGTTTTGGCTTAGGTGTTTAAACCCATTGCCACACTATCCCATATCACAACATTTGTATATGAGATTTTTTCCATATTTCACATGGAGGGTTATTCTTATCCTTACGCGGAGTTCTATTAAGAACCACATTAGCAGTAAGGATCGCCTTGCCCCACATGTCTTGGGCGTACGGATCTGCACTTGGCTAACACCGTTAGTCTGAGGTGAGTAACGAGTAGTCATTTGATCAACGATGCTTCGCATTCTCCCCCTCTATCACTACGAATTTATTAATCCGTAGAATTTCCAACTTCTGCTTCCAAAGCTTTGCGGCCCTGCCTGAGAGGCGCCGCGACTCTTGATTCTCAGTAGCAATCCAGGCTTCAAGAGTCGCGGCTCTTGGTGGAGGCGCCGCAGTGCTTCCCATCCAGTAAGCTACTGGAACACAGACAACATTTAGAGTCGTGACTGCAGGCGGGCGCCGCGCGGCGAGGCGCCGCCTCTTCATGGCTCCTCGGCGTTTCTGACTCGTTTCATCTTTGTCCTACAACAAAGGATACAATACATTGCACTCTCATCAATAAAGATCACAACGTACTTGTCTCCTCCCTCTATTTGTGCAAACTTTAACTCACCCATGTAGGTGTTACTAAGTTATAGAGGAGCGGTACTTCTTTCTCTATTCCTTCGACGGAACAAAAAGGTGATTTTCTCTCTTCGCCTACCTCACATTCATTTGAGGGTTTATGTCGACAGACGACAACAATCTCAATTTCGTTGGTTTTTGAATGACGTTCTATTTAACGTTGTCTTAATCTATGATGGCATAGATGCACGGATTACAAACATATCATCCACTTGTCAATTTCATTGGCCTTTTAATGACTTTCTATTTAACGTGTCTTAATCTATGATGGCATAGAAGCATGGATTATCATCCACTTGGCTACAGTTCTATTGTACCGCTTTTGGTTATTATCGACCTGCGGAAAATGAGGTGAAAAACTCAAGCCATATTGTCTAGCAGCGTCCTTGAAACCAAGGTTAGGACATATATCATCTCTTTTAAGAGTGATTTCATTCCCTTAAGTCATTTTTAGGACAACTTCTTGAACTTCTTCTACTTAGAATATAGTTGCTTCGCATGAACAACTTTTTGCCCGTAGCTAGGACGTAACCGGATCATAAGTGATCTTAGACTTTCTGGCCCACTCAAGTTGCCTTGGCAGACCGAGTGTCCAATTTCTTTTCTGTCTTTCTTTTGGCCTTCAGATCTATTGAGATCTGGTAACTCTGAACCACTCCAGTCGGCCGGAGGCTTTGTATGACTGAGTGTCCGCTACTATCCTGTCGAAAGACGGATCTTCTGTCGTAAATGGTGACAGGATTGTCACTAGTCCTTGTCTTCAGTCCTCTTCCCATGGATTGTCCATAAAATCAATTTATTACAATCTAAGTCCATATCTTTTAGGCCATTGTTTATAACAGTCCAATATTATCCGGGAAGGTATGTGAGATTAAACTTTCTGATTTTAAGATTTAGGGAATATAAAGATATACTTTCATATTTGTCGCCTTATTCAGTTCATTTTAATCAGACCTCTTTTAAACTCATTTGTGACAAGGAATAAATAATTAACTCATATCTTTGGAATCTGGCCCATGTCAGTGACATGTCCAAATTCTTCTTCTCATGAGATGTAGGCTTTCTGCTACAAGATGAACCATCATCTCCAGCCTTTTCCTCAAGTTCCACTTGACATTCTCAACCTCTCGTGGACACTGGTTCACCACTCTCCGGAGCGGTGACAATATCTTCAATTTGAAGATCAATAATTGAGATCTCACCTTTGACGAAAAATAGATTTGAACTATCGTCAAAGAGAGATCCAAACTTGGACCAGAATAGTTGGCCCTCCTCTTTCTAGCACTAGTACGATATTATCTTAAGACTGTGTATTACAGGAATATTGTACAACTATCACTAGTGCTTAGAAAGGATAATCAATTACAATTACAACATAATAGGCTTGAAGCCTAACATCAGTTGTGTCAACATCAATAAGTGTTGATGATCTTGATCTTCGGTATTTTCTCCTCCTTAAAATCTTGAGATCCTTGTTGTAACTGCAGCAAGCCCCTTGAAAACAACAACAACAACAATATGTTTAGAATCTGAAAATATAACAAGATAATTGGCTTGCTGAGTCGACCAAATTCTTGATATATCCTTAAGATAATATTGTCCCGTATATCCTTTCAACGGTGTAATGACAACTTATCTCCCAAGATAAAACAACAATCAAACAAATGAGCAAAGGGAACTCAAGTGTTTGCTAGATTAGAATGATCTTTGAGTGTGTAAGATTGCAAGAAATGAACAGATTTCATCAAGTCTGAAATCATCCAAGTGTAGAGAGTATTTCTCTTATGTTCATTGTGTATACATTGTATATCATGTCTCCTCTCAAATTTGAAATAAGGTCTTATTATATAGTTTAAGGATGAGGGGAGGTGTTAATTGGGTGTAATGACTATTAAGAGGGTTGTTAAGAGGCTCAATGAAGAGCCAAAACGTTCAGGAATAAGTGTCCAACGTTTCCAACCCCTTAATGACATTAAATTTTGACTTTACCGTTGTTGGGAGCTCACTGGACATTTAGCGTCGCGGCGCTGGTCATGCAGGGCCGCGGCTCCGGAAGAAATTGTCTTCCAGAAACTTAAGGGACCAAACTGTAAATATAATAAAATTTGGAGTCCAAAAAGATAATGTCAGAATAAGCCCACTGCCCACGACCCGACCCGAGCGGGTGGGTGTGGGCCTAGTCTCGAACCCAAGCACACTTAGGTCCCCCTCCTTCAAACACATGGGTTACCCCTTGGGGTCCCAATCCTTTATTCAGTTTAGAGACTTATAACATGAACAATTCTTCATTTTCCTACCGATGTGGTAGATTTGTCCCACACCATCCTTCCATGTCTCAAACACCTTACTTCGCGGATCAATATCTCTTCCATTTCTCAATGAAATTTGACGATTCTTGGCCCTACGATCATCTACTCACTTAGTAGATTAAGCACGAAGAACCAGGTTCTTCATGCTTATGTGGAACCATGATGTTTAAGTTATTGAAGATGGGCGGACCCAACCTCCACCAAAGGCAAATTTTCAACATTACCATGGTAACAAACTTGGTAAATTCAACGAGTGCTAGAGTTGGAACTTACTGTACAAATTGACTGACAATGCAAACCTTTATTGTGTTTGTATGATGAAAGTAATTTTTGTGAAAAATATATTTTGGTATTTGGTTGGTGAAAAAATATATGTGAAAGATTAATAATAATATTATTAAATCCGAAGGTATTTTGACTAATAAAGATCAATAATAATGTATAAGTATTAGTTAGAGTAAATAATAGGTAATTAAAAGTTAAGATGGTTATATATAAGGCAGAAAGGTAAGGTCTGCGTATAATCTACTCTATCCAGACCTCACTTGTGAGAACATACTGTGTATGTTATTGTTGTTGTTGTCATCCACAAGTAATGGAAGCCATTTTTCTAATTTTGATAGGAAATATTTTCTTTGATAAATAATTTCCACCATACCAAACACAAAATATTAGATAAAAACTTTCTCACCAAAAGACGAAAACGTTATGCCATTCTTGGGCCTAAAATGGGTACAGTTCCGTTCATGTTTGCTTTCTGGTCCTTGTTGTGCAAGTTCAGGCCCAGAATATAACCAAAATTAAGCCGAGACTCCAAGGCATCACCTAAACTAATCAGGACCAAAGCTTCAGCCCATGAACTTTCTGGACCAGATTGACCGACCTGGATCCTTGATGACGAAAGCGCGTATGCATCACCTCCACGGTTTCTTTAGGAAAACCGACTTCTCTATGGTTCTGGCTTATTGCCCAAGCCAGCACCTAAACTCTATATTATAGCCATGAAAACTCCATTCCGAGCAAGTAGAAAAACAAAAATTCTGATAAAGAAGAGAAGCAATTAAACTTGCCATGGGAGGAGGAACAGAAGCTTTTCCAGATTTAGGAAGCCATTGCCAACTATCTCATTGTCGTCAGCTCGATTTTCTCCCCTTTACTTGCGATGCCTGTCTAAAGGTTTCCTACTTTTCTACCCTCCACCTCCTATGTAGATATTAGGATTTTACTTTACACATGCAAAAATATGAAATATCTTAATTTTATTATCTGTTGCACTATGTTCGTTCATACTTTTGTCGTTAGCAATTATATTTGTTTTTTTAGTTGATTTTAACTGAGCTCCGGCATACTTCAGGTTAGAGTTCCGAGGCAATTTTGCTAACTACAAGGTATAAATGCGTCTAAAGTGTAATGGTGGATAAAATTAACCTATTTCATATAGGCTATAGCTAACAAGTTTTTTTTTTTTTTTTTTGCAAAAAGTATTTGGAGAGATCAACCATAGTATTTTGCATATATTATAGCGAAAAATTACTTTTTAGCTTTGGAAAAATAGCTTCTTTCATTACTCAAAAATATATTTTTTTTTAAAAGCTTGGCTGAACACTTTAACTTCGTAAAATAAGCACTTTTGTATGATTCAACCTCCGTGCAGGTATTTTGTGTGGAACATAGATCATGCAAGTCTCATGAATGCCCAAAATCCGACTATAACAGCCGAAAGGTTTTGGTTTGTGAAATTTGTTCCATGTCCATTGAAACTAGCGGCTGTCAAGGTGAAGACGATAAAGCAATACTAGGAAAACACGAGAAATCTGGGGATTGTGACCCTAAGAAGAAGAAGAAACCTACCTGTCCTGTGAAGAGATGCAAAGAGATTTTCACCTTCTCCAACACTAGCACTTGTAAAACCTGCCGAATTCAAGTTTGCCTCAAACATCGTTTTCCTGCTGATCACGCCTGTAAACGGAACTCTTCGTCATCACAGCCGTTGGTTAAGGATCTAAGGGAAGCCAATAACAAGTTTTTGACTGCTTTGGTTGCAAGGAGTGGGAATGATTGTGGGAACAAAAGCCGTGCACCAACTTCATGCCCCACTAACCCTTCTGTTAAAGCTTGTTGATCATTTCAGAGACATTATAATGCATTAATTAATATTTTGTAGTTACATTATTTAAGTGCTCAGTTATTGAAAATAATGTTGTTATATCTTCTAGCATCCAATGTTACATGTCTTTTTTTTCCTTTTCTCGTGAATCAACGAGGCTGGAATAGTTTTAAATTCATACGTCATAGCAGCATTCCCTCCATTTCAAATTTTCAATATATATGCTCATCTTTGATAGAACACTGAGTTTAAGAAAGACATAACAGACTTACATCAATGTATACTTAATTAGTTAATTCAGTAATTTTTCCTATTGGAATAATTCTAAACCTCTTCCCATTTTGAAAAGTTCATCTCCAAAATAACATAACAAAAACATCAGCCTTCCCCCATAAACAAAGAGAGAATTTCGCTGCTATATTGACTCGTATATACTGTCTTTTATACAATAAATAAATATTCTTCCAATACTCTAGCATTTTACAACTACCCTTTATAATGTTATATATACATCTCCCGGAAACAGCCAGTTTAAAAACTCAGCTCCAAAACAATTTTTAGCATTGCATTCAACAAACATAACTAGCATACTACACTGGCCTTTTAGTTTGAAGCATAGCCAGGAGAATCTTCTTCCTTGGTCCCTGCAATTCACCGGAGTGCAACAATTAGAGGCTAACATGGGAAAAGAGTATCATCAAAAATTGACGGCGCACATGGAGCCCATTGTGCCTTTTCCACATCCTAACATACAATTCACGTATAATCGAAGACTAGTTTAGCCCTTTCCCTACCCCCAAAAGAGAAATTCATCACTGTGCTTAGCAAAATTAGAATTGCAGTTGAATTTGTGAACTACGTGATTTTCCAAATAAGAATGCTGAAACAAGTACCATTGGTATGCCCAATTCCTTCAGGTCACGGTCTCCCATTTGCTTTAATGCAGCCATGTCTACCTGAAATGTGTAAACATGCTGACGTCACTAAGAAAGAAGTTGAACTAGGATCTTTAAAATTGTTGGATAAGTATAGTAAATCACTCGAACGAAAACATAAAGTGAGGAATGTGAACAACCAGATAGATGGACTGATTATTCAGTCAAACTGTGTCACAAGGGACATGGCTGGGCGAAATAGAGGATGATTGAGAATGTTATGATCAATGGTACAACTTTTAATTTGTGAATAGCAGTAAGGCTACTATCCTTTACACAATCTCGGATTAGCAGCCCAAGATGAGCCTATGGTTAGAAAGGGAGGACAATAAAAGAGATGAAGAGCTTCAACACGTGACCTCTCAGGAAGTATAATAAATAACAAAACACATTTATGTAAAGAATTTAAAAGGCCATAATGCATCTAAAAAACAAGATCATTAGTTGGGAGGACAGACATAGAGGTAGATCAAATGGAGTAAATAAGAAGGTTCACAGTATAACGTGTGACCTAGTAATTGACATGTGATACAGACAAATGAACAAAATTTTAAGATTGATTTGGATTCAAACATATACAATATTACCAACAACTCCATCCGTCCCATTTTAAGTGTCTTCGTTTGACTCGACACAAAGTTTAAGAAATAAAGGGAGACTTTTGAATCTTGTGCTCTTAAATTAAAGATGTGTGTAGTCTTTTAAATCTTGTGGTCTTAAACTTGCCATGTAGATTGTTGGGATTGAAAAACTTAATAAATATAGAAAGAGACACTCTTTTTGGGACAAACCAAAAAGGAAAGTAAGATACTTAAACTGGGACGGAGGAAGTATTAGAAGATTTGTCATATCACATATTTATCACGTTACACAAGGTATTCTCTAAATAATGAGTAGTCTGCTAACTGTAGATACGTGTGCAATTAGGAGTCAAGTACATTAGGAGACACAGTATATTAAGTAGCATTTTAACTTGCTCCTCATAAAAAATCTTTTTTCTACAAAGTATAGAAGGTTGTCTATCCAATATGAACCTACCTAATGAATGACCTTGTTACTTTTGCAATGAAATCTAGTTCGACCTTCAAACTGTTTCTGCCACAGTACTAGTAATGATATTAAAAATGTTGATAACGCTGAGATAATGCAATAACAAAGAAACCATAAAAAACTAAAACACGTGATTCATCAATTAACAAGAGTACTATTCACCTCCTCAGCTTGAAATAGGACAGCATACTTCCCCAAACCGAGCGAATTTAATAGACTGGCTACGGTCACAGGAGGTTGATCCTGTACAAAACCAGATAGACTAATGTTAAGATATTCACGTAAATTCTTGTCCATTTTCAAATATTTCTTCCCTTCTCCTTCATCCCAACCATAAAGGGAAATGAGACGAATATCCACAATAGCTAAGAAAAAATTGTGAGAACTAACAACTAATTTGGACTTTGTTGACAAGCAACGTAGAAATATTGACATATGAACAAACAATTTGGAAGTTTTCAATGCATTAAAACTCACTGTAATTTCAATACCAGGAAAAGTAAAGCAAACAAAATGCTATGTTGCAGGCAGGAGAAATAGCAAAAATGATGAAAAATCACTCAGATAATAGTAAAACAACACAGACAAAGGAGATTTCAAATGAATATTAGCAATCAAGGCATTCTTAAACATGGTCAAACAATGTCATAGTAACTTAACTTTCATCAGCAATCCGATATTTTAAATATATTCCAGCATACAGAGGAAATATAGGCAACAATTTGGCCTAACAAAAAATACTAGGAAACGTGTCAGTGTGGATTAGAGCCAGAAAACATATCTTTTCTAAAAACTGATCTGCTAATTTAAGTAACACTATTTGTGTTGTTCCACATAAAGACAACAACTAAGGAGATTAGAGTTGAACTCATGATCTTGAATGTCACACAGAATACCTAGTTCAGTTATCCAGTTCAAGATAAGACTATTCTTTTTTCCTTTTCCCTTCTATTGCCTTAAAACCAAGAATATATAAAATCCTTTCTTTCAATATACATGATTTTGCATTAACTTCCATACCGAATTGGGCAATGTTGTGCTAGGTGGGTTTCGTGACACAAGATGATGTGCTTTGTCCACAATTGACACATTCTACCAGCGATGATTCAAGAGAGAAAACCAGTAAGATTAAATAAGTAGGTTCATACAGGATATGAGCTTTGCAGCATGCGTCCATTTGCAGAGGGAAGACCTGACAATGGATTCCTGGCAGCCAGTGCTGACCTCATGGTCATAGGGGTAAGGCCTTCAAGCTGGGAAGGGTCCGAGAGGTCATTTCCCAGCATACGAACCGTTCTTGAAGCTTCAGCTGGCCTTACTGATGGTATATGCTGAACTGCAGTTATATTCCTTGAAGAAGAGACTTCTTTAGAATCTTTTGCAAGTCTATTTGGGGATCTTGGTCTTACACCACCAGCAGTTTGTGATGCATAGGAGGATCTAATTGCCTCCATCTGAAGCAGTTCACTAGCTCCCGACAATGGTTGGCTACTAGTTACAAGCCTCCTGTGAGACTCTTTTGCAGATTGAACACTTCCTGTCATCCTCTTCTTATGCTGCTCCTTTTTTCTTTCTTCAATCTCCAGAAGCATTTCCTTTTGCCTTCTTCTGCGTATTAGTTTCAGTCGGAGGTCATTTTGTCCAACGCGTGCATCTTTACATAACAGTAACAGTACCAAACATGAGCTAACATGATAGACCAAAGAATAACAAAGGAAACTGGAATCATCCAAAAAATAAAAGAACATGTAAAAGACAAATAATTCAGATAATACCATTCAGCCTGCCATGTCTGGAACCTCCTGCATCTTTATTCCCTCGTACACTTGCAAAATGACATCAAAATTTCCACCATCAAATAAAATCATAATAGACACAACGGCCACTCTAACTTTCACAACTAGCAAGTTATTACAGAAAGACTTAGAAAGGGAAGACTGGTATTTAGTATCGTTGTCACCAACAATCAGCGTAAGTATATTCGACCCAAATCTTTAAACAGTTTATCTAAAACTTGCATTAGTCGAAAAAGTAAATTAGATACAGCCTACATTAGCTTTACCAGTACAATAAAACAGAATAACA
Organism: Przewalskia tangutica; assembly: GCA_029844215.1. Taxonomy (NCBI): domain Eukaryota; kingdom Viridiplantae; phylum Streptophyta; class Magnoliopsida; order Solanales; family Solanaceae; genus Przewalskia; species Przewalskia tangutica. The sequence goes on along the minus strand of CM056733.1, from coordinate 108,623,428 downwards.
AACAAAAGATTGTACCGTTTGCGAAGGGATAGCGAAGGATCCTCAGCGTGAGTCCTATAGGTATCTCCCAGTGACCTTTTGCCTGTTGACAATGTCTGTTGACCAAAACTAGAACCCTGAGAAGCTGATGATCGCTTTACCACCTTCTGCAAGTGCAAAAATATGTACAACAAACTACTAAGTGGATGGCGAAACTAAATATTCATTCTGATGCAAAATAAGAGTGAAAGCTTACTTGACCAGAGCGGCCCAATGTGATGGTGACCTGAGGCCTTGACATTGGAGATGGATCAAATGCTTACACACAAATCTGAAGGAAATACAGCAAATGGAACCCTAGAATCGGATTTGATAGACCATTATTTTCGACACTTGGTAAGGTCATTTGTCTCTCCTTTCCCCCATTTATTTTGTGTTGTCCAGAGCGCGTCGACCGTACGCATTGCGCCAGTCGACTTGGCAATGTTGTGTTATTTACTATTTTCACCGCGGCGCTACTTTTTCCGTAAACTTAGGGCACGTTTGGTCCGCTTAGACGTCAGACAGTTGTTCTGATCGCATCGAACAAAAACGATACCGTGTTTGATAGGCGTTTTCAGTCGCACTGGACTGTACTATTATTTTTTAGACTCATCTAGCAGGTGGTTCTCCCCTGGACTGTACTAAAAAATAAAAAATACAGTTCATTATATATTAATACTCTAATACCGTCCATTATATATTAATACAGTTCCAGTCCAATACAGTCCAATAAAATTAGTATAGTTCAGTGCGGCTCGTTTGGTACGTCGCATGGACTGTACTATATTGTAATGGACTGTATTAATATATAATGGAAGGTATTAAAGTATTAATATATAATGGACTGTATTTTTTTATTTTTAGTACAGTACAAGGAAGACCCATCTACTCAAAAATGGCAGTTGGAGTGTACTATTTTTAGAAATAATACAGTCCAGTCCGATTGAAAACGTCCACCAAACTCTGTATTATTTTTTTGTTCAGTGCAGTTCAGCGTAATACAGCGTACCAAACGAGCGAAAATATAATTTCACAAAGAAATGGACAAACGGTCCTTTATGCATAAGGGTAGAGTCATTTTGATAGAGAATGTTTGGACATATTTAGTCCTTAATGTTTGCTAGAAATTGACACTTCAAAACAATCACGAGTTTTCTCTAACTTCCTTCTAAATAACAGTATATCCAAACCTCAACCATATTAATTAGTCATGTAATCTTAGTACAATACCCGAGACCTATTAGGACACTAACAATAGATATACACGGTATACCTATTGTATATTTAACACTTACTCAATACAGCTCGGCAGAGTTTTGATCCTCAAGGTGAAAACTGAAATTACCTTTTGATCCTCAAGGTGAAAATTGAAATTACTCAGTCAGATCTTAACTAGTTGAAACGGTTTTCTTCCTTGTCAAGTAAAATGTACGAGACTGGTTCCCATGTTGTGATTTGTTGAGCTCTTTTGAGATGGAATCGATCGAAGGGACTAGACACTATTGCAAGAACTACTCCCGATTGTTCTTTGTTAACGGATCCTTAATTTTATCATGATTGTATCTTATTTTCCTCCTACTTGGTATCAGCTCTTTACCTAATAATTTTTTTCTTTTTCTCCCTTCAGAAAACCGAACAAATAAGATGATTACACAAAATTTATCTCCCTGGCCTCGCGTTTGAAGGACATTTGCTGAGTGCAAGCCGGCAAAATCATAGCCCATGTTAGCCAGCCCATATAAGAGCCAACAACACATTTGAGAGACGTTGCAAATAAACGGGCTTACATTGCGAAGGTGGAGTGAGGTCTCGCCGACTGAACTTCACAAAACAGCTTTTGGAAATTATATCCAGTTTAATCCAAAATCAGGATTTGCATTAGCTGAATTAGCCACCCAAAATTCCCTATTATGATTCATACAATCTAGATACATCACACGACAGTTAGCATAAATTGCACTGGTATTCACCCACCCAAGCTCATTTGACAAGATCAGAATTCACAACAATATACTGGATGGGGTTTCAGTAACTTTTCACATCAGAACTTTGATTGTTGCTCTTCATCTACTACTCAAATGTACATGTACAACAAAAAAGTAATGTTCATAGCAAGTATAAGATGTTGGAGCATCACATGTTTGCTGTTGTTTCCTTAATCTCCTCCATAGAAATTGTCTGTGAAACAAAAGGCAGAAGATTCACCTTAGTAGCATATATAATGGCAAAACAGACACTAGGCAGTTACGAGGCACGAACAGCATATGATAGCAACCCTTTACTTTTACCATACACCCAGGGAGTCTGATATATCAAGGATAGACTAAGCAAACTCATTCTACCTCCCAAGGTAGGGTAAGTCTGTGTACACACTACACTACTACACTCCCCTGACCACTTGTGGAATTACCGTGGGTATATGTTGTTGTTGTTGTTGTAGAGTAAGCAAACTCATGCTATTCACATGCCATTATTTAAAACAGCTTTTTGCCAATTGTGACTCCCAATTTATCTTATATCAAATCATTCCCTAGTTATTATTAATCCTCATGACCAGCAGTGACCTACCTCAGTAGACAACCCACTCTCCTCCCAACCAAAAGAACAAAGAGGAAAAGAGCTATTGACCACATACTCAAAAGTCAAACCTAATAAGATACTAGAAATAAAGCTTCTCATGTTTGCAGTTGGTTTACCTGATCTTCTCCAGCAAAATCATTATCAGGGGTCAGAAAAAGCATGCAGTGACACTCCTTCCTGTAATGCAAGTTTGAAGGAGGATAAGAAAGATAATAAAGCAACAAAAGTAGACTGATTAACACGGAGGCTTACAATTGATTTTATAGATGATAAAATACTAGCGTCCATGATTACTTGGATTGACACAATACAGACTAAAATGGTGACGACCACATATACATGATGGCACACGTAATTGAGCTAGAAACACTGAATGGCTTCTTCGATCAAGGTTTCCTTTTCTTGTCAAGCGGAGAAGATTTTATTTGCAGATTCATACAGAAACCACAATATAATCAAACCCTTCTTTACAATTAAGGCCTTAACATGTTGAACAGCCAAAAGATACAAGGGCAACTGACAAGTTATCTTTAAATTCATGCACCCATGAGTATAGTTGGTGATCATTGTCTCTCATGCATTCTAAAGATTTATTATTCAGATATTCAAGGTCTGAAAAACTGAAAGCAGTATCTCCGGGAGAAAGGAGGAAAAATGTCATTGCAGAATACAGAGAATGCAAAATATTGATTTCTACTTGTTGGATCTCCTATTTCTGCTTTAAATTTCCTCCCAACAAGCAAAAATGAAGTGTGGCATGACCAAAATACAACCAAGTCTATGGATACAAGCAAAAAATATCTTACCTCTCTCTCATTGGTACACATGGACAATTCCAGAACCCCTGCTGCGCTTCTGCAGCTTTGTCATCATAATGCCTAAAAAATTAGAATGACAACATTATGGTACAGTTATGGTAATAACGATTACAAAGGTTCTGTAACTGGTAAGGAGCAAAGCATGAAAACCATCAAAACGAATGTGTTAGGAACGAATATTACCTGCAGGGGCAGAGTGGAGCACCCAATGAATCCTTGTGTTCTGCCAATCCCTAAGCATAGGTCAATGAATACCATTTATTAAATTCCATCCTCGATGTAGAAACAGATGTCACAATAAGGAATATAGAAATCACTGCAAGTAAGGATTAAGACATCCTAACAAGAGCAGTGTTAAACTATAACCAACTATGCTCCAACCCAAATGGAACCCTAAAATTATTAAGTATTCAAAGACATAAACGAATGCCTTTCATATGCGCATAAATCAGTCAAACGTGATATACTTCTCCCAGTATAATCCCGGGGTCGGGGAGTTAGAAAGACCACGAGAAATAAAACTAAAATTGTACGGGTCTATCGTTTTTTAGAAAGGTAACAATCTTATTAGAAAAACAGTGACCCATAAAACTGTACGGGTTTCTGTAGCAAAATTACTTTTCAAGGACAATGATATTCCAAGTAGTCGTGGTATTTTCTGAATCTAGACTTATGTCCTATAATTGACTAATTCCTCCGTCTCATTTTATGTGACGCACTTTACTTCTTAGTCTATCCCAGAATAACACCTTTCTCTTTTTGGAAACTATTTAGTCTGAGCATCCCCATTTTACTCTTAATGATATGACATGTTAGGACCCTTGCCACCACTAATTTAATAGGAAAAGATATGTGGCAACTCTAACCACCACTCACTTAAAAGGATACTTTTGGTACTTTGCATGCATTTGGCTTGCATGTCATAAGTCTTCCTCAACTATATGTCGAGTCAAACACCATCACATAAAATCAAACAGACGTAGTACTTTTTTTGTCTCCTCGAGTTTATTAATAATGATAGAGTCTCTGTATGACACATATTCATTCATGCCTAGCCCACAAACTTCTTAAATATCTTCTTGATTCAAAATTCTAAAGGTGATGGTTCTATTTTTTGTAGAGCAACATAATTTGGAAAACCTCGTAAGACACAAAGCATCCTACACCGAAAGGGAAAAGTCATAGTGACTATCAATCAAATAAAACTAATGTTACAACCACTAGGTATCAAACTAATGAAAGATACTCCTAAGCCAAGTTCGGTCACACGATCAGAGACATCCTTTATTTTTTGATGCTCTATCAAAACCCAATAGGATACTTATCATAGTTGCATGTAAGATTCACTTCTTTCCACTGAGAAGTATGTTTTCCATAGGTTACTTTTTTTATGTGGATCAGGCTTTAAAATCATTTTCATGATTTAGCATTAACTTCCCGTTCACCTTGGTTGTTGTTATTGCTATTGTTTTTGGTATCATTGTAGTTATTTATTGGTGAGTTAACTATTATAATCAATAATTAAATGAGGGATGTAACCCAACACAACCAAGAACACCAAGAGGATCATCAACTACCTAACACAATCTAGAAGAGCACCTTTCCACATTATCAAAAGACTTTTCCATATCCGCGTATGATGACATCGGGGTTCTAATATTCATAGCACTCCTTCAACAGACAAGCTTTTCCATGGTTTGCTATCACATTACAACTTTTTCATGCCTCTTCACAAAGAAAGGATTGCATTCCATCCTGTTCCATCTCAAAAGAAGGATATCATGTCGGATTGATCTTTGTAATTGGCTTGTATTGTGCAATCTATTAACTCCACCACTGTCACTTTATCTGAAACAACTAGCAATAAATCTATTCTTCAATCTTGTTTATTTTATGATAAAATCTATTCTTCTACCGTGTTTATGAGATGGTAAATCTTTTACTCACATTATTAAAATTTTCTCAACTTGTATTCCTTCTTCCAAGATTGGCATTTTATATATTAAGCTGCCCCTTGTTTTCCTTTATTCTTTGGTTCTTATTTCTCCCTAAAGTTAGAAGTCCCTGTTACACCTCTCCTTTATTATATAATTAGTTTGTAACTTTGTACTGTTGTTCTCTCTTATCTCTCATTATAAGCCTTTGATATCCCCTCAATTCAACACTTCCACAGCTCCACCATTTAAAATTTATATGTTCATCAACCAACATAAAAATATGCTTCCAGAAGATACACAAGAACACACCTCAACCTAAAATATAAACTGAAGGATACCTGGACAAAAGTGACCGACTACTCAAGCTTTAAAACCAAGGTATCACTTTTTTTTATAAGGTAATAAAACCAAGGTACCACTTCTGAGCAACAAAATAATATTCAACAATAATCAATCATCTATAGAAGCAACTTTCTTGGAACTGAAATGTTACCACACACTTAGCTTGTCCAGAACTGCATGTAATACAGAATGCTACTATCTTGGAGAAAGAAACACGACAATACAGTTTCCAAACAGATACTATAAATTCTCACTATATAGCCTAGGAGGGAGTATTCTAAAGTTCCAAACAGTGTATAACTTGTCGTCCTCTGACTGCACTGTACTTTCTGATGACTTTTGGTCAATTTAACAGCATAAAAGAGTATCTGCGAGAAATGGTAATTCTCGACATAAAAATTATTAGCTCTACACTAACTTACTTACCAGCTGACACAGAAAAACCACAAGTTGAAATAGTGAGTTTGGCATTGACCCACTCTGTTTAGTTGCTAATGCAGCACTCAGCAGCAGTCACAAAATTGTAGCAGCAACAGAAAACAAAATTAAGAAGCTAATAAAGACAGCTTTCATGGAGACTAAAGGCCCTTGTCCCAAACTCGATCCCTAAGACATAATCTCAGTAAGTGATGAAATAGAAAAGAATAGGAAAATATGATCTAAAACACATGAAAAAGTCATAAACATACAAGTGTGTATAGGAAATGCATAATAGAGCAGCTACAAGCAATCGAATGATCATTAAAAAATGAGAAATGGAAAAGAAAGTACCTTGATGACCACAGAAGTGACACCTTTGTCACTGCAGAAATATGTTCCTGACCTGCGAGCATACTGCTCCGAGAATTTCCTCATGATTTCAACAGATTTCTCTGATGGTTCCACTACATACGCAAACAACACGCATATGAAATTAGCAACAACAACAACATAGCCGGTGAAATCCCACAACGTGGAAGCCAGGGAAGGTAGAGTGTACGCAGACCTTACCTCTACCTTGGCAGGTAGAGAGGCTGATTCCGAAAGACCCTCGGCTCAGGAGAAAACATAAGAAAAGTCAGATCAGGACAAGCAGTTCAAAGCAATATGAAAATGGAAATAACGAAAGCGAATAAGTTATGATAAAGCAGTCAGGAAAAACAAAGAACAGTAGCTACTACATAAAGATAAGATACTCAAAATAGAAGGAGCTATAAGGCAATACTTCGACTACTAGTATGACATATGAAATTAGCCATTTCAGTAAAAATAGATTAACTGGTACTGATTTTGTTGATTTGATCTTCACAATTAAAAGCTCGAGGCAGTTTTATAGAAACAAATAGAGTATCTCAAAATTGAAAAGAAATTAATACCGAAATGAAATAACAGTAAATACTTAAACCAAAAAAAAAACAATAGAAATTCATAGTTTGACGAACTCTACCAAACACAAGCTTGTTGCGATTTATTTCCAACAATATACAACAGAATGGAAATGAGAAGAAACAATAGAGTGTGTGAAGTTGTACTTTTGGCTACGGTGAGGAAGCGACGAGTAGAATGCTGAGGAAAAGTGGCTAAAGATGAAATCCCAAAGCCAACACTGTATGAGGTGGACGCTTGAAGAGTTCTCATGGCTAGTTTTCGATGGAGTCAAAAACTATGTGAAGAAAATTTATGTACTATCTGTTCTCTCGTTTGTTTTTCACCTAATATGTGAAGAAATTTTAATTAATTAATTAATGAAAAGGGGATGTGAGCGCCACTCGTTGCAATATCGTCCGAGAAAATTACAGAGCCACTCGGTTCACCCGCTTACTACGTTACAGCAACTTCGTGTGGGCTTTTCATCATCTATTATGTGAATGGGTTTTTTGACTCCCTACTCTTTTTTGGGTTGAAAACAGTTATATAATATGGACTGGTCTTTAATTTTTGCCCTAAAAAATTATGGGGTTAAAATATCCTTATTCTCCAATCTATAAAATGAGATATTCTGAATTCGACCTTCAACAGAGTAAAAAAATTAAGCAATTTCGCAAGGTTAAGAATTTCACAGAAACTATGTCTATTTGGACAAGATTATATAGAAACTATGCATTATCCGGCATAGTTCTGTAGAAATTAAGTTATACGACATAAGTTGTGTAGTAACTAATTTGACAAGACAAAAATTCATAGAGACTATGCCTAGTCGAGCAAAGTTATACATAAACTATGAAACATTTCCCTTGTAATTTTTTTTATTTTTTTGACTACAAAACTATGTCGGACAAGTCATAGTTTCTATGTAACTTTGATCAAATATGCATAATTTTTATGAAATTTTTGCCTTGCAAAATTAGATCATAGATCCATTTTTTTTTCTTATGTCAGGAATTTTTTTGTTACTTAAAGTGCTGAAGGGCAAAGACTTGTGATTTGAGGGGCAAAAATTAAAGACCACCCCAACATAGAGACATTCGTGCGAACATTTAGGCTATAATTTCAAATTCTTTTGCAAATTAAAAATGTGATGATAAATATTAGCTCAGGATCTAAAACTTTGTAAGTTATTGCAAACTAAACGTTAGATCACAATCTAATCTTTTGTCGAAATATATAAGCGAATATTAGATCTGAGTTAAATGTCGTACAAAAAGAGAATTTTCCAAAGATTATATTTGCACAATTTAAAAATAGGGACAAAATTTAAATGGTGGAGTAGAAAGGGGGAAGTATTTAATTAAGTAAACTACAACATTTGTCGAAACACAATTTTAAAATCATTAATAATCATCAATTAAGTAGTAAAAGTTAGTAATTCCATCAACAAAAAATATATCTAATTTGCAAAAAGGAAAGAGAATAATGTCCTTATATGACTGTTGATTAGACATGTTCAAATTTTGGGTCGGGCCGGGTCAGGATCGGGTGATTTTTTTCCCTACTTGGCCAAACTATGACCTTATTTTTTTAGATTTTCCGACCCTGGCACTGACCCTTCGGGGACCCTACGGGCCTCGGGTCGACCCTGACCCGCCCTACAAAAAAAAACGGGAAATTTGGATGGGTCGGGTCGGGGCCCGATAGATTTTATTTTATTTTTTTAAAATTGAATTTTCAATACTGAAATTGACATTCTCGGAAACATTATCACGAAATTCGTACGTTAAAATATATTGTATATAGCGAAATATGTGGTGAAGAAAAGGGAAAATTAGAAACCGATTTGGGGGAAACGTCAAATCCGTTGAGAAGACAAGCATTTTTCCCGACCATTTAAAGTTATGACCATTTAAAGTTGCACCAATTTACAACTACTTTGTTCTCTCCCTATATTTTATGTCACTGTTTCACATTAAAAGATAAAGTCTACATCACATATATTTTTAAAATATGTAAATATTAATAAAGGAAGAATAATATAAATTATATTAAAAAGATTAAGTGGCGGATGTAGGTCGGGTCGGGCCGGGTGGGTAAAAAAATCTGACTATGGTCTGACCCTACGTATGCTCGGATTCCTGTTTTTTCGGATCAGGTGGCTCATAGGTCAAAAACTAGCTGACCTTGGCCCTGATTTTTGGGTCGGATCGGGTCCCCAACCACAGGTCTAATGTTGATTAACTCTCAATATCAAAATTTCAAATATAAACAAGAATGTATTAAAACGTACAATTCTCTTTCAGAGAAACAACCTCAAATATGGGCCCATTGGGCCACAATTGACATTTTTTTTAAAATAACAACTGGATGGATCCCAATAGCTCCTTTGATTTATTATTTTATTTTAATAAATAGTCTGTACAAAACATCAAAAAACTAAATCAAGAATGGAGAGCGTAAGTAAAGGCACAAAAGAGGGCTTCTTGCAATCTCTAATAGGAAAGTTATAGTCGCCTAAGTTTAAAACTTATAACGTTTTAAAAATTATAAGTTAAAACGTTAGATGACAACTCAATGTTTTATATGTAAGGTTGAGAAATATATGAGCAAACATTAGATTCGAATCTGACATTGATCGAAAGAGTAATTTTTCAAGAATTGTCTTCTATTTCGCCGGAATTCGTTGATTGTTTCGTACGAATTTACAATGAAAAAACTCTTGTTTGCTGTAAGATTAATGAAGAAAAGGTTGATCATAAATTTGGAGAGTTTGCTTCTACATTCGAGAACAAATATTAGACCGGGAGGAAAATAAGGGAAAAAATAAAGTCCTATTTCGGTAAGACTTGATATGAATCGTAGTTTAGATTCAAGTTAATTTAGTGAGGTTGGTCGTGAAAGTCAGCTAATGAGTTAGCCTTTTAGTTCACCCATATTAGAATATCAAAGATGGACGATGTAGATGCCTGAGGCGGAGACTAGACGACCACTAGAAGACAGTCAAGACACTCAAGACTATAACATGTCGTGAAAGAAGCACACCTCTCACATTCGTTCGAGTTGCTTTCAGCTCCTTTTCCTGCGATCGTGTCTCCAAGCCACAGTTAAATGTAGATAGCATGAACACGAGGTGCAGAATACAAGGCCGAGAAATCTGGACAGCCATTCCCCTATGTGTCCAATGACCCCGGTGACCCAAGTGTTAAAATAGGGACAAAATCTAAAGAGGAAGTTGGATAAAACAGCCGGCCCATTATGATATTTCCTAAAATCAAGGCCCATTATGATATTGTTCTACCCATCAAGGCCCACTACGTGGACTGTCATAATTCACAAATCACAACACCTTCATTCTCTTTATTTTCTTTGTTCTTCGAGAAAGACAATAGGCTTCAATCTCACCTTAATCTGCTGAAAAATCAGCTGAATTTCATCGAGTCATCACATCTCTACTTCAACGTTCATGGTACGTACCTCTCTTCGATCTCTATATTTCTATTTTTTTTTTCGCCACCAAAATTGAAATAAAAATTTATTGTGAAGAAATGCATTTTGATGCGTCCTTGGTTTGTTCATTTGTTTTTTTTGGTTCTTTTGAGGAGGAAATTTTTATTGCGAATTTATAGTTTGAAAGATGGGATTTAAGGTTAGTGTTAAACTGATTTAGAATGGCCATTGTATATATTCCTATAAAGAAGAATGAGGAGAAACCCTAAGTATTACCTTTGATCTTATTTGATGCTTGGATAAGTTATCAAGGAGAGCTTGTTGTTTCATTGATCTGTTTTCTTTGAAACAAATTGTTTTTTTTTGTTAGATTTGAGTATGCTATAGTTTATGAAAGTTCGTATTTTTAACCTAAATTCCTTATCAGAACTCTTAAATTCATGTACCCACTAGCTTCTTTTTTTTCTTTCTTTTGTTCGTGTGTGTGTGTGGTACTTTGTAGTTTAGAATGAGTTACATGTATATTGGTTAAACAAGGATATTATGGAGTATGTCCCTGTAGTTGGAATTACACCCTTTCGAGGTAAGCAACAATTTTCAGAGAAAAGAAGAGATTTTTACTCTATTACTTTGGAAGAACAACAACAACATACCCAGTGTATTCCCATAAGTGGGGTATGGGGAGTGGGGAGTGTAGTATGTACGCAGACCTTACCTCTGTCTTTGTGGGGTAGAGAGGTTGTTTCCGATAGACTCTCAGCTCAAAAGAAATGTAATCGTCTCTATTACTTTGGAAGGCTTATGTAATTTTTCGAGAGATATATGCAAATTTAATTAGTACCTAAACTTTGATAACTGTGTAGTGGGAGATGTCTTGCATCTGAGTTTCCCCACCCCAGAAAAAAAAAAGCAGGACACATACACATCAAAAAAAAGGGGGGGGGGGGGGGAATCCTTTTGTTTCTTTCACCCAATTCCCTTAGCATCAGGTATTAACAATCTATTTTCTGTATAATTTTGAGGTGTTACTCTCTTGATCTTATGTTTGCAATCTATCAACCCTGCTTCCTTGAGTTTAGCAAAGTGTACCCATCCGTAGCCCGGGAAAAGCAGTGGGTTGTGGATGATCTCCTAGAACAGTTGAGACTTGAGACTGAGTATTTTGTAATCATGATGTATATAGACCCATTACTTAGTTAGTGCAATACAGTAAAATCTTTTACCTTTGTAATTTTGCTTTGCTCAATCTCGACCCTTATGAGGGTAAATTTAATGATGTGTGGCGTGTTCTTCTGACAGGCACCTATAAAGGGCCTTCTTTCTCTGCAAAGGACTGCATTAGCTCAGCGTTCTGGTGAAAGATGGGGCCTACGTGGTAGGTTATTTAGCACTCAGGCTGCCTCAACTGCTAGCACTCCCCAACCTACACCACCACCCCCACCTCCTGAGAAGACTCACTTTGGTGGCCTTAAAGATGAGGATCGTATTTTCACAAATCTCTACGGATTGCATGACCCTTACCTCAAAGGTGCCATGAAGCGCGGAGATTGGTACAGAACAAAAGATCTTGTCATCAAGGGTTCTGACTGGATCGTGAATGAAATGAAAAAATCTGGTCTTCGAGGACGTGGTGGTGCTGGTTTTCCATCTGGTCTCAAATGGTCCTTCATGCCAAAGACAACAGATGGCCGTCCTTCATATCTTGTCGTCAATGCTGATGAAAGTGAACCTGGAACGTGTAAAGACAGGGAAATCATGAGACATGACCCACACAAGTTGTTGGAAGGCTGTCTGATTGCTGGAGTGGGAATGAGGGCTAGAGCTGCTTATATTTATATCAGGGGAGAGTATGTGAATGAAAGGTTGAGCCTTGCGAAGGCTAGGAAAGAAGCCTACGAAGCTGGATTGTTGGGGAAAAATGCTTGTGGATCTGGTTATGATTTCGACGTATATATTCATTTTGGTGCTGGTGCCTATATTTGTGGTGAAGAGACAGCTCTTCTGGAGAGCCTTGAGGGCAAACAAGGCAAACCAAGACTGAAGCCTCCATTTCCAGCTAATGCGGGACTATATGGATGTCCAACAACTGTCACAAATGTTGAAACTGTAGCTGTTTCACCAACCATCTTAAGGCGTGGGCCAGAGTGGTTTGCTAGTTTTGGTCGGAAGAATAATGCAGGGACAAAGCTGTTTTGCATCTCAGGCCATGTAAACAAGCCCTGCACGGTGGAAGAGGAAATGAGTATTCCATTGAAGGAGCTGTTAGAGAGGCACTGTGGCGGTGTTCGTGGAGGATGGGACAATTTGCTTGCTATTATACCAGGAGGTTCATCTGTTCCATTACTTCCCAAGAACGTATGTGAGGATGTACTAATGGATTTTGATGCACTCAAAGCTGTGCAGTCAGGGTTGGGGACTGCTGCTGTAATTGTCATGGACAAGTCAACTGATATTGTAGATGCAATTGCAAGGCTCTCGTACTTCTATAAGCACGAGAGTTGTGGTCAATGTACACCCTGTAGGGAAGGCACAGGGTGGCTTTGGATGATCATGGAAAGAATGAAGGTTGGCAATGCAAAGTTGGAAGAGATTGACATGCTCCAAGAGGTGACAAAACAGATTGAAGGGCATACCATTTGTGCCTTGGGTGACGCTGCTGCTTGGCCAGTGCAGGGTCTTATTAGGCACTTTAGACCAGAGCTAGAAAGGAGGATCAGGGAGCACGCGGAGAGGGAGCTACAACAGGCTGCTGCTGCTTAAAATGTTGATTCTTAAACCCGTGTTACATTTACATTATTGTGTTGATAGTAACCATGGATCCTCCACGTGATAAAACATTCATCTAAAAAGATTTATTCCTTGCGTGCTGTAAACTCTAAAAGTGAGATTGATTTCCAAATTCAGTAAAATACTCTCTTTATATCTAGGTTCCTTTTTTTTGTTTGATAAATGGGTCTTTTTGATGCTCTGATTGTTTGGATTATCAAAAAACATACTACTAACATATACAAAGTACTCCAAGGTATACCTCTCAGGAACTTTATTTTCTTTGCCCTTTTATAGTACTACTGACCTCTCCTTGACCACTGCAACTTCAATTATTTCTGTCATGACAAAGAATTGCCGAAATTTCTTACCCAACCCAGAGAAAGCAAATCTCCTTGTGACCAATATAAGAGAAACAAAACCCAAAAAAAGGCAGGAACAGTCATAACACTGGCGACTTTAGTGGATTTTGCATGATAAGCCTGTGCATGGGGATGTGTTCTTTGATCACTGAAATCGAGAGACACGTCTCTCCAAAAATTAAGATATTAATGAAAAAAAACCTGAAGGGTGTGGCTAATTATAAGCTGATTGAATATAGCAAAATGAAATAAACAGCACTGTGATCTTCCAATTCACATGTTCCATCTTCATGTATGAAGTTAAGGTATCTCGTCGATAGTCATCCTATTGTATCGCTGCAGAGTCCCTGTAACCAGCTCCGCCTTTGACAAATTTAAGCACTGATGTCTAATTTTGAAAGCAAATACGCTTTACCATTCTGATTGTTGTTGGTACATTGATAATAACTAAATTACTTGTACTTGTCGTGGATATTTCATAATCGTAACCAAAGTCATCGTTTAATAGCTATTGCTTTCGTTCATGTCTCTGTTTTTCAGTTTGCTGTTTGATACGATGGAATAAATTTCGAGAAGTACCAGAAGAATGAATGTGGAAGGGGAAAGCAGGACGCAAAGCCTCCCTATATCCAGCCGCTTCTTATTGTCAAACTTGTGTAAAACTACTATTACATTGTTGGTACAACGGATAATTTATATTCCAGAACTGGTACATCTAATGTCTGTAATGTTTCCATACATTATCAGGCCATGACTTTGATAGTTGAAAGATGCTTAGGTGGTGTTTGACCAAGATTCTAGAAAGTTGAAGCAGATACGGTCAAGTGAAGTCGACTTCACAAGTGATTTAACATACCATATGGAAATAATAAAAAGAGAAGGGGCTTTAGCTGCTCGAGCGAATGCGAGAGGGGCGAAGCTGCTTAAATAATAAATCTTCTTTTCTCGCCATCCGGCTGCGTATCCCCGAAAACTTCCCTCCTAGGACTGTTGTTTCAAGAATCTGACCTTAGCAACCCGAAACGTGAGCGGGGAAGCTGACTACACCTTACCCCTTGACTTGAGTTTTATTTCCAATGGGTGAGAAATGATCTGCTATTTAGTACATGCTCCTCTAAGATCCCCTCATACGGGAGTGTAGCCTCTTCTGAACTTTAATAGTCATAGATGGCTGATTTCTCTAGTAGCTTTGGATGTCGCTGAGTGAAAAGGTTTTTATCATCCTCCGTAAGTAAACACTTTTTCGTAAGAAGTGTTTAGATGGGAAAGAAACACCATTTGGCTTTCCGGAGAAACCCTTTTTGCTCATTCATTGATTTTTTTTTTTACCCAATTACCATTTTCTTTTCACAAAATTCCTTTTAATCTCATATAATATCTCCATATAAAATAGAAATTTGGGAATAGGGGTTGGGTGGGGATAAGGGATAGGGCGCGGGGGATAAGAATGGGGTGGGGGTGGGGGCGGGGGGCTAAGAAAAAAATTCATATTTTTTAATAATTTTTTTTATAAAAGTAACACAAATATGAAATAGAAATTTGAGGATGAGTAGCAATGGGGTGGGGTGGGATAAGAAAAAAATTCATATTTTTTTTTATAAAAATAACAAAAAATATTAAATATAAATTTGAGGATGGGGTAGGGCAATGGGGTGGGGTGGGGGTAGGGGTAGGGGCCCGTAAGAAAAAAATTCATATTTTTTAATAATATTTTTATAAAAGTAACAAAAAATATGAAATAGAAATTTGAGGATGGGTATGGCAATGGGATGGGGGTAAGGTAGGGTGGGTAAGAAAAAAATTCATATTTTCAATCATTTTTTATAAAAGTAACAAAAATGGGGTGGGGGATAAGAATTTATTTTATATTTTTTAATTTTTTTTTTTATAAAAGTAACAAAAAATATGAAATAGAAATTTGAGAATGGGGTCGGGCAATGGGGTGGGGGTAGGGGTAGGGCGGGGGTAAAAAAAAATCATATTTTTTAATATATATTTTTATAAAAGTAACAAAAAATATGAAATAGAAATTTGAGGATGGGATAGGGGCATAGGGCAATGGTGTGGGGGGGGGGGGTAGGGGTAGGGCGGGAAGTAAGAAAAAATTTCATATTTTCAATCATTTTTTATAAAAGTAACAAAAAATATGAAATAGGAATTCGAGGATGGGGTAGAGCAATGTGGTGGTGTTGGGGGTAGGGCGGGGGTAAGGGAGGAAGAAAAAAAATCATATTTTTTATATAAAAAAAAATATATGACATAGAAATTTGAGGATGGGGTGGGGATAGGTATGGGTAGGGGCGGGGGTAGATTTGAACATATTTGAGTCATTTTCTATCATATTGTCGTTACATTTCTTATGTACAATATAATATTATTTTTTTATTAAATGTTGCAATTAATTTTTTTTATTATTATTAAATTGTAAAGATATACTAATTTTTAGAAATATATGATAGAAAAGAATATTTTAAATAGTTTTAAATCTATTAAAAAAAATATTCTAGTAAATTTGCATAAATGTTGGTCAAACAGGAAATTATTTCTGTTTCTCAGAAACACTTCTATAATTTTTTATCAAACACCCTAACTGATTCTCCAGAAGCAGAAACTACTTCTGAGAAACATAAACACCTTTCCGGAATCTTGGCCAAACAGACACTTAGTATTTGTTGCGTTGCTTTAAATAAAAGCTACACTGTCAATTTCAATCTTCCATATTAACAGCTTTTGTACTTTTGGCCTCAAAGTTCCTTTGTTGCTCAAGGATATTTCTGCTCGTCTTACACTATTACTCACACTTGGATGTCACATCTTTGAGAAATTTTAGATCAAATACTGCAGGCATTAGATCTGTTCTGTCGTTGTATATGACGCTGACAGCTCTATTTTCTGTCCTTTTGCGTGTGAGATTCAGCTAAGAGAAATTGATTAACATTTTAAATGTTTTATTTTTTGAATTTGATATGAAAAAGAATTAGTACATTCTATTTAATCTTTAATATCTAATGTTTACTAAAAAGTAATTTAGCCTAATTTTAACTTCAAAAGCAGATCATTCATAAACGCAAAGTCATAAATTGATACCAAGGGAATATAAGTTTCCCTTTGGGGACATTATGGGATGTATGTGTTAGCAGCTTCGAGTAACGGTAAAGTTGTCTGTGTGCCCTATACGTCACGTATTCGAGCAGTGAAAATAATCACTAATACTTGTATTAGGGTAAGCTGTCAAGATCACATTATTTTTAGTGCAGCCTTTATCTGGATCTTACTAACACTGGATGCTTTATCCACCGGACTAAACTTTATGGATGAATTTATCTGCAAATAGTTCAGTTAATTCAGACTAAACTTTATAAACTTGAACGTGGATTATGAACCCTCAAATTCAGGACCAAAAAGGGGA
Organism: Przewalskia tangutica; assembly: GCA_029844215.1. Classification (NCBI taxonomy): domain Eukaryota; kingdom Viridiplantae; phylum Streptophyta; class Magnoliopsida; order Solanales; family Solanaceae; genus Przewalskia; species Przewalskia tangutica. The sequence goes on along the minus strand of CM056733.1, from coordinate 108,606,396 downwards.
AAACAAAAAATACTAGTTTGTCTCACTATCTGTATCCATTTTGCAGACCAACGTATTTTTTTTTTTTTAAAAACCAAAAAAATAATAATCTGTCGCTGCACTATAATCGAGAGATATTATATAATTTAAGCAATCAATTTAAAGATTGTGTACAATAGATCCTTGTGGTCCGGTCCTTCCCCGAACCACGCACATAGCGGGAGCTTAGTCAACGGGCTGCCCTTTTAATCTATTTAAGGAATAAGTTTTTGGTGCACTTGAGTTGTTTACATACTGGGTTTGTTATGAACATAACTAATATAAAGCCAGTATATAATCTAAAGGAGCATGTGTAATGTGTTCCATCTATGTCCTTAAATTACTAGGGAAAATTCAATAGATGACATGGTAACAGATGATTTTCTTTTTTGAAACTTCTATGTACATAAAATGTAGGTCAGCAACTAGGGATAATTGAGAAATGATAACCCATCTGAAACAAAAAAAAATGGAGCTCGTTCGAGAAAGAAAAAAAGTTAGCAGCGCCACTTAACTGACATACAGTTGTAGGTTTCTCATCCGAGAATCTCTCCAGTTGATGCACAATGACCACTGCCACGAGACAAATATCACGTGGAACTTATATTCCAGTTACTGAAAGTCTGCAAGAAGAGAAGCTCAGTGGCAGTTGATTCCCTATCATTCGTATTGGAGAGTTGATGCACAATTTAGATTCCAACTCCACACCGGGAAAGCAATTGTCAGATGCATGCAAAGACAACCCATAGACCATCATCGGGGGTATAAAAAAAAAGGGATTGCCAAACGAGAGCTAAAACAGTTGACTTCACTTGTACAGAAGTTGTAGCCTATGAAACAACCTCGATTTCATGGTCGGACTGCAAACCACATTCAAGCCTGATTGCTGATATTAGCTCAGGAGATATTGCCTGCAGTTCCTTGTGCTCTCTGTTGTTTCTCGAATGTCTGGTGTCATTTCCATTAGAAGCAGCACGGTCTCCGCCTGGTCCCCAACCTCTATACAATATGACTTTGCTTGGTTCTTGAGAAACAAGAACACCACCTGTAGCTTGCTGCAAATGTTGTGTCAAAAGATAGGCTTTCAGTAAATATGGGTGGTCCAAATGAAAAGAGAATCTAAAATAACCTATACACAAACCTCCAGCTTAAAAACCACCTCCCTAACTGAAGTCCCTTTTGCCCTTCCTTTGACATTCACAATCGCAAGAGGATACTTCTTGAAGTGCTCTTTGATATTTCTGGCAAGTCCAGTAACAATATTGCTCCTCCCTGATATACAGATGCAAAGGAAGACGGAGTTTAAGGTCAGGAGTCGCCAAGACTGCTTATGCAAAAGTTTAGTTCTTGTTTTCAAAACTAGCAACTATATACAACTGACTTGGGAGTGGCAAATTGGCAGGTCAGGTCGAATATGGGTGGGGGTTGAAAACTGGTTAAATAAAAACTGATAAAATGTCCAATCTGCCCATATTTAACACGGATAAAGAATGGATTAACCGACGGATATATCCATATTATCATGATTTCAGGAATATTTAGGTGAGAACAATAGCTAAAAGCCAAAATAGGGTTAGACTCCCAAAAAACAAGACAACAACATATTCAGTGAAATCCCACAACGTGGGGTCTGAGAAGGGTAAAGTGTACACAGACCTTAACTCCACCTTGGTAGGTAGAACGGTTGTTTCCGAGAGACCCTCGGCTCAAGACAAAGCATAATCACAAGCAAATTAAGAGAAACGATCAGACTCAAACAAGAAATTAAAGCAGTATGAACATGCTAACAAAATCGAATATGACAATGGTAGCGCATTCTAACAAAAGGAAGCAGTAGCTAACACAACTAAATAAGATAAACAAAGTACACTAAAAGAACACATAACAACAAAAATCAAACTACAGGGGACTATAAAGCAATACTGCACATATAAGTGTGATAGGCTAATCGGGCCTACAGTAAGAACACTACAACTATCATTTGTAAGTGTAAGTAGGACTACGCTCGACTACCTACTACCCTTCTACCATAATCCGTGTCCTCCACAACCCCCTATCTAAGGTCATGTTCTCAGTAAGTTGTCAACCTCTCACACATCCGCACTGGGTCATCTGTGTCTCTCCTCTGCACATGCCCGAACCATCTCAGTCTCGCTTCCCGCATTTTATCCTCCATCGAGGTCACTCCTACTTTCTCCCGGATATCATCATTTCTAATCCTATCTCTCCTTGTATGCCCACACGTTCATCCCAGCATCCTCATCTCCGCAACTTTCATCTTTTGTATGTGTGAAATTTTGACTGGCCAACACTCCGACCCATACAACATAGTCGGTCTAACCACCACTCTATAGAGTTTGCCTTTAAGTTTTTGTGACACATTTTTGTCGCACAAGACTCCAGATGCGGGCCTCCATTTCATCCACCCTGCCCCAATACGATGTGCGACATCGTCATCAATCTCTCCATTCCCTTAGATAATAGACCCTAGGTACTTGAAGCTTCCTTTCTTTGGAATGACCTGAGTACCAAGCCTCACCTCCACGCATGTCTCAGGGATACTCCCGTAGCTGAACTTGTACTCCAAATATTTTGTCTTGATCCTACTCAACCTGAATCATTTAGACTCCAGAGTCTGTCTTCAAACCTCCAACTTGGCGTTCACTCCGCTGCGAGTTTCATCAATCAGGATTATGTCGTCTGCGAATAACATACACCATGGTAACTCCCCTTGAATTTGTCGCGTCAGTCCGTCCATCACCAAGGCAAATAGGAATGGGCTAAGAGTTGATCCCTGGTGCAGCCCCATGGGAAGTGCTCTGAGTCTCCTACTGTCTGTACTCTAGTCTTGACTCCATCATACATATTCTTGATCGCCCTAGTGTACGCCACAGGTACACCTCTAACCTCCAAACATCTCCATAAAACCTCCCCTAGGGACTTTGTCGTATGTCTTCTCAAGGTCGATGAAAATCATATGTAAGTTTCTATTCCTCTCCCTATACTGCTCCACCAACCTCCTGAATGGCTTCAGTAGTCGAACGCCCTGACATGAATCCAAACTGGTTCTCGGAAATAGACACATCTCTCTTCACCCTCACCTCCACGACCCTTTCAGCTTGATACTCTCAGAAAACAAGAACTCATGAAAAATAATAAGCACACAAATGGGTATTGATAATATGGTATCCATATTATCCATCTGAATATCCATTTTAGTGGATAATATTCAAATGGAGAGCCCGTTGCACCTTGTTTTTCTGGCCTATCTTCTTTCTAGTTGCAAGCTCCCTCCGGCAGTCCCTGAACGGCTCTCGTTCTTGAGCATGTTGGGGGACGATCCATTTTTAAATGGTTAGTTTTCCAGCCCATATTTAATGAGTCGGATTGGATGGTTACTTGTTTTTTCAACCATTTTCCAGCCCTAAACTGACTAACCACAGTAGGAGGAATACAGAGAAGTTCTCATTACCAACAGCAAGCACTGGTTGCCTCTTCATCTTGAGGGCTTGTTTTCTGAGAAGCAGCCTCTCCCTGTTGGAAAGTTGTATTTTTCTGGAAGGCATCCCTTCGGACCTACTCCCGGTGGATCTAAGTTTTTGTTGAGGTTTTACAGAATCAACTTGAGACACCTCCTTTTTATTGTCAACTTCCCGATGTTTGTTGAAACTTCTGGTCTCAGAAAAGTGGATCTTAACTTCTCCCTGTAGAATCAATGAGAAAAACATCCGAAAAAAATTATCATTAACCCCATGAAGGAAAATAAATAGTGTAATAGTTGTGAAGAGAAAAAACGAAGTTTACCTTGGAAGACATGGAAACAGATTCACCCACTGCACGAAATGTCTTTTTGTCAACGTTGAACATACTTTTTGACTCTTTGGTTGATGAAACAGATTGATGCTGAGGTTGAATTGTATCACACATAGCCTCAGCCTTGCCCTCATATTGGAGAAAGGAATCACTTGGAATTTCTTGCTGAGAACTGTGGTCGATGTCCAAGGAATCACTCGGCAATTCTTTCTGAGAACTGTGGTCGGTTTCCGAGGAGTCACTTGGTAATTCTTTCTGAGAATTGTGGTCAGTGTCTTCTGCAGCATCCCCAGAATCCTGAATACAAAAGCTAAATAAGCTTTTCTCTCTTCAATGGTCACACTGCAAAATAATAAAAGGTGCAAAAAATGATACTACAGAGTATGGAGAACGCGAGGACCACATGCAGATGAAACATTTAATACCTTGATTGAATATAGTATTTTGAACATATTCCATAACCATCATAGCTCTTCTTTTCCATCATACTCAGTACTCTATGATATAGAAATTCATCCAAAACAGTTTGATTCTAGAAGGAATGTTGTTTAATTCAACTTTGCAAAAGGCACTTTTGTTGGAAAAGAAAACACTTTTAGCCCACTTTCCTGATTTAAAAAAAACACTTTTAGCCTTGGAGAAGCTTGGCCAAACAGGCTTTAACTACACATGGTCCTAATAGATTTAGTGAAGCATAAAGAAGATGCCTGCAACTTGAAGGCAAGTTGTTTGTAACTATGGGGTATCAGAAAGACTTTTGAAGGTGACACTTTTAGCTTCATGTGACCATTTACTGATTATTGTACCTTGTATTTGGCTGATAAAGGATCTCACATTCAACAAGCATCAAAGATATGAGAAGCAAGTGGAAACATCAAATGTTTCTTCAACAGTAAGTAACAAAATATAGTAATATACTGTATCACAATGCATTAAATTTCACCTCAGAAGTGCAAGGACTTGCTAAACTAGACTGGTAATTATTTCCGCCTGCTGCATCAGATATTCCCATCACAGGTACCTGCATATCAACTATATCCGGAGATTGACTATGAATCATCTCCTCATTTTTGGCCTGAAACGAGGTAAATCATGCGACATTTAGATATAATTTAGAAATGAGCTGGTAACTGGAACATAAAATCAAAGAAACTCTGATAAGGTAAGATAACACACCAACCGTGACTTTAAAGCCTCTATATTTTGTGTAAGCTTTAAGACATGTAATTTCAACGACTGCATCAGAAAACAAAGTAAAAGAAAGATAAGCAATGGAAGAGTTTTGGCAGAAGCATCAGAAAGAAAGACGAATGAAAAGAAGAGGAGAAAATGGAAATCTATAGAAATAAGAAACCTCAAGGGTAGAGAAGCTTACAGAGTTCCATAAAAAATGGTTTACCTGCACCTCAACTCAAATGTTTTGCAGAAATACATTGATACTATTTCATTACTTCCCTTTTTTATTTTTTGACTGGTAGAAGTACAGTGATAATAATAAACGGAAAAACATTTCTAGAAACAAGTGCCAGCAAATTTAACTAGTTGAGAGAACAAGAATCATAAACTGACACATAAAACACGTGAAAGTTTCCTTTATAAAAAACACACATCAAAGTACCAACACATAGGTTTAATCCTTATGTTAAATTACATCTGTATTGGTTAAGGGCTTCCAAAGTGGTTTATAAAGGTCTTGGATTACTCCAAACCATGGCATTCTTTATTAAATGTTGGATTCTTTCACAGCCAAACTTACCATGAACCCCATGGTTATGCCTAGACGTTAAAAGACTCAACGTATTTCCACAAACAAAAGTGGATCACATAAAATAACACGGTTGTTGATACTGAGTGACAAAGTTGGCTATCCTTCAGACCACACAAAGATTGGTCCTTTTGGAGATTTTTCTTTTTTGATAAAGTTGGTTTCTTTCCAAGCATTTTAATTTTGAAATTAGTTGGAATACTTTCATTCCAAATCTGCAACTTTTCTTAGTTTTTAGTAAAAGCTGAGATGTATAGCTGCAATAACATTTAAGAGGGTAGAACGTTAAATTTTGAATGGAAGGAGAGATAAGTATAGTTGATAAAGGGGTCAAATCTACTTCAAGTCAATTACTAAAATAAAGAGGTATTATATCTGGAATCTTCTAGATGCATTTACTGGCACCTTAAGTACTAGAACATTACCTGACGCCGCTGAGCCTCTATAGAACGCTTCATTGCTTCTCTTTTACTTAGAAGAGTCTGAGGCCTCAAAGAGGCAGGCCTTTCATAATTCTTTCCCCGGTACACGATGATTGCATAACCCTTATTAACTCGTTCAACAGCAACTAGTATTCCCCCACTCTCTGCCTCCAACATCCTAGCTATTTGGTGGACCTCTTCAATGTTTTTCCTCCCGGTTATTACCTTTACTAATTCCCTATACTTCCAATGAAGGTGCATGTTCTCGACTGTTCCATCAAAGACTCCCCGCCTACCTGAGCATGAGCAGAGAAATAGATCGAGTCAAAACTTCCATAAATATGTTGGAAAAAGAAATAGGCTTGTACTCACCAAGAAGTAAGAAAGGCTTCATTCTCAAGCCAATCTTCCGCAACATGTATCTTTCTTCTTCGGTGATTCCCTCTTTATCCATATCAGATTGCTGTGGCACCTCATCCTCCTCAAGCTCCACAAGGAGCTTCTCTGCCTCGGCTTTCTTTTCCAATGCCTGACATGAAAATATAAATTATTCAAAAATAATATGCAAGAGAGTGGACAGGTGCAACCATTATGAACACATACAGTGGTTAATTTATCTGCAGTTCTCTTGATAGCAGCTTCCATGGAAGTAAGTTTCTTTTTTTCTTGGACACCTTTCTGGTTATTTCTGTTTGCATGTCCATCATCAGAAACACTTCTTGTTGTGGATTGTTTCCCTTCCTTAGCATTTGCTACTGATGAATTAAAACAACTCCTCTTTTCCTCTTCAACAACTTGCTTTCTCCGTTCTTCTATTGCTGAAGAGACTGTAGAGGGCAAGAAGTCCTTTCCTCGGTAGAAGACAATAAATTCTCTGTCCCTAGAGAGCAAGGTTCCTCCGGTCAGCCACTGCAAAGTTTACTTTTATGTGAAACACAATAGGATAAGTTCTAAAAGAGCCAAGTGTTGCATAAAAACAAAAATATTTCATCAAAGGACTAAACCAATTTCACAAACCTTAAGCTCTTCCGCCATCAGTTCACTGTTAGTGTTCTGAACTCCTCTTTTAACGGCAACTTTTGCAATTTCACATTTCTCCCAAAGCTTCACAATTGCAGCAGCCAATCCTTGGAGTTTTCTGTTTCTGCCTGATAAAAATACACGAGCAAGTATAAACAAGTGTTTTCTAGTAAAATAACAGTCTTGCAATCAGATTGAACTTACCTAATGCAAAATGGCAAGGCAAAGGTCGACCAAGTCTCCTTAGTGTTGTCATTTCATCATTTGTCAATTTAGGTTTTACTCCATACGGAAGTAGACGGAAAGGTCTCTTGTACCAAGGGACTATAGCTGGCAGAAGATCTGCATCGATAGGCAATGGATCACAACCCCACCAATCGGTAAAGCGAGGGCCAAGTCCTTCCAGTAACTTGTCAACTTCTTCAGTATGTTCTGCCTCTCCAGGGAATTCAAATCGGACTCTGTCTGGAGAACCTACACCCTGGATTACACGTGGAGGAGATTTTCTATCCGATGCATCAGATTTTATGGCATCCATGTCAGATGAGTTAGTCATATCCTCTTCCGTACCCATGAACAAGTCGGGACTAGCATCTTGCGCATTGTTATTCTCGAAGCTATTTTCAGAGAAATAAGGATACTTGTAATCAGCTCCTCTATACAAAATTATATTACTTCCAGATCTCCAGATAACCAAACCTCCAGTTTTTTTCTGTGAATATTTAAAATAAGCCAAAAATAAATGATAACAATTATGGCAGAGGTGTAATGCATATAAAACAAATTTACAAGTTACTAAGTCTACCTATGAAAAGGCATTACAGTTAAACACCAAACCTTTTAAATTCCTGATAAGTAAACCGGTGCCATAGATAACATATTTGAGGCATCTAGAGGCAAACTAAATTCAAATCCTCGGAAGTCAGAGTTAGTGATGAAAATAGTGCAACGCAATGACCATAAGTACACAAGGATCAGTAAACCACCTGCATAAAGTTCAAGTCTTTTTTTTCCAATAAGGTAAATGTTTAATATAAAGGTAGCAATAAGGTACACATACAGCAGAATAAACTACTGCTAGAAGCATAAAAACTACTACATATGCCCTGTCTCTTCTAAGAAATCTAAATACTGATCCATGTTTTCCAAAAAAAAAACAAATTCACAATATCTAGTTTTTATCCTGGATGCATGCTGTTTTGTCCCTTCAAAGCAAATCCTGTTTCTCTCCAGCCATATTGTCCAAAAGACACATAAAGCTCAAGTCTTTATCATTGGTATTTGATATACTTATAGTTAAAATGGTTTAATTTCCCCAAGTTCTGACTAGCATAAAAATTTCAAATTAGAGAAAATATGTCTCGAGCAAGCAATTATGGAGAACATTCTTCTAGTATTCATGTTCTCTTGTGCACATTCACTCACTTTCTTTTCATTAGTCATTTAGTTGCATGTGAAACACAGAGTGAATCTGTTCAACTTACTTTCTTACATCAATTCAAATCTAAACACGAAAATCTTGAAATAGTCTCAACTGAGTTCACCCAACAAACAAAACAAAAACAACCATGTAGTTCCAATTTGTTAAACTTATGACAACTGAACATTAGGGAGTAAGTATTATTAACCTCTAACAACTCATGAGTCCTCTTCATATTCAACCTACATATATCCTCACAAGTAATCTTAACTAGCTCGATTCGCCTCCATCTTTCATGAATACCATTCACAATCCCTTCAGTAATCCCAGCTTTCCCAATCTTCAACTTTTTCCTCAACCCAATCCCAATTGTCCTTAACCTCCTTAATTCCTCACTTGACAAAGTTAGTTCAGCCAAACAAGGCGCTCTTTCTTTCTTCTTATTCTTCAACCTCTCTTTCAAGAACTCATCTCTCAGTTCATGAAATGTCTGTATAGAATTCCCTAAACCGGGTTGCGGTACCGGGTTTTCGGGTGTGCTCCAACTGGTGTCAAGGGTATGCCCGATCCGGTATTTGGGTAAATGGGTCGGTAAAGGAACAAAAATTTGACCCGGTGAGTTAGAATTGGGATTAGGGGTTTCTTGATTTTTGTTTTTTTCTACAACAAAGCCAAGGCTACGGAGTTTATCTGCGATTCTTTTAATGGCGGATTGGGGTATTGCTTCAGTATTTGGTGACGAGGCGAAAATGGGTATTGAGGTACGGGGGGGAAAGGGCTTTGAATGTGAGGGGTTTATTAAGAGGATTTTAGAAGGGTTTAAGGGATGGAAGTTGCAGAAAGGAAGCAACATTGGTGTTGAGGAAGATGATGACAAGTGATGCTATCCTTACATTGAGAATTTGAGATGATCATATGAGTGGCAAGATTTTTGTCTTGCTATCTTTTTAACCCCTATTAGCGAAGAGTAGTACTTATGCTCATAAATGGATAGCACGAGTGTCTGATTAGTCTATCACACTTATAAATACATTATTAATTTATAATCTATTATAGTTTAATTTATATTGATATGTATTTTTTAATATATTTTGTTTAGCTTATTTAGTTGTGTTAGCTACTGCTTCATTTTGTTCGAATGCACTATTTACTGCTTTAATTCCTTGTTTGAGTTTGACCGTTTTTCTTGTTTTACTATTTACTCTTGATTTACTCGTGTTTTGTTTTGATTGTTTTGCGTGTGATTATATTTTGTCTTGAGCCGAGCATTCACGAGTCGTTCTACCTGTCAATATTGAAATAAGGTATGTGTACACTCTACCTGCCATTGTTTATGTTAATGTATCTTTTTAGCCCCTATTGTTTTAAAGACACCAATTTTCACCCATAGTTACCGAAGTAAGCACCTAAAATTTATTATGATGTTTATACTTTATACTAACTACTAAGTGCCCATTTGGTCATGAAAATATTCACTTTCTTTCAATGTTTTTAATTTTACTTGAAAATAATATTTGACCGTAAAAAGTTGTATTCGAAATTTTCATGATCAGATGCTAATTTTCAATTAAAGTAAAAAAAAAATGAATAATTCTCATGGTCAAACGGCTCTGATCTAATGAATGTAAACTATGTTTTTTGCATATGTACTTTTTACTAATATTTATAGTAATATATATTTTTATTTTTATTTGTTAACTTTTATAATTAATTGCTCATTAGTTGTAAACACATGATGCGATCAAGTATTGACCTTTCATATGAGAACTTTACCCTAAAGTTGACTTTCCGATATAAATCTAAAGTAATCGAGCCCATAAACTTTATTACATATTTTATGTGGTTAACTAATTATCCTTGAGAATACGTACAAAAAGTTCATATTAGAACCGAAAGTGTCTAATGGCAACATTTTACCGTGTGTCCACAATTTGAATAAGTCGTAGTTTGAGTGTCTAAATAAAATTTGCTTGCAAGTTTAAACAATAGTCTATGTATTAAGCATGGTATTAACAATCATAATGGTTTACCACAATTATATTATCCAAAAACTAACAGTAATTGACTAAACTAAACGTGAAGAATGGGTAATTTGTTGCGATTAATAAAATTATAGGATAAATTATCCCGAAACATGTGCAACTAAACCACTCTGTGGCTTAGGTTAGCGACTTCATTACTTGTTAATGTGTTGGAACAATAACTTCGTCCATACAATATCTTCATCAATAGCTCTTTTATTCATACTCGTACAAATGTTTGGAAAATTTCATAATCTAAAATTTCAATGTCCAAGTGATCTTTGGACGCAAGTCACTACTAAGATTTAGTGGCCATCTGCTGCACTTCACAAGCTTACTGGCATACGCACAAAATAAATAACTATCTTTATTATCTTTCGTTTAAGGTAAATCTTTTTCACTGGCAGAACTTATTTGTCTTACTAGTAGTTACCCAGAGAGAGAGACTATTTTCAGCCCTTGCATGTGCTACGTGACCAGCAGGCAAAAATAAGCCAAAAATACAAAATACGCCCACATTTTAGAAATACACAAGACAACAAACATCTCCCCAAATTGAATCTAAACAGGCTCTCCTTCATAAGCAAAGTTGCACTAAACGTCAAAAGTTTGCCTCAGGTTAAACACAAAGCATAACATACAAAACTCCAAACATACTCGATTACGAGAAGGAATTGTTCAACTAACAATCCCCAAGCCGGATCAGGTCCCAGCTTTCCGACGGCCAACACGAGCAACGAAACCAGCCTTGATGGGAGCAACTGATCTTCCAGACCCGCACTGCAAGAAAATAGACAAGCAAGAACGATTTTACATCATTCAATATTTTCCTATTACTGCTACTACAACAACAACACACCCAGTGAAATCCCACACCGTGGGGTCCGAGGAGGGTAGAGTGTACACAAATCTTACCTCTACCAAGCCTTGGTAGGTAGAACGGTTGTTTCCGGGAGACCCTCGGCTCAAGACAAAGCATAATCACAATCACAAGAAAGACAATCAAAACAAAGCAAGAGTAAAGCAAGAGTAAAGAGTAACGCAAGAGAAACGGTCAAGACTCGGATAAGGAATTAAAGCAGTATAAAGTGCATTCGAACAAAAAGGAGCAGTAGCTAATAAGCTAAACAAAATACACTAAAGAACACATAGCAGCAGAAATCAAACTATAATGGATTATAAAGTGATAGTGTGCCTATAAGTGTGATAGGCTAATCGGACCTACAGTAATAACACTACAACTATCAATTGGAAAAACAAAAACAAGGGGGAAGAGGAAATTTTCAAATAAATTTGAGAGGTCATCCTTTGAAAATACGGTAGCGGTCATTTTCCTCTATTTTGAGGTAAAAAGCAGGTACGCCATTCTTCACCTCTATTTCAGGTTAAAGTAATAGGAATACTGAAGAATTCTTCTTTGATTGGTTAAAGAGATAGGAATACTAAAGCATTCTTGAGGGGCAATTCTCACAAGATCAAAAGCATAAACAATTCATTCAAGAAAAGCAACCCAATATAATTCAAGACAAATGGAAGGCCTGAGATCTCATTTTATTTGGGCATATGATCTGACAAAGTGAAACTTCACTCTGTCCCAGATGCCTAACAAGTAGTAGCCTACTAGATTCTAGAGGCACCAGAACTTGTTCTACTACTTCTACAAAACCTCAAAGAGAGAACATTTATACACCCCATTCATCCTGTATCCCATGGTTTCGGAGGTAATAAAAACCTCAAAATACCTAGACAATCATCTGCCACATAGAGTATTCTCTATTTGTCTGATGGAAGAAAGATATGCTTTTACATTCACAATTGTTAAGGTCGAATGCAGATAATAAATGGATATTGCGTCTATTTTAGAAAAATACCTTCTCGCATCTGAGGAAGAAGAGACGGTTCTCCTTTGAAAGGATAGTATCTGGACTTTTACAGCCATTGCAAATAACATACTCATCTGCAAGCAAAAGAAAGTTGCCAAGAGAAGGATGTTATATTATAGGAGTATGCAAAAGCACATAACAAAGCCATATTAATAAGAAAAAATAAGGAAGAAAGTCATTTCTGAAATAACAGCAACCTGCATACAGATCAGGAATTGGCAACGGGTACTTACTGACATATCGCCGGAGAATTCCTTCAAAATTCTTAGGAGCAAATCTTCCCTTTATGACCAATCTTTGCTGCCCATCAAGTGATCCACTAGTCCCCATTTCAGCCAGCAAGAAAGTCATAACATGCTCTGGCTGCCTATGCATCCTATAAATAGCAAATAATTACTCAAGCAGTGCAATGGAGGAGGACATACAGAAAGATAAACTGCCCAAAACTCACTGGGAATCTAATGATACCTTCCATTAGTGATACCCACTTTAACGCAATACTATTGATCATGAGACATTATACACCATTGACAAGTTTCGGAGACCAACTTCAATCAACAATCAGATTTTATACCATCATCAGGTTTGTAAAATAAAACTCAGCACCTAAACTCGATCAATTATAATAAACTAAGGACCCGTTTGTCCATGAAATTATTCACTTTTTTTTGGGAATAATTTCACTTTATCTCAGAAACAATGTTTAGCCATGAAAATTCCAAATCCAATTTCAAGTTGGATTTCAAATTTGAAAAACAACTTATAACCTGTTTTCCAACTCCATCTTCATAATTCCAAATAACGTGCTCTCTTCTCTCCAGATATATAACCAAACACAATTCCAACTTCATAACTTCCAAATAAAGTGGGGGGGAAATGGAATCAATGGTCAAACGCCTACTAACTCTATTCTTCAAACTCACTCCTTGATCTTCACAACAAATACAATTGTGTCAAACAAATTGCAAATAGAGTGAGCTAGTTACTAGAGGTACACCACCAAAGGGCTATTTCACTGCAGCAAGATTTCATCATGTAAAGTGTTTGATGTTTGAGCCAACTTGGGTATTTATGATGCATGGAGTGGTTTTCCACAGAAATTGATAATTTCAGAGTGCACAAGATTCTCTGTGTATGATATTTGAGCCAACTTGCGCAATTAACTTATTATGATGCATGGAGTGGTTTTCCAAAGAAATTGATAACTTCATATTGGAATTATTAGCTCGAAAGCCAAACAAATCTTGGGCATAGTAGTCTCAAATTGGTGCTCCAAGTTTTCAGGTTCTACTTTCTATTGACGAGAATAAATTACAATACTGGTCCAAAAACTAATCCACGCTGTTGATTTATTACTTATCTCAAGAACACAGCAGCAGGGTGTCAGAAATAGTGAAATCATTGTGGCAAATAAAGATGCAGGTTTCTACGCATATTACATATTCTTAACTAGTTAAAACAAGTAATGCCATTTCTTAGCCATGTAAGGCAGCAATGTAATACGAGACTATTTATGTGGTGAATATTACGGTCAATACTCATCAATATCAAAGTACAAGCATTTCCAAGTTGTGAGGAAATTGGCATGGTGCAAAGATTGTCTACAGGTTGTCTTACTAAAGCAATTACATATGACGCATGTCATCAAAACAAATAAAAAATGCACATCCATGATGCTGAACATAAAACATTCAATCGAAAAGGACAAGTGGGCGACAGTAAATGATGCAAAGTTTACAAGGAAAGAGACCAAGTAAAAAAGAGAAAAAAAACTTACGTCTTGCAAAGATCCATGAAATTCACAAACACAGTTTTCTTTGTGCCTTCACGAAGAACTTGAGGCGGCCTCATAACTGTCCTTCGCCTATCTCCAGCAAGCTCAGGATTATTCTCACGGAGAATGTTGAATACTCTTCCCAGAAGCTGCAGAATTGAAAGCGAAAATCAATTGCTATTAACAAAAAGCCTAAAAGCAAACCAGTAGTGCATCAGGAAACGACAATCAGATCTATGCTACTAGTTTCACATATAGCAAATCAAGCAGGAAACCTTTGCACAAAGAAGTACAATGGACATCCCCTATTTGGCAATATACTCCTAGTCTTAGCACAGATTCCTTGTACCGCCCTTATACTTAGCTTGTCTTAGGGTTATTGAGATATCCATTAAAAGTTTACATAGGCAAAAGAAAAACGGTAAAGTATTACCAAACATTTGCCAACTTTTTGAAACTTAGGGTCTGTCTACGCTCTACCCTCCCCAGACCCCACGTGGTGGGATTTTACTGGGTATGTTGTTGTTGTTGGTGCTTGGCTACACTTACACAAGGTTTTTTAACATACGCCTCGACTGTTATCACTCAGTTCAAGTTCATGCCGGGAGTAACTACATATTATCTAGGGCAATCTAGCGCATTCTGAAAGTCTCTTAACAGTAACAGGTATATGCAGAAAATACGAGCAATTGAGTTTATACCTCCTCATATTCATAATCTCGATCAGTTCCCTCCCAGGGAAGATGTTGTAGGACAATTTCTCCAGCTTCTTCATCATCTCCAGGGTGATCTAGAAGAAGAGAGCAGGTTATATCTCAAATATTACCGCAATTAAACTCAGCAAAGCTGAAAATCAAAGATCTCACCATTCACTTCCTCGCCAATGCTTTCCTTTTCATCACTCAGGAGATCAGTGTGTGCCTGCACAATTTTAAAATGGTTTGTGATGGTCATGACAACGATTCTCAAGAAAATACTCCTAATTTCTTCTAGCGCTGAATGAATTTCACTGAAACATTTGAGGTCATAGGAATAAGCCGTTGACCATTTCTGTGGCACTTCAACCCCTTCGTGAAATCTAATAATAAGACTGGCCATGTTTTCCCACCCTCTTTTCTGTTCCCTCTCCGTGTAAACATACATGTTCTTATCGCAAAATTCAGCCCTCCGGTTTCCTCTTCCAGGAGGGTTTGGTGCCAGAAAATAGAAGAGGGTGCACAGTATTCACTATTAATTCAATCAAATCTTTTTCCATGTGGGATTGAACAAAACTAACCGGCTTCTTCTTCTTTTTACCAGAAAACGTAGCCTCAAGGCCCTCAGAAACTGCATAGCAAAACAAATGAGAGAGATCACAGTCAAGGTTCAGATTTTCTTCAGTAGTCTTCATCTTCGGAGGGTGTGTGCATGTGCGAGAGTGTCTCTATTTGGGGTTTTTGGGAGGGGGAAGGAGGTTGATTAGGCGACTATACACTACTACCTCTCTTGAGATTGTGGAAAAAATTAGGTAAAACCAGGTTTTAAAATTAACGTACCAGATAAATTCTCAGTTTTTTCAGCCAAGCTATCAACAGAGTCATCTGCAGGATCTTGAATTACAACCTTCTTCTTCTTCTTCTTCTTTGTAGGATCAAAAGGTGCTATCTGCAAATGTGTAGAAAGAGAGGGAAAAGATAAAGAAACCAATGTAGAAATCACACACAAAATAGGCTCAATATGATCTCAACAACATATCAATTTGAAAATGGATGCAAAACCACTTAAGTGTTTTTTGTTGCATATTTAGATGTAACTGAAGAGGTAAACGACGCTTTAATTCTGTATTTTATGTTTTTAAACTGATTTCATATGCGTTACTTGAGCCGAGGGTCTTTCAAAAACAGTCTCTCTACCTCCACGAGATAGGGGTAAAGGTATGTGTACACTCTACCCTCCCAGACCCCACCTGTGAGATTACACTGGGTATGTTGTTGTTGTTGAAGAGGTAAACGACCAACACCATATCTATCTACAGTTTCATGACAACTCTGGCTAAAACCTAACGGGGAACCAAATGCTCCTTCCCCTGCCTTACACCCTAGCAAAAGCATAACAAGTTCGAAAATTCAACTCCTTGCTAACAGGTTTGAAAATTCTACTTTTATTCTATATTCTCTTCAAGGTCATTGCAGTCTGTTTTGCTCTGATTGTTTTGCAAAGAGAATCAGAACTCCTATTTTACAAAAATCTTTATTGATGTTATTCTAACTTCCCCTTACGCACATGGATTACTACTCCTTCCGTTCCATAATAAGTGGTGTTTCTAGCTTATGCACACCTCTTAAGAAATTGCCCACTCCTAGAAAATTATGAGTGCTTTTACTAACTTACCCCTAATTAATGCCTAGAAAAGAAAAACTACTTAATGATTCTTAATTATGTAAATAAGGATAATTTGGGAAAATAAGGTCAATTTCTTCTTGAAATCCAAAAGCATCATTTATTTTGAAACAAAATGAAAAGCTTAAAACAACACTTATTATGGGACGGAGGGAGTACCATCAAAGAACATTAATCTATGAAGAGATACAACTGTGAACAACGGATTTGCGAAAAAACTAAGCACTTTATCCTTACAACGAAAATTTCATGTAAAACATTCTCAAGGATTTTGGCTTATCATCTTTTTCAGGCTACTAATCTATGTCTATTATAAACAGTTATTTATTGCGGCATTTAAAATTGTGTAAACAATCTTTGGATAAAATTAAACTCAATCCTCAATTAGGGCTCCTTACATAGTTAACAAATTCTACATAGTAATTACTATTCTCATACATACAAACAAAGAGGCATTGATGCAACGAAATTACGGAACAAGCTCAACTTACATCAGCGACCAACTCGTTTTGATTCTCTTCTTCAGCCATGACGAATCAACAAATTATATATCCAATTCGGAGTAATATCAGACAGCTAAAACCCTAAATCCTTATAACCGGGTAAGGCACTTGCGTTAGGCCCCAACTTTTAAGGCCCAAAAATATGAAGTATTATATTATTATGTAATTTAATGTATATATATTATATAGAGGTAGGATTGGGTGAATTAATAGGATAACATGTTTTTTTCTTTAAATTAAATAGCATATTTATCCTCTTATTAATTCTATTTTTTCTTCGTCTATGTATAACCTTTTTTCATGTTTTTTATGATTTTAATTTTTAGTTTCAACTTAAATTCTTTAAATTAACTATTCCTTTTTGTCATAATTGATTGATCCATCACAAAGTAAGTTTTTTTGTGTCTCCTCTTTTTTAATTAAGAAATTCTTAAATCAGGTGTCGCAAGGTTCAAAATGCGATGAATATACGCTCGCTAACGGGCACACCAACATTGCAGGGTTGTCCGCCAATTCTTTCAACCTTTTGTAATAAGCTGATACGTTCGAATTTTTTTTCATAGTGACGTGGGAAAATTCTTGCTCAAGGGTAACATCTCTGGAATTTCAATTATCTTGGAATATGTCACACAGCGTATCCCAAGTAGCCATTGCCGACTTGCTGTAGCGTCTGACTCAATAATTGTCTGCAACATGTCGGTAGAGATAGTGGAGTAAATTTACTGAAAGAACGGTAGCATCAAGAGTCCTTCACAACTTAGGATTATCCTCGCGTTTTGGCACCTCTGTATCCTCAGGAGTCGCTAGGATTATGTGGTGGATGACTTGATGTGTTTGAACAGTTCGACCCACGTCGCATATTGGACGTTTTCTATTTCAAGAATAAGAGGGATGTGATTCTTGATGTTAGAAACAACAAGGGCAGTGTGAGGTGTTCTTTGATGTTGACATAACGAACAACAAAACAATGGGTGATTGAGGGATTTGGAGGAAAGAATTCGGGAGAGAATGGCTGCATGAAAACCGAGGTGGGGCTCGAATTTCGAGAAGAGGTTGGCCGGAAATTTGAAGGGGAAAAATTCAACCTAAACTTCTGATATCATGAAAGAAATAATTTCTTGATTATGTTCATTAATGAAAGAAAATATATACAAGTTACAATTTCCATAATAGGAGAATATTTTTCTATTCTAATCCCAAAACTCAATTCTAGTAGTACAAGACTCCTATAATTATGATAAGTGTACAATACTAATTAATACAATATTTACACGAAATTAGGAACTAAAACTGTGTACAAAATCATCCCAAAATCCGTGTTATACACTTCATTAGCAAAGTGTACATCACTGTATCTTATTACCATATTTAACACAACTAAATTGTCTTTATTCATTATCTTGAAGTTATGCCAAGAAGTTGCTTCAGGCCCTTAAAATATCTTGAATTGATAAATAGAAAATGTTATCTTTGCTACTGCACATAGCAGAGTTTCACATGAAAAATACAAAAAACAAATGCTCTTGGAAGAGGAAAAAAATTAGTGTAATTAAGGTAAATTAAAAATCATAATTCTATTAGGATATAATTGTATACTATATATATATATATTAGATTAATAATAAAAGATTTACACTTTTCTACGGTTTCATTGGAATAACTTTTTGGATATTTAAATTTACAAAATTCTTTTTTCTTCATGCATGAATTTGTAGGATTTAAACTGGTGCAAGGACCATGCATCATCATATGATTAATAGCCGAAGAATGCAAATATTGATTTGTATCAAGATCTGGTAGTTCAGCACAAACAATTCTATCATAAGCCTCTGCAGGCGTCAATAATTTATACTCATGTTCAAGTACAATAAGGAAATGCGCAGGAAGACCTCTTTTTTATATTTACACTTATTAATAGTTTTAATTTAAAACTATTAGAAATTAAAGAAACAAACACATTTATCTCTTAAACACTTCGAAAAATTTTGTTTGCCAAATTATTCTCTTTCGAATGAGATGCATTTCATCCTTTTCAAATCCTATAATATTGCAACTCTGTCTCCAAAACAACAAGGACGTATTAGAAATCATAAAATAATACAGTGATAAATTATGCAAATATATCTTCAAAACGCCCTCTTACTCTGCACCAATAGTTGGATACTTGTGGAACAGTTAAAAGGATGCTGCATCCCAATATTCACATACAACCATCATATTTTAAAAGTCAGAATCACAATGAATGTTGAAGAGCCATACAATATGCCAACAAGTGCATATGTGAATGAATGTTAATGAGCTTCACAAGTATCTCCTATTTACAGTGGAATTCATTGATCATGTGAATAAACACAATATATGTATATCCCTTTTGCATCAATCATGTGAATTGTGGACTTTCATGCAATGGCCATGCGACTATCCCTGTGTATGGATTATGTTAGTTAAGGAATGAAATCAACACTGAGACAAACGGTAATACTTTTTTTTCCCAGTTTATTCAATCCATTGAGAATCTACAACATCTGATTTTTTCTTTAGCAACTTTCCTACTGCTCTAGTCTAAACTCACATTTTAGCCTGCAAATACTGATCCACAGTGATAGGTTTAGGACCACCAAACCAATTGATCATAAATATATCTTCAATCTCTAATTTGAAGATCTGGAAATTGTGACTCTTGGGCCAACCTGCCATTGGTTCAAAATAGTGACAAATTAAGGGACATATGCCGACAGTAGTACTTTAGAATGGTAGCTCAAATCAAGAAGATGACATTTACCTTTCATCTCAGGGTGTTTTGTGAATAAAGCAGTTTGAGCAAAGCTAGTTTCCTTTGGATCTCCATTAAGCAGTTTCAACTAAAACAGCACAAAGACAATGTATGATAATGTTAGCAAGAGTGGACGATATTTTTACAGTTTAGGACAAAAAACTACAAAAGAAAGCAGCAACTATTAGTTTTCTAGACAACAAAGCCATAAGATTGCATATCAGCAGCTTGTTCATATGCTTACCAAGTGAATCCATCCACATCGTAATTGTTTCAATTAGCAGAACATAGAACTATAGAAACCATAGTGAAAAACAGATTCTCCAATTATACATATTATGACATTTACAAGCATTGATCAGCAATTAGATCAAATATTAGTAGTTTTTTTTGTTCCCTTTATTTCAGCTCCAAAATAAAAATTTTGAGTCCAAATGATTACTAAGGATCACCAGTTATTGGAAAGTTCAGGCTAGCAGTCTGTTTCAAAATTAAATGCGTGCAACAACATGCAAGTATACTTTCAAAATTCCTGCAGCAAAGCATATTATTGAGATTTCAGGAAGAGTCAAAAGTAAACAAAAAATGTTAAATATATGGTAAAAATTGCCACTACATATTCAGCCTAGCATAAGATTCACATAAGAGCATTAATATGTTGTTCATCCACAAATGCACAAACTAATTTTTACTGCTAAAGGGAATAGCAACTAAGGGTGTGTTCGGTATGGAGGAAAATGTTTCCAGAAAATGTTTCAAATTTTCCCATATTCGGTTGGCCAAAATTTATGGAAATCTCTAGGAAAATAAGTTCCTGAAAAATGAAGAAAATGAATTTCATGTGGAAGTAGGAAAACAAGTTCCACAAACGACACTCCATATTGATTGTGTCCACTCCACCCTCCACCCTTCAACATACCTCATCTTCACCCCACCCCCGTAGCCAGCATGACCCCCACCCCACCCCTCACACCCCTCATAGTATTTGCCTAGATTATATACAAATGCTTTTAGGAAAGTATTTTTTGCTTACGTACTGAACATAAGAAAATAAAGAAACCCACTTATTCTTCCGGAAAACATTTTCCATCGTACCGAATACCCTAAATGCAGAAGAAAAGGGAACACTAAGGGGATGCACTGAATTTTGGTGTGAAGAAAATGGCCTGGAAGAGTGGGATACAGAATATTCGACGAGCTGCAAAGAACTACTGTTTAAAAGACAACTACATCGGAAAAAAAACTCTTGTTTAAAGGAGAAGAGTTATTAGTGCAACCACCTTTCCTGTGAGGGTAATTTTGGCACAAGACGGGTTCTCAGGATCTGTCTTGCCACAAGTTCCAATGGCGTACTCACTGATTGTAAATGATGATCTCTGGTCTTTTAATGCATTTCTAGCAGTGGGATCAAGCGTTGTTAAGTAAAAGTACGGTATGCCACGGCCTTTGTCTGGTAACCCATCACTAAATGAGACAACATTCCTGCACAATAGAATGTACTTCAAGATATTCAAGACTACTTAAACAAGTCATGATTGATGACACAACTAGATTGAACAGAAGCAAATCCATAAAAGATTCCATTCGACAAATCCTCTATGATGAGAGCTTCTAAAGATTGCAAAGTGCAAATCCCTTCGAAATTGAACAAAGAGCTATATCCTCAATTAAAATTCACCATTCAACTTTTTTAAGTAGACATTTCCTTTTCCTAGAGTGATACTTGATTTACGATCATGCAACTTTAGAACGCGATAAAGGAAATATTGTAAATTGTATGCTAAGACTAATCATGAAACAAATACATTTCCAATACAAAATAAAATGATGACAATCTTCTTGACCCCTCTCCTTATGAAGTTACATAAAATAAAAGACATTTAGAACCCTTCCTTTTTCCCTTTTTGGTAGTGGTATGAGAATTCTGAACATCAAGAAATACATGACTGCAGAAAAGCTTTCCAAAATAGTGCACTTTCAGAATTTAAAATTGTCAGATAATATTGATCCATCCATAAGCAGAACTTAACATACCCGAATGGTGCTCCTCCCATATCACTTGCTATAGTACTGCAAAAGAAAGGTTACTAAATCAGCTTTCAGTAAAAATTGCTAGGGATTTTTGCAATCTGTTGCTATCATTTATTTTCCCATTCCCAACACCAAACTTTAAGCCATTATTGTTGGCTCGTTTGGTATGCGGGATGGGATAGACAAGGATATCCCATGCGATTAGCTATCACAACTTCTATATGTGATAGCTAATCCCACCATTTTATCACATCCGATGGGATTGTTATCCCTTATCCCACCAACCAAACGTGAGATAAAATAATCCCGCATTTTATCTCGGGATTGTTATCCTTATGCCACCAACCAAACAATCCCATAGCCAATAAGTTGACTTTAGTTGCTACAAATGACAGCATTAACCAACAACCCACTGTACATGTTAATCGACAAGGGGCTGCTTTAAGTTCTAGCCCCTCAAAAAAGGGAAACAGACTTAATAAGAAAAATGTGCCTTTACACTTAAATAACCATTCAGTATTGACAAGATCTATATAGGGTCATGAACTATGAAGCTGCATCTGACCAAAACAGAAACAAAATCAAGAACAATTAATCAATCAACGACCCTCGATCCCAAACTAGTTGGGGTTGACTAAAAATAACAAACCACAGTAAAAGAAATCAATCTTTAAGACAAACCGATACCAATTCAAGAATCGCACGCAAATAAAAGCACCAAAGGTAGAGAAAAGAAGGGAAATACATACTTGAGGACACCCCAAGAACCCTGAGAAACAAGCCATCGAGCAAATCTGGCAGCATCATCCGGTTTGGGTCTCAACAGTGACAGTGAAAGAGGGCGCCCATCAACATATTCTTGGAAAAAAGCCAAGAAGAAGACTAAAGGAAGTAAAATCGAAGCTGCCCTGTTGATATTCATGATGTTTACTGTATTCTAAGTAAAGATGGAGAAAGAAATGTTGGAGCTCTGGTATTTATACTTGTCTTTTGATAGTACAAATAGGTGTTGTTTGGTTCAAGGACAAAGCCAGGTTGTCATTAGTTCTTATCTGACTGTTTGGTTTTTTTTTGCATTAAAATGACATGTATTGCACAATTGAGCAATAATACTGAATAAGATGCCTGAGTATTTAAATAATATTGATATTGTTAATATTATAGTTTACTAATAGTATTGAATATGATGTATAAATAATATTGATATTACTTGTACTAGATTTAAATTTACAACTAAATATTATACTATAATTACTAGTATTAGATTATAAGGATTTTGCAATTATGACTGTTGACTGAGAAAGCCAAACGGAAAGTGCAGTGTTTTAGTATGTATCAGAACAGAACAAGAAGTTCCTGGGAGGAACAGGATAAATCATGCGCGGGCACGAGAAAAAGTAGAGATTAAAACAAGCTGCCGGCGTCATCGGCACTAAACTGTGATGAATAACGTTGGGTTTAAAAAGTGACAATTCTTGTATTTTATTCGGTAGTTATACCTATGTCACCTTTTATTTTCTTTCTTTACGCATCTTTTATTTTGTTTGCCGCTGATGTTCTTTAGGATTCATTTAATTTAAATTTTCATCGACCAGTTTTACTTTTAAAATAAAGTAATTTTATACCAATCATAATTTTATTTCAAAAAATAAAATATGAGATATCGAATTAAGAATAAATAACTCATCACAGTTAGTGGTCTTTAGACATTTGTAACAAATTAATTGTATTAAATTAGGGGTGACAAATGAGTTATTTCGACTAAAGTTATGTGAGTTAAGATGAATTTAATCAATAGATGAAGCTTGTTTGGATAACACGAGTTGAGTCAAGATGAGTTAAATGATAGACATAACTTAACAAGCCCAACTCAACACACTTTTCAAACTTTTGAGAAACAAAAAATAAAAAATATTAAAAATTTAAAAATAAATTATTTAAAATAAAAATTATTCTAAAAATTTAAATTTAAAAAATGAAAATAAAAAAATAAATTAAAATTTTAAAATACAAAAAACTAAAAATAATTAAAAAATAGTTAATCATACTTTGTAGTTTTTACACTTCTAAGTCAGTTTGGAGTTTGGACTGATGATTTGTGATGGGTCAACTTGGGCTAGCTCAAATCAACACATCTTCAGAATCACTCTAGCCCAAACTCATTAAGGTTTGAGTCGATTGGGCTGATCAAATGAGTTTGGGCTAATTTTGTCACTCTTATATCAAATCAATGGTGTCAAGGTAGCGACTATGATGCTGGAAAAAAAGAGGTAGTGACTAGGGGCCCGGGGAGGGACCAGCTATGGTGCGTAGATCATTTTTCTAATTTGTTTTTATTACTACATAGGGACCGGAGAAGGGGAAATGAGGAATTAGAAGGTGGAGAATCGAACTCTCACCAATAAGGTGAAAATTCAGTAATTAATCAACTAAACTACTAAGATGTCTTGCCTAGACCAATTAAAAGGCCTATGTGCGCTTGAATTTTCTAAAAGTTTGTAAGTATTAAAATGTTTTAAATGCATACCAACAATTAAAGACTTTTTAACACTTACGGGAATAAGTTCCTTATTTTTGCCAAGTATAATTTTGAACTTTATATATTTGAATGCAACTTGTTATTTGTAAGTTTGTATTTTGAATTCTAAACTTGTAAATTACACCATTTTTTCTTTCTAAAACTTGAAATTTCTTAAAAATCTCATTACATGGTTGACGTCAATCTTTTGAGACACTTTTGAAATCAGATTTTCTTGATCAATGCTCCCGCTGCTTATAGTCAGGTCCAAGTGATTGGATCTCGTCGTACATTTAGTATTCTTCTTGATTTTCTTCTTGCATACGAAAGTTTCTTTTCTCCTCTTTAATCTAATCCCTAAATAAAACTAACTGTTCTAACATATCTTTCTGTATGAATGTCTATGTTTCTCAGTTGCAACCTTACTTGGGTAAAAATGAATTTTGAAATTACGGTTGAAACCTTAATATTATCACATTCATGATCATCTTAAAAAGAGTCGAATAGTACTTTGAGTTGTCACTCCATCATTGCGAAATATTGAATCATCCTCATCCTATCAAATTTTCCAAAAGTGACATTAAATAAAGAAGATTGTTAAATTGTATAGTTCAATAAGAATTTTTAATAGTAGTTAAATCATCATCTTCTAACATATCATGACAAACTTTAACATGTACGTTGTATGTTAATTTTGAGAAACCAACAAGTTAGATCAATTGTTGATTAACATTTTAATTTATCTCGATAGTTACAGATTATCAACACTTACATATGTTGATGGGTTGTTCGTTATTCGGTGATATGGGTCTATAACGATCGTCACGATACTCTCATCAAACCAAAAAAGAAAAAAATAAGGCACCAATATAAACAAAAAAAAAACGAAGATGAAAAGCACTATAGATACCATGGTTTAAACTTTAAACAAATAATAGGTATTCACACATCCGATATAGTTAGTGATCTCGTGTAATAAGCGATCATTTCACATGGTTTATTGATATGCACTATAAATAATAAAGACAATTAATTTAATTAAATATTTAACCAAATTATAAAAGACAAATAAAACAATAAAGTAATTAAAATTAGACGGCTTGGGTTACGATCCTTTGTTTACGCAATCACAACTCAACCTATTTCAGGACGAAGTGCACAAATATCCACTTTTGCGACCACTATTTAACTTGTGAAGCTTGACAACTTCATACATTCTCATATAAAAGTGTGGTCTTATGAAGGCCAAACATCAAACATTTTGACCTGATGTTTGGTATGGCTTGTCAAGGCAAAGCTGATCATTTTTTATTGAGGTGCGTGTAAAAATTGATAATATCTCAGTCATGTATGTCTGAAATTTTCATGGATGCAAGTACTTCTGTCGTACATGTAAAAGTTTGACTAAAATGTCAGTCACGTGTCTGAATTGTTTTGTTAAAAATAATTTATTCATGTATGTCTGCACCTCAGTTACACATGACTGAAATAGATGTAAAAACGAACTGAAATTTCAGACTTGTCACTTGTAGATCTGAAGTCTGAATAAAAAATAATAGTTTGTTTTCAAATTTCAACAATCCAACACACGATTCAACACACAAGCTTATGTGGAGTTCTGTTAACATAATGTTGAGATATACCACATATATACATCGTATATATATATATATCCGAGAGGAACGATGGAAGAAGAAGGCATATCAGAATTTGTCATTAGATATATCCGAGTTAGTTGTTAATTAGATATTTTGGATATTAGATATTTTGTCATTAGGAGAGTTTAATATTTTGGATTAGGAGATATTTTGTCATTAGGAGAGTTTAATCCTTAGTCATTTATTATAAATAGGGATAGATTTATAATATTTCATTTGAGAGAGTTATATTGAAAAGAGCCCTCATTTGAGCCCAAACTCTCTCATACGCTTCATCTAACCTCTGCGTTGTTGCCTTCTTCTTCCTTCTTCTCGATCGTTCATGCACCCTATCGGCGCTCGATCACTGACCTCAGCAGAATTTAACATGGTATCAAAGCTAGATAGATCCGAGAGGAACGATGGAAGAAGAAGGCATATCAGAATCGCAAGCAGGGAATTGAAAACTGAAAATCGAAAATTGCGGATAATTGAAAACTGAAAATCGAGAAATCGCAAGCAGAGAATTGGAAACTAGAATCACGGAATAGCGAAGTAATCGATTCGACTCGAAGTTGAAATCGAAGGATCTAATAGAGTATACAGATGAGGAATTAAGAATCGACCGAGAGAAGATAAATTGAAGAAACTGACTCAGAATCGATCCGATTCATAATAGATCGATTGGACAGCAATTTCTATAGACTCGACTCGCAGCAATTGAGAATTGAAAACGAAATCGCGATTGCGATTTTTCGGAAAATCAGAGAATCGAAGATTGAGGTAATTTCTATTATCGCCTTTGTCGATCGAGTCATATGGATATGTTATCGATTAGTGCGGATACAATCCGCCGTTGGTTATCATCGCGACGTCGAAGATCGCCAAAATTATTTTTAGAGGTTATTTTCATATAATTCCGTGTTGGTGAATTGTTTTGTAATGTTAAAATTGAATCGTGTTGGTGAAAGGTGTCGAGTTGTCGAGTTCGTCGTCGTTGTTGTTGATAGTTGATGTAGATGTAGATGTTGTTGTCTGTTCTGTGTGATAGTAATAAATGTTGTTGGTTTTCTTATGCAAAAGGAACTGGACTAGTATGAAGTATTGTTATGGTATTGTTGATGTGTTGGCTTGCTATTGCTGTTTTGTTGTGGCTTCCAGAATTGGTGAATTGGCCAGTAACTGAAATAGTCGCTGATTTTGTGGTAGTTTCTATTCGTGTGTTGGTTATTGTTACGCTGCTGCTGTTTCTAGTATTGAAGCAGTTGGTGAAGCAATTAATGGAGTTACTGTGTTGATAGTCAAAACTGCAGTTGCTATTGTTAATCAGTGCAGAAATAAAACCAGCAAAATTTGGTATTCTGCCACTGTTTCTATTTGTGTTGGCGAGCTGTACTGGTTTGGTATTCTGCTGTTGTGCAAGGTGTAAGTGGAGAGAAATCAGGATCATAAGACTAGGAAATGTCTATCGATAGAAGGATCGAAGAGTTCTTAGCGACAAACAGACTGAGAACCGAGGGATACTTCGTCGGAGACGATTGAGTTGAAACTCAATTCAAAGAATAGCTTGCGTGATGAGAATCAAGAGATTCTCTAGTCCAAGAGAGACTAGAGAACGAAGAGGTTCTTGCCGCTTATCAAATTTGCGTGATGAGAATCCAGAGATTCTCTAGTCCAAGAGAACTAGAGAACGAAGAGGTTTTTGCCGCTTATCAAATTCTGCAGTCTTCGTAATCAAAGTTGTGTCTGCTGGTGATGGTTCGAACAAATGCATAAAGAGAATCGAAGGATTCTCGATCAAGTGAGACTAAGAAGCGAGGGTTCTTCATTATTACGCAGTGAATCCGTGGTTATTACGCCATTCTATGTTGAGATGTACCGAGAGATTCAACTTGTAAAGGTTGCGTCGATGTAAATCGATGTTGCGACGGATGGCCGCTATTATTCTGAATTTGTTGGTTTGTCATTGTTGTTTCATTTGTTGGATTGGTGGATGTGCAGCGGTGTTCTTCTTGAATGAGAACACAAGATGTCATGTTTCTGCAGGACAGCCACTGAAGTTGCTGATGTTTTCTGCTTAGTGAAAAATGAAAAAATCTGAGATTCAATAACTGATTTCAGGATAGTTCTTCGTGGCTTGCGACATAATGTCACACCTACTGTAGTTGATGTTATCAAGCACTTTGTGATGCCTACTGCTGTGCCTATGACGTAGCTAGTTGTTGGTTGGTGCAGGGGAAAGTGTTGCTCTTACTGTTGTCGCAGCTTCAGAAAATCAAAATGAGAAAAATACCCTGCTGTGATTACTAGTCGTATGCATATTTTGGTTGATGCAGGGGCAAGGGCAGCTTTTGCTGCTGTCGTAGCAGCTAATGTTGCTAATAGACTAAAATCTGGCTCGGATGTTGCTATAGATGGTCCTGGTGTTGAATGTTTATGTTGCAGCTGGTTTATGCTGCTGGTTTATTGTTCACTGCATATGTTACAAGTGTTATTGCTGCTGCTTACTGTGGCTACTGATATTTCCTACTCAGATGAGCATGTTGTAGGCTGCTCGCATCGTGATTTCTGGATATTATTGGTCTTTGTTCATTCTTTGTGCGTCTTACGAAATTGAAGCGTGATTTCGGTATCTTTTTTTTTTTCTTTGGAAAATGGTGCATTTCTTTGGAGTATGTTCATATTCGCATACAATAAATGAATGGAAAGAAGAACTTGACGATTGTTAAGGGATAATGAGCTTGGTAAAGTGATACAACTTCAAGAGAACTATGGGTAGCTTGGAAGTTGAGAAAACAACTATTGGTTGGGCTGCTAGAGACCCTTCTGGTGTACTTTCACCTTATACCTACACTCTCATAAACACAGGGCCTGAAGATGTGCAAGTCAAAGTTTTGTACTGTGGACTTTGCCAGAGTGATCTTCACCAGGTTAAAAATGATCTTGGCATGTCCAACTACCCTATGGTTCCTGGACATGAAGTTGTTGGAGAAGTGGTGGAGGTAGGACCAGAGGTTACAAAATTCAAAGTGGGGGATACAGTTGGAGTAGGACTGCTAGTTGGAAGTTGTAAGAAGTGCAGGCCTTGCAAGGCAGAGATAGAGCAATATTGTGACAAGAAGATATAGAACTACAATGATGTCTATACCGATGTCAAGCCCACTCAGGGTGGATTTGCTAATTTCATGGTTGTTGAGCAAAAGTTTGTGGTGAAAATTCCAGAGGGTATGACATCAAAACAAGTAGCACCATTATTATGTGTTGGTGTAACAGTATACATTCCATTGAACCATTTTGGTTTTAACCAGAGTGGATTTAGAGGTGGAATTTTAGGACTTGGTGGTGTTGGACATTTCTACACATGCAGCGGGAGTTGCTGCTGCTGATATTAATGTAGCTGTTGAGTTTTTCAGGAGACAACACTAATGCCACTGCAATTGCTGAAATATTCAGGAAATCCTTATGGACATTGCTTCCAAGCTAGGACTGAAACCACTGTTTTCAGTGCCTAGCTTGAGGGAGATGTTTAGATATACCACATATATACACCGTATATATATATATATATATATATATATATATATATATATATATATATATATATATATGGGTAGTTAGTTGTTAATTAGATATTTTGGATTAGGAGATATTTTATCATTAAGAGAGTTTAATATTTTGGATTAGGAGATATTTTGTCATTATGAGAGTTTAATCCTTAGCCATTTATTATAAATAGGGATAGATTTGTAATATTTCATTTAAGAGAGTTATATTGAAAAGAGCCCTCATTTGAGCCCAAACTCTCTCCTACGCTTCATCTAACCTCTGCACTGTTGCTTTCTTCTTCCTTCTTCTTCCTTCTTCTCGATCGTTCATGCACCCTATCGGCGCTCGATCACTGTCCTCGGTAGAATTTAACACATAAGAGTATATGTGATTCCAAAATTAGATGACAGGAGTAAAATTGATCTTAAATGATTTATTTTCAATAGTTCAAGAGTGTTTTTGATTCTTTTCCGTTTATTTATTAACTCAAATTATTTTAATTAGTTAAATTTAGCTCAAGACGTGCACAATGGCCATTCTGAATTACAAGTCCACGCAAAAAAATAAGTAAAAACAAACAAACTAAGAGTTTGATGATTCTACGAAAGTCCGGTGGAAAGCAAATCCCGACAAGTCCAAGACTAGTAAATAGGCAGCCACACCACCCTCCCCCCGATCCTAATTAAATTAAACAAACACACATAATTCCTTTGTTGAGATCTAACCATAATAATCAAAGTCAACAGCAATGGGACTATTCAACTACACCGTCGCCGGCGGTGGTTTCATACTCATCGGCGCTTGGGAATCACTCGTCTCCACCTCCGACGCCCTAAAAAATTCATCACCAGCGTCCACTTTATCTACAGATAAACATACCCAAGATTCTATTTTTTCTTCATCAATCACCTTTATATTAATCTTTATCCTTTCATTCCTTTGTATTCTCAATTCTTTATTATCCTTTTTCGATGCACTTAACTCCAAAGACAACATTGGTTCCGTTCTTCAATTACAGGTGATCGCTATTTCTCTTCTTTTCTTTCTTTATTCGGTATTGGGCCTTATGACCCGGTTAAAAAAATCGTTTCTTTTACCTTCCCCGATCCTTAAGTTGCTTTGCCTCTTCGCTTTTACTGAGGAATTTTTGTTGTTTTATCTTCAAAGGAAAGACCCAAGTGGAGTTGAGAATCGTTACTATGATCTATTACTTGTACCTATTACTATTTGTGCATTTTGTTCGTTTCTTGAATTGAAAAACCCGAAATCCAGTTATACTAGATTAGGACGTGGGATTGGGTTAATATTACAAGGTATGTGGATTCTACAAATGGGGTTTGCTTTTTTCTCTGATTTCATTGCACAAGGATGTTCTTTGCATGAAAAAAGTAGAGGTAATTATACGGTTAAGTGTAAAGGTCATCCTGAGTATCATCGAGGTCGAGCTATCGCTACGCTTCAGTTCAATTGCCACCTTGCTCTTCTTGTGACTGTGATCTCCTTTGTGTACTCAATTGTGTGTAAAAAGAACGGTATTAGTCGCGAACATATGAGGTATAGAACTATCGGAGCTGAAATGCAACACTTGGAAATGGATAGTCAAGCTCATTTTACATTGGATTCTGATGAAGAAGACAATGAGAACGGGATAAAAGAAGAGATGAGTGTGGAAATGCAAAAGGCTATCGTGCCAGTTCCTGAATCAGAAATGAATGGATATCATACCCGTCCTTGAGGTAATCCATGGTTATAATTTTTTGTTAACTAGGTATAAAGATCTATTCTTTGCAGAGGTAGTTATGTTTTAGAGGTTGTATAAAGGATTTGAGAAAAGAAAAAAAGAAGTTAACGTCTTTTTCTGTTTGATGATTCTAGTTCAAATTGCAGTGTCGTGTTAGAAATTTTCTTTGAAGTGACTTAAATGTATTTTATTTGTTTTGTGTCTGTGGAAGACTCGCTCTTTGATACTAATGATAAAAAAGGAAGTTATCCAAAGGAGCTTTACTATATTTCAATTTTATAGTTCATTCTCTATATTTACTTTTAATAATGAACTTTCTTTTTTAAGATTTTAGAGTTGAGGCTGTTGAGTTTCATCTTTGTCTAGACTCTATGCGTTGTACAGAAAAGTGAAGTTCGTAGAAGTCGTGAACTTCCTGTTAGTGTCTCTAATTGTCATGATGTAGATAAGCAAGAGAAGATTTGGTTTAATGGACATGATATATCCATTATATCTGGCATTTCAGACAACCCTTAAAATGTAAGGGCAAGCTCAGATGTCTATTATTTACAAACATACAAGCATGGTCACAATTTTGAAACACTTGCATTACTCTTTTCCTGTGAACAATTTATTTACGTGTTTTCTTGATACTGCTTTTGAGAGATTTGGACATGACAGTTCTGGAAGAGTTGGGGAAAAGGAAAATGAGATCAAGTGATAATGATGTTTTGGTAATATTTATGGGGAAAAAAGATAAAAAGATAATGATGCTTTGGGCTCCACTGTTATATGAATATTGTGTGGTCTGTGGTAACATTTTGATAAAGGTCTCTGAGTGTTAGGTTGAATGTTATACTTCCCATTTGTCCTAAGCCTTCATGGATAGAGTTACCCGGTACTTGTGCTAGTGGGAGATAGCAGGTACTGTGGAATTAGTCGCTGTTGCGCGAGCTTCCAACACCACTTTTATAAAAAAAAATATTGGAGTTATGCATTCTTTGGCCTACCATTTGTAACAGAGGTTTGTTCTTTTTTTAGAAAGTAAAATGTCCAGTATATTCATTAAATCATCAGCAAAGAGTTTATGCAGGAAGCCTAAGTAAGACAGCTACATAAAGTGAAAACAGAAAACAATTATCGCTCTTCTTGCAAAGAACTGAAAACATCTAGGATTGATTCAGGATCATCTACATATTCTGATTTACACCAAAAACTAAAGTAAGGAACACAATTCATCTTAATCTTCTGCCGAGAGCTACTTGTATCTTCAAAACATCTATAGTTACTTTCCTTCCAGATTGGAGTTGTGCGTTCTTTGGCCTAACATTTGTAACAGAAGTTTTGACTTGAGACTAGGCTGCTGCTACAGCAGCTACAGTGTCTCTTAGTTAACCAGCACAAAGTGGTCTACGCTATACCAATTAGATATAGGTAGAAGGCAGCATAAAGCATAATTCATATCTTCATGCACTGAATTACAGGAATCAGTTGTAATTTGGACAACTAAAATGCAAGAACTATTCCCTTGATCCTGTTATACATATTATCTTATCATATTCATGAGTAGGACATACTTCCGTGACATTTTTCCTCAAGAAGTATATCTGAAGATCATTAAGGAAAAGAAAGGTCAAATACTTTAGAGGCTTTAAATGATTTTAATGGTCCAGCACGTCTGGGCATGATAAGGAGAGTGGAGTTGCAGGCTTTTACATAGATGATGACCTAACACCGAAAAGAGCTTGGTCATTCTAAAACATTGCGCAAATCCAGTTGATTTTTGAGAGTATTCCATGGAGTCTGCTATCTTATTCTGTAGATGTAAATTCATCGACTAGGTCATATTACTCATGAGTGCGGGCATGCCTTACTAACTTTACTACAAAAAAAGTATTGGCACATTTCCAACCCTTAGGTTCTTGTGATCTTTGACTGTTTGCATGATGTTTCTTTTTAATATCGACTGTCAATTGGTATCCTTTTTGTTCAGAGCACCTCTATTACACTTCAGCGATGGCAATAGAGCATTTCACCTCGACTGAATGTGAACTTCCCCACTAATTTATACATAATCTGGCAGCTACTAGGTAAAAGAACTACTGTAATCTGTTTAACTTTCATATGCTAATTCATTGGCTGGCTATTGTTTGGTTATTTTTGGCATCAAGAGTTTCTAGTGCATACACTCGAGTTAAAATAAAGAACTAGATATTCATCCTTCCATAAATGAATGTATACATTAGCGCTGAATGTACTAGCAAAAGATGTTGGTTGCAGCATCTCCTAAACATTGAAATTCTAGTCATTTATGAATTCAAATGAATAAACCTGTAATATCGACATTAACTTTCTTATATAGTCTCCATATTTTGACAAAGTTTTCTTATGGATATTGTTAATTATGCCCTTACCGGCCTATCAAAGAATTTATCTCCGATTCAATCCGCTGAGACTTGGACTGCTTTAACTTAGAATTCAGTCACATTAATGACCGATTAACAAGCAAACTTAGGAGAACGAAGAAAAATAAGACTGGATTAGAAAAAGATGACAAATAAATGAGAAAGAAAGATTTGACTAGGGGGCTCATCGCCTGTTTGGAAGGATATCCATGGCTTGTTATCTCTGAGATATCTCATTACAGCCATAAATGGTGATTACAATTTGGAATAGCCCACAAATAGAGTTTTGTTGTTTTTACTATCTAAAGTAAAAGAGGAGGTGCACTAGATAGGAAGCCAAAAATTATCTTCCTTTATATACAATGTTGACGATAGACAAGTGCAGAACCTTCAATTTCAACTAGAAATGAATGTCACTCACATCGCAAAATACAGCATTCGACAACAACAAGCTATCATCAGTTACTACAACACTCTAATTAACTATCATGCTCATATAAAATCGACAGAAAATCATAAACATCAGAAAACTTGCTGCACTTGACAAGGCCAAAAACCAGTAATAGTTGTCTAAACGGGCTTTTCTCATGTCATCAGCGAACCAGTTCTGCTTTTCTCCTGTTGAACTTGTCAAATGTTCAATCATGGTTATTAGGAATGAGCTGAAGAAACTACCACACCCGAATACACTAGTATAAAGGGCTATACCTAAAGTTCTCATATTTATCGGAACTTCCGAGTAAAAGAACTCTTGCATACCGACAACTGTGAATATATCTGAAATTCCCAAGAGAATGTACTGAGGCAGCAACCAGAATATGCTCATTGGCACATCTTCTAAAGTTGAAGTCGCCATATTTCTGGCAATATCAAGTCTTTTTCTTTCGGTGACAGCTGCAATTATCATTGCTATTACTGAAAGGAACATCCCGATTCCCATTCTCTGCATCACAGTGATACCTTTCTCATTACGTGTCAAAACACGAATGAAGGGGATAAAGAACGTGTCGTACAGAGGCATGAGAAGGATTATAGATATGGTGATTGAACTCTGAAGTGCAGCTGGTGGAATTCGGAAGCTGCTTCCTATGTTTCTTTTCATTGTCATACCTTGTTTAGTGAAAAATGTTGCAGGTTGTTGAAAAATCACTGCAAACATCAGAAGCATAGTCCATACTGGCAGTAGAGGTAGTATTACTTTTAAAATTTTAACTATCCCATACTCCGATATTTTATCTGCGCCCTCCATACTGCCTGAATCTTGTTGGCAGAGCGGTGTATTTTCAAGTCTATGAACAAAACCAATAAACCATAATGAGCATTACTTGGCCAAAAAAATTATTTGTTTTGCCTCTATTAAGTTATACGCACGGACAACATTACAAAAATTTACACTGATTATCAGTGCAGTTTGACATGTTATAGCATGTTAGCTATCATTTTTACTAGGTTATCCATACGTTTAGAAGTGAGTTGTATGTACAAGCTATAAAGAAACACTTACTCGATCTCTACAACCTTTGACTTGTTAGATTCTGGTACGGCGATCTCACCACAGGTCAATCTTGAGGTAGCCGCTCTAATCGCTTTAATTATATGATCTCCCAATGACTTGATATGATTACTTTCGCCATCCCTGTTGTGTGTATAAAATGGGTTTCCGAATCTGAAGACTACAACCGATACTATCATGGCAATCGAGGGAATGGCGAAACCTAAGCCCCATCCTAACGTGTCCTGTATGTACGACATGACGGAAACTCCAAGTAGGCTGCCACAACAAATGCCAAAATACCACCATTGGAAAAATGTGCTCTTCTTCTTGGTGTTCTGCTCATTCTTTGTACAGGGCAATTCCTCTTCATCATCCAATTGGTCTGCTGCAAAAGCTTGTAAGGACGGGTTGTAACCCGCTTGGCCTAGTGAAATTAAATGCAGAGACAACGATAACGATGAACTGAAGCCCGATTTGTCCACAGAAGTCCACGGCCATTGTAATGCCAATGATGTCAAAGCTAAAAGACCCTGATTGTTTAATTGTCAAAGAGAGTTATTATTAGTATATCTCCTTTTCAATGAGGCAACAATATTAATCTGCTGTTCATATTAACATTCAATTGAAACTTCTTTACTATTTCTTAATGTTATATCCATTTCCTTATCAACGAGGCAATAAAATGTATACTATTTAGAAGATAAAACAACACTTTCAAGACAAACAACTGTTTATAACAGTAGTTATTATTATCATCATAAAAACCAAACTGAACAGTAGTGGCAAATCTTTATGCACTGAGCAGACATAATAAATGCGCGACAAATTAAATAAGTTACACCTGAAGAGGCAATAACCTAACTACCTAAGTAAATGAGTTGACAATAAAACAAACTGTTATACACACTTTAAATGGAAGTCGTTAAAGATACATTTATTACGTGCAAGATTTAGGTTATAATGCAATGTTATTGCGCTATACAGATGAAAGAAAAGGTGGGTGATGACTCAGGCTCCACGTAGATGGTCTACCGTGGCTGTTGCTAATGATCTCCGTGTAGATTAACCACCAACCAAACCCATATATGCAAAAAAATCAGCATATTTCTTTTTTCACTCCCCGATAGTGGCAAAAAGTCATCTTTTTTTAAGATCAAGAAAACTTTCCGATTTTGATAAGTAAATTTACTCTACCTTGTCTTTTTAATTGAAATAGTCACTAGTCCTCTAATAAATGAATATACTACATTAGGCATAGTCGGGATAGCACTAAGGGGTCGTTTGATTTGTTAACAAAGTTATCCGGAAATTACAATCCCGAGATTATCATCCCACATAAATATGAAGATTTTGATACAAAATGTATATTGATATTAATTAACACTCATACTCAAACACGAAATAAATGTAATCTCAAATTTTATATCAGAATTAATATCCTTATTCTTGTATCAACTAATCCAAGTATATGATGTTCAAAAATTTCCTTGTGAGATGTATGGATTTTCCAAAGCTCCACCGACATGTGAAAGAAAAATTAAAAGTTCTAATAAGCAAATTCGAAAAAAAATGCAAGAGTCACATATATCATTCAAACACAGCCATACTAGAAGTTTCTTTTATGTTTAAAGGATTCACTAACTTATATTTACACAAAAAGAAATTGTTTTAAATCTATTTACTTAGCATAATTTAAATCTATTTGCATAGCATAATTCATAATTGTTTTAAGTTTTACTTAGCATAGTTTTCTAAAGAAGGAGATTCAATTAAACTACTTTTAAGCTCAAAGCTCCTCAAACCTACAATTTTACTTTAACCAGAGGTTGTTGTTGTGTTATAGAAAGTTAAAGAGACGAAATGAAAGAAAACTTACGGCAAAATATAGAGAAGAAGAAGCCAATACAGTGGTGTAAAGGTCCAAATAAGAATCCGCTAGAGGAGCAACCAGGAGTGGCAGCATAGACGTAATACCACACCAATTGTTAACCATCTTTGCCGCCGCTGAATTTCTCATTTTAACCACATCTGTTAGATATGTCACTAAGTTTGACGCCACCCCTTTGAATGCAAACCTCTCCATTCCCGCTATCACTGCCAATTAAAATCACAATCCACACGTCCATGTAAATACTTTATCTTCAAAAATTACAAGAATAACTACGTCTCAATCCTAAACAAGTTGACATATAATTTTTTACTGCTTCATTTAAATTCAATTCATGTCATCATCGTACCAGATAGAATTATTGAATTAAAACTAGCTAAGGAATAAAGTACAGAAGATGAAATCAAAGAGGAGGGAGGGGATTACCTATGAGGAGAATACATGGTTTGTTGAGATTTCTTCGACCTTGTCCTCCAGCCATGAAGGGGATTCAGAAAGAGATGCAATTAAGTGAAAAGGAGAAATTGGAGAAGATAACAAGGCTAATTAATTATATAATGTTGTTGATGCTGCTTTCATCTGGTCTCAGTATTTCAGTCACTACACAAACAAACACAGTAGTGTTAATATATAGGGCCGTACTCAAAAGATCTCCTTATGCTTGGATTGGCTAGCTCTATTCCAACA
Source organism: Przewalskia tangutica (assembly GCA_029844215.1). NCBI lineage: Eukaryota > Viridiplantae > Streptophyta > Magnoliopsida > Solanales > Solanaceae > Przewalskia > Przewalskia tangutica. The sequence continues at coordinate 108,568,678 of CM056733.1, read as the reverse complement.
AGACAATTAACAAAATATATAGTGATTTAAAGTAGAAAAAGAAGTTAAGTCCTTTTCAATAAGTAAGATAACTTTTATGGAGACTTATTGTTGGGAAAAAATGGTGTATCCGAAAGGTTAAACAAAATCGAATTTAGAGCTTATATATTGCTCAATTCTTCCATCTTATACCAATGAGGGAGATTTGTCATTTTTGGCAAAAAAATACTCCATCTTTTAATGTTTCAAACACCTTACTTTATGTACTAATATCTCTTTCATTTCTTAGTGAAATTTGACGATACTTGGCACTAACATTATCTACTCACTTAGTAGATTAGACATGTGCGAAGAAATGACGTTTTCGACATGCGGGGCTCATGTGTTCATGTAAAATCCGGGAAAAAATAATAATATATAGTTGTTGGTTTGGTTAATAAAAATACATATATATAAGAAAACAAAGAATAAATTGCATGAGATGGAGTTAGTGTTAAAGTTAGATAAATAGATAGATAAAATGAAAATAAAAATTAAAAAAAGAAAAGAAAAAGTGTATGCTGCATGCACGTCCCTTTCCCCTCCCCCCCTTCATTTCCCCTCCAACTCTTGTCCTTCCACCTCCCATAGGTTATAGAAAACTTTTCTACTTATACATTGTACATGACACAAATAAAATATCTAGCACATGGAATAGAAAATCAGAAAAAAAACAAGTGAACAAGAAGAAGAAAAATCTGGGGGAAAATCAAGAGGGCAAGAAGAACAAAAGTAAAAAGATACTAGGGAGCAAGATCACTTGTAGCATAAGAACAACAATCATTTTCATGCTTACAAGGTGAGTTTTCTCACTCAGAAATTCTTGGTAACATCCTTTATTTTAAGTTCAATACATGTTAGAATAAGAATTGAGTGTTGAAAATAAATAATGAGCTTTTGATTGTTTAAACAACTAGTTGCGTCATGAACTTTACGAACTGGTTTCACTGAGTTATAATTGTTAGAATTTGATGCAATTCGGAAGAGTGGTACAACTATCTATTATGATCATATAGAACCAAAAATGAGTTAAAATGGACATACGGTTTGAAAGTTATCATAGTTCAAAGTTTCTGCCTTAGATTTGGCCGAAATTCGGAAAGGCATAATTACGGACTGTTTTTATTGAGTTTTACTTATTATAATTTTATAAAAATTTACATGGTTGTAAATATCTCTGTTACGGACAGATATAGCTAAACATAGGTTAAAACGGACTTACGAGTTGAGAGTTATTGTAATTTGAAGTTGCTGCCTCGGATTCATCGGAATCCAGAAGGGCAGGACGTTGAAACGTAAAACTGTACTAATCCGTGGGAAATATGAAAATTGGTGTTAAATTAAAGTTCTATATCTCTCTGTTGTGGACATTTTGAGACCTTACGGAGGTCTATCCGACTTACGGATTGAGAGTTATAGTTGTTTAAAGTTTCTGCCTCGGATCTATCGAGGTCCAGGAAGGGCAGCGAATAAAAGTGTAAAACTGTACCAAATGGTACAGAATATGAAAGGATGGTTCACATGGAGACGTGTAGCTCTCTGTTCTTGCCGTTTTGAGATTTTATGGGGCTTGAACGGGTTTACAAATTAGGAGTTATGACTATTCTAAGATTTGGTTCTGTTTAATAAAAATTCTGCCGAAACAAATTTCATGTGGCTGTTTTGAGGATAAATTTGTGTTAGTTACCCAAAGTAGTTTTAAATGAAATTTGGTACAGTGAAAGATCCCCGTCTTACCTTAGTTTCCGCTTGAGAAACACCTTAGTTGGAGTTATGGTTAAAAAGTTATAATCGTTACAAGTATGAATGACAGAATGTTGGGAAAGAGAATATTATTTATTCGATCTTCTAGAAAATATGAAAAGTGAATACGTGTTCACATAAATATATAAATATAAACATAATGGATCGGGTTGCACGCCGCGACAAAACGTAAAGTGAATACGTGTTCACAAATACGTAAATATAATGAATCGGGTTGCACGCCGCAACAAAACGTAAAGTGAATACGCGTTTACAAATACGTAAACATAATAGATCGGATTGCACGCCACAACAAAATGTAAAGTGAATATGCGTTCACAAATACGTAAACATAATGGATCGGGTTGCACGCCGCAACAAAACGTAAAGTGAATACGTGTTCACAAATGCGTAAATATAATGGATCGGGTTGCACGCCGCAACAAATATGAAAGATGAATACATGTTCACCTATATATATAAATATGAAAAGTGAATACGCGTTCACAAATATATAAATGTAACAAACATATGGAAATGTAGGGGAATGTCTTAACGTATAATACGAGCTAAAATGAAGTGTTAGTTAAACTGAGAATTTCCTATGAGGAGTTGCTGCATGTTTAAAAGTGTTGTAACCTGATATGTTTTTGCAATATGCTTATTACGTTATAATGTGATTTCACTTGGAATATTGTGGTGTTACTTTGAATTGCAGGGTAAGGTTCTCACTCAGCCCCAGATGGTAGAGCTGACTCTTTATTTAACATATTTCTGGAAAGCGTGATAGAGGAAAGGCTACACGCCAAGGCTTGCGATCGTCCCGCAGCCTCTTGTCATACCAAGTCCATTGCTTCGGGCTTGGTACTCGTCAGGTTCAGAATGTCAGTTACAATGTCTCGGGAAATGCCCGTGTGGAATGGTCTCCCTTCCAACTTAGAATGTGATGTCTTGAACCGTCAGTGTTTAGTGTAAACCATGACAATTGTATCAACACAATAACTCTCCTTATTCATTTCTTCTTATTGTTTTGTCCGTTGTTGCCATGTACAACTCTTGGATTCTTAAGTGCGTACATTTGAAGCGCCCTATCTTCGCACTTAAATAGATGATCTCCTATAAGGTATATTGCTCTACCCCACTCGCAAGTGTTAGTGTCGCGCCCTTTTTCGACCGCGACATTTATTTAAATAGAACTCCTGCTTAAATAAAAGGTTAGAAAATAAATAACAAAACGCTAAAATGTTTAAAAGAATGCTAAAACTGCTAAAAGGATGCTAAAGTTTAAAAGAGGCTAAAATTTAAAATGCTAAAGGGTTGCTAGAATGCTAAGGGTTCGCGGAGTCGTCACCTAATTAATTGGGGTGAATTAGGACACCTAAATGTTTAACTAGTTTAAAGTAAAACATTAACTCCATTTTAATGGTCTGCTAAACTTAATGAGATTCTGGGTAAGGGTTCTTTATTATCCTAAAGGGAAGGGGTTAGGCACCCTAAAGGATCCGCTAACTTGCGGTTGTCCGTTCAAACCTAGGGTTAATTATTTATTGCTAAGAATGCATGTTTGAAAGATATTTAATAGAAAGTATTTTTTGGCAAAAAGATTGATAAGATTAGTGATGTAAAACACATATAGAGTTTAAAGCATGCCCTATATTATTTATGAAAAATATGTCATGCAAAGTGGACTTATTGATTAAATGTATACATTTGCCTATCTTGATTAGTATACTACATGCTTAAAAGGGGCTTCCTTAGTATATATGTATAAATAAAATTTAATATGGATTTTATAGCAAATGGTTTAGGGATGTTGAAAAATAATATCCTAGCTACATGATTAATTATGCAAGTTAGGATTATTAGGTGGTTTAATGTAGCTTAAATTATCCAAAGTATTTAATTCGAAAGGAAAACAAATTGTTAATCAACTACTTTCTAACCTATTGACTTAAGGTTTGGCGTTTTTAAGAGTTCTACTAATAACGTAATGTTAGACAATTAATTACAATAAATAAACGGGGCGGGGTAGGAAATAATGAAGATGACTCGAAGGAAAGGCGATGTCTTTTCGCCGGCGACTTGGAATTTCTGGCGCAAACATAGATGCACATAGATGTGGGTTTTCACGTTTACTACAGTCTCGCCATGAGACTCTTTGTTGCTCCGATGCGTTTCATGCAAAAGTAAGAGAAAATAAGGATTAGAATATATTCCAAATTTTATTAGGATAAAAAATGCTTGTTCAAACCAGCTCGGGGACTTTACTGCGCAAAAAATAAACAGGGAGGGGGCCAATCCAATCCAATTTCAAATTTTGAAGAGGGTAGACAGACATGCCAAGATGCAAATAAAAACCCAAATTCATTGGACGTCACCAGATGTGCACTTGGAATATATCATAACAATCTTATCCATATTTTAAGGAGAATACTGCCCAATTATGAGCCAATATTAATTGTTGCAGAACAAGCACCCAGTACAGAGAAATATAAACACCTATATGAGGCCTTATGAATTCGTATCCGAAATTATTTGGTTCATAGCAAGCAATTCTGGGAGAAGGAAGAAGAGCATGTTAACAGTATAGCCAGATTAGAATCTCCCAACAAAACAGGCATGTTTAATCAGTTGAAAAAATAGGCATGACCATATGAGCTAATTTTACAGATACTAAGAGATATGGGTGATTAATCCTATAGTAATTTAAAAGAGAAAAATCTTGTAGACTTAGATATTAGAAAGGAGGGCCAGAGCCATAACAAACCAGAAATGCCACTTCTAACCTATGTTTTTCCAGCATTTGGACAATAAAATAGGCATAAAGTACATGAATCGAAACTCAAATAAGTTGGAAGTCGAGCTTACACAACTTACATAGACATGGACAGAGATGCTAAGGATTTCATGAGATGGAAATGATATGAAAAGATGCATACAAAAGTACCACGAGTAAGGCTTAACAAGTTTTGAATGTTGATGTAGGTGACATACATGTCAGCTAAAAGGTCTTGTATCACGAAGTAAACTCCTAGACGATCCCTAAATCATTGTATCAATTTAAACAAGAATATACATCCATCGAGGCTTCAAATTAGGACACTTGACATTTGATTTACCTAACAGGGCATTCACATTTTTTACGTTTCTGGATCTAAATCATATTTTTATTTTTTCTTTGGTTAAACTGAGAAGCATCTAATAAACATGGAACTCTGTGGCGATTAACCAAACATATACAGACCTAGGTAAATTAACGCAGGCCAATCCAACATTACACTTAGAGCCTTTAACAGAAACAATAATAATACAACGAGTCTAGTTAAACACGAGCAACCCACAGAAAACACATAAAGCACGTAATGTAGGAATAAACTAGCCGAGAGGAAGTCGAGTTTACCTTCTCCGCGCGAACCGAGGCAACAGTATCAAGTCGTTCGGTCCACTGACGGTTTTGGTTTTGCTATGCGATTGATTTAGTGAGGCCTTTCAATCCTCGAATCGATTAGTTGCTCGATTTTTCCCTATTTCGATTCTCAATTCGGAATCTCTCGATGAAATCCGATGCCTATTGCATGCATGGTGGTTCTATATTTATAGTTGGGAATTTGGGTTCCAAGTTGGTAAGTAATCAAGGCTGAGATTTGTACCGATTTCGTATTGATTCTTACCGTTTTATTTCGACGAATCGGGTGTTTAATGATTCGTTAAGGTAAGGTTGGATACGGTAGGAAATCGTTGGTCAGTGTGTGTGGGTAAGGAAGGTAAGGGAGCGGATTTTCTTTGAAAATCCGGCGAGAATATCGAGTTTGAAGCGATAGGGAATTTTTAGGGTTAGGTTTTAAGGAGTGGGGGCGATGATGAAGGCATGCGGAAAAGAATGAGGTCGGGCATCCTGGGTGATAAGGGAAAGGGAGTTGGGCTTACTGGGGCTTGGGGCGGCGTGGGTTGTGGGTCGGGTATTAGTAATGGGTAGTTATTTAATTAGGGGGAGTTAAATAGGTTAGTTAATTTTAGGTATTAATTTTAGGCTAGTTAATTAATTAATTTAATTAGTGTTAGTTTTAGGTGCTATTTAATTAATTAGTAGTAAATTAACACAATAAATTGTGCTTAGATTATTTAGGTGTTCTATTAGCCTAAGTTTACAATTGAATTATTATAACAAATGAAGACGGGCGTGCTATTTAATCGATGCTTAACGTTTTAGACGCGCGCTATTATTTAACATCTTATCATTGTGCATTATCGCGAAGTTAAATTAAAATTGAAGTGAGTTTAGATTAATTTATTTAAATGCTAAATGCAAGTACGATTAATTTAGAATTGTTTAAAGCTTTGTAAATGCGGCGCTATTAAATGCATGTATTAGATTAAAATTGATTTTAAATTACAAATGATTACTAATAAATGCGGCTATGCTACCTGACACGATGTTATCGCTAAATTATTTATTTATGCATGTATTTATGTTTTATTGTTGTATTTTATTAATGATTAAGAATTACGACAGAGCTTAAAGTTAATTAATGCAGGCGCGGGACTCTAAATGCTTAAGACTTTACGTAAGACGCGATGCCATTATTAAATTAATTATTTATGCCTGTATTTAATGTTTTATTGTTGTATTTTATTATAAAAATCCTAAAAATTATTTTTACAAAATCAGTGTAATTTTATGGTTAATGGCTGGACAGGAGGGTCAAAATTGGGTGTCAACAGATGTCCCTCTTTGTATGGAGATGATGGAAGAATCTTCGGACAAAGACGTTGACTCATAGCCAATTTTGTCTCGACCTTCAGAGTTGCAAAAATGTTGGGCAGGTAGACAAGGCTGACGCAAAAATCAAAACTGTCCCAGTGTCGAGTTATGACGACACTGGACTACCGCGGTCAAAACACCAAGGCGGGCTAACGCGGACTCCAAATTTGTCCCAGTGTCGAGTTATGGTGACATCAAGCATGGTACAAAAGTAAAAGAATATAAGCGCTTGAACACAGGGTGTCAAGCATGGCTTGTGGTGCTGGGTTCTATGGTGATGTGGAGCGAGTGGACCGACGCTTGAGGCCGCTTCTGCCAATCGTTGGGAATGTTGGCCCCCCAACAGATTGCCCCGGTTCGCTGTAAGAGAAAATCCACGTTGTGCTCCTGCTCCTGCGTGCTAAGACTTAAACAAACGGTTAGTGCATAACTGTTAAGGCAAAAATGATGATGTATAATTTTAAAAGTAATGCAACTGTGAGTAGAAAAGGTTATCCTGCAAAATGCGATGCCTGTTGTGTTGATGCGATGCTGCAAATGTTGTGGCTTTCGCCCTGCATGTTGCGATAGTGAATGCGGATATGTCGCCTTGCTGCAATCGCTTCGCGCGGACTAAAGCTCAAAAAGAGGTAGTGCATAATCGCGCAGATGTGACTTGATGCCGGCGTCGTGCCGGACTTGTTGTCTTGATAGCGTCGTTCGGACGTATTCTTTGGGCGTCGTTGCGCAGACGCACGCCGACGCCGCGTTCGACTGGGCGTGCCGCCGGCGTCGTTGCGTAGACGCACGCCGATGGTGTCGCCGGACACACGCCGATAACGTCGTTGCCGGACGCGTTGCCTTGGCGCCGTTGCGCACGCACGCCGGCGGTGCCGTTCGACACACGCCGATAACGCCGCGCCGACGCTGCCGCCGCCGGGCGCTGCAGACGCACGCCGGCGTGTCGCCGTTCGACAAAATGCCGATAACGCCGTTGCTCGACGTGTTCGCCGGGCGCCGTTGCGTGACGCACGCCGATGGTGTCGCCGCCGGACACAATGCGGATAACGCCGCGTTCGGGCGTGTTGCTGCTGGCGTCGCTGCGTAGACGCACGCCGATGGTGTCGCCGCTGGACACGCCGATAACGCCGCCGCTCGACGGGCGTGCCGGGCGCCGTTGCGTGACGCACGCCGGTGGTGTCGTTGTTCGACACACGCCGATAACGCCGTTGCTGGACGCTTTGCCGCCGGGCGCCGCTGCGCAGACGCACGCCGGTGTCGCCGCTCGACACACGCCGATAACGCCGTTGCTGGACGTGCCGCTCGTAGAATAAATGCTCCCGCAAGTTGAGCTTGAGAAACGCGTTAGTGCATACCGTTTAAACAAAATGATAAGCATATAGATAGGTGCACTTTTACGGGTAGAGATGTCGCCCCGATACTCCGGATGAATCTTTGAGATATTGTCCTGCACGCGGATATGCTAGATGTCGCAGCCACGAATTGCCACGATGCCTTCGCTGCGCGATGCCTTGGTCGCAAATTTGACTTTATGCCCACGCCGGTGCTAGACTTTGTCGTGCGTTTTGAACTTTGGATCGTGGATTGTTGTTGCCCTTTCGCCGCCGCTTTGCCGCCAATACGATATGAAGAAACTTTTCGCCGTATTTTCCGCTGGCTATTGCGCTTTCGCCTCGTTAACATGAAAAACTCGCGCCAAAGAAAAATTTGTGAGTTTTTGGGGGTCGATTCAGATCCGACTTTGCCGCTTGTCCTCGATGTCCGCACGCTCGCCCGCTTTGGATTTGCAACCCCTGTTTGACCTCTTTGAGATGTTTAGTAGTGTTCCAAAAGCATTTTCCAAAAATGAAGTGTTTTTATGAGGTATGCACAAAACATCTTTAGAAATAAACATTTATATGACATGCGTAAAAAATGTAAAAGCCTCGTCTAATTTGCCGAATATGACATGTATTTCGACCAAACGAACATCTTTTGGAGTCCTTGTTATTGCCTTCTTCCTGGTGCGCAAAGCTGTCTCGATTATGTGTCACGCGGGCGGAACCTAACTTCGTGATGAATTGCTCATATCGCTTTTAGAATAACCCAAACCCCTCTGTTGCCTGTAGACAAATGGGGAGATTCCTAACGGTGTGACCGAAGCCGATTTAGGCCGCCTACGTATCCCCATGAGGGAATCAGGTCATGACGTAGTTCATTACAAGCGAAATTGGGCAAAATTCTAAAAGAGTGGGACCGAAGCCGATATGGCCGCCTACGTATCCGCCAAGGGAATCAGGTCATGACGTAGTTCAGATTACAAGTAAAGGGCTTTTGATTTGCAGCGGCGAGACCCTATATGGGCTCTATGCATATCCCACCGAGGGAATGCAGCTTTTACAATATAAAGGGGATTACACGGAAAACAAATACTCCTAGACGTAATATCTCTTCATCAGATTCGCGTTGATAGCCTTGGGCCATACCGCCATCCATCTCGGCCAAGATTAGGGCCCTCCACTTAATACTCGATGGACCATGTAGGGCCGCCAATTGGGTGCGAACTTTCCTTTAGCTTCAATTTGATTCGAAATACGTTTCAAAACCAATTGTCGGTTTGAATAACCTCGCCTTACTCTCTTGTTAAAAGCTCTAGCCATTCTGCTTTGATATAGCCGCCACGCATGATTGCATTCAACCTTTTTCAATCAACATCAATCGCCATAACGATCTTGTATCCACCGGCCGCTTCAACTCGGCTTCTTGGATGATTCTCAACGATGGTATTTCCACTTCTGCTGGTAGCACAGCTTCTGTTCCATACACCAAAAGATACGGCGTTGCCCCGGTAGAAGTTCGGATTGTGGTGCGATAACCCAAAAGTGCAAAAGGCAAATTCTCGTGCCAATGTTTGTAGTTGCTGATCATCTTGCGCAATATCCTCTTGACGTTCTTGTTGGCTGCTTCTACTGCTCCATTCATCTGAGGTCGGTACGGAGTGGAATTACGGTGAGTGATCTTGAAATTTCCACATATCTCACGCATCAAATTACTGTTGAGATTGGTTCCGTTATCGGTTACAATTGATTCGGGAACCCCAAATCGGCAAATGATGTTGTTGCGAACGAAGTCGACCACCACCTTTTTCGTCACCGTCGACCGTGATGATGCTTCTACCCATTTAGTGAAATAGTCGATCGCTACGAGGATGAATCTGTGCCCATTTGAAGCAACGGGTTCGATGGGGCCGATGACATCCATGCCCCAAGCTGCGAATGGCCAAGGAGAACTTGTCACATTAAGCTCACTTGGAGGCACTCGAATCAAATCTCCATGACGGCATTGTCGACATTTCGCACAAAGCGAATACAACTGCTTTCCATCGTCATCCAAAAATAACTCGCCGCGTAATCTTTTCGCCAAAGTGAAGCCGCTCATATGAGGTCCGCACGCCCCTCCGTATCTCTTCTACTAGCTTGCACGCCTCGAGCATCGACACATCTCAATAAGCCCAGATCCGAGTCCTTCGCACACAATTTCCCCATTCAAAAAGAAATGATTTGCTATTCTTCGAAGTGTCTTCTTCTGGATGTTGGTTATGCCTTCTGGATATTCTCCTGCGTTGAGGTACCTTTTGATGTCATGGTACCATGGATTGCCGTCTGCTTCCTCGTCTATATGGGAGCAATAAGTTTGCCGCTCCAAAGACACTCACCGTGATTGGATCGATGTAATTCTTGTCCGGATCTTTGAATTATGGAGGATAAGGTTGCCAATGCGTCAATAATTCGCTCGATCCTGAACATGCCTAAATTCTATGTGGTGAACCTCTTCGTAATTCCTTCACGCAAAATGTAGGGAAGTATCTTCATATTCTTGGTTGCCCATTCACCGTGCACTGATGGATCGCGAAGTCCAATCACCTATGACCAGCATTTCTTGTATGTCCATATCTACGCCATTCTGAGCCCCAATATGCAAGCTTCATATTCCGCCATATTGTTGGTGCATGGAAACTGAGCCATGGAACCGGATAACGCCGACTGCTTTCAAACCAAACCGCTCCAATGCCGACTTTTGAAATTTGCCGCCCATCAAAAACATCCTCCAACCCGTAATCCTGCGAGATATCTTCTCCGACAAACAATACCTCTTCATCAGAAAATAGGTCCGGCGGGCTTGTACTCTCATCGATCGGGTTCTCGCAAGATGATCGCCTAATGCTGTCCCTTTTACGGCTCTGCGTGGCGTGACGATGTCAAACTCGCCAACATAATTTGCCATTTCGCTAGTTTTCCTGGCATGGGCTTCGAAAGATATACTTAAGCGGATCCATCCTCGAAATAAGATAAGTAGTGTATCTTTGATAGATAATGCACGAACTTCGGGCGACCAGTTAATGCGCAGAACAAGACGTTCCAGCAGAGTATAACGAGCTTCATATCGTGAACTTTACTCAAATAGTATATGGCTCGCTTTTTTCCTGTTTCATCGTGTTGCCCCAACACGCATCCGAAAGCATTTTCTAACACAGACAAATAGAGTAGCAAAGGTCTCCCCGGTTCTGGAGGTACTAGAACTGGCGGATTAGAAAGGTATTCTTTGATTCTGTCAAAAGCCTGTTGGCAATCTGTTGTCCACTTGGTAGCTGCATCCTTTTTCAATAATTTGAATATCGGCTCGCATATCACGGTAGACTGGGCTATGAACCTGCTGATGTAGTTGAGGCGACCAAGGAAACTCATCACGTCCTTTTTGCTTTTCGGAGGAGGTAACTCTTGGATGGCTTTTATTTTCGAGGGGTCTAGCTCAATCCCTCTCCTGCTCACTATAAAACCCAACTTTCTGCGGGAACGCCAAATGCGCACTTTGCAGGATTCAACTTCAAGTTATACTGTCTTAGTCGTTGGAAAAATTTCTTCAAGTTTGCCAAATGGTCCTCCGCTTTCCGCGATTTGATGATGACGTCGTCCACATAGACCTCAATTTCTTTATGAATCATGTCATGGAAGATGGTGGTCATGGCTCTCATGTAGGTGGCGCCTGCGTTCTTGAGACCGAACGGCATAACTCGATAATAGTACACCCCCCACGGGGTAGTGAATGCTGTCTTTTCGGCGTCCTCTTTTGCCATAAGGATCTGATGATAGCCAGCAAAGCAATCGACGAACGACTGTAGTTCATGCTTCGCACAATTATCGATGAGTATATGGATGTTTGGAAGAGGAAAGTCATCCTTCGGGCTGGCTCTGTTGAGGTCTCTGTAATCCACGCAGACTCGGACCTTTCCATCTTTCTTCTTTACCAAGCGATATTTGCTAACCAAGTAGGATACTTTGCAACTCGAATTACCTTTGCCTCAAACTGTTTAGACACCTCTTCTTTGACCTTCAAACTCATGTCTGGTTTGATCTTTCTCGGCCTTTGTTTTACGGGGAAATAAGATGGCTCAATAGGTAGCCTGTGTGCGACGATGTCTGTACTCAAACCTGGCATGTCCTCATATGACCAAGCAAACACATCGGTGTACTGTTTCAAGAGCTCAATTAATTCTTTCTTCTGTGTGACGTTTAGGTGGGTGCTGACTCTAGTCTCTTTCACGGTTCCCTCATCGCCTAAGTTTATTAACTCTGTCTCTTCCAAATTTGGTTTAGGCCGATTCTCAAAGTTTTCCAGCTCTTGGCTAAGTTACGATCATGACATTCCTCTTGTTCCTCGGGGTTATGCTCGTCATTTGAACTTTGTTCGTTGGTCTCATTACATGTCATATTCGCGTTATCAACAGGTTTATTAATATGATTGCTGAAAGAAAAATGCTTAAAGAATTTAATTTTAACACAAACAAAATCTTTTAAAAAGCTGCAAAAATGTCCTGGAATTTATGATGAGAGTAAATTGCGAGATTAAAAACATATTAAGAATCATAAATGCATGTCTGTTTTCTTTCTAGATAAAAAGGTCACACTGCTAGAACTAATCATAAATTCTACCAAGCTTCCTGACGGTCGGGACGGGTGCAAGTCCAATTATTCAGTCAGATCCATGCTCTGCATCCCAAATGGTGAGCTCTTCCTTGTGATCTCCTGCGATCATGCAACAATCTGCCTCATCATCACCTATGAACAGATTCTGGAACCCTACTGCAAGATCATCTGGGTCATCTTCTCTCGGCATCTGGATGGTGTAGGCTTTGACGAACGATCGACTGGCGGAATGGGCGCAGTGCGAGGAATGTATTCCTTCTTCCGGAGGTTCGTGGTCACCAAATCCTTCGAAGTGGGCTGGTACCCCAAACCAAAAGTGTCTCTCTTCCCAAACCACTGGATAGGTTCTGTGATCCCCTTCATACTGACTCCAAGACCTCTGCCGGGCTCGTATCCATTTCTTAACATTTCCTTGGCCACCATTTTGAGAGAACGTGGCAGCTGCAATGGCCGGACCCTACTTGCTCTCTTGATCTCATTAATATGAAAAACTGAACCATCCGACTGTTTCACGTCTTCTATGACAGGGATTGCATAATCAGTGTTGATGCTCCCCTTTTTATCTCCAAATACTACCACTTCACTGTGATTCCATATAAACTTTAGCGATCACGCAGTGGGCGGATCGCATCAAATTTCGTGGATCCACGGCCTTCCTATCAACAGGTTGTAACATGTAGCAATATCCAATATTTGAAATTCCACAACGAATTCTGCAGGTCCGATCCGCAGTGTGAGGTCCATCACGCCTTCGACTCCCCTATGGACTCCGTCGAAACCTTTGACTCTGATATGACTTTCACGAATTTCCTTACTGCGCCTCAATTTCAACAAAGGTCGCTATGGGACAAATGTTGATTACCGAGCCTCCATCAATCAAAGATCGTTGAAACAATCTTATCGCGACTTGGATGGTGATATTCAATGCAAGGTTGTGTCCGACGCCTCACGGTAACTCGTCATCGTGAAAGGTGATTCTCGCGCCTCTAGTACTGTCCGACCAAAGCGCCAAGTTCCGTCTGTTGTACCTCTCCGAACGATGCATCCTTCAACACCTCCATCAATGCAGATTCGCGGCGAATGCATTAACAATGAAAGTAGAGAAATATGCTACGAGGTTTTCTTTAATCGCTCTACGACGGAATACTCTTTAGTGGCATCTTCCTCCAAACTCCCTCGACTTCACCACACGGCTTCTTTGCGGTGCCTCCTCGCCTCTATAGGTGTGTAATACCTCGCGACTGTTATACTGCGGTGACTTCTATGACCCGCTTCCCACTTTCTCTGCGATCCATCTTGATCGGTGGCCCCTTCCCGGGCGCCTGAACAACTGTGATTGAACCTTTATGTCTCGGCGGTGCCCTTTCCAACTCAAATACTGCTTTCTTTCGAGGATTGGTGGCAGGGGCGACGAAAGCAGAAGGTTCGACTCTTCCCTCACTTCGAACTGATCGGATGGTTCCCTCCAAGTTGTATTCCTCATCTAGGGTTATCAAGTGCACATTGGCGTTGCCGTGGTTCTAAGGGATTATCATGCACGTCAGCGTGATCCTTCACCGAATTACTCCTTCTTTTCTCAACTCTTCGATTTTGTCCCTGAGGGTGTAGCAACTTCCGTGTCATGCCACGGCTATCGAGTGATACGACAACGCTTATTCTCATCATACCATCTTGGGATAGGCTAGAATCCTCCCCGAATTGGTTGATCAAACTCGCACTCGCGCCTTCAGATATCCGGTATGGGTTCACCCAGGAGTGCGGGTTCGATGGTCTTCCTTCAAAATTCGTGATTCGTCCGGCGCGTTGGGTGCTCTATGTTGTTGGCGGGCTTGATGGGCGTTGATGCGGGCCGGATAAATGGGTGCTCAAGCGCGTTATATGGGCCGTGTGTGGTAGCCAGGGTGTGGCGCGTGTATAGTGAGGTGTAAAGTTTTGGCCGCTGTGTGGTAGTATGGGTGCAGTAGGATGGGTTTTGGTATGTTATGAATGTTTCGAGTTTGCGTTCAGATGAGCATGGCGGAAATCGCTTCTTTCTTCCTTGAAGTACCGATCGTCCCCGATCGAATTGCCTTATTGGTTGCTCGCAATGCCGCTAGATTCGTGATCTCGCCGCTTTAATACCTCTTCTACGAAATCGCCCATTCCGACAACCTCCGCAAAATTCCGCCCATGACGCTTATCATCCGCTCATGAGGTCAAGGCCCTTCAAAGATTGCACAAACAGGTGGTCATCTCACTCTCCACCACGGGTGGTTGTACCTTTGCCGCTCAACGCCACCTCATGGCGTACTTCCCGAAAGTCTCCGTAGAGATTTCTTTTCCAACTTCATTAGATAGAACTCGCCCACACCGGTTTCGTGTTGAATCCAACCGCTTCCACAAAGTCTTGGGCCAATGCATTCCAACTATGCCATTTACGCGATCACGCTAGTGTACCAATCTATTGCCTCGCGGTTAAGCTTCGAATGAACAACTTCATGATGGCCGTGGTTCTTCCTACCCCGATTAACTTGTCGCAATATGATCTCAAGTGTGCACGAGGATTTCTTTCCCATCAAATAAATCGAACTTCGCACCTTATATCCCATCGCGGTTCCACATCCGACGCATGCAAAGATCTTCATAATCTAGTCCTTCGTGACCTTTATCCGATCGCATGCCACGAACCGCTTCTTTGGCCGTGAATCTCTGCCACGCTATCGCCCATTTTGGCTCGGACTTCCTTTCCATTTCTTCGTAATGATCCACTTCTGGTGAAGCGGGGACGGTGAAAGGTTGGGTTTCGTTGTGTAAGTTAGTCTGGGTGGTTTCTTTGGGCCGATGGGGTATGGTGCGTGGGCATTGGTTGGCTTGGCGATTAGGGTGATTATGGTGAAGTGAGTAGGCGGAGGCGAGGTACATGGGCGATGGGAGGATCATTTTGAAGGTGAGGTTGATGATTGGGCGGCGGGGCGATTGGGTCGAATCGCGGCCTTTGTGGGAGTTTTGGGGATATGTGGTGGTGGAGGTCGACCGGGGTGGTTCGCGAGGTAGTGGCCCTTTGCTCGCATAGGGTATTCAAATCGATGGATAGGTTGGTCAGATTCCGTAGTCTCTCCATCTCAACCTGCATATCAGCAATCTGTTGCAGCAGCTGAGCAATACATTCTTCCTGACTGGTGATATTCCTCCTTCAAGTTTCGTTTACCGACAGAATAATTCCCAAACCGCTCGCCAGCGCCGAGCTACCATATCGTCATTTCTTGCCTTGGATCTGGTGAAGTGTGGATGCTCCGACATTTGTTGAGTCAAATACGAACCGACCTTTTGGGAAGATGATAAATCCTTCTAAAAAGATGCAGCAAACGGCGTTAGCATAAGAACATAATTTGCAAGTATGTAGCAGATATATTGCACATAGCACATTCACACGTTTCCTAATATGCAAGGGGGACCTCTATTATGCCAGAGGTAGGCCTAAGCGTCATACATGCAAAGCCATGTTAGATGTACCCAAGCCATTGTATCGAAATGCCTTTATTGGAAATAAAGTTAATTGAAATGACACTTTATAATAAAAACAATAAAAATCTCAAACTAAATAACTATGTCGTCGATGTGATGGTGAAGCTTAGGTTTTCTTTGGTATAGCTCACTTTGTTCCAAGTATTATCGCATCGTGCATTAGGGCCCACATGTCCGGGTGATGACCTCTCTCGAGTTGATTGTCTTTCATTACGCCCTCGCAAAGAATGTCCTCAACGCCTTGCACCCTTCCGACTATATTCCATGCAATCTAGAAACCATGCTTGATACTCTGGGGAAACCCCTGCTTGGTCCTTCCCGATTTCCATTTGGTCAATATGATGCCATTCATAAAGGATCTGCTTGGCTTCGGGAACGACGAATTCTGGTCCGAACTGAATTTCGAGGCTCGTGTCGCCACGAGAGGATTACTTGTGTATGGCCAAACCGCCGAGTACGCGTAGTGGAGCATATGGTTGTAGTCCCTTTAGACCTATAAGTGCGATATAATACAATCCCCAGGTCTCGGTACCCTTTTGACTACGTGTGAAGCAATGGATACTTCCATTGAACTTGATCGCATCGCGGACGCTAGTACTTGTACCAATCTTCAGGCCGATCGTGACACATAACGCCGTTCTTTCATAAAAGTGGAGATCTTGTTGTCCGCTGCGGGCATACATCGCTTCATGTTTGGACGCCGATAAAAATGTTCTATTGCCCACATCCGCAAAATGAGATTATCGCTTTCAAAGAAGCTCGATTCACCCTTCTCGCACCTATTCAACGCCTAAATAGTTACGCCAAGATCATGGGCGTCAGAGTGAGTTGTTTGCCACCAACGTCATCAAACACTGCTCTAACCACCGAACATATGCACGTGCTGATCCTTCCATGCTCGGGCGGAAATAAAAGAATCCCTAGGAAAGCCATAGCAAATGCAATAGACGCCTAACTCTCCAATGGTGCGGCAAAGAAAATTCATTTTTAAACAATTTATATCCGTCTCGGCAACCATATCTCTCGCATAAGTAGTCTAGAGAAACCCAATTATTTTCAAAGCAACGCAATTCTCCGTATTCTTCAAACCCGGATACCGAGGAGCTTTTTCCGATCGCCATGTGGAATAACCGGTTTCGTCGTGATATGCTAAAGCGGTAAAGAGTGACTTCTTCTAAGGTGGGGTTATTTCAAATCCCGAATTTGAAAGTGACTCGATCCGATCCCAAAATGGATCAATGCTCGACCAAATGATCGGGGAGATGTCGATTAACGAGGTAAGGCATCCCAACCTTCTTCTGATTGCCATTTGACTACCCAAGTCGAATTTTGACCACCATGTCCTCAATTTGCTCGGAACCCCATTCACCATTCTGATCTGAGGGATAGGTTCCATCTAAAAAAAATAAAAAAAATGAGTATACATTTTCCAATTTAGGCATTTCAACTTCAGGCTTGGTTTTGTTTATCATGACTATGCAACACATAATATGCTTTTTGGGCGCGGGGTTATAATAACCCGTTGGCCAATTTGGTGTCTTCCTAATTGTGGTGTCGATGCCAAGGACCGACCCACCTAAGGTAAATGCATGCATGCCCTAAAATAAGGGTGGTATAGCTCTATCTTAAGTTTCTAAGATTTGGCTTTTCTAGACGCAAGGTTCCCGAGCGGACAACTCGAGTGAGAAGGCTACGCGGCTGATCAGACGAACCGATCTAACTCCGCGCAGGCGCCAACTCTCCTAAAATTTGGATATTTTTGAAAGAAATTTGCGGTCTTGAAGCACACCAGCGCGTGAGTGTGTGATAGTGTGAATTTTCCAGAATGGAAGAAATATGAGCGGAATGCCAGTTTAAGGAAAGCAGTAAAGCAAGTAGCAATTTAAAAAATAAATAAAACAAAATACAACACACAAAAATTAATGCAAAAATAATTGCCAAATAATAACCCTAGGTCTGTTGTGGTTAAGAACCTAAATTCCCCAGTGGAGTCGCCATTTCTGTCGCGCCCTTTTTCGACCGCGACATTTATTTAAATAGAACTCCTGCTTAAATAAAAGGTTAGAAAATAAATAACAAAACGCTAAAATGTTTAAAAGAATGCTAAAACTGCTAAAAGGATGCTAAAGTTTAAAAGAGGCTAAAATTTAAAATGCTAAAGGGTTGCTAGAATGCTAAGGGTTCGCGGAGTCGCCACCTAATTAATTGGGGTGAATTAGGACACCTAAATGTTTAACTAGTTTAAAGTAAAACATTAACTCCATTTTAATGGTCTGCTAAACTTAATGAGATTCTGGGTAAGGGTTCTTTATTATCCTAAAGGGAAGGGGTTAGGCACCCTAAAGGATCCGCTAACTCATATTGTCCGCTCAAACCTAGGTTAATTATTTATTGCTAAGAATGCATGTTTGAAAGATATTTAATAGAAAGTATTTTTTGGCAAAAAGATTGATAAGATTAGTGATGTAAAACACATATAGAGTTTAAAGCATGCCCTATATTATTTATGAAAAATATGTCATGCAAAGTGGACTTATTGATTAAATGTATACATTTGCCTATCTTGATTAGTATACTACATGCTTAAAAGGGGCTTCCTTAGTATATATGTATAAATAAAATTTAATATGGATTTTATAGCAAATGGTTTAGGGATGTTGAAAAATAATATCCTAGCTACATGATTAATTATGCAAGTTAGGATTATTAGGTGGTTTAATGTAGCTTAAATTATCCAAAGTATTTAATTCGAAAGGAAAACAAATTGTTAATCAACTACTTTCTAACCTATTGACTTAAGGTTTGGCGTTTTTAAGAGTTCTACTAATAACGTAATGTTAGACAATTAATTACAATAAATAAACGGGGCGGGGTAGGAAATAACAGAAGATGACTCGAAGGAAAGGCGATGTCTTTTCGCCGGCGACTTGGAATTTCTCAAGCAAACATAGATGCACATAGATGTGGGTTTTCACGTTTACTACAGTCTCGCCATGAGACTCTTTGTTGCTCCGATGCGTTTCATGCAAAAGTAAGAGAAAATAAGGATTAGAATATATTCCAAATTTTATTAGGATAAAAAATGCTTGTTCAAACCAGCTCGGGGACTTTACTGCGCAAAAAATAAACAGGGAGGGGGCCAATCCAATCCAATTTCAAATTTTGAAGAGGGTAGACAGACATGCCAAGATGCAAATAAAAACCCAAATTCATTGGACGTCACCAGATGTGCACTTGGAATATATCATAACAATCTTATCCATATTTTAAGGAGAATACTGCCCAATTATGAGCCAATATTAATTGTTGCAGAACAAGCACCCAGTACAGAGAAATATAAACACCTATATGAGGCCTTATGAATTCGTATCCGAAATTATTTGGTTCATAGCAAGCAATTCTGGGAGAAGGAAGAAGAGCATGTTAACAGTATAGCCAGATTAGAATCTTGTTGACACCCAATTTTGACCCTCCCGTCCAGTCATTAGCTATAAAATTAGACTAATTTTTGTAAAAAATAATTTTATAATAAAATGCAGCAATAAAACATAAATACAGGCATAAATAATAATTTAATAATGACATCGCGTCTTACGTAGAGTTTTAAGCACTTAGAGTCCCGCGCCCGCATTTATTAACTTTAAGCTTTGTCGTAATTCTTAAATAATTAATAAATGCATAAAATAAATAATTTAGCGATAACGTCGTGTCAGGTAGCATAGCCGCATTAATTAGTAATCATTTAAAATCAATTTTTTTCTAAATACATGCATCTAATAGCGTCGCATTTATAAAAGCTTTAAACAATTCTTAAATATCGTACTTGCATTCAGCATTTAAGTAATTTAATATAAACTCAATGCAATTTTAATTTAACTTCGCAATAATGCATAACAATAAAATTTTAAATAATAGCGTCGCATTCTAAAGTATTAAGCATTAATTAAATAGCACGCCCGCATTTATTTATTATAACAATTAGATTAATGAAGCACCTAATTATTTTAATCACATTTGTTAATTCAAGTTATCACTAATTAATTAATACACTTGCCTAGAATTAATTAGCTAATTAATTAACTAGCCTAAAAAAAAAAAAAAAAAACTAATTAAACTCCTAATTCTACCCAGCCTTCATACTACCCTCTTAGCCCAATCTACCCGCAGCCCACATACCCGGCCCACTTTATCCTTACCCGCAGCCCACATACCCAGCCCTTTATTTCTTTTATCACCAGACTCACAAAAAAAAAGACCTCACTCTTTTCTCTCCTCACCTCCCATCGCCCACCAAAAACGCCGCCTAGAGTACCTAGCAACCGCCAAGACTCCACGCCTCACTCGCGATTCTCGCCGGAGAATCCGGGGGTTCCTTTTACATACGCACCCCAGACATCTCATTCCTTACCATATCCTTCCTAAAAGCGTTCGAAATCACTTACAAATCAGCGCAAATTTCGTCAAGAATCAGTATGAAATCGCATGTCAAGCACTGACATTTACCAACTTAGAACCCAATGGGGCTATAAATGGTTCCAATGGGCACATGCAAAGGGGAGAGACATTCAATAATCTCTAGAATATCGATCAACATCCAGAAAAACAAAGCAATCAGTAGGTATCGGAAATCAGTCTTAATATCCTTTAGCATCAGTTAATCACTCCACACAAGCAAGAACACCCTCAAACACTAGTTTCACACAACCTTAGACCCGATAGCACAAAAGTAGAAATTCAGAAGCAAATCACCCGAAAACTTTGTTTCCCTTTCAAATCGCATAACACAAAATCTCCGAGTGGATCGACGACTTGATATGCTGCCTCGGTTCGCTGCCCGGAGAGGTAAAATCAATTATTTTGCCTTTTAAATATGGCTTATTGCACTGTTTGTGTGAATTGATTTATTTAGTTTCGCTGAGTTTATTACTCATTTAATTGGTGACTATTAAATCCAAACGTGGTGTTTTGCCTAGTTTACTGTGATTCTGAATGATACTATGTGTATTGTTTTATTTTGATGTGTGTGACTATGTGAGTTGTCTAGATGATGTGTGTATCAACACTTTGCACCATTTGAAACTAAATTGTTCTAAAGAATGACATTTGCACTGGTATCTTGGCATCCATAGAATCAGTACATCTCTGTTAAATCACGCCTAATATTCACGATGAATTTGTCTTAGGATCTTCTATATAAATAGTATCTGTATCGGCACAATGCATCCTTGTTAAATTATGTTATACCTTGATAAGCTATACTCGTTGGTCTGGTGACCATATTCATATAATAAGTGTGTTAAGTTAGATGCCAATGTCCAGAAATAATCGTGTTAAATGACTTCTATTGTTCAGAAGTTTGGAACGATTGCCGATGTCAGTGTGTTTTATCATGCCATTTAATTGATTCCTCGGGTTGTAGCACATCCTTGCATATTAGCTAAAGCCAAAATGCTGCTTGTCTTCCTCTATGTTCCTACATGTTTGAATATAGTATAGCTAGTATATGAAAGTGTCCTGGGAGATTAGGATTTGACTGTCAACATGTTTACTTGTGTGTTCCTATTGCATAATGAGGTTCAGGGGGTTCAACACTTAGTGGGGCAGTTTGCACGAACTATAATTTAGACTTATGTCTCTTACTGTATCATTACTGGGCCCTTTAATCTACTTGGATTTGTGAGTAACAAAACACATATATGTTTACGTTTATATAAATGTGCCATCTTACTTGCTTTATTAATATGGCCTTGAGTGTATACTAATCTTTATCTTCTTCCTTTTACATGAAATGCATAGAGTAAACGAAGAGTCTCATGGCGAGACTCATCACAAGTCGCAACAAACCAGACCTACATCTATGTGCATCTTCATCTCCGCTCAAAATTCAAAGCCATGGCGAGATGGCCTCGCTGCTTTCCTCGAGTCATTTATTAATTCATATCCTTCCCCTATTATTTGTTGTAATTATTTGTCTACATTAATTATTAGGACACTTAGAATAATTGAATCTTGAATCAATAAATTAGCAAGTAGTTGGATACTAGAAATTTGCTTCCCTTTAAGTTAATTGTTTTAGGCTTTACATGCGTGTCTAAACCTTTTATCAAATAATATTAAATCTCTTTTGCAATATGCCACATATAAAAAATATTTTTTAAAGTAATTGCATACCTTTAATCAATAAATCAACTTTAAAGATAAATGATGCTTTTTT
Source organism: Przewalskia tangutica (assembly GCA_029844215.1). Classification (NCBI taxonomy): domain Eukaryota; kingdom Viridiplantae; phylum Streptophyta; class Magnoliopsida; order Solanales; family Solanaceae; genus Przewalskia; species Przewalskia tangutica. Next base: position 108,546,474 of record CM056733.1, on the reverse strand, counting down.
TTCATATGCACTTATAATGCTTTACAAATGCACGCTTCACTCAAAAGACTAATTTTACAGGTATACAATAAGTCTTATAAATCCTTTTATGTTATCAAAAATGTACTCTTTTATAAAATAATTGCATCATCTTTTAAAAACATGCATTACCCTCTTAGCATAATAATTACCCTAGGTTTGGCAGGACAACCGCAAGTTAGTTAGCGGATCTTAGAGGTGCCTAACCCTTCCCTCTAGATTAATAAAGAACCCTTACCTAATCTCATTAAGTTTAGCAGACATTAAAATGGAGTTAATGTTTTACTTCAAACTAGTTAAACATTTAGGTGTCCTAATTCACCCAAACTAATTAGGTGGCGACTCCGCGAACCCTTAGCATTCTAGCAACCCTTCAGCATTTAGCATCTTTTGCACTTTTAGCTTCTTTTGCAATTTTGGCATCCTTTAACATCTTTCTTTTTTCTTTTAGCACCCTTTTGAACTTTAGCCCTTTTTGCACCTTTAGCACCTTTTAAGCTTTCAAACATCTTTTGCAATTTTAGCATTTTAGCCTTTAGCATTTTAGCATCTTTTGCACTTCTAGCACCCTTTAGCTTTAAAACTTCTTTAGCATTTTTAATACTTTAAACATTTCTTTAACTTTCTTTTAGCATTTTTATTATTTTATTTTCTAACCTTTTAAAATGAGCAGGAGTTTAGAAAAAAAAAATGTCGCGGTCGAAAAAGGGCGCGACAAATCTCCCAACAAAACAGGCATGTTTAATCAGTTGAAAAAATAGGCATGACCATATGAGCTAATTTTACAGATACTAAGAGATATGGGTGATTAATCCTATAGTAATTTAAAAGAGAAAAATCTTGTAGACTTAGATATTAGAAAGGAGGGCCAGAGCCATAACAAACCAGAAATGCCACTTCTAACCTATGTTTTTCCAGCATTTGGACAATAAAATAGGCATAAAGTACATGAATCGAAACTCAAATAAGTTGGAAGTCGAGCTTACACAACTTACATAGACATGGACAGAGATGCTAAGGATTTCATGAGATGGAAATGATATGAAAAGATGCATACAAAAGTACCACGAGTAAGGCTTAACAAGTTTTGAATGTTGATGTAGGTGACATACATGTCAGCTAAAAGGTCTTGTATCACGAAGTAAACTCCTAGACGATCCCTAAATCATTGTATCAATTTAAACAAGAATATACATCCATCGAGGCTTCAAATTAGGACACTTGACATCTGATTTACCTAACAGGGCATTCACATTTTTTACGTTTCTGGATCTAAATCATATTTTTATTTTTTCTTTGGTTAAACTGAGAAGCATCTAATAAACATGGAACTCTGTGGCGATTAACCAAACATATACAGACCTAGGTAAATTAACGCAGGCCAATCCAACATTACACTTAGAGCCTTTAACAGAAACAATAATAATACAACGAGTCTAGTTAAACACGAGCAACCCACAGAAAACACATAAAGCACGTAAAACAGAGGAATAAACTAGCGTCGAGAGGAAGTCGAGTTTACCTTCTCCGGGCGGCGAACCGAGGCAGCGTATCAAGTCGTCGGTCCACTCGACGGGTTTTGGTTTTGCTATGCGATTGATTTAGGGTGAGGCCTTTCTGAATCCCTGAATCGATTAGTTGCTCACTGATTTTTCCCCTATTTCTCGATTCTCTGAATTCCAGAATCTCTCGATGAAATCCGATGCCTATTGCATGCATAGTGGTTCTATATTTATAGTTAGGATTTTGGGTTCCAAGTTGGTAAGTAATCAAGGCTGAGATTTGTACCGATTTCGTATTGATTCCTACTGTTTTATTTTGGACGAATCCGGGTGTTAATGATTCGTTAAGGTAAGGTTGGATATGGTAGGAAATCGTTGGCTGAGTGTGTGTGGGTAAGGAAGGTAAGGGAGCCGGATTTTCAGCCGAAAATCCGACGAGAATATCGGGTTTTCCAACGAAGGCGGCGATGAAAGCTTTTAGGGTTAGGTTTAAGGGGAGTGGGGGACGATGATGAAGCTGGTCATGAAAGAATGAATTTGGGGCGCATGCACCGGGTGATAAGGAGCGGAGTCACTTACGGGTTGGGGCTCAGGCGCGTGGGTTGTGGGTCGGGTATTAGTAATTGGGTAGTTATTTAATTAGGGGGAGTTAAATAGGTTAGTTAATTTTAGGTATTAATTTTAGGCTAGTTAATTAATTAATTTAATTAGTGTTAGTTTTAGGTGCTATTTAATTAATTAGTAGTAAATTAACACAATAAATTGTGCTTAGATTATTTAGGTGTTCTATTAGCCTAAGTTTACAATTGAATTATTATAACAAATGAAGACGGGCGTGCTATTTAATCGATGCTTAACGTTTTAGGATGCGGCGCTATTATTTAACATCTTATCATTGTGCATTATCGCGAAGTTAAATTAAAATTGAAGTGAGTTTAGATTAATTTATTTAAATGCTAAATGCAAGTACGATTAATTTAGAATTGTTTAAAGCTTTGTAAATGCGGCGCTATTAAATGCATGTATTAGATTAAAATTGATTTTAAATTACAAATGATTACTAATAAATGCGGCTATGCTACCTGACACGATGTTATCGCTAAATTATTTATTTATGCATGTATTTATGTTTTATTGTTGTATTTTATTAATGATTAAGAATTACGACAGAGCTTAAAGTTAATTAATGCAGGCGCGGGACTCTAAATGCTTAAGACTTTACGTAAGACGCGATGCCATTATTAAATTAATTATTTATGCCTGTATTTAATGTTTTATTGTTGTATTTTATTATAAAAATCCTAAAAATTATTTTTACAAAATCAGTGTAATTTTATGGTTAATGGCTGGACAGGAGGGTCAAAATTGGGTGTCAACAGTTAGGAATCATTAAAAGTTTTAGAAACTTATTCTTTACCCAGGTAGCACACAATGTCTATCGCGGGAACGACTTTAAAGTTATACTTCTTTAAAGAATGGTCATCTGAAGCGCTCTTACTTCAAGTGAAGCGCTAAGCTGAACCTCTATAGTTTAGTTTTTCCATTAAACCAAATTCTCGGGATCTCTAATCAGTAAGGTTGAGTTACCACCATAAAGATTCTTATTGTTTGGGTTTAAGCCCATTCCCCTATACATGCAGAATGTTTGATCTTTGGGTAGACCTTAGTTAATGGATTCGCTAAGTTATCCTTTGATTTGACGTAATCAATGGAAATGACACCCGTAGTGATCAATTGCTTAACAGTCTTATGTCTCCGACGAATATGTCTAGACTTATCGTTGTACATATTACTCCGTGCCCTTCCTAAAGCCGATTGGATGTCACAGTGAATCAGGTACGAGCTTATCCCAATAAGGGATATCCTCTAAGAATTCGTGTAGCCACTCTACTTCTTCTCCTGCTTTGTCCAAAGCGATAAACTCTGATTCCATCGTGGATTGGGCGATACATGTTTGCTTAGAGGACTTCCAAGACATGTCCCCACCACCAATTGTGAAAACATACCCACTGGTGGATTTGGTGTTCTTTATGTTCGATATCCAGTTTGCATCATTGTATCCCTCCAATACGATTGTATATCTAGAATAGTGTAATCCGTAAATCAATGAATATTTCAGATATCGTAGTATCCGATTTAACGCTTTCCAATGATCAATTCTAAGATTATGAGTAAACCTAGTCAACTTATTGATTGGATAAGCGATATCGGATCGGGTGCAGTTTGTAATATACATTAAACTGCAAATGACCTGCGCATATCACTCTTGGGATGCGGATGCACTGTGATTTTTATTAATTCCATGATTCATATCCATCGGTGACTTACTAGAGGGACTGTCAAATGCATCAAATTTCCTCAAAACATCTTCAATTTAATGAGATTAAGATAAGACCAGCCCGTCAGATGTCTTAGAAATCTTAATTCCTAAGATTACATATGCAATATCCATATCTTTCATGTCGAATCGTTGTTTTAACATATTCTTGATTTCTAGGATCAAGTTTAGACTACTTCTGGTGATGAGCATGTCATCTACGTAAAGACATATCATGACAAATGAGTCAGAGTTTCCTTTTATATAGATACATTTATCACATTTATTTATGGAGAAACTCTTTGATAATAATGTATTATCAAACTTTTGATGTCATTGTTTCGGGGCTTGTTTGACTCCATACAGAGGCTTAAAAAGTCAACACATTTTATTTTCTTGTCCTGGAATGACATACCCCTCTGGTTGTTCCATGTATATTTCATCTTCCAATTCTCCATTTATGAAGGCTGCCTTAACATCCATTTGATGTATCTCAAGGTCACGCAAAGCGCAATAGTTATGAATACCCTTATGAACATTAATCTAGACACATGAAATATGTGTCGAAGTAATCAAGACCTTCATTTTATCTGTAGCCTTTGACTACTAATTTGGCCTTATACTTGTCAATAGTTCCATCTGCTTTTACTTTCTTTTGAGTATCCACTTACAACCCAATGGCTTGCTTCCCGGAGGAAGATCAACCGTTTCCCGAGTATGATTTTGCATGATGGAATTTATTTCTCTTTCTATAGCTTCTTTTCAAAGCGGTGCTTCTGGAGTTAACAATGTTTTCTTAATTGTCCTTGGTTCATTTTCAACCGTATAGGTTTGAAAATCTTGACCAAAGGTTTTGTCCTTTTTGGCCGTTTTGCTCTCTTGGTCAACCTCTGGAACCCCTAAGTTTTGTAGGTCTGGAATATTAAGTTTCAGATAGTCAGTTTCTGAGTCCTGTAGATCTGGAACGTCTTGTTCCAGATAATTAGAAACTCCCGGATTTTGTTGATCTTGAGCATTTTGTTCATAACTTCGTTTGTGCGAAATTATTTCTTTTTCCTTTCTAGGAAAGATTTGTTCAAAGAATTCAACATTCCTTGATTACATGATTATACCCTCGTGGATATCGGGTATCTTCGACTTATACACTAAGAAGCGATAAACACTACTATTATTTGCATATTCGATGAATATGCAATCTACAGTCTTAGGTTCAATCTTGACCTGTTTTGATTTAGGTACTTCGACCTTTGCCAAACAGCCTAGACTTTCAAATATTTGTAAGTGAGTTTCTTTCCTTTCCATAATTCATATGGAGTTTTATCCATAAGCTTATACGGACTCTATTGGGAATAGTATTAGCGGTATCGCTTCGCCCCACATGTTTTGGGCTAAACCGAAATTGATAAGTAAAATACTCATTATTTACTTTAACGTATGGTTTTTGCGCTCGGCAATACCGTTAAACTGATGTGAGTAAGGAGCGATCGTTTGATGACAATGCCGATTTGAGCACAATATTCTTCAAACGGTGCTACATATTCTCCCCTTCTATCACTATAAATTGTCTTAATCTGTAGGTTTAGTTAATTTTCAACTTCTGCTTTGTAACGTTTAAATGTTTCAAACGCTTCATCTTTACTTTTCAACAAGTAAACATAACAATACATTGTACTATCATCAATGAAAGTCACAAAGTACTTGTTACCCCCCTCTAGTTTCTACAAACTTTAAATCACATATGTCAGTGTGGATAAGTTTTAGATAAGCGGTGTTTCTTTCGACTGAATGGAAAGATGACTTGGTTAATTTTTCCTCTACGCACACATCACATTTATGTTGAGGATTTATGTCGAAGGAAGATAACAATTCCAACTTTACTAACTTTTGAATGGATTTATAATTAACGTGTTCTAATCTATAATGCCATAAATTAGAGGACTCAAACAAATAGGTAAAATGCTTTATTTCATTTGATGAACGAATTACAAGACATAACATTTATTTTGAAAAGACCGTCACATGCGAAGTCTCTTCCTACAAAATTATCATTCTTAGTTAGTGCATACCCATGTTGCTTGACATATGTCAGTTGCAACCACTTGGATTACCTCACAACCAGCCAGGTATTAGCTTCGGAAATATAATATATTTAGTAGTAATTCTGTCAATTGGATAAGCAGAGAACATCATAACATTTCGTTTCAAAAATTGGCAAAGCCCACTGCAACAATTAAATACTCCTACTTATTAAGTTAAACAGGAAAAGTGACTGCTATAACTTCGAGTTTAACGGATTTTGGCGTTTTATTATTAGTAGATTATGGTTTAATCCTAAGAACAACCCTTTTTTGTCTCTTTTTTCCCCTAAATTGAAAAAAATAACAAAGCTTTACTCTTTTGAAAATTGTGTTCTGAGAAAAGAACATAACAAAACGTTCAAATAAAACTTGGCGCTCTGGAGAGAATTTTCCAACAAATCCTTCTCCAGATCCAGCGCATGACGAAAACTTAATGTACCAGACTATTTTTTTTATGACTGTCATAATTTTGTAACTGTCATAATTTTAAGACAATTTAAATATCTGTCACACAGATGTCATAAGTGTCTGTTGACCAAAAAATCAAAGGAAAAACTGTCAACTATGTGACAGTTGAAAAAACTGTCACACTCTGACTGTCACCGTATGTCAATTTTCTTGTATTGTGACATCATTTGATTTGAAACAAATTTAAGAAAGGAATGAAGACTTTTGAAATGTGTGGTCCAAAATAAATTCTTATAATTATGTAAATGTAAATCGATCTCATTTAAATTATTTTTAAATATAGAAAAATGACATTCTTTTTGGGACAAATTAAAAAGAAAATGATGTCACATAAATTGAAAGATAAGGGGTAATTAAATTACATTAGAGTAAAAAGGCATAAAATATTAGGAGTTCAATGAGAATCTTTGAGATAGATGAAGAATATGGTGTTGTCATAATAATCTGTATTCGGTTAAATAACGTTTTAACATAATTTGTTAAACACTTAGTAAAACAGATTACACATTATAAATATTACTTAACAGTAAATTGATCATGAAACAGTAAACGAAAACAGAATCTGTTTTGGAAAATAATTTCATAATGTAATCGAGCCCACTTAGTTCAAAGTGTGTCCTTAAGGAAATTATTCACCCCACAGTACTCGAGGTTAATGGAATATCGCCTCCCAGGATAGAACGATTATCTTACCAGAATAATCATCTATTCAGAACTTAATAAGTTATATTTTCTAAAATCTAAAAATCACACTCTATTTTGAGTCCGCCTCTAAATTTAATTAAGTAATAAAAGTTAAACCCGTGAATATTTAATTTCAATTACAAATAAAATTCAAGTCAAAATTACATAATAATCGTTGATCATTAACTTAATTAAAGAAAAATTCTTCTTTGATTCAAATTATAAGTTAGTTTTTTACCACAATAACAACAATAATAGTAACAATAAAATTAGAGGTATATATCAACCCATACCCAAAAATCCTATAGTAATATTTATGTGATCCGTACTCATGTTGGATACCCGCATTTTTATCTTATGATAAGATAATAAATCAAAATCTTAAAATTAGATTATAAGCTAAGTTCAACTAATGAATTCTTTTTAAATCATTCATAATGCTCCATTCAGACACATTTGCAATACTTATATGAGTAATTAAGAATTAATGAGTCCAATAATAGTACTCCAGGTCACTTCAAATTTTCGATACACATCATCAGCTAATCTATGTGATGCAAGATCCTTTTTGGGACATAAGAGGAGAGTGTTGACATAAAGTTGCTACAATGACAACATAGAAACTAAAGGAAAAGGTTTTCATCTCCAAGGCAGACACAAATTGCAACAAGTTACAAATCTTTTATTTTGCATGATCATTATAAGGACAATAATGTTAGTGTTGGATGAGCAAGTAAATTGGCAGTGAGTGGTGGTTTAGTGATATGGAATTCACTTCATCACTCCTTTTGACTCCACTTTTTCTTTGGCTCTTTGCGTAGTGCTTGGAAACTCCCTTAAGCTAATTAACTTTAAGATCAGACGTCGTTTAATCTTCCGAATATTCTCTACTACCCAATCAGTTGAAGTCTAACGACCTCTAGTCATCTGAATTCTCACACCAATGCTCATATATGCACCATTTCTAAAAAAAAAGTATATATCTTTATTGCTAGATAGATAGAGTTACAGCTTTTTATTATGTACAAGTGCATCTCTCTATCTTACATTAACACATCTACTAATGAAAAAGGTATAAATTTAACGTAGATTTAAATTCAATAAAATATATTAGGTGATTTATTATCATTTTTTAAAGTTTTGATAGACAGAGTTAATCATTATTTGTGTTGAGAAGATAGCAGGTATGTTGTAGAATCAATCAATGTTCATGCAAGACTAGTATTATAAGAAAATAAATATAACTTTATCCATCGCAATAGATCATGTGCTTTAAAAAGAATGGAGCATGGTAAAAAATAAGAGTAACTGATAGAATATTTCTAGAATATTCTTTGTACATCTCTTATATTAGGTAAAATTGTAGTTTAATTGTAATTAGGAAGATTAGTTACCTAGTTTGTAAAGGAGTAAATAATTATAACACTATATATATTGTACATAATAATCAATTCAAACTTTTCTGCGCCAAACACGACCTTATTTTTTCTGTCCCCACACCTCTCCACAAAATGGCAATGCTAAACGAAAAATTAGAACCATAAACAACGTAGTTCACGCCCTTATTTCTCACGCCTCTATCCCCCATCCTTTTGGCATTACGCTCTATCCATGACAATCGATCTCTTAAATATTCTCCCCAACAAGTCTCTCAAACACATGCCTCACACTCAAGTTCTCTATCTTCGGGATCCTTTCTCAATATAAGCACTTAAGAACTTTTGGATGTCATGCTACCCCTTCATTTCTCCACACAATTCAACAAGTGCAACCTAGGTCCACCCCATGTGTATTTCTGGGTTACCCCCTAATCATCGTGGTTACAACTATTACGACCTGTCCAGCCGAAAAATAATTGTTTCTCGGCATGTCATATTTGATGAGTCTCAATTCCTCTTTGCCAAATTAAAATCACCATTTTCGAATTCCTATGACTTCTTAAATGATGGTCTTAATCCTCTCTTCTAATCCATCGCTTGCAAAATCAATCGTTGCCGTCACCGGCACCCGACCTGCCTCTCTCTGTCTCTTTTGAGGTGGGCCAGCCGACTCCTCCATAGGCTCCTCAAAATAGTCGTTCTCGGTTGCCTGAGGTCATTGCCTCTCCTCAACCGGTGACGACGCCCCTTCTTCTGGATTCTACCGCCTTCTCTCGGCCTACCAATTTTCCCCAGCAACTTCCCAATTCTTCCACCCTCTCGCGGCATCCATACAACAATAGAAACTCGTGCTATGCATGACATTTTCAAATCCAAACGACAATTTAATTTGTCAAATTTGGTTATCCCTTTACCTTTTTCTCACAACCCGAAATATGACATGTCTGATCCCAATTGGAAATCTGTCATGATTGACGAATATAATGCTCTTATTAAAAATAAGACGTGAGAGCTAGTGCCCCATCCTCCTGATGCTAATATTATTTGTTCTATGTGGATTTTTAGATATAAAAATAAATCTATCAGTTCTTTTGAGAGGCACAAGGCCCGTCTTGTAAGTGATGGCAGGTTTCAACAGGTGGGCGTAGATTGTGATGAAATCTTCAGCCCGGTGGTCAAACCGACAACTATTCGAACTGTTTTCAGTATTATTTTATCCAAATTGTGGCACATTCATCAGTTGTATGTCAAAAATGCCTTCTTGCATGAAGACCTTCATGAGACTGTGTATATGCATCAACCTTTGGAATTCAGGAATTCAGTCCATCCAGATAATATGTGTCATTTGAATAAATCGCTCTATGGAATGAAACAGGCTCCTCGTGCGTGGTACCAACGGTTTGCTGAGTGTTACGAGACATGCATGTGGCTTATTTCTTTATCAAAATAAGTACGCCGAAGAGATTTTTGACCGAGCAGGCGTGGCGTCTTGCAAATCGATCCACACATTGGTGGACACTAATTCCAAACTCAGTGCCTCTTCGAGTTCTCTATACGCCGACCAGACTCACTATCGCAGCTTAGCAAAAGCATTGCAGTATCTCACTTTCACGAGACCATATTTATCATATGTCGTGCAGCAAAAATGTTTACACATGCACAACCCGACGGATAAACATATGAATGCCCTCAAATGAATTTTGTGATATGTACAATGTACTCTTCATTTTGGCTTACACATGTACAAGTCTTCACTATCCGACCTCACTACTTATTATGATGTTGATTGGGGTGGATGTCCTGACACTCGTCGATCCATGTCGGGTTATTATGTGTTCCTCAGAGATAACCTGCTTTCTTGGTCTTCTAAAAGACAACCTACTCTGTCTCGATCCAATGTCGAAGTTGAGTATCGAGGTGTAGCGAATGTTACCTCTGAGTCTTATTGGATACGCAACCTTCTCCTGAAACTTCACTGCCTCATCCATAAGGCTACATTGATTTATTGTGATAATATAAGTGCAATATATCTTTCCGGCAATTCCGTTCAACACCAGCGCACTAACACATTGAAATAGATATTCACTTTGTACGTGAGAAAGTTGCTCGTGAACAAGTTTGTGTTCTTCATGTTCCTTCCCGATATTAGATTGCTGACATATTTACTAAAGGGCTTCCGCGCATACTCTTTGATGATTTTCAAGTCAATCTCTACGTATGAGAACTTCTTGCTTCGATTGCGGGGTATGATAGAATATTTCTAGAATATTCTTTGTACATCTCCTATATTAGATAAAATTATAGTCCAATTATAATTAGAAATATTAATTAGTTAGTTTATAAAAAAAATATGTAACACTATATATATAAGAACATATTCCTTTCCCATCAAATTCAACATCGTACTTTTCCTAAAGAGGTGCGGATATAAAGCAGAAGCACCAAAAAAATTAAATCAATGGGTGGTAGATAGGGGTGCACAATTTTCGGTCCGGACCGAAAAATCGGACCGGACCGACCCTCTTTGGACCGGACCGAACCGGACTGAGATTATCGGTCCGGTCTTCGGTCCTTAAAAAATCCAGTTTTCGTCCGGTCCGTCCGATCCAGTGGTCGGTCCTGGCCGAGATTTTTTTTTTTTATAATATATATAATTTATATAATTCCTAATATATATAATATATTTAATATATATAATTCCTAATATATATAATATATATAATTCCTAATTTTCTAAATTCCTTCCTAATATATATAATTCCTAATTTTCTAAATTCCTAATATATATAATTTCTAATATATATAATATATATAATTTCTAATATATATAATATATATAATTTCTAATATATATAATATATATAATTCCTAATATATATAATATATATAATTCCTAATTTTCTAAATTCCTAATATATAATATATATATATAATTCCGGGTCGGGTTCCGGGGCCCGTTTTATTTTTTAAAATTGAATTACCAATACTGAAATTGACATTCTCGGACGCGGTGCCACGAAATTTTTACGTTGAAATCTATTGTACATCGCAAGATATTTAGATTTGAAAATGGGAAAAACGTAACGATTTGGGGGAAAAGAGAAATTGAGGGGCAAGATGGACGTTTTTGGAGAAATCGGACGAATCAAACTGCTTATGCAGTTTGGCCACCCCCGTATCGAAAAAATACGCGAAATCAAAAAAAAAATTAGGTAAAACGGACGTCCGAGCGCAAAGTTATGACCGTATAAAGTTTGATCAATTTACAACCTATATTTCATATGTCAATACGTCCGGGGGCTGGCGGGGAGGGGGGCTGCCTGGGGGGTGGGGGCTGGCGGGGGGGCTGGCTGGGGATGGGGACTAGGGGTGGGGCTGGCGGGGGCTGGGGACTGGGGTTGGCTGGGCCCGGGAGTGGGAGTGGGGGGACTGCCTGGGGAGGGGGGGGCGATTCGGTCCATCGGTCCAGTAGGCCGGACCGGACCGAAATTGACCCGGACCGGACCGGACCGGACCGAGAAATTCGGTCCGGTCTTCGGTCCGGAGAATCCGAAGATTCGGTCTTCGGTCCGGTCCGGTTCGGTCCGGTCCGGTCCGGTTTTGACCCTTTGTGCACCCCTAGTGGTAGACCACCAATGTATTCTATTGACAATAAACGACATATTAATATATCTTTAATTACTATTTACTCATTTTTTTTTTGTTGATTTTGTAGTACATTACTTCTTCTTTTTTAGTTTTATGTCATTTTTTCAAAGACGTCTTTATTTTTTACAGCGTAAGGGATTTGAGAACGAAACAAAAGAAATATTGTTGAATGGCTTTCTTCTATTCAAATTACAAAAACTATATAGAACTATTTACTTGGGTACTAAATAGTTTGTATGTGGTAAATGAATAATGTGTTGTATAATAACTATGTTGCTCACACTCTTCAAAACAATTTTTGAAGGATCTAACATGCACTATTAAAACAATTTTTGAAGGATCTAATATGCACTATCGATGTTTTGAAGAGTACGAGCAATATAGTTGCATAGTGTCACTAAAAGTTCTAAATTTGCAATTAATAGCAATAACTTTAACATGTTGAAAGTACAATTATGTCACACCTCATGGTTTAAGCGGTTGCTTAACCTACCGACGTGGTTTGCGCCATCATACCCGGTTTATCTGTCGAAGACTGAAAGCGTGCACGCGGCTTCTTCACAAAAAAAAAAAGTACAATTATGTAACGCATACACACCTGCTTTAAACTTTAATCACGCAAACAAGGCGGGAATGCAATGCGCCAATTAGATGCTCATCGTTGGGAATGCTTCAATTAAATGCTCGTTGGTAAAATTACCCGATGATTATAAATCTACAATTAAACCGAGTTTCAGCTCCCTTTTGCATATTCGATCTCGTCGGAATTGCTAATTAAGCTCTTAAATTGAACATTAGGATTGAAGCTTATTCATGGACACTGAGCAAAATATGCAATTAAAACAGGTTAAGTTTGAGATTGAAGTAAAGCATTCTGTTACCGCTTTTTAAGGGGTTTTTGAATTCTTCAAACTCTCTTATAGTTCCCAGAAAACAGGGGAATATTTGAAGAGCATTGGACCCGTTCACTCCACCATGGAGGTACCATTTTGAGAATAAGCATCATTTACTTGCTTGTTGCAAGTATATTCCAGATTCAAATGAGGAGCAAAATACGGTCATAAAGTTGCCCAAAAATAGTAGACGTGGATGAATCTATAATGTCGACATCAAACTTCATTAGAAATTACGAGAGAAAATTATCAAAATGGTCGTTAATGTATGAGTTTTGGTTTTATTTCTTAAAGATATGGTATATATTTGTATCTTTGAAATAAGATCACTCAAGGAATCATTTCCTACGTGATATCAATAGCCAAAGATTCTTTACCCTAAAATTCTCTCCTCTTCTACCCTATCCGAAAATTCTCCTTCCTTCAAGTGATATTTTCGGCCATCACTTTAGGTTTAGTCACCAAAAACCTAAACCTAAATACTTCCTAAAAACCTAAACTTACAACTAAAATCTAGCCGAAATTTTCATCCTCCCTTGGCTAAACTTTAACAAGTTTAGAGACTACTTTCATCCACTTTCATCAAAACATCACTTCATTCCCCTCTTCCTTTGATTCTAAGTGGAACCTATGGCCGAAAAACAAACCTTTCATTCCGCTCTTGCCGTTAATAACGTCAAGAACTTCATCTTCATAACTCTTGAAATGAAGAAAGGGCAGTATACCTCATGGACAGAACTATTCAAAATTCACTGTCGTGCTTATGAGATGATTGATCATATTCTTCCGTCTGAGTCACCATCGGATTCCACTACGGTGAATACAAAACTATGGTCTCGATTAGACGTTATTGTCCTTCAATGGATTTATGACACTATTTCGAATGATCTTCTTCATACCATATTACAACCCAATTCTACTACTCAAAAGGCGTGTGAAAGATTAGAAAATATTTTTCAAGATAACAAAATGTCTAGGGCCATTTATCTTGAACACCAATTTACGAATATTATTAGATGATTTTTCCAACATCTCAGCCTATTGTCAAGAATTGAAAGTAGTTGCGGATCAAATTTCCAACGTTGGTTCGCCCGTGACGGATCAAAGGTTGGTTCTTCAATTGATTGCGGGGTTGAATGAACACTACGATGATATTGCAACGTTTATTCAGCAAAGCAATCCCTTACCTCCCTTTTATGAGGCTCGTTCACGATTAATTCTTGAGGAAACAAGAAAAGCGAAGCAGGCATCCTCGGGAGCAACCATAGCAGGAACCGCCCCCATCTCTACCAACCCCTCTCCTAATGATTTGAAATCTCAAAATTATGGTTCAGGGGGACATAGTAATCGTTCTAATAATGGTAAAAAAACGGGGTTCAAATCACAATAATAAAGGAAAAAATAATGGTGGAAAGGGACGAGTGGCGGGCGAGCCGCCTGGGCTAGAATGAAGCGATACCACCGTGGGCTTGGGCCCCACAGTGGACTGCCCGCCATACCCATTTCCGACGACTTCATGGGCCCGGTCTCATCCTTCTTCAAATCGCCAGCCTGGTCTTCTCGGATCCCGTCCACAACATGCATTTGCAGCTCAGGCACCATCCTCTGTCGGATATGCATCCGCAGATATTGAACAAGCCATGAGTCACATGAATCTAAATATTTCAGATGAATCGTGGTATATGGATACAGGGGCGACGTCACACATGATGGTATCTCAAGATAATCTTTCGTCTTATTTTAATATGAGCGGTAATAAAATTATTATTGTCGGCAGTGGGCAGGAGATTCCAATTTGTGGTGTTGGTCAGGTAAAACTACCATCTCCCCATCTACCCTTACACTTAAAAAATGTCTTACATGCACCACAATTGATTAAAAACCTGATCTCTGTTAGACGTTTTACCACTGACAATAGTGTTTCTGTGAATTTTGATCTGTTTGGTTTTTCTGTGAAGGATTTTCAGACGGGGATACCGCTCATGAGATATAATAGCACGGGAGACTTATATCCCACCACCTCTGTTTCCACCAATTGCAGGGTCACACCATCCACATTTGCGGTCATCTCTGTTAGTATATGGCACAATAGGTTGGGACATCCAGGGGCACCCGTTTTTAATCAATTTAGAAAGAATCATTTGATTTCTTGTAATAGACCTTTGGACTCTTCGGTTTGCCAGACTTGTGTGTTTGGTAATCATGTTAAACTTTCATTTTCTGCGTCTACTACTACTACTATCATGTCATTTGATATTTTGCATTGTTATTTGTGGACATCACCCGTTTTAAGTGCTGCAGGTCATATGTACTATTTACTCATTCTTGATGATTTTTCAATTTTTTTATGGACCTTTCTCTTGGGACAGAAATCACAAACCTATAACATTTTAAAATAATTTAGTGTGTTTATCATAACTCAGTTTGGCAAAACCATTAAATGTTTTCAATGTGATAATGAGGAGATTTATAAATGCCCAATTTCATTTTTGTATCCAAAATGGGATGTCTGTCCGTATTTCCTGTCCACATACATCCTCTCAAAATGGAAAAGCTGAAAAAAAGATTCGAATAATCAATAATATGATTCGCTCTATCCTTTTGCATTCGTCCACACCACCAAATTTTTGGCACCATGCTCTCCAAATGGCTACATATCTCTTAAATATTCTTCCTAGTAAACTAATCTCGAATGTGTCACTGCTCAGGTATTGTACAACTGCATCCCTTCAGTTACATATTTACGAGTTTTTGGATTTTTGTGTTATCTATTGTTTCCGTCCACAACCATTCATAAACTCCAAGCTCGGTCTACTCCTTGCGTATTTTTGGGGTATCCACAGAGTCATAGGGGATATAAATGCTTTGATATGTCAACGGACAAAATTATTATTTCTCGTCATGTCATATTTGACGAATCCACTTTCCCGTTTGCAACATCTCGAGCGGCATCCCCACCTTCATATGATTTTCTGGACGACGGAATTCATCGTATTTTGAGGTATCATCTCAACTCTCAAAATAATATTGTACGACCCTTACTGAACCCTACACCTATCACCCCACCCCTCCTACTACTACTTTGTCCCAGCTCGGTACCGGACACACTCTTTTAGCTCAAAATACCGAAATTTCTCTGCCCATTGCTTCGGCCCAAAATCCCAACACTACCCAATCATCCAACATTTCTCAACGGACCATGGAAACCCATGCTATGCGTGGTATTTTTCGGCCTACACACCAATTTAACCTCACCACCTCAGTGCAACCCTCACCAATTCAAAAAAAAAACCAAAGTTGTCTTATCAGACCCGAACTGAAAGGTTGTCATGTTAGATGCATTTACTGCTCTTATTCAAAATAAGATGTGGGATTTAGTACCACAGTCATCTAATGTGAACATAATTCGCTCTATGTGAGTTTTTTTCCATAAAAAGAATTCTTATGGTTCTTTTGCGAGATACAAAACTCGTCTTATTGGTGATAGCAGGTATCAATAGGTGGGAGTCGATTGTGGGAAAACATTTAGTCCGGTGGTAAAGCCTGCAACTATCAGGATTGTTCTTAGCCTCGCACTGTCTAAATCATGGTCTATTCATCAGTTGGATGTCAAGAATACATTTTTACATGGCCACTTGCAAGAAACAGTATATGTGCATCAGTCATTGGGATTTTGCGATCTTGTCCGTCCAGATCATTTGGTTAGAAAAGGTTGTATTTATCATTTGGTTCGAGTGCATGATATGGAAGCAGAGGTATCGGCTCTTCGGTCAGTTCTGGTAGTTAATGATTTCTCAAATGTATTCCCAGATGATCTTTCAGGTCTTCCTCCAGAACGGGAGATAGAGTTCAGTATAGATGTTACACCTTGTGAGCTTAAGGGGAATAAATTGAGAACGTACTTAAGAAAATAAGATTCAGGTATCTAAAATTGGTATGCAAAGAATGTAATTCTGGAATAATCTTGAATACAACAAATGTGACGATGGAAATTATACTAGTAGTTGTGTATTCCCAATGGGGTTATGGCTTAGTGTCGTTTTATAAAAACGTTAGACGTCGAGAATATGAGGATATCAAAATTTTCAGGATTTAATTAATTGGGGGATTAATTTTAGTGGAGATGATGATAATAAGTGGACAAAATTATGGGAACTTGTGCCCCTACACGTCGAACAAGAGGGCATCACCAACAAGCAAAATAATTTCAGCCCTCATACTTACATTTACCAATGCTCCACTCATTTCCCCACCCCTGTTTTCGAAAACCACCCTTCACACATCCCTCAATTCTCTTTCTCTCCAAAACAGATTTTCTCCTCATCTTCCCTAGATTAGTTGAAGACTAAACTAACTCCTCTTACAAGATTGAGCCCTTCTACAAATTTCTAAGCAATGCTAAACACCTAAACAGTGGGCCACGATAATATGCTGGCCGAGAATGGCCCAAAAAACTTTAAGCTTTGGAGATGAACATTTTGGAAGAAAAACATGTAAGTAAGATGGTTTCAAGCTTGTAAAGAATGCATACATGTCATTAAAAGTTGAGGAAATGGTGCACATTGGAGCAATGGAATGCCGAGACAACTAGGGATTGTTTTGGCTAAGCAAGGTAAGAATTCTTCTTCTTATAGAGTAATTAAAAGTTAAATGATGTTTTAGTTAAGAGATGAACTTGTGTTAAGAGAAATTGGAAGTAAGAAATTGCATGTGGTTGTTTCGGGTGTTGTAGTGAGCCGATTTTGGGATTGTTTTGTATACATTGGGTTTGATTGTTGTTATTGTTATCATTGTTATTGATTGCATGTTAAAATTGAAGGAAACCTTGATATTTAAAGTTGTAATTGGTTATATGAAAGTGTTGAAACATGAATTGAAATTTAAGGTATTATGACGAGAGTTTTGGTATTATGTTGTTGTGGCCGAGACATTCCAAAAATCGTGGGTATTGTTGTGTCGAATTTAAGGATTGTTTTGTTGAGTTATAATGCTGGAATTATAAGCTATGAACATGCACATACATTGTTGTAATTGCGGATATATGTCCTAAAGGAATTAAGGTATAAAAAGGTTGAACATTGCACTCTCGTTGTTGTTGGAATATGGACTGTTTTTAAGGGTTGTTTTAATATGGTTAAAGGGGTTGGATTAACATGAGAAATAGGTGTATTAATCACCTTAGTTGTTGTGGTTGTTGTAGTCCATGAATGTAAAGAGAAAGAATGTATAACGGTGATGTATATGGGGTATACGGGACTGTTTTGGGTATGTCCTTGAGTTGTGTCTTATTATTGATGTTGTTGACCTTGTTTATGAGTTGTGGATGTGTGTATAAGTAGGGGAAGTGCTGCCCAATTTTATATAACAAGCGAGTCGTCATTCGATACATATAAAGTATGTTGACAGTCAATTTTGACCCGTTTTTCGCATATTTATTGCAATTTTATGTGTTTTAGGACACCACATTTTAATCAGCATTTTTTGCATTTTTTATCTTTTTATTTTAAATTAAGCATTGTCTTTGTTAATATTGTGTTTCTATTATTATTACATCGGCATTTATTTTAATAATATTGACATCTCTTTAAATAATTAATTGACATCCCGTTTTTACTTTTAATTAGGCATTAAACATTTGCTAAAATATTGTATTTTATTATTATTGTGTCGGCATTTGCATTTTAATAATTTTGCATTTTTTGAAATAATTTTTCTTTAAATAATTAACCCGCCTTGCATTTTTTGTCAAACCAGTCAAGTCCAAGACACAATTTGAATCAGTCCAATCCAACACTATTTTTTAATTTCATCCAAACACCCTCTTTTATTTTCCCCCCTAAAATCAAATACCACTTTTTATTTTCCCCCCAAATACCAAACCCTAAAAACCTACCCTATATATTAAACATTACCCCCCCCCCCCCTTTTATTAAAGGGAGGGGGGCAGCCCACATAATATCAGCCTATTTTTCATTTCAACAAAAAGAGAGCCACACCTGTCCCCTCTCCCCACTACCCATCCTGCTGCCGCTTCTTCACGAGCTTGAGCTCGGCGAACCCTCACCGAGCCTTTCCATTATACAGCACTCCCCTCACTCCTCTCACATCTCCCGTCGCCCCAAACCCGTCGAACACCCATCACCGACACACCATACCAACCCACTGCGATGCCGAATTTCCATCCGGCGAACCCCTATACAACCACCACCATCACATCGACCCACACAATGCACTTCTACCCCGCCGACTTACCTCTCGTTGCTCTGCCGCCGCCATCGCCCGGCAGCGAGCTTCAAGCTCCGATGAATCGAGCACCCCATAGCGAGCACCACCACCCCGTCACCCCAGAAACCCTTTTATGTTGCAGACGCTCGCCACGGAGCCGACCACCGCGATCGCGAGGCGTTGTTTGGTTCTTCTTTTTGCTTCTATTATACCTATTGTGGTTTGGTTGGACTGATTTGGAAATTTTGTTTCTCGCCGGAGTTTTAAACTCCGGCGACCCCTGTTGGTTTTATCTTTTTGGTATCTGTAGTTGGTTTCGATTAACCGGACTGATTTTCTGATTTTGATAGCTGGTCGGAGTTTTTAAAAACTCTGGCGACCTCTGTCGGCTTTATTTTTTGGATATGTTGTTTGCTTTTGCTTATGGATTTATTTTGCACTATATTTTGGCATCTGCACGTTTTCTTTTGGAACTGGTTTGTTGTTTCCTAGTGATTTTCATGTCTTGTTGCTATTACATTTTTGCTACTGTTTCGTTTCTTTCTCTAGGTCATTGTTGTTTGGGCTTACTACTCGTTTCACCTATATGTTGTTGAATGGCTACTGATTTCATTTAAAAGAACGGATTGCTATACTTGATTAAAATAAACTGATTTGTACAAATACTAAACTTGGCCGATGAAAAAGTTATCCGTCGATTTTTGAGGCCTCCACAGTTGCAAAGACGGAAAATAAAATAAATGAAGTTTTCTGGGTGTTGATGATTTCTTCTACTTACAAAGGATAACCAATATGCGCTGGCGAGGCGAATTTTCGCAGCCGGACTTGTTTAGGATGTCCCACTTTATTTTTATATATATATGAGCCCTCCGTGTTTAAAACTATTACTGTTTTGGCGCGGATCTGAAGGTTTTATTTATTTTATTGCTTTTAACAATATGGCCGATGAAGGAATCTCCGTCTGATTTCCAAGGCCTCCTCTGTGCAAAAGACGGATTTATTTATTTTTTGGCTTTACTTATTAATTCTTGTCATTGCTTTAAAATTATTTATTCTACTACTAACACTTTTACTAAGTGTTTATGCAGGTATCCGGAGATCATCTTGTGCAGAAGGCCTAAAAAGGGCTAAAAGATGTCCCGGAGTTTTATTTTTATGTCGCATTTAATTTTAATTTTTATTATTTTGTATTGCATTTTATTCTAATTATAAATTATGAAAATGCTTAGAATACGTAGAATAAAAAGGGCAATAAATAATTAACCTAGGTTTGAACGAATAACCGCAAGTTAGCGGATCTTAAAGGATGCCTAACCCCTTCCCTTTAGGATAATAAAGAACCCTGATTCAGAATCTCATTAATTTTGCAGACCATTAAATGGAGATTAATTGCAGTATTTTTATTGCAATAAATCAAGTGTCCTAATTCACTTAAATAATTAGGTGGCGACTCCTAAAAAACAAGTATTATTGCTCCATCCAGGGAACCGCGCCAAAGAGCAACGTTGCGGATACTGTTCAGACCCCGAGGTCAAAAACGGACGCGACAAAGTATACTAGTAATCATAGAGTTGACGAACATGTTATTATTATTATAGGTTGAAGTGCTAATTGAGACGTATTCTAAATATTGAGTTGGTTAGTTCGACAATAAGGTATGTGAAACTATCATTTCTTCTTTTGGCATGATTTATATAAAATGAGTGTACGGCGGACATACACAATTCCATTGAATCCTAATTCCTAGTGATACTTAATATGATAGTTGTCTTTGATTTTACAAGTGATAGTTCATTCTATTTATTCCATTGAGAGTCAAATGATGATTTAATCAGTATATGATTGCTCTTGATATTCTATTCGTACAAAATGTGATTATATTATTTCACCGAGTCCCATGATGGGCCGGGTATGCATATATATATGATGATATTACCTAGTCCCAAAATGGGTCGGGTACGATATATGTGGACAGACATCCACGGATATGATTATTTCATCGAGTTCCACGATGGGTCGGGTACAGTATGTGCGCAGTGGACAGGTATCCACGGATATATATGTGGATAGACATCCACGGATATGACTTCATTTACCGAGTCCCAGAATGGGCCGAGTATGATATATGTGGACAGGTATCCACATATATGGTATATTATATGGACATATATGGCTCTCATTTCATAAGGCACAAGTGCATTGGTATCTTTGATTATTATACTTGTCTCATGACATCTTTTGGCCAGTTATGATCTTCTTTACAGTACTTCATGTTTCATATACTCGGTACAGTTTTCGTACTGACCCCCTTTTTCCGGGGGGCTGCGTTTCATGCCCGCAGATACAGGTACTCAGTTTGGTGATCCTCCAGTTTATGATTTCCGCTCAGCTATTTGGAGAGCTTCATTGTTCCGGAGCTTAGTCATTTTAGTACAGATCTTTGCTATAGACTTATGCATATTCAGGGGTTCGGCGGGGCCCTGTCCCGTCATCTTTCACTGTTATACTCTTAGAGGTCTGTAGTCATGTGTGGGTTGTAGACGTGTTTTGGTCAACTATACAATTGTGATTTGTTTTGGATACTTCTGTATATAGTGGCAGTCAAGTCGGCTCGCCTATTTGATTATGATTGATTAGCTGTGACTCCTCGGGAGACAAGTTCACTTCAGATTTCTATATTATTCTTGGTATTAGTCGGATTATATGTGGCAAGTCAGTATAAGGGTGTCCAATTAGGGCACCGGGTCACGGCCCGTCCGGTCGTGACATGCATGATCCGAAGGAAGAACATATGGGGCTCTCAAGAGAATTATGTGGTATGTTAAGGGTACTCTTCATTTCAGACTTCATCTGTATAAGTCCTCTATCTCAAGTATTTCTGCCTACACTGATGCGGATTGGGGCGGCTGCCCGGATACACGTCGTTCTATTTCAGGCTATTGTGTATTCTTGGGTGATAATCTTGTCTCATGGTCATCCAAACGTCAGTCCACACTATATCGATCGAGTGTAGAGACAGAATATCGAGGGGTGGCCAATGTTGTTGCTGAATCCTGTTGGCTTTGTAATCTGCTACTGGAGCTACAGTGTCCGATTAAAAAGGCAATTGTGGTTTATTGTGACAATGTGAGTGCGATCTACTTGTCTGGCAATCCTGTCCAGCATCAACGCATGAAACACATTGAAATAGATATCTTATTTGTCCGAGAAAAAGTTGCACGCGGTCAAGTCCGCATTCTCCACGTCCCTTCCCGTTATCAGATAGCTGACATTTTCACCAAAGGTTTTCCGCATACTTTTCGATGATTTCAGGGACAGTCTCAGCATCCGCGAACCTCCAGCTATGACTGCGGGGGACTCTTAGAGATTTTGTATATATTTATTATAATAGATTTGTAATATATTGTAATTTATTAGTATCTCTTATATTAGGTAAGGAAGATTAGTCTTCCATTATTCAAGCCTAGGGATATTGTATATATTTGTATCTTTGGAATAAGATCACTCAAGGAATCATTTCCTACATTATTTAATCCTTAATGCATAAATATGATGGAAATGATCCTTAATCTATTTCAAAAGGTCATCAATTTGGTCCTAAGCCATATAAGTGAAGTCAATTGCTATTTTTGTTATCGAAATAAATTGAGGTCTTTGCACGTAAGCTATCAAACTACACAACAAAGGTACTTTTTTATATCGTTCAATCCCTAATTGAAAACCAACATCAAAATTCCTAATCCTAATTTGAAAGAACCATGAGAAAACGTTTAACACAGGGCTAGGGCTTGAAGAAATTAAGTTGCAATTTTATAGTGAATATATGTAATGGAGTATCGAAGGAATCCTAGAACGTCTTTGATTAGGCTAAGTAGTTGTGTATGAAGAAAGATATGGAGAGTCGATTTATTTTACAACAAAAGTAGCGATTGTTTTTATTACTTACATGGCTTAGACCATGACCAAATTGATCACTTTTTAAAATACGGATTATTCCCATCATGTTTATACATTAAGGACCAAGTGGATCCAAAACCCATACATCAAGGACCATTTTGATCATTTTGTCGAAATTATGATATACAACAATTCTAATATCTAGCTTACTGCAGTATTCTTACTTTGAAAATAACAGAGCAAACGAACTAACAGGTCATCATGTGAACAATAGGGAAAAAAGAAGAGGATTTATTTTTTAATTCCATCTAATATAGAGATGCTGGGCTAAAGAACATGTTTGCCATTGCTAACTTATCAGCGTGCCAGGAGGAAAATTCACACTTATATCAGCAGTTAGATGTACTGCATATTCGTGGGAATTGGAATATTAGCGCATCATATACATGAAATCAAGTTTACGAAAAGCATCCGAAGCCCTAGACCAGTTGGTCTTGGGCGCAGGTGATCCTCATCGGTGGGAGAGCTTGGTCACAAGTTGAAACCCTGCAGGTAACGTCCGCCCGCCTCTTGGGGGAGCTCACACCTGGCTTGCCAAGTGTGGTTTAACTGGCTGACGTGGTTTGCAGGCTATTGCGTCAGTCCGGGGTTTACCCTGTGCGCACTCGAAAGAGCAGCGGCTGCGGTTCCTTCGTCAACAAAAAAAAAAAAGTTTACGAAAAGCTCTAACGTAATGAGAAACACAATATTCCCTATCCCAGCATACAGCCAGTTATTTTCCGAGGAATTCTTTTTTCGAACAAGTGTGTTTCAAAGACTCATTTGCACAATCTGTCGGGCAATGTCATCATTAGCTTAATAACAAAAAAAATGTACTATATTCTAATAACAACATCAACTACTATACCCTATCTGATCCAAAAATTACCTAAACATTCTAATCCCGCATAATTTAACATCTTCTTGAAAGAGAACCATGTGCAATGCAGTTCTCCTTGGTACAAGATGGATATTCTGTTAACACCGGCAGTTTCAGTAACTTAAAGTTCTCCGGGTATTTTCTGAAAAAACTGTTACAGCAGGAAAAATTCCCAAGCCCTCAAGCCTCAACTGACAATGTTCAAAAGACCCTAGGCAAACCGCAGCTGTGAGAATTTCTACCTTCATCTCTCCAAAATACAGTAGACGTTAAAAGAAGCGATTTGGAAAGAGTTGCAGTTGTGGTCCTTAGAACACCCTAACTCAGCTTCAGTTGGACAAAAGATATACAAGTGCTCTGCCTTCACTAGTGGGGCCTTAGTGCCAACTTGTAAGCCTGTATCTCCATGGGTGAAATGAGGACATGCCCATCATGAGCTCCATCTCCAAAATGGCCGCTATAACCAAGCATCTCTATGTCGTCATGCAAAAGATTTAAAGAAGTAGCCTTTGCATTCAACACAGCCAGACTCTTGAACATGTCAAACAGATTAACGGTCACATCAGCTACTCTTGAACATTCTGAACTGCCCTTTCGACAGTAAGAAGAATCCCAGTGTCGTCTCTGAAAGACTATGGCAAACCTAGGCTCTTCAAGTTGCTGTGAGGTATACTTGAGAGGGCGAGGAACCTTGAAGTTGACAATATGCAAGTCACATGGTAAAGAAGCTGCCAGGGGAGAAAAGGTCCTAGGGGGTGGCTGTACAGAGATTTCCTCAGATTTCTTAGCAATGAATACATGAAGAGGATAGTTTAGGTGGGCATCAACCAAATGCGATAGAAGAGAAGGATTTAGAGGGTGACGACCTGTAGTGTGGTTTGAAGCTGCTGTAACATTAGACTCCACAAGGATATGGAAAACAACATTCATTGCACGGTTATCCATCACTCCTTGGCCTAGACCACGTCCATCATCCCTTACCAATCTCCTGTCAAGCATTACCTCTAACCATCCATCCTTGAGACTTGCAACACCCAAAGACTGCCTAGTGTGGACAGAGAAGCGGTGTCCATTTGGTCCTTGCATGAATGCAAGGGAAGGTATTGGATAATAGTTGCCCTGTGTAGGGATCTTATCATAGGTTTCTCTCCGGCTCATCTGGAATCCATTTAGATCGGAATAGAAAATCCTTTTGTTTTCAATATCAGTCTTGTACCTAATTATCAATTCCCTGTCATTGAGTTCATGACCAAGAAGCTCAACATGATACTCCTTCTCAATAATGTGTTCCTGTATGGAATTGTGACCATTATATATACGGGTGCTATGGGAAATTGGAGATTTGTCCCATGCTGTCATTGGGTAAGAATAGACCTCCTGTACCAAATGGCCCTCCGAGACAACCATTATCCCACCAGCTCGTATAATTGGCTCAGCCTCACCCTCCGGTTTGAACAGGTAGGCTCCACCTGTGCTAGAGTACATATCAACTTCTTCATCAATAACATTTTGTCTACCATCACTATGGCTTACTTTCTGCAACAAACCAAACTTGGTACTAAAGGTGAGTGTCAGATGTTCATTCTGGACTGCTGATTCATTGCTGTCCAACTTTGAGCAAGTGTATGGTGCTGGGCAGGAGAAATTTCCAGAAGACACTGATATTCTAAGTTGTGCAGGTATGGCCTTCTCACATCCTGCAAATCCATTAGCAACATAATATGTTTGCAATCCCAAGGCAGGTACTGAAGCTTTCCAGTACACACGATGTCTTCTAGAAAAAGTTTTTTTCTTATCATGTGACAATTCTGGAGATATCTGGCTTTTAATACATGTCCAGTTTGAGTCCAAGATTGTTACATCCGGCCTCTCAACAGTGACCATGACAATTTCATTTCTTGTCTGCTCTGACGGATTAAAAAGGACCACAGTCTGAACAGTTCCTTCACGAGCGCTGATGGCTTTAACCACTGGTTGAGCATCATACTTAGATCTCGCCTGCGCTGGTTCAAACTGAGAAGGATGTTGGTCATTTTTCTCATGGCGGATCCCTAGCAATACTTCAATAGCCTTAGACATAAAAATTTGAAGGTCTTGCAATGCCAAGTGCATCCGTGTTCCATAGTCCTGCACCACATGGTCCTTGGCAGTACCAGTGACCCCATCATGATGCTGAAAAAGTGCTAAGTTCCTTCTCGCTGCAGTCAATTTGTAGGAAAATCCAGTAGGCAACTTTTCACACTGTGGTCTCTGGCAATATCCTAACAGGAAAGCCATCAACATTTCGGCACTGCGAAGGTTATGCTCCAAAACACGATCAACTGCCTTGAAGAAAGGCCTGGAGACATAATAGCCACTCCAGTAATCCTGTTGCCTGTCAGCATAAGTGAAGAAATCACCTGACAGAGAAGGAAACCCCCCAATCTCACCAGATCCAATCTCATGTGGACGAGAATAGTTTACTCTGTCAGCCTCATCACGCAACGTTCGGAAATAATCATCTAAAGTACCAAAATTTGCCTCTGCATTCAAGCTAGGGTCGGAATTGATATAATCAAACAGCATTTGGTAATTCCGAAACTGAGCTTCTGCTTCATCAACACTGACATACCGGAAATCATCACCTAGGGGAATAAGAAGTGTATTTGTTCGATATAGTGTTGATTTCTTTCTATACTGATCCAATAGTTTAAGTGCTCTTTCCTTCACATTTTCCTGGGTGGTCTCCTCAGGATGTTCTCCCCAAGGGCATCGTTCATAAGGAAATCCATACATTCGAGCAAAGTCAAACTGACAACAAATTGCAGGCTCAGGTCCACAAGTATGTGGAATATCATAGGAATAAAATGGCATCATATGGACAAAAATATCAGTTCTTTCTTCAGCATCCCAGCTCTGTCGCCACACATATTCCAAATTCTGATATAAAGCCAGTTCCTTCTTCAACTCATAATGAGTTCTCTGTATTAGCATGTTCTCGAAACCCATACGCCGTAAAATATATGCCATAGTTGGTGAATAACCGAAGGGATCAATGGACCAAGAATTTTTAGGAATTACACCTATCGTCTCATTTAACCACATATTTCCTTCTGTAATCTGAGCATGAATGCAAAATTGGATATCTATATTAGTGAATATTGAAGAGAAGTACATAATGGAATGAGAAGCATACGAATATGAGACCAACAAGAATTAAGAATTAATAGGATAAGCACCAAAATATGCAAAACAAAGAAGGTAGAAAGACCACTTCATCTCCAATTCAATAGAAAATTAAATCTAGATCAATTAGATTGGCAAATAAATTAGCAAAATCAAGTGACCAACAAATGACATAAAACCTACAAAATCTTTTCTTGATTGTTAACGACATCAAACCTACAAAATATGAAACTGTCATGACGTGAAATACCATATAATAATTGATACCCCATTGGTTAATAATCTCAAATAGTGAAATAGATTTAACAAGTTCCTATGCATGAGAAATTCCAGTTACGGCTGAATACTAAGATTCTAGAAGAAATTTCCTATGACATATTTATTAGAGAAAAGGACTGCATGAATTTTAAGAGTTTTAGTTGTGACTTTCATATATAAGAGGTATCTTTTTTGATAAATATATAAAGTAAAATACACCAGTTCATATGCAATTGTAGCCTTTATAAGTGTTCGATATCTCATTAATTTTCTCAAAATGAACTATTATTTATCACACAGTCTTAAATATAGCATATTCACACTATTCCTTTTAAGATACATCTAATGACTAATAAACTAGAAGCTTTTTACTATTCCTAATATTATTGATCATTGAAGAATCAATTGAAATCCCAAAGCATAACGACATAGACCACTTACTCGACCTGTCAAGTACTCCAGCAATCAACATCCACCACAAAAACATTGAGAAAAAGTTCTAGAATTATACTTAAAGGACAAAAATCACCATAGCACTTCTCTAAATAAAAGAAATATAGTTTTCTAATCTCTCATAAATTACAAATCATAAGCAAGAAGAACTTAGTTATATCCTATACTACGGCCAAACGGAAGAAATAACCTCTTTTTTCATTTATAGATACAATTCATATTACGTGATATTTCAAATATGCGTAGGTGACTAATGGAGTGAACGTTAAAACGGAAAGCTTCTTGTTTACCTGTTCAATGATTGCGAAGTAATGTGAATTAGCCTGCAGAAAAAGAAAAATTGAAAGGCCGTAAGTCAACCATAATGACATACAATTGCCAAAAGCTCCAGTTCCTAAGGCAGTATCAGGATTATTAGGGACAAATTTGAATCCTTCAAAAGCAATTTCAACTATCCAAATATCTGTATTCGAACAATTTTTTCTAATAATAATTATGGCATTTCCTTTTAAATATGTTATCCAATTTATGCTCTGGAAAGCTATTTATCACTGCGATAATAAGAAGAATCACGACTCCTTCAGAATAAGCTGTCAAATTAAAACCCTGTAGACTTGTTCTTTATATCTACATATCAAATTGTTTCAACGATATGTAACATTCATGGAGCCATGGAGGTTTACCTCATCATTCATCACCCAACCACCTCCAACAATTTCTAGCTGTCCATTCTTCACTAGATTGGTAAATGCCTCTTTCTTTTCATCGGCTGCATCCCTCCACCATCTCTCCAGATAGGACATCTCTTCCCATATAAATTTCCTCCGGGAATCCTAAAAGGAACAGAATTCAACAACCAAAAAAGTTATTCAGAAATTTACCAGCCACAATAAGCAACGACAACAACTACCACTACTAATATGCCTCATTCTCAAACTAGTTGAGGCCTCTTCTATTTATATATATATAGGAACAGAATTCAACAACCAAAAAAGTTACTCAGAAATTTAACAGCCACAATAAGCAATGACAACAACTACCACTACTAATACGCCTCATTCTCAAACTAGTTGAGGCCTCGTATATATATATATATATATATATATATATATATATATATATATATATATATATAAATGTTGCATTTGGACCAGTTTCATTCCAATAATCAATAGAGGAGTTTCAATTACATACTATCATAAATTGAGGAAGAGGGAGATGCTTATTGTTTTATAACTCTGCTTTTTAAGTGCTTTGCAAGTTTTGATACCCTCTTCCGATTGATTCAAAATTTGCACAGGGGCATTAGTCCAATCATGTAAGTAGGGTGGACATAATTTGTGCCAACCCGAAATTCAATTCAAACAGCATGAATTTTGATTTTTTGGTTTGGAGTTTTGGAGTATGGATTGGAGAGTGAATTTAGTTTTTAAAAAGTTTGGAATTTGGATTGGAGTGTGGTTTTGGCATGTTGGAGTTTGGGGATCACAAAATCCAAAATGTTTTTTACCTTAAACCTTAGCGCCAGGCCGCAACAACTAAATTATACATAACATATTTCATATTAACTAGCTAAACCCAATAATAGAACACATACTTAAACATTAATCGTTGGTTTAAGTTGCAAGGAGATTACAACATTAACCATTGTTTAATTAGCTAAACCCAATAATAGAACACATACTTAAACATTACGCCTCTGTACCCAGCGTACATCCTACCCTCCCCAGACTCCACTTTGTGGGTATATTGTTGGATAATTAAAACATTACAATGATTGAATACTTGTAAACAGTCCAAAGACTTGCATATGCTATTAGTAGTACAGAATTTTGTAGTGTTATATTAAATTATATATTCATTCTGGTCTCGGCCCAGTTTCATTCCAATAATCAATAGAAGTGTTCTCGAAAATTAGGATTGTCTAAGCTCATACCTAGATCAGCTCAATTAAAACGATCAGATCAAACTAAAAAAATCATATAACTGCAAATGAACCTTAATTACCTTTGGAAGTGTTTCAACAAGGGTATCAAGGATGTGTTTGGACTGCCTATCATAATACTCCTCAACGGTAAGCTTCCAACCAGGATCATTATGTGAATGTGGAACAACAAATATCTTCAACTTCTCCGAATCCCACTCGTTACCTTTATAACTCACCTTCCAACCTTGTTTCCAAGCCCCACCATCTTCATCCTTAAACTCAATCCTATCATACAAATCCTTCGTAGTAATATCAACAACCGCACCCGAAACGGCGTCGCTTCCAGGTGATTTACGGTAAGTGGGCTTTTTAAGTCGAGGGAATCGGGTTCGGGCGGCCCGGAAATGTGATAAGGGTTTAGGAACACCGTAGCTGTAGATGATGAGAAGGAAAATGAAGAGAGAGAAGGAAAGGCCAATTGTGAAGAAATTTGAGAGAAAGAAGTCACGGAGTGCGCTGCGTTTGCGGGATTTACGAGGTTGTCGGAGGGAAGATGGTTTGCTGGTGGGGAGGAGTGAATGGACCCACCCAGCTCCGCCGCGACGGGAGGAGAAAGCCATGTGATAGGACGGTGATTGGTGGTGGAGGAATCAGATCTGCTGAAAGTGGGTGATCGGAGAGACTATCTGAATTCTGAAGTAGTGAGTCCAGTGTGATTGAGAAGGAAGACTTGTGCTAAAGTAGAAAAAGTCTGATAGTACGAGTATTTCTAAATTGACTATCACAAACCAATCCAAATTGAGCTAGTGCCACCCGCAAGTCAGAAATGTAGCCACAGAAGAAGAGAAATACGACCGCGCGCCACGAGTTCGATCCTCAGATAAACCTTCTTTGGTTGAGCTCACACATGGTTTGCCAAGTTTATACACGACGCGTGGTTTGCCATCGCGTCGATCCGGTTTACTGCGCACTCGAAAGAGTAGCACCGCGTTCCTTCACAACAAAAAAAAAAATGAGCTAGTTCCCGTACCATTTGTTACTCCCTACTAAGGTCACAACGGCGAGTAGTACCACTCGATTCCGCCGACCCCACTCGACATCTGCACGCAGATCGCCAACGGTATGAATACCGACCTGCCTCGACCCCACCCGATTCCGCCCCGACCCCACTTGACATCAGACAGACGGAGATATCGGATTTCTGATACTCAGATTTCAGACAGTGCACTGGTCGCGAAAAAAATTCTACCCCGACCAAACTCCGCCCCATCCCCGACCCTTCCACACCCCCTCCGACCCCTACTAGTCGTTGCACAACGACTTTGTCCAATTTGGCCGTTGTGCAACGACCAAATACCCCTCCCCCTACCCTAACCCCCACCCCCATCCCTTAATATTTATTTTTAACCCTTAAGTTATTATATTTACTCTTTAACATAATTTTTTCAACTATAAATACCTCATTTTTTCTTCATTCTTTCTCACAAATCTTCCTACAATCTCTCTAATAATCTCTCAATCTATCTCTCATTTTCTTTACATTGTCTTCTGAATATTCAATTTAATTTATTCATTTGGGAATTGAGAGTGAAGTTGACAACTAGCTTGAGGATCATCCATTGAACAAAATTTCCATTTTCAACATCTCTCGATTACACGTCGACGTTTGGTACATTCGTTCCTTTATTAAATTATTATTATTTCTTTATTTTAATTAGCGCACTTAATTTCATTATTTTTAACTATTTATTATCATAAATTAAAATGAAAGGAATAAGATGTATGTTGGGTATGTTTGGTTCTACTAGTAGGGGTAGCAACGACAAGAGTACTTCTTCTAGTCATCCTATTTCTCCTAGACAAGATGATTTTATTGATACTGAATATTTTTCTGAAGTACCATTACATTTAGACGATGAGCTATTTTCTGGAAATCAACAAGAGTTAAATTTAGAAGATAATCTAGATGACACACCAACTAATCTAGTTGACACGCCCACTAATGCACCTCAAACTGGAACACCTCCTATTCCCCTAGTATGAGACGGGGCCCATCAGAATGAAAATTAACATCACATGTATGAGTTTTTTTTTTAATAGAGACGTACAGAATGAAGTTGCTATATGCAAAATTTGTTAAATTGTTTATAAATTTAAAATGGGAAAAGGCCAGAGCAGGACGAGAGTTTTAACTACGCATTTGAATACCAAACACAAATCTAGGTAGGATGAATATAAGGCTAAAATCAAGGGTGAGTCAATGCCTTCTCAGTCGGGACAAGCTTCACATATTGTCTCGACTGTGCATGTGGTCAAATTGACTTACGACGAAGCGATTATAGGCCCTAAATACGATAAAATGAAAGATAGATAAGAATTATCAAAATTAGTTGCAGTGGAAGGTTTGCATTTTTCATTTCCTGATTCTCCTCATTTTATTAATTATATAAGATCAATGTACAATCCTGCTTATAACGGTTTTCCTAGATCAACTGT
Organism: Przewalskia tangutica; assembly: GCA_029844215.1. Lineage (NCBI taxonomy): Eukaryota > Viridiplantae > Streptophyta > Magnoliopsida > Solanales > Solanaceae > Przewalskia > Przewalskia tangutica. The sequence continues at coordinate 108,514,147 of CM056733.1, read as the reverse complement.
TAGGAAAGATGTTTCTCCTCATCCTTAAACACTATATAATTATTCCTTATTTCAGATTTGAGTAGAGATAATATACAATACACAACATGAGAATACCGAACACAAAAATAGAGGAAGAACACACATATAATACATGTTTCTATAAGTTCTTCCTAGTTCAAGAACAAGTTCTTCATTTTCATTCTTTAGCAATTGTTTCGTGTTTGTATCTTCGCCAGGATCACGAGTGTTTGCTTTGCACAAGTGATATTATGTTGTTTTATCTTGGGAGATAAATTGTAACTCATCCGTACAAAGCATGTATACGGACAATATTGTCTTAAGGAAAAATTGAGAATTCAGTCGACTCAGTAACCCAATTTTTAGTGTCTATCGCTTTGACACCAACATTCACGAGGCTTTGGCAAATCGGAACGAAGATCCAAGGCGGGAGATTAAAGACGAATTCAAGTATAAAGATCAAGACCACCAAACATAATTATTGCCACAACTTTTGTTGGCATCAAGTCTATTGTAACACATAATTGATTGTCCTTTCCTAGCACTTGTAATAGTAGTTTGCTATTTTCCGTACATCAAAAGGAGTTTTAGACTCACAATCTTAAGACAATATCTGTAATAGTGCTAGAAAGATGTTTGCCACCAGATATACTCCCAAATTTGGTTGTGGCTTTCTTGTTGAAACCAGTTCCGTTGACAGTTCTATAAACAGTTCAACCACTGTCTCTGTCAAACAGATCTGGTCCTAGTTTTGGATCTCTCTTTGACGATAGCTACAAATCTATTTCTGTCAAAAGGGAGATCTCTGTTGGTGATCTTGAACTTGAAGATACCACTAGGTTTGCATGACTTGAATAGTGATATTGTCTAGGATCGGGAACAAGAGTGTGGTACGTATGCTAGGAAGAGTCGAGTGTGCAAGGAGGATACGACAGGGGGGGAGAAGAAGCGAACATGTGTTGAGAGGACGAGAGTGATCATGTTGTGAGGAGAATACCCTTAGACCCCGGATGAGAACTAATAAGTTGTTATAGTGTTAGAAGTAATTCCTCGTAGGCTGGGAGGTAAGCTTTTGCGTGGTTGGTATAGTATGGCCATATGTGGCATAATGGGTTTTATAGGTATAGCAGTGAAAACTACACCGGCGTATGCATTTTGGAGACGTAGAAGGAATATTCGGGATGAATGTTTCTAAGGGGGGGAGAATGTTACACCCCGTAGTTCAGGACACGCGTATGAGAGCGTACGAAAGGGGGTAAGACTTAAAATTTTCGAAAGATAGGTTGACGAATTGCTCGGACGGGTTTTTGGTCAACTTTGGGGCGGGATATAACCCGGTACATTGAGAATTCCTAGGTGTTTTAAAGTCCTAGTACGTAGTTCGTTGAGTTTAGTTTCCAACGCAACCAACCGTTCGTCGATAGGACATCAGAATAGAAAGTTATGGAAGTTACAAGTTCAGTGCGCAGTCGGACATAAAGGCAATTCGGCCAGAGCTGGCGCCACGGAAGCGTGCCGCGCTAGTTATTCTGTGGGTTCTTGAAGCGCAGTGGCCGCGCGCTGGAGGCAGCCGCGCGCAGAAAATCCGGCGGACGACAGTTTCAGCCGCGCGCCGAGGCGGTTCTGCGATGTTGAGTGGGAAATTTCGACCGCTTTGTTTTAAAAGAGGCATGGGTGTGATGTTGTCCCACCCCATCTGATTTTTGCATGCCTTATATTGACCAAGTCTTTAAGACTTGGTCATCTTTCAAATCTCTCTCTCTCTCTAAGGCTAAAGCTCCCCCTTCTCTCTAGAATTCCAAGAGGAATTCAAAGCTTAAGGAAAATCTGAAAGGTTAGGGCAAGAAGGAAGCTTGTGGCTAGCTAGTAGGAGTTATTGTGGTGGTGTTCTTGGAAAGGAGGCTAGCAAATTGTTGGAAAAATTTGGCTAAAGTTCTAAGGTAACAATTCCTCCTTTATAATTAGTTTTTAGTGTTGCATGTTAAGAAGAAAGAACTTGTAGTTGGATATATTGCTCTTAGATACATTGCATGCAAGAAATGTAGTTTGGGTATGAAGGAATTGGTTAAAAATGTTATGTGAGCATGTTGTAGCCTAAGAATTACCTTTAAATTGTTAAGTTAGTTGTTGTACTTTGTGGGGCAGAATTTTACACATCCAAGTTAGGTGTGTAATCCCCTTTTGAAATGATTGGATGTTGGGCCTTAAATGTGGCGTTTGGATGTTGAATTCGGCCTTGAGAAAGGTGGCAAAGTATGTAGAAACAAAGGAAATGCTGCCCAATTTTCCATATAATTTAGTGGCTTTGAACTTAGATTATTTCTACATTGAAATTAGAGGTTAATAAATGTATCATGGTTATTATAGGTTGACATATTACTTGCGGTAGCTTGGGCTTAGCAAGCGGATTGACCGAAGAGGTATGTGGAGCTTTCTTATCTCTCGAGCATGAGTAGTTGTACCTATGTAGTACGGTAGACGTACAAGATTTGACATTCTTCACTTGTTTTAAGTATATGATACTTGTTTCGTTTTAAAGTATAAGTCTCTTGGATATAGGGAGATGTGTTTGACTAGTGTAAAATGGTAATATAACAACTTTATGGGAAGTTGGTTATATTGGCTTTATGAAAGGTTAATAAGGAAAGGTTTACTCCAAGTAAAATAAGTACGGATAAAGGATTTGAATTTGTGGAAGGCAAATTGTTTTTAAGGCATTATTGGCCTAAAGGTTTTAAAAGAGATGAAGTCACTTGATGTAGAAGTCTATTGTATTTTTAAAGATAAACGTGACTTATTTTGAAAAGCTGTCGTGACTTGGTACTACGGTTATTAGTATCTTGGGAGTTTTACATAAAGAGGAGTCATTTTTCTTAAAAGGTTTATGGTACGTGGTATTTGGGTTAAATTCCCAGATTTTCTTTTAAAATGACATGTAGTGTCTTAAGTAACTAAAATGAGAGGATGTACTAGAAATGTTATCAAGAAGTTATGAGGTATTCTTAACTTGCTTAGATAAGCCGGTAGCGCTTATGTTATATATGGTAGCCGATAGTGCTAGGTGATGTGTTTTTACGGGGCAGACCCCGGGTTATTCTTGTTATTTCCTTTTGACATACTGACACGATGGATGGTTCACGGGTATGCGTTCATTAGGATGGTTCACTACTTATTCTTGTTATATCATTTGGACATACTGACACGATGGGTGGCCCACAGGTATGCGTCCATTAGGATGGTTTACTACTTATTCCATGGATTTGCTACCCATGATGCGAGTGCGGCGATTGTACTCATGCGGGTCCACAGGATCCATGCGGGTGAAATAGTCCCATGCGAGCGCGCTACCGTACTACGCGTCCACGGGATCCACGCGGTGAAATAGTCTCACGCGGTGAAATAGTCCCACGCGAGGCGGATGGCCTTATGCTGGTCCACAGACCCACGCGGTGAAACAAATTCCCAGGAGTAGGATTGCTTAATGATACTACGGGCTAGAGGTCCTGTTTTGATCATGAGCCTCCTATTTTTATGCAGTACAATTTATACTTGTTACTCTCATTTGTTAGTAAGGCACAGGGCAACATAATTTGATTTTTACCTATGACTTCAGCTTATTTTGGACTTATCATATTATTACAGTATTTTCAGTTTCACATACTTGATAATTGGTTATCGACCTCCTTCTGGGCCGCTCATGTCGCAGTTGAGATATCGTAGCTTGGTCGATCCGCACTCTTAGGATCACCGCTCGCCTCGAAAGCTCCATTCCTCCGGAGGCTTTGTCTTTTGGTACGGTTCTCTGAGGTGATAGACTTTTGTACATTCAGGGGGTATGGCGGGGCCCTGTCCCGTCATAGTTGTATAAAAATTCTTAGAGGTCTGTAGCACTGTTGTGGGCAGGGTTTGTAGAAAAAAGGATTTAACTGTTCGGTTTGATTTATATTTCAGAAAGGTAACCGTTTAGGTTAGCCTGTTCATATGTTAATATCTGGTTTTATGTTTAAGTTTTATTTCCGCTGATTTTCTCTGATGTTGTATCACTAGGGTGTCCGGGGTAAGACACCAGTCGCGGGTCCGGGGTCGGGTCGTGACAAGATTGCATATCCACTAGGTCTGCAAATAACAGTAGTGCGTGTCGCACATTGGTGTCAAAGAATGCTGAACTCTTTGAAGTGATCTTCCCTTAAGAAGGAAAATGAAGTGTTTGCTCGAAGTTAACAAGAACCCAGGAGGGCCTGATTGTACGGAACTAGACGTTCCAAATCTATAGGACTCAAAAGTTGCTGACTATCCGGAACTTAATGTTTCAGATCTACAGAACTCAGGGATTCTAGATGTTGAACCAAACCGGAGTAAAAGAGAGGACAAAGACTTGTTCCAGGCCTTCTAGTTTGTATAGTTGAAATGAACCATGAACAATTAACTAAGAATTGTCAACTCCAAAAGCATCGCTTTGGAAAGAAGCTAAAAATAGAGAAATAGATTCCGTCAGATATAACCATACTTATGTTATGGTTGATCTTCCTCCGGGAAAAGAACATTTGGGTTGTAAAAGTGGATACTCGAGTTGAGTATACATTAGATGAATCTATTGACAAGTATAAGGCCTCATCTATCAGGACATGTGTTCCTATGTGAATAGCTTAATATTCAGGACCATCGCAGTCCTACATGACATGAATGTTAAGACAACATTCCTAACCGGAGAGTTAGGTTTGAGGACTGCTGGGCTTATTCCTGAAATTCATTTATGGTCCCGGAAATGTCTACATTTTGGTCCTGGAAGTTTCAGATAAAACATAAACAATGAATCTGACTACAGAAACATTGACTCTGAAGTTAGAAAACCAACAGTTGAAAAAACCAAAAATCCGAAAGTGGAAGAAGAAAGGAATACGGAACAACCCGAGGGGTTCCAGGAAAGAGAAGAAAGTATGTTGGCTTGTCAAATCTCTGTGCGGGCTGAAACAAGCCCAAAGTATTGGCATGAAATCTCCTCAAATATATGTTTTCAACATGAATGGATATGGGTACTACAAATGACATCTTAGGAGTTGGAATCCCTAAGACATCTAACAGACTGGTCTTATTCCAAACTCATATGTGATGAGTTCGACAGTCTCGTTGAAGTCACCAATTGGTTTGAATCATAGAGTTGATTGGAATCATGGTGCACCCATATACCAGGAGGGATATGCTCAGGTCACACTGTAATTGACCTGGTATTGGTTCATAAAAGATGATCAGTAAAACTAAGGTTCACTTGTGATTCTGAAAATGATCAACAAAAGGCATTCAATCAGATGTGACGACATCTTAACTATTCACTTATCTATAACTTATGGTCGTCTGGATGTCCAGTGGTTCTGGGAGAACAAAATGATGCAAACTGGACATAAGACCTGAAGAACACCAATGTGCATGGTGTGTCTTAGGAAAATCATCTCAGCAAACCTTGCATCGGACGATTCACGATGGAATCGGAGTCCATGGCTTTGCACAAAGCATGACAAAAAGTTGAGTAACTTCACGACCTCTTATAGGATGTCCCATCTTGGGAGTAACTCGTGACTACTCTAGTTTGACACTGTGAGAGCACGAATGACGGTGTCTGGACATATATGTCGCAGACATAAGACCGTATGGTAGTTTATCGGGTGATACATCCTTGATTACAAAATCAAAGGATATAGTAGACCTTTGACAAAAGGGATACCCGAAGATCAAGAGTTATGCATGTCTAGGGGAATGGTTTAAAACCAATCAATACGAACTGATATAGTGGACACCCAACCTTACAAACTGGAGATCCCACGAATAAGGTTCAATAGGAAAACTAAACTGTAAAGGTTCACTTGAGCGCCTCGGTGGAAGCAAGAGCACTTCGAATAATGGTTCAAGAAACAAAATCCAAGGTTGTTCCCGTGATAGACATTAAGTGTTACCTGCAACGTGGGTAAAGGTTAAGTTTCCAAAACCTTTAAAAGATCCTCAATAGTTGAGGTTAGGTTTGGGGAAACTTTTAATGGTGTCTAACACTTGTAAAGTGGGGTATAGCACGATACCTTATAGGAGACCACCTATTTGAGATGCACTTAAAAATTCAAGAGTGTACATGGCTAGTAGCGGATAAAACTATAAGGAGAATACAAGTAATAGAGAGTTTTTATGTTGGTATCATTGTCTTGGCATATACTAAACACTGACGGTTCAAGACATCACATTCACCGCGCAGTAAATATGTTCGATGGTATTCTACTATGGAAGGTTCAAAGCTCCGACTACCTCTCCAGATGCAACATCTATCCGCTGAAAGATTGCTAAAAGAAAACACCATGTGTGTGCACCAAAATCTCTTTCAAGAGGGGATTGTTGGAAATTTGACTTTGGTGGAGGTTGGGTCCGCCCATTTTTAATGACTTAAACATCATGGTTCCACATGTTGGAGAGTCTGGTTCTTTACACGTGTGTAATCTACTAAGTGAGTAGATGACCGTAGGGCCATGAATCGTCAAATTCCATTGAGAAATGGAAGAGATATTGGTCCACGAAGTAAGACGTTTGAGACATGGAAGAGTGGTGTGAGACAAATCTACCACATCGGTAGGAAACAGAAGAATTGTTCATGTTATAAGTCTCTAAACTGAATAAGGGATTGGTACCCCAATGGGTAACCCATGTGTTTGAAGGAGGGAGAACCTAGGTGTGCTTGGGTTCGAGACTAGGCCCACACGCGCGCCACCACCACCCGCCCGGACCGGGCTGCGGGGCTGTTGAGCTTCTTCTGATATTATATTTTTGGATCCCAAACTTTATTATATTTACAGTTTGGTCCCTGAAGTTTCTGCAAGGGCCGCGGTGCCTCGTGACCAGAGCCGCGACGCAAATTGTCCACTGAGCTCCCAGGCAATGGTAATAAGTCAGAATTGATGGTCATTACTTGCTAAAATGTTTGGCACTTATGCCACAACGTTTAAGGTCTTTATGGTGTCTATTAACAGCCCACTTAACATCCTCTTAACACTTCATTAACACATCTCCTCATCCTTAAACACTATATAAGCATTCCTTATTTCAGATTTGGGTAGAGATAATATACACTACACAACATGAGAATACTGAACACAAAAATAGAGGAAGAACACACATAGAATACATGTTTCTATAAGTTCTTCATAGTTCAAGAACAAGTTCTTCCTTTTCATTCTTTAGCAATTGTTTCGTGTTTGTATCTTCGTCAGGATCACGAGTGTTTGTGTTACACTTCGTAAGTTTAAGACGATAATTAAGAACGTCATTAAGGAAATTACATTTGAATATTGGAAATAAAGTATACTTACATATGCTAATAAGGAAATTCAGAAATGATGTGATTCCTAATAAGTTTGATACGATTTAGTATGACGATTTAAATTCATATTAGAGATTTTATATTCCTAATGGGGTTATGGATTAGTATATAAATTTCGACGTCATGAATATGAGACTTATGGAATTTCCCGAATTTAAGTTAAGTGGGATATGAGATTATTAATTATGGAATTTGGGACTAAAATGCAAAAAAAAAAATCAGATTTCAAATTAACTTAAAACCCTTCATTATCCATTTCATTTCAAACCCATTTTTACTCAATCTCTTCTTCTCTCCTAGCAAAACAAAACACCCATTCCATAGCCAAATTCAAGAATTGTATCAAATTCATTACAAGATTAATTCTTCTACAATCTAAGCCTAGAACAACACCAAAACAGTGAGAAAAATCGAGAACATGGCGTAAAATTCGCATCGCTCGGGCCGATTGGGCTCAAATTTTCCAAGTTTTTGGACAAGATTTTGGAGGAAAAACGTGTAAGAATGATGTGTTAACATTGTAGGACACGTGCATGTTACTTGGATTTGAATAAGTGAGAGATTTGGTGAAGAAAAATTGTTAAACAGTGGGTAACGAGCAAGGGTTGTTTTGGCTTGGAAATTTAGGTAAAAATTCTTCTTTTATGATATAATTGAAATTGCATGTTGTTGTAGTTAAGGAGTGAATCTATCTTAAGAAAAACTTGGAAATTTAGAGATTGCATGTGAGTGTTGGATGTTGTGGCTGGTTATAAGGCTATTTCGTATACATTGGACTTGATTATAGTTGTTGTTATTATTGTCACCATTTGCATGTTGAGAATTGAAAAGAAATCTTGATATTTAAGTTGGGATTGATTATGTGAAAGTGTTGAACCATAAGATTGGATATTAAGGAATTAAGAGAATAATTGGGAATTATTATTATCATTCAAATTCCATGGAAATTATCGGACATGTTATGTTGTAATCTTAAGGTTGTTTTAGTGCTTGAAATATAAGTTATAAAAATGTATATATGTTGAGGTAGTTACCTATACATGTCTTGAAAGAACTAAAGTGAAGAAAAATGTTGTTTCACATTCTTGAACTCGCAATGTTGCTAGAAGATCGATTGCTTTCATGAACTATTTTAACGTAACTAAAGGATTGATTAACATGAGAAATAGATGTAGTAATCGCTTGGTTATTGAAGTCGTTGAATTGTATAAATATAAAAGAGAAGTTATGTGCACTAATGACGTAAATAGAGTATTTGAGATTTGTTTTTATTATATCGTGGAATGGTGTTTGGTTATTGGTATTGTTGGCTTGTTGGTAATTGTGGATGTACATATAAACAGGGGAGGTGCTGCCCAAATTTTTATAGAATAAGATAGTCGTCTTTCAATTTAACTTACGTTAGGAATTATAGAATTGACAAACGTATTATCATTATTATAGGTTGACGTACTAGACGAGACATATCTTAGTATAGAGTTGATTAGTTCGCTTAAGAGGTATGTGAGACTATCTTTTCTTTCTTTGGCATGATTTTGTGAAAATCCTTCTTCTTTCCTTTGGCATGATTTTAATGGAAGTACGGCGGACGTACGTGATTCCTCCAAAGTCTAGTTTTAATAAAATAATGATTCATGATATGCTAAGTGTCTTGACTTTTCAAAAGATGTTTTAAAATGATATGTGATACGATAAGCGTCTTGATTTTCTAAAAGATGATTTAAATGATATATGATATGATGATGCCTTTTACTTATTCCGTCAAATGATAATTTAAGTTATATATAATTGCTCATGATATTCTGCTCGTGCCAAGTGTTATTACTCATTTCACTGAGTCCCTCACTAGAGGGTCGGGACACGTTATATGTACATATAAGATGATGATTCCATCGAGTCCCTCACTAGAGGGTCGAGACATGTTATACATATATGATTTCACCGAGTCCCAGATTGGGCCGGGACACGTTATATTGATGATTCCATCGAGTCCCTCACTAGAGGGCCTAGACACGTTACACGCACACACACACACACACACACACACACACATATATATATATATATATATGTATACAGATTTCATCTCCCTCCCTAGAGGGCCGAGACAGATTTACATACATGTATATGGACATGATGATTCTATGGTAAGCATTCATGATTACTGATATAACTCTTATTTTTATAAGACACAGTTGACTCTCTATTTTACTTGGCATAGTTATGATCTCATTTACCGTCTTTCAGGTCTTCATACTCTGTACATTATTTCGTACTGACCCCCTCTCCTCGGGGATGCGTCCATGCCCGCAGGTACATGTGCTCAGATTAGTGACCCTCCGGTTTAGGACATCTACTCAGCGGTTGGAGAGCTCCATTATTCCGGAGCCAGTTATTTTAGTGTCGCACCCGATTTTTAACTCTCAGGCTTGAATGCGCGACAGAATGGTTATCCTCCCAAAAATGAAAAAAATGTTAAATGTTAAGGGAGTCGCCACCTAATTAATTGGGTGAATTAGGACACCTAAATGCTAACCGATTAAAGTTAACATTAACTCCATTTAATGGTCTGTGAAACTAAATAAGATTCTGAGTAAGAGTTCTTTATTATCCTAAAGGGAAGGGATTAGGCATCCTTTAGAATCCGCTAACTTACGGTTATCCGTTCAAACCTAGGTTAATTTATTTGGCTAAGAGATGTATGTTTTAGAAAAGATTATTTAAGTAAAAAAGGATGTGGCAAATATCTAAAGAATATATGTTGATAACTAAAGGGTCTTATAAGACTCACAAAAATATATAAAGTTGATTATGCATTTATAAGACATGAAATTATTTTATTTGACAAAAGTAAGAAAATGATAAATTACTCCTATTAGTATATGTAAGGTTAAGACTCTTATATATAAAGTTAATTATGAAATTACTTTTATACGTGCATGCAAAAATTACTTCCTATGATATTTGTGAAGAGTTTATGAGAAAGTTTATTTAAGAATTAAATATGAAGGATATATTAACTACATGACTAAAGCATAGCTAGGGTTAATTGAATTATTTTAGATTTAGATTTATATGATGAACCTAGGATAAATAAGGGATGAATTTATCTTTTAAACTACCCTTCCAATGTATTCAAAGACTAGTAGAGTTAATTATCCTATTAATTACAAGGTTAACAAATATAACAATAATAAATAAACGAATAAATAAATAAATAAATAAATAAACAAGGGAGGAGTGAGATTGGAGTTGATGTAACGTCTAGAACGGATGGCGACACCATCTATCTTATAGTTGTTTGGAAACCCTGCGGCGGAAGTGTGGTTGGCGATGTAGAGATCATGATGAGTCTCATACCGAGACTCTTGATTATTCTCCCGATGCACGTCATGTAAAAATAAGAAAGAAAAGGATTAGTAAATATTCTAACTCCATCATATACGAAAATAAATGAACCGTTAAACTAAGCCCACATACACATATGCTGCCAGTATTAGTCACCGCAATACAGATATCGGGATTCTACCAGCAGGTAAACACTTTGAAGTATTAATTAAGTGATGGGCTCCAGTAGAAAACATGATTCAGGCCCAATGACATCAGATTTCTTTTTACTTTTCCAGGTTTCGGAATATCAGCATTATCACTCCAAACAGGCCCATTCATACAGACTTACTTCTAATGTATCTAGTCATATAAAAGTCGATACACACAAGACATACACATAAACCATGAGGGGTATACAACTCATATATACTGAATGTATGCTAATGAGATATAAGCAAATATCAGAGAATGGGATACTGGGCATTAAGCAGCAGAGCATAATATGGAGGCAAGTCTGCAATTATATTTATTGTGTTGCATGACCACTGATACATTGGATTGGCAAAACTCAAAAGGAAAATATAAGATGGACATTTCTAAAACCAATGGTTTAGGTGCATGTGGGACAAACTTAAAACTGCTAGATTGAAATTCATTAGTAGGATATGTGAGGCATAATGGCTTATTAGACATAGCCAACATACATAAATGGCTAGAAGACTCCTTAGAAACAATATATTAGATCATACATAACCACTGATGGTCTGATTAAGCATGTATGGTCACCTTCATGCTCCATATCCATCAGTATGACATCCCAAGAAAGAACACAACTTAGGCAAACTAACACCCATTCTTATATTATAGAAAAATGGTTCAAATGGTAACATAGACATGGTCTAAATAGAGTCAAACTAGGCAGGACAGTGGTAAGACATGGCTAAAAATATCTTGACTCTTAACAAGTAGCGTACATTTCCACATAATTCAATGAAAACTTTGAAGAACTATAGAGAAAGGACAAACTATTTCGTTCAATTGAATGAGTTAACAACAGATATTCAAATGCCCCAAATTGTGATCCTGAAGATGAATCCATATCGTATTATTCACCTAACTAAACTACAAATACCCTGAGATAGCAGAGAAGATCCCACACAGCACCATATAAAATATGCATATAAATGTTTACATGAACATGCACAATCTCGTGACATAAAGTATACAAAGATAGAATACCCAAATCAACATAAATTAGCAGCAGATAATCAACACAAAATGGATCTACGATCCTTGTACAAATATTATACACCTAACTATACCCATAGAAAAAATACAATCGAATACACACATATGCTTAAAAACAGAATCGACACCACAAATATTGAGAAACACAACTACAGATTTATCTGACAAAAAAGTTACTAAACTGAGTCGAATGGATTCGATGAAATAACATCTGGGTCTCATAATACAAAGCACACAATGTCAATTAAACAACTAAATAATGAAAAGAGAGTGGGTTTTCGGACCTTTTGCGGGTGGCGAACTGAGGCGACGACGAAGGTTTTCCCGAATCGTCGAAGGAAAGTTTGTGAAGAACTGGTTTGCAGAATATGTAGTAGTAAATTGAATATAAAAGAGAAGGGTTTAGGCACGATGTTGTCTGTATTCTCGATCCTTTCTTCCTGCCCCGATTGCATGTCCAAACGTTGGTATTTATAGCTCCTAGTTGAGCTTCGTTTTTATGGTAAGTTTAGGACGGGTGTTAGGGACGATTTGTACTGATTTTGTTAAGATTTCGCATCGTTTCGTTATGGTGGCGAATCGATTGGTGTGGTGATTTCTTGGGAATCTATTTCGGGGGTATGGATTCGATTGTGGGGAGGTCTTAAGGAAGGTATTGGTTTGGTCGATTCGGTTATGAATGGGAGGGGATTGATTTAGGTTGTGCCGGATTTTCCAACCTGAAAATCCGGCGAGATTTTCGGGTGAGGGAGGGGGTGTATGCGGCGGTTGAAGGGTGTTAGGGTTTGTTCTTAGGGGGAAGTCGATGGGGAAGGGAGGTCTGAGGGTATAAGGTAGATGAGCTGGACGAGGGGTGAGTTAAAGGCTTAGGGGAAATGGGCCTGCGGGTATTTGGGCTAGGCAGGGAGTGGGCTGCGTTTTAGATGTTTTGGGTTGGGTAGACTGATTCAAAGGGCATGGGCTGTTAATTATTTGGTTTTGTGTATTAGTTTAGGTGTATTATTTAATTAATGGTAGATAAATGAAAATCTAAATTGTGATTAAATTATTTAGGTGTTTATTAGTCTAAGCTATTATTATAATAATAAATGTGGGTGTGCTAATTAATTAGTGCTTAATATTTATAATGCGAGACCGTTATTAAAACTTACTTATTATGTGTATTTTGCGATGTAAAATTGCGGTTCTAAAAAAAGGAAAATTGTTTAATTTATTGGTTATTGATTTGAGGGGGATGGACAAAATTGGGTGTCAACATTTAGTACAGACTTTTGTTATATAGACTTATGCATATTCAGGGGTACGCTTAACCTCATTCCGCCATAGTTCCATTATTTTCTCTTAAGTGCAGACAGCGAGTCAGATATGCTGGGTAGGTTGGTGGGCGTTATAATCATGTTTTGTTCACTGCATTTTATATTTATATTATCGATGTTCCTTATTTAGTGGCACTTGTTTGGCTAGCCCGTTATATTGTGTTGGTTGTCAGTAACTCCCGCGAGGCAAGTACCCTTATGTAAAGCGCAAATTTCGCTTACCACCTATTTTGGGGCATATGTTATAGATGCAGCGTTATCTCCGGAATTTCTATTGCCTCGATTACTGGATTACATGCGACGTTAGTGTAATGACGTTTACTTTGCACAAGTGATATTATGTTGTTTTATCTTGGAAGACAAATCAGAACTCATCCGCATAAAACATGTATACGACAATATTGTCTTAAGGAAAGATTGAGAATTCAATGACTCAAAGAATCCAATTTTAGTGTTCATCGGTTTCAGACACAACATCTGCGAGCTTCTTTAAATCAAAACGAAGATCCAAGGAAGATTAAAGATTTAATTCAAGTATAAAGATCAAGACCACCAAACATAATTGTTGCACAACTTTTGTTGCATACGCCTATCAGAATACATAATTGATTATCCTTTTCTAGCACTTATATTAGTAGTTTGTTATTTTTTAAGTATTGCAAAAGAAAGGGCCCGCTGATAGAGCTGGGCGGGGAGGCGATACTTGTTATCAGGTCAGAGAGAGGCATGACCCGTAAGCTGGCCCCCTTAAAAACCTATTACTTAATAAGGATTTGTTACGCGCGATATGCCGACGACTTACTATTGGGAATCGTGGGTTCCGTCGAGCTTCTCATAGAAATACAAAAACATATGCAGGTTGACTAAGTCGTATGCAGTAGACATATTTATGATATGGTCTTGCTGTCAGCTAATATAGATGAGATATAATGATCAAACCATTTGGATAGACACTTGACAGATCCTAAGTTTGATCGAGTGTGTCGCGAATGAAAGGATTTTATCTTTTCACATAGAGGTTCAGTTTACAAGATTCGTGTAACTATACTTCACATATCGAGTTTGTCTTCCGGTGCCGTCAGAGTTTCAGACACCGAAGAACCCTACCTGTGTTTTAGGGTTAAAACACAGCTATAAATACACACCTTAAGATCATTATTCAAACACTTGATTTCACAAATCATTCTAAGTCTCTATTTAGTCTTACAATATCCTTTCATGATATAAATCAGTTATATATACACCCTTTGTATTTGTAATATCCAACCTTTAACCCTCCTATATATTAAATAGAATATATAAAATATTAATTTGGGTATGATGATACACCCATTGCATTCTAATGTCAATTTTTAACCCTCCTATAATTGGAATACCATATAATATTAACTTGTAGTATGATCATTGCGTATTTTATTTTATATGCCGTATTTTCTATCAGTCAACAATTTATCTCATGCTATAACTTCTAACACGATTCTCACTTGATCTTTAATAAATCGATATATACTTTTGCTATGAGATTACAAGAACCCAAAGATTTTTTCGAGAAAATAAAATTCAAAATTTGTGTATATATATAACTAGAATATAATCTTGGTAGTATTATATAACCTTAAAATGATGTGTATAATCAATGTTTTAATTATGTAAACCGAGATTATACATAATCAGGAAGAAAGAAGCGAAAAAAAGTAAAAGGGTAATTACGTAAACCGACGCTAAGAGAAGCCCTAGCTCACTCATTTTTTCCTCTTCTGTTTCAATTGTGCTGTGCCGCAACAGATCTATCTTTGCTCAAGGTTAGATCTATGAGTTTTCTTCCTTCATTTTTGTTCAGATTTGCTACTAGCTTGTTCGATGATTGCGCAGTTTCTATAGCTTTGATTCGAATATGTTTGATTTGTGTTCATTAGTTTGTGCATGTTATATGATTGATGGTTCCTGGAATTGAATGTTTTGATTCAATAATTTGTGTTTAAAGCTGGTTAGTTTGTGCATCTATATGTTTAATGGATTCATATATTGAGTCCATTGAAACCAGTCAATTTTTGGTCTCAATCAACTCCTAAATGTTAATTAAATTTATATATTTCATTATCAAAAAATTAAACATTTACATATTTTAGTAACCACATAAGTTTAAATTTCAATTTTTTTTTGTAATTGAAAATAGTTCAAAATGTGTGTGTCCATTTGTTTTCTACTACTATGCTCTACTCCTTAATGTGACTTAGCAGCTTTATCTTATTTTTGAATTATATTTTAACTCAACATTAAATATATTTGATTTGTTCCTGATATGTATGATGCATTCGCCATAGTTTTAGCATTACGGCAAACCCGTGTCAAATATATAGCAGATTTGGCGCTCTAGCCAAAACGAATCCTATTTTGGCTATTACCTTCTCCATTACTATGTTCTCATACGCAGGAATACCCCCGTTAGCGGTAGTGTCGTACCACTTTAAAGTTCGACTTGGATTTGTTGCTGCTATGATTAGAGACTGGTGATCTATCCTTTACTTGCTTCTTGGCAGCTCCAGTGACAATTTCATAAATAGTTGGCAGGTCATTTATCATATTGAACAGGCGTTTCCTGAATCACAGAAACCACAAATGCTTAGGTAAAACCAGAATCTTTTCAATTAAGTAAACTAAGGAGGTAACTGCTTTTTGTTCATGAACAGAACCTGCACATGCATCTCCTGTGACCATTCACATACAAGGGCTTTGTAGAGAAAAGCTGCTTAGTTACTTAACAGAATAAGCAACTCCTGGTAGGCTATATGGTCCACAATAAAGGGCAGTCCGGTACACTAAGCTCCCGCTATACGCGGGGTCCGAGGAAGGGCCGGACCACAAGGGTCTATTGTACGCAGTCTTACCTTGCATTTCTGCAAGAGACTGTTTCCACGACTTGAACCCATGACCTCCTGATCCACAATAAATAAATATAAAAGATGAACTGCAAAATCAAATTCATCAAAGGAGGACTGGATACACACAGAAAAGGAAGGCAAAAGGCAATGCATCTGCTTTTGTAAAATCTGTAAGAAAACCAAGTGTATGTACCTATCAGCCTACCAAATCTGGCACCAAAATATAAGGCAACAGAGAGTAGCCATGCATCACTGTGAACAGCAACTAGGGACAACCAGTCCTTTTCCTCCATCCCATCTCTGGCAAAGTTTAACCTAGTGCTGGCTCTGGATGCTCAGGAGGCACCTCCTCAGCTGGCAAATTGACTTCCCATTGCTCGCTTGGGAATCCATAGAGGCAAAGATTTTCCTTTTCTGCAAGGTTTTAACTTTTAATGAGATAGAAAGAGAGAGGAAAAAGAAAATTTCGAGATTGGGATATCATCAAGAAGTTTCAGATGACCTATTCTATTTTTCAGAAATTTAAGCAATAAAAAATAGGTTCAAAACTCTGACCGGACCGGATTAATTCTGGTCCGATCCTCATCCGTAAAAACATTAATTTCTTCCCGATCCTGGTCCGCTTTAGACTGTACACCCTCAGGAGACAATCTAGTTTCAAATAAGATGAACAAAACTCGTGCGGTGAAGAAGTGATTGATAAAAGTGATGGGAACACAACACGAGGTCACATTAGGCCCTGAGGGTAAATATATACAAGGATTAGGGATGAAAATTCTGTTATATATGTATAAGAATAACATATAGACGACAGTGGAGGCCATATGGTGTAAGTTGGTTAATACGTTACTTGACAAATAACTCTCGTAACCGTAAGTTATGGTGGGGCCCACATGTCGGGATTTTATAAAGGGCATATGACAAGTTATATGAATAGTACATAAGAAGTTTAGAAAGTCTTAAGAGGGACACTTAATCCACATATGAGTATAAGCACTCCAAAAGGATGATTTAAGGATACGTTTTTGGGTGATCTAGCTTTACGAGGCCAACACACCATTATAGGTTGAGAATTTGGGAAAACACAAAGAATGAAAGTTGTAGATAATTGAAATATCGACACTAACAACATTAGGTTCTTCACGAAACTCCTAGACTGCGCCGGAATACGAACTCAATATGTAAAGTTTAGATACACGAAACATGTGAACTGAACCTCTATGTGGGAAGATAAAATCCTTTCATTCACGACACATTCAATCAAGCTTAGGATTTGTCAAGTGTCTATCCAAATGACTTGATCATTATATCTCATCTATATTAGTTGACAACAGGACCATATCAAAGACATGTCCATTGCGTTGGCCAACGACTTAGTCAACGTAATTGTTACACCACGGAAAAAAAATCGTGTTACCGAGACTGCAGACGACTTAGTATAGGCTCAGGGGAGGGTAAAGATATACAAGGATTAGGGATGAATATTTTCTTATATATGTATAAGAATAACATATAGACGACAATGGAGGCCATATGGTGTAAGTTGGTTATTACGTTACTTGACAAATAACCCTCGTAACCGTAAGTTAAGGTGAGGCCCACATGTCGGGATTTTATAAAGGGCATATGACAAGTTATATGAATATTACATAGGAAGATTAGAAAGTCTTAAGAGGAACACTTAAGCCAAATATGAGTATAAGCACTCAGAAAGGATGATTTAAGGATACGTTTTCCGGTGATCTAGCTTTACGTGGCCAACACACCATTATAGTTGAGAATTTCTGAAAACACAAAGAATGAAAGTTGTAGATAATTGAAATATCGACACTAACAACATTAGGGTCTTCACGAAATACTAGACTGCGCCGGAAGACTAACTCAATATGTAAAGTTTAGATACACGAAACATGTGAACTGAACCTCTATGTGGAAAGATAAAATATTTTCATTCACGACACATTCAATCAATCTTAGAATTTGTCAAGTGTCTATCTAAATGACTTGACCATTATATCTCATCTATATTAGTTGACAACAGGACCATATCAAATACATGTCCATTGCGTTGACCAATGACTTAGTCAACCTAATTGTTACACCCCGAAAAAATATTCGTGTTACCGAGACTGCAAACGACTTAGTATAGGCTCAGGGGAGGGTGATTATATACAAGGATTAGGGATGAAGATTCTGTTATATATGTATAAGAATAACATATAGACGACAGTGGAGGCCATATGGTGTAAGTTGGTTAATACGTTACTTGACAAATAGCCCTCGTAACCGATAGTTAAGGTGGGGCCTACATGTCAGGATTTTATAAAGGGCATATGACAAGTTATATGAACAGTACATAAGAAGTTTAGAAAGTCTTAAGAGGGACACTTAATCCACATATGAGTATAAGCACTCCAAAAGGATGATTTAAGGATACATTTTTGGGTGATCTAGCTTTACGAGGCCAACACACCATTATAGGTTGAGAATTTGGGAAAACACAAAGAATGAAAGTTGTAGATAATTGTAATATCGACACTAACAACTTCATCTCAATGGAGTACTGGGTATGTTGTTGTTACTCATAAGTGTTCCAATGTTCTCAGACGCATCAGCCGCTATTAACTGCAAAGGTACTCCATTGAGATGAAAATACTAATGACCATCGGTGCAACCAAAGATAATTATGAAATATCAACTTAATTCAACTGGATACTCCTGAATATAAACATAAGTCCTTCTCCTAAACTGACTACTGTACAGAATAGATGAACATGATACATTTTTCTAGAGATTACTTCCAACCAAGGTTTATATTACTCCCTCCGTTTCAAAATGATGTATGGTTTTGACTTGACATGGAGTTTAAGAAAGTAAAGAAGACTATTGAATCATGTGGGTATTAACTAAAGATATATCAAATGTACCAAAATTCTACGTGAGCATCTCGTCTTACCAGTACTAACTAGACCCGTACTCAATAGTTTACGATAGACAGAAAGATTTATATATTTCTTCTCTTATGTAGTTTCTTGTCTTTCGATTTCAGTTATTATTGAATGTCTCTTGTTCTTCGCTCAGCATATTATTTTGTTGTAGTGATTGTTTTCTTTTACCTATTTGATCTTCTTTATTATTGCTTTATTCTGGGCCGAAAGACTATTGAAAATAACTTCTCTACCTCCAAAAGTAGGGGTAAAGTATGTGCACACTCTATCCTTCGCAGACCCCACTTGGGATTATTACATCGATATCTTTGTAAAATACATTCAAAGAAAGAAGTCAATTAATAAACACAAAGATACCATAAAGACGACTCCACAAGAGCAAAATCGGGGTTCCCTACGCTTCTCCATGCTCAATAAGACGTCTCGCCTCAGATTCTTTACTCCTACCCACAAGAGTCTAAGACACGCTTTAACCCCGTTAAGAACTGCTTTGCACTAATGTCCGATTAAAAGCATCAATATTTCTCCTTCTATTTGCTATTTTTACTCATTAGTACTAGATACCTAAATATGATATCAATCAAAATCGGTCTATTTTAAGCAGATTTCCCCTCTCATTTACGAGGATCTAAGACAAAGTTTAACCCCTGTTATAAACTGTTTGCACTAATGTCTAATTAAAAGCAATGATCTTTCTCCTTCTATTTCGTATTTTAACTCATTTGTTCGGTATACCTTAATGTGATATTGAACCAAAACCGGTCTATTCTAAGCAGCTTTCGCTTCTCCTTTACAAGAATTATCTAATTTAGATTAAGATTTCCGAATGATAACAACCAATTCGCGGATCGCCGAAACGCACACACATAAAACAGAAAGGTAGAGCTAAAAACGATATCTATGGGCACAATTATGTCCATTTTGGATATCAAATCAACCAAAAAGCACATGCCTAACTAGATCTGGTATTTCTGCGTGGATCTTAAACCGGGTCAACCCAAACCAAATAAAGCGAATTCGAAAATACATATCACAATTGTAACCAAATGAAGGGGCAAAGGTGAATGTTTTACATGTAATGTAAAGTTTCTCACGCAAGTACGATAGAGATGAGAATCGCTCCTTCACACAAAGTCGAGAGAGAGATGATATTTAATCGCTTTTCTCGCTAAAATGCTTTTAAATCAAATCAACTTATTAGGGATGATATTTCTGTTGTGTTTTATTTGGTGCACTCCTTGCCCTCTGTAACGTTTAATAATTCAATAATTGTGAGTCTAAAATTTCTTTTGATTTACGAAAAATAACAAACTACTAATATAAGTGCTAGAAAAGGATAATCAATTATGTGTTACAATAGATTTATGCCAACAAAAGTTGTGGCAACAATTATGTTTGGTGGTCTTGATCTTTATACTTGAATTCGTCTTTAATCTTCCGCTCGATCTTCGCTTTGGCCAAAGAAGCTCCCTGAATGTTGGTAATCTGAAACTGATAGACACTAAAAATTGGATTGCTGAGTCGACTGAATTCTCAATCTTTCCTTAAGACAATATTGTTTGTATACATGTTTTGTACGGATGAGTTACAATTTGTCTTCCAAGATAATACAACATAATATCACTTGTGCAAAGTAAACGCCATTACACTAACCCGTCGCATGTAATCCAACTGACACTGAGGCAATAGAAATTCCGGCAGCATAACGCTGCATCTATAACATATGCCCAAAATAGGCGAGCCGCGCCGTCGCAGATAGTGGGGTACTTGCCTCCTGAGGAGTCACAACCAACCAACACAATATAACACGCTAGCCGACAAGGCTGCCACTAAATAAGGGAACATCCCACTAATATAAATATAAGAGTACGACTGAACAAAACATGATTATAACCTTCACCAACCTACCCAAGCATATACAACTCACAACTGTCTACAGACCTCTAAGAGAAAATAGTGGAACTATGACGGGACAAGGTTCCGACGTACCCCTGAATATGCATAAGTCTATATAACAAAAGTCTGTACTAAAATAACTGGCTCCGGAATAATGGAGCTCTCCAACCGCTGAGTAGATGTCCTAAATCGGAGGGTCACTAATCTGAGCACACGTATACTGCGGCATTTAACGCAAATTTCGCGTGGAGAGGGTCGACGTAAATAATGTATGCAGTATGAAGACCTGAAAGACGGTAAATGAGATCATAACTATGCCAAGTAAAATAGAGAGTCAACTGTGTCTTATAAAAATAAGAGTTATATCAGTAATCATGAATGCTTACCATAGAATCATCATGTCCATATACATGTATGTAAATGCTCTTACTCTGCAGGAGGAGATGAAATCTGTATATATATATATATATATATATATATATATATATATATATATGTGTGTGTGTGTGTATAACGTGTCTAGGCCCTCTAGTGAGGGAATCGATGGAATCATCAATATAACGTGTCCCGGCCCAATCTGGGACTCGGTGAAATCATATATGTATAACATGTCTCGACCCTCTAGTGAGGGACTCGATGGAATCATCATCTTATATGTACATATAACGTGTCCCGACCCTCTAGTGAGGGACTCAGTGAAATGAGTAATAACACTTGGCACGAGCAGAATATCATGAGCAACTATATATAACTTAAATTATCATTTGACGGAATAAGTAAAAGGCATTATCATATCATATATCATTTAAATCATCTTTTAGAAAATCAAGACGCTTATCGTATCACATATCATTTTAAAACATCTTTTGAAAAGTCAAGACACTTAGCATATCATGAATCATTATTTTATTAAAACTAGACTTTGGAGGAATAACGTACGTCCGCCGTACTTCCATTAAAATCATGCCAAAAGAAAGAAGAAGGATTTTCACAAAATCATGCCAAAGAAAGAAAAGATAGTCTCACATATCTCTTAAGCGAACTAATCAACTCAATACTAAGATATGTCTCGTCTAGTACGTCAACCTATAATAATGATAATACGTTTGTCAATTCTATAATTCCTAACGTAAGTTAAATTGAAAGACGACTCTCTTATTCTATAAAAATTGGGCAAGACCTCCCGCTTATATGTACATCCACAATTACCAACAAGCCAACAATACCAATAACCAAACACCATTCCACGATATAATAAAAACAAATCTCAAATACTCTATTTACGTCATTAGTGCACATAACTTCTCTTTTATATTTATACAATTCAACGACTTCAATAACCAAGGCGACATTACATCTATTTCTCATGTTAATCAATCCTTTAGTTACGTTAAAATAGTTCATGAAAGCAATCCAATCTTCTAGCAACATTGCGAGTTCAAGAATGTGAAACAACATTTTTCTTCACTTTAGTTCTTTCAAGACATGTATAGGTAACTACCTCAACATATATACATTTTTATAACTTATATTTCAAGCACTAAAACAACCCCTTAAGATTACAACATAACATGTCCAATAATTTCCATGGAATTTCGGCCAACAATAATAATAATTCCCAATTATTCTCTTAATTCCTTAATATCCAATCTTATGATTCAACACTTTCACATAATCAATCCCAACTTGTTCTTCACTTTTTGGAGTTGGATCTTGAAGAGGAGTTGGTTAGGAGCTTCTAAGGGTCGCTTGTAGCGGATTGGAACGTAAGGAATTGGAGCTAAACGTTGCTCAGGATCGACTTATAAATCTTGGATAATTTTGGGCTTATCGAGGTAATGATCTTTGTCCCCCTATTGTAATTAGATATTACATATTGTTGTAGTTTAGAATTGAGTATAAGATATATTGGAAGGATGATTATAAAGAATTGAACTGTATTTACATTGGACTGTATTTACAGTAGACTTGTTGTAAATAATGGAAACCAATACTACATACTTTAACTCTTTAAAAAGATTCATTTCTTTCACAAAAGTCACACGATACTCGTAGTATCAAAATAGAGTAACTATCTTTTTAAGTAAACCAAAACAATTTCCATACCTTCTTTTTAAACCAATCTTAAGACAAAAGCATGCCTTCCTTTTTAAACCATTTTAAGACAAAATCATGCCTTCCTTTAAAACAAAGACACTTTTCCTTTTTAAAGTCAAGTAGCAATATACTTTTTAAACCAAGTGTCTTACTCTTTTAAAAACAAGTATCCTATACCTTTAAATCATATCTTTTAAGGAAACCAACCTCCAACTTTTAAAATGTCAAGTTATCATTTTAAATCCAATGACAAAACCATTCTTTTGTTTTCATAAAGTCGTTATAAATAACTTCCCATAAAGCTATTATAACACTTTATGTTTTAAACCAACCAAGGACAACTATTCTCATTTTCGAAATCAAGATAACTCTATTCTTTAAAAGACCACACACCCATTACTCATGAATGAGGTTTTACAACTTTTTAACATAATTCAAGTCCTTAATATTTCATAACAAGTCACTTAACTTTGGAATCAAGTCAAAGACACAAAAGGAAAATCAAATTCCTTTAAACACACGTGCGTCTACCGCACTATATATATTTCACAACAATCATGCTAGAAACGATAGGAAAAGGTTCACATACCTCGCGATGATTATCGACAATAAGCAAAATGCTCCAAAGTACTATAACCCTGCTAGCCTTTTCCACCCTTCAAGTAGAATACGCTACTCGTAGTACTTCAACCTATAATGGCCATAAAACGTTTATCAACCTCTAGATCTCTTCGTAGAACAATTCAAAGTACAAGGTTCCTTATTCTACGGAAAATTCGGCAGCACCCCCCCGTAACCACAACTAACTTCCAACATCAAGGCCCGCTACCAAGCCAACAACTCAGAGGGGATTATACGTCTAACCGGACGTGTACAATTCTGCCTCACAATAATACTACAAGTCTCATCAGAATACAAATTCGATGTAAATACAGTTCAATTCTTTTTAATCATCCTTCCAATATATCTTCTACTCAATTCTAAACTACTACAATATGTAATATCCAATTACAATAGGGGGACAAAGATCATTACCTCGATAAGCCCAAAATTATCCAAGATTTATAAGTCGATCCTGAGCAACGTTTATCTCCACTTCCTTACGCTCCAACCCGCTCCAAGCAACCCTTAGAAGAATTTTTGGCCGGCCCCATATTTTTTTTGGTAACTAACAAACTTTTATTAATCACCAAGTGAAATATTACAAATTTAGCAAGGTTAACACAACCTGCTAAGGTCTATCTAAAACACTTAACCATCATTACATAATCAGGATAGGCTAACTATTAAACTTAAAACTAATTATTGAAGGCCTGATGGTGCTCTTGGGGTTTGCTGGCTTGCTGGCTAGCTCGTGCAATCAAGGAAAAAAGCCTTCGCGGAAGTTGTCTGACCCACATAAAGAGTTGGAGGCGGCTGAGCGTAAGTCATGACGGCCACCAACAGAGCTAAGCTGGCCAGCAAGGTCCCCTTTGGCCTAATGCCTAGAAGTCTAACAGTAAATGACAAAGTCATTTCCTTAGCCACAATATCAACCTCAGTGCTCTTGTTCTCACATAGCCTCTGATTCCTTTAAAGCCATATGTCATAAATTGTTGGAAATTTACTAATATGGAAATAAGTTTAACCCATTATTTATGACTCGAATAATTAAAGCATCGCATGTCGTAAACGTTACATTTGGTGTATTAAACTACTCACAATTATTGAATTATTAAACGTTACAGAGGGCAAGGAGTGCACCAAATAACACACAACATAAATATCATCCCTAATAAGTTGATTTGATTTAAAAGCATTTTAGCAGTAAAAGCCAATTAAATATCATCTCTCTCTCCAGCTTTGACGCGAAGGAGCGATTCTCCTCTCTATCGTACTTGCATCGAGAAACTTTCTGTTACATGTAAAACATTCACCTTTGCCCCTTCATTTGGTTACAATTGTGATATGTATTTTCGAATTCGCTTTATTTGGTTTGGGTCGACCCGGTTTAAGATCCACACAGAAATACAAGATCTAGTTAGGCATGTGCTTTTTGGTTGATTTGATATCCCCAATGGACATAATTGTGCCAATAGATATCGTTTTTAGCTCTACCTTTCTGTTTTATGTGTGTGCGTTTCGGCGATCCGCGAATTGGTTGTTATCATTCGGAAATCTTAATCTAAATTAGATAATTCTTGTAAAGGAGAAGCGAAAGCTGCTTAGAATAGACCGGTTTTGGTTCAATATCATATTAAGGTATACCGAACAAATGAGTTAAAATACGAAATAGAAGGAGAAAGATCGTTGCTTTTAATTAGACATTAGTGCAAACAGTTTATAACATGGGTTAAACTTTGTCTTAGATCCTCGTAAAGGAGAGGGGAAATCTGCTTAAAATAGACCAGTTTTGATTCAATATCATATTTAGGTATACCGTACTAATGAGTAAAAGTAGCAAATAGAAGGAGAAATATTGATGCTTTTAATTAGACATTAGTGCAAACAGTTCTTAACGGGGATTAAACTGTGTCTTAGACTCTTGTGGGTAGGAGTAAAGAATACCGAGGTAGAGACATCTTATTGAGCATGGAGAAGCATAGGGAACCCCAATTTTGCTCTTGTGGGTCGTGCTTATGGTATCTTTGTGTTTATTAATTGACTTCTTTCTTTGAATGTATTTTACAACAGCATATCCAATGTAATAATCCCAAGTGGGGTCTGCGAAGTATAGAGTGTGCACATACTTTACCCCTACTTTTGGAGGTAGAGAGGTTATTTTCAATAGTCTTTCGGCCCAGAATAAAGCAATAATAAAGAAGATCAAATAGGTAAAAGAAAACAATCACTACAACAAAATAATATGCTGAGCGAAGAACAAGAGACATTCAATAATAACTGAAATCGAAAGACAAGAAACTACAGAAGAGAAGAAATATATAAATCTTCCTGTCTATCGTAAACTATTGAGTACGGGTCTAGTTAGTACTGGTAAGACGAGATGCTCACGTAGAATTGCTTTTTGCTGAGGACTTGATTATTTATTAGGGAACAAATGTGGAAGCATAGAATTTATTGGAGTTCTGCATCTGCTGCAAAAAAGGGTTTTATTTAAAACTTTATATGTTACACCAGGATCAATTTTTCTGCCATATTATTGTCCACAGACAAGAGAACCTTTTTCTTCTCTTGGCTTAGCATGGGAAGCTATTGAAAATATACTCCCCAAGAGATCCAGCAGAACAATGCAGAATATGTGTTTTCTTAGTTTTCTACTTCTTTATTGTTAGAGATTCAAAATAGTTACTGAAAACGTAGGTAGGTTTGAAAGTATGGTTATGTGCCATTAAGGAATTCTTCTATACTCTATTATTTATATCTATGAACATACTCTTTATTTTTCATGATTCATGCTTATATAATACTCCATCATTTTCAAAATGTTTGTCTTACTTTCCTTTTTAGTCCGTTTCAAAATGAATGTCTCTTTTCTTTTTTGGCAACTCTTTTATTCCAACTTTCCATATGGCATGTTAAAGATCACAAGATTAAAGAACATTTTGGTACATTCGATATATCTTTAGTTAATACCCACATGATTCAATAGTCTTCTTTATTTTCTTAAACTCCATGTCAAGTAAAAACCATACATCATTTTGAAACGGAGGGAGTAATATAAACCTTGGTTTGAAGTAATCTCTAGAAAAATGTATCATGTTCATCTATTCTGTACAGTAGTCAGTTTAGGAGAAGGACTTATGTTTATATTCAGGAGTATCCAGTTGAATTAAGCTGATATTTCATAATTATCTTTGGTTGCACCGATGGTCATTAGTATTTTCATCTCAATGGAGTACCTTTGCAGTTAATAGCAGCCTAGTCTGCAATACAAGAACATTGGAACACTTATGAGTAACAACAACATACCCAGTAAAAATCGGCCTAGGCGGCTCATTCCAGTGTCCTAAAAATCGGCCTAGGCGGCGCCTAGGCGCTAGGCGGAACCCCCCGACCCGATTTACCCCTAGGCGGCTCATTCCTAGTTTTTAAATTAATTGGGGTAAAATCGTAATTTTACCCCTAATGTTTTGCCCTATTTTATTCTTATAGCCGATTTCTTCAACATAACAAGCAACATTTTCAGCGATTTCTTCAACATCAACAAGCAACATTTTCAGCGATTTCTTCAACAATTCAACATCAACAAGCAGTGATTTCTTCAACAACATTTCACTTCAACTCTTCACTTCAAGAATCAAGATTCAAGAAATAAGAATACAAATAAAGAAAAAAGCCCTAAATTTTTTCAATAAACCTTCAACTCTTCAAGGTTAGTTCTTCTTCTTTTTTTACTTCATATATTCTATTTCTTCTTCTTTCACTCTTCCATCATCATTATTTTTTTATTTTTTCCCGGTCTGTTTCGCCTCAATCTCTGCGACCCGACCCGATTTCTTTTGGTTCTGCTGCTGCGGTGCTGCTGGAAAAAAAAATTAAAAATTTAGTATAAATTAGAAAATATATAAATTATCAATTGTGAAGTTCTAGTGGTTGAGGTTGGGAATATGGAATACTATGTCTTATGATTGCAAAAATTAGTTGAGTCAATTATTAATGTAAAATATTAAAAAAAAATTAAAAAAATATATCCGCCTAGGCCCCGCCTAGGAATTCGCCGAGGCGCTAGGCGGCCCCTCACCGCCCTGGTCCCGCCTAGCGTTTTTTAGAATATTGACATCAGCAGAAATCAAACGACATGAGACTATAAAGAAATATTGCTTCTACTATTATGATAGGCTAAGTGGACCTACAATAATAACACTACAATTACCAGTTTGTAAGCGTAAGTAGGACTACGCTGGACTACCTACTACCCTTCTACCCTAATCAGTGTCCTTCATAACCCCCTATGTAAGGTCATGTCCTCAATAAGTTGCACCAACGCCATATCACGTCTAATCACCTCTTCCCAATACTTCTTCGGCCTACCTCTAACCCTCTTGAACCTGCTTATAGCCAACCTCTCACACCTCCGCACTTGGGCATTTGTGTCTTTCCTCTGCACGTGTCTGAACCATCTCAACCTCGCTTCCTGCTCCACTGAGGCCACTCCCACTTTGTCCCGAATATCAACAACAACATACCCAGTGAAATCCCACAACGTGGGTCTGGGGAGGGTAAAATACAGACCTTACCTCTATCTTGACAGGTAGAGTGACTGTTTCTGGGAGACCCTCGGCTCAAGACAACATAAGCACACACAAAGCAAATGCAAAAGCACAGCCAGATCAAAACAAGAGAAACGAAAAAGTAAGCAGTAACTAGCGTAAGTAAACAAGCTATACAAAGTCCACTAAAGGACTACAATAATAACACTACAACTACCAGTTTGCAAGCGTGAGTACGACTACGTTAGACTACTTACTACCCTAATTCGTGTCATCCATAACCCCATATCAAAGGTCTGTAAGTTGCACCTGTTCCATATCCCCTCTAATTACCTCTCTCCAATACTTCTTCGGCCTACCTCTACCCCTCTTGAACTCGTCCATAGCCAACCTCTCACACCTCCGCACTGGGGCATTTGTGTCTCTCCTCTGGACATACCCAAACCATCTTAACCTTGCTTCCCGCATCTTATCCTCCACCGAGACCACTCCCACTCTGTCCCGAATATTATCATTTCTAATTTTATCCCTCCTTGTATTCCCCCACATTCATCTCAACATCCTCATTTTCGCAATTTTCATCTTTTGGGTGTTTGAAGTCTTGACCGACTAACACGCCGCCCATACAACATAGTCGGTCTAACCACCCCCTATAGAACTTACCTTTAAGTGTGACTTAGCGACTGATACCCTTATATAGTTGTAGCAACTCTGGATATCATCTTTGTTCTTGTACAAATGAATCATTATACTCCACCTCCATTATTCGGGAATTTTCGCCGTCTTAAAATGACGTTAAACAACTCAGTCAAACCTGCCCTGCCTGCGTTCTTCCAAAATTCAATTAAGATCTCAGGCCCGGTCGCTCGTCCCCTGCGCATCTTGCGAACAACACCCTTAACCTCCTCAACCTTAATTCTTCTGCAATACCCAAAATCTCGGCACAATGTCTCTATCTCCTTTTTCGTTCAAGAGTTTATGGAAGTAATACTGCCACCTCCGCCTAATATGCGCGTCCTCCTCCAGTACTTTGCTATCCTCGTCCTTAATGCACCTCAAGTGATCCAAGTCACAGTCCTATCCCTCGATGCCCACCACGACCACCCCGCGAGACCCCTAGCACTTCTCTAGCTACCTCCCGAATGTAACTGTCTGTCCTGTCCCACATACCGGTCACATCCCCATTATTTCCCCAAGCCCCTTGGCCATCAACCTCTCCCCCATCTCCTTTGCACTAGCCATGATCAAACTCCCCCATTTGATTCTTAACCTGTCATCCACACCTCATCTTCTTCTCCATCTTGATCTCCAAATCAATCACCAAAAGCTTATGTCAGGTTGTAAGATACTCTCTCGGAATAACCTTGCAGTCTTTACAAAGACCGTTGTCAACATTCCTAAGGAGCAAAAAGTCTGAGTCTTAGCCACCGAACTTTATTATTTATTACTGAAACTAGGAATCTTGATCAGGGGATCTTAACTAATTATTGGTGAGAACAGCTAGTGACAAATCCTGGGGTAGAGGAGAGGATTTGGATCCTGCACTTTTGGGCCCATAGATTATTTGCTTAATAGTTTCTTTTAGTTTCTCAAGTACTTTGCTGTGTGCTTTATTGCCTTAACAATCTCTTTTGACTATCTCAAAAAGGTTTATGAGTTAAGCTGCAGTATTTTCCCAAGATAATCATCCCTATCATGTATAGATATATTGGTTCATTGAATGCGTAATATGAGTTATATGTTACCTAATCCGTTTTGAGTTAGATTCTCTGCCTCCGTAAATCAACGGCTATTGCCTTTTAGTGACTTTTGTATAATCCTTCCCGTAACCCCTTTTAGCGATAAACCATTTGTTTTCTCTTCATGCTGCCTGCATTTATGATAAATGAAGGTTTCTCCTTTATCTTTCTCTTCTGTGTATTCAAATGAACAAGCTCAAAATCATGACATGAGAAAGCTCTTAATAATTTTTTCTCTAAAATTTGTATTTGCAAAAACTAATTCACTTGGAAGGTTCTTATGAGGTCATGGATTCAAGCCGTGGAAACAACCTTCAGATAGAAATGCAAGGTAATGCTGCGTACAACAGCCCTTGTGGTCCGGCCCATCCCCGGACCCCGCGCATAGCGGGAGCTTAGTGCACCGGACTTACCTTTTTGGAAGGTTCTTATGTTGTTACTTTGCTTATTTATGATGTATATTTTAGTTTGTGTAGTTGCTTGAGTTGCATTTCTGTTATCAGGCTTTGTAACTGGTTTTGAGTGAAGAATCTGTCTTTTTTCTAACCATATAGGGGGTGGGGAAGAGCACTCTCTTTAAAATTTTATCTTTTTTAACTTACATATATACTAAAATTGGATCTGAACATAAATGTAGGAGCTGTGAGATATCAGTAGCAGCAAGGGAAAATGCCAACACAGAAGATTGAAACTGGTCACAATGACATAGTTCACGATGTTACTATGGACTATTATGGAAAACGTGTGGCTACAGCATCTTCTGATACCACCATAAAGATAACTGGTGTGAGCAACAATGCTGCTTCGCAACACCTTTCTACTTTGAGTGGTCATACCGGTCCTGTTTGGCAGGCTGCCTGGGCTCACCCCAAATTTGGCTCACTCCTTGCTTCCTGCTCCTACGATGGTAAGGTAATAATCTGGAAGGAAGGCAATCAGAATGAGTGGACTCAAGCTCATGTTTTTAGCGACCACAAATCATCGGTTAACTCCATTTCATGGGCTCCTCATGAACTTGGGCTTTGTTTGGCTTGTGGTTCTTCTGATGGTAATATCTCAGTGCACACTGCTAGGTCAGATGGTGGTTGGGACACTACGAGAATAGACCAAGCTCATCCAGTTGGGGTAACATCAGTTTCATGGGCGCCATCAATGGCTCCTGGTGCTTTAGTTGGTTCAGGTGTTCTTGAACTTGTTCAAAAGCTGGCATCTGGTGGATGTGATAACACTGTGAAGGTCTGGAAGTTATATAATGGCGTTTGGAAGATGGATTGCTTCCCTGCACTTCAGATGCACACTAACTGGGTGAGAGATGTAGCGTGGGCGCCGAACTTGGGACTACCAATGTCAACAATTGCTAGTGCTTCAGAGGATGGTACGGTTGTCATATGGACTGTGGCGAAGGAGGGAGATCAATGGGAGGGCAAGGTTCTTAAGGACTTCAAGACTCCTGTTTGGAGGGTCTCATGGTCTCTAACCGGAAACTTGTTGGCAGTTGCTGCCGGGGATAACAATGTCACATTGTGGAAAGAAGCTGTTGATGGGGAGTGGCATCAGGCCTCCACTGTTGACCAATAGAGTTGGAACTTGGAAGTAATAGAAATTTAAGTTTTTGTGTTTCCCTTCTACCATTCAGACCTTTTTCCTAGCTGAGTGAGAGTTGGCCCTTTTGATTTGAGGACTGTTTATTTACTGATGATTTGATTCTTCTCCTTTTATTCAGTATGCATTCAGTTTCGCTTAAGCTAGGGGAGTTGAAATTGTAGGAGGTCATATACCTTTTTCATGTCTGGCCTGTTCTGTATGCCTTATGTTGCATTTTGAATAGACATCAAGCTATTTTTGTTCCTATGTCCCTTGTTGATTAAACGTGTTAGGTTTCATGAGATGACCACTTTTCATGAGATGACTATACCATGATATTGTCTCTTCCCCTTCTCCTCGAATTTAAATTGTTAGGGAAAAAATATGAAAAATAAAAAAAATCTTGAGCTGCGGAAAAGCAACCTTGTTACTACTACCATTTTTTCTTGCACGCTTCAAATTATCTTCACATGATCATAACTTCCATCATTCTGCGAATTTTACTTCTTTTTAGACAAAAATGTAATGCTCCTAAATCCAAACTTGGTTGAAGAAAGGGGTTTAAATTCTGATGGATTGCTTAGCCCATCTTGAATCAGTTAAACCCAAACAAAAATTTGAACTGATTAGATTTATTTATTAATAAATTGCATGACTTTCCCTTCAAATGGGTTGGTCTTTAATTTTTGCCGTTGTGCTGAATCCCGTAAAAAATTATGCCCCAAAAGATAGAACTTTCATTTGAGGGGCAATAATTAAAGACCTTTACAAAATAGGGCAAATGACACATTTATTGACATAACATATCTTAACCCGTTCAAGCTTGAGTTTGGATATGACAAGAGCCGCCAGGCAGCGGGGCCTCAGCCTCAGATTTGACCCCAAGTCCCAACCAGTCGTCCCAAGTCCAAAATAGTCCCCCCTCTTTAAACAATTAGTTAATTTTAAAGAGGGCCTCTTTTTGTTTCCAAAATTTTTAACTACAAGAAGGGATGTGAATAAAAAAGGGCATCTTTTTGTTTCTCGCACCGTGCTCTTAAAATTATAGGAACGACCCTGTATATGACATGCTACTTAACTTATCTTGACGATTAAGTTATGATGTATTTATTGGCTCAACGCGTTTTAATCCATTCATTTGCAATGTTACATAAAAATTATCGCACAAAAGTAATCTGCGTATAGTCTACTATCCTCAAACTTCATTTGTGAGATTATTTGTTGTTGTACATAAAAATCATAGTAATTGGTAATGTTGCAAGCTGGGCAAACGTGTCTTGGTGTCAAAGTTGGGATAATATTGTTATAAGTTTTGCGTTCACAGTGATTTTACGTGGAAAACTCTTTTAATTAAGGGAGACAAAAATCACGATCTATCTCTAATAGAATTTTCTCAAAATTCCATCAAACAATCGAGCAATTTTAAGATTACAACTCTTGCAACCTACGAAACTGACCATTATAAGGTAACTTCTTCAAAAACTCTACCTAGTCTAAGAATCTCCATATAACTCGAAACAAATACCTGATACAAATTCACTAAGAAACTCCTTATAACTCTAAGAAAGCATATTTATTAAGGATTATTTTAATTATATTTTAAAATTTTAAATTTGACTACTAATATTTTATATATTTACTAATGATAAAGGTAATATTGAGACAAAATTTGATTTATTAAAATAGATGAGAAATAATAAAATTATTCGTGAGAGGAAATGGAGCGAAGTATAAAATATTCAAATTAGTGTGAAGTAATTAAGGTAAATAAAATGATGCCCCGCCAAATTTCATCATCTTTAGCGGTTTATCTCGATTATTGATAGGGTTGCTTTAACTCTGTAGAGATGTCATCATCAGTTCATACCGAAGATGCACAATGGAAAAACCTTAGCAATTATAGCCGCAAGGATAAATCGCTCGGTCTTCTCTGCTCCAAGCTTCTCTTGTTTTGCATTTGTGTTGTATGTATGACATTCTTAGGTAGTAAGCGTATGTAAACCGCAATTCCATCTTAGAACCAAGAAATTCTGTCGAAAATATACTTGTCTTGCTCATGTTAGTGATTGATTGATGAGAGAATGTTGATCTCACGACGATTATTAGGGTTTAAACTTATATGATTTGAGTTTAGTTCGTAATTTGACATTATGAGGAGCAAATGAAATTCTATATACGGAAAACAAAAGATAACTTCCTAAGAAGATCCATGTACAGTCAAGAAGAAACTGGATGAGTAGTAATGCTTGTAGTTAGATTGAATTCGAATGAATGAACTCAAGTTATAGACATTAGTTTCATATACTTATAACTCGAAAAGCCTACTCCACAGAGAATTAAATGAAACCAAGAGAAGTTTACTAGATATCATCATGACAATCTAAGAAAAATAATGTAAAGAAAAACACCTGAATTGAGAATGAAGAGCTTGATTCTCTCTTCATCTCTTTCTCTTTGTGACCTTCCTCAAAGGGTTTCTCTTCCAAGTTGAAGTTCTAAATATGGTCCATGACCTCCTTGGAATCACTTCCTATCGGAAACTCCACGTTTATATAATGCAATGAAGATCTTCTCCGTAGCGAATTAGGATTTCTCGCAGCATTTATTTTGGAGGGACACGGTGGTGGTTTTCTACCGCAGCAGCTCTGAGCCACTATTATGCAAATCTTTAGTAAATTGACCATGTCTCTTTGTAGGAGTTTTCTATCTTAAAAAAAGTTCGAATTGTTGAAGAGTTGAAAACTAGACTTCACATGCTACTATATAAATCATGGCTCAACTCGTTGAAAATTTTCAATATTAATTGTTGAAGTTGAGAGAGTATCTGGTGTATTGATAATATGTTCTTTGCCAAAAAAAAAAGTTTCCTTCATCTAAAAAATTAGATAGAAATGTGTGGAAGAAGCCAATGAAATGCCTTAAAAGCGTAGACAATTTAAGTTTTGTACCATTGCTTTCTTGACCTGATAAGCTTTGTACTATTCAATTTCTTGAAGCTGTGTGATCGGGAAGGTGTGTACTCAATTGGTTTGGACAATGCTGCCGATCAATTAGGTCTTTGCCCAATCCTCTCATCTTTCAATCTTCATATTATCTTCCCAACCATGTCAACACAAATATGTTGAGGTTAGGTTTGGGGAAACTTTTAATGGTGTCTAACACTTGTAAAGTGAGGTATAGCATGATACCTTATAGGAGACCACCTATTTGAGATGCACTTAAAAATCCAAGAGTGTACATGGCTAGTAGCGGATAAAACTATAAGGAGAATACAAGTAATGGAGAGTTTTTGTGTTGGTATCATTGTCTTGGCATATACTAAACACTGACGGTTCAAGACATCACATTCACCGCGCAGTAAATATGTCCGATGGTATTCTACTATGGAAGGTTCAAAGCTCCGGCTACCTCTCCAGATGCAACATCTATCCGCTGAAAGATTGCTAAAAGAAAACATCATGTGTGTGCACCAAAATCTCTTCAAGAGGGGATTGTTGGAAATTTGCCTTTGGTGGAGGTTGGGTCCGCCCATTTTTAATGACTTAAACATCATGGTTCCACATGTTGGAGAGTCTGGTTCTTTACACGTGTGTAATCTACTAAGTGAGTAGATGACCGTAGGGCCAATAATCGTCAAATTCCATTGAGAAATGAAATAGATATTGGTCCACGAAGTAAGACGTTTGAGACATGGAAGAGTGGTGTGAGACAAATCTACCACATCGGTAGGAAACAGAAGAATTGTTCATGTTATAAGTCTCTAAACTGAATAAGGGATTGGTACCCCAATGGGTAACCCATGTGTTTGAAGGAGGGATGACCTAGGTGTGCTTGGGTTCGAGACTAGGCCCACACGCGCGCCACCACCACCCGCCCGGACCAGGCTACGGGGTTGTTGAGCTTCTTCTGATATTATATTTTTGGATCCCAGACTTTATTATATTTACATTTTGGTCCCTGA
The DNA here is from genome assembly GCA_029844215.1 of Przewalskia tangutica. NCBI lineage: Eukaryota > Viridiplantae > Streptophyta > Magnoliopsida > Solanales > Solanaceae > Przewalskia > Przewalskia tangutica. The sequence goes on along the minus strand of CM056733.1, from coordinate 108,478,642 downwards.
AGTTTCTGGAAGATAATTTCTGCAAGGGCCGCGACGCAAATTGTCCAGTGAGCTCCCAGGCAATGGTAATAAGTCAGAATTGATGGTCATTACTTGCTAAAATGTTTGGCACTTATGCCACAACGTTTAAGGTCTTTATGGTGTCTATTAACAGCCCTCTTAACATCTTCTTAACACCCCATTAACACCTCTCCTCATCCTTAAACACTATATAAGCATTCCTTATTTCAGATTTGGGTAGAGATAATATACACTACACAACATGAGAATACTGAACACAAAAATAGAGGAAGAACACACATAGAATACATGTTTCTATAAGTTCTTCATAGTTCAAGAACAAGTTCTTCCTTTTCATTCTTTAGCAATTGTTTCGTGTTTGTATCTTCGTCAGGATCACGAGTGTTTGTGTTACACTTCGTAAGTTTAAGACGATAATTAAGAACGTCATTAAGGAAATTAGATTTGAATATTGGAAATAAAGTATACTTACATATGCTAATAAGGAAATTCGTAAAACGGATGTGATTCCGGAATAAGTTTGGATACGACGAGTATGACGACGAAAATTCATATTAGAGATTTTATATTCCTAATGGGGTTATGGATTAGTATATAAATTTCGACGTCATGAATATGAGACTTATGGAATTTCCCGAATTTAAGTTAAGTGGGATATGAGATTATTAATTGTGAAATTTGGGACTAAAATGCAAAAAAAAAAAATCAGATTTCAAATTAACTTAAAACCCTTCATTATCCATTTCATTTCAAACACATTTTTACTCAATCTCTTCTCCTCTCCTAGCAAAAAAAAAATACCCATTCCATAGCCAAATTCAAGAATTGTATCAACTCCATTACAAGATTAATTCTTCTACAATCTAAGCCTAGAACAACACCAAAACAGTGAGAAAAATCGAGAACAGTGGCAGAAAATCGCACCGCTCGGGCGATTTTGCTCAAATTTCAAGTTTTTGGACAAGATTTTGGAGGAAAACGTGTAAGAATGATGTGTTAACATTGTAGGACACGTGCATGTTACTTGGAGTTGAAGAAGTGAGAGATTTGGTGAAGAAAAATTGATAAAACAAATGGAGTAACGAGCAAGAAATTTTGGCTTGGAAATTTAGGTAAAAATTCTTCTTTTATGATATAATTGAAATTGCATGTTGTTGTAGTTAAGGAGTGAATCTATCTTAAGAGAAACTTGGAAATTTAGAGATTGCATGTGAGTGTTGGATGTTGTGGCTGGTTATAAGGCTATTTCGTATACATTGGACTTGATTATAGTTGTTGTTATTATTGTCACCATTTGCATGTTGAGAATTGAAAAGAAATCTTGATATTTAAGTTGGGATTGATTATGTGAAAGTGTTGAATCATAAGATTGGATATTAAGGAATTAAGAGAATAATTGAGAATTATTATTATTGTTGGCCGAAATTCCATGGAAATTATTGGACATGTTATGTTGTAATCTTAAGGGGTTGTTTTAGTGCTTGAAATATAAGTTATAAAAATGTATATATGTTGAGGTAGTTACCTATACATGTCTTGAAAGAACTAAAGTGAAGAAAAATGTTGTTTCACATTCTTGAACTCGCAATGTTGCTAGAAGATTGGATTGCTTTCATGAACTATTTTAACGTAACTAAAGGATTGATTAACATGAGAAATAGATGTAATGTCGCCTTGGTTATTGAAGTCGTTGAATTGTATAAATATAAAAGAGAAGTTATGTGCACTAATGACGTAAATAGAGTATTTGAGATTTGTTTTTATTATATCGTGGAATGGTGTTTGGTTATTGGTATTGTTGGCTTGTTGGTAATTGTGGATGTACATATAAACAGGGGAGGTGCTGCCCAAGTTTTTATAGAATAAGAGAGTCGTCTTTCAATTTAACTTACGTTAGGAATTATAGAATTGACAAACGTATTATCATTATTATAGGTTGACGTACTAGACGAGACATATCTTAGTATTGAGTTGATTAGTTCGCTTAAGAGGTATGTGAGACTATCTTTTCTTTCTTTGGCATGATTTTGTGAAAATCATTCTTCTTTCTTTTGGCATGATTTTAATGGAAGTACGACGGACGTACGTGATTCCTCCAAAGTCTAGTTTTAATAAAATAATGATTCATGATATTCTAAGTGTCTTGACTTTTCAAAAGATGTTTTAAAATGATATGTGATACGATAAGCGTCTTGATTTTCTAAAAGATGATTTAAATGATATATGATATGATGATGCCTTTTACTTATTCCGTCAAATGATAATTTAAGTTATATATAGTTGCTCATGATATTCTGCTCGTGCCAAGTGTTATTACTCATTTCATTGAGTCCCTCACTAGAGGGTCGGGACACGTTATATGTACATATAAGATGATGATTCCATCGAGTCCCTCACTAGAGGGTCGAGACATGTTATACATATATGATTTCACCGAGTCCCAGATTGGGCCGGGACACGTTATATTGATGATTCCATCGAGTCCCTCACTAGAGGGCCTAGACACGTTATACACACACACACACACACACACACATATATATATATACAGATTTCATCTCCCTCCCTAGAGGGCCGAGACAGATTTATATACATGTATATGGACATGATGATTCTATGGTAACCATTCATGATTACTGATATAACTCTCATTTTTATAAGACACAATTGACTCTCTATTTTACTTGGTATAGTTATGATCTCATTTACCGTCTTTCAGGTCTTCATACTCTGTACATTATTTCGATCGACCCTCTCCTGCGTCCCACGCCCGTGCAGTACACGTGTGCTCAGATTAGTGACCCTCCGGTTTAGGACATCTACTCAGCGGTTGGAAAGCTCCATTATTCCGGAGCCAGTTATTTTAGTACAGACTTTTGTTATATAGACTTATGCATATTCAGGGGTACGTCGGAACCTTGTCCCGTCATAGTTCCACTATTTTCTCTTAGAGGTCTATAGACAGTTGTGAGTTGTATATGCTTGGGTAGGTTGGTGAAGGTTATAATCATGTTTTGTTCAGTCGTACTCTTATATTTATATTATTGGGATGTTCCTTTATTTAGTGGCAGCCTTGTCGGCTAGCCTGTTATATTGTGTTGGTTGGTTGTAACTCCTCAGGAGGCAAGTACCCACTTATGTAAGGCAACCTTGTCGGCTCGCCTATTTTGGGCATATGTTATAGATGCAGCGTTATGCTGCCGGAATTTCTATTGCCTCAGTGTCAGTTGGATTACATGCGACGGGTTAGTGTAATGGCGTTTACTTTGCACAAGTGATGTTATGTTGTTTTATCTTGGAAGACAAATTGTAACTCATCCGTACAAAACATGTATACGGACAATATTGTCTTAAGGAAAGATTGAGAATTCAGTCGACTCAGCAATCCAATTTTTAGTGTCTATCAGTTTCAGATTACCAACATTCAGGGAGCTTGCTGAAACTGAAACGAAAATCCAAGGCGGAAGATTAAAGACGAATTCAAGTATAAAGATCAAGACCACCAAACATAATTGTTGCCACAAATTTTGTTGGCATATGTCTATTGTAACACATAATTGATTATCCTGTCCTAGCACTTATATTAGTAGTTTGTTATTTTTTAAGTATTGCAAAAAAAAGGGCCCGCTGATAGAGCTGGGCGGGGAGGCGATACTTGTTATCAGGTCAGAGAGAGGCCGTAGTCGGCCCCTTAAAACCTATTACTTAATAAGGATTTGTTACGCGCGATATGCCGACGACTTACTATTGGGAATCGTGGGTTCCGTCGAGCTTCTCATAGAATTACAAAAACGTATGCAGGTTGACTAAGTCGTATGCAGTAGACATATTTATGATATGGTCTTGCTGTCAGCTAATATAGATGAGATATAATGATCAAACCATTTGGATAGACACTTGACAGATCCTAAGTTTGATCGAGTGTGTCGCGAATGAAAGGATTTTATATTTTCACATAGAGGTTCAGTTTACAGGATTCGTGTAACTATACTTCACATATCGAGTTCGTCTTCCGGTACCGTCTAGGAATTTCGTGTACACCCGAGTGTAACCCTAGCTGTGTTTTAGGGTTAAAACACAGCTATAAATACACACCTTAAGATCATTATTCAAACACTTGATTTCACAAATCATTCTAAGTCTCTATTTAGTCTTACAATATCCTTTCATGATATAAATCAGTTATATATACACCCTTTGTATTTGTAATATCCAACCTTTAACCCTCCTATATATTAAATAGAATATATAAAATATTAATTTGGGTATGATGATACACCCATTGCATTTTAATGTCAATTTTTAACCCTCCTATAATTGGAATACCATATAATATTAACTTGTAGTATGATCATTGCGTATTTTATTTTATATGCCTATTTTCTATCCGTCAGCAATTTATCTCATGCTATAACTTCTAACACGATTCTCACTTGATCTTTAATAAATCGATATATACTTTTGCTATGAGATTACAAGAACCCAAAGATTTTTTCGAGAAAATAAAATTCAAAATTTGTATATATATATAACTAGAATATAATCTTGGTAGTATTATATAACCTTAAAATGATGTGTATAATCAATGTTTTAATTATGTAAACCGAGATTATACATAATCAGGAAGAAAGAAGCGAAAAAAAGTAAAAGGGTAATTACGTAAACCGACGCTAAGAGAAGCCCTAGCTCACTCATTTTTTCCTCTTCTGTTTCAATTGTGCTGTGCCGCAACAGATCTATCTTTGCTCAAGGTTAGATCTATGAGTTTTCTTCCTTCATTTTTGTTCAGATTTGCTACTAGCTTGTTCGATGATTGCGCAGTTTATATAGCTTTGATTCGAATATGTTTGATTTGTGTTCATTAGTTTGTGCATGTTATATGATTGATGGTTCCTGGAATTGAATGTTTTGATTCAATAATTTGTGTTTAAAGCTGGTTAGTTTGTGCATCTATATGTTTAATGGATTCATATATTGAGTCCATTGAAACCAGTCAATTTTTGGTCTCAATCAACACCTAAATGTTAATTAAATTTATATATTTCATTATCAAAAAATTAAACATTTACATATTTTAGTAACCACATAAGTTTAAATTTCAATTTTTTTTTGTAATTGAAAATAGTTCAAAATGTGTGTGTCCATTTGTTTTCTACTACTATGCTCTACTCCTTAATGTGACTTAGCAGCTTTATCTTATTTTTGAATTATATTTTAACTCAACATTAAATATATTTGATTTGTTCCTGATATGTATGATGCATTCGCCATAGTTTTAGCATTACGGCAAACCCGTGTCAAATATATAGCAGATTTGGGCGCTCTAGCCAAAACGAATCCTATTTTGGCTATTACCTTCTCCATTACTATGTTCTCATACGCAGGAATACCCCCGTTAGCGGTAGTGTCGTACCACTTTAAAGTTCGACTTGGATTTGTTGCTGCTATGATTAGAGACTGGTGATCTATCCTTTACTTGCTTCTTGGCAGCTCCAGTGACAATTTCATAAATAGTTGGCAGGTCATTTATCATATTGAACAGGCGTTTCCTGAATCACAGAAACCACAAATGCTTAGGTAAAACCAGAAGCTTTTCAATTAAGTAAACTAAGGAGGTAACTGCTTTTTGTTCATGAACAGAACCTGCACATGCATCTCCTGTGACCATTCACATACAAGGGCTTTGTAGAGAAAAGCTGCTTAGTTACTTAACAGAATAAGCAACTCCTGGTAGGCTATATGGTCCACAATAAAGGGCAGTCCGGTACACTAAGCTCCCGCTATGCGCGGGGTCCTAGGAAGGGCCGGACCACAAGGGTCTATTGTACGCAGTCTTACCTTGCATTTCTGCAAGAGACTGTTTCCACGACTTGAACCCATGACCTCCTGATCCACAATAAATAAATATAAAAGATGAACTGCAAAATCAAATTCATCAAAGGAGGACTGGATACACACATAAAAGGAAGGCAAAAGGCAATGCATCTGCTTTTGTAAAATCTGTAAGAAAACCAAGTGTATGTACCTATCAGCCTACCAAATCTGGCACCAAAATATAAGGCAACAGAGAGTAGCCATGCATCACTGTGAACAGCAACTAGGGACAACCAGTCCTTTTCCTGCATCCCATCTCTGGCAAAGTTTAACCTAGTGCTGGCTCTGGAAGCTCAGGAGGCACCTCGTCAGCTGGCAAATTGACTTCCCATTGCTCGCTTGGGAATCCATAGAGGCAAAGATTTTCCTTTTCTGCAAGGTTTTAACTTTTAATGAGATAGAAAGAGAGAGGAAAAAGAAAATTTCGAGATTGGGATATCATCAAGAAGTTTCAGATGACCTATTCTATTTTTCAGAAATTTAAGCAATAAAAAATAGGTTCAAAACTCTGACCGGACCGGATTAATTCTGGTCCGATCCTCGGTCCAGAAAAAACATTAATTTCGGTTCCGATCCGGTCCGGTTTTAGACCTGTGTACACCCCTAGGAGACAATCTAGTTTCAAATAAGATGAACAAAACCTGGTGCATGCGGTGAAGAAGTGATTGATAAAAGTGATGGGAACACAACATGAGGTTGTTACTAGGCCCTGAGGGTAAATATATACAAGGATTAGGGATGAAAATTCTGTTATATATGTATAAGAATAACATATAGACGACAGTGGAGGCCATATGGTGTAAGTTGGTTAATACGTTACTTGACAAATTGCCCTCGTAACCGTAAGTTAAAGGTGGGGCCCATATGTCGAGATTTTATAAAGGGCACATGACAAGTTATATGAATAGTACATAGGAAGTTTAGAAAGTCTTAAGAGGGACACTTAAGCCACATATGAGTATAAGCACTCCAAAAGGATGATTTAAGGATACGTTTTTGGGTGATCTAGCTTTACGAGGCCAACACACCATTATAGGTTGAGAATTTGTGAAAACACAAAGAATGAAAGTTGTAGATAATTGAAATATCGACACTAACAACATTAGAGTCTTCATGAAACTCCTAGACTGCGCCGGAAGACGAACTCAATATGTAAAGTTTAGATACACGAAACATGTGAACTGAACCTCTATGTGGGAAGATAAAATCCTTTCATTCACGACACATTCAATCAAGCTTAGGATTTGTCAAGTGTCTATCCAAATGACTTGATCATTATATCTCATCTATATTAGTTGACAACAAGACCATATCAAAGACATGTCCATTGCGTTGGCCAGCGACTTAGTCAACCTAATTGTTACACCACGGAAAAAAATTCGTGTTACCGAGACTGCAGACGACTTAGTATATGCTCAGTGGAGGGTAAAGATATACAAGGATTAGGGATGAAGATTCTGTTATATATGTATAAGAATAACATATAGACGACAGTGGAGGCCATATGGTGTAAGTTGGTTAATACGTTACTTGACAAATAGCCCTCGTAACCGCAAGTTATGGTGGGGCCCACATGTCGGGATTTTATAAAGGGCATATGACAAGTTATATGAATAGTACATAAGAAGTTTAGAAAGTCTTAAGAGGGACACTTAATCCACATATGAGTATAAGCACTCCAAAAGGATGATTTAAGGATACGTTTTTGGGTGATCTAGCTTTACGAGGCCAACACACCATTATAGGTTGAGAATTTGGGAAAACACAAAGAATGAAAGTTGTAGATAATTGAAATATCGACACTAACAACATTAGGTTCTTCACGAAACTCCTAGACTGCGCCGGAATACGAACTCAATATGTAAAGTTTAGATACACGAAACATGTGAACTGAACCTCTATGTGGGAAGATAAAATCCTTTCATTCACGACACATTCAATCAAGCTTAGGATTTGTCAAGTGTCTATCCAAATGACTTGATCATTATATCTCATCTATATTAGTTGACAACAGGACCATATCAAAGACATGTCCATTGCGTTGACCAACGACTTAGTCAACCTAATTGTTACACCACGGAAAAAAATTCGTGTTACCGAGACTGCAGACGACTTAGTATAGGCTCAGTGGAGGGTAAAGATATACAAGGATTAGGGATGAATATTATGTTATATATGTATAAGAATAACATATAGACGACAGTGGAGGCCATATGGTGTAAGTTGGTTAATACGTTACTTGACAAATTGCCCTCGTAACCGTAAGTTATGGTGGGGCCCACATGTCGGGATTTTATAAAGGGCATATGACAAGTTATATGAATAGTACATAAGAAGTTTAGAAAGTCTTAAGAGGGACACTTAAGCCAAATATGAGTATAAGCACTCAGAAAGGATGATTTAAGGATACGTTTTCCGGTGATCTAGCTTTACGTGGCCAACACACCATTATAGTTGAGAATTTCTGAAAACACAAAGAATAAAAGTTGTAGATAATTGAAATATCGACACTAACAACATTAGGGTCTTCACGAAACTCCTAGACTGCGCCGGAAGACTAACTCAATATGTAAAGTTTAGATACACGAAACATGTGAACTGAACCTCTATGTGGAAAGATAAAATATTTTCATTCACGACACATTCAATCAATCTTAGAATTTGTCAAGTGTCTATCTAAATGACTTGACCATTATATCTCATCTATATTAGTTGACAACAGGACCATATCAAATACATGTCCATTGCGTTGACCAATGACTTAGTCAACCTAATTGTTACACCCCGGAAAAATATTCGTGTTACCGAGACTGCAAACGACTTAGTATAGGCTCAGGGGAGGGTAATTATATACAAGGATTAGGGATGAAGATTCTGTTATATATGTATAAGAATAACATATAGACGACAGTACGTTACTTGACAAATAGCCCTCGTAACCGATAGTTAATGTGGGGCCTACATGTCGGGATTTTATAAAGGGCATATGATAAGTTATATGAACAATACATAAGAAGTTTAGAAAGTCTTAAGAGGGACACTTAATCCACATATGAGTATAAGCACTCCAAAAGGATGATTTAAGGATACATTTTTGGGTGATCTAGCTTTACGAGGCCAACACACCATTATAGGTTGAGAATTTGGGAAAACACAAAGAATGAAAGTTGTAGATAATTGTAATATCGACACTAACAACTTCATCTCAATGGAGTACTGGGTATGTTGTTGTTACTCATAAGTGTTCCAATGTTCTTGTATTGCAGACTAGGCTGCTATTAACTGCAAAGGTACTCCATTGAGATGAAAATACTAATGACCATCGGTGCAACCAAAGATAATTATGAAATATCAACTTAATTCAACTGGATACTCCTGAATATAAACATAAGTCCTTCTCCTAAACTGACTACTGTACAGAATAGATGAACATGATACATTTTTCTAGAGATTACTTCCAACCAAGGTTTATATTACTCCATCCGTTTCAAAATGATGTATGGTTTTGACTTGACATGGAGTTTAAGAAAGTAAAGAAGACTATTGAATCATGTGGGTATTAACTAAAGATATATCGAATGTACCAAAATGCTCTTTAATCTTGTGATCTTTAACATGCCATATGGAAAGTTGGAATAAAAGAGTTGCCAAAAAAGAAAAGAGACATTCATTTTGAAACGGACTAAAAAGGAAAGTAAGACAAACATTTTGAAAATGATGGAGTATTATATAAGCATGAATCATGAAAAATAAAGAGTATGTTCATAGATATAAATAATAGAGTATAGAAGAATTCCTTAATGACACATAACCATACTTTCATACCTACCTACGTTTTCAGTAACTGTTTTGAATCTCTAACAATAAAGAAGTAGAAAACTAAGAAAACACATATTCTGCACTGTTCTGCTGGATCTCTTGGGGAGTATACTTTCAATAGCTTCCCATGCTAAGCCAAGAGAAGAAAAAGGTTCTTTTGTCTGTGGACAATAATATGGCAGAAAAATTGATCCTGGTGTAACATATAAAATTTTAAATAAAACCCTTTTTTGCAGAAGATGCAGAACTCCAATAAATTCTATGCTTCCACATTTGTTCCCTAATAAATAATCAAGTCCTCAGCAAAAAGCAATTCTACGTGAGCATCTCGTCTTACCAGTACTAACTAGACTCGTACTCAATAGTTTACGATAGACAGAAAGATTTATATATTTCTTCTCTTCTGTAGTTTCTTGTCTTTCGATTTCAGTTATTATTGAATGTCTCTTGTTCTTCGCTCAGCATATTATTTTGTTGTAGTGATTGTTTTCTTTTACCTATTTGATCTTCTTTATTATTGCTTTATTCTGGGCCGAAAGACTATTGAAAATAACCTCTCTACCTCCAAAAGTAGGGGTAAAGTATGTGCACACTCTATCCTTCGCAGACCCCACTTGGGATTATTACATTGGATATGCTGTTGTAAAATACATTCAAAGAAAGAAGTCAATTAATAAACACAAAGATACCATAAGCACGACCCACAAGAGCAAAATTGGGGTTCCCTATGCTTCTCCATGCTCAATAAGATGTCTCTGCCTCGGTATTCTTTACTCCTACCCACAAGAGTCTAAGACACAGTTTAACCCCCGTTAAGAACTGTTTGCACTAATGTCTAATTAAAAGCATCAATATTTCTCCTTCTATTTGCTATTTTTACTCATTAGTACGGTATACCTAAATATGATATTGAATCAAAACTGGTCTATTTTAAGCAGATTTCCCCTCTCCTTTACGAGGATCTAAGACAAAGTTTAACCCCTGTTATAAACTGTTTGCACTAATGTCTAATTAAAAGCAACGATCTTTCTCCTTCTATTTCGTATTTTAACTCATTTGTTCGGTATACCTTAATGTGATATTGAACCAAAACCGGTCTATTCTAAGCAGCTTTCGCTTCTCCTTTACAAGAATTATCTAATTTAGATTAAGATTTCCGAATGATAACAACCAATTCGCGGATCGCCGAAACGCACACACATAAAACAGAAAGGTAGAGCTAAAAACGATATCTATGGGCACAATTATGTCCATTGGGGATATCAAATCAACCAAAAAGCACATGCCTAACTAGATCTGGTATTTCTGCGTGGATCTTAAACCGGGTCGACCCAAACCAAATAAAGCGAATTCGAAAATACATATCACAATTGTAACCAAATGAAGGGGCAAAGGTGAATGTTTTACATGTAACAGAAAGTTTCTCGATGCAAGTACGATAGAGAGGAGAATCGCTCCTTCGCGTCAAAGCTGGAGAGAGAGATGATATTTAATTGGCTTTTACTGCTAAAATGCTTTTAAATCAAATCAACTTATTAGGGATGATATTTATGTTGTGTGTTATTTGGTGCACTCCTTGCCCTTAATAATTCAATAATTGCGAGTCTAAAATTTCTTTTGATGTACGAAAAATAACAAACTACTAATATAAGTGCTAGGAAAGGATAATCAATTATGTGTTACAATAGACTTATGCCAACAAAAGTTGTGGCAACAATTATGTTTGGTGGTCTTGATCTTTATACTTGAATTCGTCTTTAATCTTCCGCCTTGGATCTTCGTTTCAGTTTCAGCAAGCTCCCTGAATGTTGGTAATCTGAAACTGATAGACACTAAAAATTGGATTGCTGAGTCGACTGAATTCTCAATCTTTCCTTAAGACAATATTGTCTGTATACATGTTTTGTACGGATGAGTTACAATTTGTCTTCCAAGATAAAACAACATAATATCACTTGTGCAAAGTAAACGCCATTACACTAACCCGTCGCATGTAATCCAACTGACACTGAGGCAATAGAAATTCCGGCAGCATAACGCTGCATCTATAACATATGCCCAAAATAGGCGAGCCGACAAGGCTGCCTTGCATAAGGGGGTACTTGCCTCCTGAGGAGTCACAACCAACCAACACAATATAACAGGCTAGCCGACAAGGCTGCCACTAAATAAGGGAACATCCCAATAATATAAATATAAGAGTACGACTGAACAAAACATGATTATAACCTTCACCAACCTACCCAAGCATATACAACTCACAACTGTCTACAGACCTCTAAGAGAAAATAGTGGAACTATGACGGGACAAGGTTCCGACGTACCCCTGAATATGCATAAGTCTATATAACAAAAGTCTGTACTAAAATAACTGGCTCCGGAATAATGGAGCTCTCCAACCGCTGAGTAGATGTCCTAAACCGGAGGGTCACTAATCTGAGCACATGTACCTGCGGGCATGAACGCAGGAGAGGGGTCGATGCGAAATAATGTACAGAGTATGAAGACCTGAAAGACGGTAAATGAGATCATAACTATGCCAAGTAAAATAGAGAGCCAACTGTGTCTTATAAAAATGAGAGTTATATCAGTAATCATGAATGCTTACCATAGAATCATCATGTCCATATACATGTATATAAATCTGTCTCGGCCCTCTAGGGAGGGAGATGAAATCTGTATATATATATATATATATATATATATATATGTGTGTGTGTATAACGTGTCTAGGCCCTCTAGTGAGGGACTCGATGGAATCATCAATATAACGTGTCCCGACCCAATCTGGGACTCGGTGAAATCATATATGTATAACATGTCTCGACCCTCTAGTGAGGGACTCGATGGAATCATCATCTTATATGTACATATAACGTGTCCCGACTCTCTAGTGAGGGACTCAGTGAAATGAGTAATAACACTTGGCACGAGCTGAATATCATGAGCAACTATATATAACTTAAATTATCATTTGACGGAATAAGTAAAAGGCATCATCATATCATATATCATTTAAATCATCTTTTAGAAAATCAAGACGCTTATCGTATCACATATCATTTTAAAACATCTTTTGAAAAGTCAAGACACTTAGCATATCATGAATCATTATTTTATTAAAACTAGACTTTGGAGGAATCACGTACGTCCGCCGTACTTCCATTAAAATCATGCCAAAAGAAAGAAGAAGGATTTTCACAAAATCATGCCAAAGAAAGAAAAGATAGTCTCACATACCTCTTAAGCGAACTAATCAACTCAATACTAAGATATGTCTCGTCTAGTACGTCAACCTATAATAATGATAATACGTTTGTCAATTCTATAATTCCTAACGTAAGTTAAATTGAAAGACGACTCTCTTATTCTATAAAAATTTGGGCAGCACCTCCCCTGTTTATATGTACATCCACAATTACCAACAAGCCAACAATACCAATAACCAAACACCATTCCACGATATAATAAAAACAAATCTCAAATACTCTATTTACGTCATTAGTGCACATAACTTCTCTTTTATATTTATACAATTCAACGACTTCAATAACCAAGGCGATTACTACATCTATTTCTCATGTTAATCAATCCTTTAGTTACGTTAAAATAGTTCATGAAAGCAATCCAATCTTCTAGCAACATTGCGAGTTCAAGAATGTGAAACAACATTTTTCTTCACTTTAGTTCTTTCAAGACATGTATAGGTAACTACCTCAACATATATACATTTTTATAACTTATATTTCAAGCACTAAAACAACCCCTTAAGATTACAACATAACATGTCCAATAATTTCCATGGAATTTCGGCCAACAATAATAATAATTCCCAATTATTCTCTTAATTCCTTAATATCCAATCTTATGATTCAACACTTTCACATAATCAATCCCAACTTAAATATCAAGATTTCTTTTCAATTCTCAACATGCAAATGGTGACAATAATAACAACAACTATAATCAAGTCCAATGTATACGAAATAGCCTTATAACCAGCCACAACATCCAACACTCACATGCAATCTCTAAATTTCCAAGTTTCTCTTAAGATAGATTCACTCCTTAACTACAACAACATGCAATTTCAATTATATCATAAAAGAAGAATTTTTACCTAAATTTCCAAGCCAAAACAGCCCTTGCTCGTTACCCACTGTTTTATCAATTTTTCTTCACCAAATCTCTCACTTCTTCAACTCCAAGTAACATGCACGTGTCCTACAATGTTAACACATCATTCTTACACGTTTTTCCTCCAAAATCTTGTCCAAAAACTTGGAAAATTTGAGCCCAAAATCGGCCCAGGCAGTGGCGAATTTTCTGCCACTGTTCTCGATTTTTCTCACTGTTTTGGTGTTGTTCTAGGCTTAGATTGTAGAAGAATTAATCTTGTAATGGAGTTGATACAATTCTTGAATTTGGCTATGGAATGGGTGTTTTTTTTTGCTAGGAGAGGAGAAGAGATTGAGTAAAAATGGGTTTGAAATGAAATGGATAATGAAGGGTTTTAAGTTAATTTGAAATCTGATTTTTTTTTTTTTGCATTTTAGTCCCAAATTCCACAATTAATAATCTCATATCCCACTTAACTTAAATTCGGGAAATTCCATAAGTCTCATATTCATGACGTCGAAATTTATATACTAATCCATAACCCCATTAGGAATATAAAATCTCTAATATGAATTTCCGTCGTCATACTCGTCGTATCCAAACTTATTCCGGAATCACATCCGTTTTACGAATTTCCTTATTAGCATATGTAAGTATACTTTATTTCCAATATTCAAATCTAATTTCCTTAATGACGTTCTTAATTATCGTCTTAAACTTACGAAGTGTAACACAAACACTCGTGATCCCGTGAAGATACAAACACGAAACAATTGCTAAAGAATGAAAAGGAAGAACTTGTTCTTGAACTATGAAGAACTTATAGAAACATGTATTCTATGTGTGTTCTTCCTCTATTTTTGTGTTCAGTATTCTCATGTTGTGTAGTGTATATTATCTCTACCCAAATCTGAAATAAGGAATGCTTATATAGTGTTTAAGGATGAGGAGAGGTGTTAATGGGGTGTTAAGAGGATGTTAAGAGGGATGTTAATAGACACCATAAAGACCTTAAACGTTGTGGTATAAATGCCAAACATTTTAGCAAGTAATGACCATCAATTCTGACTTATTACCATTGCCCGGGAGCTCACTGGACAATTTGCGTCGCTGCTCTGGTCACGAGGCACCGCGGCCCTTGCAGAAATTATCTTCCAGAAACTTCAGGGATCAAACTGTAAATATAATAAAGTCTGAGATCCAAAAATATAATATCGTAAGCTCAGCGGCCGCGGCGGTCGGGCGGGTGGTGGTGGCGCGCGTGTGGGCCTAGTCTCGAACCCAAGCACACCTAGGTCCTCCCTCCTTCAAACACATGGGTTACCCATTAGGGTACCAATCCCTTATTCAGTTTAGAGACTTATAACATGAACAATTCTTCTGTTTCCTACCGATGTGGTAGATTTGTCTCACACCACTCTTCCATGTCTCAAACGTCTTACTTCGTGGACCAATATCTCTTTCATTTCTCAATGGAATTTGACGATTCTTGGCCCTACGGTCATCTACTCACTTAGTAGATTACACACGTGTAAAGAACCAGGCTCTCCAACATGTGGAACCATGATGTTTAAGTCATTAAAAATGGGCGGACCCAACCTCCACCAAAGGCAAATTTCCAACAATCCCCTCTTGAAAGAGATTTTGGTGCACACACATGGTGTTTTCTTTTAGCAATCTTTCAGCGGATAGATGTTGCATCTGGAGAGGTAGCCGGAGCTTTGAACCTTCCATAGTAGAATACCATCGGACATATTTACTGCGCGGTGAATGTGATGTCTTGAACCGTCAGTGTTTAGTATATGCCAAGACAATGATACCAACACAAAAACTCTCCATTACTTGTATTCTCCTTATAGTTTTATCCGCTACTAGCCATGTACACTCTTGGATTTTTAAGTGCATCTCAAATAGGTGGTCTCCTATAAGGTATCATGCTATACCCCACTTTACAAGTGTTAGACACCATTAAAAGTTTCCCCAAACCTAACCTCAACATATTTGTGTTGACATGGTTGGGAAGATAATATGAAGATTGAAAGATGAGAAGATTGGGCAAAGACCTAATTGATCGGCAGCATTGTCCAAACCAATTGAGTCCACACCTTCCCGATCACACAGCTTCAAGAAACTGAATAGTACAAAGCTTATCAGGTCAAGAAAGCAATGGTACAAAACTTAAATTGTCTACGCTTTTAAGGCATTTCATTGGCTTCTTCCACACATTTCTATCTAATTTTTTAGATGAAGGAAACTTTTTTTTTTGGCAAAGAACATATTATCAATACACCAGATACTCTCTCAACTTCAACAATTAATATTGAAAATTTTCAACGAGCTGAGCCATGATTTATATAGTAGCATGTGAAGTCTAGTTTTCAACTCTTCAACAATTCGAACTTTTTTTAAGATAGAAAACTTCTACAAAGAGACATGGTCAATTTACTAAAGATTTGCATAATAGTGGCTCAGAGCTGCTGCGGTAGAAAACCACCACCGTGTCCCTCCAAAATAAATGCTGCGAGAAATCCTAATTCGCTACGGAGAAGATCTTCATTGCATTCTATAAACGTGGAGTTTCCGATAGGAAGTGATTCCAAGGAGGTCATGGACCATATTTAGAACTTCAACTTGGAAGAGAAACCCTTTGAGGGAGGTCACAAAGAGAAAAAGATGAAGAGAGAATCAAGCTCTTCATTCTCAATTCAGGTGTTTTTCTTTACATTATTTTTCTTAGATTGTCATGATGATATCTAGTAAACTTCTCTTGGTTTCATTTAATTCTCTGTGGAGTAGGCTTTTCGAGTTATGAGTATATGAAACTAATGTCTATAACTTGAGTTCATTCATTCGAATTCAATCTAACTACAAGCATTACCACTCATCCAGTTTCTTCTTGACTGAACATGGATCTGCTTAGGAAGTTATCTTTTGTTTTCCGTATATAGAATTTCATTTGCTCCTCATAATGTCAAATTACGAACTAAACTCAAATCATATAAGTTTAAACCCTAATAATCGTCGTGAGATCAATATTCTCTCATCAATCAATCACTAACATGAGCAAGACAAGTATATTTTCGACATAATTGCTTGGTTCTAAGATGGAATTGCGGTTTACATACGCTTACTACCTAAGAATGTCATTGAATCAAGCCAAGTATCACAACTCTTTCTACCCATCCTGTATATTGTCCCCTTTGTTCCGTGTTGAAATAGAACCTTAATTTATTACTTATTATTATTATTAGATTTTAGATTGTTAGATTAGTTAGTGATTAGATATTAGTATTAGACGAGATTTTACGAAAAAATTATTTTTTATTTCTTTATAGGAGAGGACAAATCTATTTTTTTCGATGCGAATTTGACACCTATTCTGTCCCTCAATCAGATTCTGGGCATATTCTAGTAGGGAAATTTGTTTCATTCCTTCCCCTACATACAACACAAATGCAAAACAAGAGAAGAGAGATTAATTACTTGGAGCAGAGAAGACCGAGCGATTTATCCTTGCGGCTATAATTGCTAAGGTTTTTCCATTGTGCATCTTCAGTATGAACTGATGATGACATCTCTACAGAGTTAAAGCAACCCTATCAACAATCGAGATTAACCGCTAAAGATGATGAAATTTGGCGGGGCATCATTTTATTTACCTTAATTACTTCACACTAATTTGAATATTTTATACTTCGCTCCATTTCCTCTCACGAATAATTTTATTATTTCTCATCTATTTTAATAAATCAAATTTTGTCTCAATATTACCTTTATCATTAGTAAATATATAAAATATTAGTAGTCAAATTTAAAATTTTAAAATATAATTAAAATAATCCTTAATAAATATGCTTTCTTAGAGTTATAAGGAGTTTCTTAGTGAATTTGTATCAGGTATTTGTTTCGAGTTATATGGAGATTCTTAGACTAGGTAGAGTTTTTGAAGAAGTTACCTTATAATGGTCAGTTTCGTAGGTTGCAAGAGTTGTAATCTTAAAATTGCTCGATTGTTTGATGGAATTTTGAGAAAATTCTATTAGAGATAGATCGTGATTTTTGTCTCCCTTAATTAAAAGAGTTTTCCACGTAAAATCACTGTGAACGCAAAACTTATAACAATATTATCCCAACTTTGACACCAAGACACGTTTGCCCAGCTTGCAACATTACCAATTACTATGATTTTTATGTACAACAACAAATAATCTCACAAATGAAGTTTGAGGATAGTAGACTATACACAGATTACTTTTGTGCGATAATTTTTATGTAACATTGCAAATGAATGGATTAAAACGCGTTGAGCCAATAAATACATCATAACTTAATCGTCAAGATAAGTTAAGTAGCATGTCATATACAGGGTCGTTCCTATAATTTTAAGAGCACGGTGCGAGAAACAAAAAGATGCCCTTTTTTATTCACATCCCTTCTTGTAGTTAAAAATTTTGGAAACAAAAAGAGGCCCTCTTTAAAATTAACTAATTGTTTAAAGAGGGGGGACTATTTTGGACTTGGGACGACTGGTTGGGACTTGGGGTCAAATCTGATTTTGTGTTTTTAGAAAACATTTGGTTGCTCATTCGGCAGCACCTCCACCCCCCCCCCCCCCGTAACCACAACTAACTTCCAACATCAAGGCCCGCTACCAAGCCAACAACTCAGAGGGGATTATACGTCTAACCGGACGTGTACAATTCTGCCTCACAATAATACTACAAGTCATCAGTAAATACAAATCCGATGTAAATCTGATTCAATTCTTTTTAATCATCCTTCCAATATATCTTCTACTCAATTCTAAACTACTACAATATGTAATATCCAATTACAATAGGGGGACAAAGATCATTACCTCGATAAGCCCAAAATTATCCAAGATTTATAAGTCGATCCTGAGCAACGTTTATCTCCACTTCCTTACGCTCCAACCCGCTCCAAGCAACCCTTAGAAAAATTTTTGGCCGGCCCCATATTTTTTTGTAACTAACAAACTTTTATTAATCACCAAGTGAAATATTACAAATTTAGCAAGGTTAACACAACCTGCTAAGGTCTATCTAAAACACTTAACCATCATTACATAATCAGGATAGGCTAACTATTAAACTAAAAACTAATTATTGAAGGCCTGATGGTGCTCTAACAGTAAATGACAAAGTCATTTCCTTAGCCACAATATCAACCTCAGTGCTCTTGTTCTCACATAGCCTCTGATTCCTTTAAAGCCATATGTCATAAATTGTTGGAAATTTACTAATATGGAAATAGGTTTAACCCATTATTTATGACTCGAATAATTAAAGCATCGCATGTCGTAAACGTTACATTTGGTGTATTAAACTACTCATAATTATTGAATTATTAAACGTTACAGAGGGCAAGGAGTGCACCAAATAACACACAACATAAATATCATCCCTAATAAGTTGATTTGATTTAAAAGCATTTTAGCAGTAAAAGCCAATTAAATATCATCTCTCTCTCCAGCTTTGACGCGAAGGAGCGATTCTCCTCTCTATCGTACTTGCATCGAGAAACTTTCTGTTACATGTAAAACATTCACCTTTGCCCCTTCATTTGGTTACAATTGTGATATGTATTTTCGAATTCGCTTTATTTGGTTTGGGTCGACCCGGTTTAAGATCCACGCAGAAATACCAGATCTAGTTAGGCATGTGCTTTTTGGTTGATTTGATATCCCCAATGGACATAATTGTGCCCATAGATATCGTTTTTAGCTCTACCTTTCTGTTTTATGTGTGTGCGTTTCGGCGATCCGCGAATTGGTTGTTATCATTCGGAAATCTTAATCTAAATTAGATAATTCTTGTAAAGGAGAAGCGAAAGCTGCTTAGAATAGACCGGTTTTGGTTCAATATCACATTAAGGTATACCGAACAAATGAGTTAAAATACGAAATAGAAGGAGAAAGATCGTTGCTTTTAATTAGACATTAGTGCAAACAGTTTATAACAGGGGTTAAACTTTGTCTTAGATCCTCGTAAAGGAGAGGGGAAATCTGCTTAAAATAGACCAGTTTTGATTCAATATCATATTTAGGTATACCGTACTAATGAGTAAAAATAGCAAATAGAAGGAGAAATATTGATGCTTTTAATTAGACATTAGTGCAAACAGTTCTTAACGGGGGTTAAACTGTGTCTTAGACTCTTGTGGGTAGGAGTAAAGAATACCGAGGCAGAGACATCTTATTGAGCATGGAGAAGCATAGGGAACCCCAATTTTGCTCTTGTGGGTCGTGCTTATGGTATCTTTGTGTTTATTAATTGACTTCTTTCTTTGAATGTATTTTACAACAGCATATCCAATGTAATAATCCCAAGTGGGGTCTGCGAAGGATAGAGTGTGCACATACTTTACCCCTACTTTTGGAGGTAGAAAGGTTATTTTCAATAGTCTTTCGGCCCAGAATAAAGCAATAATAAAGAAGATCAAATAGGTAATAGAAAACAATCACTACAACAAAATAATATGCTGAGCGAAGAACAAGAGACATTCAATAATAACTGAAATCGAAAGACAAGAAACTACAGAAGAGAAGAAATATATAAATCTTTCTGTCTATCGTAAACTATTGAGTACGGGTCTAGTTAGTACTGGTAAGACGAGATGCTCACGTAGAATTGCTTTTTTGCTGAGGACTTGATTATTTATTAGGGAACAAATGTGGAAGCATAGAATTTATTGGAGTTCTGCATCTGCTGCAAAAAAGGGTTTTATTTAAAATTTTATATGTTACACCAGGATCAATTTTTCTGCCATATTATTGTCCACAGACAAGAGAACCTTTTTCTTCTCTTGGCTTAGCATGGGAAGCTATTGAAAGTATACTCCCCAAGAGATCCAGCAGAACAGTGCAGAATATGTGTTTTCTTAGTTTTCTACTTCTTTATTGTTAGAGATTCAAAACTGAAAACGTAGGTAGGTTTGAAAGTATGGTTATGTGCCATTAAGGAATTCTTCTATACTCTATTATTTATATCTATGAACATACTCTTTATTTTTCATGATTCATGCTTATATAATACTCCATCATTTTCAAAATGTTTGTCTTACTTTCCTTTTTAGTCCGTTTCAAAATGAATGTCTCTTTTCTTTTTTGGCAACTCTTTTATTCCAACTTTCCATATGGCATGTTAAAGATCACAAGATTAAAGAGCATTTTGGTACATTCGATATATCTTTAGTTAATACCCACATGATTCAATAGTCTTCTTTACTTTCTTAAACTCCATGTCAAGTCAAAACCATACATCATTTTGAAACGGAGGGAGTAATATAAACCTTGGTTGGAAGTAATCTCTAGAAAAATGTATCATGTTCATCTATTCTGTACAGTAGTCAGTTTAGGAGAAGGACTTATGTTTATATTCAGGAGTATCCAGTTGAATTAAGCTGACATTTCATAATTATCTTTGGTTGCACCTATGGTCATTAGTATTTTCATCTCAATGGAGTACCTTTGCAGTTAATAGCAGCCTAGTCTGCAATACAAGAATTTAAAACCAAGTAGAAGCAGCCTAATGTTTTGCCCTATTTTATTCTTATAGCCGATTTCTTCAACATAACAAGCAACTTTTTCAGCGATTTCTTCAACAAGCAACATTTTCAGCCAGATCAAAACAAGAGAAACGAAAAAGTAAGCAGTAACTAGCGTAAGTAAACAAGCTATACAAAGTCCACTAAAGGACTACAATAATAACACTACAACTACCAGTTTGCAAGCGTGAGTACGACTACGTTAGACTACTTACTACCCTAATTCGTGTCATCCATAACCCCATATCAAAGGTCTGTAAGTTGCACCTGTTCCATATCCCCTCTAATTACCTCTCTCCAATACTTCTTCGGCCTACCTCTACCCCTCTTGAACTCGTCCATAGCCAACCTCTCACACCTCCGCACTGGGGCATTTGTGTCTCTCCTCTGGACATACCCAAACCATCTTAACCTTGCTTCCCGCATCTTATCCTCCACCGAGACCACTCCCACTCTGTCCCGAATATTATCATTTCTAATTTTATCCCTCCTTGTATTCCCCCACATTCATCTCAACATCCTCATTTTCGCAATTTTCATCTTTTGGGTGTTTGAAGTCTTGACCGACTAACACGCCGCCCATACAACATAGTCGGTCTAACCACCCCCTATAGAACTTACCTTTAAGTGTGACTTAGCAGCTTGATACCCTTATATAGTTGTAGCAACTCTGGATATCATCTTTGTTCTTGTACAAATGAATCATTATACTCCACCTCCATTATTCGGGAATTTTCGCCGTCTTAAAATGACGTTAAACAACTCAGTCAAACCTGCCCTGCCTGCGTTCTTCCAAAATTCAATTAAGATCTCAGGCCCGGTCGCTCGTCCCCTGCGCATCTTGCGAACAACACCCTTAACCTCCTCAACCTTAATTCTTCTGCAATACCCAAAATCTCGGCACAATGTCTCTATCTCCTTTTTCGTTCAAGAGTTTATGGAAGTAATACTGCCACCTCCGCCTAATATGCGCGTCCTCCTCCAGTACTTTGCTATCCTCGTCCTTAATGCACCTCACGTGATCCAAGTCACAGTCCTATCCCTCGATGCCCACCACGACCACCCCGCGAGACCCCTAGCACTTCTCTAGCTACCTCCCGAATGTAACTGTCTGTCCTGTCCCACATACCGGTCACATCCCCATTATTTCCCCAAGCCCCTTGGCCATCAACCTCTCCCCCATCTCCTTTGCACTAGCCATGATCAAACTCCCCCATTTGATTCTTAACCTGTCATCCACACCTCATCTTCTTCTCCATCTTGATCTCCAAATCAATCACCAAAAGCTTATGTCAGGTTGTAAGATACTCTCTCGGAATAACCTTGCAGTCTTTACAAAGACCGTTGTCAACATTCCTAAGGAGCAAAAAGTCTGAGTCTTAGCCACCGAACTTTATTATTTATTACTGAAACTAGGAATCTTGATCAGGGGATCTTAACTAATTATTGGTGAGAACAGCTAGTGACAAATCCTGGGGTAGAGGAGAGGATTTGGATCCTGCACTTTTGGGCCCATAGATTATTTGCTTAATAGTTTCTTTTAGTTTCTCAAGTACTTTGCTGTGTGCTTTATTGCCTTAACAATCTCTTTTGACTATCTCAAAAAGGTTTATGAGTTAAGCTGCAGTATTTTCCCAAGATAATCATCCCTATCATGTATAGATATATTGGTTCATTGAATGCGTAATATGAGTTATATGTTACCTAATCCGTTTTGAGTTAGATTCTCTGCCTCCGTAAATCAACGGCTATTGCCTTTTAGTGACTTTTGTATAATCCTTCCCGTAACCCCTTTTAGCGATAAACCATTTGTTTTCTCTTCATGCTGCCTGCATTTATGATAAATGAAGGTTTCTCCTTTATCTTCTGTGTATTCAAATGAACAAGCTCAAAATCATGACATGAGAAAGCTCTTAATAATTTTTTCTCTAAAATTTGTATTTGCAAAAACTAATTCACTTGGAAGGTTCTTATGAGGTCATGGATTCAAGCCGTGGAAACAACCTTCAGATAGAAATGCAAGGTAATGCTGCGTACAACAGCCCTTGTGGTCCGGCCCTTCCCCGGACCCCGCGCATAGCGGGAGCTTAGTGCACCGGACTTACCTTTTTGGAAGGTTCTTATGTTGTTACTTTGCTTATTTATGATGTATATTTTAGTTTGTGTAGTTGCTTGAGTTGCATTTCTGTTATCAGGCTTTGTAACTGGTTTTGAGTGAAGAATCTGTCTTTTTTCTAACCAATAGGGGGTGGGGAAGAGCACTCTCTTTAAAATTTTATCTTTTTTAACTTACATATATACTAAAATTGGATCTGAACATAAATGTAGGAGCTGTGAGATATCAGTAGCAGCAAGGGAAAATGCCAACACAGAAGATTGAAACTGGTCACAATGACATAGTTCACGATGTTACTATGGACTATTATGGAAAACGTGTGGCTACAGCATCTTCTGATACCACCATAAAGATAACTGGTGTGAGCAACAATGCTGCTTCGCAACACCTTTCTACTTTGAGTGGTCATACCGGTCCTGTTTGGCAGGCTGCCTGGGCTCACCCCAAATTTGGCTCACTCCTTGCTTCCTGCTCCTACGATGGTAAGGTAATAATCTGGAAGGAAGGCAATCAGAATGAGTGGACTCAAGCTCATGTTTTTAGCGACCACAAATCATCGGTTAACTCCATTTCATGGGCTCCTCATGAACTTGGGCTTTGTTTGGCTTGTGGTTCTTCTGATGGTAATATCTCAGTGCACACTGCTAGGTCAGATGGTGGTTGGGACACTACGAGAATAGACCAAGCTCATCCAGTTGGGGTAACATCAGTTTCATGGGCGCCATCAATGGCTCCTGGTGCTTTAGTTGGTTCAGGTGTTCTTGAACTTGTTCAAAAGCTGGCATCTGGTGGATGTGATAACACTGTGAAGGTCTGGAAGTTATATAATGGCGTTTGGAAGATGGATTGCTTCCTGCACTTCAGATGCACACTAACTGGGTGAGAGATGTAGCGTGGGCGCGAACTTGGGACTACCAATGTCAACAATTGCTAGTGCTTCAGAGGATGGTACGGTTGTCATATGGACTGTGGCGAAGGAGGGAGATCAATGGGAGGGCAAGGTTCTTAAGGACTTCAAGACTCCTGTTTGGAGGGTCTCATGGTCTCTAACCGGAAACTTGTTGGCAGTTGCTGCCGGGATAACAATGTCACATTGTGGAAAGAAGCTGTTGATGGGGAGTGGCATCAGGCCTCCACTGTTGACCAATAGAGTTGGAACTTGGAAGTAATAGAAATTTAAGTTTTTGTGTTTCCCTTCTACCATTCAGACCTTTTTCCTAGCTGAGTGAGAGTTGGCCCTTTTGATTTGAGGACTGTTTATTTACTGATGATTTGATTCTTCTCCTTTTATTCAGTATGCATTCAGTTTCGCTTAAGCTAGGGGAGTTGAAATTGTAGGAGGTCATATACCTTTTCATGTCTGGCCTGTTCTGTATGCCTTATGTTGCATTTTGAATAGACATCAAGCTATTTTTGTTCCTATGTCCCTTGTTGATTAAACGTGTTAGGTTTCATGAGATGACCACTTTTCATGAGATGACTATACCATGATATTGTCTCTTCCCCTTCTCCTCGAATTTAAATTGTTAGGGAAAAAATATGAAAAATAAAAAAAATCTTGAGCTGCGGAAAAGCAACCTTGTTACTACTACCATTTTTTCTTGCACGCTTCAAATTATCTTCACATGATCATAACTTCCATCATTCTGCGAATTTTACTTCTTTTTAGACAAAAATGTAATGCTCCTAAATCCAAACTTGGTTGAAGAAAGGGGTTTAAATTCTGATGGATTGCTTAGCCCATCTTGAATCAGTTAAACCCAAACAAAAATTTGAACTGATTAGATTTATTTATTAATAAATTGCATGACTTTCCCTTCAAATGGGTTGGTCTTTAATTTTTGCCGTTGTGCTGAATCCCGTAAAAAATTATGCCCCAAAAGATAGAACTTTCATTTGAGGGGCAATAATTAAAGACCTTTACAAAATAGGGCAAATGACACATTTATTGACATAACATATCTTAACCCGTTCAAGCTTGAGTTTGGATATGACAAGAGCCGCCAGGCAGCGGGGCCTCAGCCTCAGAATTTTCATTTTTTTTTTATTGGTTTTAAATATTAAGATATGTATTAAAAATGTCTTCAATCTGGTGTATTGATAATATGTTCTTTGCAAAAAAAAAAAGTTTCCTTCATCTAAAAAATTAGATAAAAATGTGTGGAAGAAGCCAATGAAATGCCTTAAAAGCGTAGACAATTTAAGTTTTGTACCATTGCCTTCTTGACCTGATAAGCTTTGTACTATTCAGTTTCTTGAAGCTGTGTGATCGGGAAGGTGTGGACTCAATTGGTTTGGACAATGCTGCCGATCAATTAGGTCTTTGCCCAATCTTCTCATCTTTCAATCTTCATATTATCTTCCCAACCATGTCAACACAAATATGTAGATTTCATCTTGCATGTGTTCACGCAGAATCTTTTTGTGGTTGTAGGTGTCGAGAGGCGTCCCATTTATAATATTGTCAATATTTTGGAAAGTGTTGGGGTAATTCTTTATCTTTTCATCTTCCTCTCATAATTACATGATTGAATGACTAAGGCAGTTTATTTCAGGTTTTGTCACGTAAAGCTAAGAATCAGTATAGATGGAATGGCTATAGTGCAATTCCTAAAGCTATAGATTTTCTTAAGGTAGTTTTTATCCATTTTCCTTGTCTCATATGGATAATGGCCTGGGGGTTTGATATTATTTTGCTTATTTTGTAGAAAGAAGGACTAAAAGATCTGTCCACTGTCTCCTCCAATCGCCACAATGTTGCAAATGTATGTACACCGTGCTTATTTTTTCGTCCACCCTTCCCACAACGAGCCATCTATATAGGGTGATTTGAAGTGGGACTGTAGATATTCTCCCATTAGTTCACTCAATTAGTTACTTTGCTTTTCTCAGCGATTGCATCTTCTTCTTATCATGATATAACACGGAAGGCTTCTTCTACTAGGTCATAGCTTGTAATCATTCAGATCTTAAGGAAAAAAGAGAAGGCGGGACTTCTGGATCACATAAGATTGGTAAGTTCTTCTATGTAGGGTGTGATGGTGGTGATCTTTGAATGCATTCAATTCTTGAACTTTTTCTTTAAGTGGAAGGCATTATCCTAATATTCTGAAGAACTGTTGGATATCATATATCACATTCGATATTGAATGAGACTAATTTGAGGTCTGATTATGTAGACAACCGGAAGGAGAAGTCTTTGATGCTTCTTGCCCAGAATTTTGTAAAGCTTTTCCACTGTTCTGATGTAAGTGGAGGATACAGATTTTCTGACTAGTTGTTTACTGTATGCAAGCTAATGCCTTACCTTCTTTAGGTTGACATGATCTCTCTTGACAAGGCTGCATCAGCTTTGCTTGGCGATATCCACGATCCTATGGCGACGAG
The DNA here is from genome assembly GCA_029844215.1 of Przewalskia tangutica. Taxonomy (NCBI): domain Eukaryota; kingdom Viridiplantae; phylum Streptophyta; class Magnoliopsida; order Solanales; family Solanaceae; genus Przewalskia; species Przewalskia tangutica. The sequence goes on along the minus strand of CM056733.1, from coordinate 108,451,740 downwards.
GAGTAATTCATGTTCGTATTATGTTGTTATGTTTAGCTTATGATGGAAAACTTGATAGAAGAACTCGTTATCTTTCATGAATATTTTGCAGCAAAGACCAGACGCTTGTATGATATCGCAAATGTTTTTCTGTCCATGAATCTCATTGAGAAGGTTGGTCATAGAATTTGAATGATCAGTAACTGAATATTCTCAAAATAATGTAGAGAATTATTTCTTCTGATCTTTATCTTTGCAATACATATGTAGATACGTAGCCCAGATAGTGGAAAACCAGCATTTAGGTGGATAGCCTGGAACGAAAATCCTAGGACTGGGTCCCCTGCAGCTACTAAATCAGATGATTCAACGAGGAGAACATTTGGGGCAGAGATCACAAATACAATTCCCAAAAGATGCAGGGCTGATTCTTCATCTGATCAAATGTCAAACGGGCAGGTGAAAAGGTTGAAAGTTGCAAAAGATGATGAATTGAAAGATAAAAATAAAGTGACGTCAACAGAGCAACTTAATGAACATGATACAAAGGAATTTGTTTTTGGCCCTTTTGGTCCAGCAAGTCTGCCAAGATCAGGAGTTTCTGGAAAAGAAAATTTGAAACAGACTCAGAACTGGGAGGAACTGGCATCTAAATTTCGCCCTCAGTATCAGAATAAGGGTACTTTCTAATCTCATTTGAAAAATTTGAAGCACCTTTCATTATTCCCATTACAAGTGGGTAGGGAGGAGGGCATGGCACCTTTTTGGGCTATATTCTCATATATGTTGGTCCAGAAGTATACTCAGTTCACAGGCTCCTCATATCAATGCAGGGTCTCGGGTTTGAACCTGTTTCTATTCCCCTCTCCCTACTTCTCCTCATGAACAAAACAAAAAGAGGAAAGACAGAATGAAAAAGGATATTCATATACCTTTTTATTTATATGTTCATATAATTAAAGATCTTTGGTAATTAGACTTCATATGTTGGGCCACGTATAAGAAATGCCACAAACAAAGAGAAGAAATAAGAAAACTCTACCTTTTATCACCAAGTCTTTTACTTTTCTGAAGATGATACTCCAATTTGTTTGGTGCTGTGTTGTATACTTTCCAATTAAGCATGATAATTTTGCACGCCCAATAGTCTATAGCACGGCTTTGAGAAGATTTCTAGCTGTCAACTGCTTGTTCCATTTTAAGAGTTACACATGATAGACTACATTTCTTGAATGGAAGTATAGTTTATCCAATTTATAGCCCCCAATTCAGCTACTATTAGTGTAAAATTTGTTTGTTTGTTCACGTGAATAGTGTTTATATCCCATGTAGTTATTGCCTTAATGAAGAAGTTGAAATGTTTCCATTTGTCATTATGTTACAGCTGCAAGTGAGCTTTTTGCTCATTATGTTGAGGCATGGGAGTTGTGGCAGGTTGAAGCTGCCAATGAGCTGCACAAACAACATGAACATTAACGTAATCTTGGATCTGTTTTATTTAAGATGGTATCAAACACTTTCAACAAGGATATATGTGATGCTGTTACTCTCACCGGTGGTTATTGGTTACATCAGTTGAGTGTGCGGTTTATTATCAGTTTGTGCTATCCAAGCCCTGATGCTTAGTTTATGTCAGCTAGTTGAGTGTGCGGTTTATTATCAGTTTGTGTTATCCAAGCCCTGATGCTTAGTTTATGTTGCTGCCGCTGTAGTTCTCAGTTTTATCCGGATGAGTTTCCTACTTGCACGGGTCCATGGGAGACAATCAATCTCTCCTACATGCTTAATTTCTCGTAGGAGCTTACTTGGTTGTAAAAGCAAACACCTGCTAATGCATATCTGTGCTCAAGTTCCCTCACTCCTATTCAAACCTTTTGAAGCGTCTCCAAACTGAACTTTTTAAATTCATTGAGCTAATTAACCGTGTTGTAAATATTATGCACATCTTAAAGCTTTGGTTGTCATCTCACTGTGAGAGGCTGTAAATTAGAAATTGAATTTTTTGCATTTTTGTTGTGCAAGAGAAAGCCAGAACTTTTTCTTCTGGCAGTATGCGGTATGTTGGCCAACTTAGGTTTGATACAGAGATTTAAGATCAGCCGCATCCAACAAGAGTCTCATTCCTTGAGCTTAAATGAGCCTTCTCCTACATGCACTATTCGCATCCTTTAATCAGTTTTATAGACTCCAGCCCTGGTAACCCTGGCCAAGTTGAAGTTTTTTTTATCTTGTTCATATTTCTGGATATACTCATGTATAGGATAAATGATGCTAAACTCGATCAACATATAGACTTGTTCTCATTCATACATTTACCACCCCAAGTTCTTGCTTCAAACTCTTGATGTGGTAATGGTAGGAGAGTCTAATCATACAACATAACGTCTAAAGAGCATAATCCAACATAGTGCTATTCATTCATGATAGTAAATGAACAATTTTTCCAGAAAACAACAGATCAATAGTATATGAAAAGATGTACCCTGTCAGAAGGGAGGAACTTGTAGTTGTGAATTACATTTATTCAAGTTTCTTTCAATATCTTTTAGGCCCATCGCAGGCCAGAAAAATGCATTTCAATTCTTATCTCAATCAATGGACGAGACAAAGAATAATGATGTTAATCCATATCAAACTTGACACGGGCATCAGTACTTTGGATCGCTGAAGAAGCCATTGATATTTGGCATAATCTCTGGAGACTTGTTTCGAACAAACTTCCTAAGAGCATGCTCAGCATATTTCTCTCCTTCTGAAAAATTGTCCAGCACTCCTGCTGCCCTGTTTTCCTTGGTCACCCTGATATTTTTCCGCACACACGAAAACATCAATAAAACTTAGTAACTGTAAAATGAAAAATTAATGCATTTTTCACTGTGTTGGTTGGTTGGGGTTGGGGTGGGGGAGTGGATGCACCAGTAGGTAGAAATCAGAAACTACATCTACATGGTCGGTCGGTAGGGTGGTCAATTGAAACCCCTTTATCAAAAAATAATATTGTGCAAATTAGGTAAAAATAATTTTAAAATAAATAAATTGAGATGTATAGTGCAAAAGTGTCTCAAAAATTGTTTTCGGTCGTACATTCTAATCTCAAGTGTGGCATATTCATGTTTTCTATTATCACCTTCATAGTATATTCCAGACTCTGCCATGGGTAGAAAGATGCAATCTAATACAACACATATTAAAACTAGGTGCCTTCCATTGCCTAGCTGATGATATACCAGTTGATCAATGAGTAATTAACTTAATAGCCGCCTACCCAAAACACATATCCAGAGTAATCTCACAAGTGGGGTTTGAAAAGTGTAGAATGTAGTCAGACCTTACCCCTACCCGAGGTTGTTTCCAATAGACACTGCAGATGTATAATTAATGTAAAATTTATGTGTAGTCCAGCAAATGTAACTATTTATGGCCGAGTGGCCCAATGTGTAACTTCCCCTTGATCAATTGATTTGATTCCTACCATCAACAAACAATCAAACAAAATCGAACCAAAAGGCAATATCCATTATGGATAGACCAATTTTACCAGGTTTTCGTTCTTCCATTTAAAAGTCTCACGAAAGCTAGATTTGTAACCTCATCTGATGCTTTAAAGTCCTACAGTTACACTCTAGATGCTTTCCCTATTCATTATATTGTCGAAGAAACTTCAGCTAAGAACGCTTCATATGATTCCAGATCCTCACTACTCAGGTAAATCACAATCAGTGGCGGATCTAATGTATCACTTATTGGTACATTTGAATTCAGTAACTTTGGTTTGGACATTGTTTATGTGTTTCAAAAATCTATGAAATAAATACAAACAATAGATTTTGAAACCAGTAAATCAAATAAGTTATGGTAGAATATTTCAAAATCGAACACGTGTTCAAATATATATATATATATATATATATATTCTTTCATCAGCGTTTGAATAAGCAATAAGCATAAATGAGGGATACAGTTTTCACAGGAAGATATATCAAGGGTAAATCAATCAATCACTCGTCTTCTTTTTGTTAATCAATTTGTTTTTACTTATTTATTACTAGGCATATGAGGTCTATCGGAAACCTCCCTACCTTTACAAGGCAGGGGCAAAGACTGCGCATACACCACCCTCAAAACCCCACTTGTGGAATTATATGTTGTTATGACTATGCATATGGGGATAAACAACAACAACAAATCCAGCGTGGTCCCATAAGGTGAGATCTGGAGAGGGTAGGATGTACGCAGATCTTACCCCTATCTTTATGAGGTAGAGGTTATTTCCAGTAGACACTCGACTCAGAAGAAAAGTGCTTGTCGCAGAAATATATGAATGAGAGAGCAAATGACAATATATAAAATAAATGTGGAAACATACAGTAATAACCATCAAGGAATAAAACAATGTGATACCTGATAACTACTAAAAGGAAAAAGGAGAGGAGAAAAACTCGACCCCTCCCTCCCCACACATATATACCTACTACTATTCTTATACCCTAATCATAGACCTCCATATATTCCTATCTAAGGTCATGTTCTCAGTTAACTGAAGTTGTGTCAATGTCTTGTCTAATCATCTCCCTCGTGTTCTTTTTTCGATCTACCTCTATCTCTACAGTCAACCTATCGCATCTCCTTTCTGGCGCATCTTCGCCCCTTTTCACATGACCGAATCACTTCAGTCTTTCTTCCTCAACTTGTCCTCCACTGAAGCCACTATCACCTTGTCCCGTATAATTTCGTTCCTAATCATATCTATCCTTGTATGCCACACATCCATTTGAGCATCTCAGCTACCTTCATCTTCTAAATATGGTAATTTTTTACTGGCCAAATGGGGAATCGAACCCCATCACAGGGTGGAGGATTGGGCAGCCTACCAATGGAGTTGCCCTGAATCCCCAAATCATCACTCAACTAACCCTCAATTCTAAGCTATTTGGATGACGGGTGATCATATGAATTCTCTATATACATGCCCGATCTATTCGTGTGGACGCGTTTTGTTCCAATACTACTAATAAATAATCCAAAAATTGACATAGAAGTTTTCAATCAGACTAAAAAACAATCCAGCAAACACTTATCTAAAAGGAAATTTTATCAAGTATACTCTTTGTTTTTTAAGTACATGTATCCAATTGAGGTTGGTTGAATCGATATAACACAAATTAGACAAGGCATAAACAAAGATATATATATATATATATATATATATATATAGAGAGAGAGAGAGAGAGAGAGAGAAGGGGTACCTGACTTCGGGATTTGAAGTAATATTACGAACCAATTGCATTCCACAGATCCCTACCGCAACACCTACCGCTGCAAAAAGTGGATACACCTGTGCGTACCACAACAATTATAGCATCTCAAATCTAATCCCTAAACCAACACTGAACCACAAATATTCAAATAAATCGCCGATTTCATAGGATTTTTTTTTAAAAAAAAATTAATAAGGAAATAAAGGGACAAGATCTAATGAGGAAGAATAAAAACAAACCTCGGGCCTCAGCCATCGGTTAATGGTGGAAGAAGCCATACAAAAACACGCTAATCTTTTGGAGACTGTTGATGATGACGACCTACCTGTTTATTTGCTCGTCTTTCCCCTATTTATATTCTCTCCAAATTCCTCATTGGCTGCAATTTATTTTATTCTATTTTACGAAAAGGCCCATAAACTTCTTAAAACATGAGCCCGACTATTTTATGAGTTGTCCCGTATTTATATTAGAGTTCGACTATATTTGGATTCGCGTGACATTCTTACCAAAATAAATTTCATACCCAAAATTTGAATCCGAGATATTAAAGGAGTAACAGCCCTATCCGCTGAACCACGTCATTTGGTGATCTAATTTTTTTTTTTCAATTTCTCGAATGAGTTAAAAAAGTTTTTAAGAGTAGTCAAAATGTCAACACTTTAAATTGTTACTTGTTAGTATTCAAATCCGTATAATACCTCTAATAGGTAATATAGCTCTTTCCCTTATTTAACCTTGTGAAAAATGAAAATATGAAATAGATTATAAGAGTTAAAAATTGAAAAGAAAGAAAAATATTATTCTGACATTAGATTCGTTTAAATTATAATATTGGATTAAGAATATAATCATAAATTTATCTTTTTTTCGTCATTCTTTGAACCGAGAGATTATCAGAAACATATTTATCTTCTTAAGTTATGAGTAAAGTTTGTGTATACACTATCCTTCTCATATCTCACATGTGTGATTAGATTGATGTTAACTGTTGTTGAATATAATTGCAAATGCTAATTTGCATATTTTTCCTTCAAGGAAAATTATACAAGCAAACGAGAAAGTTAATGATAAAGTAGGTTGTCAAATCAGTATATTTTCTAGCTTTTTATCTTTCAAAGAAGGAAAGGGAATTACAATCCATAAATTGACAACATGCTTCTAGCAATAAGAGTGTTATGTAACATTATTAAATTAGTGAATATTCAAATGTTAATCCAATCATATACTCCCTTCCTCTCATAATAAGTATTATCTTAGTCAAAAATACACATATTAAGAAATTAATAATGCAATAAAAAATTTATCAAACTATTCCTATTTAATAAAAATAGATCAATTTTCCTTTTTGATTAAAACATGCATGAATAGTAATTATTTATGTCTTGAATAGAAAATTTGCCAATAAATATTTCTTGAATAGAGAGCTTGACAGTTTTTGTCTAAAAGTATGGTAGGAAAAAAGTAACAAATCTCTTATTTTGGAAATTTGTTTTTGCTAAAGTGACACTTATTATGGGATGAAGGGAGTACATAACAACCTTTAAGCAAATTTTCAGTCAAATGTCATTTTTCTTTTCTTTTTGGACTATGAATAACAAAGGCACCTTCACGAGGGGCTATTTTGCAATACTTTTTCATTCTACTAGAAGTGTAAAACAAAGAAAAAAGTGCTTACTTAACAATGTAGATTGGACCGACCATTAGAAAAAAAATCCAATTGGGTGGCTCTTGGCAAGCTACAACTTTCAAAAGCGTCTCGATGCATGAACAAGTGGCCTACTAATTTGACCATTTTCTCATTGACTCATGATGGTTCAAACAATTGATTCTGAACTCCCCTCTCGCTTTGCGACTACACAAACTAGACAATTAAACTCTAACACTTAACCGGTACATCATTTAATCTCATCTGATCATAGAATTTTTTTTATATATTTTAAAAATTATATATATAATATATCAAATTTAATCAAGTAATCATAAATTCATGTGACTCGTTTTTTCTATCTAAATTCGCCACTAATCTATTTGGCTATGTTATTGGGGCAGTTGGTTATGTTATTGGAGCGGAGCCAGAATTTAAAGATTATGGGATTTGAAATTTTAGTCTTTTAAATTTATTTGATTTTAAATTAATAATTTATATATTTAATAATTATTTTAAGACAAATATAAAGTATGGAATAAAATTACCGAGTTCAATCGAATCATAATCGGAACTCTAGTTCCACCCCTATAGTTATATTTAGTGATTTTCTAAACGTTATACTTAATTAATATTATGCTAATAGGAACGGTAAATATGAATTTGAAAAACATAATATTGGCTTCTTGTTATTCTAGAATATCAAATATTTAAAACTAATTTTTTTGATAAAATGGTTGGTATTTGGAATCGGAGGGAGTAGTTTTTTGGAATAGGAAAAAGATATTGTATAAGTGAAATATTAGTAGTAATAAACAATAATAATAGTTAGACAGAGAACACTTGAAACGTGTATAAACATTAAACCACTCTCAAATGCGTAATTATCTAACTTTGGGAAGGAAAATATTTTATTGATACACTCGATGAATCTCTATAATATCTCAGCACCACCTCTATTTATAATAATAAGAAATCTACTTTAATTTAAAATAATAAATTTTGTCTCTATATTAATTTGACTATAAATCCTAACTAGACATGAATTAAAATATTAAACTTTAGTCAATTTTGGTTTCTTACAACTTTGAATTGTTATTTTCCAATATTCTCCAGTAATTCAAAGTTGTATATCCAACTTTTGATGCACTTGTCACCATCTTTCAATTTTTGTTAAAGCACTTATTTTCAACCCCGTTGATGCACTTGTCCCCAACACCAAAAATTGTTGAAGCACTTGTCTTCAACCCCGTTGTTGCACTTGTCACCAACACCACGTTTTGTTTAAGCACTTGTCTTCAACTTCGTTGATGCACTTGTAACCAACATCAAAATTTGTTGAAGCACTTGTCTCCAACCCCCGTTGATGTACTTGTCACCCACATCAAATTTTGTTGAAGCACTTGTCTTCAAAATCGTTGATGCACTTTGTCAACAACACTCAATTTTGTTGAAGCACTTGTCTCCGACCCCGTTGATGCACCTGTCACCAACACCCAAATTTGTTAGGTCTTCTCGACATGATTATTTTTCATGCATATATCATTGGCTCGGTGCTTTGCCAACGTATTTGTTGGCCAGATGAGCGACATATATGGGTTATAACTGCCTGCCGACATCAGAAGTTATTTGATTCTCTGCGATGATCGTAAAAACTTTGATATCAATTTGAAGAAGAATATTTTATTGATAGACTTTATGAATCTCCACAATATCTCTTGTTATGAAAATAACTAGCAACACCCCTATTTATAATAATAAGAAATCTACTTTAATTTAAAACAGAAAAATCTATTTTTATATTAATTTGACTATAAATTCTAACTAGACATGAATTAAAATATTAAACCTTAATTAATTTTGATTTATTACAACTTTGAACTATTATTTCGAACATTTTGTATATAGAAAGGTATTTTAAAAAAAAAAAGGAACGAGCCTGGTTTTAATTATCTAAAGTAAATAACTGGAAGTGAAATACATTTGTATTTAAAGAAGATGATTTGGTGTTCTTGAAAGGATGTTTAATTACAGAATATATTGTATTTCTTTCGGAACATACAAGTAATCTCATCAAATTCTATCCAATGTTATATTAATCTTTAGCCAACTGTATATAGTACTTTTTTTTCAATAGAAAAGAGTAAAATGAACGGAAGGAAATAAGCATCAAGGAAAACTCATTAATTTCCAAGTTAGTAAACAATCTAACTTTAGCGTAAACTAAACTATATGAAAACTTATTGCACTTCCATTTACCTATTTTTATTCAACTTTTATATATTAAAAAATTCACAAATCTCAAGATGACGGAACTTATTCCTTTCGAGAAAAAAATAATGTACTAGAATTGAGAATGAAAATACTAATAATATTTGTGAGTGAAAGAAGACTTGATAAATTAACTTATTTAGTCATTTTAGAGAGCGAGAAAAATATAAGAGGATTGAGAATAAAATATCTGGTCACTTTTTGTAATAGGTGCTTCCCCAATATAAAAAATAGGATCAATTTACTACTTTCAAATAAAAGGACAATCCGATATACTAAGCACGAATCATGAAAAGCATCGAACCAGCAATATTGGAATATAAGTAGTATTTTACCCGTGTACAACCATGTAAGTATATGATTCAATAACTTTTTTGTAGGAATTTGTTGAGTGTAAAACACACAAGTAAGACATACCGAAAGTTTAAAATTTTGAGTAAACTTACTTGCTCCAACAAACGTTTCTGGTATGATTATGCGATAATTATAATCTGCAAAGACAGGAAGAAAACTTGCACTTTAAGCTTTGTTAGTCTTTACTAAAGGGAGCGCACGCGATTGTCAATCCGGGTGCAAGTCTTGCTTCGGTATATTTCTTTGCCCAAGAAAGCTAGGAAATCTTGACAGAGGTTTGAGAGAATTTTATTTCCTGAACTCTGAGTTCAGAAAGTGGAAAGTGAGAACATCTGAAATTATGGGTTAAGTGTCAAATATATAGTGGAGGAAACCCTAAACCAAATCAGATTTGGATCAGACTTCAAGACCTGACCCAAATCCAAATCGCAGCTGGCTACGAATCGACCACCGCACGTCTTCTCTATTTATTTTCTGCACGTTTTAGTTCTAATTAAATCCAAGATTTAATTTTGACTTAATTATATAATTTTCATCAAATAAAAATTATACCATAATTTATTATTAAATAAAATATCTTGATTCTAAATCCGATATTTTACATTCTCTCAATATACCCTTAGACCGAAAGGACAATCGACTTAGTGTGACCCTTTAGGCCTTCACACATCAGCACTTGATCAAATCAAGGTTCACACGGAACTCCTAGACGGCCACACGATTTGACCCAATATGGAAGACGCTTACAAGACTCAAATAAACAAACATCTATGTGAGATGATAAATTCCTTTCATTCGCGACACACTCGATCAAGCTTAAGATTTGTCAAGTGTCTATCCAAATGGCTTGATCACTTCATCTCATCTATATTAGTCGACAACTAGACCATATCTTAGATATGTCTCAGATCGCCATGACTCGTCGACCTAACATCTCTGAGAAGCTGAGTGTTATCTCGAAATTTCAATCGAGGAATGAATTCTATTCTTGGCTCAATTACCACCTTCAATATACTTCGTAATGCACCCAATACAAGCCGCGTCTCAACCTATAAGACATTTGAGTTTAGGACAGGATCAAAGTGCATTGCTCCGTAAACAAGGCGATATTGACCTCAAGTCTAAGGACCTTTATCTCACGCACGATAATACTCTAGACATGTATAACAAATAGTTTATCGCCAGGTATGTCAATACTCCTCTAAGAGTATTCATGTGTCCATCACTAGCAACTATTGCTAGTAGTAAGTGAGATATACTACATTCTCTAAGAATGTGATGCAGACCACATGTCGACTTACAACATATCATTGATATTCCATTTTCAATGATCATCAGTCTAGGCTATTTTAAGAACTACATTCTATCATTAATATCTCACACTATCAATGACAATGTAAGTTCAAGGGATGCACATTAATGAATAATATAAACAATCAAATAATAATTCAATAATTGCAAATGTCAAGTACATATTAATCTTATTAATAATATGAATGCGTTCAAGTACATCTGCTCCTAAAATGATTGTTTCTAGGACATACATACTTTCAATCTCCCACTTGGCCTAGAGCCAAATCACCAATGTATCTAATGCCCATGTTTTCGAAATGACCATTATGCTTGACTAAGCTTAATGGTTTAGTAAATGGGTCTGCTAGATTATTATCGGTGGGAATGTAGTCTATCTTTATTTCTTCTTTTTCCACCATCTCCCTGAGTATGTGGTATTTCCTTGGTACATGCTTGTTTCTATTCGTTGATATTGGTTCCTTAGCTTGAGAAATCGCACCAGTGTTGTCACAATAAATCGTTATTGGACAACTGGTACTTGGAACAACCCCTAATTCCTTTAAGAACTCGGATATCGCGACAACTTCTTTACCAGCTTCCGATCCAGCAATGTACTCGGCTTCTGTTATCGAATCGACAGTTGTAGCTTTCTTGGAACTCTTCCAACTAACTACTCCACCATTTAAAATGAAGGCATAACCAGACTGAGATTTGAAGTCATCAAGATCTGTCTGGAAGCTAGCATCAGTGTACCCAATAGCTACTAGCTCTTCTTGTCCGCCATAGACTAAGAAGTATTCTTTAGTTCGTCTAAGATACTTAAGAATACTCTTGACTGCTTTCCAGTGTTCCTCCCCAGGATTCTGCTGAAATTTGCAAGTCATGCTAAGTGCATAGGCCATATCTGGCCTTGTACAGGTCATGTCATATATATCTCCTCATATTGTCAGTAAAATAGGGATAGAGCCCGAGTCCATAAAACCTTTTGAAGTGGCTACGCCCGTGGGTGATTCGGTGGTAGCCGAACGGGTATATAAGGCTTGCCCAGTGACTATAGATAGTCGTCAGACTTTAGCCTACTTGATAGAGTTGGATATGACAGACTTTGATGTGATTATGGGTATGGATTGGCTAGCATCTTGCTATGCCAATGTGGACTGTAGAGAGAGATTAGTTCGGTTCCAGTTTCCTGGTGAGCCAGTGATCGAGTGGAAAGGGAATACTGCGTCGCCGAGGGGTAAGTTTATTTCTTACCTCAAGGCTAGGAAGATGGTGCGGAAAAGATATATCTACCATATGGTTCGGGTATTCAATACTGAGGCTGAGATACCGGACCTTCAGTCAGTTCCGATCGTTAGAGAGTTTCCAGATATATTCCCCGATGAGCTTCCGGGTATCCCTCCTGAGAGGGAGATTGAGTTTTGCATTGATTTGGCGCCAGGCACTCGACCGATATCTATCCCACCATACAGGATGACGCCCGCCGAGTTGAAGGAATTGAAGGACCAACTGAAGGACTTACTAGAGAAAGGCTTTATCAGGCCAAGTGTTTCTCCCTGGGGAGCGCCAGTGTTGTTTGTAAAGAAGAAGGATGGGACGTTGCGTATGTGTATTGATTACAGGCAGCTGAACAAGGTAACTATCAAGAATAAATATCCCCTCCCCAGGATTGATGATTTATTTGACCAGTTGCAGGGGGCGAGGTGTTTTTCCAAGATCGACCTGCGGTCTGGTTATCATCAAGTACGAGTTAGAGAGGCGGATATCCCAAAGACTGCATTCAGGACCCGGTATGGGCACTATGAGTTCAGAGTAATGTCTTTTGGGTTGACCAACGCCCCAGCGGTATTCATGGATTTGATGAACAGGGTGTTCAAGCCATTCTTGGATATGTTCGTGATAGTTTTCATTGATGATATCTCGTTTATTCGCAAGACAGAGCAGAGCATACGCACCATTCGGCGACAAGATTGGAATTCTCCGACCGACAGCTTGTATGCCAAGTTCTCGAAACGCGAGTTTTGGTTAGCTTCAGCATGCTCCTAGGGCATGTTATCTGGCCGATGGTATTCGGGTTGATACAATAAAATCGAGGCGGTCAAGACTTAGCCTGCACTCCACTACACCGACGGATGCGCAGCTTTTGGGCCTCGCATGTTATTATCGGCTCAGGAGAAGTTCGCTTCCATTTCAAAGATTTTGACTAAGCCGACCCGTATGCGGTATGTTCGCCGACGGATACTTGTGAGGAAGTTTTCATTTGTTAAAGGAGAAATTGACGACGCCCAGCTTCTTACTCTTCCAGAGGTTTAGAGGATATGTGGTTTATTGTGACGCGTCAGTGTCAAGGTGCGCATCGATGCAAAGACGACAAAGTTATAGCTTATGATCTCGACGGCTTAGGAAGCGAGAAGAACTATCCCACACATGATTTGAGCCGCAATGATTCATGCCTCAAGATCTGGAGACATTATCTATATGGAGTTCATGTGGACATTTACACGCACCACAAGAGTCTCCGATATCTTCACTGCAGGAGTCGAACTCATGGCAGACGCGGTCGAGCTGCTAAAGGATTACGATGTTGATATTTTATACCACCCAGGGAAAGCCAATGTGGTTGCAGATGCCCTTAGTCGCAGATCGATGGGTAGTCTGTCTGATGTACAACCAGAGAAAAGGGATATGGTCCGAGAGTTACATCAGCTGGCGAGCCTTGGGGTTCGTTTGGTTGATTCTGGTAGTGATGAAATTCGGGTTCGAGAGGTTGCCGAGTCTTCCATCGTCGAGGAGGTGAAGAGGCGACAGTATGAGGATCCGATTTTGGTATGGTACCGAGATGCAGCTCTCCAGAAGGAGAAGAGTCTATTTGAGGTAGCGTCTGATGGGGTGCTAAGGTTCGAGGGTCGATTGTGTCTTCCCGATGTGACAGGACTTCGTCAGCAGATTCTAGGGGAGGCACACAGTGCTCGTTATTCTATTCATCCGGGGTCGACTAAGATGTACCATGACCTCAGGTGTATGTACTGGTGGGATGGCCTGAAGAGGGACGTGGCCGACTTTGTTGCACAGTGTTCTAATTGTCAGCAGGTTAAGGTTGAGCATCAGAAGCCCGGTGGGCTATTGTCACGACCCAACCCCGGGGCCGCGACTGGTACCCTACCGGTACCGCCGTATATGTCGAGAATAGCAATGAACATACACAACACATACGCATAAAAAGTAACATCACCGCCACCGGTAGTGCCGCTTCCATAAAACATACTTAACAAAAGTATAATAGTACAACTGGTTCTTATAGCCCAAAACACATAGGTGGCCATGCACTTAAAGATAACAATGGCAAGTGACAAGTGCCCCGCCATACCCCCTGAATATACAGAGTACCTATAGCATCAGGGAAATATCCATACCAATAAATAAGCTTCCGGAGGAATGGAGCTTCTGACACCGGAATAGTGATCCTAAGAACGAGGATCCTCAATCTGCTTACCCTTACCGTGCAGATGTAACGCAGCCCGGGAAGGGGTCAAGACACATATGTACCAAGTATGTAAAGTCGGAAAATATCAGAATATGATATCACAAGTCTAAAAGCAAGCTGGAGTCATGGAAGACAATAAAATACCTTTTACTGTGCCTTACTAACAATGAGAGTGTCAAGTATATATATATATATATAATACTGCATAAAATAGGAGGCTCATGATCAAAACAGGGTACCTCGCCCGTAGTATCAAAAAAGACCATCCTACTCCTGGGACTATTTCACCCGCATGGGTCCTGTGGACCCGCATGAGGTACTCCGTGATCCGCACTGTACCGCCAAGACGGGACTATTTCACCCGCATAAGCCCATAGGGACTCGCATGAGGTATTCCTCGATCACGGGTAGCAAATCCACGAATGTGGTATAACGATCTGGGACTTTCCTCGATATACTCTTACCAAACAGATGGTATAACGATCTGGGTCAGACTCGATATACTCTTACACCTGAGCAGATGGTATAACGATCTGGGGCTTGCCGCGATATACTCTTATATTGGTGCAGATGGTATAACGATCTTGATCCGCCTCGATATACTCTTACACCAAGCAGATGGTATGACGATCTTGGGCCGGCCCTCGCATATACTCTACATCAAGGAGGTGGTATGACGATCTTGGGGCTCGCCCGACATACTCTTACCCTATCTCAAATCACATCATATCATAAGTAAGTTAAGCAAACTTATAACTTCTTTTAGTCTTGTTCATATACTCTCTCATTTTAGTTTATTTAAGGCACTTCATCATATCTTTAAATAAAAGAAAACCGAATTTAACCCAAGTACTACATACCTCATCTCTTTCAAAAGTGACTCTTCTTTATACATAAAAGCCTTGGGCAATTGATGACTTTAAATCAAATTGCCTCTTCATGTAATTATCTCACTTAGAGTAAATCCCTTCTCATTAACCTTTTATGAAGCTAATAAACCAACTTCCCATAAAGTTGTTATATTAACTCTATACTTTAGTAAAATCATACTTTTCCTTAACCAAGGATTTATACATTCTTAAAACGAAACAAGTCATTTTATACTCAAAACAAGTAAGAATACTAAATCACGACGCTCACCGTACTACATAGTTTTATCTATTCATGCTCAAGAGATAGGAAAACTTCACATACCTCTTGTCAATCCACTTGCCAAGTCCAAACTACCGCAAGTAATATTTCAACCTATAATAGTCATGATACGCTTTATTAACCTCTAATCTTAATGTAGAACAATCCAAGTTCAAAGTCACTAAATTCTAAGGAAAATTGGGCAGATTTCCTTTGTTTCTACTCACTTTGCCACCTTTCTCAAGGCCGAATTTATCATCAAAACACCACCTTTAAGGCTCACTCAATCCAACAATTCAAAGGGACTTCACACCCAAAATTCTGCCCCATAGGTTTACAACAATTCACTTAACAATTCTAAGGTGGTTTTAGGCTACAACATGCTCATAATTTCTTCTTAACCCATTCTTCATATCCAAACCACATTTACTTGCATGAATGACTCTAAGTGCATTATTTTACTACCACAAGATCTTGCTTTCTAAGCACGCAACACTAGAACTAAGTTTAAAGGAAGAAATGTTACCTTAAAGTTTTAGCCAAAACTTATTCCAAATATTGCTAGCTTCCTTGCCAAGAACACTACCACAACAATGCCAACAAGCTAGCTACAAGCTTCCTTTTCTTGTTCTTAACTTTCAGATTTTTCTAAGGGTTTTGCAGAGAAGGGAGCAATTTGAGAGAGAGAGAGAGAAGATGAAAGATAGAAAATGTCCAAGTCTTGGTCAATATATTGCATGCAATGAAAATCAGATGGGGACACTTGTCACCCTCCCATGGTCTCTTTTAAAACAAAAATCAGATTTTCTAAGTTTTTCGCCCAATTTCCCGCTGCCGCCACGGCCATGCTGGCGTGAAACCTCCGCACTCTCTTTTCGCGCCGCCCCGCTGTCCCGGAGCCGCGGCGCTGCAACTTCAGCGACCAAGCGATTTAGGCGCCGCTGCCTCGCATCCGCGCCATTCGCCGCTCTAGTCCAAACGCATTTCCGATCACAAGACCGAACTTGTAACTCTATAACTTTACTCCGACGCCCTATCGACGAACGGTTGGTTGCGTTGAATCCAGACTCAACGAACTACGCCTAGGCCTTTAAAACGCTTAGGAACTCTCAATGCACCGGGTCATAACCCGCCTCAAAGTTGACTAAAACCGTCCGAACGACCACAACTCGCCCTTCGGAAATTTTAAGTCTTACATACTTTCGTGACGCTTCCATACGTAGGTCGAACTACGGTATAACATTCTCCCCCCCTTAGAAACATTCGTCCCGAATGTTCCTTCTAGGCTTACTCAAATCACAACATCGACATAGACCCTCTTAACTATTCATTCGTAAAAAAGAAGCTCCACGAGCCACAACATACAGAAGCGTAAATGCTAAATCAAAACTAACAAGCAGGAAAGTAGGTTACCTGGAGGTATAGGGAATAAGTGAGGATACTTCTTCATCATGTCATCCTCGCTTCCCACGCCATTTCCTCCTCGTTGCTCCGCCATAGACTCGACTAAGCCACGCTCTTTCGTCCAAGTCGCCTAACTCGACGATCGAGTATCGCATGGACTCTCCTCATACGATAACTCCTCTCATTTGACATCCCGAACCGGTGCACTCTAGATGGATCACCAATACATTTCCGCAAATACGGACACATGAAAATCGATGCACCGCCCCAAATCGGACGGAAGATCTAACTCATAGCAACCTTGCCTACCCTACGGACAACTGACACGCCCAACGTACTTCGCTAAGCTTCCCTTTCTTTCCGAATCTCATCACGCCTTTCACGGGCGATACCTTTAGGAAAACCCAATCATCTATCTCAAATTCCAAGTGTCGACGCCGATGACCGTGATACGACTTCGCCGACTCGAGCCGCCAACAACCGCCTCGGATAAGCTTCACCTTATCCACACCGCTGAACTAAGTCCGCCCGACTAATCGACTTCTCCCACTCGAACCAAATTATCGGTGACTCGCACTTTCTCCCGTATAAGGCCTCATAAGGCGCGCCATCCGAATACCGAATGGTAGCTATTGTTGTAAGCAAACTCCACAAGAGGCAAATGATCCTCCCCTACCCTCGAAATCAATAACACAAGCCCGCAAAGATATCCTCGAGTGTTCCGGATACGCGCCGCCCGTCCGTCCGTCGAGGGTGAAACGCCGCATCGAGACTCACTGTGTCCCTAATCCTTCCGAAAGGACCTCCGGTTAGCCGTGAACTGGCCTCTATCCGATATAATCGACACCGACTCGTGCAATCTCACAATCTCTCTAATATATAATCCGCATAGTTCTCAAAAACGCTGCCCCGATCGAAGAAAAGTGGGCTGATTTCACACCACAACAATAACCCAAATGGAATCATGCCTCCTCAGGTGCGAGGTAACTCGTAATAAAGTCCATGTTGACCACCTCCCACTTCCACATCGAATATCAATACCGTAATAGCCCACCGCTTCGTGCTCAACCTAACTCACGACAATTAGACATCGGGCAACAAAACCGCCACGTCCCTCTTCAAACCATCCCACCAATACATGCACCTGAGGTCATGGTACATCTTAGTCGACCCGGATGAATCGAATAACGAGCATTGGGTGCCTCCCCCAGAATCTGCTGACGAAGTCCTGCCACATCGGGAACACCCAATCGGCCCTTAAACCTTAGCACCCCATCCGGCTACCTCAAATAGACTCTTCTTCCCGAGAGCCGATCTGCATCGCATCAAAATCGGATCCTCATATCGCCGCTTCTTCACCTCCTCGACGATGGAAGACTCGCAACCTCTATAACCCGAATACCGTCACTACCGTAATCAACCAAACGAACCCCAAGGCTTGCTACCGATGTAACTCTCGACCATATCCTCTTCTGTCTGCGAACATCGATAGACTACCCATCGATTCGCGACTAAGGACATCCGCAACTACATCGCCTTCCCCGGGTGGTATAGATATCAATATCACAATCCTAAGTAGCTCCAACCACCGCCTCGCCGCAAATTCACCGCCTCTCAAGATATACCGAGTTTCTCGTGGTCTACGCAAATATCCACATGAAATCTATATAAGGAAATTGCCTCCAAATCTTCAAGGTACGATTAATCGCCACGACTCTAAATCGTGAGTAACGTAATTCCTTTCGCTTCCCTAACCGCCGGAAACATAAGCTCTAACCTTATCGTGTTGCACAAGACACAACCTAGCCCAACACCCAACGTGTTACAATAATACCCTAACCTCTAGTCTCTCAAGAGGGTTGAATCGTAGTCGTGGTCAACTTCTCTTCCAATAATCGGAAGCCTCTTGCACTTGCAAAATATTCGAGCATCCTTAATCTCGCCATGGTCCTGTTTCCTTTCTCTGTTGCAACCAAACTTGGTTACTATACTGATCTCGATTCCTTTGCTTGCCGCATGGCTAAGACTTCCTGCCAATCACAATTTAGGGGGAAGACTTCCTTGATCTTGTCAAGTAGTAATCCTATTATTCTCTCCCAGCTCGTAGAGCTTATAGTCCGGTGTTCAACCTCAATTCACAGTATTACATAATCCAATGACTTGTCAAGATTTCTTATCGTTCGAGTGTCTACTCGTCTTTCCTTTATAAGTTAATTCAAGTTGTCCTGGGGTCCTTTACCTCTCCGTATTCTCTTACTATCTTTCTCGTCAGTACAGATGCTACTACCTTTCCTCGAGGTGTTCCTACCGCCCATTACTTACTAATGGTCTTACACTAGTTCGGGGTAACTGTGTCTCGTGCAACTTACATAACCATAGTTGTATTCTCTTTTATCCTTTTGGTCATAACCTACCTTATGCTTATTAATAGTAAAGTGTTTCTAATTTGATCAATAATCGCATGGGCCAAACATGTGTACTACCTTCATTTTTCTTACGACACTTCCTCGACTGCTTCGTGACGTCGTTCTTAATTACCCCCAACATAATACTTTTTCCACGGTTATCTAAAATCAGAACTTATGGCATGACGACATCAAGACCTACCGCTTCCCATCCTTCGCCTAACTACACGGGTACACATAACCCCATAATACGTAAGACTATCCTTTTATGTATGGAGAGAACTTATCTCCCTTCAATAAACTTTCTCGTGTCACAACCCTAATCACCGGTCCTCTCGTGGTCTGTAAATATCTAATCATTACGCACCGCCTTAAAATCGTGTGGATTTTCAAACCTACCAAAGATGCCTCACTTTCGCCAGCCTGCATTTATTTTATTCTTGCTTGCACATTTCCTTGAAATTATCCGGCGTCGGCCCCGACCGCCACACCAAACCAACTCCAAGTACCTCCAAGAGCACTTAACATAAATTTCTTCAAATTCAAGTATTACTTACTTTCTGCGTCAATTTTTTTCCCAACGAACAAGTCACACAAACTTATTAAAAACAATGATGCCAAAGAAGGAAGGATAATTCACTGGTTACTACCACTTCCCTTCCTCTCCACTCGATGGCAAACTGCCACGGAAAATTGGTACCGAATCAATCTCTTCTGTAGTCCACGTTGGCATAACATGAGGCCAACTAGCCCGTACTCATAATGACCTCAACGTCCGTCATAACAGTTCTGCTAGGTTTGCTAGGGTCCCACGATCAGACGCTCCCAATTAGTATACACCGCCGCCTACCACCCATCACTCACGGTGTAGTTACTCTAAAGGTTCTCATGGATTCGGCTCTATTTCTTTCACACTGTTGCTTACTTCCTTACCGTTGTACTTTTTCGTACTCCCAAACTTATTCTAGCTTACGACATAACTTCCATAATAAAGCCGCCCCAATCTTGAGTTACTAAGTCAAACAATATAAGGCCATTTCCGGCTCACAACCTCGTTCCGGTGGAATCGCCCACGAACCTGCATAATGATTAACGGACTCGGGCTTGTTCCTCGTGACCACTGCGTGGCGGGACTACTATCAACCGATCCCACCCCATAAACGGGTACCCTAACTTCTCATAATACCATGACCGTGTCGTCTTGATCACAACAACCATTACTTACTCCACACGGATCTCATCCATACTACCCTCTTAAGCATACCACGTAGCTTAATTTACAAACATAGTCTCCCATTGGGCCCCTTAATTAAGCTTCTTAAGGTTCCATTACTTTTTCCGACAACTCATCATCTCCTAATTTTCTCAAACTAGCACGTAAAACCTCGATGAGAGTTCCTTAACTGTTCATACCTCCCTGCACTATTTAGTCCTTACCAAATCACGGTAATCTAAAATCATTCTTGCAACACATATGTGATCCTCATACGTAAATCAGATAAATTGTATGTCGCAATACCAACTATACTACAAGTATTACCAACCGATACGCAATCCACATAATCTTCTCTGGTCATCGCCCTCAGCCGCAGAACACCATAACTCGTTAGTGAGAGACGACCCTAACCACACAAATCTATCGCACGATCTTAGAGTGAGAAGAAATGGAAACCAATCCTAAATATCTCGCAGCCTCCGATTATAGATGTGTGCACGCACACACCGATAATCAAGACTTACTAGACACGATGCGTGGACACTTTCCGAGGACTAATCGCTCGATACCACTTTTGTCACGACCCAACCTCGGCCGCGATCGTACTTACCGGTACCGCCGTATATGTCGAGAATAGCAATGAACATACACAACACATACGCATAAAAGTAACATCATCGCCACCGGTAAGGCCGCTTTCCATAAAACATACTTAACAAAAGTATAATAGTACAACTGGTTCTTATAGCCCAAAACACAGGTGGCCACAGACCTGCACTTAAAGATAAATCGTGGCGGGACAAGGCCCGCCATACCCCGAATATACAAAGTACCTATAGCATCGTGGAAATATCCATACCAATAAGTAAGCTTCCGAGGAATGGAGCTTCGACACCTAATAGTGATCCTAAGAACGAGGATCTCAATCGCTACCCTTACTGCAGATTTAACGCAGCCCGGGAAGGGTCGATACAATATGTACCAAGTATGTAAAGCGGGAAAATCTCGTAATATGATATCACAAGTCTAAAAGCAAGCCGAGTCATGGAAGACAATAAAATACCTTTTATCAGGCCTTACTAACAATGAGAGTGTCAAGTATATATATATATAATAATCGCATAAAATAGGAGGCTCATGATCAAAACAGGTACCTCGCGTAGTATCAAAAAGACCATCCTACTCGGGACTATTTCACCCGCACGGGTCCCGCGACCCGCAGGTACTCCTCGATCGTACTGCCAGGCACGGGACTATTTCACCCGCATAAGCCCATAGGGACTCGCATGAGGTATTCCTCGATCATGGGTAGCAAATCCACGGAGCAGTGGTATAACGATCTTGGGGACTTTCCTCGATATACTCTTACCACAAACAGATGGTATAACGATCTGGGTCAGACCGATATACTCTTACACCGAGCAGATGGTATAACGATCTGGGCTTGCCTCGATATACTCTTATATCGGTGCAGATGGTATAACGATCTTGATCCGCCTCGATATACTCTTACACCGCGGATGGTATGGCGATCTTGGGCCGCCTCGCATACTCTTACATCAAGGAGGTGGTATGACGATCTGGGCTTGCCGCATATACTCTTACCCTATCTCAAATCACATCATATCATAAGTAAGTTAAGCAAACTTATAACTTCTTTTAGTCTTGTTCATATACTCTCTCATTTTAGTTTATTTAAGGCACTTCATCATATCTTTAAATAAAAGAAAACCGGGAATTTAACCCAAGTACTACATACCTCATCTCTTTCAAAAGTGACTCTTCTTTATACATAAAAGCCTTTGGGCAATTGATGACTTTAAATCAAATTGCCTCTTCATGTAATTATCTCACTTAGAGTAAATCCCTTCTCATTAACCTTTTATGAAGCTAATAAACCAACTTCCCATAAAGTTGTTATATTAACTCTATACTTTAGTAAAATCATACTTTTCCCTTAACCAAGGGATTTATACATTCTTAAAACGAAACAAGTCATTTTATACTCAAAACAAGTAAGAATACTAAATCATGTACGTCACCGCATTACTACATAGTTTTATCTATTCATGCTCAAGAGATAGGAAAACTTCACATACCTCTTTGGTCAATCCACTTGCCAAGTCCAAACTACCGCAAGTAATATTTCAACCTATAATAGTCATGATACGTTTTATTAACCTCTAATCTTAATGTAGAACAATCCAAGTTCAAAGTCACTAAATTCTAAGGAAAATCAAGCATTTCCTTTGTTTCTACTCACTTTGCCACCTTTCTCAAGGCCGAATTTATCATCAAAAACACCACCTTTAAGGCTCACTCAATCCAACAATTCAAAGGGGACTTCACACCCAAAATTCTGCCCCATAGGTTTACAACAATTCACTTAACAATTCTAAGGTGGTTTTTAGGCTACAACATGCTCATAATTTCTTCTTAACCCATTCTTCATATCCAAACCACATTTACTTGCATTTGATGACTCTAAGTGCATTATTTTACTACCACAAGATCTTGCTTTCTAAGCATGCAACACTAGAACTAAGTTTAAAGGAAGAAATGTTACCTTAAAGTTTTAGCCAAAACTTATTCCAAATATTGCTAGCTTCCTTGCCAAGAACACTACCACAACAATGCCAACAAGCTACCAAGCTTCCTTTTCTTGTTCTTAACTTTGATTTTTCTAAGGGTTTTTAGAGAGAAGGGAGCAATTTGAGAGAGAGAGAGAGAAGATGAAAGATAGAAAATGTCCAAGTCTTGGTCAATATATTGCATGCAACAGAAAATCGGATGGGGACACTTGTCACCCTCCCACGGTCTCTTTTAAAACAAAATCGATTTTCTAAGTTTTTCCGCCATATTTCCCGCCTCGGCGCTGCCCGCCCGCTCGCGCTACGGCGCGCCCGCTGTCCCGAGCCGGCGCTGCAACTTCAGCGACCCTCGATTTAGGCGTCGCGCCTCGCCGCTCTAGTCCAAACGCATTCTGTCCGATCACAAGACCGAACTTGTAACTCTCATAACTTTCTACCCGACGCCCTATCGATTTAACGGCGGTTGGTTGCGTTGGAATCCAGACTCAACGAACTACGCCTAGGCCTTTAAAACGCTTTAGAACTCTCAATGCACCGGGTCATAACCCGCCTCAAAGTTGACTAAAACCGTCCGAACGACGTCACAACCTCGCCGGAAATTTTAAGTCTTACATACTTTCGTACGTTTCCATACGTAGGGTCAGAACTACGGGGTATAACAATCGTCCACAAGGATTAGGGTTCAAGTACCAACTATCTATCTTTTGGTATCTATTTATTAAATTGATATTTGATTTTGTTGTTTATATCTAAGAATTATAAAGACTAATTTATCTAATGAGTTTACTTCAGTTGTGATGAGAATAGGGCTTCCACGTCTCCTCACTATCCGCTTATATTACTTATTAATGCAATAACTTATGGTCTTCTTCTTTTGGAGAAAGCAGGTTTACGAAATCGTTTTATACTCCCGTTAGGTTATATAAACACTCAACCCCAGTATTGCACCTTACCTACCTTTCGGTGATAAGGATAACTCTATAGGAGGATTAAGAACAAAAACCTAGTTAACCGTCACGCACCATGCGCAAAATTAGGGTTTTTAAGCCTCTCATTAACGCTACATAAATAATTGAGGTATTTTCATCCCCAATCCAAGAATGTCTACCCAACTTACAGCATATTCACAATCCCCTCCTTTTGGAGTCTGATTAGAAATCATATAGTGATAATTAGTTGTCAATTAACTACCAAGCATTCAATTCAAATATTGGATAGATCTCAACAAGAAGAAGAATAACCATAAGCATGCATTAAATCATAACATAAGTTTCTAGAGATTCAACATGGAAAGCCCTATAAGAGAATTAGTTCCTAGCCATAAATATGACAAGAACTAATTCAAAGTTCATCATGCAAAAACTGAAATAAAAGAAAGAAAAGAAAAGAAAATACTTAAGAACGAGACTCCAAGACTTCTAGCATCCAAGGGTTGTGTTGTGGAATATTTACAAGATGGATTGGTGGGTGGATGGATGTAGAATGGTGAATGGTGGAATGGAGAATGTATAATTCTTCTAATGATGTAGAGTATTTATAGTGGTAAGTATTCTTTTGGTGAAGGGTTAGGGATTTTGTAGGTAGGAAAAGTTATTAGAATCCTTTTAGGTAAGGGTTTTAAGGTAGGAAAAGTTATCCCTTTAGGTAGGAAAAGTTATCCCTTTAGGATTCTGAAAACATGTCAAATTCGGCTCAGCACTTCATAATTCCCGCGTCGGCGGCTGCAGATCAGCCGGGCGCTCAAAATCGAAGATCTCGACGGCCGGTTTGGCGCGGCAAGGCCGCCAGCGCCGCGACTCTGGTGACGGAATTCTTCCGATTTTTCGCTTTCTTCGCCCTTTGTTCGTCCGGTCTTCGTCGATCTCTATAATTCCTTTAACTTAGACTTCTTTCTTGGCTCTTTTTGTGTGCAATTCCATCTCAATTAATCTCATTTTCTCTTCTTTTCGTCATTTCTCCATTTCTGACCGCTGTGACACAAAAGAAAGGAAAACGACCCTAATACTATACTAAACATAAACAAAATGAGTAAAATACTAACTAAAATTGACTCAAAAAGTGTATATAAAATACACCGATCAAATACCCACAAACTTAACCTTTGCTCGCCCTCGAGCAAAGATCAAAAGAAAGAAATACAGACTCAAGGAAAACGAAAAATAAAAGACTCAATGACATTGATCACTTTGCTGCATTGGTGCTACTTGGAAAAACATGAAGATTAGTAGAATAATATGCAGGAACATATAACATGAAATTTCAGCATTCTAAACACATTAAGCTAGATATTTCGCAAACTCATTTTAATCATGCTTAATGGAAGTCAAATATTGAATCATGCATGTTAATTTCATAATTCCTATAGCATGTTTACTTGCTATTCTCCACTAATCATGGCTATGCATCTAAGAGATCTTCAGGACTTTTAAGGGTTGTAATGTAGGCTTAGGCACGGGTAGGTAAAAATAGGCATTTAGCCTCATTCTTTTGTGTACCATAAGCTCTTTAGCTTTTCAGTGTTTCCCTTTTTCTTTTGATTCTTTTCTTCACTTCAAATCTATTTTTTCCCTTCTTTTGTTTTGGGAGAGTGAAGTGTATCATAATAACAAGCACCCCCAAACTTAGGCTTTTGCTTATTTCTTATTACTTTTTCATTGGGGTGCATCAAACTTATTCACTCTTTTTGTCTCTTTTTTAACACAATTTATTCCAACTATTTCACATTTTTACTTATGACACAATTGTAGGAATATATGGTGTCAAGGAAAAAGTTTCATGTTTTTAGGCTCAATGGGGCTGACTAGGGATATTTTTAAAGTCAGGGATAGAAAAGAGTGGTAAGAATTGGCTAACAAAGAAATGTCTGAGTCATCTCCCTAACATGCATATCCTAACTATTTCGCCTCAAATAGCAAGCAATCATAACACATAGGTTTTAATCTTTTAACAATGCACAAATCAAGCAAGATACTCCCAATAGACAGATTTCATGAGTTTTTGACATATCTAACCTAAGTGTTTAGATGGTTGCTTCTAATTCCATTACATTATTCAACCTTACTTCACTAGGCAATTCAAGTAACTACAACATGCATGATCTTAAAAAAAAATTATGACTCAAAAATGGCTCAAAAATACACAAAACAATTCAACAAGACTCAAAAACAATAAAACATCCCCCCAAACTTAAATCACACATTGTCCCCAATGTGTGCAAGACTCAAAAAAAAAAAATTAGTGACAACTTACTGACACAACACAGCGGTCATAACGGAGGTCTAGGAGGAAAAATTCTGGAATTTGCACGGAAATATAGCTCTCTGAGTTACTGGCGCTGCCACGAGATTCGCGCTGGCCACTGCTAATCTTGTGGCCCTCTGGAGTTCCGGCGCCGCGACCCTGTTTCTGGGCATCGCGCGCCGACGATTTTCCTTTTTTCGCGTTTTGCTCCTTTTTCCTGTTTGACTTTTCACCACCTCACCCAACAACACAAAACAAGAACCCTAGACCGTGAGATCGTTTCAAGACAAAATAAAATAAAATAAAGATGAAATTAAAATAACATAATTAATAATTTTGGGTTGCATCCCATCAAGCTTTGTCTTTAACGTCTTTTAGCCGGACGGAATTAACCTTTTCGAGTGCCCATTTGATCCTTCGCGAATCGCAATCCGCAGAGTTATTGTTGTAGGTCTCAATTTCCTACGACCATTTGTTCAAACAAGAGCCTTACATATACAATTATCCCCAAGTAGGCTTGTCTTTATGCTTTCTATAATGTAGGAATCAGTGAACTTCTACATCTCTCAACTCTGGGGTACCCTTGATGGTATGGGCTTCCTAATCGGGAATCACCGTGTGATAGCTAGTGGTGTTTCTTACGTAATAGGCGCAAGAAAAAATTTCCAGTAATCGAAGGTAAATAATTGGATCTCTGCAATCTTTTCTTTCTACACCAACTATCTCACGATTCCTCAATAGTTGGGTGTGGTTCGAACTCTCAATTTGATGTTCATTGTACAAAATCACCTCGATTTACGGGTTCGGCGCCATACCGCTCTGTCTCGAATCTTCGCGCCGCTGCCCCGCCATCGGCGTCGCGCCACGCTGCGAACTCTCTATCTCCCCTGATTCGGCATCCTTCAGGTCAATTGCCTGACATTATGTTTCCTCATTGCCTACCCCAGGTGCAGATTGCTCTTCTTGCGTTTCGCTGTTGAATATGATCGCGAGTTCTGCTATTTGCGTTTCCAACTTCTTCATGGTCATTCTCGTTGTGACACCCCATTTTCAACCGGAGTCGAAACGGAATTACTGCTACATATGGTTGATTCCTAAATGTATTTTAAGGAGTCGCCACCTAATTATTATAGTGAATTAGGACACTTAGTTTATTGCAATAAAAATACTGCAATTGACTTCCATTTAATAGTCTGCGAAATTAGTGAGATTCTGGATCAGGGTTCTTTATTATCCTAAAGGGAAGGGGTTAGGCATCCTTTAAGATCCGCTAACTTGCGGTTATTCGTTCAAACCTAGGTTAATTATTTATTGCTCTTTTTATTCTACCTATTCTAAGCATTTTACATAATTTACAATTAAAATAAAATACAATGCAAAATAATAAAACATGAAATTAAATACGACATAAAATAAACTCCGGGACATTCTTTTTGAAATGCATCTCCGGATACCTGCATAAACACTTAGTAAAAGTATTAGTAATAGAATACATAAATTTTAAAATAATAGCAAAATTAACAAACAAAGCAAATAAATTCGTCTTTTGTACAGGGGAGGCCTTGGAAATCAGACGGGGATTCCTTCATCGGCCAGTATTATTAAAAGCAATAAAATAAATAAAACTTCCGGATCCGCGCCAAAACAGTAATAGTTTTAAACACGGAGGGCTCAGATATGTACAAATAGAAAGTAGATGGCCTAAACAAGTGCGTGCAGAATTCGCCTTGCAAGCGCATGTTGGTTATCCGATGTAAGTGGAAGAAATCATCCTTGCCTGAAAGCTTCATTTATTTTATTTTCCGTCTTTGCAATTGGAGGCCTCAAAATCGACGGATAACTTTTTCATCGGCGAGGTGTAGTATCCTATTCAAAATCGACTTAATACCAAAGTGTAGTATCATGTTCAAATCAAGAAAATACCAAAAGTAGTATCTTGTTCAAAATCAAGAAACCAAAGAAAAATGTCCAAATTAATAGCAATATAGCCAAAACAATAGCAAAATAGCCTAAAACGTGACAAAATACCCCGATCAAGAGCGATAAATGGCCAACAACTGCCTAACAGATAACCAAACAGAGACGAACAGGGCCCAAAATGACGAAACAGGCAATATCGTAGGAGATTTCAAAGCTTCGGAGTTTTACTCGTATTACAAAACAAGAAATCAAACGATCCATAACCAATAGTATAAAATAACAAAATACTAAAATCACCCGTAAATAGCCAAAGAAGCGATTCACGGAAATCAAGAATAAGGCGCGAAACAAGAAAGCTAGACGAGTTCTAAAATTGGCGAATCACCAAAACAAAATCAAATCGATTTCCAACATAGCCAAACAAAAGAGATACAAGCAAAGGATATTGACAATACAAAGCGTGGCGTGGCGGCGGCGCGCGGTCGCCGGCAGCGCCGCCGCATGATGAGGTTCGCCGGCGGTGGGTTGTTCGCTGGAATGAGGTTCGCTGGTTCAGTGGGTTAGGGTTGACGGAGAGGGTTGCTGTCGGCTAGGGTAGCTCATGGGTGAGGCCCGGCGGCGAGGGGACGGCGGCGACGGAAATGGAATGGTGGTTCGCGACGGTGTTCTTTGGTGTTGTATGTGTGTGAGTGGTCGAGGTTCACCGGATAGTGGAGGTTCGTCGACGGTCGACGGTGGTTCAGGGATATGGCGATGATGGAAATAGTGGGGTTCACCGGAGTTAACGACAGTGGGGTGAGGGCTGTGTTAACAGTGGTGTGAGGTTCGCCAGATGGTGGTTCACGGTGACGGGAACAGTGGGGTTCGCCGTAGCTCGAGGCTCCGGCGACGGGAATGGGCAGCGACGGGTGTAACGGGGAGTAAAGGTAAAGAGAGGAGGTTAAGGAGAGAGAGGTGTTACGAGCTTGGAGCTCCGTGAAGCGGCTGCGTTGTTAAAAAATGAGAGAGAGAGGACTGATGTTGCGGCTGAGAGGGTTTTTTGAAAAGGGGGGGAATGTTTTATTTTATAGGGTAGGTTTAGGGTTTGGTATTTGGGGGGGGAAATGAAAAGTGGGTATTGTTTTGGGGGGGAAAATGAAAAGTGGTATTTGATTTTAGGGGGGGAAAATAAAAGAGGGTGTTTGGATGATATTAAAAATAGTGTTGGCTTGGACTGATTCAAATTGTGTCTTGAACTGGACTGGTTTAACAAAAATGCAAGACTGGTTAATTATTTAAAGAAAAAATTATTTAAAAGATGCAAAATTATTAAAATGCAAATGCAATATTTAAGACACGTTTAATGTCTGATTAAAAGTAAAAATGCGGTGCCGATTAATTATTTAAAAAGATGCGAATATTATTAAAATAAAAATGACGCTATAACAATAATAAAACATAATATTAACAACGACATAATGCTTAATTTAAAAATAAAAGATGCAATGCCATTTTTGTGAAGAAATAAACATAGAATATTATGTAAAAATATGCAAAATAACGATAAAAATGAGGTGTGCTAAAATACTTAAAATTGCACGAAAAATATACAAAACGGGTCAAAATTGACTGTCAACAGCATGTCCCTCTTTGTACGGAGATGATGGAAGAGTCTTCGGACAAAGATGTTGACTCAGAGCCAATTTTGTCTGCTTTATAAACTAAAAACTCAAAAATAGGGATGATGCAGATCCAAAATGTCGGTGTCAAATCATGATGACACCGGGTCGCGTTACATACGCAAAAATAAAAGCAAAGGCATGACGATGAAAAAATGTCCCAGTGTTGAAGTATGATTGACACTGGGTTGCAGGTGATGTGGTGTTGAAAAAGACAAGGTTATTGTGGATGTTGATGGCGTCATTGCATGACGCTGATGATGATCGTCGTTGCATAGACGAAACATGAATGAAGCCGTTGCGTAGGCTTAAAATGAAAGGACGTCGTTTTTGGACGCACGATGTTAATGCGTTGCATGGGCGAAACATGAATGAAGCGTTGCATAGGCTTAAAAATAAAAGGCGTCGTTGCATGGACGCGATGCAGATCTTCGTCGTTGCGTGGACGAAACATGAATGAAGCCGCCAGATAGGCTTAAAATGAAAAGGCGTCGTTGCATGGACGCGTCACGCAGATGCTCGTGCCGTAAACGAAACATGAATAGCCGTTGCATGGGCTTTTAAAATGAAAAGCGCCGTTGCATGGACGCGACGCAGATGCTCGTCGTTGCATAGACGAAACATGAACGGCCGTTGCATGGGCTTTTAAAATGAAAATGCGTCGTTGCATGGACGCGATGCAGATGCTCGTCGTTGCATAGACGAAACATGAATGAAGCCGTTGCATAGGCTTAAAATGAAAAGGCGTCGTTGCATGGACGCGATGCAGATGCTCGTCGTTGCATGGACGAAACATGAATGAAGCCGTTGCATAGGCTTTTAAAATGAAAAGACGTCGTTGCATGGACGCGATGCAGATGCTCGTCGTTGCATAGACGAAACATGAATGAAGCCGTTTCATAGGCTTTTAAAATGAAATAGCGTCGTTGTATAGACGCGATGCAGATGCTCGTCGTTGCATGGACGAAACATGAATGAAGCCGTTGCATAGGCTTATATGAAATGAAAAGGCGTCGTTGCATGGACGCGATGCAGATGCTCGTCGTTGCATAGACGAAACATGAATGAAGCCGTTGCATAGGTTTTTAAAATGAAAAGGCGTCGTTGCATGGACGCGATGCAGATGCTCGTCGTTGCATGGACGAAACATGAATGAAGCCGTTGCATAGGCTTAAAATGAAAAGGCGTCGTTGCATGGACGCGATGCAGATGCTCGTCGTTGCATGGACGAAACATGAATGAAGCCGTTGCATAGGCTTAAAATGAAAAGGCGTCGTTGCATGGACGCGATGCAGATGCTCGTCGTTGCGACGAAACATGAATGAACGTTGCATGGGCTTTTAAAATGAAAAGGCGTCGTGGCATGGACGCGATGCAGATGCTCGTCGTTGCATGGACGAAACATTAATGAAGCCGTTGCACGGGCTTTTAAAATGAAAAGGCGTCGTTGCATGGACGCGATGCAGATGCTCGTCGTTGCATAGACGAAACATGAATGAAGCCGTTGCATGGGCTTTTAAAATGAAAAGGCGTCGTTGCATGGACGCGATGCAGATGCTCGTCGTTGCATGGACGAAACATGAATGAAGCCGTTGCATAGGCTAAAAAAATGAAAAGGCGTCGTTGCATGGACGCGATGCAGATGCTCGTCGTTGCATGGACGAAACATGAATGAAGCCGTTGCCTAGACAGCTTAAAATGAAATGCATGGGTTTAGGCGTACACGCTTTGTGGACGCTGCAGGTTGAGATAGCGTCATTGCATGACGTGCATTTGTGACCGCATGGGTTTATTGTTGTGAGCCGCGCTGGCGATATGAAGATCCTGCACTCAAAGAAAACTTGTGAGTTTTTTAGGAAATGAGTGGTTGATTAGCGTCGGCTCTGTAGCTTTGGCTCTTGACGCTTGCATTCTTGGTTTGCACTGAAGACCTAGTTGGCCTGCTTTTTCCTGTCTATTGCCATTTTCTTGCACTGAATTCCTTAAAATGTCGGGCCGTAATGAAGATGTTGAATCAGGTAAGGTTGCATCTTGACGCTTATCAAGCGATCAGTAAGCATTTTTTTATAATGAATGAAAAGCTAATGCGAAAAATGGACAATGATACAATTGAGTAGATGAGAATGCAACCCCAAAAATATGTAGTAGTAATGGATGCAAAATATATGAGGATGCTAAACTCTCGATGGACAAAATCGAATCATGTGCGTAAACAAGGAAGAAATATTTCTAACGGTGTGGCCGAAGCGATGTTCGCTCACGTATCCCGCCGAAGTCGGTCAAGACGTAGTTCATGATGCAAAAATAAGAATTTTTATGATTTTAAAATGATGTGGGACCGAAGCCGATGTGGCCGCCTACGTATCCCGCTGAGGGAATCAGGTCAAGACGTAGTTCGTGATGCAAAATAAGATTTTTTTTAATGTAATATGCATTTTGTTATTTTTACGAAAAATGGAAAGCGACATTACGTTCGACTCGGTTGATACCAACAATTAGTATTGTGCATAAGGATGTTCTTTTATTGTTTTCGTCCTAACCGAGTTTGACTCGTGTAATTCACGATTTGAGATAGTACCTCAAACATACCCGAGTGTCGACACTTGCTTGCATCGAGTTTGAACTAAACGTAATCTCATGTTTCAAATGCCTCATTTGAAAGAAGGTCCCATCTCACACATATATTCCAATATTTTGAATTTTGGGACGTTGAGAGAATTGCGCTCACACTCAAAAAGATGTTCAATGCATGCAATTGTGATACCATAGGCTTGACCGTCATGTAAGTATCCACTAATGTGAGAACCCTCAGTATAAGATCATGTAGGGCTTGTCACGGGCTTGTAATGTAGGCTTGGTGAAAGGAATGGATATCATTTGGGTAAAAGTGACTAATCATTCCTCGAGAGTTGGACTACGTCCATGCTTGATATTTGTGTGTTTTAATGCTGACTTGCTTTCTTTTTGTCCCAGTTTTTCTGTATTGACTTCTTTTGAATCTTTCATTTGGAGCCCCTCATTTTTTTTTTTTTTTTTTTTTTTGGGGTTATGTATTCCCTTTTTTTTTTATCGGGGCTTTTGATTTCCTCTTTATGTGAAGTCGTCTCTGCTTTCATTCTTTGAGACTTTGACAATTTTTGTCTTTGCAAACTTCAGCTAGAATTTTGTCAGCCACTTGCACATTTCTAAAGCACTCGAGGAGATCGGGCCAAGAGAGGGATAGTGCGTACGCACTCAGAAAGGTTATAGGTGTAATATGCGGTTGTCAAAAAATAGGTTTTAGGCTCAAAGTGGTGTACTAGGGATAATATTATTTGGTAGGCTGAAAAGGCTCAAACGGGTCAAAGAAAGCCTACGATCATTTCCCACACCGAGTGTTGCTCAGGATTTCGCCTCAATAAACATTCAGGCCAAGTTCTAAATCACAATGCAATGCGATTGAACTTATTCAAATAACTCACCACACAGTGCATATGAAACGATGAGGTCGGTTTCATTCTTATCTTGGAAACATGCAAGACAATGTCATCTGCAGGTATGAATAAGAGGTACCAAAAGAATCTATGGTTTACCACAAAGTCAACCCATACTGATTATCACTTGTTTTTTTTGTTTATGCACATTTGTAACTGTGTTGGTATTAACAAAGTCAAACAATAATACTTACAAAATGTTTTTGTATTTTTTGAATAACATTTTTTTTTGTATTTGTTGAAGAAAATATACATTTTTTTCTTTTTTTTTTTGAATAAAGTGTACCGAACCCGAATAGGGCTGCCTACGTATCCCGCCGAGGGAATCAGGTGCGCGTAGTTCATTCAAATATGTTAAAAAATGTATGCTTGGAAAAAAAAATTATCAATGAAAGAATAGCAATATAAAGTTGCGCAAAAGAAATGATTGTCCATTGTGGACGAATGCAAAGTAAAATAAATGCCCGAAAACATGATGATTGGATGCACGAGTGAGACATGCGCTCTTTATTATTATTATTTTTTGTGGTTTTTATTTTTGTGGTGTCGAACCCAAAATGAGTTGCCTACGTATCACACCGTGTGGTGAGAATCAGACACGCGTAGTTCGGAATAATTATGTTGTAAAATGCATGATATGAAAGAACTATGTAATCAACGCTAAACATATTATTTGAATTTGCAAATATGAATAAAAATACAAAGTAAAGAAGAATTGAGAGCGATCGTTGAATCTGGTATAGACTAACTTCTTTTAATCAACATAACTAACGCTCATTTTTTTTTTTTTTTTTCCGCCCGCCCTCGGTTGTTTGCGAGGACGACCTTCCTGCAAAAAATATAAGAAATAGGTGAGTAGGAAAATGACCAAAATAATAAAAATGCAAAAGTGTGACAATATAGTCAAAGACTCCCCTGATTGGTTCGACCGGACTGGTGGTTGATGCTTCACAAAGTCCAAGTCGCGCTATTCAAGAGTGATTTACGCAGTAGAAGTCCTGATTGCAATGTGAAAGCAAAAAGTGCAAAAATACAAATGCTCGAGCCCGGAATCACAAAAGAACAATTATTGAATTAAATAATATGTACAGAGTTGCTAGTGACAAACAATAATAAACAAAAAAAACATGCAAATCAAGCGCGTGCCCTAATATGCTTGGGACCTCCCTTATGCCAGAGGTGAGCCTAAACGTCAAATATGCGGGATTGTGATAAATAGGTCCAAGCCGTTAAACTGCAATATTTCGTCGGAAATGGCGACCAAATGACGGTGCACTTTTTCCAATTTTGACGTGTCATGACCAGGCTTGGATCCGTCTATCATCATCACGCTACACATAGTATGCTAATGGGTCGTTGGGTTGTGAAACCCGTCGACAAGTTTGGTGGATTTCTAATTGTGACGTTAATACCAGATTAACCCACCTAAGGTTTATGCATGCATGACTAATATAAAGGGTGGTATAGCTCTATCTTAAGCTTTCTAAGATTTGGCCTATTAGGCCTTGAGTTCCCGGCGGACAACTCGAGTGAGAAGGCTACGTGGCTGATCGACGAACCGATCTAACTCCACGCGCGCCAACTCTCCTAATATTTTGGGTGTTCTTGAAAGAAATTTGCGGGTGCGCGAAGCACACCAGCGCGTGTAGTGTGTGATAGTGTTAATTTTCCAGAATGGAGGAAATATGAACGGAATGACAATTTAAGGAAAGCAATAAAAGAATGTAGCAATTAAAGTAGTTAATTACAAAATAAAAACAAACCATATAAAATATTTACAACAAATATAAAAGCAAAATAAAGTGCAATATTTAATTAACCTGAGTTTGCTATGATCAAGAACACGATATCCCGATGGAGTCGCATGTGACACCCCATTTTCAACCGAGTCAAACTAATTCTCGCTACATATGGTTGATTCCTAAATGTATTTTAAGGAGTCGCCACCTAATTATTATAGTGAATTAGGACACTTAGTTTATTGCAATAAAAATACTGCAATTGACTTCCATTTAATAGTCTGCGAAATTAGTGAGATTCTGGATCAGGGTTCTTTATTATCCTAAAGGGAAGGGGTTAGGCATCCTTTAAGATCCGCTAACTTGCGGTTATTCGTTCAAACCTAGGTTAATTATTTATTGCTCTTTTTATTCTACCTATTCTAAGCATTTTACATAATTTACAATTAAAATAAAATACAATGCAAAATAATAAAACATGAAATTAAATACGACATAAAATAAACTCCGGGACATTCTTTTTGAAATGCATCTCCGGATACCTGCATAAACACTTAGTAAAAGTATTAGTAATAGAATACATAAATTTTAAAATAATAGCAAAATTAACAAACAAAGCAAATAAATTCGTCTTTTGTACAGGGGAGGCCTTGGAAATCAGACGGGGATTCCTTCATCGGCCAGTATTATTAAAAGCAATAAAATAAATAAAACTTCCGGATCCGCGCCAAAACAGTAATAGTTTTAAACACGGAGGGCTCAGATATGTAAAAATATAAAGTAGGACAGCCTAAACAAGTGCGGCTGCGAGAATTCGCCTTGCCAAGCGCATGTTGGTTATCCGATGTAAGTGGAAGAAATCATCCTTGCCCAGAAAGCTTCATTTATTTTATTTTCCGTCTTTGCAACTGTGGAGGCCTCAAAAATCGACGGATAACTTTTTCATCGGCCAGGGTGTAGTATCCTATTCAAAATCAGCTTAATACCAAAGTGTAGTATCATGTTCAAATCAGTAAAATACCAAAAGTAGTATCTTGTTCAAAATCAGTAAACCAGCAAAAAAAATGTCCGAAATTAATAGCAATATAGCCAAAACAATAGCAAAATAGCCTAAAACCAGTGACAAAATACCCCGATCGAGCGATAAATGGCCAACAACTGTCTAACAGATAACCAAACAGAGACGAACAGGGCCCAAAATGACGTAAGTGGCCAATATCGCGGAGATTTCAAAGCTTCGGAGTTTTACTCGTACAGACACAAAAACAAGAAATCAAACGATCCATAACCAATAGTATAAAATAACAAAATACTAAAATCAGTCGAAATAGCCAAAGAGCGAGCGATCGCGGAAATCAAGAATAAAGCGCGGAAAAGAAAGCTCGACGGAGTTCTAAAATTCGGCGAATCACCAAAACAAAATCAAATCAGTTTCAACATAGCCAAACAAAAGAGATACAAACAGTGATATTGATAATACAACACGAAAAGGCGTGAGCGGCGCCGGCTTCGGCGAGTCGCCGGAGACGCCGCCACAAAGCGATGAGGTTCGCCGGTGGGTTGTTATTTGGAATGAGTTATTGGTTCGATGGGTTAGGGTTGACGGAGAGGGTTGCTGTCGGCTAGGGTAGCTCGCCGGTGAGACTGGCGGCGACGGGGACTGGCGGCGACGGGAAATGGAATGGTGGTTCGCGACGGGGTGTTGCTGGTGTTGTATGTGTGTGAGTGGTCGAGGTTCACCGGATAGTGGAGGTTCGTCGACGGTCGACGGTGGTTCAGGGATATGGCGATGATGGAAATAGTGGGGTTCACCGGAGTTAACGACAGTGGGGTGAGGGCTGTGTTAACAGTGGTGTGAGGTTCGCCAGATGGTGGTTCACGGTGACGGGAACAGTGGGGTTCGCCGTAGCTCGAGGCTCCGGCGACGGGAATGGGCAGCGACGGGTGTAACGGGGAGTAAAGGTAAAGAGAGGGGAGGGTTAAGGGGAGAGAGGGTGTTCGCCGGAGCTTGGAGCTCCGGCGAAAGGGGCGGCTGCGTTGTTAAAAAATGAGAGAGAGAGGACTGATGTTGCGGCTGAGAGGGTTTTTTGAAAAGGGGGGGAATGTTTTATTTTATAGGGTAGGTTTAGGGTTTGGTATTTGGGGGGGAAAATGAAAAGTGGGTATTGTTTTTGGGAAATGAAAAGTGGTATTTGATTTTAGGGGGGAAAATAAAAGAGGGTGTTTGGATGATATTAAAAATAGTGTTGGCTTGGACTGATTCAAATTGTGTCTTGAACTGGACTGGTTTAACAAAAATGCAAGACTGGTTAATTATTTAAAGAAAAAATTATTTAAAAGATGCAAAATTATTAAAATGCAAATGCAATATTTAAGACACGTTTAATGTCTGATTAAAAGTAAAAATGCGGTGCCGATTAATTATTTAAAAAGATGCGAATATTATTAAAATAAAAATGACGCTATAACAATAATAAAAACATAATATTAACAACGACATAATGCTTAATTTAAAAATAAAAGATGCAATGCCATTTTTGTGAAGAAATAAACATAGAATATTATGTAAAAATATGCAAAATAACGATAAAAATGAGGTGTGCTAAAATACTTAAAATTGCACGAAAAATATACAAAACGGGTCAAAATTGACTGTCAACACTCGTTTCGTCCATGAACTGATTTTGGTACATCGTGAAACTGAGTATAGCCTCTCGCAATTCCTCCCTCTCTTCCTCTATGGTTGGAGCTCGATCATATTGACAGTAGAAATCCATGTCTTAAGGATCCCTGAGATGAATCAAAACAAACAACGAATCACGGCACACTTGTTTGTTTGTTTTTTCAAAAGAAAAGAAAATAAATAATTTAAAGAAACAAAAATAAAAACCAAATTAGAAATTAAAAATAGATAAATTTGATATTGAACTATGCCTAATCCCCGGCAACGGCGCCAAAAACTTGATGCGCGATGAGATGCACACACTTTAACGCAAGTGCACGTTATCGTAACAAGTAATATAGTCTTAGTAAGACCGAATATCGTCCACAAGGATTAGGGTTCAAGTATCAACTATCTATCTTTTGGTATCTATTTGGTAAATTGATATTTGATTTTGTTGTTTATAACTAAGAATTATAAAGACTAATTTATCTAATGAGTTTACTTCAGTTGTGATGAGAATAGGGCTTCCACGTCTCCTCACTATCCGCTTATATTACTTATTAATGCAATAACTTATGGTCTTCTTTTGGAGAAAGCGGGTTTACTAAAATCGCTTTTATACTCCCGTTAGTTATATAAACACTCAACCTCAGATTGCACCTTACCTACCTTTCTGATAAGGATAACTCTATAGGAGGATTAAGAACAAAACCTAGTTAATCACGCACTACGCGCAAAAATTAGGGTTTTTAAGCCTCTCATTAACGCTACATAAATAATTGAGGTATTTTCATCCCCAATCCAAGAATGTCTACCCAACTTACAGCATATTCACAATCCCCTCCTTTCGGAGTCTGATTAGAAATCATATAGTGATAATTAATTGTCAATTAACTACCAAACATTCAATTCAAATATTGGATAGATCTCAACAAGAAGAAGAATAACCATAAGCATGCATTAAATCATAACATAAGTTTCTAGAGATTCAACATGAAAAGCCCTATAAGAGAATTAGTTCATAGCCATAAATATGACAAGAACTAATTCAAAGTTCATCATGCAAAAACTGAAATAAAAGAAAGAAAAGAAAAGAAAATACTTAAGAACGAGACTCCAAGACTTCTAGCATCCAAGGGTTGTGTTGTGGAATATTTACAAGATGGATTGGTGGGTGGATGGATGTAGAATGGTGAATGGTGGAATGGGGAATGAATAATTCTTCTAATGATGTAGAGTATTTATAGTGGTAAGTATTCTTTTGGTGAAGAGTTAGAGATTTTGTAGGTAGGAAAAGTTATTAGAATCCTTTTAGGTAAGGGTTTTAAGGTAGGAAAAGTTATCCCTTTAGGTAGGAAAATTTATCCCTTTAGGATTCTGAAAACATGTCACCCGCCCAAAGATTTCATAATTCCAGCGTCGGCCATCTGACTGGGCCCATGGCCCGAAAATCGAGATCTCGATCGCCCAGCTGATGGTCGGCGCCAGCGCCATGGCTCGTGACGGAATTCTTCCGGATTTTTCGTTTCTTCGTCCTTTGTTCGTCCGGTCTTCGTCTGATCTCCTCTATAATTCCCGGAACTTCTTAGACTTCCTTTCTTGGCTCTTTTTGTGTGCAATTCCATCTCAATTAAGCTCATTTTCTCTTCTTTTCGTCATTTCTCCATTTCTGACCGATGTGACACAAAAGAAAGGAAAACGACCCTAATACTATACTAAACATAAACAAAATGAGTAAAATACTAACTAAAATTGACTCAAAAAGTGTATATAAAATACACCGATCAGAAGGCAGCCTTATCGGCTGGCCAGTAATGTTTACCTTTTTATAAGCTATGTGTTATGTATGTTCCGCTGCTATTCTCTGACGTATACCTGACAGGGTACCCCGGTAGGGTACCAGTCGCGACCCCGGGGTTGGGTCGTGACAACTCCCACTGGCTGAAAGGCGTACTCTAAGTACCCAATCATCATCAAATACTCCCACTGAATCCTTGTCTAGGTTATTTGACAAGGGGTCATTCTCTACATTATTTTGTACTTCTTGAATTTCTTCAAGTTCTATCTTGTTGCAACTCTGTTCCTTATAGACACAGTCTTCTTCAAGGAAAGTTGCATTTCTGGAAACAATTACTTTATGTTCATTAGGAAGATAGAAGTAGTACCCTCTTGTTTCCTTAGGATACCCTACAAAATAATACTTCTCACTTTTAGATTCCAATTTGTCAGTGAGCAACTTCTTTACATATGCAGGGCACCCCCAGGGTCGCATATGTCTAAGTGTTGGCTTCTTGCCATTTCATATCTCATATGGAGTTTTCTCTACTGACTTTGATGGAACTCTATTCAAAATATAGATTGAGCTTTGCAATGCATATCCCCATAGGTATGTTGGTAGATCTGAGAAGCTCATCATGGATTTAACCATATCTAATAAGGTACGATTTCTCCTCTCAGCAACACCATTCATCTGTGGCGTTTCGGGAGGTGTCCATTCTGAATGGACTCCATGAAGCTTCAAGTAATCTAGAAATTCTTTACTTAAGTACTCACCTCCTCGATCTGATAGAAGAGTTTTAATACTTGTTTCAAGTTGCTTCTCTACTTCTGACTTGTACTTCATGAATTTCTCAAAAGCTTCAGACTTATGTTTCATAAGATACACATGCCCAAACCTTGAGAAATCGTCTGTAAAAGTGATG
The DNA here is from genome assembly GCA_029844215.1 of Przewalskia tangutica. Classification (NCBI taxonomy): domain Eukaryota; kingdom Viridiplantae; phylum Streptophyta; class Magnoliopsida; order Solanales; family Solanaceae; genus Przewalskia; species Przewalskia tangutica. The sequence goes on along the minus strand of CM056733.1, from coordinate 108,411,309 downwards.
AAATAAAGAAAGTCTCCCTTAGCTTGAGTTGGAAAAGGCCCACATACATCGGTATGAACTAACTCAAGCACCTCTTTGGCACGTACTCCTTTTTCCAGAAAGTGATTTGGTTGTCATCTTTCCTCTTACGCAAGATTCGCAATCACCATATGACTCTAAGTCAAATGGTTCTAAGTAATCTAATTTCATCAATCTTGCTATCCTTGATTCATTGATGTGACCAAGTCTGCAATGCCATAAGTAGGTGGGATTTCTTTGATTACTTATTTTAGCTCTTTTATTTTGTATATTGAAAATTTCATGGCTATAGTTTAGAACATACAATCCTTCCACAAGCGGAGCATTTCCACAAATAAAACCATCATAAGATAAAACATAATTTCCATTGGTAATATGTGAGGAAAACCCCTCAATGTCTAACATAGGGAGAGAAATAATATTTCTCGTCAAAGACGGAACAAAATAACAATTATTAAGTTCTAAACAAAAGTCTGAAGGTAAATCTAGTCTATAAGTCCCCACGCGTTCCGCATCAATTCTAGCTCCATTGCCAACGCGTAGATCTACTTCTCAAGGTCCAACCTTTCTGCTGTCAATTAGCCCCTGCACATTATTACAAATATGTGAGCGACAAGCGGTGTCCAATACCCAACAGTGAGAATTAGTTATAGACATATTTATTTCAATAACAAACATACCTTGTCCAGCAGGCTCGCACTCAGTGCCTTGTCTCCCCGGGTACAAATTCTTCTTCCAATGTCCATTTCTCTTACAATTGAGGCAAACATCAGCAGCTATCTTGGCCTTCTTTCGAACAACTCTTTTAGGTTTCATAGCTGTGGGTTTTGCGGCAACCGTCTTACCCTTCTTCTTCTGCATATTCTTACCCCTAGGCTTGAACTTGCTAGATGAGCCCACCATGAGCACAACTTTACCTTTGGAGGTGGACGACTCGAAGGTCTTCAACATATTATGAAATTCTGGGAGACTTGCTTTCGTTCCATTCATGTTGTAATTCACAATGAGGTTCTCAAAGAAACCAGGAAGCGAGTTCAAGATTAGATTAACAGAAGGCAGCTTCGCTCCAATCGAAGCCAACCTCTCAATTAATCCAATCATCTTCAAAACATGTTGTGACACGACTTCGCCCGTAAATTTTACACTTAAAGAGATCTCTCAACAGTTCATACTCTATTGTCTGAGACTGTGAGTCATAGAGACTCTTCAAGTGTTCTAGCATCTCGTTGGGGCCCCATATTTTTATGCTGTCTTTGTAACTCTGGAGTCATAGAGAATAGCATAACACATTGTGTTGTGATGCGCGAAAAGATGCACACACTTTAACGCAAGTACACGTTATCGTGACAAGTAATATAGTCTAGGTAAGACCGAATATCGTCCACAAGGATTAGTGTTCAAGTACCAATTATCTATCTTTTGGTATCTATTTGGTAATCGATATTTGATTTTGTTGATTATAACTAACAATTATAAATACTAGTTAACTATGTGTTTACTTCAGTAGTGATGGAAATAGGGCTTCCAAGTCTCCTCAACTATTCGCTTATGTTACTTATTAATGCAATGAAGTATGGTTCTTCTTCTTGTGGAGCTAGCAGGTTTACTAAATCGTTTTATACTCTCGTTAAGGCCATATAAACACTCAACCCCAGTATCGCTCCTTTCTACCTTTCGGTGATAAGGATGACTCTATAGGAGGATTAAGACCAAAAACCTAGTTAACCGTCACGCGCCATGCGTAAAATTAGGTGTTTAGACCTCTCGTTAGCGCTACACAAGTAATTGAGGTATTTCCATCCCCAATCCAAAATATGTCTACCCAACTTACGGCATATTCACAACCTCCTCCTTTCGAAGTTTGATTAGAAATCATATAAATATCGATAATTAGTGATCAATTAATTACCAAGCATTCAAAGCAATTATTGGGTAAATCTCAACACAAAGAAGAATAACCATAATATGCATTAATTCATAACATAAGGTTCTAGTGATTTAACATGGAAAACCCTATAAAGAAATTAGTTCCTAGCCATTGACATGACAAGAACTAATTCAATGTTCATCATAAAAACTGAAATAAAGAAACGAAAAGAAAAGAAAATTACTAAGTTAAGATCTCCAATCTTCAACTTCAAGAATCCTTGTGTTGTGCAAGAAGGGGAACACTTTAAAACTGCCTAGGGTTCTCCTTTTATAGGCTCAAAACCGCCTCAAACTTTTCCCTTCAGGCCTGGCCCAAAACACGTCTGAAAACCTGATTTTCCCGCGTCGGCGCCGCGGCCCTGCTATCGGCGCCACGGCGCTGCAACCTCTGCGGCCTTCTGGATATTGGGCGCCGCGGCCCTGCACCTGTTGGAAGGAGGCGCCGCAGCGCTGGCTCGTGTCCGTGCCTGGTTTGCCACTTTCTCTGCTTTTACGCTCTGGAACCTCTATTTTTGCCCTCTTTTAGCTCCTTTTCCGCCATTGGGCCATTTTAACCATTTTGACTCAAAAGAAAGAAAATTTATCCTAATACGACACGTATTTGTACAAAAAAGGACAAAAGACTAACTCAAAATGACTCAAAAAGTGTATATAAAATACACCGATCATTCTGCAACAGCATCATCAAGATATTTCTGATAGGTTGCTTTGTCAAACAGAGCATACTCTTCAGAATCTTCAGCAGGGACTGTAGGGAGTGATGTTGTCACGACCCGACCCCGGACCGCGATCGTGCCCTACGGCACTCTTTCTAAACATCGAGAGAATAGCGTGAACATACACATGAAAAAGTACTTAAACATAAAATAACAACAAAGCAGTGATAAGGCCACCTTCAAAACTATATCAATAAATCAAGACCTTTTCTTCTTCAACCCAATCCACATGTGACTCTGCACTTAAGAATAACAACTACGGTGACGGGGGCCCCGCCATACCACTGAATGTACAATAACCGACAATACCGAGGATAAGCCTCGGAATAAAGGAGCTTCTCAACGGTGAACAGTGACCAAGAGCGAGGATCATCAACTCAGCACTTACTACTGCGGCGTAACGCGGCCCGAAAGGAGTCAGATAACGTGTACCAAATATGTGGCCCGAAAGTATTGAACGAAATCATAAGTCTAAAATAAAGCGGAGACATGTATGATTACTCGATTAACGATAATCGTGCCTTACTAACAATGAGTAAATAGGTGTATACTTACAATATAAAGTAGGAAGCTCACGATCAAACAGGACCTCCCGTCCGCAGATCATTAAGCAATCCTATTCACGGGACTATTTCACCCGTAGATCGCGTGGACCCGCATGAGGTATTCCTCGCACGGGACTATTTCACCCGCATAAGCCCTTATGCACTCGCGTGAGGTATTCCTCGCATAGGTTGGACCCGCCCGCACGGGACTATTTCACCCGCATAAGCCCTACGGACTCGCGTGAGGTATTCCTCGTCGTGGGTAGCAAATCCACGAAATATGCACGCCACAAACCCGGAATGACCGCAATTATTCTTGAACTACTAGCACAAATTCGGCTATCACACATAACATAAGCACTACCGCTTATCATACAATATATAAGCAAGTTAAGCGATCCCTAACTTCTTATTATTCTGCTTTCATATACACTCATTTTAGTTTACTTAAGGCACTAACATGTTCTTTATAAAAATCAGAATTTAACCCAAAGTACTACGTCTTCTATTCTTTCAAAATGACTCATTTCATTATAAAACTTCCAAGATACTAATAACCGTAGTATCAAGTTACAATTTCTTTTTCAAGACAAGTCACAATACTTTTAGAAATAAAATTAGGCTTCTAAATCAAGTGACTTCTTCTCTAAGAAAAGCCTTAGGCAATTGATGCCTTTAAATCAAATTGCCTTTCAAATAAATCAAGCCATTTATCTTTCCATAAAGCCAATATAACCAACTCCCCATAAAGTCGTTATATTCACTTTATACCTAAGTCAAGTACAATTTCCTATCAGAGGACTTATACGTTTAAAGCGAAACAAGTGTCACATTCTTTAAAACTCTTCAAGTCCCTTAACATGCTTAAATTACTTAAGAGTAAACCATTCTCTTATTAACTTTCCATAAAGCTATTATAACTAACTTCCCATAAAGCGTTATACTAGCTTTATACATTAGCAACTTACATACTTCTTTTTAACCAAGAGACTTAAACTTTCCAACTGAACAAGTATCAAAATACTTTCAACATACTTAAAGTCTCTTAACTTTTGAAAACCAAGATATCCTTAATAATTAAACAAGTGAGTTAATTCCTAACTCAAACAACTTGACATTCTTAAAATAAGCCAAGGATATCAAATAGACTAGATTGTCAAAATCTTGACGTCTACCGTACTATACATTTACAACTTAATCATGCTCAAGAGATAAGAAAGTTCCACATACCTCTTGGTTTAATCCACTTGCTAAGTCCAATCGTAAATGCGTAGTATGCCAACCTATAATGACCATAGTACGCCTATTAACTTCTAGTTTCAAACGTAGAATATTCCAAGTGCAAGTCACTAAATTCTACGGAAAATCGGACAAAGACTTCCTTTGTTTTTACTAACTTTGCCACCTTTTTCAAGGCCGAATACAATAACCAAACAGCCCGATTGGCTCACCACAATTTATAAGGTAGTTCAATACAAATGAATAACCAAATGACCCCAATTGGCTCACCACAATGATAACAAACTAGTCTAAACTATAAAGTCAATTCGCAATTTAGGCAACAATACAAATCGTTTCCAATTCCTTTTTAATCCAGTGGTTTAGTATAACATGATATCAAGCGCAATCGATTACAACTACTACAATCCTCAGTAGGTAAACATGCGACGATTCTAATAAGCGACCAAAATTGTATTTCAATTTCAAAAGTCGTAATCGCCTTTTCGGTTCTATGCTTCTACAATCCATGTCACTTATCAAACTTCATAACACAAATCACATGATCACTTATAACTTATCATAACATGAAATCTTCAATTACAAAAGTAAAACGAAGATTATACCTCAATTAGCCCAATTATGATCCAAGATCATTTCGCTTAGCAACTTTAGCTCCTCCTTTCGACGTTCCATTCACTCCAAGCAACCCAGAAGCTTATGAATAACTCATCTTCAAGTTCCAACTTCAAAGTTGAAGAACTCATTAACTTGCCGCCATGACTAATACGAAAACACCATTTTTCCGGATCTTTCTATTGAGAAACACTTACAATACCCTTAGGTACCTTGGTTTAAAGTTGGGAGATTATAGACAACAAACAAAAAATTTCTTGAAACCTCAAGCAAAACCGAGAGCACCCCTTTAGGTTCTTCAAGATTTTTGTAAAAATTTGACTAAGTGTTGAAGCTTGTCTTGCACTAGTACACATATATAACCAATTGGAGGGTCTAGATTAGAACAAATGGGTGGTTCGGATGAGTTTCACATGGATCTTGCCCAAGTGGCCCTTGGACTTTTAGTCAACTATGTCAAGCTAAGCCATTTTCAAGACTTGGTCATCTCACTAATGGTCAAATGACCCTTTTGCCCATGGTAGATTTCGTCCAAGACACTAAGGGAGGTGACACGTGTCGCCCTCTCATACGTCGCAATATTTCGTTTTCCGTCAATTTCATAATTCCGATAAATTTTTACTCGTCTCAAATCTTAACATCTTTTTGTTCTCACGAACGTTCTTATAAACATATCCTGAAATTCCGGGGTGTAACAGATGTATCCAATATATACTCAATCTTTTCTAATCGCAGTACCAAACACAGGTTTCTTAACCAGTCAGGAAAATTGGCTCCATTCAACTTGTTCGTTTCAACCAACATTTTAAGTGACAGATTCGACATTGTAAGTGAAGAAAAGATAGACTTGAAATTAATACTTTAATATAATTTCTATTGAACACATTCATTAACTAACTAACACGGTCTTTAGTTTAATTAGCTCCCACTATTTTAACATACTCTTTACCCCATAAAGAATACAGACTCATATCAAATACGGTCATAATGAGCCAAGATCCAAACTCATGTATTTGTCTCGCGTTTCGAGGTGATAACTTCAACAACACGATCTGGTAGGTCTAAACCAATTGCAAACAATTTGCAACTCTTGGTTGGATGAATGTTCAAAATAATTCGATCTGCCCCTACCGTCCGACATCAGGCGCCAAGACTAGCAAGTCAACCAGTTATCATCGCAATTATGCATCTAAGCGGGCTTAGCCTTCATCAAGTAAACACTGGGGTGTAAATACTTACGAAGGTTTATCACCTACTACAACATTTATATGCATCTATAAAAGGGTCTGAGTCCTCGTAGACTTAGAGCAAATGCTGGGGCATAAATACTCATCTCGCCGAAAAGGATTTTGCACCACAATCAATTATAACGGACGACGCATTCATTTTAAATGAGACTTGTATTAAATTTGGGGAACATTTTAATTCAGGGTTATGACCAAGATCAACTATTATATCATACATCATATGACATCCTATCATGCAATTTCTAAACACATTTAGATGAGAAACCATCAAACCCAATATGTATGATATAAGATGGTTTTAATCACATACTGGGCGCCGTCTACCCGAAAAATTATAGCGGTCATTGAAAGTAAACAATTACTGGGAGCCTCCTACCCAGACAATAATTGCGGACTAACAAATACTGGGCGCCGCCTACCCAGACATATATATGTGGACTCTATTCTAATTATTTAAATGACAATCAATTAAACAATTAAGAGAAACAATTAATTTATGCACACATCATCAAATAATATGCTAAATAACAATAATTGTGGGTTAATTAATTTGTTTCAATTTAGAAAATATTTAAATTCAAAATTTAAACTCAATTTTCAATTTTCGGAATTTTCTGCTCATCCAAACAGTCCCTTAATAATTCAGAAATTAAAATTTAATTTTCAGGGGTATTTCTGTAATTTTCAGAACCTTAAAATATTTACAGATTTACGGATTTACCCAGCGACCAAATCTGCTTTTAAAATTCTGATTGACCTGTGGATCGAATTTGCTGATTTTAAAAACTTTTAAAATTCCAGAAAATATCTCAGGGACTAATTTGTAATTTTCAAAACTTAAAATATTTTCAGATTTGTTTAAGGACCAATCATCAATTTTAAAACCCTAATTTTAATTGCAAAAAGGTCCTCAAACTGTTTTAAATTTTCAAAACCAATTCCAACCCCAAATCAAATTTGGGATTCAGATTTCGGGGCGAAATTGACGGAATTAAAACCCACTAAACGATGAAACATATCGGGACGAACTCACCGGTGGTTTTCACCACCGATGTGGTGGCCCACGGTGGCCGGAATTGGTGTCGCCGCCGGCGGTTTCTAAAACCGTCGGTGGTGTTTCTTTTCCGGTCATCGTTGTTGAGCAACACTACCACCATTAGATTCCTCTCGTCGAGACGAACACGATGATATTATTACTTAATGATTTCGTCGCCCGTGGTGGCCGGAAACAGTCCCGTAGTCGGCGATTTCCGGCGACTTTTTCCGGCGTCATCGCGTTCCGCCACCTCCCAACACCTTTATCGACCATCTTAAAAAGTGGATTTCTCGATAATAGTGGAGACGGTGTTAGTACACGTCGAGTCGCCAAAAAAAATCATCGGAAATCATCACACGCGGAAATGATCATGACATCGTTTCACGCCGCGAATGTGCCATCGCTTCACGCCATTTTTTTTTATAAATTCCGAAAATCAGTTTTAAATCAAAACAATTAATTATCCCACATATCGTTATTAAAGATTATCGTATAATCATTAAATCAACCTGACTCTGATACCACTGTAGGAATTTATTGGGTGTAAAACACACAAGTAAGACACATCGGAAGTTTAAAATTTTGAGTAAACTTACTTGCTCCAACAAATGTTTCTGGTATGATTATGCGATAATTATAATCTGCAAAGACAGGAAGAAAACTTACAGTTTAAGCTTTGTTAGTCTTTACTAAAGGGAGCGCACGCGATTGTCAATTCGGGTGCAAGTCTTGCTTCGGTATATTCCTTTGCCCAAGAAAGCTAGGAAATCTTGACAGATGTTTGAGAGAATTTTATTTCCTGAACTCTGAGTTCAGAAAGTGAAAAGTGAGAGCATTTGACATTATGTGTTAAGTGTCAAATATATAGTAGAGGAAATCCTAAATCAAATCAGATTTGGATCAGGCTTCAAGACCTGACCCAAATTCAAATCGTAGTCGGTCGATGGGCCATCGCATGCTGCCTCTATTTATTTTCTGCACGTTTTAGTTCTAATTAAATCCAAGATTTAATTTTGACTTAATTATATAATTTTCATCAAATGAAAATTATCCCATAATTTATTATTAAATAAAATATCTTGATTCTAAATCCGATACATTCTCTCAATATACCCTTAGACCGAAAGGACAATCGACTTAGTGTGACCCTTCACACATCCAAGACTGATCAAATCGGTTCACACGAACTCCTGCACCACGCGATGCACTAATATGTGAAGACGTTTACAAGACTCAAGTAAATGCACTTCATGTGAGATGATAAATTCCTTTCATTCGCGACACACTCGATCAAACTTAAGATTTGCAGTGCTCATCCAAATGGCTTCGATCACTTTATCTCATCTATATTAGTCGACAACTGACCATATCCTAGATATGTCTCGTGATCGCCAATGACTTGGTCGACCTAACATCTCTGAGTAGCTGAGTGTTATCTCGAAATTCCAATCGAGGAATGAATCCTATTCTTGGCTCAATTACCACCTTCAATCTACTTCGTAATGCACTCAATACAAGTCGTGTCTCAACCTATAGGGCATTTGAGCTTAGGACAGGATCAAAGTGCATTGCTCCGTAAACAAGACGACATTGACCTCAAGTCTAAGGACCTATCTCGCCACGATAATACTCTGCATACATGTATAACAAATAGTTTATCGCGGGTATGTCAATACTCCTCTAAGAGTATCCATGTGTCCATCACTAGCAACTATTGCTAGTAGTAAGTGAGATATACTACATTCTTTAAAAATGTGATGCAGACCACATGTCGACTTACAACATATCATTGATATCACACTCTCAATGATCATCAGTCTAGGCTATTTTAAGAACTACATTCTATCATTAATATCTCACACTATCAATGACAATGTAAGTTCAAGGGATACACATTAATGAATAATATAAACAATCAAATAATAATTCAATAATTGCAAATGACAAGTACATATTAATCTTATTAATAATATAAATGTGTTCAAGTAAATCTGCTCCTAAAATGATTGTTTCTAGGACATACATACTTTTATTTTTGTACTAATATTCAAACGTCAACCGGAAGTAAAATATATTTGAATAAATTTATTTTTGATAGATAGCTATGTTTGGTGGACCATTTAGTTGATAGGGACTTCAGAAACTAGAACAAGTGCCTTAGAGTAAGAGGACAAATGAAAATGAGTGGTAAGGTGTGGTGCAGTAAATGAGTACATTTTAAAAAAAATAAAGGTCTCGAGTTGGAACAATTTACCTGGGAAAAAAATAGTGGTAAGGTTCCCTGTACAGCAAATAATGACCGGATTTTCAAAGATTCTCTTAGCTTTAACTTTAAGGAAGGAAGTTCACAACTTGACCAGGCATAAAATAATGGTGAATCCGTAAATAAACGAAATAACAAGGGCATAGTGTCAACCTGTTCACAAGCCAACAAAAACATTGGGTGGGGGTGAGGTGAAGGAAGATGAGGAAAAGGAAGACGTGAGAACGAACTTCGCCGGAAGGCATCGAATGCCACACAAAAAATATTAAAGGAAAAATCTCCGTCTTTAATGGCTGCCTCCTCAGCTAGGGTTTTTCTAGCATCACTGAAGCCACGTCAGCATATTCCTTACCACCCACCCCCTCCTTTTACCAACCACCTCCTCATCCGTCCGTTACTTCCTTCTCTTTCCTCTACCTGCAAACGGCGTTCTCCCGCCGTTAACTGTCTTATTTCTGGCGTAGACGGCGGCGGTGTTTCGGACGACTTCGTTTCCACCAGGAAATCTGAATTCGGTAGTGAATTCTCCGTTATAGCTAATATGCTTAAGCGAATTGAACCGTTAGATACTTCTGTTATATCTAAAGGCGTTTCGGACTCTGCGAAGGACTCAATGAAGCAAACGATTTCCACTATGTTAGGGTTGCTCCCTTCCGATCAATTCTTAGTCACTGTTCGGTTTTCCAAACGACCTCTCAATCGTCTCATTGTTTCTTCTATAATTACCGGGTAACTAATCTCTTCATTCTAATTTATGCTGAAATTTAAAATTAGTGATTTGTTAATTGGTTGGATGTTCTGGATCAATCTACATAGAGTTCATGGGTCAAAAACACATATGAACTAATACTATCACTTTTCGCGAGCTTTACAACCAAACTATCAGGTGTTCCTTTTTAGCTATCACCATCTATGTATTAAAACACACCAGGAGTTTAGATATGTATTAAAACACACCTCGATCACCATCTACTCAACTTGGTGTGAATAACTGATAGTTGGAGTGTTAAACTTGCGTCGGTGTGTTTTTGACTTGTAGTGGTGTATTCAATTGGTGTTGAGTTGTGGTGGTGAATTTTGGTGGTAGGTATACCTTGTGGAATGCGGAGTATAGGATATCCTTGATGAGGAATTTTGATATCCCGTCGGATACTTTGAAACGTCTCAATTCGGCGGAGGAGTATGTGAATTCAGGGTCAAAGAGCGAGGGGATATCGGGTGGAGAAAGCGGAGTTGGTGAAAATATGTCTTATATGGATTCAGAGAGAATAGACATTCAAGCTCTTGGGAATTTATCTCCGGAAGCTCTGAACTATATTAAGCAATTAGAAGAAGAGCTCTCATCAGTCAAGCAGGTGATATTCTTTCTCTTATTAAATCTGAACAAACTATTGTCAGTGTTTGATTATTTGTGAACTATTGGCTCGCCAGTTTTTAGTTACGGAACACATTTGGTTACTTTTAGCTTTTAAACTCATGTTTATGGATTGATCTAATTATTTTTACCTTAACCTGTTATTTGAATATGCCACTTGATTATTGTCTAAGACGGTTCCTTTTCTGGAACTCATTGATAAATGTCTGTTTGATGATTTTTGGAATGCTTGCTACTCCGTTATGTGTTAAATTTGAGTTGTCAACCACTGAAATTATCAAGTTTGATTGGCCGAGGTGCTTCTCTCATTCATGAGTCTTTTCACACAGAAGACTCTTCATTCTATAAGTTACGCTATGGTCATTCTACTGCCAAGAATAGTCTAAACCAAAAGCAATTTGGATGCTTTCTTGTGTGCAAAGCTTAATTAGTATGAAATCCTAGATACTTTACACACATTGGTTAGTTAAATATATAATGTTCTTTGAACTTCTGCTCTCATAGTTGAGATTATTAATTATCTTACTAAAAATCACGAATTGGTGACTATGCATAATAGTATACTGACATGGATAGAGTGAGGTTACTAGAAGTTACGTTTGTGACAGGCTATGTTATTCGAACTCTTCAAAAATATCGACGTGTGCGTGTCCGATCCTCCAAAAGTAGTGTATTTTGGAGGATCCGACACGGGTCCGGCATCATTTTTGGAGAGTCCGAGCAACTTAGGTGACAGGTTATTATTTAAGAAAAGGTAATTATTCAAAATTTTCAGGTGTGCATGAGTCATATAAAATCAAACTGCTGGAAGAAGAGTGTCTAAGGCCTGCTTTATGCAGTTCATTCTTGAAGCATGAACTTAATTGTAGAATAACTTTCAGTTGCAAAATTAATATGATAAACACACAAGGTCTGCGGACAGAGATATTACGTATCAGGTAGTTCATAGCATCGACATGGCTGAAGCTCTCCACTTCTTCTCTGTTGTTTTTATAAATTGTTTTGGGGGACTATGTTGCTGCTTGCTTAGCACAAAAATTATCTATGCATAATTTAATGAATAGCAATACTTCCGCTTTGTTTATGAAAAATTAGATCTCTGTCTAGATTAGCATGCTACCACTGTTACTTTTACCTTTAAAAAAAAAGGGGCAGCCCGGTGCACTAAACTGTTACTTTTACCTTATAAAAAAGAAACATGCTACCACTGTCCGGTCAAACATTTAGCCGCTATCATGTTACTTCAACTCGTACTCTTGTGTTTCTTCAATAATTTACCTTTTGAATTAGCCTACATAGGATTGTGACAGTGTACCAGTCCCATTCTCCATTTAAGGTGTCATTTTCCGAATCATTGTTCATCCACATAAAGGTTGTACAACTGAATTCCATAGGATATAAACTTGCTCATCGAAACTGAAAATTTCTTGTTCTTTTCTTGAGTGGCCCACTGCTATGTCTGATCCAACATTGGAAGTAAAAGCTTCAGTTAAACATTACTGATCCTTCTCTGTTTCTCTCAGGAACTGCATTCCCAGCAACAGGAAAGTTTGCAGATGGAGCATATCAACGAAAGTAACAACGATTTGCTGGAATACCTTCGGTCATTGGAATCTGACATGGTAATGCAGTTATTTATATGTCATACCGTGTGAAGCCCATGAGGTTAATTCCTGATGTGTCTGCTACTGGAACAGGTAACTGAACTATCTAGACCATCATCCTTTGAGGTGGAGGAAATTATAAAGGAACTTACTCAAAACATATTGCAAAGATTTTTCAAAGAGGACGATGTTAACATCGAAGAAGATCCTAATTTTACTGGTGTCAAAAATTTCCAAAGTAGTGACGCCGAATTATGTGATGCAACAGGCACTTCTCGGGATTACTTGGCAAAATTACTTTTCTGGTTAGTATCGTGGCATCTCTCTGTTATTTGTTCCTTAATCATTTCCCCTGTGGACACCAATAGTCTGAGCTTTTCTCAGGTATCCTCTTTAGCTTGAACTGATTCTTTTGAGGAGGTCAATAAAAAGCAACTTTGTAATTGGCAGGTGTATGTTATTGGGCCATCATTTGAGAGGATTGGAGAACAGATTGCATCTAAGTTGTGTTGTTGGCTTGTTATGAGCTTGGGAAGTACAAAGAGGGATGTATATTCTGCTTCTCTTTTCCTCCCCTTCTCTTTTTCTCTTTTAGTTCAATTATTTCCTCTCATTATATAAGAATAATCCACATATCCTTGTAATATTTTGTTCTTACAATTCACAAAGGAATTGTATGGAAGGGTGTACTTTTGAGAATGATAAATTCATTTCTCAGAGCCTCTTTCCTTGATAGTGTAAATTGATCAAGTACACTCAAAATGATGCATGCAGTCTGCAGCTGATTGTTGTTCTAACTTGTATTTTCATTCAGCAAATTTTGACGTACGGTAATCATATATTCATATGTCACATAAAAACCACTACTTATAACCTCTTTGCTGATCTCCCATCAACCTTCCACAGTTGGTTGCAATGCATTTTTGGGGGACTTGATCAACAAATTTTCCTTTTTTTTAAAGAAAAGGAAAGATTCTCATTGTGCACTGCATGATGGAGATGATGTTGGGGTTTATAAACGTGAAGGATTGTACAATCTTTTTAATAGTCTTTGAATTTAGAATTTAAATGAGAATTTCGAAAAGCAATGGAAGTCACAATCAAAGTTTCAACGAGGCAGAACTCCCTCATAATTATAGGATAACTAAGATGCAATTATCATTACTTTCTCATGTTATTTATTGGGTCGTCTGTTAATGGCATGGTTAGTGTTTAAGATTGAAAGAAAGGTGTTCACGACTCAGGAATTGGTAAGGTTGGTGAAAATTGATCTTGGCTGGCTACTGTTTTCCTTTCCAATTCCCGAGTCAAGTGTGAACACCTTTCTTTCAACCTTAAACACTAACCATGCCATTAATAAAAAAAAAGGAGCTGCTGCTGTGACTGACAAGTCTGCTACACCAATTAGGGGTTTGTTTAATGGCTGATGGGATTAGGTGGTATTATAATAGTACTAGCATATTTTAGTAGTGGGAGTATATTAATCTTAATATTGTGGTAGGTATTCCATAACTTCATTCTATATTTGGTGTCGAGATACAAGCGATCTAGAAATTAGAATTTCTCGACAAAACGCCTAAACATGACGCATCAGTTAGAACAAATGTAATTTTTAGGAAAATATTGACCAAGTAAAATAATTGATACTAGTAAACATATTATGTCAAATATAATTTGATTATTATATAAGTACTGGTTCTGGATCTTCATCTGTGCAAGTAATCTATCAATAAACTTCTGCTATCCATTTAATGAGTTCCAAATGTCGAAACATGCTCACACAGTATGTCCGTCCTCCCCAGCTTCGCCAAGTTGTCTCGTTAATTAAACCTCGAATCGATACAATAGGCAGGCCTATAAACGCTATGATTGCAGAATAATTTCTATTTGTTCTCTTCTGAATCTTGTACAATTCTCTGTTCTAGAATGTGTATCATAAACTATTTAACAAATTCTAAATAAGACTTTAGAATTGTGGAACTGAACGATTTTCATATATAACTTTTAATCATAACGTTTTTTTAGCCGTTGAGCTGAATAGTTGATTCTGATTTCTGAACATTTCACTTGTTCCTAATGATATTTCCTATTAAAATTAATAACCCCACAAGTTCGCATATTTACCAAACACAACTTACAACAATAACAAATTTATTGTAGTTCTCACAAGTGGGGTGTGAGTAGGGGTAGGATGTACGCGGATCTTACATCTATCTTTGTGGGGTAGATAGACTGTTTTCGATAGATCATCGGCTCGAAATAAAAGACAACGATCTGAAGCATGGGATCAAGAAAATATGACAAGAAGATAGCAAGATAAAAAACAAATGAGGCAACACATAGTAATACACATTGGAGAAGAAAATACGCGATTACTAACTAATACTACTAATAAGGAGATCACTCGTCTATTTACTATCCTTTTAGCTTAATACTCGACCTCCATACCTTTTTATCTATGGTCATGTCCTCAGTAAGTTGAAGTTGTGTCATATCTTGCCTAATTACCTCTATCCATTTTTTTTCCGGCCTACCTCTACCTCTACTTCTCCTAACTCTTAGCCAACATCTCACGCCTCCTTACTGGCGCATCCACACACCGCCTCTAGTTGATACCAAACACAACTTAATAAGCCAAATTACAACAACAAAAACATACTCAAGTGGGGTCAGAGAAGGGTAAGATTTAGACAGATCTTATTTCTACCTCTGAGGTAGAGAAGCTGTTTCCACCTTCGCCTCGAAAGAAAAGACGAAAGTGTGACAACAAATAACATGACAAAAAGCATGGTTGATGTAAAATATGTCACAGTAACAATTCAACTGGAACACATCTAACAAAACTTATAAGATTTAAAAGAAAATATCACGAGAATACTCTGATTATTACCAAACTAATGGAAGAATAATAATCGTTTTATACAAGCGGTTTTCTCTTATACACAAAAAAGCACTGACAGAGGACCCAACAAAATCGTCCCCTGTACCTAATAGTGGATCAACTATAGACTTGTTCTCACTTCTTCCCAATGTGGAAAAAGATCAAAGAATTATCACAATGGACAATAAAAGAAAAAAGAATTTTAAGTGTAAACAATCATTGCTGTTGCTGACCAAAAGAATCATTTGAGCTCTGTCTATACAGATCATAAGGTTCCCATAAAAGATCAACAGGACACGGATTCCCTTGATCAAGCCTAACCCAAGGTTTACCTTTACCACTCCAATGCAACAAACTAACTGGACCTGGATGCAATGTTCTACAACTATTCACCAAATTATCTCCACCAAGCCCATGTTGGTTCCATCTATGATCAATTCCTTCAATTTCCCCTCCAAATACTAACATAAATGGTGGCAATGATCCCAATTCATATATCCTTTTTTCCTTCTGTATTTCCATCCATTTTTCAAGCTTTACAGTATAATCTCCCTTTCTCCATTTCCCTAAATCCATAACCATCACCCCTGTATTAAAATAACAAGGCTTTTTCCCTTGAAATACCTTTGATAATTTTGTGTCAGACCAAAAATTGTCATTGAAATAGGTTCTGAAATTAGCATGACAATATTCTGGAGCACCAATAATTCTTGAACCAGTTAATGAAATGGACCATAGCTTTTGTATATCATCAACGATTATCACATCAGAATCAAGATAAATAACCCTTTCAACACATGGCTCAATAATCTCAGCTAAATATGTTCTAGCATAGTTTAATGGATTATCAAGTGCTTGACGAATCGAAGATGATATCAATTTCTTCACCCGAAATCCATCAAAGATGTAAACTTTGAAACTCAGAAATGGAAATATTGACTTAACCATTTGTGTCAATTCTTGAAAATCAGAATCTTTGGTGGCTACAAAGTGGAAATAAATGTTTTCTGGACAATATGTATGCTTGAGAACTGAGTGAACTGCTGCTATTGAACCTCTTAAATATTGGGAATCAAGAGTCATAGCTACATGTATCAAATTTGGGTCACAAATTAAATAATTTGACCCTATAATTGGACATTCTTCACTACTACGATATTCTGGAGATTCAACATATCTCAAATACTCATCAATCTTTGTATTTGGCTCTTCAAGAAAACCTCTGATAGCACTTGCTGGAACTAATAGCAAAACAATTGACACAAATAGCATAAAGATGACTTTTTTAGAAAGAATCATAGCAGAAAAAGGCTAGAAATTAAATCACAGTTGAATCTTAGGGAAGAAGAAGAGCAAAGTAAACGCGTTTAAGGTTTTGTGGAAAGGTTGAGGTATATAAACAAGTACTACAGATTTTAGACGAGTATTGGTCGTATCGCGTTGTTAGGACTTAAAATATTTTAGGAAAACACAAACGCGTTAGGAGAATATTATTTATAATATGTTTTATTTTATTATTCTTCTGGAAATATGTTTGGTTTGATTTGGTTTTTTAATGTTGTTTCCATGAACCTGAAGGGAAAATGTTTGGTCCACGCATCAATGCGAAAACATGTGACCACGTGCTCTGTACCCATTTGGTAAATAATTTTTAATTATGAGTTTAAAACTTATGCACTGTGAGTGTCTTGACTCTTGGGTTAAGTTGATCTGGAATCATAGGAAATTTTCAATCTTTCATTGCAATTAGGCTTAATAAATTGTTTAACTTTCCAACTTGTGGTAACAACTTTTTATATACCCTAATTTCACGGGTAACTTTTTATTTTCCATTTTTTGGGTATGTCTAAATATACATCCACTTATGTGCTTTAACACTTCTACAACACGTGTTCCCGATGGTGTTCTTCAAATTTTATCAAAATTAATTAATCACCAATTTTCATGATAAAAACTTCAGCTGCCCATTCATCAAGTACCGGAGGAAGGAGCATATGTTTCTTTTAAAACCTTGTCACGAACAACTTTGTATCATTCTGAACAATTTTGAATATGTCCTCTTTTCTCGCTTGGACCTTCCGTACTCCTTTATAAATGCATCTCCAAGCATTTCAAACGAATTAATAAAATGTTCGGGCAACATAGAATATCATGTCATTGCTCATTTGGATAGTGTTTTGCCAAATTCTTTTAGGAACACTGATTCAATCTCATCTGGGTGTATGCCATTGCCCTTCACCACACATGTGTACGACGTCATGTGCTCCTGAGGATCTGTAGTTCCATCGTACTTCGAAAGATCCGATATTTTGAACCTTTTTGGTATCAACTTCGGAGCCGCGCTCGGTGAGAATGACAATTGAATGTATCTCTTTGAGTCCGGTCCCTTCGAGATCGGAGGCGCTCCGGGAATTTAGTCTACCCGTGAATTATAGCTTTCAACCTTCTTTTCATTAGTATCCACCTGCTTGATCAACGCTTGGAGCAATCACAAAACCTCTGAAGACTCATTAGTCCTCGATCCATTGCCATTTTCACCAACTCGGTCCTCCCCTCGGCCCAAATCTTCATTATGGATGAGACGAGCTTTCATCTGCCCCACTTGCTCCACTGCTTTTCTTCTGAAATTGAGTTATTTCTAGTCCTCGATCCGACAGTTTTCTCACCTGACATTCTAGACCTCTGGGTGAAATCACAGGGTTATTTCTATGTTTGCCAGTCATCGGATTTGGCGTAACATTGTTGTTGTCATTGATGTTGTTAACATCATTGTCTCCGTTGTTGTTGTCATCGTGGTTGCTAATTAGTCATTCTACAAGTACTTAATATTGCCATGTTTTGACAAAATCTAAGAAGAAACACGTGAAATTTGAGTTTGAACAAATCACCACTATTATACTTAGCCCCACGATGGTCGCTAAATTGTTTACCCCCAAAAAGGTACAGTTAAATTTGTAAGTGATTTTAAGAATACTTGGCTTAATTTACAATACAAAGTAGAAATCAATTATCAGTAAATAAATAAATGAAAATAACAAGTAAGAAAGATATCCTTTAATGTCGTAAACCAAGATGAATTCCTTCAGCAAAATTGATCTAAGTCAAATGCTTCGGTTCTGAGCTGTTACACCCCGTAGTTCCAGAGTATGTATATGAGGACGTACGTACGAGAATACGACATTAAAAATTTGAAAGGAAGAAAGATGTGATTTTTCGACGGAAAAGTTTCCGATTTTTGTGAAGGAAAAAGGTTCGTTAAAGGGAATTGGATTCCCAGATTTGGTATTCGGACTTTTTGGAATATTAGAGAATTATGGAATTTTATTTCCGGAATTGGTCACGTGGGGCCACGGGAGAAATTTACGGTTTGTGGGGCCCACTTTATTTTCGGAAGATGAAATATTTTGGACGAGTAGGAGGGCGACACATGGCACCCCATGTGGCCCCATTGCCGTTTTTTAGGGGACTTTGGACGTTTTTTGTGAGCTCATTGTTGTGGTGGACACATGTCACAAAGTTGTGGTGGACACTTGGTTGGAAGACTCCACTCCCACATGGACCAAATCCTCACCATACACTTGCTTTGATCCTAGCCATTGATTTCTCTATAAATACCCCCTTGTTTGCAAGACTTCTTCATCCACTTAAATATTTCTAAGTCACAAAAATCCCCCCCCCCCCTCTTGTTGAAGCTCTCGTCCGAAATCCCCCCCCCCCCCTTTGTAGAAAAATCTTCAAGTGTTGGTTTAGTCCCAAATACTTTAGCTTTGAAATCCCTTGTAATATTCCAAAAGTTATCTTTATACTAAGAGCCCGAAATACTACTTTATTCCAATAGTCACAAAGTTAAACCCTAGAAAAATCTTCATAGTTGGTTGAAGTGTTAAGAGAAGTTGTTTAGAAACTTCTAAGGGTTGCTTGGAGCGGGTTGGAGCATAAGGAATTGGAGCTAAGCGTTGCTCAGGATCGACTTAAATCTTGGATATTTTTGGGCTTATCGAGGTAATGATCTTTGTCCCCCTATTGTAATTGGATATTACATGTTGTAGTAGTTTAGAATTGAGTATAAGATTTATTGGAAGGATGATATTAAAGAATTAAACTGTATTTACAGTAGACTTGTAGTATTATTGTAGGCCAGTGTTGTACACGTCCGGTTAGACGTGTAACCCCCTTGTAGTTGTTGGCTTGGTAGCGGGCCTTGATAGAGGAGGAGCTGCCGGATTTTCCGTAGAATAAGGAACTGTTTACTTAGAATATGCTACAAAGAGAACTAGAAGTTGATAGTGTATTGTGGTTATTATAGGTGGATTTTCTACGCGCGACATACTCAACTTGGCTTGTGGATTAAGCCGAAGAGGTATGTGATTCTTCCTATACTCTTGAGCATGATTGTTGTAAACTATATATACGGTAGACGTACGTGTGTGAAATGAATTTGGTTTATTTTAAAACATAAAGTGTTATAATAGCTTTATGGGAAGTTAGTTATAACGACTTTATGAAGATAAAATAGAGACTTGATTTTGAAAGATAAGAGACTTTACTTATAAACGGCTTGATTTTGGAAAAGGAGAAGTAACTTGATTTAAGTATAGGTTACTTGTTTTGAAAAGAGTAAGTTACGGGGTTTTAAAAGTATACTTGATGTTGTCTTAAAACTATAAATCACTTGGTTTAAAAAGTATAGAGTACTTGATTTTAAAAAGTCTTGTAAAGATTTTCTGAAAGGTGTAGTAATTTGGTTTGAAAAGAAAATGTGTTTGATACTACGAGTGATGGTATCGTATGGCTTTTACGTTAAAAGAGGTCTTTTTTGAAAGAATGAAACTATGTAGTATTTTGGGGTTGAAACCCGGATTGTTGACATAAAATAAAAGTACGTTAAACTTGCCTATGCTTGTGGTGATAGCTTTGTTGTTGTGCAAGTGTTTGATTTTGTGCTACCGTGTCTCTCGGTGGAGGGCCGGCTATTTGATTGATTGTTGGACATACTGACGCGTTGGATGGCCCACGGGTATGCGTCCACTTTGAGTATTATCTGGTTATTTCTTTGGACATACTGACACGATGGGTGGCCCACGGGTATGCGTCCAGTAGGATGGTTTCATGGCCATGCTTATATCGAGGTAAGATGCAGGGGCATGCGGTCATTGTGAGGGGTGAAATCCCCGGGTTATGTTATTAGTCCATGGACCGCTAATCCATGAAGCTTGCCGCGGTGACGAACAATCACGGGCTTGATTTGTACGTGTTACTGCACACTTTAGATACTTGTCTGGTCATTTCTCGTATCGACAGCTCGGTAGATAGCTTAAGATACTTGCCACGGCCATATCTCGTGAGGCGGTAGGCTCGTACACTAGCTTAAGATACTTGCCTCGGCGATTGCGTGGTGGTTTGGATCCGTAGTTGGCTTCCGTGATTGCCCGCGTGAAGTTTTATGACTAGCCTTCGGATCCGGTAGTTGCTACTCTACTGCCCGTCGGTTTAATGACGCAGCGAGATCTAGTGTTCGAGTTCACATACGGGTGTTGTTTTACATCATGTATCGCGAATGATGAGAATGGGTTACACGCATGATTGATATTATGGGCGTGAGACCCATAGTTATGTGCGAGTGATTATTTTGAGGATACGTCCCCTTACTTGACATATTTACTTATTGCGAAATGGTTTTATAAAATGATGAAATGTGATTTCATTACGTATTTTCAGCCACATACTTGGTACTGTTATCGACCTCGCCCGGGCTGCGTTCACGCATGGTAGAGTACACGATTGTTGATCCTCGTTCATAGGATCGCAGATTCAGCGTTGGGAAGCTCCGTTTCTGGAGGCTTATCTTTTGGTATAGTCCTCATTTGTAGGTACTTGTACATTCGGGGTATGGCGGGCCCCGTCATAGTTGTTGATACATTCTTAGAGGTCTGTAGTACTGTTGTGGGCAGGGTTTGTAAATGATTGTAACTGTTCGGTTATATGTATATACATGAAGGTGACCGTTTTGGTTAACCTGTTTTCTTATCTTGTATCTTGTTTCCTGTTTAAGTTTTATTTCCGCTGATTTTCTCTGATGTTGTATCACTAGGGTGTCCGGGGTAAGGCACCAGTCGCGGGCCCGAGGTCGGGTCGTGACATGAGCCAACAGTGAAAGCTTAATAATTATGATTACAATGAACCAAGTCGTGTAAGTGTATAATGAGAATGATATGTTTTCTCAAATGAAGGTTGGACTCCTTTTATAGCTATAAGTACAAAGCATTGATGCTTGAGATCATTCTACGATTAAATGCAATTAAATGACAATAATGGTGTCTTAATGATCAAGGAGTAATGGTTGGCATCATATCCGGAACGGGTATGCGATGTGCTCCTCCGATTCTTCAGTCGGTGTCAACTAGTTTGGTCATTACCCGATCATGTCTTGATATCCAAATTTGCCTAAATGCAACTCCATCCGATACGAAACTCTGCCGCCTTTCTCAAACTCCATATCTAAACCTTGTCATGTGTCGTGTTGATTTTCACTGTATACAAACTCAAAATGAAGCTTCTAGTTCTCAACAATAGTGAGTTATGTTTATCAACAACAACAGTAATCCTACAAAGTAGGTTTAGGCAGAGGCGGGTCCGGAATTTTAAAACGATAGGTGCACCATCAAAGCAAGATGCACGTTAGTCAAAACATCTACTTCAAATCCTGGGTCCGTATCTAATCACAATGTCATGCAACACCATATCATTTGAAATTTAGTTAAACACCCATATAACAGATGTAAAATAAATATAAATGAAATGGCATACTTTCTGTGTTTCAAAATGTTTGTCTGATTTTGACTTGACACGAATTTACAACAACAATAATATACTCAGTGAAATCCCACAACGTGAGTCTGGGGAGGATAGAGTGTACGCAGACCTTACTCTACCTTGGTAGGTAGAGCGGATGTTTCTGAATTTAAGAAAGTAAAGAAGACTTTTAAATCTTGTAGTCTTAAATTAAAGATATGAAGAATATGCCAAAATGCCCTTTAATTTTGTGGTCTTAAACATGTCATGTGGAAAGTTGAAATTAATGAGTTACCAAAAAAGGAAAGAGGCAAACATTTTGAAATGGACCAAAAAAAAAAGTAAGACAAACATTTGAAACGAATGGAGTAATTGTTTAGACCTCGCTTGCTGATCTGGTGGTTTGGTCTCAAGTTATATATGTTAGTTCCATGTTCGAAACCGGCTAGCAACATGTTTTGTTCCTTTTTATAATTGTCAGCTTAAAAAAAATATTATCGTTCAGATTTGAACTTGGGTCGTGATCGGTGTATTTTATATACACCTTTTGAGTCAGTCTAGTTAGTCTTTTGTCCCATTTTGTACATACAAAGTGTCGTATTAGGATAGATTTTCTTTCTTTTGAGTCAAAGTGGCTAAAGTGGCCAAATGGCGGAAAAGGAGCGAAAAGAGGGAAAAAGAGTGACTAGAGTGAAAGCGGAGAAAGTGGCAAACAGTGAAATCGAACTGCGCTGGCCTCCTGCGATCGAAGCGGCGCGGCGCTATTATTCGAGAAGCTGCGAAGATCCAGCGCGCCTACCGAAGACGAAGCAGGCGCGGCGCGCTAAACATCAGAAGCCACGGAGTTGCGGCCGCGGCTCTCGAACAGCGAGATATCGAGCGCGGCGCCAAAACACCAGTATTGCAGAACTTTAGCGCGCTTGGCCGACAGCGGCGCCGACGCGGAAAAATTAGGTCTTTTGGATTTTTGGGCCAGCTGGAAGGAAAAGAAGGAGACGTTTTAAACCTATAAAAGGAGAACCCTGGCGGTTTTCAGGGTTCCTTTCTTGCCAAACACAAGGTTTTCTTGCCTAGGAGATTGGAGACCCAAACATTAGTAATTTCTTTTCTTTTCTTTTCTTTAATTCGGTTTTGCATGATGAACTTTGAATTAGTTCTTGTCATATTCATGGCTAGGAACTAATTCTCTTATAGGCTTTCTATGTTGAATTCTTGAACCTTATGTTATAAAGTAATGCATGCTTATGGTTATTATTCTTATTGAGAGATCTATCCAATAATTGAGTTGAATTCTTGGTAGCTAATTGACAACTAGTTATCACTATATGATTTCTAATCAGTTACGAAAAGGAGGATTGTGAATATCTTGTAAGTTGGGTGACGGTCTTGAATTGGGGATGAAAATACCTCAATTAGATTTGTAGCGTTGATGAGAGGCTTAACAACCCTAATTTTGCGCATTGTGCGTGACGGTCAACTAGGTTTTGTGCTTAATCCTCCATAGAGTTACCCTTATCGTGAAAGTTAGGTAAGGAACAATCTGGGGTTGAGTGTTTATATAACCTAACGGGAGTATAAAGCGATTTAGTAAACTGCTTTCTCCAAAGAAGAACACCATAAGTAATGCATTAGTAAGTAACATAAGCGGATAGTAAGGATACATAGAAGCCCTATTCTCATCACATCTGAATTAAATCGTTATAATTAATTAGCTTTTATAATTCTTAGTCATAAACAACCAATCACTCATTAATTCACCAAATAGATACTAGAAAATAGACAATTGGTACTTGAACCCTAATCCCAGAGGACGATATTCGGCCTTATCTAAGACTATACTACTTGATACGATAACGTGCACTTGCGTTTAAAAGTGTGTGCATCTAATCGCGCATCAAGTTTTTGGCGCCGTTGCCGGGGATTAGGCAATAGTTCAATATCAAATTATCTATTTTTAATTTCTAATTTGGATTTAATTTTCATTTTTTTTTTATTATTTATTTTATTTTATTTTTTTTATTTTTTTTTTTTTTTTTACGAAAATTCGAGGTGCCGTGATTTCTTTGTTGGTTTTGATTCGTTCAGGAACACTTTAGATATGGATTTTTACTGTCCATATGATAGAGAGCCAACCATAGAGGAACAGAGGAGGAATTACGAAACCCTACTTAGTCTCACGAGGCGCCAAGCTCAGTTCATGGACGAAATGAGGTCGGGCATAAAGAGGTTGGAAACAGAAATAGCAGAACTCGCGGTCATATTCAACAGCGAACCGCAAGAAGAGCAATCTGCATCTGAGCTAAGCAATGAGGACACAATGTCGATAATCGATTGACACGAAGGAGGCCGAATCGGGAGAAAAGAAAGTTCACAAGAAGCAGAGCCGCGGCGCCTCGTCGAACGGCGTCGAGATTCGAGGCGTGCACGGAGATAGTACATCAAGTTCGGTCTCAAAGCTTGCGAGAAAGTGGCGCCGCGGCTAAGATCGAGCCGCGGCGCCGTATCCAAATTGAGAAAATAGCACGGCGATGGTAATCGCACCAGTGATGATACCATATCCCGAAGTTAAAAATGCACTCTTGACAAGCAATTCTCCAGATTCGTAGAGGTTCTCAAACAATTGCAACTCAATATCCCGTTTGCCGAAGCACTAGAACAAATGCCGAGCTACGTCAAGTTCATGAAGGATGTGCTTAGCAAAAGGAAGATAGAGGATTACGAAACGGTGATGCTAACTGAAGAATGTAGTGCCATCCTACAGAGACAACTACCTCAGAAGTTACAAGACCCGGGGAGTTTTACCATCCCATGCACTATTGGAAAGTTTGAATGTCAAAAGGCACTATGCGACCTGGGAGCAGGCATAAATCTGATGCCCTATCTAGTTTTCTGCAAACTAGAAATGGGAGAAATCAAACCTACAAACATCACCTTGCAGCTAGCTGACCGCTCAATTGTTCATCCGAGAGGAGTCATCGAGGATAT
Source organism: Przewalskia tangutica (assembly GCA_029844215.1). NCBI lineage: Eukaryota > Viridiplantae > Streptophyta > Magnoliopsida > Solanales > Solanaceae > Przewalskia > Przewalskia tangutica. Next base: position 108,386,064 of record CM056733.1, on the reverse strand, counting down.
ACTAGTAAAAGTGGACAAGTTCATCCTCCCGCGATTTCATTATCTTAGATATACAAGATAACGATGGAATACCTATCATCTGGCGGACCCTTCTTAGCCACGGGCGTGCTCTCGTTGATGTTCAAAAAGGGAATTGAAGCTTCGAGTAGATGAAGAAGAGGTAACTTTTAACGTTCTTCAAACAGCAAGTTTTCCAGAGGCCAAAGATAACTGCTCAGCCATTGATCTTATCGAAGAGACAATGTCAAACAAAGAGTTCGAATATGAGGATACGCTTGAAGAAGTACTGACCACACGGGATGATGATAGTAAAAACGATCCAGATCTGATGGAGTATGCAAATTGGATGAATGCTTATGAAAAATGGGATACAAGGACAAAGAAATATGAGGAGCTGGGACAGGTACCAGAAAGATCATTACCATCCACAGAGAAGGCCCCAGAGTTAGAGTTAAAAATCTTACCTAATCATCTACAATACCAATACCTAGGTGAAGAGAAACCACGCGGTGATCATTTCACGCCACCGGCCCACCAAGAAATTGATAAACTGCTAAGAGTACTAAAGAATCACAAGCGGGCTATTGGATGGACATTAGCAGACATAAAAGGAATAAGTCCATCAACAGTAATGCATAAGATCCGCCTAGATGAGGAGAGCAGACCATCCATCGAAGCCCAGAGGCGACTGAACCCAAATATGAAAGAGGTAGTAAGGAAAGAAATCCTAAAATGGCTCGATGCAGGAGTGATTTACCCCATATCTGATAGCACGTGGGTAAGTCCAGTACAAGTGGTGCCGAAAAAGGGTGGAATAACAGTGGTGGCTAACGAAAGAAACGAACTCATTCCCTCGAGAACACCACCATTGGAGAATACGACGATTATCGCAGTTGAATAAAGCAACGAAAAGATCACTTCCCGCCATTCCTAGATCAAATGCCGATGACTCAGGCACAACTACTATTGCTTTTTGGATGGATACTGTGGTATCACCAGATTGCAATAGCCCCGTAAGATCGTGAAAAGACGACATTTACTTGCCCTTTTCGCACATTTGCATTTAAGAATGTCATTTGGACTCTGAATGCACTGCTACTTTTCAAAGATGTATGATGGCAATTTTCTCGATATGGTAGAGAGGACTATAGAGATCTTTATGGATGACTTTTCGGTCTTTGGAGCATCATTTGATGAATGTTTAAGGCATCTAGAAGTTAGTTGAGCCTGAAGACCCAACCTTGTGCTAAATTGGGAGAAGTGTCACTTCATTGTAACAGAAGGAATCGTCTTGGGGCATAAAATATCAAACCAAGGTATTGAGTTAGACAAAGCAAAGATTTCAGTAATCGAAAATCTACCACCTCCAGTATCAACAAAAGGAGTCAAGTTTCGGGTACGCAGTTCATAGAAGATTCATCAAGGACTTTTCAAAGGTCTCAAAGCCCTCTCCACATTGTTAATGACGGGGTAGCCTTCGACTTCAATAAAGAATGCTTATCCGCATTTCAAACGCTCGAGAAGCTTACCTCAAAGACCTATAGTCACTGCACCAAATTGGGAGCTCCCATTTGAACTCACGTATGCGATGCAGCGACTATGCATTGGAGCAAGATTTGACAGAGAATCGACAAGGTATTTAGATCCATTGACTATGCTAGTAAAACTCTAAATGACGCAGAATTAAATTCTGCAACCACGGTAAAAGAACTACTAGCTATAGTATATGCGTTTGATAAATTCAGCCCATACTTGATTGGAAATAAAGTGATAGTATACACCGACCACTCGCTATAAAGTACTTAATGACAAAGAAGGATGCAAAGCCTCGTCTCATTCGATGGGTCCTACTTCTACAAGAATTTGACGTAGAGATTCGTGATAAGAAAGGAGAATTGATTGCGAACCACTTGTCCAGATTGGAGAACACAGAAAGCCAGAATACCAAGGATGTGCAAATAAATGATCACTTTCCGCATTTAACAACCGCTTTGAGTAAGTATGAATTCTAATTTACCTCGTACGCTGATTTTGTTAACTTTCTTGCCTAAAGTTCTACCCCGTGCTTGTCAAGACAAAGAAATGAAGAGGTTTTATTCGAGGTAAAACATTACTATTGGGAAGAACCAATGCTATACAAACATCGTGCCACCAAGTCATCAAAGCGATGTGTACGGAGGAAGAGATGCACTGTGTTCTCACCCACCGCCACACCTTAGTACGTGGTGGACACTTTGGGGCATCAAGAACACGCAAAGGTATTGCAATGCGGATTCTATCGCCAACTCTCTTCAAGGATGCCCACACCTTTGTGCGAGATGTGATAATTGTCAAAGAACAGGGAACATCTCAAGACGAAACGAGATGCCTTCGCGGGATATTGGAAGTAGAACTATTCGATGTGTGAGTTGATTTCATGGACCATTCCCGCCATCTTTTGGATATCAATATATCCTTACGGCGATGAGACTACGTGTCCAAATGGGTAGAAGTGGCCACCAAAGAAAACGACAAGAAACTGCAAAAATTTCTCCGTAAGAATATTTTCACGGTTCGCACACACCAAGAGCTCTTATCGGTGATGAAGGAGCCATTTCGCAATAGGCGGTGAAGTCATTGCTTTCCGATATGGAGTTTACCATCGCACCACAACCGCGTACCATCCTCAAGCTAATGGGCAAGCGAAGTGTCAACAGAAGTGAAAAGCATATTGGAAAAGGCGTGAACGGCTCGAGGAAAGATCGGTCGATCAAATTAGATGACGATTATGGGCATACCGACAAAGATTCAAAACACCAATGGTATGTCACCTTATAAATTAGTTTTGGTAAAGCTTGTCATTTGCCGAGAGTTGGAACACGAGCATATTGGGCAATGAAGAAGTTGAACATGGATACCACGGCGGGACAAAGGAGGCTACTACGGTGAGCGAATTGGATGAATTCGACACAATGCCTATGAGAATGCAAAGATCTACAAGAACGAACGAAAGCATGGCACGATAAGAATTTGATACCAAACGATTTTCAAGAAGACAACAAGTCGCTATTCAACTCAAGGTTGAGATTGTTTCTGCAAATTAAAATCACGTTGGACGGACCATACGATGGTAAAGAGTATTCCCATACGAGCAATGAAATAAAAGGGAGAGAGGAGCCGCTTCAAAGTAAACGGACTGAGGTTAAATCCATACATAATCGATGAAATGTAATTCATGAACTTGGTAACTTCTCATTCACTGAAAGAATAAGGAATGTGCGTCCATTAAAAGACAGAAAACATACTGTCAGAGGCAACCCAACGTTTTCAATTATGTTATTTTAATTTCGCTTTAGGTTATTTTAGTTTTATCTAAACGATCTCACGGTCTTGGGGTCTTGTTGTTTGTATGATTGACAGGTACATGCAATTGAACCGGTGTCCAGAAATGGTAGCATACGCTGTGAGCAAGCGCGCGCGCTAAAGATCTGAAGAGTGCGGAAGTTTAAGCGCCGGTGTCGATTGCGAGAATTCTGGAAAATACTTCGATCCAAAAGCCCTACCGCCACATCACACACCACGGGCGCTCCTCCTCACGAAATTAAGCACTACCCTCCGCCACCGCGATTTTTAGCCAAAAGCTGTAAGTCTTTTTGTCTTTTAGTTTTTCCGTTGAGTCTACACATTGGGGACAATGTGTAATTTAAGTTTGGGGGTGTGTTTTGTGTTTTAGTTTTATTTGTGTGTCATGTTATGTTTTATTTAAGTCTTTTTATTTGTTTCATGTTATTTTGAGTCACCAAATTTTTCTTTTGAGTCATAATTGTCACAAAGATCATGTATCTTGTAGTTGCTAGAAACACCTAGTGAAGTAAGGTGGAATAATGTAAAGGAATGGAAGCAACTATCTAAACACTTAGGTTAGAGATGTCAAAAACTCACGTAACTGCCTATTCGAGTCTCTTGCTTGAGTTATGTATGCTAAATGATAAATGCTTATGTTATGTTGCTTGCTATTTGAGGCGAAATAGTTAGGATACGTGTTAGGGAGATGACTCAGGCATTTCTTTGATAGCCAATTCTTACCATTCTTTTCTATCCCGTACTTTAAAAATATCACTAGTTAGCCCCATTGAGCCTAAAATTTGAAACTTCTTCTTTGACACCCTATATTCCCACAAAGTGTACCATAAGTGAAAATATGAAACAGTGGAGTACATTGTGTTAAAAAGAAAACAAAAAGAGTGAATAAAGTCTCATTGCACCCCAATACAAAAGTAATAAGAAATAGGCAAAAGCCTAAGTTTGGGGCCATTATTATTATATACTTCATTCTCCCAAAACAAAAGAGGGAAGGATAGAATTGTGAAGTAAAGAATCAAAAGAAAAAGGGAAAAATTGAAAAGCCAAAGAGCTTATGGTACGTAAAAATGAGCCTAAATGCCTATCTTTACCAACCCCTACCTAAGCCTACATTACAACCCCAAAGTCCTCAAGATCTCTTTATGTATATCCGATTAGTGGAGAATAACAAGTAAGCATGCCATAGGAATTTTTGAATTTATATGCATACTTGAGTACACCGACTTCCATTTAAGCATGATAAGTATGAGTTTGCGAAATATCTAGCTCAACGTGTGGAAATTCCATGCTATATGTTCTGCGATATTATTCTCGCTAACCTTCATGTTTTTCTAGTTAACATTCATGCAAAGAAAAGTGATCAATGGCGTGAGTCTGTTTATTTTCTTTGTTGATTTTCTTATTTATTGAGTCCGCTATTTTACTTCTTTCTTTTTATCTTTGCTCGAGGCGAGCAAAGGTTAAGTTTGGGGGTATTTGATCGGTGTATTTTATATACACCTTTTGAGTCAGTCTAGTTAGTCTTTTGTCCCATTTTGTACATACAAAGTGTCGTATTAGGATAGATTTTCTTTCTTTTGAGTCAAAGTGGCTAAAGTGGCCAAATGGCGGAAAAGGAGCGAAAAGAGGGAAAAAGAGGAGTTAGAGCCGAAACGGAGAAAGTGGCAAACGAGTGAAATCGGACTGCCATGGCCTCCTCGCGATCGAAGCGGGCGCTATTATTGAGAAGGCTGCAGAAGATCCAGTACGCGGGCGCCTGAAGACCAGAAGCGCGGCGCTAAACATCCGAAGCCACAGGAGTTGCAGTGGCCGGCGCCTCGCATGCCAGACATCGGCGCGCGCGCAAAACACCCGGTATTGCAGAACTTTAGCCGCGCCGACAGCAGGCGCGGCACGACGCGAAAAATTAGTCTTTGACGGATTTTTGGGCCAGCACGGAAGGAAAAGAAGGAGACGTTTTAAACCTATAAAAGGAGAACCCTAGGCGGTTTTCAAGGGTTCCTTTCTTGCCAAACACAAGGTTTTCTTGCCTAGGAGATTGGAGACCCAAACATTAGTAATTTCTTTTCTTTTCTTTTCTTTAATTCGGTTTTTGCATGATGAACTTTGAATTAGTTCTTGTCATATTCACGGCTAGGAACTAATTCTCTTATGTGGCTTTCTATGTTGAATTCTTGAACCTTATGTTATAAAGTAACACGCTTATGGTTATTATTCTTATTGAGAGATCTATCCAATAATTGAGTTGAATTCTTGGTAGCTAATTGACAACTAGTTATCACTATATGATTTCTAATCGATTCGAAAAGGAGGATTGTGAATATCTTTGTAAGTTGGGTACGGTCTTGAATTGGGGATGAAAATACCTCAATTAGATTTGTAGCGTTGATGAGAGGCTTAACAACCCTAATTTTGCGCGACGTGCCGGTCGACTAGGTTTTTGTGCTTAATCCTCCTATAGAGTTACCCTTATCAAAGTTAGGTAAGGAACAATCTGGGTTGAGTGTTTATATAACCTAACGGAGTATAAAACGATTTCGTAAACCTGCTTTCTCCAAAAGAAGAACACCATAAGTAATGCATTAGTAAGTAACATAAGCGGATAGTAAGGATACATAGAAGCCCTATTCTCATCACATCTGAATTAAATCGTTATAATTAATTAGCTTTTATAATTCTTAGTCATAAACAACCAATCACTCATTAATTCACCAAATAGATACTAGAAAATAGACAATTGGTACTTGAACCCTAATCCCAGAGGACGATATTCGGTCTTATCTAAGACTATACTACTTGATACGATAACGTGCACTTGCGTTTAAAAGTGTGTGCATCTAATCGCGCATCAGGTCGCACTCTTACGCTAAAATAAATAAGGGGCACGCTAACCAATTGAACCTCTTTAGCAGATATGTTTGAAAGATTCTCTTAAGATATATAATAGTTCGTCAAGGTATATATATATATATACACACAAAATGTTTCCTGAAGTTAATGGGGGCACGTGCCCCTGCCCCACCATGTAGGTCCGCCCCTGAGTATGCGAGTTAGTTTCATGTATCCTACTTCGAATTCGAATTCGATTTTTGATACAAAGTACTAGTAGAAGCTAGATTCCAATTCTACAAGTAATTTTCAACACACAATTCCATCAAAATTTCTTTAATCGATTTGAGCAGGTTATAGATTCGATCAAATTGCAGAACTCTTTTTAGAGATCGTCAATGGTGAAAAAACTTTATTTAAATCAAAAAGAGGGGGGAAAGAGAGAAAGGGAATGAACAAGAAACAAAAGAAATGAAAAAGAATAAAAAGAAAACAAATTTAGACCATTGAACCAATTTTATCAAATCAGGATCGTTCAACTAAAGCATCAGATGCATATTGTTTACCCTTCACAAGTTCATATGGTTCGTAAAACACGCACCGATTATGTGAACAAAGTGATGTGTATTAAAAACACGTGAAAAAACTATGATATGTTAAATGTTATTCTTGAAACTGCGGTGTGTAAAAGAGATTTGACTACATGCTCGGAGAGTAAACTACGTATTATTATTTTGAAATATATAATAATAACATACTATAGTATAAATTTAAGAAAAAGGCTATTTATGCTAAAAATATATACTATGATAAGTCGAAGGCAAGCATGCATATTGTTTCCACTTCTAGTCTTTATATCTCATTTCTTTTGCTGCTTTTAACCTTTCCTAATACGCCATAATTTTGTTATGGCACTTGAAAGTAGCCTTCACCTCACCGGAGTATTCCAATATCCACTTTCCTTGTTTCTTTTTTGTCAACTATTTGTGTGATTTTCTTATTGAAGATTGAGGTGGCAAAAGTTGGATTGAAACATTGATAAAAACAATGCAATAGCGTTTATTTGTCTCGCTGTTGTCCCTTTCGAATTGACTGTAGCTTGTGAGCACAACCACGTTCACATTATTGGATTTTTCTTGTGCAAATCGAGTGAACAAAAAGCATTAAACAAAGAAATGATAGTGATAGATTACCACCTCAACGAGAGAAGATTGCTCTCGTGTAAAGGAACCTCTATTTTCGCTCAATCAATTAATACGCCTCAACCCCAAGCAAGTTAATAATATCAGTCTTCAGTGATCATGTGGCTGTCAAACCAATATTATACATGTTGGGAATACTAAGGTAAAAAGTAAAGAACTAATAAACAGATGAATATGTTGAATGAAAAAACCTTGTCAATAAGGCAACAAAACTCTTATGTTTCAGCAAAAGTATAGGAGTTCAGATGTATGCTCTGTACAAACCCACTGTATAAAGCCTTTTCACATATACTAGATTCAACTAACTTATCACTATCTCTTACATATTGCAGGAAGGCTGTAGCTGCTAGAAAACTTGATCAGCTCACAGGGACACTAGCACAAAGTTTACTGCCGAGGAGGAAACGCAATATGGCTCCATGTGATTCCCCAAGCGAGCAGATTTAGTAAACACAGCTTACAAGAAATAATTTATGGCGGAAACCATATGTACAAGAAAATGGCACAAATGCCATTGACATGTGCTCACAATATAATACACTTCCAACTGAAAACCCCACTCGCGAATCCTTGTTCCTTAGAGTGAAGTCAGTTCAAGAGAATGCCCACCATCACAGCAGTCGGACCGATAACCCAAGCAAAACTGGAGTATAAAAACCTGTTGGAGTCAGCTAGAAAAGATGTTCTTTGAAGTGACACTAAATCCCGCGATGTGAATTTACTTTAGAGAGACGGTCTAAACCTTGTTCAACTTCCTGGTTGGCCAAGAGAGGTAATGCATACCATGATTGACAAAGATTCAGAGAGAAGGTCATGTATCATCATAAAGAGGACATCAAAACACGATGGAACCGTTCTATTCTAGCCTGGTAATGACATGCTGAAACTTTTCTTCTTTTACTACCCCGACGGAAAAAGAAGTCCTCTGTGTCAAGCACATAAGAGATCTGCAAGGATTTATCATGTCAAAGGAATAATCTTCACAGTGAACTATTACAAATATTTTATAAGTAAAAGTATAGTTGGGAATTAATGAGGTGGACAAGAGAGTCAGGAAGACATAATGATGTGAACAAGAAATTGAAGAAGTCAAACGCAAAGTGTTTCATCTTATAATTTTCTTTATCTGATATTCTTATATCCTTTTAGTCTATTCTAAAGTATAATGGCTACTAAAATCACTTACTATTGTTATTATCTTGGCCAAGGACTGATACATAGGAACAAAAAAAGTTTAAAAGTTCAAGTGTGAGTTTGTGTGTGTATAATATAGCGCAGAAAGCTCGTGAAGGAGGCAAATAACTTCACGAGGGGTATTAGAATTCTTTTTCAGGGGACCACCCAGCTTCTAAACTTGGATGTCTGAGTGGGATTATTAGATGTTATACTTATAGCAGATGGTCGAAGAACAACTCATTTACCTTTGATGAATTTGAAGCCATCTTGCACTCCAGGCCATTTACAAGAATAACATGTTCCATTGCCATGCAAAAAGCAGTAGATTCATCATGGTCGGCAAGTTTCCGCTTATTTCTGCGGATTATGGAAACAAAAATATCAGAGACGGAAAGCAGTGGATGTCAAGTTAAATGAGCATTCAATGGGTATGTTGATGTTGTTTAGTCGAAAATGGGTCCGAGCAGAAGCAAATAGGAGTACAACAATTTGTTTAACAAACATCATCATTGATTCATTATAAAAGTGTCAAAAGTAGGAAAATCAAATTGATTAGGACAAGAGCAGCATGTGGTTGGAATCGACAACCCACCACCTCTCCCCAACTCAAAGCAATTGATATTTTGGGATCAGCTATTGGAAGGCACTGCATTTCTATACTTGCTATTATAAATTAATGCAATTACCTCTTCAACAGAACTACAGTCTGGTAATACTGACATGCACTGCATTTCTAAACTGATTATTAGACGGTTACCTAATTACCTCTTCAGCAGAACTGCAGAAGACTCCTTTTTCCCATTTTTAACTGACAGATAATCATTGTGCAGATAACTTGCAAAGTTGGGATCTACTGCAACTACTTCAAACTTGTCAACTCCATCATCCATCAACTGGATGGACAGACGGGTAGGGCAAGACGTCTACAACACAAAAAAAAATCAGTTTTCTAATGCACTTCAACTTCAGCATATGCAACAGAAAAAATGAAAAATAAAGGGGGGGGGGGGGGGGGGCGTACAGACATAACTAGCCAGGAACTTACACATTCAAACCGGTAAATGCTATAGTCCTGGAGGAGGACATGAGCATTTTTATAATAAGCTGAATCAACAAACTTCTCGGGTTTCCTTAATCTTTCATATTCATATAACTGAAGCAGCTTACCGTCCAGCTCGTCACTCGAGACTGTTTGAAGCTGAAGCACAAAAAACCAAATTACGTTCAAAGAATACCGAGTTGTAGCACACCAAATCATATTCATATAGCTAGAACAAGGATACCTGTTTGACCAGCTTATATATCAACTTGTCCAACGTGAATAGCACATATGACTGATTTCCAATGATTGATCGGCAATCATCTTCAAACTTTGAATTATCTGCAGATCCATCGAGCAAACTATGCAGCGCACTCATGAATCTGCACAAGCACATCCATTGTCCTAAAAACAAACTTACTGAAAGTCTAGTATTACTGCAAGCAAAGAAGAATTGCAACCTACCTATCATAGGGAACAGAACCAGTATCCATTCCAGTTCTCCATTTTGACTCAGACGATGCTGAATACAGCTTTGCTGTTAATAACCTTGCATATAGAATCTAGAAAAAGAAGATAAAGAACAGAGGTTAGATCTCCACGTCAAAATTACAAAGAAGAAATGTGTCTTTCAAGGGGGCTTCACATTTAACAGTAGTACGGTACACAGCTAGAACCACTGCAAACTAGAAAATTGAACTCAAAGGTGAATATCCTTACCTGGTGTAGCCTAAAAAGCACATAGAATGTTTCATTTCCGTAAAACACCCGCGGATACTTCATCGCTCCCCCATATACAGGTGAAGCCACATATTTTGTAAGTGGCTTTGAAGTAAGCAAAACCCGATCAGACATTTGCAACACATTGCCATCACCTCCAACATAGTGTGCTTCACTTGCCCCCTCAGCCTCACCTTCACTCTCTGCTTTACCATCAAGTTCATCATGCTCTCCATCATCCTCATGCTCTTCTCGAGAGCACTCATCAGCAGCAGACTCACTGCCAGAAACATCTTCTCCAGCCTCAGAAACATTTTCACTATCTTCATCATCAGCATCTGCACCATTTTCACCAGTAGCATCCTGACAACTGATCTCTTCAGCACCTCCGGTTTGATATTGCACACTTCTATTGTGCGAGGCACCACCTCGAAAGGCAACAAAATTGTCCTCTTCAAAATCACCATTAGGTGATAACTCACCCTCTTCTTTCTCATTTTTGCAGGGATCAACTGAATCGTCATTGTACCCATTAATTCTAGAGCCTTCTGCAAACCCTTCATTACCCAACGGAATCGATCTTGAAGTATCACTCTGTCTCACAAAGAGAAATCATGCCTTAATAACGAGTAGTCAAGATGATTAGCACCAACCATTTTTTACAGAGTTCAGAGTCTCATACCTCTGATGCTGGCACATTATCGATGTTAGACTTGGATACTTGACCATCGTCAGAAGCACCATTACCCCGTCTTGCGCCATGCCCTGGATAAAAAAAAGTATCACCTATTCTAAGTTTTGGCTAAAAAACCAAACAATTCAATATAATGGAATAGGTTTAGAGTTGGTGAGGAACATATATACCTGAAGTTATTTGCACTCTTCCATGAACAGTGTCTCCTCCCGTAGCAGGAGCTGCATCAGAACTAATTAGGTGCTCACCAATCACTGCCAAACCATCTTCTTTGGGGAGAGCGTCTGCACTTGCAAAGCTTGTCCTAGAAAAATTTACTCGTATGGGGGAAGAATTTGCATCACTGTTGCTGATAACTTTTGATTGTTTAGAATTCCTATTAGTAGCATCTGCACTAGGACTGCCATCACTTTCACCAATGCTAGTTCCGTTGCTTTTTGGACCATGCTGCTTCAATAAAACATCATTTTCAGAGACCTCTGAGTCATCAGGACGACAAGGAACACCCAAGATTGGCTCAAGAAAGTTGGTCCATAACCTCAGTGCTTTATCTAATTGCTCTTTGGAGGAGCAAACCTCTTCACATGAATACTTGATAAGTTTGTACAAGTCTTCATGAAGCTCAGAGTCATCATAATCAAATTCAAGATTCGGGGTTATAGGATGTCTACTTCCAGCGGAAATAGACAGAATTGTGTCGTCTTCTTTCTGCTTTTTCTCCTTAATTTCTTTGATCTCCGCCAGTAAAGCTGTTCATCAGAATCAAGGAAGTTAAAAAACAAGAATCACAGCAACTGCTCAATAGAAGATAGATTATAGATACACCAACTATTCATGAAATATGTATATTGTAATTTCCTTCTGCTAAACTCATAGTGAAACCCTAAGACATATGCAGAAGTGGAACCAAAAATCCAAAGAACTGTGTCGTAAGCATGCTACATAACGTAGAAGTGTCCATCTTAGAAAAGAAAGGCAGAAAGTTTTTTCTTAATAACTGAGAAATCCCCGAGCTCCAATGGAAGAAAGGCAGATTGTTATATACATGAAAGAATTGCAGATAGAAAGACTAGCATGTATGAAGTGAGTTAAAATGCGATAACCAAAGCTTGAAACGTGAGTTGGAGGAATCAGATTTCATCAAATCTGATGATGTTGGTAAAGACGAAAAAAAGTGATGTCAGAAGAGGAAGATTTGCAATGTCAGAAGAGCACATATTAAGCAATGAAATGATCTTTCAGCTACATAAGACTGGGAGTTACTCAAAAGTTACAGAGAATAGAAACAGAGAAAAAAAAAACACGGCTAAAGCAAGATAATCACATATAAAACAATCCTAGACTTACATTTTGAGCTAAGATTCTTTGAATCTTGTTGCTTGAAGTAGAAACTTCGATGGTCAAGTGACTTAAAATGATTCTTAGCATAGATATCAGCCCAAACTTTGTTAAAATCTGTGCGACACTTGGTCCACTCCTCCTGTTTCTGCTTCAAGCGGGTCAGTACAGGCAGCGCAAGAGGTGGGTTTTTACGCAGAATATCCATAACATCAAGACCATGATCACCATAGAGTCGTTCAATGCATCTTAAGTTTAAGGCTGCACAATGTAGAACATCATTTACCAACAAGCTACATACTTACATATTTTTATGTAAACTACTGAAACCGAATAGTGAAAGCATCTAGCTAACGTCTAGGTCAACGCTGACAAACCTGTAAACTGGTCCCCAATACGGATTGGACCATCAATTGAATTATCGTTAATGGCATTCAATAACTCTTCTACGCGCTTAGCAGTTGAACTCACCGACTCCAATAACATGTCTAGCTCAAACCTGAATTATTAAAAGTATCCAATCATCACTGAAAAGATGCAAGAATAAAATCACAAAGACAATTTTCAAGAAAACTATTTCAGATGATTTGTGCTCACTGCTTCTTATTTGTCAAGAAAACAGTAGCTTACAACAGGAGTTGAGCTCATAGACCTTAAGATACATCCAGAGGAGCAGCTTGTCTGAACTCTTCCTTAGAGATTGATCTGAATCTCTTCTATTTCTAATAATATTTTTACACCTTTTTTTTTTGTGGGGGGGGAGCTTAACATACGAAAGGACTTACCTATCATCTTCACAATGAAACAGACTTTCTTCATACTGATTTCTGCGCATGTGCTTGAAAGAGTAGTCCTCACTCCCTGAAGTCACAGATACCCAATGGTCATTTAAAACCTGAGCTCCAAGCTCTGATTTTTGGCTTGCTGTAGGTATTGGATACTGCACAACAGAGATATAAACAAATCTATGTCAAGACATAATCCATAGAGATGTATATTCTTCTATCTATGAACGTATTAGGAAAACCAATAGACCAATGTCCTACATCTTCAGGGAGAAGCCGATAACTGGGTGTGCAGCGTTTGCAGTTTGAAAGGTCAAGTTCTTGGATGGACTTTCCCCAGTATTTCTCCTTGTATCGGTCCTTTTCTTTAGCATCAGTTTCACACTTCTGCTCTTTGTCTTTCTCACCTTCCTTTACTAACTTGGAAGCATGCCCGTCATTCCACCTACTCTTGCTCATAACACCTGCAAGAAGTCCATCTGCAAAGCAGGAACCAATCAGAATGTAATCACATATATGTGACAGAACAGATTTACCATTATGAAATTTCAAGACTTACCAACTTGTTCACAACGCTCTAGAAATTCATGGAAACCCTCCATAAGATCAGGATATTTCCCAAGGAGATCAGCAACCTGAAATCAGCATGCTTTCAAATATCAGACCAACTTGTATATCATTTCAATGATATTAGTACCACAAAATCCTGTAAAACCAGGACTCAGTTCATTTTCCACCTCAACAAAGAGGGGACCCCTTTTCTCCCTTTTTCAGTAAAAAAAAAGGACATGTTTAGCATAATGGCTCTATCCCAGGTGGCATACCATCAGAACCATTTTGCAGCATCAGACGAGCAACCAATACTGAGTACGGAGAAACCCAACGGAACCAAAGCAAACCATAGATAGCAGAAATTATAAACAAAGATTACTGTCACATTGGAGCAAAAAGGATAGATTAATTGCACGATAGACGTACCAAACTTTGTAACTCGTTCCTTGTAATTATTTCTGTGCTATAAATATGGAGACATTTTAAGAATGCCTGATAATCAGCTGGACTTCGTAGTCTGTCCTTTACCTTTTCACAGAAACTGAACTCTTGGCTATACATATCTGACAAGATCAAGCAAATCAAATTATGAAAAGTGAAACCACCTGAAAAGGAACTGGGAACATTTAGCAAATACAGATATTCAGACAATGCTAATCATGCACTCACTTTTTAGGGCATCTTTATCTTCATAAGGTCCTCCAAATTCTTCAACCTTCCGAGCAGATTTCTTTTTGTCAGTGTGACGATGCATGCTTAGATCTTCATTGTTCTCATTATCAGGTTCTTCTTTATAATCCTGATCATGAATTCTTCTGTCCCTGCTCTCTTTTTCAGCACGTCTCTTTTGCTCTTTATGGAACTTCATCATTATTTTATCGTCGTCCAAATCAGCCCGCTCAATGCTAAGGTTATCGCGGCGGAAGCGCTTCAGAGACACCGGATTGAAGGAGGTGAGTATAGTTGTGGGGCAACCAGCACTAATAGACGAATAAAACAACCAGAAAGAAAGCAAAAAGGAAAACCTTCTCCACGTGGGATTGCCTAAGCATGGGAATAGCTGAGCTCCTCTCATCATAACGTTGGGAAGAAGGCCTGCCAAATGAAGTTTGTGCTGCTGATGCAGTTCCTGAAGTATCTGGCAAGAATCTAGTGAACTCGTCCAGCAAATCTGGATGGTCATTGAAAAGTACGGCAACCTACACATATAATAAATAGTAACAAACTAAAACATAAAGATCATCTATAATATATATGTATCCCAGTATAAAAAAAATATATTACCTCATGATACACCTCATTGATTCCCTTGTGCTCCTTCCTATACATGTTCAAAATGTCTAGGAAGGATTTGTACACATGATCATCATTTTGGAAACGTTTCTGCAGGAAATGATAACCCAGTAAGTTAGGAATAAAGTTTTTTAAAGAAGAAAAAGGCAGATCTTTATTATTAAAACTGGAAGGTAAAGAAAATTAACCTTTATTTTGTTCACAAAGCTAATAGCTTCTTCAAACTCAACTGTTTTCTTTGGAGGAGCCTCATCTTCATCATTGAGGGTTATTTCAAAGCCCTTGGGCAAGAAAGTGTTAAATCCAAGGATCAACCCAGGATGCCCTTTAAACAAGTCTTTCACTCTTGCTATGACACCAGCAGTATCAATTCTGTGAGGAATATCACAGACTTATGGAATGTGTCCCACATAAATCACCAAATCTGAATAGGAACGAGGATGACACTAGGCAAATTAAAGTAGCAAACCTTTGCGCCTTAAAGTCTTTCATAACATCAAGGAACAAGTCATACTTCTCCCTTTGGCTTTGAAACATTTCCCTAACTTGCTTCAAATAAGACAACGCATCAGTAGTTGTCAGCTTCGGGTTACTAGCACTAGCACCACCTCCACCTCCGCCAGCGCTGCTGCCACCTACTCCTCCGCCCAAACCATTTCCAGGAACTTGTGATTGACTGTAGCTTCATCCAGGAAAAAGCACAAAGAAAAACATTACCATCAGAACTACAGCCAAAAATTGCCACTTAAATTCATTGTTGTGGACCTCCCTGCACCATATACTCCATAATAGGGTTAGGTTATACTCTCATCCACTTCAAACAAATGCTTTTTTGTGCTAGAAGTAAAAGCTTTTGATAGTATTAAAAATTGACAAAACCCTTGATATGATATAACCAAATAAATAGTAGTTGTGTTGCTAAGTTAGAGCCTTTGCCCTAAAAATGAATTAACAGACCAAAAAAAAAAACGAACTACACCCATACAAACAATCACAACATGGGTAAAGATCCAATCTTAATCTTCAGTTGCCTGATAATTCTGAGTGGTGTAAGAAAAATGATAGGACATACTCTAAGTCGTTAGATATGGCAGATAATGGCATCTAACATTTTCTGGTCACAAAATCACACACACCACACACCATATAGCAACAAAAAATCACTGATTTACCTAGAATTACCAGGAATTCAGCAAATTCATATATCATTCAAAATTGACAAAACCCTTGATATGATACAACCAAACAAATAGTGGTTTTGTTGGTATGTTTCTAACCTTTGCCCTAAAAATGAATTAACAAACAAACAAAAACTAAAGTAGACTCACCCAAACAAACACAACATGGGTAAAGATCCAATCTTTATCTTCAGTTGTGCCAGATAATTCCGAGTGGTAGAAAAAAAACTGATAAGACCTACTCTAAGTCGTTAGATATGACAGAAAATGGCATCTAACATTTTCTGATCACAAAATTACACACACCACACACCATATAGCAAATAAAAATCACTGATTTACCTAGAATTACCAGGAATTCAGCAAATTCATATATCATTCAAAATTGACAAAACCCTTGATATGATACAACCAAACAAATAGTGGTTCTGTTGGTATGTTTCTAACCTTTGCCCTAAAAATGAATTAACAAACAAACAAAAACTAAAGTAGACTCACCCAAACAAACACAACATGGGTAAAGATCCAATCTGTATCTTCAGTTCTGCCTGATAACTCTAACTGGTAGAAAAAAACTTGATAAGACCTACTCTATGTCATTAGATATGACAGAAAATAGCATCTAACATTTTCTGATCACAAAATTACACACACCACACACCATATAGCAACTAAAACCTACTGATTTACCTAGAATTAACAATAATTCAACAAATTAAAAAAAACTGACACAAAACAACTAATAACATAAAAAACACAGAAATGAACAGAAAAGAAAAAGCTTACGATTCTCCCTTGGAAGAACTAAATTGCCTTTTAAATGGCGGGTTACCATATCCATCATCTCTCAATCGCTTCATGCTGCAAAAACATAACACCAACAACAAGTTTTACAATAAAAAAACAAAAAACAAAACAAAAAAAACAAAATAAACATGCTCCATTCCACTCACCTTTTGATGTTTTTCCTCAGATTTTCTGAGAAAAAAAATAAAAGTCTAAGCAGATCTATCAACAACAAAAGGAAGTTAATTCAATTCAATGGTTTAGATCAGATATGTATTCATTTTTTCTACCTTTTCCTTTTCCCTCTTCTAGGAAGAACTACAACACACAAGTTTGAGAAACACAAAGAGGTAAACGGCAAAGAGGTGAGGCAAAATAAATGAATTAATGTGAAGAGAAAAAAAAAGTTGCTTGTATATCTTATGTAACGTGACTTTAGTTTATATGTGTACTTCCAATATCAGACTATGTACATATATATATTGTCACACAAACAAAAACAAAAAACAAAAAAACTGGTTGATGCAAAAAAGGTATAAGTTTGAATTATTTCCAAATATTTTGACCTGTACGTGGGTTGCTTTGTGTTGGAGATTTCAAAATACCTACGGCTTACTATGGGCTTAAAATTTGTGACAGGTGTGCATATTTTGAAGTTCATGTAATGAGCCCAATCTTTTGTTTGTTATGTCCCGATCTCCTTTGTCAATCAATTTCCCCTATTTGATTGATAAATTGTTTGTTTTGATATGTTTAATTGTTGAGTTACAATCATGATTATTTTCGGAATTTAGAGTTTAACCTAATAAAATGTGTTCGCGTAAAAGTAAAATAGCATGTACGATGCGTTTTAATAAAATTAACGACATATTATAATAGATTATGGTAACTTGTGGAATGATGATAATCGTAATTTATAAAGGTTATATAATGCACGTTACGGTCTAACCAACTAAGGAAAAATATGTATTTTCACGTAATTATGAGCTTATAATCATGTTAATGCAAGTCATGTTTCCTTATCTAGTTTGGTAACTAAAATCACAAATATTGTGACAAAATACATCCAAAATATTATATATAGAGTAACGACAAACAAACACCGAAGTTTCATGCATTTTGATACAATCTTTAATCTAGTTGAATCGGGACTTACTAACAACTAATTATTGTGAATATGCAACGTGTCACACATCTACCAAAGTTGGTTTAACCGATCCATTGAATAAATGATAATTGATGGGAAAGAAAATGTTAATTCAGAAATAATTTGAGATGACGATATATGCATATATTCATAACTTACGAGACATCACATCTATATCACCAAAACGACAATATATATACATATATATAAATAACATAATTAACAAGCCTATTAAGTTGGAGGAGAGGTCTTTCTATTTCTTTTCAAAGTAACACGACACAAATAAATGTATTTGAATGATCGATGAAAATTTATTTGATTACGTGATGTTTATCATTGTAAAATATTGCATACAAGTAAAAAAACTATCTCTGAAATAATATATCTTTTAAAAATAAATATCACTCGAAGCCCATTACCCACAATAATTGGTTGTTCTTTATCATATATAAAAAAAATTACATTTATTTGTAAATTTAAGATGTAATGGAGTCACATTAACAAGACACTAAGATGATAAATTGTGAAATTATAGTTATGAATTTTCTTGATCGGAAATTAAATTATATTTCATTACTCTAGGTTACATTTTTGATAATTATAAGATTTACTAATATTCCATAAAAATGCAATTAATTTTTTTGTTGGTATTTTTGGTCAAATAATAAGTTTGTAGACAATGCAATCTACCTCAAATGGTAAGAAATTGGTTGATGCAAAAAAAAAAAGTATAGTTTTGAAATTCTTAAGTCCTGTATGTGGGCTGCTCCGTGTTGGTGATTTCAAATACCTAGGGCTTTCTATATGCTTAATATTTGTGACATGTGTGGACACTTTGAAGTTCATGAAATGAGCCCAAATTTTGATTTGTTATGCCCCGATCTCATTTATCAATCAATTTCCCCTGTTTGATTGATAAATTGTTTGTCAATCATGATTATTTTCGGAATTTAGAGTTTAACCTAATAAAATATGTTTACGTAAAAGTAAAAAAACATGCACGAACGACCTATTATAACAGATTATTGTAATTTGTAGAATGGTAATCGTAATATGTAAAAATTACATAATGCACGTGATGACCTGGCCGCATACGAAACAATATGTATTTTCACACAATTATGAACTTATAATCGTGTTAATACAAGTCTTGTTTCCTTATTTAGTTTGAAAAACTAAAATCACGAATATTGTAATAAAATAAGTCCAAATTATTATATATAAATTAACGATAAATAAACACCGAAGTTTCTTACATTTTACTACAAAGCTTAATCTAGCTTAATCCAGACTTACTAACAACTAGAATTATTATGAATATGCAATGTGTCGCCCATCGATCAGTGGTTTAACTGATGCATTAATTAAATAATAATTGACGGTAAAGAATATGACAATTCACAAACAATTTGAGATGACGAGATATGTATATATTCATAACTTGGACATCAGATCTATATCACCAAAACAACAACAAAAATGTAGAATTAACAAGCATACCAAGTTGGAGGAGATAACTTCCTCATCCTTTTTTGAGTAACATGACACAAACAAATGTATTCGAGCAATCAATGAAAAATTATTTGATTACGTGATGTTTATTATTGTAAAATATTACGTACAAGTAAAAAAGAATTACTTCTGAAACAATATTTCTTTTAAAAATAAAGATTACTCGAAGAACATTACCCACAACAATCGGTTGTTCTTTATCGTATATAAAAGAAAATTTCTTTACATTTATTTGTAAAATTTAAATGTAATGAAGTCACATTAACAAGACACTAAGACAGTAAATTGTGAAATATTAATTATGATTTTCTTGACCGGAAATTAAATTATACTGCAATACGTTAGGTTACATTTGTTGATAGAGTATAAGATTTACTAATATTCCATAAAACACAACTAATTTTTTTGTTAGTATTTTTGGTTAAATAAGAAGTTTGTAGTTAATGCAATCTACCTTCTTCTTTTTTTAAGTTTATTTTCTCATCAGTCAATGCGATTTACCTCAAATGGTAAGAAATTGGTTGATACAAAAAAGGTTTAGTTTTGAAATTCTTTTGCCATATACGTGGGCTCAAATACCTATGGCTTCCTACGGGCTTAATATTAGTGACAGGTGTGCACATTTTGAAGTTCATGAAAGAGCCCAAGTTTTGATTTGTTATGCCCCGATCTCCTCTTTCAATCAATTTCCCCTATTTAATTGACACTAAATTGTTTGTTTGATATGTTTAATATTTGGATTATATTCATGATCATCTTCTAAATTTAGATTTTAACCTAATAAATGTGTTCAGGTAAAAAAAAAACATGCACGATGGATTTTAACGAAATTAACAATTTATTGTAATAGATTAAAGTAATTTGTAGAATGGTAATCGTTATAATGCATGTGATGGCCTAGCCGCTTAAGGAACCATATGTACTACACACAATTTTTAATGCAAGTCATGTTTCCTTATTTAGTTTGCTAACTGAAATCACGAATATTATAACAATATATATATATAGTGTAACGACAAAAATACAAAAACTTCTTACATTCAACTAAAAACCTAATCCAGTTGAACTTGGATTTTATTAACAACTGATTATTGCAAATATGCAACGTGTTACACATCTATGAGATTTTATTTCACTGATGCATTAAATAAGAGATAATTGGTGATGACGAAAATGTTAATTTACAAACAATTGAGATGACGAGATAAAACATTGAACTTTATCACTAAAATGATATAATTATTGTTCTCGCTCCGAATTCTGTCTTCTGCCGTTGTATCGGTTGATCAAATCGGGAGACAAATTGATTCCTTAACTCAAGTGATTCGGGCTGAAACGGAACTCTGATTTTTAGCAATAGGTTCCCAAATACTCCAGAAAGCGTTAGGACGGTGGTACTAGTAAACTAAGAGGTAAAAAACATGAATACAACTGAGTACAGTAACAGATAAAAGATAAAGTAAGTATAGATAAAAGATAAAGTAAGGATAGATAAAAGATTTGATTTTTTTGATTGATTGTGTGCTCTCTATATACAAAAGAATGTTCCTATTTATAATACAAAAAGGAAAAAAAAGTACAAACGTGCCCCCCATCGCTCAAAACTACATATCTTGAACTCTGGTCACGAATTGATGTCATTGTTTTACAATGGATTTACAACACCATATCCGAAGACCTTCTGAACACAATTCTTGAACGGGACTCCACTGCCGAATTAGCATGGAATCGGCTAAATGATATATTTTTCGACACTAAGAACTCGAGGGCACTATACCTCGAACAAGAATTTTCCGCCGTCCAGATGGAAAATTTCCCTGCCAACATCTAAAATCATTGGCGGACCAACTTTTCAACGTCGGCGCCGTCATGTCAAATGACATGTTAGTATTTCAAATGGTCTTCCGATTTAATTGACGCCTATTCCACTGTTGCATCCCAGATTCATCCCGACGACTCTCTTCATCCCTTCTACTAATCCTAATCCATGCTCGTTTTAGAAGAAATGTCACGGGCGAAGAGGATTGCACACTCCACCGAGGGCTCTTCATACTTCACACGATGACACCAAAAATACAAGAGGAAATCAAGTTGGTCATCGTCCAAACAACAACAACCACCTTAACAACAACAATCGAGTACTACCTTGATGCTTGCAGTGAGTACAATATAGTGGAATATCCTCATACTGGATATCTTGCCATCTACCTTTACCAGTAGGATCATCATCAACATCAAAACCAACCCAAACACTTTGAATCCTGGATTTAGTAACATCCATTTGAACCTTAGCTTTAGCACCCCTAGTCTTCTGTTGGAAGGCCATATCCAAAGATAACACTTGACCCACATCATCTAACATGTGAGTAACAAATTCTTTATAATAGCAGTGCCAAGGAAGTTGGGAAAGCACAACCCAGACTGAGAGAACAGGAGTCCCTGATCCGAAGTGAAAGTAAGAGTAAAAACAAAAATCCTCATGAAGACACCATAGATGTACATCCTCTTACTATCAAGAATAGTAGCTCTATCGTGTTCATTATCAACATCTATATAAACGTGGCTATGATCATAGTGAGTGATTTTGAAACATAAGTAAGTTCAGTTTGAGAAATGAAGCTATTCCTGATCACCTCCATCATAGGCATATGACTATAAAACTTACCAATCAAAGTATACTTGCAAGATTCAACCATTTTCACGATGTAATTGTGTCATTTAAACAAAACAGCTGGACAACCTTATTTCGTAGTTATTTTCGGTGTAGTAAGCTCAATTTTAGGTCCATCATCATTATGCCGAGCCCTAAATCTTGTGGCCATGGATTTCTTAACAGTAGGAGGAGGTGGGTGAGTTGGTTGGGCGATAGAATTGGTCGGGGTATTTGTTTGGGTGGAAGAATACTTATAGTAGTCGGAAAAGTTTATTTTTGGGATTTTTTTTGATCGAATTTATCAAAGTTGTAAGATATGGTGAAAAATTGATTGACGGGAGGTATAGGAGTATTTTTAGGGTCAGTAGTGGTGGTGAGGTTAGGTGAAACAACCGGGGGTGGGCTCGGGGTCGGATTTTGGAGAGGTAAAAATAGATTGTTTTTGGTATGTGGTGTTTTGATTAAAAATCTAATTTTGGTGCATGTTAGTATGGGTTTGAGGAGTGGTTTGTGATTTCTTTTGGATTTTTTCGATCACATGAACTCCTTCTCCGGCCAAATTACCGATTTCCTTAGTCTTTTCACCCAAATCGAATATGTAAGTTGCAACATTTGGAAGTACTTTTCTAACATGAGAACTAAGAATAGGTAATTCATTAGGATTGCATTTGGGATTTCGCTCCATAGTTGCCGGGATAGTAACTCAGGTAAATCGGAACTAGTAAAATGTTTAGACCTAATTTTAAAATTCGAAGAGTTTGAGGGCTCATCTTATGGGGCTTTTTGTTCCATCATGTTGCTGAGATTATTTGGAGTGAAATGTAAATTCGTTTGAATTTTTTCGGTCACCGGATCTCCGTCGCCGCCACCATTAAAGGAACCCGAATTTCTGTTATTGTGGAGCTCGGAACCAAATTTGATGAGGCTTTTGACAAATTCGTAACCTCCATGTGATTTCCTATCGATTGAGAATGAATTTTTGTGGTGTCCGGAGCTCCGGCGCCGGTGGGGATCGCCGGCGGCAATATTACAAAATTGTAATGTTGTGGAGTTTTGCTCCAGGATCAAACCCTTTAAACAAGTCTTTCACACTTGCTATGACATCACCGGTATCAATTCTGTGAGAAAATATGCAATTAAGTCCCACATAAATCACCAAAATAGTATAGAAATTAATGAGGTTGACACTAGGCAAAATAGCAACTTTGATTCTTAAAATCCTTCATAACATCAAGAAACATGTTAATACTTCTCCATTTGGTCTAGAAACGTGTCCTTAACTTCCTTAACTTGCTTAAAATCCGCAGCTACGGCTACAACTGCGGCTGCCACCTCCTCCTCCACCCAAACCACTTTCAGGAACTTGTGATTGACCATACCTAATTCATCCCCGAGGGGGGAAAATCATATACATCATAACCACAGCCATAAGTAGCCACTTAGATAACATTGCTGCAGAAACAAGAGTGTAGTGTAATAGTCCATGAAATGAGTGAAATTATGGCAGATCATAGCTCAAATTCCAATAAAGACCGGTGATTTTTTAACACGTGAGTATATTTGGTAACCAGAATTATGCGCGCATACTTGTCACAACACTAGTAATGTTATTAAATTTATACATGCATACGTACGTACATACATATAAGTAGTAGTTAAGCTACATTCTCATCCACCTTAAACGGATGCTTAGTTTGGACTAAGGGTGCGTTCGGTAAAGGTTTTCCATTAAAAAATATTTTAGAAAAATAATTGAGTTTCTTACTTATTTTCTTATATTTGGTATGTAAGTAAAAAATATTATGAGTGGCGAGATGGGGTGGAGGTAGGGTGATGGGGTGAAGACAATCAATGTGGAATGTCACTTGTCAGACTTGTTTTTCCTAGTTACATTATAGAAGTCATTTTCCTCCTTTTAAGAAATTTTCTAAATAAAATATTCTCCAATTTTTTTTACTAACCCAACATGAAAAAATTGAAAAATATTTTTTATATTTCCCTTCCTACCGAGCACGCCCTCTAAAAGTAAAAGCTTTGACTAGTGCATTCAGAAATGGTGAAACCCTTAATTAAAATTATTGATTTATTGCCTTTACCCTAAAAATCATTGGTTTATTACTTAGGATTACAAGGAATTCAACAAATTAAAACAACTCATGTACATAAAAATCACTGATTTATTACTTAGAATTACAAAGAATTCAATAAATAAAAAAACGCATGTATATAAAAACCACGTATTTATTATTTAGGAATTACCAAGAATTTAACAAATCAAAATAACTCATGTACCTAAAAATCACTGATTCATTACTTAGAATTACAAATAATTCAATAAATCAAAACAACTCATGCACATAAAAATCATTTATTTATTACTTAGAATTACCAAGAATTTAACAAATAAAAACAACTCAAGTGCATAAAAATAATTGATTTATTACTTAGAATTACCAAGAATTCAACAAATCAAAACAACTCATGTACATAAAAATTACTGATTTATTACTTAGAATTATCAAGAATTCAACAAATCAAAACAACTCATGTACATAAAAATTACTGATTTATTACTTAGAATTACCAAGAATTCAACAAATCAAAACAACTCATGTACATAAAAATTACTGATTTATTACTTAGAATTATCAAAAACAACTCATGTACATAAAAATTACTAATTTAATACTAAAAATTATCAAGAATTCAACAAATCAAAACAATTCATGTACATAAAAATCGACCGGAAAAGGAAGTTACAATTCTCTACCAGAAGAACAAGTTGGCCGCTTAAATTGAGAGGTACCATATACATCGACTATCAAATTCAATCGCCCCATGCTGCAAAAACAGTACAACAAAAACAATTTTTTACGAATAAATAAGAAGAGGAATTAATCAATATTTGGATCAAGAGAAAATCATTAAATCTCTGTTTATACCTTTTCTTTTCCCTTCTTCTCGGGGCGTCTTTGGACCCGTGCGAGGTGTGCTACCGCACAGTACCCCGAAAAATGAAAAATTTTAGGGCCCCTTTTTTCATTTTTTATTAAGTAGTATTAGTCAGAATTTACTGTAAATGTTCATAATTTGTAGGTCTTAGCCCAATTACGGATCCACTTTTACAAATTAGAAAAGGACCTCCAAAATATTTGAGACGACCCTGTTTTTACTATGTCTCTAATGTTGGAGAAGTATATGAAAAGAATTGATGTGTAAATATAACAAGTAACGTGACTTGTTGGAGAAGTATATGAAAAAAATTGATGTGTAAATATAACAAGTAACGTGACTATATATATTGTTGGAGAATCGTAATCTCCTTTCTATTCATGTAATCATTCGTGTATTAGGGCTCATTTGGTACGTCACACTGGACTATATAATTTTATATGGACTGTACTATATTATAATGGACTAAACTATATTAATATATAATGGACGGTATTAGAGTATTAATATATAATGAACTGTATTTTTTTTAAATACAGTCCAGAGGAGACCCATCTACTATATGTGTCTCAAAAATAACAGTTGAAGTGTACTATTTTTAGAAATAATACAGTTCAGTCCGGCTGAAACCAAACGCTGTATTTTTTTTTGTCCAGTGCAATTCAGCGTAACAAACGTGCCCTAATTTCATTTTTGTTGGCACTTATTAACTTGACACTTCACTAGAGAAACTAGAGTTTTTCTTAGAAGTTTATTTTACTAAATTATCCTTGTTGATTATGCTTGAGAAATCTAAGTTTGACTATTATATAATTACTTTACTTAATAATAAAGATAATATCAGAAAATAATAAACCTCTCTTAATTGCTAAAATGGATAAATAATGAAAAATTTACTTTTAGGGTAAAAGCGAGTAATGAAACGGAGAAAGTACTTACCAGTATTAAATTATTAATTAATAAGAGAGAGACAATCATCTATTTCTTAATATAATATACTTATAACAAAATCTCTATGAAATTAAATGTGAATCATAAAATCATCCACTAATTTTACCAGAAATATATTACGAGCATTAATTGCGTTTGCATGATAAAATTTATAGAACATACTCTTCTTCACTAATGTCCTGTATAGTGTTTTTGGTAAATAAAAGATACTTCATAAATTAATTCTAAGGAACATCATAAACATTGTTTGCACCAACTAATTGCATAGTTTACAGAGATGTTCGTTAAATTACAATCCAAGATTTGTCTAGTAGACGTAAAAACATCATCACAAACCTATTTTCCTTTGCCAGAGCATCTTCAAACCTATTTTGTGATGGACCAGCGGCTTCCCGAGCTTCACCAACCTTCAGTCAAGAACAATAAAATTTAGTAAATCAATGCCATTGTTTAACATGTTGATAACTTTCATAGAGTCAACTTTCGCATGAAATATTGGAGTTTGCCCATTAATTAAGGTCATTTTCAGTCCTTGTCTGAGTGCCATCATGAAATTTAATTGTTTTCATGAAACCCATGACCCAATTCCCACTTGAATTTGTGATGACCCCCTATTTCACTCAATCCTAGTTTTGATGTCGACTGTCGAGGAACCATCGGTGTTGAATTTGAAAGTGCCTCTAAGAGGAGGCTCCCACTTCATGGTGATCATGAACATAAACCAACAACTTTATGAAAACTATCACTAATACCCGCACGGTGAACACCATACATGACCATAAATTCATTTGTTTTTGTTGGGTTTTGATATTGGTGAATAGGAAATGATGGGATAAAAATTAAAGAGGATAAAAGGCTCTTTTGTCCCACATCGAAAAAAGGGAAGGAAAGAGAGGTGTATATATTACATTACACCTTCTCGAGCTGCTAAAAGGGTTGAGAGGCAAGCGACTCGCCATTGCCGTCATTCGCCGCTTCGGCTTTGATTTGGATTGATAATCTTTTTGACAAACGCTTTAATTAATTAATTATTTAATTAAAAACAAATCCAAACGGATCGACCGCGACCGATCCGACCCGGCCTCTCCCTCTCTTTTTCAATTTCCCTCCAAAATGAGGTGACTATTCTGAATGGTTGCAACCATTCGTAATCGATTTCTAACCCTATAAATTCTTGAGCATTTCAAGAATTTATTCCCAAAAATTCATATTCTAATCAATTTCAAATTCGAAGTTGCTCTTCAACTCAAAATTTCATTCCATGTGATATATCGTCGCCGTGGTTCGTTGCTTACCAAATTTGGAGTACTACTATTCGTAAGATAATCGTTCTATCACGGAGGCGATATTAGTTAACCTCGAGTAATCGTGAGGAATAATTTCCTTAGGACACACTTTGAACTAAGTGGGCTGATTACATTCTCAAATTATTTTTCCAAAACAGTTCTGCTTTCGTTTATTGTTTCATTTATGTTATATGTTTCACTAAGTGATTAACATATTGTTTTGAATCATTATTTAGCCAAGTACAGATTATTATACCAACAATCTTAAGGAAATTATTTTTATTGTATTTTAATCTGTATCCTGGTTTGGAGATTAAAACCTGTGTGGTTTTCTACTCCGTATGAAATTTCATATTCTAACTTGAAGATATAAAAACTTCGTTGGAATATTAAAATCCAGAAAAGTGTTTTCCAAAAAGGAAAAAATGTTTTTTTTCGAAAAAAAAGTGTTTTTCAGTATGTTGTTTGGAGACTAAAATCTTGATTTTCTACTCGGTTGAGATTAAAGTTTTCATAACTTTCTACTCATTTGGATACTTGATTTGAAGATATAAAACTTCATCAAGTATACAACATACAATCCCATCGACTTCGCTTTCTATCAATTTTGATTCGGTTTGAAGAAAATAAAATCTTCACCGTTGTATTATATTTGTTTCTATCAAAATTGATTCGGTTTGAAGAAATAAAATCTTCGCGTTGTGTATGATATTTGTCATGACGATTTGAAGAACATAAAAACTTCATCGCTTTTAAGGAGATTAAAACTTGTATAGTTTTCTACTCCATATGAATATTAGTATTACGACTAAGATATAAAAACTTCGTTGGAATACTAAAGTTTCATAATTACACAACGATTTGAAGAACATAAAATCTTCATCGCTCATTTAGGAGAGATTAAAACTTGTGTAGTTTTCTACTCCATATGAATATTAGTATTCGACTCAAGATATAAAAGCCGTTGGAATACTAAAGTTTCATAACTATACTGTGATTTGAAGAAATAAAATCTTCATCGTTCAAATTACGATTTGAAGAAATAAAATCTTTATCGTTTAAGTTTCACAATTATACTCCGATTTGAAGAAATAAAATCTTCATCGTTTGAGTCTGTGATTTAATTGCTATTCTGGTTTTATTAAGTAAAACAGTTTGTCGATTTGACAGTGACAAACAAATAATGGCAATTGATCTGAATGATCCGCAATCTTTGTCAGAGTGCAATTTGGTTGGAAACCCAAAGCAGTGGTGGCTGGATTCTGGTGCCACTCGACATGTTTGCGCTGCAAAAGAAGTATTTGCAACATATGCTCCCGCTGGACCCGAAGAGGTACTGTTTATGGGAAATACTGCAACAGCCAAGGTTGAAGGATATGGGAAGATACTTCTGAGGATGACTTAGCAGCGTCGACTTCCAACAATGTTACGCACGTTCCAACAATTCGGAAGAATTTAGTTTCACCGACTACTCGTCAAGAACGGGTTTAAGTGTGTGTTGGTTAGTGAGAAAATTGTAATTAGTAAGAATGATTTGTTCATAGGAAAGGGTTACCTCACTGAGGGCCTTTTCAAACTCAATGTAATGGTTGTTGACAGTATTAATGAAAATTCAGCTTCGTCTTACTTATTGGAGTCAAATGATATATGACATGTTCGTTTAGGACATGCCAATTACAAAACCTTGCGAAAATTGATTAATTTAGAAGTATTGCCTAAATTCGAGTGTAACAAATCAAAATGTGAAATTTGTGTTGAATCTAAATTTGTTAAACATCCATATAAGTCTATTGATAGAATTCAAATCCTTTAGACTTAATTCACACGTATATATGTGATATGAAGTCAATACCATCTCGTGGTGGGAAAAAATATTTTATAACTTTCATCGATTTGTGACTGACATCTTGTATGTATTTGCTTAATAGTAAGGATGAAGCAATTAACGATTTAAGCAATACAAGAACGAAGTGGAAAATCAATTGAATAAAAGATCAAAATGATTAGAAGTGATAGGGAGAGTATGAATCTCCTTTGCAGAGACATGTTTGGAATATGGAATTATTCATCAAACTATCGCCTCTACACACCACAATCAAATGGAATTGCGAAAGGAAAACCGAACATTAAAGGAAATGATGAATGCCTTACTAATTAGTTCCGCCATCGCAGAGCTTCATGGGGAAGCTATCCTTACAGCTAATCGAATACTCAACAGAGTACCCCACAGCAAAACACAATCTATTCCATATGATCTATGGAAAGGAAGAAAACCCAACTTGAAATAATTCAAAGTGTGAGGGTGTTTAGCGGCGTCCAAGTTCCTTTGCCCAAAAGGGTAAAAATCGGACCAAAAGCGTGGATTGTGTTTTTATTGGCTATGCTACAAATAGCAAAGCTCGGTTTTTGGTTCACAAATCGGACAATCCCAAATTCATGTTAATACGGTAATTGAATCGAGATAATCTGAATTCTTTGAAAACGTCTATCCGTATAAAACGAATGTGAGTCGTCAAGTGAAAGATCTAAACGATCGCGGGAAGAACCAAAGGAAAGTATACCAAGCAAAGAGGATCTAAGGCGTAGCAAACGCCAAAAGACATCTACTTCCTTGGACCGGACTTTGTAACATTCTTGCTTGAAAATGAGCCTCAAACATTTAAAGTAGCAATGTCATCTTACGATTCAACATTTTGGAAAGAAATCAATAGTGAGATTGAATCAATTTTAAACAACCATACACGTGGAGTTAGTTGATCTTCCTCCCGAAATAAACCTTTAGGATCAAAATGGATCTTTAAAAGGAAAATGAAAGTGATGGTATCGTTGGCAAATACAAGGCAAGACTTGTGGTCAAAGGTTATAGACAAAAAAGGTCTTGATTACTTTGACACATACTCGCGATGTTAATAACATCTATTCGGTGTTAGTGGCATCACGGTCGATACGGTCTAGAAATCCATCAAATGGATGTCAAGACCTTTTCTTAAATGGAGAATTGGAGGAAGAAATTTACATGGAACAACCCGAGGGTTTTGTGATTCTGGTAAAGAAAGGAAAGTGCGCAGACTTGTGAAGTCACTTTATGGACTTAAACAAGCACCCAAACAATGGCATGCAAAATTTGACCAAACAATGTCAAATGGATTTAAGATTAATGAGTGTGACAAATGTGTTTACATTAAAAATACTCCAAATCATGAAGTCATTGTTTGTTTGTATGTTGATGACATCGATAATGAGTAAAAATATTGTCGATATAAATGTTACGTGCGTATGCTCGCTAGCAAATTTGACATGAAAGACTTAGGTTGCCGATTTGATCTTAGGAATTAAGATCCATAAAACTCCACAAGGTCTAGCATTATCACACCACATTATATTGAAAAAGTACTGACAAGTTCAAGTATTTAAATTTCAATGTTGCAAAGACTCGAATTGATGTAAGTTTTGCACTTCAAAGAATGAAGGTGAAAGTGACTCACAATTGGACTATGCACCAGTTTTGAGAAGTTTGATGTATATTATGAATTGTACACCACCGGATATAGCATGTGCTATAAGCGTCGAGTCGATTCACGAGTAATCCCAATCAAACTCATCGGATGACAATGAAACGAGTCTTGGGATATTTACAACACACCCAAAACTATGCTTTGTATTATAATAAATATCCCGCAAGATTGAGGGATATAGTGATGCAAATCGATCACCGGATCGTTTGAGTTAAATCCACGAGTGGATATGTTTTCACTGTTGGCGGAGCATTGTCTTGGAAATCATCAAATGTATACGACGCCCGCCTACAATGGAATCTAATTTATAGCTTTAGACAAGGTGAAGAAGTTGAATGGCTCCTAATTTCTTAGAAGATATTCCATTCGCCCAAACCTTTGGCTCTTATATGTATACACCGTGATACCAAGCAAAGAATAGGTAGGGTGAGCGTAATGTATAACGGAAAATCTCGTCACATACGACGGAGACACAATCCGTTAGACAACTCCTTCTAGTGGCGTTATCACGATTGATTATGTAAAGTCAAGAGATAACGTGGCGGATCCGCTACAAAAGGCTTATCTGCAGAGGGAGTTGGTAGATCATCAATAGGAATGGGGTTAAGGCGCGACAAGTCATCACGGCGGTAACTCTACCTAGCAGACCGAGATCCCAAGAGCTAGGTTCAGAGATCAAACAAAGTTGTGATCGACGGCTCAACATTGTCAAATAACTCAACCCATTCTCGGATGAAGACAATGTTCAAAAATAAGGATAAGACTTTATGGTTTGTTAATGAGTTAATAAAGCATTAAGGTTTTTAACGGTTATCTAAATCGCGATGTATGACCGGATAATGTGGCTATAGGACCACGTGTTTAGAAATCACCTATGTGAGTGTTAAGTGTAAGCCGCTTTAAAGGGAATGACAAGAAAGGCCCATTCTCTACGACTCACGAGACCAGTGGTGTTCATGGTCAAACGAACACAACCGTGAGAACCATAAACGGTTGAGGTTGATTGTGTGTCTTATGTTGTCTAGGTATACAACAAAGTTCGACGGTTCAAAGATATCAAATCTACCGATTGATCGAGTATATCCGATATAAGTTCACTACGGAAAGTTCAAAGGGAAACCTACTTATCCAGACGCAATAATTCTCGCCAGATATCACACTCGTCCGCACATTCTTCTATCTTATAATCATTCCCATTCATGCGGGGATTGTTGGGTTTTGATATTGGTGAATAGGAAATGATGGGATAAAAATTAAAGAGGATAAAAGGCTCTTTTGTCCCACATCGAAAAAGGAAGGAAAGAGAGCAGTATATATTACATTACACCTTCTCGAAGCCGCTGGACGGTCGCCGCTTCGCCGCCGGCTTTGGATTTGGATTTGATTTGGATTTGGAAAAAGATTGATTGATAATCTTTTGACAAACGCTTTCTTTAATTAATTAATTATTTAATTAAAACAAATCCAAACGGATCGACTACGACCGATCCGACCCGGCCCGCTTCTCCTCTCTTTTCGAATTTCTCCAAAATGAGGTGACTATTCCGAATGGTTGCAACCATTCGTAATCGATTTTCTAACCCTATAAATTCTTGAGCATTTCAAGAATTTATTCCCAAAAAATTCATATTCTAATCAATTCTGAAATTCTGAAGTTGCTCTTCAACTCGAAAATTTCATTCTGTGTGATATACTGTCGTTGAGTGGTTCGTTGCTACCGGAATTTGGAGTACTACTATTCTGGTAAGATAATCGTTCTATCCTGGGAGGCGATATTCCGTTAACCTCGAGTACTGTGAGGGGAATAATTTCCTTAAGGACACACTTTGAACTAAGTGGGCTCGATTACATTCTGAAATTATTTTTCCAAAACAGATTCTGTTTTCGTTTATTGTTTCATTTATGTTATATGTTTCACTAAGTGATTAACATATTGTTTTGAATCATTATTTAGCCAAGTACAAATTATTATACCAACAGTTTTGTCTGGGTATAACTCCTATGCCTCAATAAATTGTCTCTTATTTCTTGTAATAACAACTTTTTTTTTTATTTTCTCGTATATATTTTAAAGTGAAAAGTCATGTTAGCTCAAAGAAAAAAGTTACCTCATATTAATTACCAACACTCAGCGCAATGCAGAGGGTTTATGTGGGAGACCAGTTGGTCTTGAAGGCAGAGTATATCCTCATTGAGTGGTGTGAGAGCCTTAGTCACAGTTCAAACCCTGCAGAACGCCCGACATGCTTTCACCTTGAAGGAGTCACATCGCTGGCCAAAGTGTGATTTAACCGATCGTGGTTTGCGCTTATCAGATCATCCGTTTACTCGCACACTGAAAGAAGCCGCGGCCTCTTCACAACAAAAAAAAAAAAACACTCAGCGCAATGGGTGGACTATAATAAAGGATATTGAGTATGATGAATTTCTATATGTCTTGTTAGAGATTATTTGAACGAAATTTCACTTGTCATCTTGTTTCTTGAGTAATATACTTATAAGAAAATCTCTATGAAAATTAAATGAAATCTGCGGGTACGATAGTTGTAAAACTAATTATGACTTGATGACTGCTTTACTTTTAGTTTTTTCATGGATTTAATTCTGATCGGAGTAAATAAATTTAAAAATTCATACCAAATAAATCATAAAGTCATACAGTAATTTGGCAGGAGATACATTAAGACTCAGGAACATTAATTGAAGTCATGAGATAAAGTTTAGAGATACGTTGTATAGTTTTTTTCCTAGCTCCTCTAAACTAAGACATCATGAACCTAAACAAAGTAAGTAGACACCAACATAAACCAAACAATTTTAATGATAACTATTATTAATACAGCAAGCAAACACATGCATGACCACAAATTCATCTGTTTTGACTTTTGTCTGGGTATACTCATATGCCTCAATCAATTTGTCTTCTATTTCTTATAATGGTTTTTTATTTATTGTCTCGTGTTTTATTTTTTATAAATTTCTTATTTTTCGTTTGGTCATATATTTTGGAAGTATTTTTTTTAAAATATTTTTTCAAATATCTGTTTGGTCAAAAAAAAAATGTTTGATTTTAAAAATCAAATCTTTAAATCCCAAATCTGTTTCATACCTCTTTTGACCCAAGATATAACTGTTGGCCTATTAAAACTTTAAAACTTGCCCCAAATTTTTATATTTTATAAAAAAAAAATCTATCTATTTATGACCCAACTAATCCCTATACACACTTTTTCCCATTAAACGCACGTCTTCTATGTAAATGAACCAATTGTAGTAGCTAGTAATATGAGCAGATGTATTAAAATATCGTGTTTGATTTTAGAATAATGTACTATTGTCTAGTTCATTATAAAAATTATAATTATGTGCCAAACTTATATGTATATAGAATTATGGTATGAGATAATGAATGTCATCAATGTAGGTTCTATATAAATTAACAAGTATGTTTATTTGATACGGTTAAATATTTTTGATAATATTTAAAATTATGAGTATAAATCACATTTCGTATATATTTTTTTAAAGTGAAATATATTTTGAATATCTTTGACCAAAATTATTTTCAACATCAATTCAAACTTTACCGAAAATATTTTTTCAAAAAAAATAATAATAGAAATATATGACTAAACACTAGCTCAATACAAATTTAATAGTATTTCAGGCTAACACTTTGAAGAGCTCATTTAATTGAAGAATAAATCATCTGAGAATTAATATGGAATAAATACAATACTACAATCTCAGCGTCCAAGATAATTCATCCAAAATTAATTTTTACGATATACAATATCTTATCCTTAGGCATCCCTCTCATAGGATTAGGATTATGGAGGTGTCACCCGCATGGGTGTCATTCGATTAGTTCCAAGTGTGATTAACAAAGCGAGTTGGCGCAGCGCATGATGTGGGAGTTCATTTCTCTTTGTGAGGATGACTCGCGCACGTGACATCGCATGTCACTCCGCTACAGTGGGCGAAAGACCATGATTTACCTCTCCACCAATCGAATGTCGGAGTGGGTGCCCCTGGCGAGGATTTCGCCTTTGCTTCAAGGATTATGGAGGTGTAAACCAGTTGGTTCAGGGTGATTGACAGAAAGCAGATTGGCTCGGCAGTGCGATGTGAGAGTTCATTTCTCCTTTGTGAGGGATGATGGGCACCAGGCACTGTGCCTCTCACCTAGTGTACCTCCTCCACCGATCTCTGTCGGGTGGGAGGTGTGGGGGCTGTCGGCTAGGAATTTCGCGTTTTGCTGCCCAGGATTACGATTATGGATGGCCATTCAAAAGAACAAGCACCAGTATACCTCCTTCCACTTGTCCAATGGATGCTCTCTTCATCAATTCATCCCTCTCCCGCCTCAAATGCCCTCATCAGTTCCCTACGTTCTCTCCCTTAGCCCATCAACCTTTTCTCCCACTCAAAAAACTCAATAATTTGCCACTTGTATTAGCTACACTTGAGAATCAACAACAAGCAGAAGAATCAGTGTACGATGTGGACGAGACGTATGGTGAAGTTAACAAAATCATTGGGAGTAGAGCAATTGAAGGCAGGAAAGGAATGGAGTATTTGATTGAGTGGAAAGACGAACATGCCCCTACTTGGGTTCCTTCTGATTTCATTGCTAAAGATGTTGTAGCTGAATACGAAACTCCTTGGTGGAATGTGGCCAAAAAGCCCGATGAATCCGCACTTAAGAAGCTTCTAGAAGCTGACGATGGCAGAGATGTAAATGCTGTTGATGAAGATGGACGAACGGCTTTTCTCTTTGTCTCGGGTCTCGGGTCGGAGCCCTGTGTTAAGTTACTCGCTGAAGCCGGTGCTGACGTCAATTACCGCGATAGAAATGGCGGTACGACCAAACCATTTTAACTATTATGTCTCATAGCATAGTTTTCTTTGTTGTCTGATTTGTCGCCTTTCAAGGTTTTGCAATTGTTAGCTTAGTTTTCGTTGTTGTCTGATTAAAGATTTTCCAATTGTTAGCTTAGTTTTCTTTGTTGTCTGATTTATCGTCATTAAAGATTTTCCAATTGTTAGCTTAGTTTTTTGTTGTTGTCTGATTTATCGTCATTAAAGATTTTCCAATTGTTAGCTTAGTTTTCGTTGTGGTAATTTATCGTCGTTCAAAGTTTTGCAATTGTCAGCTTCCGCATGACGCCTTGTTATTTCGATCCCAAACAGGTTTAACAGCTCTGCATATGGCAGCCGGATATGTGAAGCCGGGGGTTGCCAAGCTGTTAATTGAGCTCGGCGCGGATCCTGAGGTGGAGGATTACAGAGGACAAACGCCGTTGAGCTTAACAAGGATGATCTTAAATCAAACGCCGAAAGGAAATCCAATGCAATTCGCAAGGAGATTGGGATTAGAGAATGTGATTAGAGTGTTAGAGGATGCGATTTTCGAATATGCACAAGTGGAAGAGATATTGGAGAAGAGAGGGAAAGGTGAAAATGTAGAGTATTTAGTGAAATGGAAAGATGGGGAGGATAATGAATGGGTGAAAGCATGGTTGATAAATGAGGATTTGGTAAAAGATTTTGAGGATGGATGGGAATATGCAGTGGCTGAGTGTATTCTTGAGAAGAGAGAAGGTGAGGATGGGAAAGGGGAATACTTGGTTAAATGGACTGATAGTGAGGAAGCTACATGGGAACCTCAAGAAAATGTTGGCCCCCTTCTTATACAAGATTTTGAAAAGGGTCAACAGAAAGTAGTAAGTTGAACTCATTGATTTCCCTTTTGGCTTGTAGTTTTTGCCTTTTTCTTTGAGTAATATATTGCTCTTTTGTTTTATGAACTATAGTTATGGGAATTTATGTCCTTCTCAGGTTGTCTGATAGGTTCAGGATAATTTTCTTCCTAATATTGTTTGATGGATTATTGACTTGTCAAAAAAAGAAAAAATGTTCGATGGATTAGGTTATCGGATGAGATAATCAAGCACCTATTTTCGCTCAGTAGAGCTTAGATAACTCTCTCAAGCAGTTGCTTGGTGATTGATGTTAGTTGTAATCTGTAACAAATGTGAATTAAAGGGACAGATTACAGCTAACTGTAGATCGCCCTTTAGCATAGCTAAATTCTTAGATTATGCTAAACTGTTTTTCATTCAAAATATCATCTTCAATTGGTGATTGTCTGATGTACTCTGTAGAGGTTGGACACTTTTAACTCTTGAATTTCATGTTTGTTATCTTAGTTGAATGAAAGTAACACCTTTTGAAGGGACAGATTCTAGGAGATAAAATTAGTGAAAAGGTGATGTTGTGAGTCACTTTGCCAAGGTTTCATCCTTGTGTCTGAAGGTGAGGTTTTAGCAGACTTATTTTGTTGAGTTAGGATTTAAACTATGGCTGATAGCTTTTACCAATCTAACATTGGTTCCTGAAGCTATCCTAAGCAGAAGCAATGTCAGGTTGATGGATGATGTTTTCTGTTGTTTCTTATTGACATCAAATCTATGGGAGGCACTGATATTGTGATAATCATGATTTCTGACTCAAGATTCAGCTAATAATATTATGATCTGCTCTATTCCCCAAGATTCTATCACTTTGTTGGGTGCTTCTTTTTCCACATTTCCTATTCCTGTTTTTAATGTTTCTTGTTTCAATAATGACAATTGTTCTTACTTGATTAGTGTTTAAGTTGATATTCCCCTACGCCAGATTTCTAGTATCGTTTAGGGTCTGTAGTCTTAGTATTAAGGTTACAAATTACCTTTAAATTGATTGAACAAGCTATCTCTATGACGCTCTTACTCTTACAACAAGAAGAACATTAGAAAGTAAAAGAATGAAAGAGAGAACCGATCTAGTGCTACAATGGAAGGTGGAATGATAGGAAGTAACCAGCAGTAAAGTTAAATGTATTGCTAAATACAAAATTATCTATACATTTAAAATGAGACAAAGACTTCTAAGCAGCCAACAAATCTCCCAAAGAGTTCTTTGAGAAAGAAAGAGGAAAACCAGAAACGAAAAGGAGGCTGCAAAGATTATTTGGGAATAGCAACCTATCTCGTTTGGTGATGATTAACTGATGAAGGTGTTGCTATAGTTTGGTGTTCTTTGAAGGCTAACAAGAGAGTGGTAAACTCCACTAGGCCCTTTGGCTAGCAAAGAAGAGTGAGTCCCTTTCTCCACAATTTTGCCTTTGTCCAATACAGCAATTGTGTCACAATTCTGTATAGTACTTAGCCTGTGTGCCACCACCACACTTGTCCGCCCAACCATCACTCTCTCAAGTGCATCTTGTACTACTTTCTCTGATTGACTGTCCAATGCACTTGTTGCCTCGTCCAATAATAGCACCCCCGGATTTTTCAAGATTGCACGTGCTATAGCGATTCTCTGCTTTTGGCCTCCTGATAACTGCAGTCCCCTGTCCCCGCACCGAGTTTCATATCCGTCTTTTAATGCTGAGATGAAATCATGTGCATTTGCTGCCTTTGCAGCCTCTATAATTTCTGATTCGTCCACTTCTTCTGATGCTCCATAGGCTATGTTTTGTCTTATGGTTCCGGCAAATAGTGTTGGTTCTTGGCTTACAAGTGCAATGTGTTTCCTCAATGATCTCAAGTGGTACGATATTATGTCACGGCCGTCTATTTTCACTACACCACTTGAGGGATCATAGAATCTTTCAATAAGACCAAGTATGGTGGATTTTCCTGATCCACTTTGTCCTACCAATGCTGTTGACTTCCCTGCTTCGATTTTAATTGAAAAACCCTTGAAGATAATCACATTGGGCCTAGCAGGGTATGCGAAATTCACATCACACAGCTCGACATTGCCTGCTATTTTCTTGGGCTTGTAACCATCTGAGTGCTCTGGCTCGATTAATGAATATCGATCCAACACTGCAAAGACCGACCCAACAGCATCTGCACCCTTTGCTAGATCATTAGTCATAGTTCCAGCGTCCGCAATGACAC
The DNA here is from genome assembly GCA_029844215.1 of Przewalskia tangutica. Taxonomy (NCBI): domain Eukaryota; kingdom Viridiplantae; phylum Streptophyta; class Magnoliopsida; order Solanales; family Solanaceae; genus Przewalskia; species Przewalskia tangutica. The sequence goes on along the minus strand of CM056733.1, from coordinate 108,347,162 downwards.
GCCCAGTGCTAACCAAAATCATGAATGTCTGGAAGAGGGCTTTAGCTCCTATATAGCCTTCTGCCATGAGTTTGCCACCATACCAGAAATCAAGAGCCCAGGTACATGTCATGAGACTGTTGGAAGTGCCAAGCCCAATTCCAGCAAACCACGACTGGCGTATACTTTCTCTTTGTGGGCCTTCTTGGGCTTTCTTGAGCATTTGGAGAATTCTGGCCTGAGAGGAGAAGGCTGTTACTGTTCTGAGATTAGAAACTGCTTCAGCTGCCAACTTGCTGCTTTCTTCCTGGGCCTTGATGGACTTTTTAGACATGCTTTTCAATAGCACCCTCTTGCAATAGTAGCACACTATGATGAGAGGCTGGACCGCTATCATGACCCATGCAAGTCTCCATGCGATAACTAGGCCCATGGTGCAAGCAATGGTCACCGCTGAGATTGTTTGAATGAGTAATGCCATCCTGTCCCCAACCAAAGACCTCACCTGCACAATTATAAAACCAGCATATGTTATCATTAGTTTTTACGTGATTGTGTAAACATTTCTATGAAAGTTAAGCTCTAATAGTACTAGATGACATACCACATTGGCATCCTTAGCTAGTCTAGAGCAAACAGCACCGGTGGAATTTTCTTCCTTGTCATACCACCCAACTTCAAAAGTAAGCATCTTGGACAACATCCTTTCCCTTACCCTTTTAGTCAATTGCTCTCCCATGGCTGCAAAATTGTAGTGCTGAAGCACATTGACAAAAAGGGAAAAGAATGCCAGCCCCAGGAAGCACAGAGAATATATCTTAGTTTTCTCCTTAATTTCAGCATGACTTGGCAAGAAATAGACAGATATCATTGACCCCATTGCAAAAGCATACACTGGTTGAACTCCACCAAATAATATTGCTCCTATGCATCCAAGTGTTGCTTCCTTCCATTCTGGAAAATTCATAGCCAATAACCTTTTAAACGAAGGTACTGGAAATACTTGTTCTGTAGTACTGGAAATTGTTGCATTTTCCACGCTACGGCTTTGCGCAGCCGAGTTAGCTGAGCTCGACCTGCTAATAATTGAAAGTCTCTGACTGCTTGTATTTTGTACGTCGTGGTCAGAGGCAAATCCAGAATTTAAATTAGATGGGGCAAATAAATTATTTTTATTTGTAGGCACAATGGATACTTCATCACTGGGTTTTTCAGTTTGTTGGAGACGGACTAAGGAAGTGTATAGTCCGTCTTCATTTTCAATTAGCTCATCGTGTGAGCCAATTTCCTTGACCTGGCCATTCTGGACCACGGCAATAAGGTCTGCATTGTGAATAGTGGAAAGACGGTGGGCGATGATGATTGTGGTGCGGCCAACAGCGGCCTTGTCTAGAGCTTCCTGCACCACTCTTTCAGATTCAGAGTCAAGTGCACTGGTTGCCTCGTCTAGTAGGAGTATTCTGGGTGACTTGATAGTAGCTCTTGCTATAGCTATCCTCTGTTTCTGCCCCCCCGACATTTGTACACCTCTCTCTCCTACCTGTATGCACAGAGTGGATTCTACTATTTAATCTTTATGAGCTCAAAATTCATAATTTTTTGTTATGATCTGGTAGTATGGATAAACTTAGTTGAGTAAAATGCTTTTTCGCATTTTGTTAGTATCATGAATGAAATACCGAAATACTCACACTAAGAATATTATTAGGAAATGTATTAATAATTTTGTGATGTCCCAAATAGGAAGAATGGAATATACTCATTGCAACATATTGAGCAATAATTTTCAATTGATTGAGAACAAAAGTCCTTAACTAAATAAATGAGAGGGAGAAAGAGAGACATACTATTTGCAGCACTATTAGTAAAATAGAGTTTTGGATTAGTTTATTAAGTCAAACCACTTCATGACATATTCCATATATAGCAGAACCAACTTGGAAAGACAATGATAGTTTGGAGAGAGTATTTAGACCTTTCAAAAACTGAGATATAATAAAGCATTAGTTAAGTGTCTGGCCTTTAAAATTCTTTGAACTCAAAAGAATCAATCATTACTCAAAATCGTGGGAGTAAAGCTATTCATTAACAGCAACTTGCTTAAACCCAGCTTGAGACAATAAGTGGAAATCAGCATGATAACATTTTTAGCAAGACAAGAATAGTATTCCTTCTTGTTAGTGTGTCAAGTAGCAATTGAGAGTAACAACTATTTTTAGTTTTAATTTCTCAAGATAATGTAGAGTCTATAGAGGTCAAATGGGGGTTGAATCACATTTGAATGGGTCAAATGAGTCATGCACAACTCACTCAAAGTTTGTTTAGATCAATATGAATCAAATAAACTGATCGTAGTTTGACCCATGCAATATAATCCAACCCTCCCTCCTTTTTTATTTTGCTTTTTGAAATAATTTCAAAGCTAATGTATTTTTCTTAATTATAGTTTAACTTCATTCAAATTTAAATAATTCTCCACCTTCAAATTTGATTTTGTAGGTTTAGGTTTGAATTGCATTTTGAGTAACACTTATTTTGACATAATAGTTTGATGGATAATTTCAGTCTCTATTTATCTGTCATTCAATCAAGTCAACAAACGAATCACTAATCTTGGGAGTGCGAAATCGCCCACACTTCACCACCCTCCGACGTAGACGCGATGGAGGTAAATCACAGTCTTCGCCCATCAGTGGAGGAAGGTAAAGGTCTTCATGCCACGCGAGTCATCCTCACAAAGAAGAATGAACTCCCACGTCACACGCTGCGCTCGAACTCGCTTCTTTAAGATTCTCACACCTGAACTAATCGAAATGCACACCCACGCGAATTTAATCACTAATCTAACCAGATTTAAATTTGGATGGGTAAATTATTTTGTCACCATATTGTAAGGATAAGGACAAACTAGGAAGCTAGAGTACAAAAGGGAACACACCTGGGTATCATAACCCTGAGGCAACTGACAGATGAAGTTATGAGCATTAGAAGCTTTGGCAGCTTCAATAACTTGTTCCATAGATACATCCTCCTTCCCAAAAAGTATATTTTCTTTAATTGTAGTCGCAAAAAGTGAAGGCTCTTGACTCACTAGACCCATCTGTGATCTTAGCCACTTAAGCTGCAACTTATCAATAGCGACTCCATCCACAAGAATGTCTCCTACAAACATAGATATAGATGGATTTAAAATTTAAATTCAATTTTTAAGACTTTTTTAGCTATGAGATACCATTAAATTGAAAGAGTATTAGATTCAGATGAAGGTAGTGCCAACATGTTGCACCCGCCCCTACCTGCAAGTGGGTCATAAAATCTTTGCAGCAGTGCTACTACTGTCGACTTTCCCGACCCGCTTCTTCCTACTAATGCCAGAGTTTTACCCGTTGGCACTTTTAGGCTAAAATCTTTCAATATTATGCTTTCGGGCCTCGACGGGTATGCAAATTCAATGTGTTTGAATTCCACTTCACCCGTTACGTCATCCAATGTTTGGCCCTCCATATTGTCCGAATCTATTTTTGGTACTCTTTTTATCACTTCCGTTACACGTTCACCAGCTGCACTCGCATCCGAAAAATACTTCACATTGGACAAACCAGAACCCAGTGATCTGTTCGGAGAAAAAAGAAATCATGTTTTATAAATTACTCAAACGTGTATGAAACAATAGGAGCACAAACTAAGAGAGCATAAATAATTTTAAGGATTTTGCAGTACGTAGTATATTTGTCAAACTTGTCCTATTTGGAAATAAATGAACAGTCCAAAAAATTGAATTATCACACATTTCCGAGGTTTCTCAAACTTATGAAGTATTAATCTCTAATCTCAATAACCAGACGACCCGTCAAAAATCTGCTAAAGAATAGTATAAATTATTTTATGGATTTTGGTATTATTATACTTGTCTTATTTGCGAAATAAATGCAATGTTCAACCACAACGACATTTCCGAGGTCTGCCGGGAATATTTATGTGGAAAAATATGCTTTCATAAATATTTTATTAAAAATTAACTTTTCAGGTGATAATATTTTTTAAAGAATGTGAGAAAAAGGTGAAGATAATTACAGTCCACCGATAGCAATTGCAGCGCCGACGGCAAAAACGGTGCCACCACTTGCTCCATTGTACATCACCATTCTGCTCCCATAATAAGACATGAAGGACCAAATTGCAAATACGATGCCATTACTTCCAATTGCTAATCCTTTTGCTAAACCTTGCTTTAATCCCAAATCAACAGTTCCTTGAAGAGCATCAGAGTACGCCGCTATAGTTTTGCTTTCTCCAACGAATGAATAAACTGTTCTAACTGAAGAAATTGCTTGCTCCACAATTGTTCCAGCTTTGCCATATTCGTCCCTGATTTTTCTGGCTATTCCCATTAGAGCCCTCCCATACATAAGACCTGGAATCACTAAGAAAATAACAAAGGGAAATCCCACTATTGCCAGCTTCCATATCATCAAGAATCCTACCACGTAGGATCCAATAAATGTTGCTACGTTCATCAAGAAAACTGGAACCTGTATTAATTTCCAAATTATAAACATTGTTAGAATTAATGATTTTATTAATGAACAAATTAAGCTAGGAATTAAATTAATTTACCTTTTCACTAATGCATTCTTGAATTACAAGGCTGTCACTAGAGACACTTGCTATGACATCGGCAGTGCTTGCCACGTGTAGATCAAAGTATCCTACATCCTGCCTAAGAACTGCTTTCAAGTATCTTATTCGTAACCTTGACGCTTGCCTCTCTGCTGTTCTTGTCCAACAAAATCCCTCTACAATAAAAATTTGTAAAACATATTATAACTTATAAGCAAAAGAAATCGTTACTTTACAATTCAACCAACCCATAATATAGAGGATCAGAATTTTAACTTGATGAGATACTTTTAAAAAATTTAGCACTGAATCCATTATACTTTAAAATTATAAGTTCTAAATTTAATTTATATGTATGTATATATATTTTGTGTCAAAAATATTGAATTACGATTCAATTAACAATACTTGACTCAAAATATGCATCACCTTAAAAGTAGAGAGCAGAAGAATCGTTAGAATAATGGAGAGAGATTTAGACAAACCTAAGAAACACGCGACCCATTGTCCACAGGCAAGGTAAACCAGAACCAAAGCATTCTGCAGTCATATAAAATACATACGTAAAGTAACAAATCCTTATGTATATAGCTTCTATAGGTGATAAGAGTAATTGTGAATACTTATTGAATATAATTTGTTACCTCATTGATGTGGTGCGTGAAATTATCGGTGTTTGAAGTGTTAGATCCACCAAGATTGTTCATGAGTTTGCTGGTGACTATGAGCATCACTGGCATGGAAACTCCGTCGCAAACCGCCCCCAAAAATCCTAAAGTCATCAACAAGATATCGCTTTTATCGGCATGCATGAAAATTGACCGAAAAGATCCGTAGCTTTTCTTTTGTATCATCGTTTTACTTTTCGTAGTACTCATGATTTCTGATAACTTTTCCTTCAGATAATTCTTCCAACTACCCTTTTGTTGCTATGCTATTAAACACTGAACAAATATTGAGACAGTTCATACCTCAATGAACTACAACTCATATATGTGAATTATATATAGGGGGAGAGACCTGAGAGTCATGGGGAATGAAAGGCCTTAGCACAATTTATAAGTAGTTCGTATTGGAATACTAAAACTTTAGCCCATTGTTCCTTTTTGGGACCATAGTTCTTTTTAAAAACAAATTGCAAAGCTAACACATCTGTTGTGGGCGGTGGAACAACTGTTTAGTAAATGATTCAATCAGTACTTTCTTGTAATTTCTAAACCTTATAAATTGTTATCTAAAGATCTATTTGAACAAACTAAAAATCTGATGATAAAAAAATTATTAGACGTTAGATGACTATAGTCTAAAGTGGTATTAGTTTCAAAAACTATATTAGCACAACTTCAAATAAAGGACAAAATCAAAATTGGGTGAAAAAAATGACATTTAAGAAATCAGCCTATTGAATAAAGAAATAATAAAACTCTGTTAAAATATACCAGTACTAGAGTAATATATTAAGTTCATTGTACATGTGCCTGGAGAGTGTAATACGGTTGACTTTCAAAAATTTCCAAACATCGTCATTAATGACGCTCATAGCTCGAATGATTTAGTTTCAACGTCACCAATGATCTCCTTCACTCTGGTAGTTTATAAATAGCTGGAGACGAGTAGTTCATCTATAATAAAAATAAGTAGTGTTCGACAAATTAAATTTATTAAAATATCCCTTTGACAAACTCGTGAGTAAAAATTGTAGTACAACAATTATAATAATTGGATGGTTACAAGGAAACGAGAATGTAAGAAACTATTACAAAGAATACAATCTGAAAAATGAGAACCAAACAAGGTTTGTTGAGTCGAGTGATATTCATTATGTCTTTAAAACAATATTGCCCCGTATATATCCTTTTACGGTGATTGGCAATTTGTCTTTCAAGATAAAACAATAATGAACAAGTGAGCAAAGAAAACTCAAATGTTTACCAAAAGAATAACATTTTGAGTGTGTGAAAGAAAACTTAGAGAGGAAGGATTACTCAGAAATTTCTGATTGCAAGTGTGTTCTTCAATTGAGCCAAGTGCCTCAATTTATAGTGTTAGAAAGATGATCTCTCATCTAGACAACTAATGACAATCAATAGTCATGTAATGACACTTATTGAGAGGTTTCATTCAGCCAAATAAGAACTGAATTCATGCGTTAAGTAATGGAGAATCAATACCCCAAACCAGCCCAAAATAAAAAACTTCTCAGCTTTCGTCGACCTCACTGCCAGTGAAGCGTCGCGGCTCAGTCAGGGAGGCGCCGCAGCGCCTGAGCTCCAGTGACTAACCGAGATTTAGTGTCGCGACCCTTCACGGCTCCGCGGCGATTTCCGACTCGTTTTATTTTTTACCCATCGTACTTTGCTTCCTTCATTTACCAACGTGAAACACTCGTCATTTGGTCATCAACCGTCTATCATTTCATGTCTCAAATATTTTGTTTACGTATCAATATCTCTTTCATTAAAGAAATTTATGATCTTTAGTACAACGTGTGCACGTGTATGAAAACGAGGTTTTCGATATGCGAATTCCCAATTATTCGAGTAATATAAAATAGGATAAACTTTATTTTACGTTAATAAATTTTCAACAAAAGTTAAATCCAAATTTATGTTAACTCAGGATGGTGATAGTTAAGACTTGGAACAAAAATCCTATTTTATTCAGACACAGAGAGACACACGTAAATATAAATACAAATATATTGTAATGGCTGTTAGCGACTCAGCCAAAGTCTACCATCGTTTATTTCTAATTTTCTTTTTCTATCAATCGTTGCAGGAGAAATGTTTATATAGCTGACTTTTTTCTGGATATAGGTTGACTATACTGTAAAATAGACAAGATGCGTAAATAAAAGTAAATTGACTCATAGCATCGTTTGGGGGTAGTCTGTAACATGAAAAAAATAGACAGATACTTAAGATTCTGCAAGACTTCAATTGTTGCTTTAACAGAATTCTTCGTTCGCCACTGGAAAATGGAGGGAAAATTCATGGATGGTCATCCAGATTTATGTTTATTATAGAAGTTACAATTCTTTTTTTTCATTGATACGTTAAGATCACCTTAGTTTCCTTTTATTATGACAAAAATAAATGTGGTCGAATTTTGTCAAACTCTCACCTGAAATGTGATAGACTACCATGTCACATTTCAGATGACATTTTATAGAATTTGCAGAATTTATTTTTGTGATAATCACATCAAAGCAAAATAAGTGTTAGGTGGAACAAAAGAATTGTGATCTCTATAATAAATATAAGGGAATATGGATGCCACCCATAATTGTTTTTCGAAAATGGACACACTTCAACGTGCCCATATAAATGTCAATTATATTGTGTTTAAAAGTCTCACATCCGTAATGGAATGAGAATATAAACTTGGACAATTTTCATCTTATAAATTAATTTTTAAGGTTGAGTTAGATCCAAAATTTATTCTTACATTTCGTGTGTATAAACATGCGAGAGACAATTGGCAATGAATCTTGAGAGCAAGAAGTTAAATATTGAACATCGAAGAAATGAACTTAAAAATTACTGTTTCCTCTTTCAACACTATCTTGTTAGTTTGAAATTGAGACATTATATTTACGAGGTATATCCCATCAAAGTTGCATCTGACAGAATACAAAGGTACTCCAATTTTAATAAATTCTTCACGTGCCTTAGGATTAAATGTGCATGAGTTTCTATAGGATATGCATTCGTTTTGTAGACACTAGTCACAAATTGACTGATCAATACCAAAAGAAAAGAAAAGAAAAAGAAGAGACAAGAAAGAGAAATTAAAGAAAAGCTTCTTGCGTACAATGAATTATGAATGCTTTTTTACTCAATTATTTATAATCTTTAGTCATGGATTTTTCAATCATAGAAGTGAGTGCACTTGGCCATCCTAAAGTTTTAAAAAGTTTACTACCTAATTAAGCAAGAGAAGATTAATTACTATCGCTTCTTCTAAGAAACCAGAAACTCTTTAAACCCTCAAGTTGAGAGAGTCAGAAAACCCAAAGAAAGGGTCGTCTCAAATATTTTGGGGTTCTATTCTAATTCATAAAATTGAGTTATTAATTGGGGCTAAGACCTGTGAATTATAAGTCTTTACAGTAAATGCCGGCTAATACTACTTAATAAAATATGAAAAAGAAGCCCTAAATGTTTTCATTTTTCGGGCCCCCCCTGTGTTGTAGCACACCTTGCACGGGTCCAAAGACGGTCTTGCGCAAAGGTGATATAGTATGTGTTTGACCAAGTTTTTACAAATGTTTCTCAAGTTAAAAAATACTTTTTTGGGCCAAACACATACTTATCAAGAAGTAAAAACACTTATTAAAAAAGCCAAAAAATGTTTCTACATGGAAGAGAAGGATTGGTGTTTCTCCAAAGTGCTTCTTAAGAAGCCCTTTTTGCCATTAAATGAATTTATTTTTGGATCCATTTACCCTCTCTTTTCACAAAATTCCTTTTAATTTCATATAATATCTCCAGATAAAATAAAAATTTGAGAATGGGGTAGGGGGGTAGGGGAAGGTAAGAAAAAATATCATTTTTTTTTTTATAAAAGTAACAAAAAATATGAAATAAAAAAAATTGAGGATGGGGTATAGCAATGGGATAGGGGTGGAGGGGTGGGTAGGGGGTAAGAAATAAAATTAATATTTTTTATAAATTGTTTATAAAAGTAAAAAAATTTGAGAATGGGGTAGGCGGGAGGGGGGGGGGGAGAGGTAGGGGGAGGTAAGAAAAAATTATATTTAAAATAATTTTTTATAAAAGTAACAAAAAATATGAAATAGAAATTTGAGGATGGGGTAGGGGTGGAGGGGGTAAAAAATTCATATTTTTTATAAAAGTAAAAGAAATATGAATTAGAAATTTGAGGATGGGGTGGGGATGGAGTGTGTAGGTTTGAACATATTTGAGTCATTGACTATCATATCGTTACATTTCTTATGTACAATATAATTTTGTTTTATTAAATATTGCAATTAAATATATATTTAAAAAAAAATTGTAAAAATATACTAATTTTTAGAAATATAGGATAGAAAAAGAATATTTTAAATAATTTTAAATCTATTAAAAAGAATATTCTAATTTCTTTGCATAAATGTGGGCCATACAAGGAATTATTTTTGTTTCTCAGAAGTACTTCTATAATTATAGACCAAACACCCTAACAGATTCTCTAGAAACAGTTTCTGCAAAAACTACTTCTAAGTAGGGTCGATGGTCGCCGACCGACTCGTCCCGATCCCGACCCGACCCACTCGACACCCACCCGTTATAAAAAAAAAGCGGATCGGCTCGAACCGGGACAGTATGGTCCCGCCGACCCGACCCCGCAGGCCCCGATCCCGCCCGACCCTCCCCGCCCCGCCTGGGCTCGACTTTGCAGACAAAATAGCCGTTGTCCAACGTCCATTTTACATTTTGGCGTTGACAACGCCATTTTAGCCTCCTCCCCAACCCCTACCCTTTATATTTATTTTTAACCCCTATAAATACCTCATTCCTCTTCTTATTATTTTCACAAATCTTTCTACTCTCTAATCTCTCAATCAATCTCTAATTCTCTATACAACATTGTGCGATATTCAATCTATTTATTAATTTGAGAATTGGGTGAAGTCGCAACTAGCTTGAGGATTATCTATCGAGCAAAGTTTCAATTTTCAACCTTCGATTACACGTCGACTTACGCTTCGCTTGGTACATTCTGCTCTCTCATTAAATTATTATTTTGTCTTTATTTCATTTAGCACATTTAATTTCATTATCTTTAACTATTTATTAGCATAATTAAAATGAAAGGACTAAGAGACATGTTGGGTAAGGGTGCGGTAAGTGGTCGCTTCTTCTAGTAGGGTGGTAACAAGGGCAAGTGGTACTTCTTCTAGTATTCTGCTCCAGCTATTCCTAGACAAGATGATTTTATAGATCTGAAATGTTTCTGAAATACCATATGATCTTGACACAAATGATTATCCCGAAATTGAAGAAGATTTTAATTTAGATGACACTCTAGTTGATGATACACCTACTAATGAAGATGATGATACACCCACTAGTGAAATGCCTCCTATCCCCGTACTATGAGGCGAGGTCCCAAAACGACCATTAAAATCGGTTGTATGGAAATATTTTGACAGGACGTAGCTAATCAAGTAATGTATGTAAAACTTGTAAAATGTTTATTCTTTTAAAATTGACAAGGTCATGGTGGACGGGGTTTAGGAAGACACCTATTGCAAAAACACAAAGCCTTGCATGCTCAATACATGATTGAAAAAGAAGGTGAGAAGACGTCCTCTCAATCGGGACAAGGTTCACATACCATCGTCCCGAGAAAGTCAGTGGTCAAATTAACCCCATGACGGGGAGTCAGAGGCTCTAAATACGATAAACATAAAGATAGGAAGCACTAGCAAAATTAGTTCGTGGAGGGTTTGCCTTTTCATTTCTGAATCTCCCGGTTTTATTCATTATATTAGAGATATGTATAATCATGCTTATAAAGGTTTTCCTAGATCAACCGTTAAAAGAGATGTATTTAAATTTGCATGAATATCAATGATTTACGTTATGCATTATATCATTTAAATTGCAAAGTCGCTTTAACTTCTAATATAGGTCGTAGTACTAACGCCATGATTATTTAACTAGAACTGTCATTGGATAGATTATAAATGGTCTATGCAAAAACGATTTTTTAGCATATAGATATATAGATAGTAGGCACACTGGTGAGTTTATTTCTGAAAATATTTATTCAGTCTGTGATTATTACGGAATAACCGATAAAGTTATGAGTATTACATTAGATAATGCATCTTCTAACAATTCTGCTATTAGTATTTTAAGAGATGTTTTAACTCCGTCTTTTCCAAAACATTTTCATATCAAATGTGCGTGCCATATTTATAACTTAGTTGTAAAGGATTGTCTTTCACTTTTTCAAGATATTCTTGAAAAAATACAATTTGCTATACACTTTATTTTTAAAAATAATAGAATTCAACAGAGAAAAGAATATAAAAAAACTTGCCACGATTGTGGACTATCTTACAGAAAAATTCCCGAAGAAGTACCAACTAGGTGGAATTCTTTATATGACCAACTAGTTGTTGCTTATGACTATAGAAAACCTATTACTTTATTTTTTAACGCCCATAATCAAAATTCAAATGATATGATTGTGGATACTGATTGGGAGAAAATTAGAGAACTTATTGTATTTTTAGAAAATTTTCAACGAGCAACAAAAGAATTTTCTACTTTATATTATCCTACTATTTCAACTATGTTGTTTTATATAGCTATAATATTTTTACTTCTTAAAGAATATATGGAAAAACCTGCTTATACTGCAGCTATTAAAAAAATGTTTATGAAATTAAAGAAATATTTTATTCCTATTCCCCCTATTTATATTATTGGTGTTGTATTAAACCCGACTATTAAAGTAGACGGTTGTAAAAGTCTTATTCAAAATATTTATATCTGTATGGACGTACTACCACCTCCAACTCCCAAAAATTTAAATGTTGAGCCACCTATTGAACTAACGCTAGAAGAAGTGTTGAATAGCGTAGAGGATGAATGCAAAAAAGTATATCGGCATTACCAGCAAGAAAGTGCTAGTAACCAACCGACTTTTGTACCATCTGTTGACAGTCAATTTTGACCCGTTTTTTGTTTATTTGTTGCAATTTTAAGTATTTTAGCACACCACATTTTAATCGTTATTTTGCATATTTTTACATAATATTCTATGTTTATTTCTTCACAAAAATGGCATTGCATCTTTTATTTTTAAATTAAGTATTATGTCGTTGTTAATATTATGTTTTTATTATTGTTATACCGTCGTTTTATTTTAATAATATTTGCATCTCTTTAAATAATTAATTGACATCCCGTTTTGATTTTAATTAGACATTAAACATTTCTTAAATATTGCATTTTAGTATTATTGCGTCGGCATTTGAATTTTAATAATCTTGCATCTTTTTTAAATAATTTTTCTGTTAAATAATGTACCCGCCTTACATTTTGTCAAAACCAAATTCCTCAAGACGCAATTTGAATCACCCAATCCAACATTATCTTTTAAACACAAAATCTAGTCCCATCATATCTTTATCATTTTTCAACACACTACCCATACTTTTTCCTACTTTTGCAGCACACTAAACCCATCCCCCTATTCCCCTACCCTATTCTCTATCATTACCTGTGGCGGCCCCATCAACTGCCGACCCTCTCTCTTTAAAACCTAAAACACAGACCTCACAGCAAAGACTTAACCCCAAAGCCTCACCCTCTCTCTACTTAGCCTCCACCATCACTTTATCCGCTTTAACTCACTCGCCGCCGCGCCGCTTCTTCACGGAGCTTGGAGCTCGGCGAACACCCTACTTCACCAAAGACACCCCAACCCCACTTCACCAAAGAACCCTTTCCCGCCACTCCTCACCCGCAGACACCTCGCACTGCCTCGTCACCACCACAACTCCGGCGAACACCTTCACGCAACCCCCGTCACCTTCTCTTCTCCTGCTCCCGTCGCCGCACACTCCCACATCCCCATAACCGTCAAACCACCGTTCCGTCGAACATCACCATCGACCGTCACCACGCACTGCCGCCATCGCCTGAACCACCACAACCCTTCGAACCCTCGCGCGCCGAATCCGCCACTGTTCCCATCAATCACTGGTGGTGTCGCTCCGGCGACCTCGCCGTGGAAGCGACGCCGCTGCCCGCTGCCTTTTCGTGTTGTTAACTCCGACAATATCACTGTTTGTATCTCTTTTGTTGGGCTGATTTATTATTTTGAATGTCGCCGGAGTTTTAACAAACTCCGGCGACCTATGTTATGTTTCGTTTTGGACTGATTACGAACCGTTTGTTCGTTGGACCCTGTTGGCTCGATTTTCAGTGTTGGTTTGTTTTTATTTCTTGGTTTCTGTTGTTGTTGTACGACTGGTTTTATTTTGTTTATTTCTGGTATTTGGTCGGGGTTAAAACTCCGGCGAACTGGTCGCCTGGTAAGTTTGGGGTTCGTCGGTTTGCTTCTGTTGGTGATTTTGTACCATTTAGTATTTTGGCCGAGTTTTAGGCTCAGATGGATTTCAGTTTATCGATGATATTTTACTACTGGTTATACTGTTTGGCGACTTTCGCTGGTATTATTTTGAAGGAACCTGTTTGTGGACTGGGTTATTGGACTGATGTTTTGGCTATTTTGCTACTTATTTTTTGGGCTATTTTGGTACTTATTTTTGGCTATTTGCTGGACTGGTTTTGGCCACGTTTGTCGGGCTGATTTTTGGCCATGTTGACACTGATTTTCGGCCATTTTTGCTACTGATTTTTGCCATTCTGTCGGGTTGATTTTGGCCCTGTTGCTACTGATTTTGACATATATTTTTGCTGGTTTACTGATTTAGAACAAATACTACACTGTTGGTATTTTACTGATTTGAACAAGATGCTACACTACTGGCCGATGAAAAAGTTATCCGTCGATTTTTGAGGCCTCCACAGTTGCAAAGACGGAAAATAAAATAAATGAATCTTTCTGGGCAATGATGATTTCTTCCACTTACACCGGATAACCAACATGTGCTTGGCAAGGCGAATTCTCGCAGCCGCACTTGTTTAGGCTGTCCTACTTTATATTTTTACATATCTGAGCCCTCCGTGTTTAAAACTATTATCGCTTTAGCGGATCCGAATGTTTTATTTATTTTATCATTTTTAGCAATATTGTAGATGAAGGAATCGTCGATTTCCAAGGCCTCCTGCATAAAAGACGGATTTATTTGCTTTGTTTGTTAATTTTTGCTATTATTTTAAAATTTATGTATTCTATTACTAATACTTTTACTAAGTGTTTATGCAGGTATCCGGAGATGCATTTCAAAAAGAATGCCCCGGAGTTTATTTTATGCCGCATTTAATTTCAGTTTTATTATTTTGCATTGTATTTTATTTTAAATTGTAAATTATGTAAAATGCTTAGAATAGGTAGAATAAAAAGAGCAATAAATAATTAACCTAGGTTTGAACGAACAACCGCAAGTTAGCGGATCTTAAAGGGTGCCTAACCCCTTCCCTTTAGGATAATAAAGAACCCTGACTCAGAATCTTACTAATTTCGCAGACCATTAAATCGAAGTCAATTGCAGTATTTTTATTGCAATAAACTAAGTGTCCTAATTCACTATAATAATTAGGTGGCGACTCCTTAAAATACATTTAGGAATCAACCATATGTAGCAGTAATCCCGTTTCCGACTCCGGTTAAAATGGGGTGTTACAGCATGGCGACTCCACTGGGGATATCAGGTTCTTGATCATAACATACTCAGGTTAATTAAATATTGCACTTTATTTTGCTTTTATATTTGTTGTAAATATTTTATATTGTTTGTTTTTATTTTGTAATTAACTACTTTAATTGCTACATTCTTTTATTGCTTTCCTTAAATTGTCATTCGCTCATATTTCCTCCATTCTGGAAAATTAACACTATCACACACTACACGCGAGGTGCGCTGGTGCATCAAAGAAAATTCTTTCTTCAAAACCCAAATTTAGGAGAGTTGGTAATGACGCGAGAATCCGGCCCAACCTGGGTCGCAGAGCCTTCTCACCGAGTAGTCCGCTCGGAACCATTGTGTCTAGTAAGCCAAATCTTAGAAAACTTAAGATGAGCTATACCAATTTTTATTAAGTCATGCATGATAAACCTTAGTGGGTTAATCCTTGGTATTAACGCCACAATTAGAAATCCACCAAACTTGTCGACGTTTCACAACCCAACGACTCATTGGCATACTATGTGTGGCGTGATGATGATGACGGATGCGCAGCCCGGTCACGACACGTCAAAATTGGAAAAAGTGCACCGTCATTTGGTCGCAATTTCCAACAAAATATTGCAGTTTAACGGCTTGGACCTATTTATCATAATCCCGCATATTTGGCGTTAGGCTCACCGCATAAGAGAGGTCCCAAGCATATTAGGCACGCGCTTGATTTGCATGTTTTTTGTTTATTATTGTTTGTCACTAGCAACTCTGTACGTATTGTTTAATTCAATAATCGCTCTTTTGTGATTCCGGACTCGAGCATTTGTATTTTTGCATTTTTTGTTTTCACATTGCAATCAGGACTCCTATCACAGAAATCACTCTTGAATAGCGCGACTTGACTTTGTGAAGCACCTACTACCAGTCCGGTCGAACCAATCAGGGGAGTCTCTGACTATATGTTCACACCCCTTCATTTTGTTATTTTATCATTTTCCACTCTCACCTATTTCTCATATTTTTGCAGAAACAAATCGCAAATAGTCGAGTGCTCAAAAGAAAACAAAAAAGAAGTCATCACAAGGAGCGAATTATGTTGACTAATAGAAGTCGCTTTATACTGCATTCAACGAGACATCGCTCTCAATTCTTTTATACTTTGTATTTTTATTCATATTTGCAAATTAAATTAATATGTTTAGCGTTAATTACATAGTTTTCGCATATCATGCATTTTACAGCATAATTATTCCGAACTACGCGTGTCTGATTCTCACCACACGGTGTGATACGTAGGCAATTCATTTTGGGTTCGACACCACAAAAATAAAATAAAAATTAAAAAAAAAAAAAAAAAAACCACTAAAAAGGAAAAAAGAAGCATATTTTTCTCACACATGCATCCCATTCATCATGTTCTCGGGCATTCATTTTACTTTGCATTCGTCCACAGTGGACAATCATTTTTCTTTTGCATAGCTTTACATTGCCATCCTTTCATTGATAAATATTTTTTTTAGCATGCGTTTTTAAACATATTTGAATGAACTACGCGCACCTGATTCCCTCGGTGGGATACGTAGGCAGCCCTATTCGGGTTCGGTACCCTTTATTCAAAAAAAAAAAAAAAAAAAAATGAAAAATGAAAAAAATATTTTTGTTCATAAATACAAAAATGTTATTCAAAAATACAAAAACATTTTGTAAGTATTATTGTTTAACTTTGTTGATACCAATACAGTTAGAGTTGTGCATTAAAAAAAAAGTGATAATCAGTATGGGTTGACTTTGTGGTAAACCATATATTCTTTTGGTACCTCTTATTCATACCCGCAGATAACATTGTCTTGCATGTTTCCAAGATAAGAATGAAGCCGACCTCATCGTTTCATATGCATTGTGTGGTGAGTTATTTGAATAAGTTCAATTGTATTGCATTGTGATCTAGAACTTGGCCTGAATGTTTGTTGAGGCGAAATCTTGAGTAACACTCTGTGTAGGAAATGATCGTAGGCTTTCTTTGACCCGTTTGAGCCTTTTCAGCCTACCAAATAACATTATCCCTAGTACACCCCTTTGAGCCTAAAACCTATTTTTGACAACCGCATATTACACCTATACCCTTTCTGAGTGCGTACGCACTATCCCTCTCTTGGCCCGACCTCCTCGAGTGCTTTAGAAATGTGCAAATGGCTGACAAAATCCTGCGCTGAAGTTTGCAAAGACAAAAATTGTCAAAGTCTCAAAGAATGAAAGCATAAACGACTTCACATAAAGAGGAAATCAAAAGCCCCGATAAAAAAAAAAAGAAGGGAATACATAACCCCGAAAAAAAAAGAGGGGCTCCAAATGAAAGATTCAAAAGAAGTCAATACAGAAAAACTGGGACAAAAAGAAAGCAAGTCAGCATTAAAACACACAAATATCAAGAATGGACGTAGTCCAACTCTCGAGGAATGATTAGTCACTTTTACCCAAATGATATTCATTCCTTTCACCAAGCCTACATTACAAGCCTGTGACAAGCCCTACATGATCTTATACTGAGGGTTCTCACATTAGTGGATACTTACATGACGGTCAAGCCTATGGTATCACAATTGCATGCATTGAACATCTTTTTGAGTGTGAGCGCAATTCTCTCAACGTCCCAAAATTCAAAATACTGGAATATATGTGTGAGATGGGACCTTCTTTCAGTGAGGCATTTGAAACGTGAGATTACGCTTTAGTTGAAACTCGATGCAAGCAAGTGTGTCGACACTCGTGTATGTTTGAGGTACTATCTCAAATCGTGTGAATTACACGAGTCAATCTCTAGATCGAAAACAATAAAAGAACATCCTTATGCACAATACTAATTGTTGGTATCAACTGGAGTCAGAACGTAATGTCGTCTTCCATTTTTTCAAAAAAAAAAACAAAAACAAAATGCATATTACATAAAAATTATTTTGCATCACGAACTACATCTTGACCTGATTCCCTCAGCGGGATACGTAGGCGGCCACATCGGCTTCGGTCACACCGTTAGAAATATTTCATCCTTATTTTGCACTGGACTCGATTTTGTCCATATTTTCGCATTAGCTTTTCATTCATTATTAAAAAAAAAAAAATTTGATTACCTGATCGCCTTGATAGCGTCAAGATGCAACCTTACCCAGTTCAACATCTTCATTACTGTAAACCGACATTTTAAGGAATTCAGTGCAAGAAAATGGCAATAGACAAGAAAAAGCAGGCCAACTAGGTCTTCAGTGCAAACCAAGAATGCAAGCGTCAAGAGCCAAAGCTACAGAGTCGACGCTAATCAACCACTCATTTCCTAAAAAACTCACAAGTTTTCTTTGAGTGCAGGATCTTCATATCAGCAAAGGCAGGAACACAACAATAGGCCCATGCGGGTTACAAACGCACAACGTCTATGCAATGACGCTATCTCAACCCAGACGGGTCACAAAACAGGTACGCCACTAAACCAATGCATTTCATTTTAAGCCTATGCAACGGCTTCATTCATGTTTCGTCTATGCAACGACGAGCATCTGCATCGCGTCCGAAAACGACGTCATTTCATTTTAAGCCTATGCAACGGCTTCATTCATGTTTCGTCTATGCAACGACGAGCATCTGCATCGCGTCCATGCAACGACGCCCTTTCATTTTAAGCCTATGCAACGGCTTCATTCATGTTTCGTCTATGCAACGACGAGCATCTGCATCGCGTCTATGCAACGACGCCATTTTATTTTTAAGCCTATGCAACGGCTTCATTCATGTTTCGTCCATGCAACGACGAGCATCTGCATTGCGTTCATGCAACGACGCCATTTTATTTTAAGCCTATGCAACGGCTTCATTCATGTTTCGTCCATGCAACGACGAGCATCTGCATTGCGTCCATGCAACGACGCCATTTTATTTTAAGCCTATGCAACGGCTTCATTCATGTTTCGTCCATGCAACGACGAGCATCCGTGCGCCCATGCAACGACGCCATTTTATTTTAATAATATGCAACGGCTTCAGTCATGTTTAGTCCATGCAACGACGAGCACGCATTGCGTCTATGCAACGACGCAATTTTATTTTAAGCCTATGCAACGGCTTCATTCATGTTTCGTCCATGCAACGACGAGCATCTGCGTGCGCCTATGCAACGACGCCATTTTATTTAAGCCTATGCAACGCCATTCATGTTTCGTCCATGCAACGACGAGCATCTGCATTGCGTCCATGCAACGACGCCATTTCTTTTAAGCCTATGCAACGGCTTCATTCATGTTTCGTCCATGCAACGACGAGCATCTGCATTGCGTCCATGCAACGACGCCATTTTATTTTAAGCCTATGCAACGACTTCATTCATGTTTCGTCCATGCAACGACGAGCATCTGCATTGCGTCCATGCAACGACGCCATTTTATTTTAAGCCTATGCAACGGCTTCATTCATGTTTCGTCTATGCAACGACGAGCATCTGCATTGCGTCTATGCAACGACGCCATTTTATTTTAAGCCTATGCAACGGCTTCATTCATGTTTCGTCCATGCAACGACGAGCATCTGCATCGCGTCTATGCAACGACGCCATGTTATTTTAAGCCTATGCAACGGCTTCATTCATGTTTCGTCCATGCAACGACGAAGCCGTGATTGCGTCTATGCAACGACGCCATTTTATTTTAAGCCTATGCAACGGCTTCATTCATGTTTCGTCCATGCAACGACGAGCATCTGCATTGCGTCCATGCAACGACGAGCATCTGCATTGCGTCCATGCAACGACGCCATTTTATTTTAAGCCTATGCAACGGCTTCATTCATGTTTCGTCCATGCAACGACGAGCATCTCGTTGCGTCCCATGCAACGACACCATTTTATTTTAAGCCCATGCAACGGCTTATTCATGTTTCGTTTACGCAACGATTTAGCATTCAGATTGGTCCAAAACGACGTCATTTTATTTTAAGCCTATGCAACGGCTTCATTCATGTCTCGTCTATGTAATGACGAGCATCTGCATTGCGTCTATGCAATGACGCCATCATCATCTACAAACCCCATATCTTTTTCAGCACCACATCACCTGCAACCCAGTGTCAATCATACTTCGACACTGGGACATTTTTAAATCAGCGTCAGCTTTGCTTTTTGATTTTTGCATCACAACGACCCAGGTCATCATGATTTGACATCGACATTTTAGTCTGATCATCCCTATTTTTGAATTCTAGTTTATAAAACAGACAAAATTGGCTACAAGTCAACATCTTTGTCCAAGACTCTTCCATCATCTCCGTACAAAGAGGACGTCTTGTTGATACCAATTTTGACCGCTTTTTGTTTATTTGTTGCAATTTTAAGTATTTTAGCACACCACATTTTAATCGTTATTTTGCATATTTTTACATAATATTCTATGTTTATTTCTTCACAAAAATGGCATTGCATCTTTTATTTTTAAATTAAGTATTATGTCGTTGTTAATATTATGTTTTTATTATTGTTATATCGCTGCTTTATTTTAATAATATTTGCATCTCTTTAAATAATTAATTGACATCCCGCTTTTGATTTTAATTAGACATTAAACATTTCTTAAATATTGCATTTTAGTATTATCGTCGGCGATTTGAATTTTAATAATCTTGCATCTTTTTAAATAATTTTTCATTAAATAATGTACCCGCTTTACATTTTGTCAAAACTATCCACCCAAGACGCAATTTGAATCAGTCCAATCCAACATTATCTTTTAAACACCAAATCTAGTCCCATCATATCTTTATCATTTTTCAACACACTACCCATACTTTTTTCCTACTTTTGCAGCACACTAAACCCATCCCCTTATTCCCCTACCCTAGTCTCGATCAGTACCTAGGCGACCCGTGATCAATCATCGACCTCTCTTTAAAAAACCTAAAACACACTCTCACGCAAAGACTTAACCCCAGCAGCCCTCACCCTATCTCTACTTAGCCTCCACCCTCACTTTATCCCTTTAACTCACCTGTCGCCGCCGCCGCCTCCCTTCGCCGGAGCTTGGAGCTCCGGCGAACACCCTACTTCACCAGCACACCCCAACCCCCACTTCACCAGCAACCCTTTCCCGTCACTCCCTCACCCGTACACCCTCAGCAGCCGTCTCTGTCACCACCACAACTCCGGCGAACACCTTCACGCAACCCCCGTCACCTTCTCTTCTCCCGTCCCGCCGCCGACACTCCCACATCCCCATAACCGTCAAACCACCGTTCACGTCGATCCTCACCATCGACCCGCTACCACGCACTCGCCGCCATCGCTCAACCACCACAACCCTTCGAACCTCTCGCGGCCGAATCCGCCATCGTTCTATCAATCACTGGTGGTGTCGCTCCGGCGACCTCGCCGTGGAAGCGACGCCGCTGCCCGCTGCCTTTTCGTGTTGTTAACTCCGACAATATCACTGTTTGTATCTCTTTTGTTGGGCTGATTTATTATTTTGAATGTCGCCGGAGTTTTAACAAACTCCGGCGACCTATGTTATGTTTCGTTTTGGACTGATTACGAACCGTTTGTTCGTTGGACCCTGTTGGCTCGATTTTCAGTGTTGGTTTGTTTTTATTTCTTGGTTTCTGTTGTTGTTGTACGACTGGTTTTATTTTGTTTATTTCTGGTATTTGGTCGGGGTTAAAACTCCGGCGAACTGGTCGCCTGGTAAGTTTGGGGTTCGTCGGTTTGCTTCTGTTTTGTTGGGCTGATTTTGTACCATTTTAGTATTTTGGCCGGAGTTTTAGGCTCCGGCGGATTTCTGGTTTATCGATGATATTTTACTACTGGTTATACTGTTTGGCGACTTTCGCTGGTATTATTTTGAAGGAACCTGTTTGTGGACTGGGTTATTGGACTGATGTTTTGGCTATTTTGCTACTTATTTTTTGGGCTATTTTGGTACTTATTTTTGGCTATTTGCTGGACTGGTTTTGGCCACGTTTGTCGGGCTGATTTTTGGCCATGTTGACACTGATTTTCGGCCATTTTTGCTACTGATTTTTGCCATTCTGTCGGGTTGATTTTGGCCATTGTTACCGATTTTGACATATATTTTTGCTGGTTTACTGATTTAGAACAAATACTACACTGTTGGTATTTTACTGATTTGAACAAGATGCTACACTACTGGCCGATGAAAAAGTTATCCGTCGATTTTTGAGGCCTCCACAGTTGCAAAGACGGAAAATAAAATAAATGAAGCTCGGGCAATGATGATTTCTTCCACTTACAGGATAACCAACATGTGTCGCAAGGCGAATTCGCACCGCACTTGTTTAGCCGTCCCTACTTTATATTTTTACATATCCGAGCCCTCCGTGTTTAAAACTATTATCGCTTTTAGCGATCCGAATGTTTTATTTATTTTATCATTTTTAGCAATATTGGCCGATGAAGGAATCCGTCGATTTCCAAGGCCTCCTGCATAAAAAGACGATTTATTTGCTTTGTTTGTTAATTTTTGCTATTATTTTAAAATTTATGTATTCTATTACTAATACTTTTACTAAGTGTTTATGCAGTATCAGGAGATGCATTTCAAAAGAATGCCCCGAGTTTATTTTATGCAAAGATTTAATTTCGCTTTATTATTTTGCATTGTATTTTATTTTAAATTGTAAATTATGTAAAATGCTTAGAATAGGTAGAATAAAAAGAGCAATAAATAATTAACCTAGGTTTGAACGAACAACCGCAAGTTAGCGGATCTTAAAGGGTGCCTAACCCCTTCCCTTTAGGATAATAAAGAACTCTGACTCAGAATCTTACTAATTTCGCAGACCATTAAATGGAAGTCAATTGCAGTATTTTTATTGCAATAAACTAAGTGTCCTAATTCACTATAATAATTAGGTGGCGACTCCTTAAAATACATTTAGGAATCAACCATATGTAGCAGTAATCCCGTTTCCGACTCCGGTTAAAATGGGGTGTTACACCATCTTCTTCTTCAACACAACCTAAAAAAAGACAAGCAGTTTCTGTGGCTAGGCCTAGTATTAATTCTATTGAAAGCCTCAGAAATAAAATGTGTGGTGGTAGCAGTGCTAACCAAATTAGTGAGTTCGATGTTTTTGTTTTGCAGGGTAATTTACCTTACCAAGCAGTTATCAATGAAGAAGGAAAGGAAGACTTGCCGAAATATTGGAGCCAGAATGAGAAGACATTTCCGACACTTTCAATGATGGCCCGAGATATTTTGAACATTCAGCCATCAATCGCTTCGAAAGCGCTTTTTCGCAGTGATTTCAAATAGAGAGCAGGACACTCATTAGCGGAGACACTTGGAGATGGCGGTACTATTCGAGAGATTGGATACGAGCGGAGCGAAGGAGGTCTGATCCAACCAAAGATTAACGAAGAAGATGACGACAACTACAACGACATTTTATCTGAAGGCATGAGTAGCGACGTGGAACAATTTGATCAAGATATACCAATTCCAACCGAAGAACCACAAGAAATTATAAAGAAATTAGAAAAAATATTTTCAAATTGGTAATTTATTTCATTGCAATTTTTAAATTTTTCTATGTCTTTCACTCTTTTGCAATTTTTTTCAACAACAGTACACTACAATGTAATTTTGAATCTTGTATATTTGATATTTCAATGAAATTAATAATATAAGAGGCACAAAAACAGCTTTGGGATGTTTTTTTTACACTATTCTTGTCTTTGTTTAATTATTTAGTTTATAACTTTATACTTTATAGTTTATACTTTATACTTTATAAATATATTATATATATGAGTATAATACTATAATACTATAATTATAAATTATAATACTATAAGTCTATAATATTATATGTATATGACATTATGAATTTATGACTATATGACAAGTATATGTTAATGTTACTTTGTTAGTACTTAGTACTTAGTAATTTAGTATTTTTAATTTAGTGAAAAAATTAAAAAAAAAAAAAAAACACAAAACCCGCCAACCCGTCCCGTCCCGACCCGACTTGTCCCGACCAGCCCCGACTTATACCCAACGGATCGGACCGGACGGACATCTGATGGTCCCGCCAGACCCGACTTCTCCAGCCCGCCCACTCGACCCGCCCATTTTCCCCGCCCCGACCCGTCCCGCTCCCGCCAAACCCGACCCCGGTGGGCCCGGCCCGGCCCACTGGCCAGCCCTACTTCTAAGAAACAGAAACACTTTTATAAAAGTTTGGTCAAACATACTCATACTCCCTTAGTTTACTTTTACTTGTTAATAATAAACTCTATACACTCCTTAAGAAATAAATAAATGAAGTGTAAATTTATCATGATACTCATATTAATTGATGTATAGTCTTAATGAAATGAGTAATTAATGTTATGGGTAAAATAGGAAAAGTGATTTTTTTTCTCTTGATGTGCTAAATTTGACAAATAAAATTGAATATCTATTTTTAAAATAGTTTACAAGTAAAAGTGAACAAAGGAAGTACTAAATAAAAACAATTAAATTTCATAAAGATATGATTCTCCCACTGGTCAGGATATATACATTCAAAAATTAAGAAAAGTTAGAATTTTTAATGAATGAACGGTTAGAGCTGTTAATGAGCCTGCATTTCTTCCTTTACAAATTCTAGTAAAATAAATTAAAAAAGGAACAGAGCGAAACCGATAAAGATTGGATTTTGGGCTTAACTCAACCCCAAAAGCTAATTTGTACAGTGAGGATTGTTCAAGTTCATATAAGGAGTTCATGTTTCCGTTCCATATCCAATGTTAGACTCATAACACTCTCTCGCACGTCTAGATCTCGTTAACTGGAGCGTGGATAATATAATATGGGGGGCCCAATATCGGTGGACAACGAATTGAAATGGGTACCATGTAAAGAGTGAATCTTGAGTCTAAATTAATTTCAAAAACTAACTTGTATGATGAGAATTGTCCAAATCCATATAAAGAGTTTATGTTCTCATTCCATATACTTTTAATAAAAACCTCTTACAAAGTTCCGAAAAAAGGTAACAACTATTTCAAAAAAGAAAAGAAATGCGATTCCACTGGACAATTTCAGGTTGCTTCTATCTTTTTAATCCTGTACGATTCCAACTCCAATATTAATTTGGAGCAATGATTAAAATAACGTCGCTCTTGCAAGTAGAATTCGATAAACAGAAAAAATAAAATGTTAAAGTAGAAAAAGATATTCTATTTCTATTATATATAGTCTATACAATAACCTTTCTGTCGACCATGATGTTGAGCTACGGAAAACGCCACAAATTGAAGAATATCTCTTTATTGACGAGCAATCTTACCGGACATCGGATCGAAACCAAAATAAAAGATGAGTGACTTGATTATTTTTTTAAATAAAAAGTGAGAATCTGTTTCACAATTTAAAAGTAAATCAATTTTAAAACAAAAGGTTCCGAATAACCATCATATTGTTGAGAATAATCATCACCTTCATCACTCATCTTCTTCATCAGCAATGGTGAAACGACTCAATGAAATCTGCCGGCAGAAAAAGCATTTTCAGACACCGTTGATGACGCTTGAAGCTCGATTTTTAGGCTCTACTAATATTATTCGAAGTTTGTAAATTTTTAGGCATAAGAAGAAATTAGACACATCATTTGAGTGACATAAAGCTCGATTTGTAAGTGATGGTGCAAGACAACAAACTGGTATAGATTGCGGTGAAACATTCAGTCCGGTGGTCAAACCGGCAACTATTCGGACAGTTTCAGCATTGCATTATTAAAATCCTGGTGTCTTACTCAACTTGATGTAAACAATATCGTTTTACATAGACATCTCAATGAAACTGTCTATATGTACCAACCTCCGGGATTACATGATCCTCAACACCTGACTCAAGAAATTCCTCTATGGTCTTAAACAAGCTCCCCCGTGATTGGTACCAGTGTTTTTATGATTATATAGCTACATTAGGTTTCTCTCATAGCATTTCAGATCAATCTTTATTCATTTACCGTCAGGGCTCAGATATGGCATATGTTCTACTTTATGTGGATGATATCATCCTAGCTACATATTCATATGCTCTTCGACAATCCATTATGTCTAAGTTTGGTTCTGAATTTGGTATGAAAGATTTGGGGCCCTGAGCTATTTTTTGGGTATCTCTGTCATTCGACATTCAGAAAGTTTATTTCTTTCCCGAAGAAGTATGCCGAGAAAATTATTGAGCGGGCCGACATGTCTTCCTACAACCTTTTTCCACACCGGTGCGAAAGCAAAACTTAGTACCTCTTCAGGTAATCCTTATCATGATCCAACTGAGTATCGTAGCCTCGTCGGCGCATTGCAATATCTGACTTTTACAAGACCTGATATTTCCTATGCAGTTCAACAAGTATGCCTCTTTATGCACCACCCGAGAACCCAACACATGTCTACATTGAAACGTATTATTCACTATATTTAGGATACACTCGAATTCGACCTTCACATTTACCCCTCCACGATTAGTAAACTCATATCATACACTGACACAAACTAGGGTGGATGTCCGGATACTAGATGATCAACCTCTGATTATTGTGTTTACCTTGGAGATAAACTTAATATCTTGGTCTGCAAAACGACAACCTACTTTGTCTCGGTGTAGCGTTGAGGCCGAATACCACAGAGTCGCCAATGTCGTCTCTGAATCTTGTTGGATTCAGAACTTACTCCTAGAGCTTCACTGTCCGATTACAAAAGCCGATTGGGTCTACTGTAACATTGTTAGTGCGGTTTATCTTTTAGGAAACCCAGCACATCAATGCAGTAAACATATTGAAATGGATATACACTTCATACGTGAGAAAGTCGCTCGAGGTCAAGTACGCGTCCTACATGTCCCATCACACTATCAAATTGTCGATATTTTCACTAAAGGACTACTATTGCAACTTTCTAATGACTTTCGACATAGTCTCAATATCTGTAAACCTCTCGTTTCACCTAAAGTGGTATATTAAAATATGTAAATAGGATTAAGTAGGATCTTTAATATTCTTGCAATTAGATTTAGTGTAATTACAATGATTACAGTAGCATGATTTCAGAGATAAGATTAACTTAATTCAGAGATTATGTTTAGCATGAAATCAACCATAATTGCCTAATTTCAGAGATTATGTGTATTATGAAATCATCCGTAATCTTGGCTTGTAATCTTGTATATAATGTGACTTATATCAATTAAACAAGACAGTGAAAACAATTCTTTCATAGAGAATCAATGATTATCGTGGTGATTGATCTATAATATTGATGATGAATGATGATTAGGAAAAATGAGATCTGCACAATTTCACAAAATTCAGAGGCAAATATGAACCATTTCACATAGCTAGTTTAAATGCAACTATAACCCTTTTCTCTCGTAAAAGGGTCTCATGTGTGTTGGAAAGCTCCCGTTGTTAACTATTAACCGAAGATAAATGTATGTATCATGCCTAGTGCTGTTATCGGACTGGTCCGGTCCGGGTATCAGCTTACCGGGACCGGTCTGATAAGCTTACCGGTCCGGATCGGGACCGGACCGGTAAGGTTTCGGTCCTGGAACCAGATCAGGTCCCGGACCAAAACCTTATCGGTCCGGTTCTCGGACCGGACCGGTAAGAATTTTTCGGGTCGGGCCATTTTTTTTAAAAAAAAAAAAATTGAATTTCCAATACTGAAATTGACATTCTCGGACGCGGTGCCACGCAATTTTTACGTTGAAATCAATTGTACATCGCGAGATATTTAGATTTGAAAAGGAAAAAAACGTAACGATTTGGGGAAAAAGTGAAATTGAGGGGCAAGATGGACGTTTTTGGAGAAATCGGCTAAAGCAAACAGACTTCAGTCGGTTTGGGATTATTCGCCTCGAAAAAATACGCGAAATCAAAAAACAAATTAGGTAAAACGGACGTCCGAGCGCAAAGTTATGACCATAGAAAGTTTGATCAATTTACAACTAATTAGAGCATACGAGGGATCACGGGGGCTTCTTGGTGGGGTGGGTGGAGGGGTGGGGAAAGTGCGGGGACCGGTTACCGGGTATTTTACCGGGTTACCGGTCCGGTTTCTTATCGATCCGGGTATTTTTTTGATACTCGTATCCGGACCGTTAAGGTTTCGGTCCGGTTCTCGAGTATATCCGAACCACTAACAGCCCTAATCATGCCACTTCACATTCTAGGGCTAATTTAGACCTTTTTCTCACGTGGAGTTGTGGTAGCTAAAGATGTGATTGACAATCTGAAAGAAATAATCCCTTGATTATTCTTATTAATGAAAGACATATATATAGAAGTTACAAGAAATATTCTTTACCTATTCTACCTAGAAATCCTTATTCTATAAGAGTTAAGACTACTAACTTTTTAATTATGGTAATATTACACTACTAATTAAGGTATAAATCTAAGTCTAATATTCATCAAATATACAAAGGAAAGGGAAAGGGAAAGGGAAAGGATCCCACATGGGAGACTCTCGGCTGGGCTGAGAACGCCTGGCCCATATACACTTTACACACCCCCGCAGTCATAACGGGCGGTCTTCGTACGCTGAGTCTGTCTCTAAAATCTTCAAAAAGGACCGAGGGAAGACCCTTTGTAAAGATGTCTGCAATCTGATATCTGGAAGGGACATGGCAGACGCGTACTTGTCCTTTAGCTACCTTCTCTCGAATAAAGTGAATATCTATCTCTATGTGTTTAGTGCGTCGGTGCTTAACTGGATTACCAGAAAAGTAGATGACACTTATATTATCACAATACACAATACACCAAGATAGCTTTCTCAATAGGACAATGAAGCTCTAAAAGTAGATTTCGTAACCAACATGACTCGGAACCCATATTGGCTACCCCCACGATACTCGGCCTCTACACTTGAACGTGAAAGCGTAGATTAACGATTGACAGACCATGAGACCAAATTATTACCTAAAAACATACAATAGCCAGACGTGGACCGTCTGGTGTCAGGAAAACCACCCAAATCAACATATGTATATGAGACAAGTGTAGACGTCGACGAAGGGTACAAATGCAAACCATAATCAAGTGTTCCCTGAATGTACCTAAGGATGCGTTTGAGCGCATTCATATGTTCAACTCTGGGATCATGCATAAACAAACACACATGTTGGACTGCATATGTTCGCGTGAACGTAAGATACTGAAGGGCGTCTGCAAGACTACGATAGCGGGTCGTATCCTTATACGGAGACCCAGCTGCAGCACCGAACTTGAGTTTAGTATCAACTGAAGTAGAAGTGGACTTAGAGATTGACATTACAACCCTCTCAATGATCCCTGCTGCATACTTCCTCTATTTTAAGAACAATCCACCTGCATGACGAGTGACTGCAATTCCCAAAAAATAACTCAAGGGGCCCAAGTCTATCATGGCAAACTCAGAACTGAGCATTGTCATAATAGACTTTCTCAAAGCATCAGAAGAGGCAGTCAAGATAATATCATCCATATATAACAATATATAAGCCATGGAAGAACCCCGACGATATATGAACAATGAATTATCAGACTTGAAGTGAGAAAAACCCATAGTCGAAACAAAATCAGCAAACCTCTTATACCAAGTCCGTGGAGACTGCTTAAGTCCATACAAGGACTTCTTCAATAGATAGACATGATTAAGATATCTAGTATCCCTGAACGCCAACGGTTGATGCTTATACACTGTCTCCGGAAGATCACCATGTAGAAAAGCATTCTTCATATCTAGCTGATGAGTGGGCCATGATTTTGAAAGAGCCAAGCTGATCACAGTGCGAATGGTAGCCGACTAGACCACCGGGTTAAATGTCTCACCACAATCCACACCAACCTGATGAGTCTTACCATCACCTACAAGTCTAGCCTTATGTCTTGCAATGAACCATCAAAGTTTTCCTTATGAACAAAAATCCACATAGACCGAATAATATTAACACCAGATGGACAGAGTACCAACTCCCACGTCTTATTATCAATAAGAGCATTATATTCCTCGGTCATGATAATTTTTCAATTAGGTCCATTTAAGGCAGACACAAGATTACGGGGTAAGGAGGATTTAAGAACATTAGAATTTAAATTAAAATGTCTTTTTGGTTTAAAAATACCCCGTTGACTACGAGTGACTGGACCATGACTCTGGGCTGGATTGGGTGAATGTTGAAAATTTTCGGAAATTTCTGGAATGACCGTCGAAGGAGTCGCGACGCTAGAAGAGCTGCAGAGCTCTCTGAAGTTTTGATGGAGCCTCTGTGCAGGGCCGCGACGCTGACGACGTTTTTTCGGATAAATCTGAAAAATGACGGAGAACATAGAGGGAGATATCCTCATCCAAAAAATCATAAGACCTAGGCTCGGGGTTTTCTATTTTAGAAAAGGAAAATTGGAATTCATCAAAGAGAACATGACGACTAATGATGATTCGTGTAGAAGACAAATCAAAACATTTATAACCATGGTGATTTGACAGAAAACCCAAAAACACACAAGGAGTAGAACATGTTTGAAGTTTGTTGATCGTAGTGGATGAAAATAGTGGATAACATAAGCATCCGAAAACTCTAAGATGAGAATATGACAGAGTCTTATTGTATAACAATTTGAGAGGGGATGAATATGTCAAACCTTTAGAGGGAAGAATATTTAGTAGATCGGTAGCCATTTATAGCTTATGATGCCAAAATAATAGAGAAACGAAAGAATGAACTAATAAAGTGCGAACAATATTATTAATCGTACGAATTTTTCGCTCAGCTTTCCCATTTTGTGAAGACGTATGAGGACAAGAAAAATGAAAATTTATCCCATTTTGAGCACAAAATTCCCTAAATTTCTCATTGTCGTACTCTTTGTCATTATCACATTGGATGTTTTTTATTTTCCGTTCAAATTGTGTTCTTATGAAAGCTCTAAATTTTATGAAAATGGAAAAAACTTGAGATTTTTTCGCAATTAGAAACGTCCATTAATATTTAGAATAGTCATCTAAGAATAAAACATAATAATGATGACCCATAGAACTGAGAACCGAAGATGCTCATAAATCACTATGAATAATCTCAAATGGCATTGAAGTATTAGAATTCGAAGCTACAAATAGTAACTTAATAATTTTTTCTAAAGCACAGGATTGACAAATTGGAGTACTACGCGTACCCTTACAAGAAATAAAATTATGTCTATCTAAAGAAGATAAAATAGACGACCCCGAATGACCTAGACGAGCATGCCACAAGGAAGGAGCAAGAGCTGCAAAAGTGGATGACATAGCTTAACGCGAGATGCTGAGAATCAGTGTGATTGGATAAAGATCCCCCTACTGTCACACCTCATGAGATGACTCCCCGTCTTGAAATCCTTCACAGAAAACCCAAATGGATCAAAATTAATAGAAACCCAATTATCAGTAGTGAATTTACGGACAGACACCAAATTTTTAATTAATTTTGGGGCATGAAGGGTATGTTTCAGGATAAGTGGTGGATGAGAATGAGACAAAATTTTATGACCATAACTCTTAATTGGTATAGAATTGTCATTACCAACAGTTATACCACGATTAGTGCTCAAATTGGAATAAGACGAGAGAGTACCTTGGTCGGATGTCATGTGGGTAGTGGCGCCGGTGTCCATGTACCAATTAGGGTCTGGTTGGATCAAGTCAAGTGTGTGCATTGCTGCTTCAATGTCAGTCTGAGTGGGACTCGCTATACGGTGGGCCTGATATGGGCGAGGCGTATATACCGGATCTTGTGCCGCGCCATACTGGTCTAAAACACGAGTCCGCCCGAGTAGACGTTGGGCCGCAGCTTCGTGACCGGCCGATATCGAGGCGTCGCGGTCAGAGGCCGAGCCGCATATTGTAAGGCTGCTCCACGACACTATACTGCGATCCGCGGCGCTGTGCGGTGCTAGGACCCATTGCCACTGTCCAAGGGCCCCTGTGGGCCCCAGAACTGCTACTGCTGACGGTTTCCCCTGTTGTTGCCGCTGCGATTCTTGCCATTATTCTTCCAATTTTGGCCCTTTGTACCACCTCTGTTGTTGTGATTTTGGGTCACGTTGGTTGGATTGGAAGGGGAGAAATTGGAAGTATTCATCATGACGACGTGATTTGCTCCGATCGATGCTCTTTTAGCCAAACATGCTTCTTCCTAAGTGAGCATGGAGTGGGCTTGATAGAACGCCGACAGAGGGTTACTCTGACGAATAATCGAAGCAACCCCTGTATAGGCCTCGGATAGACCGACAACCATCTGAAGAACCAGACGATTATCAGGAAATAATTGAGGCGTTTGCAATAAGAAGAAACGTTTGAAAAATTCGCCATAGAAACTTGAGAAAATTCTTGCTCAAGGATCACAATACGAGAAATAATGTTATCTTGAAAGATGTCTCGCAATCGATTTCACGCCGCAATAGCTGTGGAATTAGATTCCATAATCGTCCGTAAAAGATCCAAGGAGATGGTGACATAAATCCATTGAAGAACATTGGTATCAAACATGGCCCATAATTCTGGATCTTCTTCTTTAGTGGGCACAACCATTGTAGAAGTAGACAAAGTATCACCCTCCTTTGGAGGAGTTGGAGGAATGATGTGGTGAAGGACTTTATGTGTCAAAGCATGAATCTTAAATAATTCCGCCCAAGTCCCATATTGGACGTTTTCTAGGTCTAGAACGATAGAAAGAACACTCTTGATGTTTGAAACTGTGAGGGCAGGATGAAAAGTGTTCTTATCAGCCATAGGGAATAGAACAACAAGATTCGGAGAAGGGAATTTGTGAGGAAAAAGGAGGAGAGGCTCGGTTTTGGTTAAAAATCCGAGAGGGGAAGAGGGATTTTGGCTCAGTTTTGGGTGGAAAACCGAGAAGAGAAGAGGGATTTTTTGAGGAGCGGAAGCAAGGTAAAGAGAACCTAGACTCTTGATACCATGAAAGAAATAATCCCTTAATTATTCTTATTAATGAAAGACATATATATACAAGTTACAAGGAAGATCATCTTCTTATTCTACCTAGGTATCCTTATTCTATAAGACTACTAACTTTACAATTATGGTAATATTACACTATTAATTAAGGTACAAACCTAAGTCTAATATTTACTAAATATACAAAGGAAAGGGAAAGGGTATCACATGGGAGACTCTCGGCTGGGCTGAGAACGGCTGGCTCATATACACTTTAACACAATCAATGTAACCAAATTAAAATGTCCACTTTCTTGTAGTGTAACTGGACCAGTCACTTAGCAAATGTGTTGGAGTTGGGGAGCTTTCCATTTTTGTCCATCACAATTCACAGATATAGTGAAAAGAGTATACGTATTCCATTATCACTTGTCTATTGGTTATGACTTAAGACTTAAGAGTACGTGTCAGCCTGAAAGAGAACAGCCTTGCGTGAAATATATATGCACCATCACAGGTTAAAATCAAATTTCTTCCAATAGTCAAAGAGTTATTGAAACCGAAAATGAAATTGACATTATTTCAGAATGGAATTGTAAAGGCACGTGTATTGGTTTCTTGCTGCTTAATTTGGTGTCGAAGGACCACGCACTATAAAAGAGAAAAGACGAGTTCTTTTAGATCATGAATCTAATGCGGCTTTGAGCAAGTTCAAAAATATCTTGGAATAGATCAAAAACTTTTTAAAAACATATATGTAGTATTTCACACTTCTGATAACCCGTTCGAATTCATGTCGGTCCGTTCAATTATTGAAGCTATTCATATGGTGATGAGACTGGTGGACCACTATAGAGAAAGGAAGAGAGACTTACACATGGTGTTTATAGACTTAGAAAAGGCATACAATAAAATTCCGAGGGAGGTACTATGGAGATGATTGGAGGATAAAAGTGTACATACTACACTAGGGCGATTAAGGACATGTACGATGGAGGCAAAACCCAAATAATGATAGTGGGAGGAGACTCAAAACAATTTCATGTTATGATGGGGTTGCTCCAGAGGTTAGCTCTTGACCGTTTTTTGTTTGCCTTAGTGATAGATGAATTGATCCGGCAAACTCAAAGTGAGGTGTCACGGTGTATTTATTTGCAGATGACAAAATTTTGATTGACGAGACTCGCGACAGGGTTAACGCTAAACTGGGGGTTTGGAGACAAACCCTTGAGTCTAAAGGGTTCAGGTTGATCAGGACCAAGACAGAATACTTGGAGTGCAAGTTCAATGACGAAACGCTTGAGGCTGACGTTGATGTGAGGCTTGATGCTCAATCCATCCATAAGAGATGAAGTTTTAAATATCTTGTGTCTATATCCAAGGTAGTGGAGAGATTGACGATAATGTCACACATCGTATTGATGTAGGGTGGATGAAAGAGAGCCCACATCTGGAGTCTTGTGTGATAACAAAGTGTCACCGAAACTCAAAGGCAAGTTCTATAGAGTGGTGGTTAGACCAATTATTGTATGTGGCAGAGTGTTGGCCCGTAAAGAACTCGTACACGTTCATGAGATAAAGGTTGTGGAGATGAGGGTGCTGAGATGAATGAGTGAGTTCACTAGGAGAGATAATATTAGAAATTAATGAAGATACCAGGGATAAGGTGGGTGTGGCCTCGATGAAGGACAAAATGCGGGAAGCGGGGTTTAGATCGTTTGGACATATGAAGAGGAGATGTGTGGATGCCCCAATGCAGAGTGTTGACACCCAATTTTGACTAATCTTTTGGACATTTCTTGCAATTTTAAGTGTTTTAGGACACTGCATTTTAATCACCATTTTTTGGCATTTTTGTATATTTTTTACCTAACATTCTATGTTGCTTTATTTTTTGTAAATTGACATCATATTTTTACTTTTAATTAGGTATTAAACATTTTTTCAAATATTATGTTTGCGCGATCATTTTATTTTAATAATTTTGCATCTCTTTAAATAATTAATTGACATCCAGTCTTTACTTTAATCAGACATTAAATATTTGTTAAATATTGTATTTTATTACTATTGCATCGGCATTTGCATTTTAATAATTTTGCATCTTTTTAAATAATTTTTCTGTTAAATAATAAACCCGTTTTGCATTCTTTGTCAAATCAGTCCAGTCCGAGGTACAATCTGGATCAGTCCAATCCGCCAAAAACCGAAGCTCAAACTGAAATTCAAAAATGAAGCCCAGTACCCATTTCATCTTTTTCCTTCAATACCCAATACCCAAATACCAAATCCTAAACCTAAATATCTACCCTATAAATAAAACACTACCCCCTTCTAATTAAAGGCCAGTCGCAACACTCCCCTCTCCTTAACTCAGTCGCCCTAACTCCCTCTCCCCTCAGCCGCACTTCACCTTGCTAAAAACCCTCAGCCGCCCTATCTCCATCTCCTTAACTCAGCCGCCCTAACTCCCTCTCCCCTCAACCGCACTTCACCTTGCTAAAAACCCTCAGCCGAGAACAACTCCCAACCGCACAACTCCCATCCTCACTTCTCATTCCCTCCTTCTCCTCTTCACCTTACCACCGCCGACCACCACTGCGCGCACGCACACACACAACACATACAACACCAGCAACACCCCTCCCCCGCTGCTATTCTCGTCGCCCCACTGCTCGAACCACCACCAGTGCACCACCATCACTGTCCCGTACCAACACCACCTTCGTCGAACCCCACTGTACCGTCGACCACTCCCACTGACCCGTCGACCCCCACACCCTCGTTTCCCGTCATCCACACCCCTTCGCCCACAACCACAATGAGCTACCACCACTGATTTTCGCCATGTTTGTTATCTGATTTTTGCCATGTTTGTTGGCTGATTCTCGCCATTTTTGTTGGTTGATTTTAGCCATGTTGCTGGACTGATTTTCGGCCATTTTGACTACTTAGTTTTTGCTATTTGACTACTTATATTTGGCTATTTGACTATTGATTTTAACCATGTTGCTGGACTGATTCAGTCATTGTTGCTGGACTGATTTTCGACTATTTGCTAGATTGATTTTCAGCCATTTTTCGCTACTGATTTTCGCCATTTTAATGGACTGATTTTCAGTCGTTGTTGCTACTAATTTTTGGTTATTTTAATGGACTGATTTTGGTCATTTTTCTGATTTTGGGCGATTTGGCCTTTTATGATTTTATTAAACTGATTTAGAACATATATTACACTGTTGTTATTGACTGATTTGAACATGATACTACACATTGGCCAATGTAAAAGTTATCCGTCGATTTTTTAGGCCTCCACAGTTGCAAAGACGAAAAATAAAATAAATGAAGTTTTCTGGGCAATGATGATTTCTTCCACTTACACAGGATAACCAACAGACGCTGGCCGGGCGAATTCTCGCAGCCGCACTTGTTTAGGATGTCCCACTTTATTATATATATATATATATCTGAGCCATCTGTGTTTAAACTATTACTGTTTTGGCGCGGATCCGAATGTTTTATTTATTTTATTGTTTCTAGCAATATTGGCCGATGAAGGAATCTCCGTCTGATTTCCAAGGCCTTTCATGTGCAAAAGACGGGTTTATTTTTGGCTTTACTTATTAATTCTTGCTATTACTTTAAAATTATTTATTCTATTACTAACACTTTTAGTAAGTGTTTGTGCAGGTATCCAGAGATCATCTTGTGCAGAAGGCCTAAAAAGGGCTAAAAGATGTCCCGGAGTTTATTTCGATTTTAGCTTTATTATTCTGTATTGCATTCCATTGTAATTGTAAATTATGAAAACTGCTTAGAATATGTAGAATAAAAAAGGCAATAAATAATTAACCTAGGTTTGAACGGATAACCGCGAGTTAGCGGATCTTAAAGGATGCATGTCACGACCCGACCCCGGGGCCGCTGATCGTACTTCACCGGGTACTCATCGTATGCATCGAGAATAGCAAATGAACATACATGAAACAAAATCTGTATAAGGTGAACATCACTAGCAAGCCGATAAGGCCGCCTTTCATAAAATAACTTAACCGAAAGTGAAACAGTACATCTTATCATTACAGCCCAAACCACAAACGTGACTACAGACCTCTAAGAATAACAACTGTGGCGGGACAGGGCCCCGCCATACCCCCGATTGTACAAAAGTAAATAACCTCAGGGAATCATACCAAAAGACAAAGCCTCGGAGGACGGAGCTTTCGGAAAATGAACAGTGATCCTAATAGTGCGGACAAAGAAGTTACGATCTCGACTGCAGATTTAACGCAGCTCGGGCGAGGTCGATAACAGTACCAAGTATGTGAACGAGAAAATACCGAGAATACCTCATAAGTCTAAAATAATCGGGACATGTATAAAATCGTTTACGTAACACCGCACTTACCAACAATGAGAAAATCACCATATACTATACCGCATGAAAATAGGAAGCTCATAATCAACACGCCCAAGTAAACTCATATAGAGACCATGGAAGCATACCCGTGGAATCCTTCATCACCGACGGCACGCCCAATAAACTCATACTAAGACAATGGAAGCATACCGTGGAATCCTTCACATCGGCAGACGCCCAATAAGCTCATACTAAAACAATGGAAGCATACCCGTGGAATCCTTCATCACTGACGGCACGTCCAATAAACTCATAATAAAACAATGGAAGCATACCCGTGGAATCCTTCATCACTGGCGACGCCCAATAAACTCAACGGTGGTATGACGATCTTGGGCTTGCCTCATTCATACTCTTACCACGAAGAAGGTGGTATAACGATCTTGGGCTTGCCTCATTTATACTCTTACCCTTCATATCGCATGCCTAATCCTTCATCGTAAGCACGCCAAGGTGCATACCCGTGGAATCCTTCATCATCGCAGACGCCCAAGTAAACTCATAACTGAACAATGGAAGCATACCCGTGGAATCCTTCATCACTGGCGGTACGTCCAAGTAACTCATAACTGAACAATGGAAGCATACCCGTGGAATCCTTCATCACTGGCGGTACGTCCAAGTAACTCATAACTGAACAATGGAAGCATACCCGTGGAATCCTTCTGTCACGACCCGATTCCGGGCCCGTGACTGGTGCCTTACCCCGGGCACCCTAGTGATACAACATCAGAGTAATCAGCGGAACATAAAACAATACAAGACATATTATGAAATATGAAACAATAATCTGAGAAAAACTTGCCTTTCGGCATATATATAAATAACAACTTTTTCCAACATGAACAGTTTTAATCCTTTTTACAAACCCCGCCACAACAAGATTACTACTGCACTTCTAAGAAATGATACGACAACAATGGCGGACAGGGCCCGCCATACCCCGAATGTAAACACCTACAACAACAGGGACTATACCATCGATAAGCCTCCGAGAAACGGAGCTTTCCCACACGCCGAATCGTGACCCTAAGAGCGAGGATCAATGATCGGTGTACCTTTACTCGCGATTTAACGCAGCTTCGGGCGAGGTCGATAACAGTGCGAGTATGTGAAACTAAAAATATCAGTAAATGAAATCATAATAGTCTATAAAGCAGAGACATGTATGATAACCAAACTACGCTCACAATAATAAGCAAATATGTCAAGTCGTGGACTCACGCCTCAAGTCATCACTAAATATAACAACGGGTCTCACGCCACAACATCAATCATGCCCGTGGAATACCTTCCTCACCGCCATAGCTTTATGATATAACGACCAAGGAACACACACGAACACCGTGTCCCACTGCGCTATAATAACACGCATGTGGTAAGCACGAAGGCATAGCCGACTACTAACACCTACAGCATCAACAAGGTCATGAATCAGATTATAAGATCTGTCTGACCGCCACATGATCAAAGCCGACCACTTGCCCGCAGATCTAATGCGCGTCTAGCCTCGAACTTTCCGCACCCGCATAGGCCAATCATCGGCCCGCATGAGGTATAACCCCGCATCGAGGGTAGCTACTCCCGGCAAAGATCCTCGACTCGCCGTCCGCACGCCACAAGTGACCGCATGACCACAAGGGCCGTGATCTCTAACTCGAACTTCCGCAGCCCGCATAAAGCCCTCGGACCCGCATGAGGTAGTCTCGAATCATAGTCCATCGACCGCCCGAAGTCTACCCCGCAGACGGAGGCGCTTAACCCCTAATCATCTCAAGAGATGAGTGATGTATAATACTATCATAACAAATTATCGTTAAACAACATAAGCACAACAAAGGAAAACCCCTTTACACAAACATCACAAGATACTAACACACGTAAGATCCTAGCATGTTTACTTATCAAATCAACAAGAAGGTATTACAAGGCTATCACAAACCAACACAATCAAGTTATACACACTGTGTACCTTCTACTATACGCTAACAAGTTCGGGTTTTATCCCCAAAGTACTTCATACATTAACTCTTTAAAAGATACGTACTTTACAAAAGTCACACAATACCCGAGTATATGAAAATATAGTGATTATCTTTTCAAGTAAATCAAAACACTTCTCTTTGTAAAACTCAAGTAACAACATTATTTTCCAAACGCCCAAGTTTGCCTAATTTCAAATGTTCATGTTTCTTATTTAGAAAGGTTTCGTAGTTCATAGTCTTATTCATTTAAGAATATAATTCTCTTTTAAACTATCCGAGAAACATAAGTCTTATATGTGAGTAGATATTCTTGTTTACAACAATCTTATTACAATGACATGATCTAGAAATATCATTTTGTCTCATCTTAGCTTCTACAGATGGAAGTTTCTACTGGTTTTAATAATACTTAATCACAAAACATTTCTTTTATTAACGCCGCAGTTGGTTTGTCGATACACATTCTGATTTCCAAAATCAAGAAACATTCTTAAGACGTTATACCTAACTTTCCATAAAGCTAGTATAACTCTTAAGTTTTCAAAACAAATCAAGTATTACTTCTTCTCTCAAAATGATTCAAAACTCTTTTGAAATACTTCAAGTTCTTTATTAACACATAACAAGCCGCTTATAGTTCAAATCGATTACCTTTTAAAACCACATGTATTTTCTTACCAACATAAAGCCGTTATAACCAACTTCCCATAAAGTCGTTATAACACTTTATGTTTTACACCAATCAAATACATTTAGTACACGTGACGCTCACCGCACTACATAGTTCACACATATCACGCTGTAAGAGATAGGAAGAGGTTCACATACCTCGCGACGAGTATCGACTAATAGCAAAACGCCCAAGTACTCCCAACCGCTACTCCTAAAGCCAAGTAACGCGCCACACGTAGTACTTCAACCTATAAGGCCACGCGCGCTTATTAACATTAAGATCTTATCGTAGAACATTCTACGTAAAATTCGCAAAGATTCTCCCCGCAACAGCGTAAATCTCCTCCTCTCACGGGCGGCTACGAAGCCAACCAGGGGTTATACATCTTACCCGAACGTACAATTCTACTCCACAAGATTACTACACAAGCTCATCAGAATACAGCTTGGGCTCTTCCAGCTTAAGTCAAAAGACATTGCTAACTAACCACGCTCGATTCTATATATAGTATACTTTAACTATATATTCTAACAACATGTAATTTCCAATTACAATAGGACAAGATATTTACCTCGATAAGCCCATAATTATCCAAGTATAAAGTCGATCCCGACAATCGCTTAGCTCCAACTCCGAGCGCTCCAACCCGCCTAAACCACCCTTAGAAGTTCTAACCAACTTCTACACAATACTCCAACTGACTATGGAGATTTTCCTGTGGTTTCGGCCAGGATCGACGGGAAGTATAATAGTATTTCCTGCTTTCAGATAGGTATAACCTTAGAATACTACAAGGTATACGCTAAGGTAATTGGGCATTATAACAATACTTTGAGAGTATTTCTACACCACAAAGTGGTATTATACGAAAAGCAACTCACAGTGGGTACCCCACTACCACACTACTAGGAGGGTGTACTCTCGGCCAAGGCCTCAGGAGAGGAGGCCTCTTGGCCGAACTCAACACTAAGGGAGGGAGAAGATTTAACACTTAGAAACATTTAGGAAAGGATGAAGAATTCATCAAAGGGAGAGGGTATTTATAAAGACAAGCCAAGGCCAACCAATGGCCAAGATCGAGCCAAGTGCTACACAGTGTAGTGGCCAAGATATGCCCAAGTGCCCCTAGTCCCTACTCCTTAAAACCTCACAAATATCTATCAAAATATCTACCACTGACCTCCCAATTGGTCCCACGCCGCCCACCTTGCCCACCAACGAGGTGCCAAGCGCCTCTCGTTGGTCCAAAATGTTCCGCCTCTCTAAAAATCCGCAAAAATAAGAAAAGACATAGCCGAATTTTCCTTCGCAAGTTATGTAAAACGCTTTTTAAAAACGACTCTAACCGGTGTCAGGCACAAATGCCATTCTACTAAGCCATTTAAAGCGGGGTGACACGTGTCACCCTCCTATCGCCCAAAATAAAACATCTTCCAAAATATCCACAATGGCCAAAATCTCAAACAAAGTGGGCCCACAAAACTCAGAATTTCTCCCGTGGCCCCACGTGACCATTTCCAAAATAAAATTCCATAATTCTCTAATATTCCAGAAGTCCGAATACCAAACTGGGAATCCAATTCCCATTAACGAACCTTTTTCCTTCACAAAACCGAAACTTTTCCGTGGAAAAATCGCTCTTTCTTCCTTTCCAATCTTTCTGTCAGATTCTCGCACGCACGCCCTCGCATACATACCCTGGAACTACGGGTATAACATTCTTCCTTAGAAACATTCGTCCCGAATGTTCCTTCTAAGTCTCAAACGAACGCGCGTGCAAGATAGTCTTCACTACTATACTTACGAAACAACTCGCCACACCGCCACGTAAAATACCCACGCAAAATACCTACATCCAAGTCCACGAGGAAACACCTCTAACATCACCACAAATAATACTACTTTTGTCACTTTGTCGCGAGCCTTGCTCCAACGACTCCAACAAATGGTACCGGCCGCACGCGATCACCGTTCGCCGTGACACTAATTCTTACCATATTTACGAGCATCGCTTTAGTATCCAAAACTCTGGTTACTATCTCTAACGAGGTCATCATTAATCGGGAACATTCTGGATGGATCTTCGATACTTTCCAACATAACAATACGAAGACGGACGCCCTTCCTCCTAAGTCGGACGCAAATGCTAACATATAGGCAACCGCCTATTCTTCACATGAACTCACAAAGGCCCAAAGTAACTCGCTAAGTTCCTTCGCTTTCCAAAACTCGCCACACCGTCCGGTGGTACTTTCAAGAAGACCGGCCAACTCAACTCTAAGCGCCGCCGATTATCCGCACGATTCCTCCGAGCCGTAACTTCTTCTAGACAAGCTTCACTATCCACATCACCGGAACAAGATCAACCAACTATCCAACCCCGCCAACATCGAACCAATCGATCAAGAACTTACACTTCCGCCTCGCAAGGCTTCATAAGGCGACATCCGAACACCAAATGGTAGCTCAAACGCTCCTCCACAGAGACAACAATCCTCACAACTACCCTCGAAATCCACGACCGCCCGGTGGCGAACGCGATCGAGACTCACCGAGTTCTTAACACATGCTTGGTAAAACTTCCAAACAAAACACCGTAACTGGGCTCCACATGCGTCATAAGGTGAAGGTAGGCACCCCGCAGCCTTACAACCTTCTCGATAAATCAACATCGCCAAGTGAACGGCCCCGATCAAGAACACGATGGGCTGCCTCATCGGCCGACCACCGGCCGAACGCATCCACGAACTCAGACGTTGGTTAACTAAACTGGGCCTAGCACCTCGTGACCCTACCACAAGCGACCACCACAACTGCATTCCCACCGCCATACATGCCGCGGTTGACCCGCAACGTGCCTCAACCCGACCCGCAACGCGCACAATACTAGCTCCCGATCGAACAATCTCACTAATCACGTTACGAAACCTAGCGGTCTTCTTAGCTCAACCACCCTCTTCATTTCACACTACTTAGGACCTATCCCCAAACACACCACGTGCACTATGCACTCCTATAAGGGTCAAACATAAACATACGCCTCTACCCGAGACGGCCTTACCTCTAAGGTCTTTGCGTATAAAGCTCTAAGGCTCACACTTTCTATCCTCCAAAATCTTACTCGGCTAACCCACCATGATTTCTAATCACAACTAACACACCGCTATCGTAACATAGCACTTAAGGTATACTCACCTTGAAAGTTACCAAGGACTCACGCTCCGCCCTCTTCTCGCCCTCGTTAACCCGGCCGATCTCTACGCTTTCTCGCCGCGCATAAGCCCGCATACGTGCCATGCTCAAGCCCAATCAAGAATTACTCGCACAACCCTTTCTTAGGTAGTCATCAAGACTCGTGGTACATCGGTATAATCTCCGTAGCCAAATCCATGGCTAGTAATGGTCGCTTTGCAATCTACATTCTGCTCCCGGCCGTGGAATCAAGGTTCAAATATCACGACCGCAGAGGAAT
Organism: Przewalskia tangutica; assembly: GCA_029844215.1. NCBI lineage: Eukaryota > Viridiplantae > Streptophyta > Magnoliopsida > Solanales > Solanaceae > Przewalskia > Przewalskia tangutica. The sequence continues at coordinate 108,303,739 of CM056733.1, read as the reverse complement.
CGCCGCCGCCGTATAAACTCACGGGGCTAGTAACGCCGCAGAAATCCCCGAACGAAGCACTACCCTAGGTAATGATTGGGCGTGCCCTCGCAACCCTCTCGTATTCTACTCGCAGCCTCCGCCGCCTTGCCTCCCGGGCGGGTTGCCTCACGCGAGGCATAACCTGCAGTGGAAAGAAATACGTTTAGAGGTCCAACTTAAAACACACCTCTAAGGCACAACCTCGAGTGAGAAGAATAGAAACCAATCCTAAATATCCTATAGCCTCCTCGATTATTGGCGTGCACAACACACCGATAATCAAGACTTCATCGGATACGGTCAGAGACACTTTCCGAGGATTAATCGCTTCGATACCACTTTTGTCACGACCCGATTCTGCCCGTGATCGTGCCTTACCCCGCACCCTAGTGATACAACATCGAGTAATCAATGAACATAAACAATACAAGACATATTATGAAATATGAAACAATAACTGAGAAAACTTGCCTTTTCTAAGATATATATAAATAACAACTTTTTCCAACATGAACGCTTAATCCTTTTTACAAACCCCGCCACAACAAGATTACATGCACTTCTAAGAAATGATACGATAACAATGGCGGACAGGCCCGCCATACCCCGAATGTAAACACCTACAACAACAGGGACTATACCATCGATAAGCCTCCGAGAAACGGAGCTTTCCCACACGCCGAATCGTGACCAAGAGCGAGGATCAATGATCGCGTGTACCTTTACCGCGGTGAGTAACGCACTTCGGCGAGGTCGCATAACAGTACCGAGTGTGAAACTAAAAATATCAGAAATGAAATCATAATAGTCTATAAAGCAGAGACATGTATGATAACCAAACTACGCTCACAATACAAGCAACATGTCAAGTCGTGACTCACGCCTCAAGTCATCACTAAATATAACAATGGGTCTCACGCCACAACATCAATCATGCCCGTGGAATACCTTCCTCATCGCCTAGCTTTATGATATAACAGCACCAAGGAACACACACGAACACCGTGTCCCACTGCGCTATAATAACACGCATGGGTAAGCACGAAGGCATAGCCGACTACTAACACCTACAGCACAACAAGGTCATGAATCAGATCATAAGATCTGTCTGCATCGCCACATGATCAAAGTCGACCACTTGCCCGCAGATCTAATGCGCGCCTAGCCTCGAACTTTCCGCAGCTCCGCATAAAGCACCGATCGCCCGCATGAGGTATAACCCCGCATCGAGGGTAGCTACTCCCGGCAAAGATCCTCGACTCGCCGTCCGCACGCCACAAGGACCGCATGACCACAAGGGCCGCGATCCTAACTCGAACTTCCGCAGCCCGCATAGCCCTCGACCCGCATGAGGTAGTCTCGAATCATAGGTCCATCGACCCGCTGAAGTCTACCCCGTGACGGAGGCGCCTTAACCTCAAATCATCTCAAGAGATGAGTGATGTATAATACTATCATAACAAATTATCGTTAAACAACATAAGCACAACAAAGGAAAACCCCTTTACACAAACATCACAAGATACTAACACACGTAGATCCTAGCATGTTTACTTATCAAATCAACAAGAAGGTATTACAAGGCTATCACAAACCAACACAATCAAGTTATACACACCGTGTACCTTCTACTATACGCTAACAAGTTCTGGTTTTATCCCCAAAGTACTTCATACATTAACTCTTTTAAAAGATACGTTACTTTCACAAAAGTCACACAATACCCTGAGTATATGAAAATATAGTGATTATCTTTTGAAGTAAATCAAAACACTTCTCTTTGTAAAACTCAAGTAACAACATTATTTTCCAAACGCCCAAGTTTGCCTAATTTCAAATGTTCATGTTTCTTATTTAGAAAGGTTTCAGAGTTCATAGTCTTATTCATTTAAGAATATAATTCTCTTTTAAACTATCTCGAGAAACATAAGTCTTATATGTGAGTAGGATATTCTTGTTTACAACAATCTTATTACAAAGACCATGATCTAGGAAATATCATTTTGTCTCATCTTAGCTTCATGCAGATGGAAGTTTCTACCGGTTTTAATAATACTTAATCACAAAACATTTCCTTTTATTAACGCCGCAGTTGGTTTGTCGATACACATTCGATTTCCAAAATCAAGAAACATTCTTAAGACGTTATACCTAACTTTCCATAAAGCTAGTATAACTCTTAAGTTTTCAAAACAAATCAAGTATTACTTCTTCTCAAAATGATTCAAAACTCTTTTGAAATACTTCAAGTTCTTTATTAACACATAACAAGCCGCTTATAGTTCAAATCGTTACCTTTTAAAACCACATGTATTTTCTTACCAACATAAAGCCGTTATAACCAACTTCCCATAAAGCCGTTATAACACTTTATGTTTTACACCAATCAAATACATTTAGTACATGACGTCACCGCATTACATAGTTCACACATATCATGCTGTAAGAGATAGGAAGAGGTTCACATACCTCGCGACGAGTATCGACTAATAGCAAAACGCCCAAGTACTCCCAACCGGCATTACTCCTAAAGCCAAGTAACGCGCCACACGTAGTACTTCAACCTATAAGGCCACAAGCGCGCTTTATTAACATTAAGATCTTATCGAGAACATTCTACGTAAAATTCAAAGACTCTCCCGCAAACAGCGTAAATCTCCTCCTCTCACGGGCCGCTACCAAGCAAACCAGGGTGGGTTATACATCTTACCCGAACGGGTACAATTCTACTCCACAAGATTACTACACAAGTCTCATCAGAATACGATTCGCCTGGGCTTCAGCTTAAGTCAAAAGACATTGCCAACTAACCACGCTCATTTCTATATATAGTATACTTTAACTATATATTCTAACAACATGTAATTTCCAATTACAATAGAGGACAAGATATTTACCTCGATAAGCCCATAATTATCCAAGTATAAAGTCGATCCCGGCAATCGCTTAGCTCCAACTCCGAGCGCCCAACCCGCTCTAAACCACCCTTAGAAGTTCTAACCAACTTCTACACAATACTCCAACTGACTATGGAGATTTTCCTGTGGTTTTGGTTTGTGGATCGACGGAAGTATAATAGTATTTCCTGCCAGATAGGTATAACCTTAGAATACTACAAGGTATACTACTAAGGTAATTGGGCATTATAACAATACTTTGAGAGTATTTCTACACCACAAAGTGGTATTATACGAAAGCAACTCACAGTGGGTACCCACTACCACACTACTAGGAGTGGTGTACTCTGGCCAAGGCCTCAGAGAGAGGGAGGCCTCTTGGCCGAACTCAACACTAAGTGGGAGGAGAAGATTTAACACTTAGAAACATTTAGGAAAGGATGAAGAATTCATCAAAGGGAGAGGGTATTTATAAGAAGCCAAGGCCAACCAACGGCCAAGATCGAGCCAAGTGTTACACAAGTGTAGGGCCAAGATATGCCCAAGTGCCCCTAGTCCCTACTCCTTAAAACCTCACAAATATCTATCAAAATATCTACCACTGACCTCCCAATTGGCCCCACGTGTCGCCCACCTTGCCCACCAACGGCAGGTGCGCGCCGCCTCTCGCTGTCCAAAATGTTCCGCCTCTCGGAAAAATCCGCAAAAATAAGAAAAGACATAGCCGAATTTTCCTTCGCAAGTTATGTAAAACGCTTCGTCCGAAAAACGACTCTAACCGGGTGTTGTGCACAAATGCCATTCTTCTAAGCCACCTAGGCGGGGGTGACACGTGTCACCCTCCTATTGGCCCAAAATAAAACATCTTCCAAAATATCCACAATGGCCAAAATCTCAAAACAAAGTGGCTCCTACAAAATCAGTAAATTTCTCCTGGGCCCCACGTGACCATTTCCAAAATAAAATTCCATAATTCTCTAATATTCCAGAAGTCCGAATACCAAACTGGGAATCCAATTCCCCATTAACGAACCTTTTTCCTTCACAAAACCGGAAACTTTTCCGTGGAAAATCGCTCTTTCTTCCTTTCCAATCTTTCGTCAGATTCTCGCACGCACGCCCTCGCATACATACCCCGGAACTACGGGTATAACACCTTCATCATCGGGCGGACGCCCAAGTAACTCATAACTTCTTTAGGCTTTCATTAACATACAAAATGAATCTCATTTTCATGACCTTATTCAAGAAAACCCAACTCTTTAACCTTTCATAAAGTTATTATAACTAACTCCCATAAAGCCGTTATACTAACTTTATGCTTTAAAGCTTTAGACGCTCATACTCTTTCATAAGGCCATATAACTAACCTCCCATAAGGCCGTTATAACTCCTTATGTTTCAAAAGATTTCGTTCTTTTTATTAACCAAGAGACTTATACTTCAAATCAAACTCACACACTCGTAATACTTCTTCATGTCACGAAATCCTTATCTACCTTATTTAGGTTAAACCATTACTTAAGAATAAGTGGGTTAGCTCTCTAACCCAACCAACTTAGACATTTTCGTAAAACAAGTCAAGTACAACAAATAGATTTACTTCATTTAAAACACGTACGTCTACCGTACTATATAGTTCAAACTACTCATGCTCAAGAGATAAGAAAGCTCCACATACCTCTTTGGTCAATCCACTTGCTAAGCTCAACTACCGCAAGTAATATTTCAACCTATAATAACCATGATATGTTCATTAACCTCTAATTTCAATGTAGAATAATCTAACTCAAAGCCACTAAAATTCTATAGAAAATGGGCAAGATTTCCTTTGTTTCTACTCACTTTGCCACCTTTCTCAAGGCCGAATTTACCATCAAAACACCACATCAGAAGGCTCAATCAATCCAACATTTTAAAGGGATTACACACCCAAATACCAATTCGCCCCATAAGTTTACAACAATTCACTTAACAATCCTAAGGTAGTTTTTAGGCTTCAACATGCTCATAAACTCTTCTTAACCCATTTTTCATATTCAAAACACATTTCTAGCACGCAATGACTCTCAGAGCATTATTTACTACCACAAGTTCTTTCTTCTTAACATGCAAAACTAAATCTAAAGAAAGAATCATTACCTTAAAGTTTTAGCCCAAACTTATTCCAAATATTGCTAGCTTCCTTGCCAAGAACACCACCACAACAATGCCAACAAGCTAGCTACAAGCTTCCTTTTGGTTCTTAACTATTCAGATTTTTCTAAGGGTTTTTAGAGAGAAGGGAGCAATTTGAGAGAGAGAGAAGATGAAAGATAGAAAATGTCCAAGTCTTGGTCAATATATTGCATGCAAATAAAAATCAGATGGGGGGACACTTGTCACCCTCCCATGGTCTCTTTTAAAACAAAAATCGACTTTTCTAAGTTTTTCCGCCTAAAATCCGCCTCGGCCATGGCTACTGAAACCTCCGCAGCCTTCGATCTTTCGCGCGCGTTATTCGGCACATGGCACTGCAACTTCAGCGACCCTTCGTAACTTTAGGCGCCGCGTCTGCCGCCGCTCAAACACATTTCGTCCGATCACGACCGAACTTGTAACCTCATAACTTTCTACCCGACGCCCTATCGATTTAACGGTTGTTGCGTTGGAATCCGGACTCAACGAACTACGCCTGTGCCTTTGAAACACTTATGAACTCTCAATGTACCGGGTCATAACCCGCCTTAAAGTTGACTAAAACCCATCCGGAACAACCCATCAACCTATCTTCTGAAAATTTTAAGTCTTACTCCCTTTCGTACGCCCTCATGCGCATGACCTGAACTACGGGGTGTAACAATGCATAACCCCTTCCCTTTAGGATAATAAAGAACTCTGATCCAGAATCTCATTAATTTCGCAGACCATTAAATGGAGATTAATTGCAGTATTTTTATTGCAATAAATCAAGTGTCCTAATTCACTTAATTAATTAGGTGACGACTCCTCAAAATCAGCATTATTGCTCCATCCAGGGAACCGCGCCAAAGAGCAACGTTGCGGATACCGTTCAGACCCCGAATTCGAAAACGGGCGCGACACAGAGGTGTGAGATGTTGATAATAAATGGTTTCAAGAGAGGTAAATGTAGACCAAAGAAGTATTGAGGAGAGATAATTAGATAGCTACATGACGCAGTTTCAACTTACTGAGGACATGACCTTAGATAATAGGCAATGAAGGACACGAATTTGAGTAGAATGATAATAGGCAGTTAGGCGTTGTATAGCTTATCCTTCCATAATATTAGTCGTAGTATTATGCTTGTAGCTTCTTATTCTTATATTTCTGTTACCTATGATTTCTTTCATTTCTATTGGCATAGGATTTTTCTGTAGCTACTGTCCTTTTTTTTCTTTTTTCAAAATGATTTGTCATGCTATTTTTAGTATTTTATCATGAGTTTTCTTTCATTATTTGTTATTCAAAGCTCGTACATCCTAGTTTGTTTATCCTTATTCTTTACTTAATGAATGTGAAGATAGATTAAGGTGGTGAAAACGAAAATATTATTAAATTGAGATTAAAAAATAAATAAGAATAATTTAATTTAATTGACGTTTTAGCTAATATTTTTTTAAGAAATGTGGGGAAAAAAACGTGACAAGTAATATGGCCTAGATGGAGTGTTATTTAGACAAATAAAATTTTCTCTAGACTCTGCTATAATTTGATAAAAATATCTTTGCACAATATACTTGCAATTCTATTTTTATTAGTAGCAATAATTATAGACCTTAATCTTCTCTTATGGAGACGGACTAGACTTCCATATTAGGAAGGAGTTGGCATCATTCATTATGCCCCCAAGAAATGGAATAGATAAGCAAAGAGCATACGGCATGGCAGACCCGAGAAAGACGGAGTTAATTGTGACCGTTCTAATTTCATTATTACTACATTTTTTTTTTTGACGGCGCACCGCTACTCTTTCGAAATACAAGACAGCAGAAACTCCCGATCGACGCAGAAACCACGCCACCATGTAAACTACACTTGCAGTTCACGCATGCGCCAACTACGCGATGCAGGATCGAACTCGCGACTATGGCCCCGCGCTTCATCAAGCACTTTGCTACCTTCTCATGTATTATTACTACATTTATATGCTTTAACTTGTGTTTATTTGTCTTCATTCTACTGAGTGGAAAATGTGCGGTTAAACAGGCGTCACTCCTAAGTTGTTTTAAATGTATATCAATTTTTTACGTAAAAAGAATTCCCTCGAGACTTTAAATGGTTTATAGGAACTTTGTTGCTTAAATTTGAACTGTCCAATATGTATGTCCTTTACATTGTTGTCAATTTAGTATTACCATGAGAATAACTTTGCTTGCTCCAATTGACTATGAAGTTTTTTTCTTAAATTATTTGACACCTTATATTTACCTAATCAATGAATATTTTCATTAACGGGTCTGTTTCTAAGGCCACCCGTTAATTGGAATTGATGTAATTAATAGGATAGTAATTACATATCCTAGTAATTATATATTATAATAATTATGACAGTATGTTTGTCATAATGTAATTACAAGGTATTGTTGGTTGCACAAATGTAATTACACAGTTTGATTAAATTTTAAAAATAAGAATTAATTATCAAAAATAAAAAATTGATATAAGACATATATATGCCTTTATAAATGATACTAAAATAAATTTTTAAGATACATATTATTTCTTAAAAATATATTAATTAATAATTATATATTTGTAACTAATATTACAAAAAATAATTGATATATATTTTCATATTAATAATATTTAATTATAAAAATTAAAAGCATATATTTTGTAAGAAAATCATGGACGCATGTTTGTAAAAAGATTAATATTTATAACTATAATTCATAACATTATTCAAATGTTTGACCGGAAAAATCTATCAATTCTAATTGAAAATGAACGGCATGCAATGTGAAATAACAAGTCAATACTACTAAAGTAAATAAATTGAAATAAAAAATATAACATAAATTCAAAAATCAAATTTTTAACATAATATTTTTGTGTCAAATTTCAATGTTCCAAAACAACTTAAGTAAATATAATTAAAAAAATAAATTACAAGCTTGTAACCTCACTCAACAATGAAATAATAATTTAATCAATCACTCATTATATGTCAAGTTTGCTAACGATTCGTATTTTTATATTAATCAATCACTCGTTATATGTCAAGTTTGAAAGATAAATAATGTAAAATATATTTTAAAAATAAAAACAAAAAAGAAATTAAAATAATAGAAATAAAAAATAAATTTAAAAGAAAAAAATTAAAATGATAGAAATAAAAATAAATTTATAAGAAAAGAAATCAATATAAAATAAAAAGGAAAGAAATTAAAAGTTGACATCTTACATGGTGTAATTACACCAAATTGTTAATCCCCTTAGAGAATTGGGGAGTGTATTACACCCTCCAAATTACACTCAATTTCCCTCTAATTTGGTAATTATCTGACCAAACAAACAAATCAAATTGTGTAATTACATCAATTACCATTCCCTTGTGGCTTTCCAAACAGGTTCTAAAGGAACAGAATGAACAAAAACTAAAGATCATAGATATGAATTATGATGGGCAAAAACTAAAGACCAATGTGTTTGAAGGTCAATTCGTACAAAAACTTCGTTTTAATCGCTTTCATCATCAACCACTTTCACAACTGACAACTGAACTACCAATTATCTCCATAATCAACTTACCCACCACCAACTTCCAAAATCACTATTGCCAGCTACCACATCACTACCGTTCACCACTACCAAATGATTCTACATCATACTCACCATCACCTACCACTTGCACCAATACTCACCAATCACCACCACCATATCTATGTTAATTTTTACAGCACAATCTTCACCTGACACCATTGCACGATCACATCATCAACTTCCTTAATACAACGACGACCACCACTCAACACCAATTTACAACTATTATTATCAATAAGTCACTGTCAGTTATTGCTGCTATCTTTAGAATAGTGTTCATCAAGAAATTAATTTACATAACACAATATAAGTTAAATATTTCTCCAATATTTTGTTGATGTAATTATTTTAGTTTATTAAAGTTCTATAATTAATTAGTCCTAAATAAAGATCCACACATTCAACTACTGAAAAGACAAATAGTTTAATTATGTAGTGTCTAGAAGATCTAAATGTGAAATCTTATTATTCAAATTTGCATTTAAATTCATAACATATAATCTTAACAAAATTTATGGTGCCTAAGCTAACATGCCTCTAGTCCGTTTTGTGAAATATTTTCCAAACTTAGCTGTTAGACAATATGAGAGTGCGAGTTGCTGACTATAAGAGTTCCTTTTTCGGGACAACTATTTAGAGTAATAAATAATTTTATTATTATTTTTCTTGCAATTTATTGACGTTTTAGATCACGATTTAGAAGTTCATTTTGAGCATATTCAAATTTTATTGAACAAATATTAGAGACAGTATAATATTTTATCAGTCGGTGAATTATATTTACACAGCTTTTAGAAATGTGATCAAACGTTAAATGATGGCCTAAAAAGGTATCATTTAAGTAAATCAGCGGAGATCGGATGGGCTGGAGAATATTGGGCTCGCATAAATTAGTCACGGGCCACTGAGCCAGACTACTCGTAGGAACTTCAAATCTTCAATCACGAGATCCATCATCCACCTCTGAGGAAAAGAAGAGATGGCGGGAAACGATTCACAAAAGCAATTCCTAACTCTAATCCGCGACTTCGCATCTGAAAAATTCCAAGGAGGTTAGTTTTTCCTCCTTCATAATTTCATTTCATGATTTCATCCAACAGAATTCGTGTGAAATTCTTCAAGTAATGATTCAACGTCTTTGATCACTAGAAATTGATTTTGTATTCGAAATTATCAGAGCGAAGAATAATAAATCACAAGAAGCGAAATCAAGAGCTTCAATCGGAGCTCAAACTTGCAAATGCTGAGCTCGAAGAGGTGAAGCATCAAAAGGAGACTGCAGAGCAAGAGCTCAAAGGCTACGAAGTTGAATTGGCCAGGAATGAGTCCGCCATTCAAACCCTAGAGGTTTTCGATTTCTTTTGTATTTGTATTCGCTGATGCTTTATGGTTAATGCTTTGATATAATTGAAGCATATATAATTAGCTGAAATTTGAACTCCAGAAAAATAGTTTTTCTTGTTTTTTTCTTTTCTAAGAGATCTGTTTCAATTACGTTATAGGAAAGGATCGTTTTGATTCAAGAGGAATTATCAGCCTATGGACTTGATTTAGAGGCTCTTAAGGTAAAAATCTAGTCGAGGTTATGTTCTATTTTAAGGCGCACTTGATGATCTGTTTGTTTGTGTAAACACATACCAGAATAATCAGATAGTACTCTCTATGTTTTAATCTATGCGAGACTTTTCGTTTTTCGAGATTCAAACTATGTAAACTTTGACTAATATTTATTTTCATCATATTGACATGAGAAAAGTTGCAACTTATAGTTTTATGTAGTTTTTGAATATCTAAATTTTAATTTTAAAATATTTAGTTGATCTAATTCAGTTTAACTTCATAGATTAGTCAAATTGACTCTCGGAAAGTGAAAGATGGTACATAAATTGGGTGGAGTAATTGTTTTCTGGCTATGATTTTTGAAGTTTGTACTTCTTAATATTAGATTTGTATTTATACTTATTTATATTTGTAATTTTGAACAACATTATTGTATTGGCTTTTGCTAACAAGGTCACTGTTTCTTTGTATGAACTCACTGGTCAATTGATGATATCTGAACCGTCAAAAGAATAAAGACGCAGAAACTAGGTAATGACATGCTTTCTTCAGTTAACCTCTTAACTCTTTTTGGTCAATTTCAAGAACTTTAACTATGTAGAAAAGGCATCTTTCGCTCCATTTAGTGTTGTGAAAAGAATCTCGTTGCAATTCTTTTTCTCATTGTATCTATCATTGCTTATGCAGAGATGACTTTATTGAGAAAATGCTTGAGCTCAATGCACAGATAAGGTACAGGTTGTTTGTGTGTCCTTACTTGGCAGTAATCTTTTACTATTAAAATGCACTGGAAACTGGATGAACTCAGATTAATTAGATCATCGATATCTTTTTTGAAAAAGTTGTATATAAAGTTTATAGCTCCAATACTGTAGCTTTTGCCAAACATACACCAGCTAAGTATAAATAGAGAGATATCAATTCATGTCCATGCTGTGCCGATGTTAGAATAGCTAATTTAGTCACCGTTCTTCTTTCTTCTAATTTGCATTTACAATTACCTGACCCAAGAATAATTAATAGTTTGGCATTACCTGGCGGTCGCAATTTTTTTTGAATTGCATTAACATACCATGGCCCAAGTAACTGCTAGCAACAAGTAATTGTGTTTGGGGAGTGATCATATCTGTCTAGCTTCTAGTTATATGAGAAAGCGAACACTTTGACCTGCTGATTTAGAATCTACAGTTATGCAATCATTATGTGGTTTTTGTTTTGCTTTTCAAATTAATTTGGTGAGATTGTATGGTAACAGAAACAAAGACTTTTATTTAGCTGCCAGTCCTCTAGCCCATATCACATTTCATTGTTTTCTTCTGACTTGGAAACTACTGAGCTAACAATAAACTGGGTGTGATCCAGCGGTCTAATCGAACTAGTACCTAATCCCTCCTTTGGCAGCCATGCACATTAGTTGTTCAACTTGGTCTAGACATGGATAGTCCAAAGCACAGTAATTTTTTCCCTCTATTGTCGTCGTAATTTGAAACCCTGATTCTTAAATTTGGCAGAAAACCTGTTATTTAGTGCCAGTTTTGCTAGAAAAGCTCTTTCCCCGAGGGCACCGGATATCTCAAACATAGTAATCAAAGTGACACATTAGCTCGACGACAGAATATTTAGTGGCCAGATAAAAACCTAACTACTCTCAGTCTAACTCTGAGGCTCATGTCATTTCAATTTTGTGACTACACTATAACGAGATTTAGCTGCACTGCTGTTAAAATGGTTTAACTTTTTTCTGCTAAACGGATGCAGGAAATTTCATGAGTTAATGGCCTATATATTCCAAAATGATAATTGCAGCGAGTCAGCATCAAAGTCTGGTGTGTTAACGCACATAGATAAGTGCTCTTCTTTTTGTGATCTGTTGGCCTTTCTTCTATTATATGGATGTTCAAAATTAAAGACTTCAAAATTTCACTGGTTCTTTTCTATACAATAACTTCTTCAAGTTGAACAAGAATAGTTTTACACCTTCACGAGCAGGTCTAGAAAAAATCAGAGCAGAAGATGCTGAAACTTTCAAAATAGACCTCCAGAATGAGCTAGCTCAGACAGTTTCTCAGATCACTAAGGAAGAAGAGGAATACCAAGTTGAACAGAATATTCATAGGCAGGCAAGTTACTGTGATTTTGTTAGACCTGTCTGTTCTCGTGTCCTTTCTTCTTCTGTTGCTGTATTTTCTGGTTATTATTATTAGGAGAACTTAATACATTGAACTGTGTGGTATTTTTCAGGTTGAAGAGGAGTTGAGTGTTTTGGAAAGAAAAGCATCACTGATAGAGGGAATCACAAAAGAAAATATGGAAATGCAGGAGTTAGCCAGATATCCTTGAATTTTTGTTGTTTGGCCTCCTGCTACCTATTTATTATGTTCAGCTCATTGGTGGAAGAGAAATGAGTAGACGGTGGATTTCAAAATTTCATGAGCCGTTCCACATTTTAGACAATAGTCTGATTATATCTTATTATATTACTGAGAAACTCTTCCACACCTCAAAAAGATACTTATGGAATTAGCATCCATGCTTTAGATTCGCAACAATTATTGTGTCCTTGACTGGAAACAAGCAGACTACTGAATTGGAAAACAGATGTGCTTCCCTTGGTGATGAGCTACAGAGGAGGTCGGTATGTCCCAGATGTCATAAGGACAATGCGGAGGCATTAGGTCACATTCTTCAAGCAGGCAATGAGAATTAGCTTTCTTGTAAGTAGTCACTGACATTAAACTGATGATAGTCAAAAGCAGGACCCTGAGGTGATCACATTTCTGTTCTCATGTCTTCCTTTGGCTTTATGTGTGGCTAACCTTTGGTTTACTATAGATAAGGTTAGTTTGCATAATTGACACTCCTAGTTTTTCTACTCACTCCCCCTGTACTTCCTAAAGAACAAATGTAATGGAAGCTGTAAAACAAAACGTACTTCTACCACAATGATAGTTGTATTTCTGTTCTTTCAGCTGTCTATGGTATTGCTAAAGAAGAAAGTTAAATGTACTTGCCTCTAATATCCTAATGAAATTCCCGTCACCGCCCATGCTCCACCTCCCATTATTTAGTGTTATGGGGGGCTTGAAAGATAATCCACCAGAATGCTCTTTTGAAGGATTGGAAGTGATTGAGTTGCAAAAATATGATTTGTTTGTTCAACTGAATAGGAAGTCATTTTGTGGATTTTCCCGTTTGCACATATGTTGTTGAGCCTTCTATATATGTCACAAGCAATGATAAGAGTGGAGATATAGCGTCTCTATTTCTCTTGCCTTGTACCTGCCACATAAAATCAGCTCTTGTAAATTGGAGTTCACATTATCATCCATAATAAGCTAGAGATCAAGAAACTACAGTGAAAAATGAGTCGGATACTTACATCTTTACTAGGAATTGTGGAGGGGACTGAAAGGAGGAAATGGAACCAAACTTGAATGGGCACACTTTTGATCTTCAACTAGTACAGAGAATAAAGCAGAGACGGGCCGATGGTCAGAGAACTTGATTTCACTGTGGAAATAGGAAAGCTGTTTCACTCCCTTACCATACCATAAGATCCTATCACACCTGGCATTAACATTCCAAGTGTCATGATAGCAATTATGAGCACATAGTGGCTAGTAATGAGCAGTACTTGGTCAGATTCCTAGTGTCTTTTTCTTTTTAATTTTTTATCGTCAGTTTAGAAAAAGGGACTAGACCTGACTCTGAGGGTTTCCAATTTTCTGGGGGGATGGAGTGATGTGTGCCTTTTCATGAGGGGAGGGGGGGTGATGAGTCGTTCACATGTGTTAAACTGACGAGAGTACTAGAGAAAAATGTCAAGTGATGACTGTACCATGCTGGAGTTCTTTGCTTCTCCCCCCCTCTGCTTGGAAGTCCGCCAGAATAACGATTGCAATTGGAAGAAGAATATTTGTATGTGGGTGCAAATTCTATATTTCCCTCTTTCCAACCCTGAAACACCCCACCATCTTCTAGTTCCTTCCCCAACTGGTCAAACTCTTGCAGGGCACTCCAATTTTTCTTCTTTATTAATTCCCTTGCTAAATTGTCTTCCAAGTATAATCTGTAGTTGAGATCTCCAAACCAATATATTTGGCTGTTCTACAAGAAAATATATGTTGTCAGCTTAGGTGGTAAAATCTCATCATATTTTATGCAATGGGGTTTTAATAATTATAAGAAATCTGATTAGCCTCTTAGTTCGATTTCTTTACTTTCAATCCTATTACTTTCCGAGTATTTAATATAATTGTCATTATTATTCTTGTAGTTTGATTTGAAAGGAAATTCCTCTGCCTATGTTTTTATAAATTTGACTTATCCCTAATTTTGAAACAAAATATGTTGAATTTATGTTACAAAGGCATTGACTAATACATTCATGTTAGAACAACTCTTGTGATTAGTAGGGTATGAGAAAGACGACTTACTCATGTCCTAAGATGGCGGGAGGGAGATTTTTATGGCAGTCTTCAGGCAGCCGGGGGAAAGATGTTCTCCTAAATATTTCCGAGACTTGACGGTTCCTTTTCCCTTCATCACCTTTCTTTTCTCCTGAGGCTAAGTATGCTGCCACAAAGCAAAAACTAGTTCCTCCTATGGACATGCTCACAGAGACTGATCCTTTGTTTCCCAAATAGCCCATAATGCCACAAGCTACTGAAGAGACCTTCACTTCCGAGACACAATATTTCTTTAGCAATGCCCTTCTCATCCTGACACTAATGAAAACACCAACCATCTTCTTGCTCGCCATCAATTTGTACCTACCAACATGATCTGGGAGCTTATATTCAGTTCTAGACTGACCTCTTGCTGAAGTTGCTATTTTGTAGTCACTCCTCAGTCTACTATCCGATTCAGCAGCTCGATCATTTCGATAATTATCATTGAAGATTGGATTGATGATGGGCGTTAACCAGGCACCACCATACTTGGTATTTAGAGTTTTACCAATGAGCACGTTCCAGTTAGTAGCTTCTGTTGGATCTTCTGCTCCAATTACAGTTTGTCTTTAGAGGGACTATTTCCTGGAAGCTGTTACAGGAAAAGCTTTCTTCTTAAATGGCCAAGTCCTTAGTGTGATGAGAAAAGAAGGTTATATTTTGAATTTTATACATACCCAAGAACATAAATATCAGCTGCTTCTTTGAGATTCAACCACTCATCCAAATCTACAGCTAGACTTCCCACAGGAGATCTTCCTGCAACATTCCTTGTACCCACAAAGATTCTACAATGCAAAGATCGAATTATTTTCCCCAAAAATGTATTATAAGTGTCCATGACATTATATACAAACCGATACTCACCTCAATTCATTGTTCAGAATGCATGGTCCCATGTCCAGTGATCTAACAAAAAGACCACCCATGCACTCATCATCTAGTTCGTCATTATCTGTGAAAACCAACCAAAAAGGAGCACCATATAAGAAAGAATTTTTTAATACATAAGATGAAATAAACGAATAAGCTCAAGCCACAACGCAAGCCAGATTACCAAGAAAGGAAATAAACCTGAAATTTCGCTTAAATGGAATGCGTCAGCTCTGCTTCGTCTTTTGCTAAACCACAACCTCAATGCTTTTCGTCTTGATTTTCGTTGCTTGTTACCCATGATTTGAGATAAAGTCCATTCCAAAATTTACCAGTTCCCTCAAAAAGATGGCATCTCTTCTTGTCAAGTTGGATAGCTGAAGAATATCCACATGGCTGCCTTTTAGGTTCTTGGTAAAGCTATTATTGTATTGGTCGCCACAGGACGAATGAGACAAACCCAAGAAGCTCGAAATTAAAACCTCATATTTTATGCGGTAATACTAAGATTTTAAAGAGAGAAGCTTCCTTAATAGTCTAATTTATTTTAACCGAGTTGTTCAACCAGGAAGGAATTAGAATAGAATATTGGCCGCACACGGTTCTATCAGTTTTACGATTAGGTGGTTGTTTATAAACAGTTCATATAAGTCTTGTGTCCAACTCTTTACCCGTGACTAGAAGTTATCATACCACATGGCCAGATCAAACTGTCCAAGGGGCAAGGACGTGCATTTGTTAATTACTCACTGTCAAGCACGATACCTAAAGCCATCTTTACAACCGTACATATCTTTGCATCATTGAGTAATCGATGACTTTTCATCTGCTAAGCCTCAAACTCATCACGTCTTAATCAGCTACCAAGTTTACTGTCAAGCTTCACCGCCACAAGCATGGATGAATGAAGTATAGTAGAGTTGTCCCAGTGGTCACTTTTGGGCGGTGAACAAAGTCTCACATTGGAAAAAAGTAAGCAAACTACAAGGTATAGAAATACTCTTTTTAATGGTGTAAGATTATTTGGGGATATATGTGTAGACTCTTGTCAAAGCGAAAAATACGATATCAAAGTTAATTAAGAATGTCTATGGGTTGACTTAGCCCAACACCCAATGTCCTCGAGTTAAACATTGCTTCCAAGTGAATAGATGTAGACTTGTAACATTGTAATCCACCTCATATAAACATATAGTTGGACAATTTTGAAAATATAATCTTTTTGCATATACTAAGTTCACACCTGTTATAGTAAAATGTTACTTGGTTACCAATTCTCTATTTTAGATTATCCCCAGCCCATGAAGACAGTGACAGTAACAAGACCCTAAATAGAATGAGGTAAACAATTTCTTTTCCAGGTCCGTTAGAATTATGAGCCAGTTATATGGTGACTAATTCATCATTCTTGACATGGAATTTGATAATGCTTTTTTATTTTAAAGAATTAACTTAAATATATAGTTGTCCACCCAACCGTACCTTATTCATATGAGAAGTCATACAATCGGCATTTGGTTGAAAATTTGAAGCCATGTGTTAGTGTCTTCCGTGCTGCAATAAGGAATTTTTAGTACCTCTTTTAAGTACTAAATGGTTGGTGGAATATTAAGATGAACTTTGGCTCAGGGACGTTAACTAGTAAAGTGGTCCATGGAGAACTAGAGGACCTGAATTGTTTAAAAGAACTGTATGATTAACATTAAAAGACGGCGATCTCGACTTCCGACCCATCAATATTAGTAGCTTTCTTGGGTTGTGACATTCTACCAAAATTAATTATAGCTTTGACATGGATTGATGCCGCCTTTTACGGTAACCTATCAGCTTCGTCCTTCATGGTGAGATTACTTCTTCTTCACATATTAATAGGAGAGTAAATAATATTCAAAGTTTATACTTAGCTTGACTTTGTCCCTATTATCTATGTTAGCGAAGAGAAAGTCGTGCACGCAAGATAAGTAGAATCTATTACTATTGTTAAGAGTCTCACATCGGTAATGAAATGAGAACATGGATTTCTTATATGTACTTGGACAATCCTCACCCTACAAGCTAGCTTTTGGGATTGAGTTAGGTCCAAAATCTATTCTTTTCAACTCAGGAGGTGGTAAGGAAATGTGATTTTTGCTATTTGAAATTAATAAATAAATACTTGTTGCTCCACCCCTCTTTTAAAAACATGAGAGCTTTTTTTCAATTTTATTCTTTAACAAAAGGGGAACAAGAAGGATAGACTTTCGATATTTAGTTAGTTGGCAATAATAGAAAAAGGCCTGGTTGATGATTTATTGCAAACTAGGATGCGTTGTTCATGTTGGTAGGTCAAAATTTAGGATATATGCTTCCCTGGCAGAAATCTAGTTGGGACCGACTACTCGGGCTGAATTCGTTGCATGACTTTGCATTATCTCTGCAAACCTCAATTAGGGAAGTTCTAGTGAAGAGCGATTATGCCTCCACTCTTGAGTGATATATCTACTTGAGACAATGCTAATACTATTTTTAAAAATTAAATAGTCTCTTTTTCAGTTTATGTGATATTATTTATTTATTAATTTGATTAAAAATTAATAAAATATTTCTATATTTGGATACATATAACTATAAGCTTTGCATTTTACCTTTAACAAAAAGCTTTTATAGCCACAAAAATATTGTGACATGTTTAAAACTGCAAATTTTAAAAGCTTTAAAAAAAAAAAAATCCATGATGAATGTTCACATTTTTTTTGGTTATTGCCACCTGTAGTAGCAACATACAAAACCATTTTGGTTTATAGACCAATTACAATGTCTATGAGACCATTAGGGCTGTTAGTGGTTCGGATATACTTGAGAACCGGACCGAAATATCCGGACCGAAACCGGACCGAAAAATAAACGGTCCGGATATGAGTATGTGAAATTTATTCGGACCGATAAGAGATCCGGTCCGGTAACCCGGTAAGAGAACCGATTCATTACCCATATAAATACATTTTCCTAACTGATAACCCTAATTTCTAAATCCCTAAATTCCATCGGCTGCTCCTGCAGTCCTGCTCTAGTGCTCTCAGCCTCTCAGCTCTGTTCCCTCTCGCAAATCGCCGATTCGCCATTGTCGTTGTTCCCATCTGGTGGTTGTCGTTCCCATCTTCGCGAGTCGCGACTGCTCGACTCCTCTTGGCCCTCTTCTATCTCGATTCTCTCCTGAGTCTCGACTGGTCTTCTCGCGACATCGTTCGCGAATCGCCATGTCGTTCCGTCGCTAGTTGTTGTTCCCATCTTGCGATCGACTGTTATCGCCGAGTCTCGATCGGTCTTCTTCTCCGATGGGCGCCTCGATAGTTGTCCAACTCGTCAACCATCACTCCTGGCCACTTCCTTTGTGACTTGTATGGTCTTCAATCTTCATGCTATCATACTTCAATAATCAAACATAATAATATATGTATGCAACATGTTATTTATTTTTTATATGTTCAATACTTTATTCTCTGAATTTTATGTAATTCGATATCATAAATTGTTAAATTAAAGTACGATTCTCTGTTAAAACTTAAATTTTTTGGTGTCTTAATAATAATACATGCTCCTGTAAGTCCTGTTGGTTGTTCTATACTTCTATGTAATAAATCTGTAATTCTTTAATGTAATAAATCTGTTCTATGTAATAAATCTGTAATTTACGATTCTATGTAATAAATCTGTAATTTTTTAAATAACATGTTGTAATAAATCTATAATTTTTTAATGTAATAAATATGTTCTATCATCTATGTAATAAATCTGTAAATTTTAAAATAACATGTTGTAACTTGTAAATTTATGTAATAAATCTTGAACTTATTGTGTATTTGTGTATTGTGTTGTGTTATGTACTTATGTCATTTCAAGATTCTTCAGTGACTCCTATGACTTCACAAAATTCTTACATAGAAGTGAATGACCATGATGATGATGAGGAGACCGTAAGGGGAATTGAAATTGGAGAGCATTTGAATTTAATTGACAATGCTCAATTAATATCTGATAGTCAAACAGATGGATCAAATGTTGTCTGTCAATCAACTGGAGGTGAGGAAGATCCATTGCAGAATCGTATGGGAGCGTGTCACGTGAAAAAATCAATCATACACAAAGAAATGTCTATTGTCTCTCTCGGATGACTGCAAAAGTGGAAATGCAAGTGGTGTGGATCTCTTTTCAAAGTTGATTCAAAATATGGTAGTACTTCAAATGCGAAAAAACATTTGGAAAAATGTTTTAATAGAAAGATGGCAAATGAAAAAGAACCCACACAAACAAAGATAAGTGGTACATTTGGTGATGCTACTAGTCCGAGTGTTGCTACTTGGCAATATAACCATGCTAAGGTTAGAGAGCTTGCTGCCCATATGGTTTTAGGGCATGAATTTCCGTTTATGATAATGGAAGGTGTTATCTTCAATCGGTTTTTGAAGGAGATATATCCATGGTACAAAAGGATAACACGACATACTGTTAGGACGGACTGTGAAAGATACTATAAAGGTGAGAAAACAAAGATGAAAATAGTAATGTCTAAAGTTAATAAGATTAGTTTGACTACTGATTTGTGGTGGTCCGGCGAACAAAAGATAGGTTACATGACCGTAACTTCTCATTTTATTGACTCAAAATGACAACTTCATAAGAGAGTGTTGGCTTTCATGAATGTACCTCCACCTCATTCTCGAGAGGTACTTGCTAGGGAATTGATTAGGGTTATGGATGATTGGTGCATAAAGGAGAAAGTTGTCTCTATTAGTGTGGATAATGCATCCACAATGATAATCGCATTGCGTCCAAGGCGATTTTACTAATAAGAGGCAGCTACCATTAAATGGTCAATTATTTCACGTACGATGTTATGCACACATCTTGAACTTGTTGGTTCAAGATGGTCTTGATGTTATTAAACCAGTGGTGGATAAAATAAGAGGGGGTGTAAAATATTTATTGAATTCTGAGGCAAGATGCAAACATTTTGAAAAGATAGTTAAGGAGTTAGATCTTATGGGCAAAGCTGAGTTTTGGATACTAAAACAAGATGGAATTCGACATGGTTAATGTTGTCCACTGCTTGTTTCTATAAAACAGTTTGGCCAAGGTATGCAGAAGAGAATGCATCGTTTATCCACTATTTGCCGAATGATAGTGATTGGGAGATGGTTAATGATATTTGCAAGTTATTAGAAGTGTTCGCGGATATTACGAATATTATTAGTGGTACTTCTTCTCCTATTGTAAATTTATTTTTGTCCGAGCTTTGGAGGGTAAAGGTGCTATTGGATGCAAATATTCAATTGAACTCCAAGCCTCACTTGCAAGCAATGACAATGGAAATGAAGTTGAAATACGATAAATATTGGTCGCAATGCGATATCTTGCTATCTATTGGGGCTTTTCTTGATCCAAGGTAACCATTTCTATGATTTTCATTTGTTTCCTGTTTTAAGGTAACCACTATATAAAATTGTTACATAAAATAGTTATTCAAGATATATGAAACAATGGTGTAACCAGCAGGCAGCATCATTGTTCTCTGAATCTCTGAATCTCTGTTATGAAACAATGGTGCTTGTTCTCTGAATCTCTGTTATGAAACAATGATGCTTGTTCTCTGAATCTCTGTTAAGGACTTAAGGTGTAACCAGCAGGCAACAACTTCATTGTTGCTGTCTGCTGCTTGTTCTCTGAATCTCTGTTAAGGACTTAAGGTGTAACCAGCAGGCAGCAACCTCATTGTTGTTGTCCGCTACTTGTTCTCTGTTAAGGACTTAAGGTAACCAGCAGGCAACAACCTCATTGTTATTGTCCGCTGCTTGTTCTCTGTTAACATTTCTTGGAGAATTAACATTGTCTCTCTTTACTCTTTAGGTATAAAATGGTGTTTATTTCATGGGTTTATCCTTACATGTATGGGCCTAATGGTGCCATAAGAAATGAGACGTTGTTATCAAACAACATATTGTCTTTGTTTAAGGAATATGAGAAAATACACAAAAAAGAAAATGGTGTGCAAGTTAATAGTAAAGAAGAGGGAAGTAGTTCAAGTTCATGGTTGGGAAAAAGAAGTTTTGAGATGTACCTTGACAGTGTCGAGGTAGTTGATAAAACAAAGTTTGATCTTGATTATTATCTTGAAGATGATCCACTTAGAGTTCGAGGGGAGGGGAAAAAGTTTGATGTCTTACAATGGTGGATGGTTAACGAACCGAAATATCCCATTCTTAGAAAGTTGGCGAAGGATGTTCTCTCTATTCCTGTTACAACTGTTGTTTCAGAAGCAACTTTTAGTGCGGGCAAAAGAATTATTGACCCAAAGAAAGCATCAATGAAGGTAGAAACTGTTGAAATGCTACTATGCTAGTGTGTGGAGGTGATTGGGTTAAAGAGTTATATGGAATCAAGAAAGGTCACGGGCGCAGTATGGTATGTATTCCTTCATTTATTCTTTTCCTTTAACTTTATGAATGTATATGTTGTGTTCTTTCTAATGTTTTAAAATTTGGAATGTAGCTTCAAGAAGAAGACGAGCATTTAGAGTATAACTTTGCAAATGTAATATTCTTGCCCGATTGATTCATTTGCATTATCCTTTAATTTTATATTGTACGTTATGAATTGTGAATTGTGATACTAACTTTTCTTAATATTTTGACTGTAGGATGAAATTTAACTCAACTTTTGAATCATGCGTTGTGGACTTGTGGTCTTGAGGACTTGTGGGAAAATAGATTTGGACTTGTAGTTTTTGAATTTCAATATTTTGGACATTTGGTTGTTTGGCTTGTTTCCTTGTAAAGTTTAATATTTTAGATTTAACTCAAATGTTTTGGTTGAACTTTTGGCACGTTTCTTGCATCGGTGGCAAAGAACATTTGCCTCTTGTGTTTGGTTTTATTTCTTTGTTAATTTTGATTCAAGGAATTGAAATTGGATACCACTTTACTGTTAATTTTCTTTGCGTTTGTCACTTTTGTATTTACGTAGTTACTCGGTTCTGGTCGGTGCGAGCGGACTGATAACAAGTTAACAACACATTTCTTGTTATGTCGGTTCATGGTCCGGACCGGAACCGGACCGGTATCCAGAAGATCCAGTAAAAATTATCGATCCGACTCGGGTACCCGATCGGTAAGGTACCGGACCGGTCCCGGTCCAGACAATAGGACCGATAGGCTTATCGGACCGGCCCGGATATATCCGATAAGCTTAACGGACCGGTTCCGGTATGTCGATACCCGGACTGGACCGGACTGGACCGGACCGATAACAGCACTAGAGACCATGCAAAACTAATGACCGAAGTTGTCACAATTTGGGGGTGACTGCTGTTTTGTAAATAGTTAAGCTACAATTTGATGAAAGTGTCAGTAGCACTTTAATTTTTTGACCCAGTAGTACTCTTTGTAGAATAAATAAGAACAATTTGGGCCCAATATGCCCTAAAGTTATACTCTTATGAGTAAAGGGTTGATATAGGTTGGATTTTCTAACATAAAAAGTGTGAGTTTAATTTCTTTTTTCCATTTCCACCCGGTGTCCAGTACTCACAGAGTCCGATTATATTTGGCTTCACGCCGCGTATGGCCCATTTGGTGGAAGCCCTCCCTGTCAAGATTTTTTTCATACCCACGACTTGAACTGAGACCTCTGGTTAAGGAAGGAACAATCTCATCCACTGCACCACATTCTTTGATGATGTACGAATTTAATATCAATGTCACTCTTCTTACATAATTAAACGAGTTTCTTTTTTCCAAAACCCAGCGGCTGATCCACCAAGACTTATTGGTTAGTGGTATCGCTAAGAGTTTTCACAAAATATACAATTCTTTTACATACGTTATTTTGTTTCCTCTTCCTTGTTTCCCATTCCCACGATGTAGCAAAACTTTTTTTTTAAGAAAAAGACAACGGTTCATCCATTTAGATGAAAGATATACCCAAATTAGTTTTGGTCAAATATTAATTACAACATACCCATTGAAATCCCACAACATGGGGTCCGAAGAGCTTAGAATGCACGCAGACTTTATCTCTACTTTTGTAAATTTTTCAAATATTCTTAGAAGAATAAACATGTTTGGATCAATTGAGTACTCTAGAGAACAAGAAACTAGCATTGCGCATGCTGTTTTTACTGCAGGCCTAATGTGGGACTATGATAGGTGCAAAGATTTCGTAAATTAATTAGCCTCACGCTTACTAGTATACAGTCACTTGAAACAAAAAGGTCTGGTGAAGCAGGCAAAGTAAAAGGACACTACTAATCATGTCCTTTTAAAGTTGTCTAAATATCATTGCTCTTTTAACTTTTTTTAGTTCAAAATTTTCATTCGAATAAACGAGTTTGAAAGATATCAGGTTTTGGTTTTTTGCTCATAATTCTAACTTGTACCTGAAATATATTAAGGATAAACAATGCTTCAAAATTGTGCAGCTGGAACTAAACACAAATTTAGGGTAGGTTTGGTAGGTTAAATTGAATTCATTGTTATCTTTTCGGATTGTGTTACATACACACTAATTAAAGTTTACACGTATAACAAACACACTCATTATAAATTTACTGCCTCAGATTATGAATCGCCTCTTTCGGGAACAAGAGAAAAGCTTAGTTGCTACTAACACTATAGTTTTGAAAAAATAGAACAAAAAGTATAACTTGTAACTAAAGATCAAGATAGGTCTTTCTATTCAGAAAATCTTTAGCATTACACAAGTAAAATGCCTTTGAATTAAAAGAACCACCTTGATCACCAAGTAGAATAGTTGGCCTAATTAATAAATTGGCCTACGCTTTGAAAAGATTTTGTCACCTCCTCTGAGTGATATTGGAGTTCTATTTCTGCAGCTTTTCTTATAACTATAAGCCTTTGCATCAGATATTAAATGTTGTCTGAACATTGCTATAAATGCCTCTGCTCTTTCATTCAATTCCTCCATGGAAATTTGCTGAGCTTCATCTATAGAATCATCTAATTGGTCTTCTCTCTTGTCTACTAGTGGAAATTCCTCTTTGATATCCTTTGTAATTGCTTCTTCTGATACTTCTTCTACACAACGGACCAAAGGTTTCTTGCATTCTTTCACCCCCTTTTCCTGTTTAAGACAAAATAAATAAATAAATAATATACACCCATTATCAAAAAAATATGTGCTTGCATATATCAAAAGAATCGAGCAAGAAGGCGTATTGAAGACATAATTAATGAATAAACCCTTTGAACATAAAAGAAGAAATGAGAAGGATTACTGCCTGCGCTATTATTTTTATCGGAAAGTCAATATTTTCAGCTTTGATATAAAGGTATGAGAGAGATAAAAAGGAAGCCTCCTCAAGTAAAAATATTTTTTTCCACAAAAATTTAACATTTTCTGTAAAGAATGGATCTTGGGCCTAACTCAACCAGAAAAGCTAGCTTGTATGGTGAGGATTGTTCAAGTCCATATAAAGAGTCCATGTTCTCATTCCATTACCGATGTGGGACTCTTAACACTCCCCCGCACGCCCAGACTTCGTTAACTGGACCGTGAACAATATAATTTGGGGGCCCAACATTGGTGAACAAATAATTGGAATGAGTCTGACTCTGATACCATGTAAAGAATGGATCTTGGGCCTAACTCAACCAGAAAACTAGCTTGTATGGTGAGGATTGTCCAAGTCCATATAAGGAGTCCATGTTCTCATTCCATTACCGATGTGGGCTTAACATTTTCAAATGAGATGCATATTCAAACACAATTTTCATTTTTTGAATACCCTTTTTCAACTTATTTTAAATACTACATCTTTCAAATATCAACAACTTCATATTCAAACTCCTACTAAGTTTTTAGATGAAATAGTTATAAAATTCGAACATTTTCTCACCTCAATCTTGGATTCAGTAGTGTTGCTGATGCTTTCTTGGCTAGTTTCAACTATTGGAGTTGTGGGAGTACTTGTAGATGTGAAAAGAATAGCTAAGAGTAAGAGATTAAGAGCAAGAAAAGCTATAACTCGCCACTGCTCCACAAAGGAAACTAATATTGCACGTTCTAAACATGCCATTAAAGCAGCTACTCCAGCAGCAAACCATACTGCTTGTAATTTATCTTGTCTCTTTGTTTCCTCCATTGCTACAACCATCACCATTTCTATTTTCTTTTTTTTGGGTTTTAGTGACAGTGAGTGCCAAACACAATGTTTAAAGCTCTTTATTTTATTTGAGTAATGAGAAGACAAGAGGGTGTTTTTATAGAGTGGAGAGAAGGGTAAAATAAAACATGAATTTGGAGTATTATTTACGTGAAATGCCACTGGTTTTTTTCAATGATCAGGTGATGTCACAAGTGAAAATGTTTTTTGAGGGACAAGGAAACATTCTCGTCTGATATATCACAGAAACCTCAGCACTCTCTCTGCTCTTTTGTTTTCTTATCATTGCTCCTACATACTAAGTAGTACTCCTATTTTACTTACTGTTTGGCTTTTTTAAAATTTCAGGCGTGCACCGGCTTTTACCATTAACATGCTACCAAAAGAAATTTAAACTTAAGGATTACTCCTTAGTTGGATAACTGTGCATCATCAGACTTCGGTACAATTCAATAATTTTAACTTAAATTTTAGCTCCCGCTTGGCCATAGATTTTAAAGTTGGGGCTTGAAATTTTTGAGCTTTTGAAATTGTGATTTCTGAAACTTGAAGTTGTATTTGAATATGTATTTAAAATTTGAGTTTTGTTAGTAGAAGTGAAATTTCGAGTTTTTGGAACTTCAAAATATTTTAAATGAGTTTCAAAATTTAATCGAATTTCATGATCAAATAAATATTTGAAGACAAATTTTCAAAATCTGATTCAAAATTTATAACCAAACACTAACTTAGATCTATGTTTGCCACCCATGAACTTGGAGTAGACGGTTTGGACGAGAGTTATGTCCTGAATCGAGTCAGCAAATAAGATTGGCCAGTGGGCCGGGACAACCCGATCCCGCCCCATCCCATCGCGATTTTGCTGGATAGATTAGGGGATAGAGATTGACTCTAGTCGGGTTCGAAATCGGGATGGGACAAGCGCATGTCCCGCCTATTCCGCCCCGGCCCGTCCCGTTTCTGCCAGAAAGTAGTCGTTGCACAAATGACCATTTGCAATTCTAGTCGTTGGCAACGACTACAAACCGCCATTTTGGCCCCCCAACACCTCATAAACCCCCTACCCCTTTAATATTTATTTTAACCAATAAGTTAGTATATTTACACATTAACCCTATTTCTCAACTATAAATACATCATTTCCTCCTCATTTTTGTCACAAATCTTTCTACCATCTCTCTAATCTTTCTCTCTACAAGTCTAATTTGCACACTAAATATTATATTTTATTTGCTAATTTCTATCAAAGTTCAAAAATTGAGAGTGAAGTTGGCAACTAGCTTGAGGATAATCGAACAAAGTTTCAATTAGAAGAGATGTTTTAAATTTGCGCATGAATATCAACAATATTTACGTTATGCATTGTATCATTTTAAGGGCAAAGTGACTATCACTTCTGACATAGATCGTAGTACTAATGGTAATGATTATTTAACTGTTACATGTCATTGGATAGATCACAATTGGTCTATGCAAAAACGTATAATATCATATAGATATATTGATGAAAGACACACTAAAATTTTTATTTCAAGAAATATTCATGAAATTAGTAAATATTATAGAATTACTGATAAAATTATGACTATTTCATCAGATAATGTTTCTTGTAATGATTATGTTGTAAACATTTTAAAAATTCGATGGACTCCATCTTTTTCCGATATTTTTCATGTTAGATGTGTTTGTCATATTTATAACTTAGTTGTAAAGAATGATCTAAAACTTTTTAGTTCTATTCTTGATAAAGTATAATTTGTTATCAACTTTATTTTTAAAGATAATAAAATACAAAGACACAACGAGTTTAAAAAAACATGTCATAATTGTGAATTGCTTTATAAAAAATTGCAAAAGAAGTTGCAACTAGGTGGAATTCTTTGTATGAACAATTAGTTGTTACTCACGAGTATATAAGACATTTAACTTTAGTATTTAACGCTCATAATCAAAATCCTTCTAATATGTTTATAGTTGATGATTGAGATAAAAATTTGGAACTTATTGTATTCTTAGAGAAATTTTTGCTAGCTACTAAGAATTTTTTTGATATTTATTATCCTACTATTTCATCTATGTTATTTTATATAGCTCTAATATTTTTGTTATTTAATGAATATAAGAAAAAAATCAACCTACGCTCTAGCTATTACAAAATTAATTGTACAATTTTTTTTATTCCCACTATTTATTTTATTGGTGTAGTATTAAATCCTACTATTAAAGTAGACGATTGTAATGCCCTTATTGAAACGATTTATGAATGCCTAGAATTACTTGAAACATAATCAACTAAATAATATGTTATCTCTAGCATACAAACACAATGCAAAACTATGTATATGTATTACCAAGAGAAAAGTGCAAATAATCAACCGACTTTTGTACCATCTTCTTCTACATCACTCAACCTTATAAAAATGTGGTTTCTGCTTCAAGTATCCAAGGCCTTTGAAATAGAATGTATAGTGGTTCAAGTCCTTCACAAATTGGCGAGTTTGATGTTTATGTTTTGTAGGGTGTTGTACCGTTCGAATCAATTGCTACTGAAAATGGACGTGAAGACTTGCTGAAATACTGAAGGGAGAATCAAAAGACATTTCCGACTCTATCAAAGATGGTCTGAGATGTGTTGAATATTCAAGCGTCATCTACAGCTTCTGAAAGCGCTTTTTGTGCTGAAATGTTTCAAATAGGAGAGCACAAACACTCATTGACGGGAGACAGTTTGGAGATTGCAGTTTTATTTAGAGATTGGATTAGAGCGGAGCGTAGAAGGTGCAGTCAACCAGATCAATGAAGAAGATGACTACAATTACAACGAAATATTATTCGAGGGAGCAGGAAGCGACGTTGAACAATTTTGACCAACAAATTCCAATTCCAACAGAAGATCCTCAAGAGATTGTCAGAAAATTAGAAAAGTTTGGTTGCATATGTAATTTTTTTAATGTCAATTTTACTATGTGATTTGCAACTTTTGAACTACGAAATAAAATTGCAATTTTTAGAAAAAAATCAGATTTCTATTAAATAATATAAGAGACAATTAGTCTTGGGGTGTTTTTTCATTATCTTGTTCAATTATTTAAGTGTTTAAATATATATATATTTTTAAAATTAAGTGTAGAAAAAGTTTTTAAAAGTCTCCCAAATCCCACTTCCCGTCCCCCAAATCCAATCCTACTTCGGGTTCAAATTCAAGTGTCACTTATCTTAACACAACTCGGGCTAATCTACTTTAGCTAGACCTGATAAAAGCAAGAAAGCCAAAGCAATACCTATTCCTTCAACGGTAAGAGCTGCAGATGAAATAGCAGTGGTTATGCCGACATCTACTCAAAGAGAATAGTATTAGAGTCAAGACCGGTGCTATCCCCTTCCCCTGCTACGCTTCCATACTCAACAATCAAAGAAGCATTTCCGATTCCCCAATCCACTCTCGTGGTTCCCTCTCATAGTGAGATCTGGGACGGGATAGGACTACTTCCTATCCCCTAATCCCGATCCCGACCCACTCCACCATCCCTAAATTCCCGTTCCCTTAATCCCGTCCCGTCCCATTGTTCAGCCCTATATAGTGGCAAATCTCCTATCTCCCAGTGAAGCCACTGTATAAATTGTTACTAAAATCAATAACTCATGAAATTAAAATTCTTGATCCGTCAGGTCAGTCAAACTGAAATATCATATTGCGTTGATGCAGTGATCTCATCATTTTCTGTAATAAACTAATGCTTAAGAATATTCTGTTCTTATACCAATCACCACCTAGAAATTTGAAATCCTGTTTCTCTACAATATATATGGTCCTCTCTTTCCAATACCATTCTAATATAGCCCTTTAATTTTTTTTCTTCTTTTCTGGTATAAATGGACATTATTATTGATACATTCCTCTTTGATAATTTTTGTTTTCTCTTTCATTTTTTAACTCGAGATGAGTTTTGAGGTTGGCACCCTTTTCTAATACTTTTTTTATTGCGCTCCTATCTCTAAAGCATTTTTTTCTCACTCGGTGTCCGGTATCCGCATTGAAGTTCGACTATATCTGTATTCACGCCGCGTAGGGTTCTATTCTGGAGAAGCGTTTTCTACCAGGATTTTTTCATATCCAGGACTCGAACTCAAGACGTCTGGTTAAGAGATGAGCATCCCATCCCCTGCACCATCTCTAAAGCATATCAAATCCCAATATTGCTGATAAGTTAGTTTTAAATTGATAAGCAGCATAGGTATCAAAGGTGAAATGACAACTGTTAAATGATAATTTGATCATTAATATCTATCCATATTCAAAAGCTGAGGAATCCTATGGTGATATGAGAAATGAAAGGAATGTCTGGGGTATGGGGCCGTATTGCGGTGGAACAAGTCACTTTAAAAAGTTTATCCTACCTTAGTTTTTACCTGCATGGGTGTAGGCTTTAGTTCTCGCGATGATTGCTTCCTGAAAGCGAGTTCGAGCCACCGCTTGATGTGAGTTCATTTTTCCTTTGTGAGCGATGACTCCTTGTGGGCAAGACTGTGCTCTCCCACCTAGTGATCTTGAAGACTGTGATTTACATTCCTTCACCAATCTGCCGAATTCGGAGGGTGAGGCGCAATGGCGATAATTTCTTTTGCTCCCAAGAAATGAATGGAATGTGTCAGTGGACATGAGGAGCCTAAAGGCACGCCAACGTCCTTTTGATGTTTACCATTAACACAATGTGGCCCCATTTGTGTTCGATATGTTCACATCATCACTATTACTGTCCAAACACATCTTGTTTGTTCAGGTCAACTATGTCACTCAAACATCGAATGATGAAAGTTCTGATATTACTTTGTTAAGGCACTGTCATTTGAATTTTTTCTATTTCTTGGCAACTTAGAAACAAACATCATACTACGTGGGTCAAAGTTTAAAATTTATGTTTACTTGAACAGTCTCAAGCTATGTTTTGAATAACTTGTTGCATTCACGCCTTGAAAATATGAAATCTTTCGTTTAAGAGTGCTTTCTCCCTTCGTAAACCTAGACAAAAAGCTCAAAATTAGTTGTGCAAGTGAATTTCGGATTGCAAATGATTAACTAGTTCTTCAATTTAGCTCTTCAAGTATTATGTTTGCAGAAATTTATTAATGATAAAACTGTATTAGATTTGCGAAGAGACGTGTTATTTACGAGAATTAGTTATATTTTGAGATGTTTGTCTTTGGTTGTATTGCTGGTTTCAGTGAGAATTTACCCAACAAAGGTTAGACAGAAGTAGAAATTATTTCCTTTAAAAAGAAAGGTTATTTTTGGCATTTGGTCAAATTTCAAATGGTTGTGATGGTTATGGTCAAGACGGTAAACATGGGGAGGGTCATGAAATTGAGTCATACACCTGACCTTTCCCCCTCTAATATAATTTTCAAAGTTTTAACTTTTGTAAATCAACAGTGAAAGAGATTTTACACAATCATCTACAACAAATGTGATTAATAACCAATAAAACAAACAGATATCCCGCTACTACTAGTTAAAACACAATGATATCGTTAAAAATACTAGATTGTTAGTGTATATAAGTTAAAAATCATTCTTTATTTATTATTACATCTTCCGCAAACAAAAATCCAAAAGGAAGAAATTCGTGCGAGTGAAACTGGACAAGATTATGTAAGATTGTATTTCTGGAAAGCTACTTAGCAAAGATTGGGTTCACAAGTTTGCTTGTGCCAAAAGCAGTTTGTCATGGAGAGCTTTAGCCCAAGGATAAACTGGCTTATATACTTCAGTAGGTACTCACCCCAATATGCCCATTTCTCAAAATAAAGAGGCAATTTGCTGTATTAACACACACTAAAGAACGAAGAAAAGAATAGATAATAGCAATCATAAAACAGCTCAACTATCAAATTGCCAGGATAATTACACGATGATCCGCCAGAAGTGGGAAAGAACAACTCTTCAACTATATATTAAGCCATTGCTGTGGTACCAGAAAATTGAATAAATATGCAACTACATTGCTCAAAATCCGTATAATTTATCTTCTTCAACATCTATATAGGGACTCTGCAAAACTACTGCCACCAGCTTCTTCCAGACAGAGAGATAAGCTGCAAGATTGCCAAAAAATTCAGACTCCTAGTAGAACTATTATAAGAAATACTACAAGCACAATTATGTTTCAATATATGAATCTAATTGTGTAGCTATAGATAAGAACTGAGTTACCAATTCAAAAAATGGTTTCATGAGCTACTAATGTCAGCAGCTGAAAAGTCTTCCCTCCAGAACTCTGATTGTATTTCAATTAACTGGTCCTTTCATTTCAAGCACAGAACTTCCCTTGAGAAATTCAAATATGCAACCGTATTCAACTTAATGATCTCAGTTTCTATTATTTGTATCACGTGGACATGATTTGAGCATTATTCGAAAATAGATGGTAAAAATTTCAGAAAAACCACTACTACTTCCAAAAAGACCTTTTTGTCTAAATCGCATGCCTCTTAACTTACTCCAAGAGGATTTCCAGATATTGGGATGTCAATATCTCAACTTATCTTAGATGTGTCATCAGAACACAGTATAAACTGTAAGCACAATTCATGTCACGGAGCAAATAATATGGACTCTAGAAATTATTGAGTTTAACTATGAGTCTATGACTAACCTGACAAGCAACCTGCACCAACTGTTTACTTTTTAAAGGCGAATCTTTTAACGATTCTGAATCCTGCAATCTTGGATCAATACTTTCTATCTCTGAAGACCTTTTCTTCATTGCACTTTCTAGAGAAGGGATCTCATTTGGGTTGTTCAACAAGTTATCCTTCTTACGCTTCCTGCTGAACGTATACTTGAGAAGAGGTGACTCCTTCCTTCAGATGCTTTGGCATCTCCAGGGACAGACTCAACTGGTAACATGCCGAAGTTAAGCAGTGGTTTACCATCACCTTCCTCCACCATCACTGAGACATCTATCAACTCTTTGTCCTCATATGCATCACTATCTGCAGATGCAAACTTTCTACATATCTTGTTTTCTGCAGTCAAATCTGAGGATGCCGCTTGAAAACCAGTACCCTCTTCAATACCACCTTCACCTCCTAATATTGTTGATTTCACAGTGCATTCAACTGCATTGGACTTGATATTAGAAAAAGATGGACATTGCTGACCAGGTCTCATCGGCTGATTAGAATGGGAGTTACGTGACAATGCAGGAAAACTAACGGCCAGGTAATTGATGCGTCTTTTCCTAATGCTTCTACGATGAACAGGTAATAAGCAAGAGCTACTTTTGGTTTTGCCATATCGAGCTTTTCTTCGCACTTGTCCTCGGAATGTATAGAGCCATTGCTTAGAGGCTTTTCCTTAGTGGTTCTTCACCAACTAAATCCTCTACTTTCTTAGCTTTAGATGACGGCTGAATGCGTGCTTCAGCATCTGGTCCACTTGGTTCAGTGACCTGTGTAACTTTAACGGGAAAACATGGATCATCTCCAGAATGCGACCTCTCATCTTCTAATCTCATCTCTATTGCACCCCATCCATTTTGATAAATTTCTGTCTCATTAAGATTGTCCTTTGAGTAATTGCACAATGCTATGTCTGACATGTTTGCTGACTTTCAGACCTTGGATCCCAATTCAGTAGGGAATTTTAACCACTCTGAAGTATTTCGCTTTGACTTACCCATGATACTGTTCCGACAAACCAAATCCTCTTTTCCATGTGGTCTCAGGTAATGGAAATGCTTATTCTTTGCTTCATTCAACTGCTCATGCACATCGTGCAATTCTGCTCTAAGATCAATTATCAGCCCTTCAGCTTCATTAAGCTGAGCTTCTAATTCATCAATTCTTCTTTGCTGATTTTGAGACAAACTCTCAGCTACAGTTGTCTGCATTAAAGGTTAGGCAGACCAGTTTCTTTAAACTGTTGGATATGGGAAGCAATATCATGCTAGGATATACTGTCATGTCATTCAAGTAAAAGCACTTCCCAGAATACAAACCAATAGATAGTAATATATGTATTACAATTATAATTATTTCACCAAATGTCTCAGCTCTTCCCTTCATAGGCATTTACTTAGATCCAAAAGATAATCTAGTGTCATGCTGATCCAGACTCCAATTATTGAAGGGATGAAGCAGCATCCAGCAAAGAAAATAGAGGAGTAGAATATCAAAAGTGGAAAAGAATCGTTTAGTGGAGGATGAAACAGGTTGTTGTTGCATTGTAAGAAGACCCAGTCTCCAATTTGAAATAGTTATGTGCCTTTACGAGTTAGGAGTAATACGATCTTCTTACAATGCAACAACAGCCTGTTTTACTCCTTTAGTTTCATCCTCCACATTTAACTGCATCACTATTGAAGATGTACCGTTAAATCAAACCTTAAAACAAACAACATATTCAATTCCATTTTTCCATGTAAGCTATTAGGATGTGCCAAAAGTTAAATTCATGTGGATAGGATTTAATGTTGTGGAATTATTAAAAGTTTAATCAATCAATAGGCAGCTTAACAAATTGGACACTACCTTAGCATCCATCAAATCCTGCTGATTTCTCGGATGCCATAACACGAGCTGCCGCTTCCGCTCTTCACAGCCTCCATTTTCTACAATATTTATTCATACTAAATGGAATTCAATGTCAAATATAACAAGGGCTCATCCATGACCGTTACCATACGAGAGTCGAGAAAATGAAAAACGAAATGTGGATCGGCTCTTCACTTCTCAAAATATTTGTTTCAGTTACAAGTTGAAATTTGAAAATGAGTAGGTGGGCCCATCTAAGCGCCCAATGCTTTTGAAAATTTTCAAATTTTTAATTACAACCCTTAAATTCTCGTCCTACTCCATTTTTTTTCTTTTGATTCTTTGGGGCAAAAGGTGAAATCCTTTGTCCCCACTTTCTCGGCCCGACAGAAATTGATAGATAAAAACTCAACGGCCACTAGGTGGGGACAGTGGTCACTAGGGGTGCACAATTTTCGGTCCGGATCGAAAAATCGGACCGGACCGACCCTCTTTGGACCGGACCGAACCGGACCGAGATTATCGGTCCGGTCTTTGGTCCTTTAAAATTCTTGTTTCGGTTTTGTCCTGTCAGTCCTGGTCCTATCGATTTTTTTTATAATATATATATATATAATTTATATAATTCCTAATATATATAATATATTTAATATATATAATTCCTAATTTTCTAAATTCCTTCCTAATATATATAATTCTTAATTTTCTAAATTCCTAATATATATAATTTATATAATTCCTAATATATATAATTTCTAATATATATAATATATATAATTCCTAATATATATAATATATATAATTCCTAATATATATAATTCCTAATTTTCTAAATTCCTAATATATAATATATATATATATAATTCCGGGTCGGGTTCCGGGGCCCGTTTTTTTTTTTTAAATTGAATTTCCAATACTGAAATTGACATTCTCGGACACATTACCACAAAAAATTTACGTTGAAATCTATTGTACATCGCGAGATATTTAGATTTGAAAAGGAGAAAAACGTAACGATTTGGGGGAAAAGTGAAATTGAGGGGCAAGATGGACGTTTTTGGAGAAATCCGGTGAAGCAAGTCCGTTTGGGATTATTCGTCTCGAAAAAATACGCGAAATCAAAAAAAAAAATTAGATCAAACGGACGTCCGAGCGCAAAGTTATGACCATTTAAAGTTTCACTAATTTACAACTTATATTTGATATGTCATTATGTCAATACGTGCTAGTGGGGTGGGGCGAGGTGGATGGGGGCTGGGACCGCACGAGGGGGATTCGGTCCATCGGTCCAGTAAACCGGATCGGACCGAAAATGACCCGGACCGGACCGGACCGAGAAATTCGGTCCGGTCTTCGGTCCGAAGAACCCGAATGTTCGGTCTTCGGTCCGGTTCGGTCCGGTCCGGTCCGGTCCGGTTTTGACCCTTTGTACACCCCTAGTGGCCACAAGCAAAGGACCCACAAAGGAGGAATGCAAAATTGTCCTCCTTAAAAAAGGAGTGCAAAATTATTTTTGAAGAGATTTAATTTTATAAGTAAATTTTTTTGAAAATAATACACTACATTTTTATAGGATCATTTTCTCTTATTCAAATTATAAAAGGTTTAATTAACAGATTTCCACTTAGCAAAGATACTAATATCATCGATATATCTTTGATTGCCCAAAATGAATCAAATCCTAGGAACTTATCTAATTCACGTTCACATATTAAATTGTCCGCCGTTCAAAAATGTCTAATAATTTGTTTTTACAATTTTATTTGAAGTGCTTGAATAATGCTAACATATGCTTTTCTTATATTGCTTTACATTTACATATATTTTCATGAATTCCGAGATTATATACTATATTTTTTGTTTATTTAAGAATAAATATAAATTAGAATATTTCGTGGGCTTATGCCCATCTTGCAAGTTGCAACTCCATCTTGAAGCACTCTGCTTATTTGTACTTGGTGTTAAATAAGTTCCTCTCATTCTCATATAACATTTCAATATTATTGCCGCATGTTTCTCTTACTAAACACTTATTGAACTATTTATATCTATAAGCATTCTCTTAGTATAAATGCTAAGTAGGAGCAATTTAGTTGAAAATAATTACAAAGAAAACTTGAAACTTAAAAAGAGAGAGGAAAAAGTATAATACATTTAAATTAGAGACTTAACAAGAATCTCTTAATACTACTACAACAACAACAACATATACTCGTGAAGTCCCACAACGTGAGTCTGGGGAGGGTAAAGTGTACGCATATCTTATCTCTATCTTGGTAAGTAGAGATGTTGTTTCCGAAAGACCATCGACTTAATACAAAGCATAAGCACAAGCAAAGCAAGAGAAACGGTCAGACCAGACAAGAAATTTAAAGTGGTATGACAATGAGAGTAACAAAAATGAATAAGTCATGATAAAACATTCTGAAAAAGGAAGCAGTAACTAACGCGGATAAATAAGATAAACAAAATACACGAAAGAACATACAACAGCAGAAATCAAAGGACATGAGACTATAAAATAATACTACGTCTGCTAGTATGATAGGCTAAGCAGAGCTACAATAATAACAATACAACTACCAGTATGTAAGCATAAGTAGGACTACGCTCAACTACCTCCTACCACTCTACCATAATATGTGCCCTCCACAACCCCCTATCTAAGGTCATGTCCTCAGTAAGTTACACATGCGTCATATCCCGTCTAATCACATCTCCTCAGTACTTCTTCGGTCTAACTCTACCCCTTCTGAATTCGTCTATAGCCAACCTCTCACACCTCCGCACGTCTCTCCTATGCACATGCCCGAACCATCTCAACCTCGCTTCCCGCGTCTTATCCTCCACCGAAGTCAGTCCCACTATGTCCTGAATATCATTATTTCTAATCATATCCCTCATTGTATGCCTACACATCCATCTCATCATCCTCATCTCCGCAACTTTCATCTTTTGGATGTGCGAAGTCTTGACTGGTCAACACTTTGCCCCATACAACATAGTTTGTCTAGCCACCACCCTATAGAACTTGCCTTTTAAATTTTTGTGGCACCTTTTTATCACACAAGACTCCAGATGTGAGCCTCCATTTCATTCACCCTGCACCAATACGATGTGTGACATAGTCATCAATTTCTACATTCCCTTGGATAATAGACCCGAGATACTTGAAGCTTCCTTTCTTTGGAATGACCTGAGTATCAAGCCTCACCTCCACGCATGCATGATCGCTCCCGTTACTGAACTTGCACTCCAAGTATTCTATTTTAGTCGTACTCATCCTAAACATTTTAGACTCTAGAGTTTGTCTCCAAATCTCCAGCTTAGTGATCACTCCGCTGCGAGTCTCATCAATCAGGACTATGTCATCTACGAATAACATACACTATGACACCTTTTCTTGAATTTGTCGTGTGTCCATCCATCACCAAGACAAATATGAAGTTGTTAATGTTTAACGAAATAGTACATGGCATTGTAATTTCTATAGCTTCAATAAAATTCAGTGTCTTAAAATTATAAGTTAATTGTAGTAAAAATAATCAAGAACTATGTCTAGAAGAGGTTGTCACAATTTGTTTTTTGATAGTTAAATTAGGTGAAATTACAATATAGTTAAAAATTAGGTGTAAAATAGTGAAATTACAACGTGCAATATGTTTTTTTAGTAGTTTTTAATATTTAAATTTTATTTTATTCAAATAAAATATCCACATATCCGATCTAATTATGAAAGTTGGTCAAACTAGCACACGATAAATATAAAAAAAATTGACGCAAACATTAGGTGGGGGAATAATACAGTACGTAAATTTGGACCTGAAGGAAGATTCAGTACCCTTTGGACCCCCCTCTTTCACCTATTTTAACAGCATGGACATATCACATATGGAACAAGACCACTGTTGGCCATCGTGGACCAAACCCACTAGGCTCAATATCAACTACTGGAGTACTAGTTTGGTTGATTAAAGTTTCAAAATATGTTTTTTTGAAAAACAATTTGTTAAAATTGCTTTCGAAAAAATATTTTTAACTAGAATAATAATTTGTGTTTGATTAATTTAAAAATATTTTAATCAATCTTGGAGTAACAATTTGTTGCCTAGGTTATAAAAGCACTTATGGAAAAATATTACCTTTTCAGCTTTTGAAAATCAACAATTCAACATATGTTATAACTCAAAAACACTTATTATCAAACAATTCAATTCAATCAAACAAGCACTAGCACTACTATAAACACTTTTAATTTTTAAAAAGTTTGACCAAACAGGTTATTACTCTTAATCCTGAATATCGTCTAACTCACGAATCATGACTAAATAAAAGTTGAATTATCGTGCATGACCAAGTCATCAGAATTTATGGAGTAATGATTTTAGCCGAGTAAACGCCCTTGACTGGTGGATTAGCTTTAAGCTTTGCTTATTACTCATCCTTCCCCTTTAGTTATCGGTATTGTCTTCTCTTTTACTTAATTGACTTGTTTATTTCTCACATACTACTTATACCACAAAACAAAGAAGAAGACTTGAATGAAGTAATGGGAGGTCACACACTACGTATACTTGTACTTGTAGGATCTGAAGAAATGGGATGGATTGATACATTATATATACATATATATATATATATATATATATATATATATATATATTATCTTGAATATATTAAAGTAATTTTTTTCCCAAATAAGGGACGAAAGATATATCTTATTATATTTTTTTAACAATTTGCAATCTCTAACGGAAGTTTCTGTAAGATTCGAATTCAAATGAAGTTTAGAACATTTATCAAAGAAAAAAAAACTAATAAATCTGATAAGATTTTCAAGAAATTCTTCCATTTCTCCCAAAATCAGATGATTATAATCACGATAATTTTCACTTTGCTTTGCCCTTATTATTAGGCGGGTCATTATGACATTATTATATGTTGATGAACTTTGATGTAACTTACAATTCAAAACTGGACACGCACAAATAAAAAAAATGATACCACAAGCTTATTATGAGCTCCTCAACGATGACCTTATTTGTTTGTCCTTTAGTGACAATTTGAGGTGCCGGTCTAAATTATTTTAGTAAGGCAATTTCTTCGATATACATACTTACTCCTATATGAGCCCCAATTTCTAACTAAATAACTAATTTTAAAAATTAATAGATCAAAGTAAAAACAAATCATTTAATTATGTTTTGGTGTATATGTTGTGTAACACCCCATTTTAACCGGAGTCGGAAACGGGATTAATGCTACATATGGTTGATTCCTAAATGTATTTTAAGGAGTCGCCACCTAATTATTATAGTGAATTAGGACACTTAGTTTATTGCAATAAAAATACTGCAACTGACTTCCATTTAATGGTCTGCGAAATTAGTGAGATTCTGGATCAGAGTTCTTTATTATCCTAAAGGGAAGGGGTTAGGCATCTTTTAAGATTCGCTAACTTGCGGTTATTCGTTCAAATCTAGGTTAATTATTTATTGCTCTTTTTATTCTATCTATTCTAAGCATTTTTCATAATTTATAATTAAAATAAAGTGCAATACAGAATAATAAAACTAAAATTAAATGCGACGAAAAAATAAAACTCCGGGACATCTTTTAGCCCTTTTTAGGCTAGTTGCACAAGATGATCTCCGGATACCTGCATAAACACTTAGTAAAAGTGTTAGTAGTAGAATAAATAATTTTAAAGCAATGACAAGAATTAATAAGTAAAGGCAAAAAATAAATAAATCCGTCTTTTGCACAGAGGAGGCCTTGGAAATCAGACGGAGATTCCTTCATCGGCCAAAAGTATAGTATCTTGTTCAGAATCAGTTTAATACTTTCACCAAGTGTAATAAATTGTTCAAATCAATTCCAGCAAAAGAAAAAATAAAGAAATCGGTCATTTAACTTGCCAAAAACAAACCAGTAAACCAGCGACCACAACCCAAATGAACGAGGCAATAAAAATGGTACGATGTCGGGCTCGGATAGGTCGGAAATTTGAACATACCCAAAATCGGAAAATCGAATAACAAAACAATGGGTAAAATCAGCCAAGAAATCCGAATGGTAAGCCCAAACAAAGGTCGCCGGAGTTTTCAAAACTCCGGCCAGACGCTAAAGCCACAAAATCAGTCCGAACAAATGGAATAACATCGGCACCACAGCGACGCAACAAAACAAAATAATCAGCGAAAACACTGGAAACAGCAGCAACATAGTTCGCCGTAGTTTTAAACGTCGCCGGAGTTCCTAAAACTCCGGCCAAATATCAAAACAATCACCAACAAATGTAAGCAAACCGTGAACATCGC
Source organism: Przewalskia tangutica (assembly GCA_029844215.1). Taxonomy (NCBI): domain Eukaryota; kingdom Viridiplantae; phylum Streptophyta; class Magnoliopsida; order Solanales; family Solanaceae; genus Przewalskia; species Przewalskia tangutica. The sequence goes on along the minus strand of CM056733.1, from coordinate 108,263,160 downwards.
GAGTTTTGCAAACTCACCAAATATCAAAACTTGTAAATTAGCCCAACAAATGAAGCAACCGACGAACATCGCGAGTTCCTAAAACTCGGCCAAATATCAAAACTTTAAATCACCAACAAATGTAAGCAAACCGACGAACATCGCCGGAGTTTTGCAAACTCCGGCCAAATATCAAAACTTCAGAAATCAGCCCAACGATAAAATAAGCAGCAGTTATATATAAAAATACAAAGCAATGGAGGTCGCCGGAGTTTAAAAACTCCGGCCAGTTACCCGAAAAAGGGAAAATCAGTCCACGATCGACAACATGCCGAACAAGATATAAACCGAACTAATGGGGAAATGGGCGGCATCACTTCCACGGCTATTGCCGGAGCGACGCCGCCACAGTGGTGGTGCTCAGCGACGGGATTAGGACGACGGGAACGGCGGGAGTTCGACGATGGAGAGGGAGACGGGCAGTGTGTGCTGAGGGTTACGGAGAGATAGGGTGTTCGCCGGAGCTTGGAGCTCCGGCGAAAGGGGCGGCGGCGACGGGAATGGGGTGTGTCGGCTGAAGAGGGAGGCAAAGGGCAGAGGTGTGGGGAGCCTTTAGGGTCTGTGCGGCTGGGGGGTCCTTAAAGGGCTGATTAATGTGTGGGCTCGAAAGTTTATTATATAGTGTGTGTGTTAGGGTTTGGTATTTGGGGGGGGGGGGGGGAAATGAAAAGTGGGGTATTATTTTGGGGGGAAATGAAAAGTGGTATTTGATTTTAGGGGGGAAAATAAAAGAGGGTGTTTGGGTGATATTAAAAAATAGTATTGGCTTGGACTGATTCAAATTGTGTCTTAAACTGGATTGATTTGACAAAAATGCAAGACTGATTAATTATTTAAAGAAAAATTATTTAAAAAGATGCAAAATTATTAAAATGCAAATGCCGACGCAATAATACTAAAATGCAATATTTAAAACATGTTTAATGCCTGATTAAAAGTAAAAGTGCGGATACCAATTAATTATTTAAAGAGATGCAAATATTATTAAAATAAAACGACGGTGTAACAATAATAGAAACATAATATTAACAAAACATAACGGTTAATTTAACATAAAAAGATAAAAAATGCAAAAAATGCTGATTAAAATGTGATGTGCTAAAATACTTAAAATTGCAACAAATATACAAAAAACGGGTCAAAATTGACTGTCAACAGCATGTCCCTCTTTGTACGGAGATGATGGAAGAGTCTTCGGACAAAGATGTTGACTTGTAGCCAATTTTGTCCTGATTTATAAACTGGAACTCAAAAATAGGGATGATGCAGATCCAAAAAATGTCTCAGTGTCAAATCATGATGACACTGGTCGCTGATGCAAAAATTAAAAGCAAAGCCGACGTTGATTAAAAATGTCCCGGTCGGGTATGATTGACACTGGGTTGCAGGTGATGTGGTGCTGAAAAAGATAAGGTTATTGTAGATGAAATGACGTCGTTTTCGGACGCAATGCAAATGTTCGTCGTTGCATAGACGAAACATGGATGAAGCCGTTGCATAGGCTTAAAAGAAATGGCGTCGTTGCATAGACGCGATGCAGACGCTCGTCGTTGCATGGACGAAACATAAATGAAGCCGTTGCATAGGCTTAAAAGAAATGGCGTCGTTGCATAGACGCGATGCAGATGTTCGTCGTTGCATGGACAAAACATAAATGAAGCCGTTGCATAGGCTTAAATGAAAATGGCGTCGTTGCATAGACGCGATGCAGATGCTCGTCGTTGCATGGACGAAACATAAATGAACCCGTTGCATTGGCTTAAATGAAAATGGCGTCGTTGCATATACGCGATGCAGATGCTCGTCGTTGCATGGACGAAACATAAATGAAGCCGTTGCATAGACTTAAATGAAAATGGCGTCGTTGCATAGACGCGATGCAGATGCTCGTCGTTGCATGGACGAAACATAAATGGCCAGATAGGCTTAAATGAAAATGGCGTCGTTGCATAGACGCGATGCAGATGCTCGTCGTTGCATAGACGAAACATAGATGAAGCCGTTGCATGGGCTTAAATGAAATGGCGTCGTTGCATAGACGAAACATGAATGAAGCCGTTGCATAGGCTTAAATGAAATGCATTGGTTTAGGGGCGTACCTGCTTTGTGACCCGTCTGGGTTGAGATAACGTCATTGCATAGACGTCGAGTGTTTGTAACCCGTATTGTTTTTTTTTTGTGCTCCTGCCTTTGTTGATATGAAGATCCTGCACTCAAAGAAAACTTGTGAGTTTTTTTTTTAGAAGGTGAGTGGTTGATTAGCGTCGATTCTGTAGCTTTGGCTCTTGACGCTTGCATTCTTGGTGAAGACCTAGTTGACATGTTTTTCCCTGTCTATTGCCATTTTTTTTGCAGTGAATTCCTTAAAATGTCCCAGTTTCTGGTAATGAAGATGTTGAACTGAGTAAGGTTGCATCTTGACGCTATCAAAGCGATCAGATAAGCAATTTTTTTTTATGTAAAGCGAATGCGAGAATATGGACAAGATCGAGTCCTCTGCAAAAACAAGGAAGAAATATTTCTAACGGTTTGACCGAAGCCGATGTGACTGTCTACGTATCCCGCCGAGGGAGACAGGTCAAGACATAGTTCATGCTGCAAAAAATAATATTTTTTATGATTTTAAAATAATGCGGGACCGAAGCCGATATGGCCGCCTACGTATCCCGCCGAGGGAATCAGGTCAAGACGTAGTTCGTGCTGCAAAAATAAGAATTTTTTATGATTTTAAAATGTTGTGGGACCGAAGCCGATGTGGCCGCCTACGTATCCCCTCAAGGAATCAGGTCAAGACGTAGTTCATGCTGCAAAAAATAAGAATTTTTTATGATTTTAAAATGTTGTGGGACCGAAGCCGATGTGGCCGCCTACGTATCCCGCTGAGAGAATCAGGTCAAGACGTAGTTCGTGATGCAAAATGATTTTTATGTAATATGCATTTTGTTGTTTTTTCTGAAAAAATGGAAGACGACATTACGTTCTGACTCCAGTTGATACCGACAATTAGTATTGTGCATAAGGATGTTCTTTTATTGTTTTCAGTCTAACCGAGATTGACTCTGGTGTAATTCACACAGTTTCAGATAGTACCTCAAACATACCTGAGTGTCGACACACTTGCTTGCATCCAAGGTTTCGAACTACACGTAATCTCACGTTTCAAATGCCTCACAGAAAGAAAGTCCCGTTCTCACATATATTCCAGTATTTTGAATTTTGGGACGTTGAGAAAATTACGCTCACACTCAAAAAGATGTTCAATGCATGCAATTGTGATACCATAGGCTTGGCCGTCATGTAAGTATCCACTAATGTGAGAACCCTCAGTATAAGATCATGTAGGGCTTGTCACGGGCTTGTAATGTAGGTTTGGGGAAGGGATGGATATCATTTGGGTAAAAAGTGACTAATCCTTCCTCGAGCGTCGGACTATGTCCGTGCTTGATATTTGTGCGATTTAATGTTGATTTGCTTTCGTTTTGTCCCAGTTTTTCTGTACTGACTTCTTTTGAATCTTTCATTTGGAGCCCCTTTTTTTTTCGGGTTATGTATTTTCTTTTTTTTTATTATCAGGGCTTTTGATTTCCTCTTTATGTGAAGTCGTCTCTGCTTTCATTTTTTTGAGACTTTGACAATTTTTGTCTTTGCAAACTTCAACGCAGGATTCTGTCAGACATTTGCACATTTCTAAAGCACTCAAGGAGGTCGGGCCAAGAGAGGGATAGTGCGTACGCACTCAGAAATGTTATAGGTGTAATATGCGGTTGTCAAAAAATAGGTTTTAGGCTCAAAGGGGTGTACTAGGGATAATGTTATTTGGTAGGCTGAAAAAGCTCAAACGGGTCAAAGAAAGCCTACGATCATTTCCTACACCGAGTGTTACTCAGGATTTCGCCTCAACAAACATTCAGGCCAAGTTCTAGATCACAATGCAACGCAATTAAACTTATTCAAACACTCACCACACAATGCATATGAAACGATGAGGTCGGTTTCGTCCTTATCTTGAAAACATGCAAGACAATGTCATCTGCGGGTATGAATAAGAGGTACCAAAAGAATCCATGGTTTACCACAAAGTCAACTCATACTGATTATCACTTGTTTTTTTAATTATGCACACTTGTAACTGTGTTGGTATCAACAAAGTCAAACAAAAATACATATATTTTTTTTTTGAATAACATTTTTTTTGTATTTTTTGAATAAAACATTTCTTTTTTTGTATTTTCGAATAATTGTTTTTTTTTTTTTGTATTTTTTGAATAAATGGTACCGAACCCGAATAGGGCTGCCTACGTATCCCGCCGAGGGAATCAGGTGCGCGTAGTTCATTCAAATATGTTATAAAATGTATGCTTGGAAACATATATAAAAAAATAGCAATGTAAAGCTGTGCAAAAGAAATGATTGTCCACTGTGGACGAATGCAAAGTAAAATGAATGACCGAAAACATGATGAATGAGATGCATGAGTGAGACATGCGCTCTTTATTATTATTATTATTATTTTTTGTGGTTTTTATTTTTGTGGTGTCGAACTCAAAATGAGTTGCCTACGTATCACACCGTGTGGTGAGAATCAGACACGCGTAGTTCGGAATAATTATATTGTAAAATGCATGATATGTAAGAACTTTGCAATCAACGCTAAACATATTAATTGAATTTGCAAATATGAATAAAAATACAAAGTAAAGAAGAATTGAGAGCGATGTATCGTTGAATCTGGTATAGACTAACTTCTATTAGTCAACATAACTACCGCTCATTTTTATGATGATTTTTTTTTCCGACCGCCCTAGGCTGATTACGAAGACGACCTTCCTGCAAAAATATGAGAAGTAGGTGAGTAGAAAAATGACAAAAATAATAAAAATGCAAAGGTGTGACAATATAGTCAAAGACTCCCCTGATTGGTTCGACCGGACTGATGGTTGATGTTTCACAAAGTCCAAATCGCGCTCTTCAAGAGTGATTTACGCAGTAGAAGTCCTGATTGCAATGTGACAACAAAAGTGCAAAAATGCAAATGCTCGAGCCCGGAATCACAAAAGGGTAATTATTGCATTAAATAATATGTACAGAGTTGCTAGCGACAACAATAATAAACAAAAAACATGCAAATCAAGCGCGTGCCCTAATATGCTTGGGACCTCCCTTATGCCAGATGTGAGCCTAAACGCCAAATATGCGAGATTATGATAAATAAGTCCAAGCCGTTAAACTGCAATGTTTTGTTGGAAATGACGACCAAATGACGGTGCACTTTTTCCAATTTCGGCGTGTCGTGACCAGGCTTGGATCCGTCTATCATTATCACGCTACACATATATGCTTATTGGTCGACAGGTTGTGGAACCCAACGACAATTTGGTGGATTTCCTAATCGTTGAGACGATACCAAGGATCGACACACCTAGGGTGTATGCATGTATGACTTAAAAAAAATGTGGTATAGCTCTATCCTAATTTTGCTAAGATTTGGCTGACTAGACACAATGGTTCCCGAGCGGACCACTCGAGTGAGAAGGCTACGCGGCCACCGGATGGTCCGGCTGCTCCGCGCCTTTGCCAACTCTCCTAAAATTGGGTAAATGAAAGAAATTTTGCGGGTGCGTACAACACACCTCGCGTGTAGTGTGTGATAGTGTTAATTTTCCAGAATGGAGGAAATATGAGCGGAATGTCAATTTAAGGAAAGCAATAAAATAATGTAGCAATTAAAGTAGTTAATTACAAAATAAAAACAAACAATATAAAACATTTACAATAAATATAAAAGCAAAATAAAGTGCAATATTTAATTAACCTGAATTTGTTATGATCAAGAACCTGATATCCCCAGCGGAGTCGCCATGCTGTAACACCCCATTTTAACCGGAGTCGAAAACGGGATTACTGCTACATATGGTTGATTCCTAAATGTATTTTAAGGAGTCGCCACCTAATTATTATAGTGAATTAGGACACTTAGTTTATTGCAATAAAAATACTGCAATTGACTTCCATTTAATGGTCTGCGAAATTAGTGAGATTCTGGATCACGGTTCTTTATTATCCTAAAGGGAAGGGGTTAGGCATCCTTTAAGATTCGCTAACTTGCGGTTATTCGTTCAAATCTAGGTTAATTATTTATTGCTCTTTTTATTCTACCTATTCTAAGCATTTTTCATAATTTATAATTAAAATAAAGTGCAATACAGAATAATAAAACTAAAATTAAATGCGACGAAAAAATAAAACTCCGGGACATCTTTTAGCCCTTTTTAGGCTAGTTGCACAAGATGATCTCCGGATACCTGCATAAACACTTAGTAAAAGTGTTAGTAGTAGAATAAATAATTTTAAAGCAATGACAAGAATTAATAAGTAAAGACAGAAAATAAATAAATCCGTCTTTTGCACAGAGGAGGCCTTGGAAATCAGACGGAGATTCCTTCATCGGCCAAAAGTGTAGTATCTTGTTCAGAATCAGTTTAATACTTTCACCAAGTGTAATAAATTGTTCAAATCAATTCCAGCAAAAGAAAAAAATAAAGAAATCGGTCCTTTAACTTGCCAAAAACAAACCAGTAAACCAAATGAACAACCCAAATGAACGAGGCAATAAAAATGGTACGAGCGATGTCCTCGGATAGGTCGCGGAAATTTGAACATACCCAAAAATCGAAAATCGAATAAGAAAGCGATGGGTAAAATCAGCCAAGAAATCCGAATGGTAAGCCCAAACAAAGGTCGCCGGAGTTTTCAAAACTCCGGCCAGACGCTAAAGCCACAAAATCAGTCCGAACAAATGGAATAACATCGCGCCACAATGACGCAACAAAACAAAATAATCGTAAAACATCGAAACAAGAAGAACATAGTTCGCCGTAGTTTTAAACGTCGCCGGAGTTCCTAAAACTCCGGCCAAATATCAAAACTTCAGAAATCAGCCCAACAAACAGAAGCAAACCGACGAACATCGCCGGAGTTTTGCAAACTCCGGCCAAATATCAAAACTTCAGAAATCAGCCCAACCAATGTAAGAACCGACGAACATCGCGGAGTTTTGCAAACTCCGCCAAATATCAAAACTTAAATCACCCAACGATAAAATAAGCGGCGATTATATATAAAAATACAAAGCAATGAGGTCGGAGTTTAAAAACTCCGCCGATTACGAAAAGTGGAAAATCACCCACGATCGACAACATGCCGAACAAGATATAAACCGAACTAATGGGGAAATGGGCGGCATCACTTCCAAAGCTATTGCCGGAGCGACGCCGCCACAGTGGTGGTGGTGCTCAGCGACGGGATTAGAACGACGGGAACGGCGGGGGTTCGACGATGGAGAGGGAGACGGTGTGTCTTTGAGGGTTACGGAGAGATAGGGTGTTCGGAGCCGAGCTCCGGCGAAAGGGCGGCGGCGACGGAATGGGTGTGTCGGTGAAGAGGAGGCAAAGAGGCGGATGTGTGGAGCCTTGTGGGTGCAACGGGGGTCCTTAAAGGGCTGATTAATGTGTGGGTTGGAAAGTTTATTATATAGTGTGTGTGTTAGGGTTTGGTATTTTGGGGGGGGGGGGGGGGGGAAATGAAAAGTGGGGTATTATTTTGGGGGGAAAATGAAAAGTGGTATTTGATTTTAGGGGGAAAAATAAAAGAGGGTGTTTGGGTGATATTAAAAAATAGTATTGGCTTGGACTGATTCAAATTGTGTCTTAAACTGGACTGATTTGACAAAAATGCAAGTCTGATTAATTATTTAAAGAAAAATTATTTAAAAAGATGCAAAATTATTAAAATGCAAATGCCGACGCAATAATACTAAAATGCAATATTTAAAACATGTTTAATGCCTGATTAAAAGTAAAAGTGCGGATACCAATTAATTATTTAAAGAGATGCAAATATTATTAAAATAAAACGACGGTGTAACAATAATAGAAACATAATATTAACAAAACATAACGGTTAATTTAACATAAAAAGATAAAAAATGCAAAAAATGCTGATTAAAATACGATGTGCTAAAATACTTAAAATTGCAACAAATATACAAAAAACGGGTCAAAATTGACTGTCAACATGTTGTTGAAAATTTACTAATGTGGAATTAAGTTTATCCCATTATTTATTACTCGAACAATTGGGATATCGTATTACTCGAACAATTGGGATACCGCACGTCGGAAACGTCGTTTCCACACACATGTTTGTCGTAGTGACAAGTATGTAAATTTCGTTAATGAAAGAGATATTGGTACGTAAGTGAAATGTTTGAGACATAGAATGATGAATAGTTATTGGCTAAATAACAAGTGTTCCACGTCGGCAAACGAAGAAAGGATTGTGTGAGGTGTAAGATAGAACGGGTCGGAAAGACCCGCGACGCTGCCCGGACTGGGTCGCGGCGCATGGTCGGCAGTGAGGTTTCTGGCCGTTTAGCGCCGCGACGCTAATGTTGCAGAGCCCGCGCTTCCTTAGCAGTGACTGTGCAACGGAAATCCAAAAGTTTGACTGATTATGGAGACGTTTTGGAGCATTAAAATGTTAGTTTTTCCTCCATAAATCACTCATTATTTGACTGCATTACTTGGTGAATTAAAAGGTCATTACATGGTATTTAAATGGTTATTACATGGGCACTTGAAGAGGTCACTCTTACACTACTATAAATTGAGGCCTATGACTCAATTCTAAAACACACTTTTCAAGAATAACAATTCTGAAATTCTGGTTTCAAATTCTCTCCTATTAGCAATCTTTTGTTATTTGTTTTTTCTTCGCTAGAATAACTTGTGTTTGCTTTGCACAAGTGATAGTTTGATATTTTTATCTTGGGAGACTATTGTCCGCTAACGTAAAAACATATATACGGGACAATCATGTCTTAAATATAGAGTGTCATCACTCGACTAAGCACAGTGTTACACCTCGTAAGTTTAAGGCGATAATTAAGAACGTCATTAAGAAAGTAAGATTCGAATATTAGATATAAAATATACTTATATATGCTAATCCGGAAGTTAGTATTCGAGGGATGTGATTCCGGAGAAATTTTTGGTTATAACGAGCGTGACAATGGAAATTGAAAATGATAGTTATATATATTCCCGTTATGGATTAGTAACGTATTATATAAGTTGCGACGGCGAGGATACGAGGCCTTATGAAATTTTTGGGAATTAGAAGAAGTGGGATCTAAGCTTTAATTATTACTTGAGAGATTAATTTAAGTAGATAATTAAGAAATTGGACCCAAGTGTAAATAACAATTTCAGATTTTTCTCTTAAAAACATTATTAACCTTTCAATTTCTAATTTCCTATTTCATTTTCAAATCTTCTCTTTTCTCTTAACCTTCAACCTCCCTTCTCTTTCCCTCTAGGCAGATTTTCGATTTCCCCTCCCCCATTTTCTTAGCAAATTGAAGCTTTTGATTCTTCTCCATAGATTAAGTCTTCTACAAAAATTAGCCCCAAAAACAGTGGAGAAACACCACTGCTGGCCGAGAGATTTAGGCCTAGAAATTCCAATTTTTGGAAGAAAAATGTGTAAGAAATGATGGATTAACATTATGGGATACATGCATGACATTTTGAGTTGAAGAAAATGATAAAAATGGTGAAAGGGAGGAAGTGAAATCACGGGCTGCTGGACCGATTTTAGGTATTGTTCTTGGGCAAAAATTAAGGTCAGAATTCTTCTTCTTATGGTATAATGGAGTTGTATGTTGTTGTAGTTTGAGGAATGAACTTGTCTTAAGAGAAACTTGAAATTAAGGCAATGCATGTGATTATTTTGGGTAGTTACCGATTTGTGGGGCTGTTTTGTGTCCATGGAGTTTGATTGTTGTTATTATTATTATTGTCACTAATTGCATGTTGAAGTTGAAGATATATCTTGATACTTTAAGTAGTAATTGTTATATGGAAGTGTTGGAACATAAATAGGATGATAATGAATTAAAAGAAGGGCTATGGTATTATGTTGTTGGACCGTAACATACTAGAAATTGTTGGACATTGTGACTCAATTTTAAGGGTTGTTTTGGTGGTGTTATAATATTGGAAATTTAATTATAATTATGCATGTTCTAGGTGGTAATTGCTAACGTATGTCCCAAAAGAATTAAAGTGTAAAAGAGGTGTTATGTTGCAAGTTATAGAGCTTGAACTCTTGTTGTTGTTGCTAGGGTTGATGGACTATTTTAAAGGTTGTTTAATATGGATTAACATGAGAAATAGGTGTAGTAATCACCTTGGTTGTCGTTGTTGTTGTATTCCATAAAATGTAAGAAGAAAGAATGCATAACTATGGTGTAAGTAGAACATATGGACTGATTTTGTGATATCTTGGAATTGTGACTTGTTAATTGATATTGTTGGCATTTTTTGTAAGTTGTGGATGTGCATATAAATAGGGGAAGTGCTGCCCAAATTCTATAGAAAATAAAGTCGCCATTCGATATAACTTACGCTATAAATCATAGAAGTTAATAGACATGTTACTATTGTTATAGGTTGAAGTACTAGACGATACGTATTCAAATATTGAGTTGGTTAGTTCGACTAAAAGGTATGTGAAACTATCCTTTCTTCTTTTAGCATGATTTTCATAAATGAGTGTACGACGGACGTACATAGTTCTAATGAATACTAATTCCTAATGATGATTTAAGATGATACATGATATATAGTGCCTTGATTTTTCAAATGATGATTTCAAATGATACATGATAATGCCTTTTATTTATTCCATTGAGAGTCAAATGATGATTTAAATTGCATATGGGTTCTCATGATACTCTATTCGTGCGTGATGTGATTATATCATTTCACCGAGTCCCGAGCTGGTCTATGTTCGTGCGCAACCTTGCATTGTTCCATCGAGTCCCGCACTAGAGGGTTGAGATACATTATATGTATATACATGATGATGATGATGAGCTCACCGAGTCCCATAATAGGTCGGGATACGTTATATGAACGTATCCATGATATGATAATTCCACAGAGTCCTTCACCAGAGGGTCGGAACACGTTATGTTGATGATTCTATCGAGTCCCTCTCTAGAGGGCCGATATACGTTATATATATAGACATGATGACCCTATGGACATACATACATGATTTTGATATGTCTCTCATTTTTATAAGGCACAGTTGACTCTCATTTCTATATGGCACAGTTGTATTGGTATTTTGATTATTACACATGTCTTCTGTTATCTTGGCCAGTTATGATCTCATTTACAATACTTCATGTTTTATATACTCAGTACATTATTTCGTGCTGATCCCCCTTTTCTCGGGGGGCTGCGTTTCATGCCCGCAGGTGCTCAATTTGGTGATCCTCCGGTCTAGGGATTCCTGTTCAGCTGTTTGGAGAGCTTCATTGATTCGGAGCTTAGTAATATTGGTACATAATCTTGTTTTAGACTTATGTATATTTAGGGGCACGATGAGGCCCTGTCCCGTCATATTTCGTTATCCTTCTCATAGAGGTTTGTAGACAGTTGTGGGTTGTTCGTGTGAGGATTGTATCATGTTTTGGGTTAGATGTATTGTTGTACTTCACTTTTTTTTTGTGGGGATGTTCCCGTATATAGTGACAGCCTGGTCGGCTCGCCTATTTGAGATATTGACTAGTTGTGACTCCCTCGGGAGACAGGTTCATTCGCGTACAAAAGTAGCCTTGCCGGCTTGCCTATTCTGACATGTGTTATTATTGCAGCGTTATGCTTCCGAATTTCATATTGTCCTTAGTGTCATTCTGATTATACGTGGTAGGTTAGTATAATGACGTCCAATTAGGGCGCTTAGTTGCGGCCCGTCGGGTCGGGTCGTGACACACAGTTGTAACCATTCCAAATTTAGTATTTCTTGATTTCATGTTATCAAGATTCAAAGAGTTTTCCACAATTGATACAAAGATTCAAGACTGATTCAACAACACAAAAACTTGTTGTTGTTTATTACAAGTTTGTTGCTATTGTAATCTTTATCGTTTATCCTTTCGAAGCACGTGTAATAGTTATGTACTAATCTACATTGCATTATTTTACCAACATATGCAAGATACTTATTTTATATTCATTGATTTAATATTCGATCGGAACAATTTTTTACCTTTTTTTTATGACGGTGAACCCGCAGTCGCTATTTTTTTTACAAGTGCGCACTGGGTAAACCCTCGGACTGACGCAATAGCCTACAAATCACGTCAGTCAGGTAAACCACATTTGACAAGCCATGTGTGACAAGCTCAACCAAAAATGTGTTGACAGCGGGAATCGAACTCGTGACCTTTCGATCCCGCGCTCTCCTACTCCACCAACTTGGCTTACCTCTCTTGAATATGAATTTCGTTGTTTTTGCTTTTCAAATGTCACAAGAGTGTTACTCCTAGTTAATACGTGGACACTGTTCGAGTATAGTAAGAAATTAATGTTTTAATTCAATGATCATTGCCTACTGTAAGAAGTTACATCATTACATTTATAAATAGATAGAGGTTTTGTATAAAAAAGAAACAAATTCTTGTTAGAGAAAAGAATAACTAATTGGGTATTCATTAGCTAAATGCTTAGTGTGCCAGCTGGTTAAGGCTGAGCACCAGAGACCAGCAGAACCCTTGTTCAAGGCGCAGCTATAGAGATGGTATAAAGGAATATTTGAATCTGCACTTTAACTATACATAGCCACTTTTAATGGACTAAACTTGTAAACATCAATACTTATAAGAATTGTCAAAAGTTTTTCCATTAAGCCAACCAATTTTTTGTCTATTCAAACATAGCCATTTCCTATTTGTCTTATGCATTAGAATAATTTTATTAGTACCTTCTAAATGGCTCCACTCATGTAATAGTCATACTTGTAAAAATTACATACTGGGTTTTAATTGTCAAGTCAAATGCCTCGGCCGTCTTCATCTTCTCCTTCCTGCCCATTTCTCTTGCACATATTATCAAACACCTTGTGCGCAATTACACAAATCTGTTAATAAATCCCTAAAACCCTAGACGGCTGCTCAAATTACACGATGGCTCACCTTTTTCTTGTGTTGATACTGTTTTCTCTTGTACTTCAACCCCTTGATACTGCTGCTGTAGTTGAAGATGATCTCAAATGTTTAGAAGGATTCAAGAAATCGTTGAACGATCCAGATGGAAATCTTAATTCATGGAACTTTAAAAATTCAACAATCGGAGCTATCTGTAAGTTTACAGGTGTCAATTGCTGGAACGACAACGAAAATCGCATCATTAGCCTTACTCTTTCAACGATGAACCTTGACGGGAAGGCTACAGAACCGTTACAGTATTGTGCCAGCTTAACAACCCTTGATCTTTCTGGTAATCGTCTTTCTGGTCCAATACCTTCTCAAATTTGCACATGGCTCCCTTTTTTGGTAACCCTAGATTTGTCAAAGAATTATTTTTCTGGTACTATTCCTGCTGATCTGGCGAAATGCGCGTTTTTGAATAGATTAATGCTTAATGATAACAAGCTTACTGGGAATATTCCACCTGAATTTTCTAGTTTAGGTAGGCTTAAGACTTTATCTGTGGCAAATAATCAACTTTCCGGTAGGATTCCGGCAGCTTTCGATGATGCGGATGAGAATAACTTTAATTTTGAAGGAAATAGTTTATGTGGTGGACCTTTAGGGAAATGTGGAGGACTTAGTAAGAAAAACTTGGCTATTATAATTGCAGCAGGAGTGTTTGGTGCTGCTGCTTCGATGTTGTTGGCGTTTGGTGTGTGGTATTGGTGTTTTACAAAGGCTGGGAAGAGGAAGAGAGGTTATGGAATTGGGAGAGACGATTTGGGTAGTTGGGCTGAGAAGTTGAGGGCTTATAAGCTAACTCAGGTTATGTTGTTCCAGAAACCGCTTGTTAAGGTTAAGTTAGCTGATTTGTTGATTGCCACAAATGGTTTCAGTACGGACAATGTTATTAACTCGACTAGAATGGGTACTACTTATAATGCTGTGTTACGTGATGGTTCTGCACTTGCCATTAAGCGTCTTAATACTTGCAAACTGAGCGAAAGGCAGTTTCGGGATGAGATGAATAGGCTAGGGCAACTTAGGCATCCTAATTTGGTGCCACTTTTGGGGTTTTGTATTGTTGAAGAGGAGAAACTTATGGTTTATAAGCACCTGTCGAATGGTACTTTGTACTCATTCTTGAACGGGAATGCAAGTGAATTGGATTGGCCTACTCGGTTTAGAATTGGTTTGGGTGCTTCTGGGGGCCTTGCTTGGTTACATCATGGTTGCAACCCACCTATCTTGCACCAAAACATATGTTCTAATGTTATTTTCCTCGATGAAGACTTTGATGCTAGAATAATGGATTTTGGGCTGGCAAGGTTGATGGCGCCTTCAGATGCAAAAGAGTCTAGTTTTGTGAATGGGGAGTTGGCTGAATTTGGCTATGTAGCTCCAGAGTACTCTAGCACAATGGTGCCTTCAATGAAAGGGGATGCTTACAGTTTTGGGGTAGTGCTTTTGGAGTTGGCTACTGGACAAAAACCTCTTGAAGTTACTGCTGGTGGAGAAGGATTCAAGGGTAATTTGGTGGACTGGGTGAATCAGCTCTCTGTTTCAGGTCGTACTAAAGATGCAATTGATCAGAACTTATGTGGGAAGGGGAATGATGAAGAGATTGTGCAATTCCTAAAAGTTGCTTGCAATTCTGTGGTTTCTCGGCCCAAGGACAGGTGGTCAATGTATCAGGTTTATGAAGCACTTAAGAGCATGGCTGAAAAACAGGGATTCTCTGAACAATATGATGAATTCCCGTTACTATTTGGCAAAGAAAGTGCTACTAGCATCCCTGTTTGAAGCCAGAATTCCGAAAGCATTACAAAATCTTCCACTCCAAATCAACATGATGCATCCTGTTGTAAGTTCAGTTCCTATTGGTATACGTGGCATGACAATATTTTGATTGGCTCAGAAGTACACCCTTCGAATATTTCACATTATATTTGCAAAGTGCACAAATCAGTATTTTGCTTGCTTGAAATTTGTAGTATAGGAAGTAATTGATAATGATTTCTCATGTTTGTGATTACTGTTGCCTATAGCTTTAGATGTTATGTACTCAGAGGATGCTCAACTGAACGTCTCATTTATTGGAAACTGGTCTATATTACTGCTAGTTTAGCTCTTCGTTTGGAAGTGAATGGGGGTGTTTGCTTATATATTAATGTCAATGGTCTTTGTTATTCATGCGTTGATTACAACTAGTTGTTCATAGCAAAAACTGAAAAACCACCACACCAAAATATCGAATCAGACCGACTAAAAGATCTTTTGTTTGATTTGGGCAAAGAATTGAACCAAACTTTGGCATGTGTTGTGTGTGCGCGCATATATAATTTACTAGTTTTTGGACACGTGTATTCCAAGATATATAGGTTTAATTTTATGATGTAATTCTTGAAAGTCATTTTAAGTACTTAGTTTCTTTCCCTTCTACAAACCAATTTCGATATGTAAGAATAGTTGGAGGGCTGAATTTTATTTTCATAAAGTTCTACATTCAACTTAAGAAACTAACATCTTAATAAACACCAAATAAGAATAAGAAATATATATTACCATTGACCTAAAATGTAATTAACAATCCAAAGCAAAAAAAGAAAATGCTAGTAATAAGGGATAAACAGAGAACACACAGAGCATTGTCCCGTCATATGATATTTATATTGTGAAATTCCACATCACTCATAAGTCATACTCTTATTGACATTCTTTGGACTTCCTTCTCATACGTTTATTCTTTTACATTTAATTATTTAATGTATAACTTTTCACATTCTCATGTTTATACCAACAAGAGTGTTATTGCGTCAGTCCGGGATTTATTCAGAGCGCACTCGAAAGAGTAGCGGCTTCGGTTCTTTCGTCCAAAAAAAAAAGGTTACATTTAATTATAACCTTTCATCTTCGGTTTGCTATTTTTCTTTTTGCTCCAATTTCCTAACAAAGTTTATACTTGATAATAGGCAATGATCAAATGATTAATATATGGATCTGCGGGAGATGATTGCCGTGGAAATTAATTGGCAACATTAGGTTCCTAAATAATATAGGAACATGACTATTCAGATACCATTTTAAGTTTTGCACATGAATATGAACAAATTTGATCTATTTATTGTAATCTTTTAAATTCCTCACGTTTTAGATTAACGAAGAGGCACTGAATTATTGTGACGGAATACTTTAAATTAGTAACATGACATAAAAATAGGACTGTTGAATTTCCTTTTCACTCACCCTTTATGTAATTTAAATGTTATTATTTTATTAGTTATTTAATTAGACTTTTATTGAATGCAGAAAATTCATCAATGCACAACGTGTAATTGAGTGGAGCATAAAAATAGGATTGTTGAACTTCTTAATCACTCACCTTTTATGTAATTTAATTATCACTATTTAATTAGACATTTAATTAAGTTGTGATTCAATGAAGTTTGGAAATTTCTTAGTGGACGTGTAAATCAACTTTCAAATAATTAAAATATTACTTTTAATATTTAATTAGATGCTTTATTTACTAAGTGGCAAAATCGTAATCCAGCTTTGAAGTTAAGAGCTTCCCATTTTAGTATAGTATGATACGTATATATTAATATTATGTAGCTTTTCTCTTGAAAATTTTCAAGATCCTTGTTTGGGATGTAATGTTTAATTTGCTCATTAGAGAAGATCATGTTTCGTTCTGTTTAGTATGTTTAATATGTCTGGGATGTATGAAAGGTTTTGTTGGGTCCAAAACGGGTAAGTAAGGCATAACGAAAATTTAAAATTTGTTTTGCTTAGTTGACCCAATAATTTCGTTTGGTATTGTTACATTACAATTAAAATCTGTAAAGACATGAACATATAACTTACAATTAATATTATCTGAAGTCTTTACTAGAGGGAGCGCACACGACTGTCCTTTCGACTGGAAGCCTTGCTACGGTATACTCCTCTGTCAAGAAAGTCAGGAAATATTGGCAGAGGTTCGAGATTTATTTCTAAACTCTAAGTTCAGAAAGTATAGAATTTGTATGTTTAAATTATGGGGTTAAGTGTTGTTTATATAGGGACAGTTAGGTTAATTATCAGATTAGGGTTGAGCTCCAAGCCTGACCCAAATCCCGAGGTGCGATGGGCGGTTGGGTGGGCTGCTCATCGGCGTCGCAAGGCGCTGCGCCTTCACGTCCCATAATTTAATATTCAGCACGTTTAATTAAATCCAAAATCCAATTTTGACTTAATTAAATAATTTTCATCAAATGAAAATTATCCCATAATTTATTATCCATTTAAATATCTCGATTCTAAATCGAATATTTAATATTCTCTCAATATACCCTTAGACCGAAAAAACAATCGACATAGTGTGACTCTTTAGGTCTTCACACATCGACACTAATCAAATTAAGGTCCATACGTAACTTAGATAAGGCTGCATTTACCTAACTCAATATGTGAAGTACGTTTACATGAATCCAACAAACATAACATTTATGTGAGATGATAAATTTCTTTCATTCACGACACACTCAATCAAGCTTAGGATTTGTCATGTGTCTATCCAAATGGTTTGATCACTTTATCTCGTCTATATTAGTCGACAACTAGACCATATTCTAAATATGTTTCTTGCATTGGCCAATGACTTGGTCGACCTAATATCACTGAGAAGTTGAGTAATCTCTCGAATATCCAATTGAGGAATGAATCATATTATTGGCTCAACTACCACCTTAGTTTACATCGCAATGTACCCAACACAAGTCGTTATCCTATAAGGAATTTAAGCTTAGGACAGAGTCAAAGTACATTACTCCGCAAACAAGGTGCGTATTGACCTCAAGTCAAAGGACATTTATCTCCTACACGCTGATAACACTCTAGACATGTATAACAAATAGTTTATAGAAGATTATACCAATACTTTCTAAAAGTATACATGTGTTCATCACTAGTAACCATTACTAGTAGCAAGTGACATACTACATTCTCTAAGAATTTGATGCAGACTACATGTCGACTTATAACATATCATCGATATCTCATTCTCGATAATCATTAGTCGAGGCTACTTTGAATGCTTGATTTTTATGGTCACTTTTGTTATCACGTGTTGATGAAATACTTCAACCTTCCATGTTCGTTCACGACTCACAAGCCAAGATTCATTAAGTTCATGTCTTCGTTCTTTCTAATTTCGAATTAGATTTTTATGGACGATATCTAGAATTAAACGGAGCATCTAATTGTTAAGGTTTCATATTGAGTTTTGTATGCTCTCTTAATGTTTTTAGGAGTCATTTCTTCATGTTTAGTTATCAAAATCTGTTAACTTGAAAGAAATATGAATGTGAGAACATTCTCAGTGATGTTATAAGTCAGGAAAGGTATCGGTCTGCCGAGGAATAAGCCATGAGGGAAGTGACAGTCACTTTCGGAATTCCTATTCTTTTGGTCTTGACCTTTATTTCGTATTTTAGAGGGGCAACTGACAGGCACCACATCTAGGTAAGCGTCATCTATTAGATATCTGGAATAGGATTGACTTGGTAATAAGACATCCCATGCAGTGGCGCCGGAATTTTTATTTATTTTTGCTTTTTAGGCATAAAAAAAATTTGCTACACAAAATTATTAATTCGTATATTTATATCACCAAATTTTATTGTCTGAATATGCCACTAATTCATGTCCGTAGTGATGTCCAAGGGAGAGCAGTTTCTTTCGTTAGACTGATGGCCCGTGTAACTACTCCACAAACACAAATCACACGTCTCATAAATACATTTCAGCCTTTGGCTTCATTAAATCTCTTGAACAAATAGCACCTTCACAATCGAAGAATTTTATACCTAGAAACTTATTCCATCAATATATTCTTCGACATTGAGAGAGAAGAGAGAGAGAGGCTCAACCAAATAACTCATTAAATTTGATCTCGTGAAGTAGTGATGTGACTCTTAGGGGTTGTTTGGTATCTGAACAAGTTATATTGGAACTATAATACATGTATTAATGATCATGCATGTGCAATTGCTGGTCTTTTTTTATCATTGATCTTTTCCTTCAAAGACCGAGAATTCTACGTTTTGAACATTGTGGCCAACTTTTTGGACATCTAGAATGCCACCGAAAATTTAACATTGCGCTAAGCGAGTAATAATTGCAGTTTACTAGGCATCACTCATGGCTAAATATGTTGGACAAAAGTAAACTTTAGCTTTACAACTTGAAGAAAAAATAATTCCAGTCAAACCAGAAAGCCAAAACTTGCTCCTTTGAACCGTCAAAAGTTTCTACATAATCATTCAAGAAAGACTCCCCGAAAGTACTCTAATATCTTGGAAACATCCCATTTTTACATGTGTTTATCCAATCATAAATTAAATGAGACTACCTAACATAGTAAAAAAGAAAAAAAGAAGTCAATAGTAGCATTTACATTCAAATGACATCCTTGTTTCATCTTTCATCAGTCGTGAAAAGTTATGCTTGCCGACGTACTTGCTCTCTTTAAATTTAATCCCATTGCTAATAATTTCATTCATGTAGTGCAGTGTGATTTTAAACATAGATTCATCAAAAAAATACAGAAAATTTTATAAATTTGAAAATTACCTAACAAATACGTACCATAAGTCACAATAGTTAATAAATTAAAATATTTAAGATAATCGTGATTAAAGAAAAACCTTTATGACTCTCAATATTATGAGTACCACATGAAATGGAATAGGAGTGCATTCCAGTGAAACACCTACATATCATCACACCATTGTATGCTGTAACTATGGTTGATTGACCTTGTTAGTCTTTACTAGAGTACTTTCAAGTATATTCGTGAGCTCAAGCTCGAGTGGGTGGCTCTCTGTACTTCCCTACTTTCCTGAAAACCAAGAAACACAAACTTCATAAACTATAAATTTAAAAAGTAAGAATGTGTTTCGTGTAACATAAAAATGATGGCCGTGGAGATTCATATATGGTTCATGTAATTAGTTGAGATGAGCCAAGTTCCCGGACACCATGATTATAAAAAATGTAAATAGTAGATCGATATATACCTGTTATGAATGGCATTTGGTCCAGTAGGCACTCTTCTTTTGCTGACATAATTGAAATTTGGATTTCTTTTGAGATATTGCCTCTCAGTTTCTATTATCTTCCAAACATCTACACGTTTGATCGCCCTAGAAGTTGCGTTTTTGGTGGTAGCCTTATCTCCCTTCCCTGGTTTCCTGAATAACCAAGTATATACCTAAAGAATTTAGCTTCTATACACTCACAATGTTCCACTTCAAGTCATCTAAATGTAACTGGAAAATAAGGTAGCTAACCTGTTACTATATGTTAAAGTATATTGATAATGTAAAACTTTTTTATAAATTCAGTGTATATAAGTTAATTAAATTCATGCACATAAAGAGTACCTTTATAAACTTGCGATATAATTTTTTTTATAATATCAGATCATCGAAAAGATTACTACATGAAATTGTCTAAAATATATGAGATTAGAAACCTAGAAAATAAGGGAGACAACATGTTACCTGTTCGGAATGGTATTGAATATTCCAGAAGACACTCTTCTTTTGCTCACGTAATTGAGATTTGAATTCTTTTGAAGATAATACCTTTCAGTTTGTATTATCTTCCAAACATCCAAATGATTGATTGCCGTAGGAGTGATTCTTCTAGTTTTCTGATTGACTAAAATCTCATAATAAATGAGCCACACTAAACTAAGTAAAACAAGAGCCCCCAAGAAAGCCTTCATAACTCTCTGTTTTTAGTACTTCGATATGTGATCTGCAATATTGTCCAATTGTTAGCCGCAGATTACTTCATTGAGTACGGGGTAGTTTATGGCCATGATGACAGAAGAACATAGGCAATTCTATGTTGCTGTAATATGCTCTTTCATGAAAGACAATTCTCTTGGACTTAAGATGAATATATAATATGGGAAAGGTTAAAGTTCGTTACTGTCCAAAAGCCAAAAAGGGAGGGAACGTTAGAGGAGTTGTAGTAACAGAGTTAAATTCGAGATTTAAATTATTATGAGTGAATTTTTAAGGTTCTTACTATTAAATTAATTGTATTCCTTCAATTATGGATCCATGCATATAATTTTAGTGTATGTTTACACGTGCATTTATGCTCTTAATTAGAGTATTGGGTTGAGATAAACTCGTTTGGTTCTTCCACCCTTGTGGAGTGAAGGAAAAATCTTACCATAGCCCTAATTATTAAAGTTTGCACGATCAGTGAAGCGGAGTTGTAGATCGAGAAGAGGAGTAGAGTAGAGAAGATATTGTTGGTGCTCTAATTGAGCTTCTGAAAGAAGTGAAGAAAAGATATTTTGGGAGCCAAAATGCTATTTTGATATTCTCTATTATTTCTACTCCAACTGTAATTACATTTAGTAGTCCTATTTATAAGTTAAGCTAACTAACACTGTTAACTCTATTGCACTCTAACTGAATTCTAACGGAATTAATAACTACTAACAACTCACTACCAACTATACATATGTGATATGTATACTGGATATATATATGTGTATATCCGTGTATCCCTTATACTTCAACACCAGTGACACTAAATAAATGAATGCAAGACATGTGCCTTCATTTATTGTCATTTAATTATAATTAAATGATATATAATATATATACTCATTTTAATTTGTGACTTTTATAATTAAAGTGATGACACTAAATAAATGAATGCAAGACATGTGTCTTCATTTGTTATCATTTAATTATAATTAAATGATATATAATATATATACTCATTTTAATTTGTGACTTTTATAATTAAAGTGATGACACTAAATAAATGAATGCAAGACATGTGTCTTCATTTGTTATCATTTAATTATAATTAAATGATATATAATAGATATACTCATTTTAATTTGTGACTTATAATTAAAACATATAATTTGATGCAAACACTGTATAATTGTTACTACTAATTAAGTTTTCGCAATATGAGTAGTATTTGAAAATTCAGCCTCTTAATAATAGTTAAGAAAAGTGCATGAATAGTCATATTACTTAGTACCTATTATTCGCACTTCAGTATGAAAACTATTCTTGTAACTTTTATATCATAAAAAATAATATATCAAGTATATTATAATATTATATATAGTATATAATATTAAGATATTGTGATGTTGTATACCTTATATAATATTAAGTATACTCTATACAACATATTACATTGGTATAATATTAAGTATTTTGTGCTATTATATACATTATTAATATTAGGTATACTATATACAACATATAACATTGATATAATTTTTAGTATATCGTGCTATTGTATAAATTATATGCGTTAGTTACTGCTTCTTTTACATAATGCTTTAAATTTCTTTTTTACCAGGTCTGACTGTTTTTTCGTATGTTTTTCTTTTGTTTTGCTTGTCTTGAGCCGAGGGTCTCTCGAAAACAGTCGCTCTACCTACCAAGGTAGAGGTAAGGTCTATTTACATTCTACCCTCCACAGACCCCACGTTATGAGATTGCATTGGTTATGTTGTTGTTGTTGTTTGTGCTATTGTATACATTATTAGTATTAAGTATACTATATACAGCATGTAACATTGATATAGTATTAGAATATTGTGCTATTGTATACATTATATAATATTAAGTATACTATATACAACATAATACTAATATATCAACTATTTTAATGATATAAAATATATATATAAAGTTATAAACACACACATGCACATATATATGTACAATAAAAAAATATAAGAATAGATTTTATGCTCTAATTTTAATATATTTGCTGTTGTTTTGTTTGTGCTCTGTCTTGAGTCGAGAATCTTTCGAAAACAACCGTTTTACCTACAAGTAGATAGAATATGAAATACAAACTTGATTTTATTTTAATTATTTAAAAAATTACATTCTCTCTCATGCCATCTTCACATATTCTTTTTATTTGGGAGGGGGAGATTTTGAAAGAAAGAGAAAGTAAAAAGTGGATATTTATTAATGATAGTAACTCCTAAAATCAAGTATTATTGATATTTTAGGAATGTAAAAAAATGTACTTTTATAATTAAAAAAATCAAAAATTTGAATAAGTTATATTATGTATTTTTTAGAAAGTAGTTGTAATCTTTTTAATTATCATTTAAAAAAATTGTATTTGTGTAATTTTCCCAAACGAAAACGAAAACAAATCCGGTTATTTGTCACTTCCCATTAGAATACGGCATTAAAGACCCCAATATCAAAGCCCGTTCTTTTTTTTTTTTGTTGTGAAGGCGAATCGCACCGCTACTCTTTCGAAAGACAGCAGAAACCCCGAATCGACGCAGAAATGATGGCCACGCCGCTTTTAGAGGAAGTGGACAAATAGTTGCTTGAAGGATCGTTATCTAAGATAGTTAATATACAGATTATTTAAATTCTAGCCACTTCAAAATCAAATTCGACATCTCAGGTCTTTCAATCCTTCTGGTCTGAAGTTGGGAACTAACCAAACCTAATTTCAGACAACAAGTCTAAAGTTAGAGTGAAAGTTCAAACTTTAAAATTCAACTCAAAACTTCAAATATTATACTCTTAATACTAAAAGTTTGAGATACAACAATTTTCCTTTTAGGAATCATATTTTTTTGGTTTTGAAATGTAGCTATACAAGTAATCCAAATCATAATTCCTCATCTCTATTATGAAATTTGTCATATATAACTATAAAAGGAACGGTGATCATTATTCTTCCTTTTTATTGTGGAGAAGAAGTAGTCGGAAACTTGCGAAAAAGGAGTATGAAGTTTGTCTTGATCTAACTAAACTTTAAATTCATTAAAAACTGGCTATACTTCAAATAGAATGTCTAAAAGCGTAATATGTGCAAATAATTGTTGTTCCTAGACATCATGAGAGGCCCACAACTACGTCAACAAACAAGACCTAATAGAATCCACATTTAGCAATCAAGCGTCCTGAAGCCACAACTAAGAGCCCCGAAGCCCAGTCCTGCCCTTTATTTTCTTGAAGTACTCTTACTTACAGAGCAAGAAGAAGAAGAAAGAGGGAGAGCAATGGAAGATTCAAAGACGATAGCACACGAAATCGGAGGAGTAAGAAACGATGCGTTTCGATTCGGGCTTCATGGTGTTAAGAGCGACATCGTCGGATCTCATCCTCTTGAGTCTGCCTATCACTCTGTAATCTCCCTTTCTCCACACTATTATTCAGTTACATTTGTTTCTGATTATCCTAATCTCTCTTTTGTTTTGGGGGCAGACGAAGGTTAGGCAAGAGGAGATGAAGAGGAAGATACTTGCAAATACCTATGGTTCGGCTTTACCTATGAAGTTAGATCTCGATCGCCAAATTCTTTCCAGGTGCTCGTTGTTAGACTCTAGCTGTATAGTTTTTTTAATGCTCTGGTGAATGAAGGGCTTTGATTGCAGAAAACGCCTCTTTTTGTGCTTAGCTAGGGTTTAATTATTTTTCCACTTGAGTAGAACGAAATTAATACGGACATAGGTGTAATTGATATTATGAGCAAACTCAACAAGAGGTACATCCATCTTGGTTGATTGATTTTCTATTGAAGTTCTACTATGCCTCAATCTCAACCTTTTTGTTTAGATTGGGTCCATTTATTGGGTTTTCCGTGCTCATGGTTTCTGACTCATTTTCTTTTTCTTCTTTGGATTTCGAGTCTTGGAACAATTAAACTGAATCCCCTCGTTAAGTTAGTTTGAGTTTTATTAATTAGGAGTTTTCTCCCTTTGTATAGGTAGGAAAGGCTGTCTGGATTAGTTGAGAGTTTTGGATGTGTAGATGTATTTACTGTTCTTCCGAGCCATTAAGTATCGATGAAGTCTTAGAGTGAGCTGGGTGTTCTCCTACAAGCATCAACTGTTCGTTCATACTCTTCTAGGTTCGAGCTGATATCGTATTCCTTGACAAGCATTAACTGTCCATTCATACTGCTAGCTGATATCACATTCCTTACGTGTCTGATGCTTATATCAGCTTCAAGCCCTTCACAATATGGATATAAGAGAATGCCTTTTTTATTTTCTCCCGCATCCATCATCGTGAATATGCACCAAGGTTTAATCACTTTTATGTGGGTGGAATTAAAAGGTCAAGTTTCATACTTAACTATTATCTTGTTAGTTGTTAGAATGGGAAAAGAAGGTGACTTGCTGTTACTTCTCCTTCAGCTTAACAAAACTAACTGGACTTCCATTGTTATAGTTTAAGTGATACCAGAAACCACCTCTCTGGTCTAATGGCATTGCAAAGATTTTCCTTGCTAGTTGCCTCCATTACTATCATACTTAAATGGCTGTGACGGCGGCTAAAAACTCAGTTTATTTCTCAACTTAGACTCATGTAATTTACATAAACAATTGTATGAAAAAAAAGAATAGGCTATCTTCAACTTCCAGATGTGTCAACCTCTGACCTACACATCTGAACATTACTCTTAGCCCCCAGCCCTGCTCACTTTCACCCACCCCTCGGACTCCTTTACTATTGTCGACCTCTCCAAGTTGCCTACTTTCCCTACCTTCCTCCCTGCTCCTTCTCACCCCCCCCCCCCCCAAAATAAACCCTGCAATATCCAATAATGTCCAGCATATTCGTTTATTTCAGTATCTTTCACCAAAGAATATATGATTGATCTTGATTGAGAATGGAGGCATTTGGTCAAATTGTATTCATCATCTATGCAACAAGAGAGGGAATGAGGGAGGTCTCAGGTATTCTCAAATTAAAGAGGAGGTCAATTTAGTTACCAACTTGAAGAGGGTAGTAATTCAACCGATTAAATCCCATTACTTTGAATAAATGGGAACTTTCACGAGAAAGGTGGTAAAATCAAGGGCTTAGTGTGGGAAGATAAGCTAGTTAGGGCTTAGAATTGCAATTGAAAACTTGCACCATTTGGAAATAAAGGAAGGCTTTTACTTAGGCCTTTAATTTCATCTTCTAAGTCCGTTAAGATTTCTTTTAGACTAGATTCAGAAAGCTCATTAGCAGATTTTCTATGTAAATCCCCACTGGAAATTGTTTCTTTCTCTTTTTTGGTGTAACTATGAAACTTTACTTTCTGTCTGGGTTTTGAACATAGTATCCAGAAGTTGTGGGTCTCCCCATTGTTCTGAATTTCTTTTACCTTCTAAACTTTGCAGATTTCAGAGGCCACCGGGAGCAATACCATCTTCAATGGTGGGGTTAGAATCCCTAACCGGAGGGCTGGATGACTTTGCTTTTGAGGACTACCTGAATGGTACAAAATCCCTATGATATAGTAGATATACATCTCGTTAAAGTTACTTTTAATTTGCTAAACCTCAGGGCAGCATGGTGGACTAAGCTCCCGCTATGCGCGGGTCCGGGGAAGGGCCGGACCACAAGGGTCTATTGTACACATACCTTGTGGTCCGGCCCTTCCCCGGACCCCGTGCATAGTTGGAGCTGCCAATGTAAAACTTGCCAATTCATGAATCCTTATAACACCCAACATGTTTGGGGACTAAGGTGTGGTAGTTGTTGCCTATTGACTATGCTTTTCCATAGAAGATGCCTTTAGTTGATTGGCTTTTGTTTGGTTGCCATTAACTCATAAGGCGAGATTGCTTATTGGCATGTCCCTAAGGTCTAGTAGAACTGTTTCACCTTATGTGGACAAGTTTGAACTATCTACTCTCTCCGTATCACTTTATATGACAACCTCTGGCTGGATTCTAAACTCTTTGACACAAATGTATATAACATTTTGAAATTGCCTTGAAGTATTGAGCCTTCAACATGCTAATATCTTTCCAACAAAAGCAGATCATTAAAGGTAGAAATAAAATGTCAAAATTAAAGAGTTTGTAGAGAAATGTGTCAATATTTTTGGAACGGACAAGAAAAGTGTCATATAAATAGAACTAATGGAGTAGTAATTCTCATCTGCGGTTGTCTTTGGAATACAACAACATACCCAGTGTAGTCCCACAAGGTGGGGGTCGGGAGGGGATAGGGTAGAGTGTACGCAAACCTTACCCCTATCTCGTGGAGGTAGAGATGCTCTTTCCAAAAGACCCTCTCAAGTAACGCGCAGTTTTTAAAAAGATAAAATACAGAAGTACAACAGACATAGCAAGTAGAGAAATCATTACATAGCATACAAAAGTGGAAGGTAACCGAAGCAAAGAAATTTGTTCTCATTATTCTTCGAACTAATCCAAGGTAAGAGTTGCTTCTCTGGTACTTTTACATCTGAAATTTAGGTAAGTAGAAAGTAGACAATCTGCTCAGCCTGATTAGACCCCGATCTGCTGATTTAAGTCAGATTATTTGACATCAGATTGCATGAAAGCCGATTCCACAAATAATGTATTAACTGGTGTCAAATATTTCCTCCCACTTGCTGGAACTTGTTGATGATAAACATATAAACATTCCATGATTTTTCACCAAGTTCTTCAGTGCATAAGAATACCAGTTCCCCTAATGGCTAATGTCATCTAAGTCAATAGCTTTAGTTTTGGGTGTTATTTTCCACTTGTTTCTTGTGCCAATGGGTTACTAGTAGTAAGGTTCTGTTTCTTTCCAGCTGTTTGTGGAACTTCCGAGATATCTTGAGATGTTGGTGAGGAAGGGGATGCTGTGGATACCTTCAGTTGATGATTTGACTTTGTATTTTCAAGTATATCTGTATAAATGTATATACTCGAGGTCAACTTCATATGTGTTTCTTGATGCTTCTTGCAGATCCTAAGGATTCTGAGAGCTTTCGTCCAGTTGACATGCATCATGGCGTGGAAGTGCGCCTTGGGCTTTCTAAGGGACCTGTGTGTCCCAGTTTCATTTGAATCATTTGCAATTGATTAAGAAACTGTAACTTACTATACTGCGGCTGTGTACTACATATCTCCTAAAAGACGATGTCTTGGGTATTCTTAATATTAGCTGGATTTGGTAACCAACAATTACTGCTCTTTTTTCCTTCTTTAGTTTCGTGCTATGCTTTCTTTCTTTCTTGCTTTTATTTCCTTATCTTCTGCTAATCCAACCACCAGTACCACCTCCACCTCCTTCCTTTGTCATTATCTTTTCATGTTCGATTGAAGGAAGGGTTTGCGATTGGATCACTGAGGTTGATCCAATCTCCTTGCTAGTAACTTACCTGCACCTGGTGAATGCAAAATTACACACATATAAGTTTTTTTTTAATTTTTATGTATATATATAGATTTTGAATATCTTTGAGGTTGGTTTAGTGGTTTAGGGGGTCAAAATTCACATTGAGATTCCAAGTTCATGTCTCAGGCACTGTATGTTTATTTTTTGAACTCTCTCAGTGAAAATTTTGAATTCGCCATTGTGTGTTTATAATTTTATATCAAAGTGGCCAAGGGGAATCGTAATTGCTGCTTCCTACCTTGAGAAATCAGTCCTTCGATGTTTTCTCAATACTCTTGTAGCCCAAACATAAGCTACCAAGTAGATCTCACGAATTTAACCATCTAATATAAAAGTGATATAGTTTGTATTACTTTTCGAAAGTGTAATTATAATAATAAGTTTTAGATATAGTGCGGAGTTCTGATATTTTGTCAAGGAAATTTAAAATATAAAAAAAAATTAATATACGAAAAAGTTAAGGGGATGCAACATGCTATATATACATAAAAATGTAGACAAATTATATCGTATAGATTTTGTCGGAAAAAAATATCAATTGACTTTCTTTGAACAAGAATAGGCTCGCTCTTACTTAAATACATCAGTACAATGAACACTTGATTTGAAACTAAATAAGAATCTTAACATGTAAGTAGGACAAATGTGGTAATATTTTTACATCACTTCATTATAATGGCACAATTATTTTTACATCAATTCATTATAATGTCACAATATATTTACATCAATTTATTATTCAACTAGAAAGAGAGGGAAAGAGGGGTGTGACATGTGAGTAAGATACATTGTTAAAAAATAGTTCGTCCACACAACATTAGGAGTGTGCAAAAACCGATTTAATAAATAAATCGGATCAATAAAAACACTATTGATTTATCGGTATTAGGTTTTTGAAACGGTTTGTAAACGATTTTAGATTTTTTTATTGGATTATCGGTTCAGTTCCTGATTTTAAGAATTTAGTTAATAGTTAAACCGATAACCAAAAAGCTTAAATTAAAATTACATTTTCCTCCTTTTTATATAATAGTGATTTTAAATTTTAATTTTTCAAATATATCCTATTTCTAAATTCATAATATATACACGCTTATTCCCTTACTCTCAATTCTCATATGAAATTATGGCTTATGATTCTCTGCCTCCCTCACTTTTATAGTTGTTTTGGTACTGGTGTTTTCTCTGTTATTTGAAGTTGTTGGTTTCTTTTTCTTTTTACCGCTTGAGAGATTGCTATAGTGATATAACATCCAAGTTTGCTACTTAACGTGAAAGAAAAGTAGTAGTTTTAGCAATTAGAAATAACGTATTTGAATTTGCTTCTATTTGTAATTTGCATAATTTTATTTTTATTTTTTTATGTACGAAGGCAATATATATATGAACAAACGAAAATAAGAGAAAAATAAAAGAAAAATTAAAGAAGTCTTATCGATTAAATCGAAAATCGAACCGTTAAAGACAAAAATATGATAAATCGAAACCGATAACCAATATTGATTATTAATTTAGCATTTAAAAAACCAAAAATCGATAAACCTGGATCAATAATACCCAAAATCGAACCTTACAGACCCAATAAACACCCTACACAGCATCCACCACTAAAAAAAAAAGAGAGTTACGAGTGGTAAAAGTACACAGCCGTTTTAACACTCCGCTGCCAAATTCCCAGCAGAAAGCAGCACTGTAAAAGTCACACAGCGCACAAACCCTGCCACCTGAAACCCCATCTGTGATTCTATCCCTTCAACTAAACCCTAGATTTCTCCCCCAAATCCCATGGACTCTCGCCGAGTTCCTCGAACCGTGTCCGACCCTAAGGTTCGTCAAGTCGGGTTCTTCGCTCCACCAGACCGGTCCCAATCGGGTCCTTATATCTCGTCTTCCCCTCCCGTTTCCGATCTCTCCCCTTCCGGTAACTCTCTTTCCCCTGTTATGATCCCTCCTCCACGTCACCTCTCCGCCGACTTATCCCTACCCCGTCCCGCTAATCTTCCTCCGGCACCGTTGTCCCCGCTCCGTCGTGATTCTATCCCCGTTGGTAGCTACAATCCGTCAGAATTCTCTTCTCCTACTACCACTGACTTACCTGATGATTCCTCATCTCCTGGCTGGCATCGCAGGGGCAGTTCTGGAAAATTTGCTACTTCTCTTCCCTCTGCAGGGTTTGAAATGCCTGCCGCCAAGCAGAACAGCTTTACCGCCTCTAGATTGACTACAGTCTCCAAAGTGAATGCGCCTTTGGGACTATCAGGTCTATCCTCTGTCCTCTATGTCAATACTACTTTTTTATTCTTCATATTGATAAACTTAGCCATGTTTTGAATTTAGATAAGGATGGAGAAGTGCAGAAAGAACGAAATGCAAGTTCAAAACCATTGAAAGAGAAAACAACTAAGGCTGAAAGGCGTGCTCTACAGGAGGCTCAAAGAGCGGCAAAAGCTGCTGCCAAAGGTTATTTTTTTCGTGATTAAATTTCTTCGCATCTTTTAGTGTTTTTTTTGTCTAAACTAATTACTACAAGTTATGTACCAAAAAAAAAGTTTTATAAGGTTCCTCTTTGTTTGAAGTGGACTATGATGTTGTTCTTTGTCTTATAAATGAATAGGGGATGGTTGTATTTTGTGAAGAGGTTAATTGTTTGAACTAGGGATCATAGTACTTTGTGAATATATTGGTCCTTTTACATGCCAGCACATGTTGTAATTCGAACTAATTGGTTTTAAGAAATTTAGAGCTTGTATCCTTGGAGAGGATCATTTGATTAACCTTTTGTTAATCGACGTTTTTTCTTTTCAATCTCTTATATATGAGTCTTTTTCTTCTCGAAACATATGATATTTTTGGGAAATCAAGACCTGCTAACCTGGTGCCATTTGGCTGAGAAATATCTAGAGCACATCTATACAGGTTTCTTGTGCAGAGTATAGACAAAGCACTACCAATTAAATCTCTTCCTTATGTTTGTTTATGGGGGATTAAAATGGCTGTAACAACTAGACTTGTTGTTTTGCATTGATATTGTTGATTCTACACCTTGTCTCTACCTGCAGTATAGTTCCAGCAAGCTGCCTTGTTTTGGTGTTGTTTTGTTGCTTGACACTTCTTGGAATGCCAGATTTATATACGTTAAAGTGAACTATTTAGTGGAGCTGTCATCTGAATATTGGTTGGATCTTTAGCTTGAAGAATGTGTTCTTCCCATGTAGTTGGAAGCCATGTGAAATTTGTGTTTCTCCTGCGATTTCACAGTTGTCATATTATTAGATATGTCTAAGTTTTTTTTTGTGCAAGAAAGTATTTCGAGAGGGAAGTTAAAAGATAGAGATTTCGGGCAGCTGACCTCGTTGCTGTGGATTCTGCATTGGTACTTTAGGAGTTGATGGAGATTTCTCTGCTTAAATGGGACACATCATAGCTCATCAGTGGCGGACCTATGTTAGACCTATGTTAGTGCACACTTGTTCAGTTGATGCACATTTTTTGCAGTGCTATTTCAGTGCTATTTTTGACTTTTGAACAAGCACAACATCCTCATTCCGTGAATTATTTTTGAACAACCCCTTCAAACTCGGTAGATCCGCCCCTGTAGCTCATGCTTCCTCATCTTGCTTTTGGGATGGATAGTATGGTGGTCTTTGTGTTCCAGACTGACTAAATCGACTTCTGAATGAATAAACAGAAACTTAAGTGCATTAAAGAAAGAAAAGCTGGGATCTAAATGCATTAAAGAAAAAAAGTCTAGTATATATGTGGGTCTTGGACATTTTCTTTCCATGTAAACAGACAGTCTTATGGCTTCATGTTAGTGGTTGAGGGAGATCACACCCACACCAGTTTGTTACAGTATGGCTCCTCTATGTACCGCTCTCCACAATCTAATATTCTGTGACATCCAAACTCTCTTTTGGTATTTGTATGCGTCTTTTCTCGCCAAGCATCCTCACTTGTCAGGATTAATATTCTTTGCAGATTATCTTAGTTGGATTTGATTCTTTAAAGTTGAAAATCATTCTTTATGGGAATGTGTTGTGTATCAAAAATATTACTGCAGGGAAAACATTTTTGCCTTGTTCTTTGATTCAGATCGAGTCTTGTATCCTTTCTACAGAATCATAAAACTTATTAAGGTTTGTCGTGATGGTTATATGCCAGGTGAAGGAGCTAAGACAGCCACTGCTGCTTCTGGAGAACATACATCAGCAAATTTAAACTCAGTAAAGAATGCCAAGGGCACTTCACAAAAGAAAGAAAACCCTCCTGTTGCAGCTCCTGATAAAAAGGGCAGTGATCGTGCAACAGATAAAGATAGGAAAAAAGATGTTCCTCATCCACGTATGCAATTTGATGATAAGAGTCGTGTGGAAAAGGCAAAGAAGCGGTCGGTAGTGAAGCAAACTGAAGCCAAAAACAGGGTTGAGCTTTTTAGGCATTTGCCTCAGTATGAACACGGAACAAGACTTCCCGAGCTTGAATCAAAATTCTTCCAACTAGATCCAGTTCATCCTGCTGTTTTTAAGGTATACCTGATTATATTATCTTTCTTTTCCATTTTATTTTATTTCTTCTATTTTGGCTTTGGGGAAAGGTCTTTTAACACATTATTACTGTTATGTTGCTTAAAGTTCACCTGTAGAGGCCCCTCCCAACCCCCCCACAAAAAAAAGACGGAGGAAGAAGGGTATCATGGTTAATTATGGCCACTTTGACAAATCTCTGTTAATCTGGAAAATGTAATAAGAACTGTGTGGCATCAGGACTCCTGAAGAATCAAGGAGACCTGCCAGAGCTTCTTTCTTATTTGCTACAAGGGTATATGAGTGACTAGGAGCTAGTATCCTGCTAATACTTCAAAAATTCTTCCATTGAAATCTTGGATTTTCTACTTGGTATTAGGTTGGGCTTAGATATTTGGCTGGAGATATATCTGGTGGGAATGCCCGCTGTATTGCGATGCTTCAAGCTTTCCAAGAATCCATCAAAGACTACTCAACTCCCCCAGAGAAAGCTCTTATAAGAGACTTGACTGCCAAAGTCAATTGTTATGTTTCATTTTTGATCGAGTGCAGGCCCCTCTCAATCAGCATGGGGAATGCTATTAGGTTCCTTAAAACTAGGATTGCCAAATTGCCTTTGACTTTGTCAGAGTCGGAAGCTAAAGCCACTCTTGTGACAGATATTGATCGTTTCATAAGTGAAAAGATAATACTTGCAGACAAGGTGATAGTCAAGCATGCAGTAACTAAAATAAGGGATGGTGACGTTCTTCTCACTTATGGATCATCCTCTGCTGTTGAAATGATTCTGTTACATGCTCATGAGCTTGGCAAGGATTTTCGTGTCGTAGTAGTAGACGCACGTCCAAAGCTTGAAGGGAGATTACTACTTCGTAGGTTGGTGGGGAAGGGTGTCAAGTGTACTTATACTCATATAAATGCCATTTCTTATATCATGCATGAAGTTACTAGAGTACTTTTGGGTGCTTCATCAGTTTTGTCCAATGGAACTGTTTATTCAAGGGTTGGAACAGCAAGTGTTGCTATGGTTGCTCATTCATTCCGTGTTCCTGTATTGATATGTTGTGAAGCTTATAAATTTCATGAAAGGGTTCAACTTGACTCGATTTGCTCTAATGAACTTGGTATGCGTTCCAGCCCTACCCGGTGTTTGATTGTTTGTTTTTATGCTGATAGCTTCCTTCAGGGATGACCATACCTGAAAGAGTTATCTGATGGTAGCCTGTTTCTTACTAGCTCGGTCATGTGTCTGTACAGGTGATCCAGAAACTATAGCTCAGGTTCCTGGTAGAATGGACATTAACCACTTGGATGGGTGGGCTAACAGTGATAATCTACAACTTTTGAATCTGATGTAAGTATCATTATGTCAGAGATATGACATTCGGTTTTCATTGGCTAACCAGTCAAGTTCTTAGAGCTTACTTCTTATTTTCAACCCTTACAGTTACGATGCTACACCTTCAGATTATGTATCAATGATAATTACAGATTACGGCATGGTAAGTCATCAATACTTTTGTTTATATCATTTCATCCCTGGATTGTTCCTTAAGGAAACTACCTAAACGAGAATGAAGTTGATTATAACTTGGTGGTTATCTCAATATATGCAGATCCCTCCAACAAGTGTTCCTGTGATAGTTCGAGAGTATCGCAGAGAATATTTGTGGACATGAGAGGAGTACTACTGAAAGCTGATAGTTGCCTTGAGAAAAGCAAAGGGATACCTATGCACAAGTTTTTTCGTCCCCCCGCTACGTGTGTCTCAAAGATATAGATAGTGACATGGGTTTTGACTACCTTTGCTTAACATCTGTTAATTTCTACTTGGTTCATTTTTGGGATAATGATTTTGGGTTATGGCCTCAGGTTTTGGGTTCTCTATTTTTAGCTGACCCCAGGAAGAGTGCGATTTGTCCGCCTCTCAGGGCAATTTTTGGAATGTAATCTCTTGATGGAAACAAATTTGCTAAATTGTGATCAGATTTTCATATGAATAACAATTCATTTAGTCAGTCACCTTCCTCCACTCTGGGCATGTTTCTGTCTGGTCTATTTTTAATTTTAATTTTCTTGTGAGCGAATAACAGGACTTTTCTGTTACTCTAGCAGGATGCTTAATCTTTATTTTTCTGATAGAAAAGAAGGAACTCAATATACTGTCCTGTAAACAGTAATTTATTTTTAGTAATGAAATTAATTTTTAATGCAGCTAAGACCTCTGAGTGAAGAGAAAGAGTCAACTATTTGGATTTTGAGTCATCACATTTCCAAGTAAATTTAACCAAAATTGGATAATATGCAACTGAATTGAGTGAAAGACTTGGTCAAAGTCGAAGCGCTAATTGAGAAGGTCTCCAAGCTTGAAAAAGTGGTTAGGATACTTAACCCCACGTGTAATCTTGTGGGCTGTTTTATTTTTCTTGGGAGTAATACTCTTTATCTTTATTGTGATCTCCACAAAGTACAGCTTTAACTTTATTTTTTGTAAGAACTGAGTTTGTTTCTGGATCTTGTGACTCTTATGTGTATTTTAGTTGGTGCCTCCAAAAGTTGTGGAGTGGAAGCGAGAGTAACTTTTCCAAGTAACTGTTTAGTTGTAGAGGAAGAAACTAGATTGAAGTATCACCAGATAATTATGAACTATGGATTTGACGAAGAACTGTGACTTCGGAAATCCTGCGACTTTCGTCCTGCTACTGGGATGCCTGTACAATAATATTATTAAAGCTGAAAGGTTCTAGTCTTCTAGATCATCATATGCCCCCGATCGTCAGTCGTAAAGGACTCCTCCCCGACAGTGGCGAACGCAGAGAATTTTCCAACTGGGTGCACTGTCAGTACAGCGTCGCGGCGCATCAGTCTCTTCCCATTCCAGCGCCGCGGCCCAGCAGTTTCTCGGATCAGGCTCCGGGTTTCAGCCCCTTCAAGCACATCATGCAGCAGGACCAACACAAACCGACATTGAAGCCGCGATGCATGTTGACACCCAATTTTGTCCCTCTTTCCATTATTCATTCAAAATTAACTATTTTCAACACCACAAAATAACTTTAAAA
Organism: Przewalskia tangutica; assembly: GCA_029844215.1. Classification (NCBI taxonomy): domain Eukaryota; kingdom Viridiplantae; phylum Streptophyta; class Magnoliopsida; order Solanales; family Solanaceae; genus Przewalskia; species Przewalskia tangutica. Next base: position 108,227,297 of record CM056733.1, on the reverse strand, counting down.
TTTTAGTAAAGGAATACATATGCACACATAAATAAAGAATTTAATATTCTCAAAATAACCAATTTTATTATTATTAGTATCTTTACTCCATCGCTATAATTAATTATCCAAATCATATTAATCCATGTTTATCGCCTAAATTACCTACTGAACTCCCTAATAGGCAATATCACTTTTCTGCGTTGGATGTTGAGCACGCGATTTTACAGGAAACCACCAATGCTATTAATTTTATTGAAAATTTCTCTAATAATAAATATAAAAACAATTCTCTAACCCCTAATATGGCCAGTGCCACATTTATTACTAACGTGGAGTCTTTAGATGAAGACAATTTAAACATGCATTAATAATTATGCTACTAACCCTTCTCTTAAGAACTCTATTAACCCTATAACTACCACCACTGACGAGGTAATATCTCCATTAGACTATAATGACCATATGGATATTACCATGCCTTACACTCCTAATCTTGTATCGTCTTCTTCCAATACAAAGCAGCTGCATGAACTGCTGTCAACTCCTACCGGACCAAGCTCACAAGATCAAGCACCACCTCCCTCTCTCTCTTCCCCTCTCTTCCATTCTTGGCATAACAACAAATCCTTTTCACCACACAGAAGATGTATGCCCATTTTGGCAATGATAGGTGGGTCACCTTGTAAAACGATACAAGGTGATAAAAAAATTGAAAGTGGGTGCACTTGCACCTATAATGGAAAGGGTGCGTCCGCCTCTGCTCCCCGATCACACGGCTTCTAGATAGCTGTCATTCATGAGCCGTGACCAGTCGAACGAAGACCCTCCCTTCAAGCCCCATTATTATCAGTGAATCAAGCTTCAACAATCCAATAGATTACATTCTTGCAAGGTGAACTAATTTATAACCAAGGGGGCAAGTCACTTTTCACCATAGCCCCACTGGGTAAAAATGTTAAAAATTTGAAGTAGCCCCAAAGGTTATTACTAGGTCTAGCTTCAGTAGACAATTCTAGTTAAATCTTTTTAAGAAAAGGAAAAAGTAAAAGTCTAGCCGATATTCGTCCTCTAGAACAAAGTACAAATCTAAAATAGCACTCCCAACCTAGTTGTCATGAATCGTGTTCTATGTCTTGCTGCTGTCTTCTACAGTTCTACCTTAACCACCATCCTTGAATAGTAGAGATAGGAGTATGCATGAATGGAGCATATCGTTGAACTAAAGGATTTACACACCTCCCAATGTTAGCCCACATGCTCTGATGGTAACTAGCAGTAGCAGGAGCATGATACATAAGCTTCAATAGCTGCACAAGAGTTGAATACATGTCAATGAGAATTAGGGATAGTAACTAGCTGCGGTAATGTAAATTACTGACTGACATGACGGGACACATGTAACTTGCGTCAAGTTTAAACTCTCAAATATGAATGACCATATTTAATCCGTGGGCTGGGTCGGATAATGGTTGACAGCTTATGGGTGTAACTGAAAATATTGTGCGCATGACCAATATTAATGTGTTTCATTGTTTGCTGCTATATACAACAAAATCTAACTCTTCCACTCCAACAAGTATTGCTGTCATCACTAAGATGCAAAAAAGGTCGGAAAAGAAACAACAAAGAAGGTAAAATTCTAGAAATTTCGCACATTGCTTTCAGCAAAGGAGCTCACTCATCTAGAAATTACAAGGAAAAAGAAGCTGAAGTTACTAATGGAAATGACAATGACACATACCTGCCAGTACATGAAAGTTTGTAGTATGTTACGCTGCCACCTGCATTTTGAAGGATGTGGAAAGTTATATGCACAAAATGGAAAGAACAATGAGAATAACGAGTATAAGCACCAGTAAGCTCAGTTACTAACGATAATAGGGAGATAACTAAAAGAAGTCCCAGCCCAATCTCAGCCTGTGAAGACAGTATGCTCAGAGAAGTTGTGTTTGACTCGATCCATACACAAGCCTCTTCCAAGTATTTCCTGCAGATATTGCCATATAAGTTCAGAAACCAGGATAGAAAATTGTAGCATCCCCTCCCCTCCATCAGTGGCGGATTATGGTAGGAGCGGAGGGGCGCTGTGGCCCCCCTAAAAAAAAACTCAAAAAAATAAAATAAAATATTTATATACTACTCATGATTTAAAAACCCTAAATCACGTCACTTTCTTGACGGCACCAGCGACTCACGAACTCACACTCGCATCACGACTCTACTCTCTCACAATCTATTTCTCTCCACTCGTCTCTCCATCTCTGGTAATACTTAACTGCAGAAGATTTATTTATTTATTTATTTATTTGGGTCTCTTTTCCTTCTATAAAAGATAAATCTAGTATGCCTTGGATGCATAGTTGCGTCATAAGCAATTACAAGTTGTTTCCAATATACATGATATGGGTTTTAATGGGTAATTCTTGATATGAGTTTCTTTTAAATCAGCAAAAGATTACAACTTTATGTTTGTTTCATCATATACGAGGCTATTTTGGGCTTATGGGAGTGGAATTAAAAGATTAAGGCTTTAAAAGTCGAATTTCACTGACTTCTGTTTTCAGACTTAAATGTTATCTTTGATAATTGATTTATGTATTTTTTAGGAGTGGTACGAGGCTATTTTGATAATTTCTGACTTAGTTCTCTGACAATATGATGGTTTATATTGAAAAAGAGATAGTTGAAAGCTTTAGTTCCGATTCAATTATTAATGATTTCAAGTCTTTAAAAGAACGAAGGGCAGCACTTTAATTCTAGGTACGTCTTTCCTTTTATATATTATATTTTTATTGTGTTGATGTTATTTTGAATCTTTGATAAAATTATATTTTGTTCTTATAAATTTCAATTATAATATTTTAGTTAGCAGTTACCGCTCCCCTTAATATTTTGGGCAAGTTCCGCCACTACCTCCACACACACACCACAAAAAATAATCAAGGGAAGTCACGAATGTAGAAAAGGACATCAATAGTACACCATTTACAATATGAATAAATATTTTGCCACGACATCAAAGATTTCCCTAGGATATTATTCAATTTCAAACAATTTTACAATCACCCACTTCAAGAGAAAGAACTCTTCTTTTCACGAAATTAAGGTAACGGTTCTGCTACCTGTATAAAGAAGATGTGTTGAAGTTGCGTCGAAGAAACTTCGCAAGATGTTCAAGTGCTTGGCATAAAACGGGAATCAAAGCAACTGCTCAGCATTGACCAACAAACACATGTTATTGAACTAAGAAACCAAAATTCTATAAAAGTCACAAAGAACGAGAAGGACAAAGAAAAATAGACCAAAGTGAAGCTCACATTTCAAGTGGAGATGTGAAGTGACAAAAGTAAGGCAGTAAATGAAGTAGAGAAAATCTCTTGTCACAATAACTGACTGAAGCCAAACTTGCACTGCCTGCAAATTCCAAGCCCTAGGCTTCTGCGGAAAGGTGATTAAAGCATCAAAAATCACCTCATAGACCAAATGACACGAACTAGCCTCACACAAAGTAAGAGAGGGGGAAAAAGAATCTGCATTCAGAATTTACCCCATATAATGCATATAACGAAGACAGGGAAGAACATGCAACTCCTGCAAAGGCCAGTGTATATGCTCTATTTGACAGATTTGTAGGTATGAGTGGAAAGATTGCAAGAAATGCTACAACAAGGACCTGCAAAGAGTACCAAAAAACCAACAGTAAGTTACTGAAGGTAATAAGGAGTCACGATGAAAGGCAATAATCCCACAAGGAATTTTTCCATAATGCATCCCTGTTCATAGAGAGCCATCACCTGCTAGCAAAAGTTGCATGTGGTAAACAGGGCCCTATCAGACTCCATCACTGTAAAGGAGATAAGGTCCTATGTATGAAAGTATATATGCACTTAATAACCTAAAGAGTTAACCATTACCAGATAGAGCAGTTAAAACAATTTAATTTGTTGAAAGAAGGAAGCAGCCAATTAAAACTTTTTTTTGATGAAGTGGTAAAGTAAAACTTTTTAACTAAAACTTTCTCACACAGAAATCCTGGTGCAAAAAGAAATGTTTCAAAATTCAAATCACTAAGATGAATATATGGTACCCAAGCATTCACTGAGAATTGTATAGTTTGCCAGTTCCATCGCAGTGATGTTGCACTTGACGTTGGAGTTGTGGATGTTCCAGAAGTTCTACTAGCTGCCCCTGAAATAAGTTCCATTTAAATGAAATACAAATGTACTTTTGGAATGAAGATGTCTACCAGGAAGAAGGGCTTTTTTTATTCATCTAGAACTAAACAAATTCATACCAGAGCTACGTTGTCTTGGCTGGTTGTTAGAAGTTGATGATGAAGAAGATTGTGGGGCTGATGATCTTGCTGGTTGGGAGGAACTGCTGGTAGTCATTGGTTCAACGATAAGACCAGGATCCTGGACAGATAGATACACAATCAAGCGTAAAAAGTAATAATCATCCCGTGATTATTTAGATCATCTGAAATTCTACTCTCAGTTACAGCCGCTGTAAGGAGCTCATCAGAGAGTGCAGAATAGTCAGTTACCGCAAAATTTAAATTGGAAAGCACACTTCATGTTACTGCATATTAATATCTATCAGTGTACAGTCCATAATACTAGAAGTTGGGGACTGAAACACCAGTATACATCAGAAATCCACCTTCTAGTTTTATCCATCCCCCTTTGAAATGGAGGATGAGGATTTTATAAGCTCTGGTACGACAAACCAATATCCAACAATGATCTAAACAATAGGAACTTATACAGTTATTCAAAATAACCACATCATAGAAAGAGAATCAAGTGGTACACTTGACCTAGGAGACGAAGATGCAGTAGCAGAAGGAAGTAGGAACAAACAAATAAAGCAAACATGAAATTCTCTACCCAATTTCATCAAGCCCATATTTGTCCAACACGGCATTTATAATCTATACAATAATATAATAACAAGCTAAGGAAGAGGAGAGCCTCAATAAATTTCATTTGGCATCATATGACATAATTGCAAGGGTGACGAAAGCAGTGCGCTAAGAAAACCTCATACGTAACAGTTAACACACACTGAACTCCACAAGGGCAAAAAAAGGATAATTTATAGACAATATCAGCTGGGACTGTAAAAGCCCCAAACAGTGAATAAGGGCAATGAAGAAGTAAAAGCTCCTATCACTTGAGAGAGAAGGAAGTAAAAACTAAATGCCTTGGGACATAAAATTTAGGAAAGATACAGAATGAAGAACCTCATTAGAACACACGAATCAATAACAATCTAAAACTCGAGTTCCAATATGATTACCGCGGAAATTAACAAAGGGATATTAGATCCACAAAAAAAGTCCGCCTTGAATTAAAATGCGAAATCCAAGGAAAAACAATAATAATAATTGGAGTCGTCTATTCGGAATGATGAGTGAATATTAAGAATAAGAGGGAATACGGACAATGTAACGGTGGTAGAATTTGCTGTTGTAATGGTGGACAACATCGGAACGAGAGGCCATGTGGGGAGGAATGAGAATGTTGGACCAGTAATCGGCCCATCTAGGATCATTCTCATAATCATACGCCGCCGCCGCTATTCTCTTTAATTTCTGTGGATCTTCACCCATTTCTCTCTGTTAGTGCTTTGTCAAAATCAGTCGACTTCTTAACTAGCAGGACTATGTTGGAATATTCTTTCTTCAAAACGCCATCTTCCTAGCCCTTCTGGAAGGCGGGTTAACCAAGTGAGACGTGTAAGAGATACCAAAAATAGCTTACATCAATTTTCAAACTTAATGTGTTTTTTAATAAAAGTGTAAAAATCTTAAAACATAAGTAGCACTCCCTCCATCTCAATTTATACGAGCTAGTTTGATTGAATACGAAATTTTAAAAAAATAAAAATAAATCATATGGTCTAAAACAAATAAAAGATATTTACGTGGTTATAGATTATTTTGTTAAGCGTAAAATATAAAGTATAAAATTAAATTATTATCAAATGAAAAAAATGTGTCATTATTTTTGGAACTGACTAAAAATAAATGTATGACATATAAATTAATATATTTATCAATTAATTATGATAAATTAATACTATTATTTAATACATACATAGAGTTCGAGTAAGTTTTTTCTTATACTAAGTGATATTATACGACTTCAAATCATAACTTGAAAAGGATTAAGCTACTATATAAACAATTTTTACACCGACATATAATTTAATCGATTATAATAAGTCATTTGTCAAGTACCATACAAATATTACTTTTAAATAAATTCAGTTTGACCACGAAGTTAAAACTATGTCACGATAAGACAACAGTAATTTTTTTTATTTCACTATAGATTGACTTGGAATCATTAATAGGTACATGCTTTTTATATGTTCAAGATATTTAACCAACACAACAGAGCAAAAGAAATTGCGCAACTGTGTTCTAATCACTGTTTGCAAGAGAGGCGTTGTGATGCACGGAATAGTAATCTACTGAGCTTTGACTTAGTAATTCTTGGAGGAATTTCATCATTATCCACTGCTACTGTAAGAGGGCTTTGATCCCCAGACAAATGACCATGCATATTCAGGCTATTTTCAAGTTGTATGGCCTCTTCCAATGTTCCAACTATTTTTCCAAAGCAAATATATCTTCCACAGGCTCCATAAACCATATCTTCATAGACGTAAATATGTGCTTCTGCCACCTTACTAACATCTTCAGTTGCTAGAATTCCTTGTCGTAGCATGAAATCGCCACCTATAATTAAACATTTTCTTTACGTTAGTATACAATTCGATCGATCAATCAACTTCATCCTCAATTCTTAATTAAAGTGAGTTGTCAATCATAATTACACCTAAGTGACATGTTATGTAATAAAATATATCACCTTTGAGGTACGGGAGAGAAGTTTCAAGGTGAGTATTTGGGAAAGATGGTGACATGAGAAGTCCAGGGCATAAAGTAACAAGTTTCACCTTCATCTCCCTTGCTTTCCTCCAAGCAGCCTTTTCTGCCCTGGTCTTGGCCAATGCTAGCCAAAGCTGCTTTTCCATATAAATATTTTAATAATCGATAGGCAAATCCGGAATCTAGAGTCGAGGGTAAATGATCTTATTATATGTAAGACATTTTAATTTTATTCGTTTTCCCTATGCTTTTTAGACGGAAGGGTAGCAAGTACCTTATTTTCTCTGCAGAATGCCTCATCACTCCAAGAACCCTCATCTATGAGGTTTGGCAGGTCACTGCCTTTCCAGATGCATGCAAGTAGAGAGGAGGTGAAAATGCATCTTTTAACATATGCTGCTCTGCCACAAGCTTCTATCACATTCTTTGCTGCTTCAGCTTCAAGAAATGCCATTCGTTCCTGAATCATGTCGGCTTGTCAGCAAACCTTTGAGATTTACATAGGTTGAAATTTGTATAGTAGAAATTAAAAAACATTACTCAAAACAGAGCTGCACTTGGAGGCATTGCTGTTTTGTTATTCTGATGCTAACGAGGACTCAAAATTAAATTAAGATAACAACCTTAGGCTTAGAGTTGAGAAAGATCAAATCCTAAAGTTGTGGACAATGAATATCGTAAAGAATGGATCTTGGGCCTAACTTAATCCCAAAAGCTAGCTTGTAGAATGAGGATTGTCCAAGTCCATATAATGAGTCCATGTTTTCATTCAGTTTTCGATGTGGAACTCTTAACACTCCCCTGGACGCTTAATATAATTTAGGGTCCAACATTGGTGAACAAAGAATTTGAATGAGTTTGACTCTAATACCATGTAAAGAATGGATCTTGTGTTTAACTCAGCCCCAAAAGCTAGTTTTTAGTTGTAGGATGTGTGTTGTGGATGGAGGAGGAATAGGCGGGAGAAGCCATGGACAAGGACTGCCGGCGGTGTGAGGGGGAAAGAAGGGTGCCGAATTTTTGGGTTGGATGCCGGCGGCGAAAGAAAGAAAAAAAATGAGGCGCCGGTTTTGGAGGGGTTGCCGACGGCGGAAGAAAAAAGAGGAAGTGGGGCGCTGGTTTTTAGGGGTAGAGTTTGACTATGATACCATGTAAATAATGAATCTTTGATCTAATTCAATCCCAAAAACTAGCTAGTAGGGTGTATAAGGAGTCCATGTTCTCATTCCATTTTCGATGTGGACACTTAACAAATATAATGTAGCATTGCAAGTTAGTTTCTTTTTCCCTCCTCATGATTGGCAAAAACCAAATAAAGTGATAGTAGTAATATTTAATGGATAGTATGCGATGCAAAAGAGAGAGAGCTCAAGGTCTATGTAGTGACTAATTAATGAAAAATATATTTTATAATAACAATAGTTCGGTAATCCTTTACAGTAATGCAGATTGATGACCTTAAAATAGTAAATTACCTAATATAACATGTTAAAGCTATACTGGAAGTGTAAAATATCATATTAACTTAAATTCAAACAGAAATAATTTGACCAACCGTGTATCCGGAGATCCCTCGCGGATCAATGAAAGATGATGTGTGAAAAACAGCATGGCAACCTCTAAAAGCATTGCAGAGGCTCTCTAAATCTCCCATTCTTGCCACCACAACACTCTCGAGTTGCTCCATTTCTTCCCTCATCAGCTCCTTCATGTCCTCAAGATTAGCTGCTCAAACAGGACATACAACTTGTAACTTATAGCAACAACAAGCAAAGACAAAAGAAGGGGAAACTTCAAATTCTGTCACAAACCCAAGTAGGAAATGCACAAGTACAAAATAAGTAAGAAAAAAGGGATGCTAGCCAGCTAGTACCTTGGTTTTGAATAATAACTCGAACAAGGTAACCGCATGCCAAAAGCTTCTTGATCAAGTGAGAACCAAAGTAGGAGTTTCCACTGGTAACACAAACAATTTTCCTGTCTCTTGCATTCAAACTGCAACTAAAACCACTAGCAAAGAACATTCCATGATCAATATTCATCTGCTTTGGCAGCTCCAATGTTATGGACATGGCAACCTCCATATCTGTCTCTTCTTAAGCTACCTGCTAATAAGGTTATATAGTTAGTGAGTGTCCTTCTTGAGCCTCTACAACTCTCCAAGAGTCTAATCGTAGATCCTTAAAATTCTTTAAGCTACGTACCAAAAGATATTACTAGGGAAAAATGGCAAGAGAGATGGGGGTGATGTGATTGTATGGAAGAACTAGTGCAGGAGATTTTTGCACTAAATGTGAAGTAGAATGTTAGCTCTTCGCATAGCCTTGATAGCCTATACTCGTGGGTGTTTGTGGATATAACTGCTCCCAATTTCTGCAATTTAGGTGCTATCACTCAAGCACTATATATATAGGCTGAAATTTCAAAGATTTTTAGTTAACCCCTTATTAAACTAGACAATTAGACTTGGGAAACTTTTTAGATTAGAAAAAGAGATGTATATTTAATTATCATTAAGGTTGAAGCCAATCAGGTTCCCTATCTACACCTACCTGATATATTAGTCGCTGATTAAAGTACCTAGTCTTTGAGTATTTACAGCTTGTTTGGATGGTTGTTACATAGTATGTTGTATCATATTGTTACTTTATTTATTGTATCCAATTGTGAAATTCATTGTTAGATAATGACGAAAAATATCATTTTATGTAACGACCGGTTAGGTTGGTCGCTTCGTTATCTTCTTTTCTCCTCATTTTTGCCTTTTGCTTATTATTTAATTTTTTATTTTATTTTATTTTTCATCTTAGCTTTTTTATATTAACTTTACCCATACTTCACTTTTCTTTATAATATCGTAAGTTTATTTTTTAAATTATCGATGTATGAATTTATATAATAACGAGAAACGATATAATCTATCTAAATGTTATATATTTATCAAAACATTTTGTACAATATACTATAATACTCTCCCCCTCTCAAATTATTTGTCGTTTTTTTTAATTTATACGCCTCTTAAAAAATATAATGTAAACATGTATATTATAGAAACAATTGTATTCCTATCCATAATTAGAATATTTTCATATATTGCGTAAATATAATTATGGTAAGACTAGGATTCCTCTTTTGTATAGGTTTAGGATTCCTATTGTATAAGGGATGAACATTGTACTCTATATATACTTTGATATTAATGAAAGACTCCTCAAGGAAGATTAATATCATCTTACATGTTGTTGACACCCAATTTTGACCCTCCCGTCCAGCCATTAACTATAAAATTACACTAATTTTGTAAAATAATTTTTTAGGATTTTTATAATAAAATACAACAATAAAACATTAAATACAGGCATAAATAATTAATTTAATAATGGCATCGCGTCTTACGTAAAGTCTTAAGCATTTAGAGTCCCGCGCCCGCACTTATTAACTTTAAGCCTTGTCGTAATTCTTAAATAATTAATAAATGCATAAAATAAATAATTTAGCGATGACGTCACGTCAAGTAGCATAGCCGCATTTATTAGTAATCATTTGTAATTTAAAATCAATTTTAATCCGATATATGCATTTAATAGCACCGCATTTATAAAGCTTTAAACGATTTCTTAAATATCATACTTGCATTCAGCATTTAAGTAATTTAATAGAAACTCAATGCAATTTTAATTTAACTTCGCAATAATGCATAACAATAAAATTTTAAATAATAGCATAGCACGCCCGCATTTATTTATTATAACAATTAGATTAATGAAGCACCTAATTATTTTAATCACATTTGTTAATTTAAGTTATCACTAATTAATTAATACACTTGCCTAGAATTAATTAGCTAATTAATTAACTAGCCTAAAAACTAATTAAACTAATTAAAACTCTTAATACTAATACCCCTAATTAAATGCTACCCAATTAAACTAACCCAGCCCACTTCTCCTTTTCAGCCCAAACCCGCAAGCCCACACGCCCCTCCCCTAAATTAATAACCCTCACTTCGTCTCCCACAGAAGCCCAACACCCCTTTACCTGGATCGTCTCTTCCAAAAAGAAAACAAAACGAACCCTAAAACCTCTGCTTTCGTCGCCCGGATTTCTCGCAGGAGAATCCGGGCCTTCCTTACCCATGCAAGCGCAGTCGACTCCTCTTACCTTAAACCCATTATCCACTTTCCTTCCTATTGCGAAATCTTCCACAAATCCCGATCGAATCAGCACCAAATCTCGTCCCAATCAGCCTTTAATTGCTTACCAATGTTAGAACCTAGGAGGAGGGCTATATAAGCACATGCAATAGACCAATCAAGGGACACCGCGCAGCGGTGTCGAGCGGGACTCGAGCACGATGGGTCAATGTGATAAATCTTCTTTACGGCGAGTAGACATATACGAGAGAGCTCAGGGAGTGATTCGAAAAGGCAGCAGTCTAGTCGAGTGATCCATGTAATTACCCAATCCTCAAAATCTGCAATTTTCGCAACCTTTCGTTCACAGAATTAGCTAGCCTTTCGAGCGGACCGACGACTTGATACGCTGCCTCGGGTCGCTGTCCGGAGAAGGTAAAATCAATCTCTTTTAAAATCTAGTCCTTTTGTATTCTCTGTATCCTCATTTAATTTCTGCGGGTTGTGACGTGTAGTTAGCACTTCCTGATATTGTGACTAATCTATTGTTGTACCTGAATGTGTTAGTTGTAGTTATTAGTGTTGTTATGCATTTAAGCATATTTTAGTTAGCCCAGGTTTAATTTTACTTATTGAACTACCCATTAAACCCATGTTTAGTAGTAGTATTGCGTATACATTGTTGTAATATGAAAGGGTGATTAACTGTGTGATGTATCCTAGGTTGATCATTTGTTAAGCCTGATCAAGGGACTATTAGGATTTAAAATGCTATGTTAAGTTGTATTCAAGAATTATGAGATAGATACTATTATTGGTGGGTGATGTGATGATTTCTTTGACGGTTCAATTCGATTAAGACTTGTATAAATTAGGATGAGTTAAGTATGTGATGAATGATTATTCTGAATGTTAAATCACCTAGTTATTGATTAGCTTAGGCAAGTTGTTTGATGTGTTAAGTGTAGAACCACTCTTATAGTCTAATACTTATGCTAGGAAGTTGTTGTCTTTGATTAGAGCCTTTAAGATACTTGTTAGCCTTTATCACAGTCAGCGTGCCTGATTTTTATGTTTTCAGCCTGTTTTTGTAAAACAAATTAAAACTTGATAAGTTGAATGTTCCCTGGTTTGCCTTGTCTAAGTTGGATCTGTCACTTCGTAATGTTTGGGATCTAGACTTTCTATAACATGTATGCTTGTTAGGATGAGGTGTATTGAATGAACAGTTTATATGCCAAATTATTTGCATTTAAAGTCATGTTCTACATAATCAGGACCTTGAAAGTGTTTGTATGCCTTGTTAATACTATGATTGAATATGCCACCTCTATATCGAACATCACAATAGGTTATAATATCTATCACCTCTCAGAAAACTCATGTTTGATTTACTATAGGTATATTCTACTTAGTACTGCTGGTTTGAGTCATGCCAGATGTCCATCATTTTTCTTTCCCTGGTTGCCATAAGAATCTGCCCTGTACAGTTCATACGCATATTTGATCAACCCGTAGGACTCCTTGTTTATTTTTACCTGTTGATCACTGCATATGTGCTAAAATAAATAAATTCATATGCGTTAAACTTCATTTGAATTATGCGCTTATTATTCGGATGAAGCATGGAACATATGCTAATCTTTATCTTTATCTTATTTTACATGAAATGACGGAGCAAAATGAAGAGTCTCATGGCGAGACTCATCACAAGCTACAAGCGAAGACCGCGTTTATGTGCATTTCTCTATCAACATTGGGAATTCCAACCCACGGCGAATAACACCTCTACTCGCCGAGTCCTTTATTTCCTATCCCGCCCCGTTTATTTGTGTAATTAATTGTCTAACATTACGTTATTAGTAGAACTCTTAGAATGCCAAACCTTAAGTCAATAGATTAGAAGGTAGTTAATTAGCAATTTGTTTCCCTTCGAATTAAATATTTTAGATTATCCATACATAGCTTAAGCTATATTAAATCACCTAATAATCCTAACTTGCATAATTAATCATGTAGCTAGGATATTATTTTTCAACATCCCTAAACCATTTGCTATAAAATTCATATATAAATTTTATTTATACATATATACTAAGGAAGCCCCTTTTAAGCATGTAGTATACTAATCAAGATAGGCAAATGTATACATTTAATCAATAAGTCCACTTTGCATGACATATTTTTCATAAATAATATAGGGCATGCTTTAAACTCTATATGTGTTTTACATCACTAATCTTATCAATCTTTTTGCCAAAAAATACTTTCTATTAAATATCTTTCAGACATGCATTCTTAGCAATAAATAATTAACCCTAGGTTTGAACGGACAACCGCAAGTTAGCGGATCCTTTAGGGTGCCTAACCCCTTCCCTTTAGGATAATAAAGAACCCTTACCCAGAATCTCATTAAGTTTAGCAGACCATTAAAATGGAGTTAATGTTTTACTTTAAACTAGTTAAACATTTAGGTGTCCTAATTCACCCAAACTAATTAGGTGGCGACTCCGCGAACCCTTAGCCTTTTAGCACTTCTTAGCATTCTAGCAACCCTTTAGCATTTTAAATTTTAGCCTCTTTTAAACTTTAGCATCCTTTTAGCAATTTTAGCATTCTTTTAAACCTTTTTTTTATTATTTGTTTATTTTCTAACATTTGCATTTTAAGCAGGAGTTTTTATTTAAAAAATACATTTTAGCTTTTATTTTTATTTTCTAACCTTTTTATTTGAGCAGGAGTTTAGAAAATAAATCACATGAAAAAGGCGCGGCAAATGGCGACTCCACTGGGGATTTTAGGTTCTTAACCACGACAGATCTAGGATAATTATTTGGCAATTACTTTGGCATTTAATTTTTGTGTGTTGTATTTTGTTTTATTTATTTTTGATTGCTACCTGCTTTACTGCTTTCCTTAAACTGGCATTCCGCTCATATTTCTTCCACTCTGGAAAATTCACACAATCACACACTACATGCGAGGTGCGCTGGGTGCATCAGCAAAATTCTTTCTTCAAAATCCAAATTTAGGAGAGTTGGTAATATACGTGGAGTGCGGTCTAACAGGTGGCGCGTAACCTTCGCTCGAGTTGTCGCTCGGGAACTCTGCGTCTAGAAAAGCCAAATCTTAGAAACTTAAGATAGAGCTATACCACCACTTATTTTAGGGGCATGCGTGCATTTACCTTAGGTGGGTCAATCCGGCATCGACACCACAATTAGGAAGACACAGACTTGTCGACGGGTTTCTCAACCCAACGACCAACCAAAGTATTATGTGTAGCGGCGATGATAGACAAATCCAAACCTAATCATGTCGGTGAAATTGGAAAAAGTGCTGCCGTCATTTGGTCGCCATTTCAACAAAAGCATTACGGTTGGCGACTTGGACAAATCCGTCATAATCTCGCATAAGTAGCGTTTAGGCTTACCTGCGGCATAAAGAGGTCCCCTTGCATGTTAGGAAGCGTTTGAATGTGCTGTATGCGATATATCGCTACATACCGCAAATTATGTGCTTTATGCTAACATCGTTTGTTGCATTTTTAGAAATTTATCATCCTCCCCAAAGTCGGTTCGTATTTGACTCAACAATGTCGGAGCATCCACACTTCACGAGTCCAAGGCAAGAAATGATGATATGATGGCTCGGGGCGTCCGAGCCAAATGGTTTGAGAATTATTCTGTCGGTAACAGAACCTTGAAGGGAGGAATATCACGATCGGGAAGAATGTATTGCACATTGGCCGCAACAAATTCTCGATATGCGAGTTGAGATGGAGAGGCTACGAATCGACCAACCTATCCATTAGCGAATACCCTATGCGGATCAAAGGGCCTACTTCACAAACCATCCCGGATCGACCTCCACCACCACATATCTCCCAAAACTCTCCACAAAGGCCACGATCACCGAACAAACCGCCCGCCCGGCTGACCCTCAACCCCACCTTCAAAATGATCCTCACTACCCATATACCTCGGCCCGCTGCTTCACTCATAATCAGCCCTAACCGCCGACCAATACCCACGCACGCACCCATTACGGCCCCCAAAGAAACAACCCATACCGTGACTGTCTGCGAAGCCCGGCTTTTACCGTCCCGTGCTTCGCGAAGGGGATCATTATGAAGAGATGGAGAGGAAGTCCGAGCCAAAATGGGCGAGGCGTGGCGAAAGAAATTCATAGTCCGAAAGAAGCGATTCGGGGCATGCGATCGGACAAAGGTCACGAAGGACTAGACTACGAGGATCTTTGCATCGTCGACGTGGAACCGCCATGGGGTACAAGGTGCCAAGTTTGAACTATTTGATGGAAAAGGAACCCCGTGCACACGAGGTCATATTGCGACAAGCTAATCGGGGTAGGAAGAACCCAGTGTCATTATGAAGTTGTTCATTCGAGCTTGGCCGTGAGGCACTAGATTGGTATACCACCCAATCATGCGAAATGGCATAGCTGGAATGCATTGGCCCAAGATTTTGTGGAGCGGTTCAGGTTCAACACAGAAACCGTTGTGGACAGGTTCTATTTAATGAAGTTGGAGAAGAAGACTACAGAAACATACAGAGAATACGCCCTGAGGTGGCGTTGAGCGGCGAAAGTGCAACCACCCGTGGTGGAGAGTGAGATGACCACATTATTTGTACAATCTTTGAAGGATGCAACCTCATGAGCGGATGATAAGCGTCGTGGGCGGAATTTTGCGGAAGTTATTAGAATGGCGACCGTGAAGTTAAGGTATTAAAGCGGTAGGATTACAAATCGCGACATTACGCAACTAATAAGGCGATTGATCGAGGGCACTTGAGAGTACTTCACGAGAGGAAGAAAGACGATTCCCTTCCATGTTTGTACTGAACGCAAACCCAAGCATTTATGACATACCAAAACCCATCATACTACCCCAACTACCACACGGCTATATATAACACTCACAAGCACGTTTATCCCGCCCCGCAGATCCACCCATCAAGCCCGCCAAGAATAGAGCACCCAATGCGCCCTGAGCAAATAAAATTACGAAGGAAAACCACCCAAAGTGCGCACCCACTTGAACCCATACCTCAAATATATGAAAGGTTGCGGTGCAGCCTAATCCAACCGATTCGGAAGGATCACGACCCATCCCAAGATGGTATGATGAGAACAAGCGGCTGCGTATCACTCCAATAGCCCAGGACATGACACTGAAGGTTGCCACTCCCTCAGGGACAGGATCGAGGCGTTAATCAGAGAAGGGGTAATCCAGCTAAAGGATCATGCCCCAAATGTGCATGATAACCCCTTGCCAAACCACGGCCACGTCAATGTGCACCTGATAACCTTAGATGAGGAATACACTCCCCTGCCTATGCCCATTCCGCCCTCGAATCGATCATTTATCCGAGCGTACGCGCAGAGGCGGAAGAGGAGATAGCAGAGCATGAAGACCCAGCCATCCACGAAGCAGAGCATGAAGGCATATTGATTGGATTTGCACCCCTGTCTTGGTCCGCCTAGAGCCTGGATAGGAAAAACGATTTATTTTAGCAGAATAATTTATAAACTCATTTTTTAGCTTTAATAATGTTTTCTTTCGTTTTGCTTGTAATGAACTACGTTTGACCTGATTCCCTTAGTGGATACGTAGGCGGCCGTCTCGGCTTCGGTCCCACACCTAGAAAATTTAATTTTACCCAATATTCGCTCGTAATGAACTACGTTCGACCTGATTCCCTCATGGGGATACGTAGGCGGCCTAAATCGGCTTCGGTCACACCATTAGGAAACTTTCCCTTTGCTTTGAAAACGACAAGAATACACATAGCCTACAAGCAACTACATTGAGACCCATTTAGGCCGACACTTTTCAAAATCGGGGCGGTGTAGGAAACTGCGAGGGTTGCAAGTCCAAACAAGCCAGGCACGCAGATATCAAGGAACAGGGCAGCGAGGTCAAAGATGCATCGACCCCCCCCAAAACTCACAAATTTTCTTTGAGAGGATGTCTTTTAATATTAACGAGAAAGTGCAATGAAAGCGAGAAAAATACGGCGAAAAGTCTCTTGCGAAGCGAGAAAAGCAAAAGGCGAGAGGATGACAACAATCCAAAGTCCGCAGCAAAGCGTGGCGGCGAAAGGCATCAACAATCGGCAATCAAAGTTGAGTTCGCAACAAAACCTAGCGCGTCAACTCGGGCATAAAGTCAAACTTGCAACCAGCGCATCGCACACAACAAAGGCATCATAACAATTCGTCAGTTGCAGTGCAAGGGCAACATCTCAGTATTCGTCAGGCATATCAGGGACGACATCTCTATCCATAAAATTGCACTGCTCATATATATTTATCATTTTGTTTAAACAGGTATACACTAACGTTTTCTCAAGCTTAGCTTGCAGGAGCATTCATTCTACGGGCGGCGGCAACACGTCCGAACGCGGCGATATCGGCCGCAACAAGTCTGCAACGGCGCCAAAGAAGCACGCGTCAAACAACGGCGTAATCGGCAAGTCCACGCAACGACGCCCGGCGAACACGCCCGCACAGCGTGTCGGCAAGTCACGCAACGACGCCCGGCAAGAACACGCCCGCACAACGACGTAATCGCAAGTCCATGCAACGACGCCCGGAAGAACGTCGATAACGACGTGTCGGCAAGTCCGTGCAACGACGCCAGCAGCAACACGTCCAGACAACGACGTAATCAGCAAGTCCAAGCAACGACGCCCGAAGAACACGCCCGCATAACGGCGTAATCGGCAAGTCCACGCAACGACGCCCGGAAGAACACGCGTCGAACGACGGCGTGTCGGCAAGTCCACGCAACGACGCCCGAAGCAACACGCCCGCACAATGACGTTATCGACCGCAAGTCCATGCAATGACGCCCGGCGGCAACACGTCCGCATAACGACGTGTCGGCAAGTCCACGCGACGCCCGGCAACACGTCGCATAACGACGTAATCGGCAAGTCCATGCAACGACGCCCGGAAACGCGTCGAATAATGGCGTATCGACCGCGCAAGTTTACGCGCGACGCCAAAGAACGTCGGCGGCCGACGCTTATCAAGACAACAAGTCAAACGACGCCATCATCGCGATATCACGCAGGGATGATTTCTATACTCCGAAATTGCATTTCTACGCATGCTTTATTATTACGTCTTAGCGATTATGCACTCACTCTTTCTTGAGCTTTAGTATACGAGGACAATTGCAGCAGGACAACATACCCGTTCGCAATCGCAACACGTGCGTGCAGGGCGAAAATCACAAAGATTCGCAACATCGCATCAACACAATGAGCATCGCGTTTTGCAGATAACCTTTTCTATTCACGATTACATTGTTTTTAAAAATTATTTTGCCTTAGCGATTATGCACTAACCGCTTGTTCAAGTCTTAGCATCTGGCGGAGCCTGGCGTGGATTTTCTCTTCTAACCGGCAATCTGTTGGGGCAACCTTCCCAACGATTGGCGTAGCGGCCTCAGCGTCGGTCCACTCGCTCACATCACCATAGAACCCAGCGCACAAGCCATGCAAGACACCCTGTGTTCAAGCCGCTTATATTCTTTTACTTTTTACATAGCCCAATGTCATCATAACTCGACACCGGGACATCTTTAAGCCCGCGTTAGCCCGCGGTGTTTTGACCATGGTAGCCCGGTGTCGCCATAACTCGACCTTTGGGGACTGAGTCCGCCTTAGCCCGCCAGTGTTTTGACCATGGTAACCCGATGTCGCCATAACTCGACACGGGGCTTTTTGATTTTTTCGTCGGCTTGTCTACCGCGGCATTTACGCAGTCGAAGATCGAGACAAAATTGGCTATGAGTCAACGTCTTTGTCCGAAGATTCTTCCATCATCTCCATACAAAGAGGGACATCTGTTGACACCCAATTTTGACCCTCCCGTCCAGCCATTAACTATAAAATTACACTAATTTTGTAAAATAATTTTTTAGGATTTTTATAATAAAATACAACAATAAAACATTAAATACAGGCATAAATAATTAATTTAATAATGACATCGCGTCTTACGTAAAGTCTTAAGCATTTAGAGTCCCGCGCCCGCACTTATTAACTTTAAGCCTTGTCGTAATTCTTAAATAATTAATAAATGCATAAAATAAATAATTTAGCGATGACGTCACGTCAAGTAGCATAGCCGCATTTATTAGTAATCATTTGTAATTTAAAATCAATTTTAATCTGATATATGCATTTAATAGCACCGCATTTATAAAGCTTTAAACGATTTCTTAAATATCATACTTGCATTCAGCATTTAAGTAATTTAATATAAACTCAATGCAATTTTAATTTAACTTCGCAATAATGCATAACAATAAAATTTTAAATAATAGCATAGCACGCCCGCATTTATTTATTATAACAATTAGATTAATGAAGCACCTAATTATTTTAATCACATTTGTTAATTTAAGTTATCACTAATTAATTAATACACTTGCCTAGAATTAATTAGCTAATTAATTAACTAGCCTAAAAACTAATTAAACTAATTAAAACTCTTAATACTAATACCCCTAATTAAATGCTACCCAATTAAACTAACCCAGCCCACTTCTCCTTTTCAGCCCAAACCCGCAAGCCCACACGCCCCTCCCCTAAATTAATAACCCTCACTTCGTCTCCCACAGAAGCCCAACACCCCTTTACCTGGATCGTCTCTTCCAAAAATAAAAAAAAACCAACCCCAAAACCTGCGCTTCGCGGATTTCTCGCAGGAGAATCCGGGCCTTCCTTACCCATGCAAGCGCAGTCGACTCCTCTTACCTTAAACCCATTATCCACTTTCCTTCCTATTGCGAAATCTTCCACAAATCCCGATCGAATCAGCACCAAATCTCGTCCCAATCAGCCTTTAATTGCTTACCAATGTTAGAACCTAGGAGGAGGGCTATATAAGCACATGCAATAGACCAATCAAGACACCCTTGGCAGCAGTGTCGAACGGGACTCGAGCACAGTAGGTCAGTAGCAATCGTCTTCTTTACGAGCAGAGTAGACATATACGAGAGAGCTCAGGGAGTGATTCGAAAAGGCAGCAGTCTAGTCGAGTGATCCATGTAATTACCCAATCCTCAAAATCTGCAATTTTCGCAACCTTTCGTTCACAGAATTAGCTAGCCTTTCGAGCGGACCGACGACTTGATACGCTGCCTCGGGTCGCTGTCCGGAGAAGGTAAAATCAATCTCTTTTAAAATCTAGTCCTTTTGTATTCTCTGTATCCTCATTTAATTTCTGCGGGTTGTGACGTGTAGTTAGCACTTCCTGATATTGTGACTAATCTATTGTTGTACCCAGAATGTGTTAGTTGTAGTTATTAGTGTTGTTATGTCTGTTTAAGCATATTTTAGTTAGCCCAGGTTTAATTTTACTTATTGAACTACCCATTAAACCCATGTTTAGTAGTAGTATTGCGTATACATTGTTGTAATATGAAAGGGTGATTAACTGTGTGATGTATCCTAGGTTGATCATTTGTTAAGCCTGATCAAGGGACTATTAGGATTTAAAATGCTATGTTAAGTTGTATTCAAGAATTATGAGATAGATACTATTATTGGTGGGTGATGTGATGATTTCTTTGATGGTTCAATTCAGTTAAGGCTTGTATAAATTAGGATGAGTTAAGTATGTGATGAATGATTATTCTGAATGTTAAATCACCTAGTTATTGATTAGCTTAGGCAAGTTGTTTGATGTGTTAAGTGTAGAACCACTCTTATAGTCTAATACTTATGCTAGGAAGTTGTTGTCTTTGATTAGAGCCTTTAAGATACTTGTTAGCCTTTATCACAGTCAGCGTGCCTGATTTTTATGTTTTCAGCCTGTTTTTGTAAAACAAATTAAAACTTGATAAGTTGAATGTTCCCTGGTTTGCCTTGTCTAAGTTGGATCTGTCACTTCGTAATGTTTGGGATCTAGACTTTCTATAACATGTATGCTTGTTAGGATGAGGTGTATTGAATGAACAGTTTATATGCCAAATTATTTGCATTTAAAGTCATGTTCTACATAATCAGGACCTTGAAAGTGTTTGTATGCCTTGTTAATACTATGATTGAATATGCCACCTCTATATCGAACATCACAATAGGTTATAATATCTATCACCTCTCAGAAAACCCATGTTTGATTTACTATAGGTATATTCTACTTAGTACTGCTGGTTTGAGTCATGCCAGATGTCCATCATTTTTCTTTCCCTGGTTGCCATAAGAATCTGCCCTGTACAGTTCATACGCATATTTGATCAACCCGTAGGACTCCTTGTTTATTTTTACCTGTTGATCACTGCATATGTGCTAAAATAAATAAATTCATATGCGTTAAACTTCATTTGAATTGCCTGCTTATTATTCGGATGAAGCATGGAACATATGCTAATCTTTATCTTTATCTTATTTTACATGAAATGCATCGGAGCAAAATGAAGAGTCTCATGGCGAGACTCATCACAAGCTACAGCAAACGAAGACGCGTTTATGTGCATTTCTCTATCAACATTGGGAATTCCAACCCACGAATAACACCTCTACTGCCGAGTCCTTTATTTCTATCCCGCCCCGTTTATTTGTGTAATTAATTGTCTAACATTACGTTATTAGTAGAACTCTTAGAATGCCAAACCTTAAGTCAATAGATTAGAAGGTAGTTAATTAGCAATTTGTTTCCCTTCGAATTAAATATTTTAGATTATCCATACATAGCTTAAGCTATATTAAATCACCTAATAATCCTAACTTGCATAATTAATCATGTAGCTAGGATATTATTTTTCAACATCCCTAAACCATTTGCTATAAAATCCATATATAAATTTTATTTATACATATATACTAAGGAAGCCCCTTTTAAGCATGTAGTATACTAATCAAGATAGGCAAATGTATACATTTAATCAATAAGTCCACTTTGCATGACATATTTTTCATAAATAATATAGGGCATGCTTTAAACTCTATATGTGTTTTACATCACTAATCTTATCAATCTTTTTGCCAAAATATACTTTCTATTAAATATCTTTCTACGTGCATTCTTAGCAATAAATAATTAACCACAGGTTTGAGCGGACAACATGAGTTAGCGGATCCTTTAGGGTGCCTAACCCCTTCCCTTTAGGATAATAAAGAACCCTTACCCAGAATCTCATTAAGTTTAGCAGACCATTAAAATGGAGTTAATGTTTTACTTTAAACTAGTTAAACATTTAGGTGTCCTAATTCACCCAAACTAATTAGGTGGCGACTCCGCGAACCCTTAGCCTTTTAGCACTTCTTAGCATTCTAGCAACCCTTTAGCATTTTAAATTTTAGCCTCTTTTAAACTTTAGCATCCTTTTAGCAATTTTAGCATTCTTTTAAACCTTTTTTTTATTATTTGTTTATTTTCTAACATTTGCATTTTAAGCAGGAGTTTTTATTTAAAAAATACATTTTAGCTTTTATTTTTATTTTCTAACCTTTTTATTTGAGCAGGAGTTTAGAAAATAAATGCCGCGGCCGAAAAAGGGCGCGACACATGTTATCAAGAGCCTAAAACAAAAATCCTAGAATTTTCTCTCAAAGCAGCCACTGAAACCCTCCCCCTCCCTCGGGATTCTCGCCGCGGTGCTACCCCTCTCCTACCCAAAATTCTTGGTTTTTCTCTCATTTCCTCGCTTCTCTAAATGACTATTGAGGATTCTTCCAATACTTCTGATGTTTCAACCTCCACCAATCCCACCACCATGTTATCATCTTCTTTTCATCCCGCTCTAACTGTTTGAGTTTCGAAAATTCATTCAAACAGTGAGATAATGGTCGTGAATTCAATAACTCTATGTTTCACCGGTTTTGTACCAATAATGACATAGTCTTTCGCTTCTCCTGCCCCACACCTCCTCACAAAATGGTAAAGCTGAAAGAATCATCCGTCTCATTAACAATATGATTCGCACTCTTTTGATTCATGTCTCCCTACCTCCATTTTTCTGGGTTTATGTTGCTAAAATGTCATAATACGTTCTAAATATTCTCCCAACTAGCACCCTTCACAATATGACCCCTACCGAAATTCTCTATCATAGAGTCCATTCTTATGATCATCTCCGAATATTTGGTTGTTTATGCTATCCTAACCTTGCCTCTACTTCCCTTCACAAACTAGCCCCCCGGTCCACTCCTTGTGTCTACCTAAGCTTCCCGCCGAACCATATGGGATATCTATGTTATGACTTGTCCACTCGTCAGATCCACATCTCTCGTCATGTTACATTCGACGAGACCACTGTTAGGCGTACTGTCGCGCCCTTTTCCGGCCGCGGCTTTATTTTACTCCTGCTTGATAAAAGGTTAGAAAATAAATAAATAAAAGTGCTTAATGTTAAAGTAGGTGTGTTATAATGTTAAAGTGGTGCTTAAAAGTGCTAAGGGTTGCTAGGGTTCACGGAGTCGCCACCTAATTAATTTGGGTGAATTAGGACACCTAAATGTTAACTAGTTTAAAGTAAACATTAACTCCATTTAATGGTCTGCTAAACTTAATGAGATTCTGGGTAAGGGTTCTTTATTATCCTAAAGGGAAGGGGTTAGGCACCCTAAAGAATCCGCTAACTTGCGGTTGTCCGTTCAAACCTAGGTTAATTATTGTATTAGAAAAAATGCATGTTTAGAGATATTTAAGTCAAAAGATATTGCAGGTATATAAAAAAAAATGCATTTTTTAACAAACATAAGGGAGTTGTAAGATTTGTTTATAAAAGACAAAGTTAATTTTGAAAAAAAAAAAAAAAAAAAAACATGTGATTAGGGTACCTAAATACCATATTAGACATGTGTTATATAATAAGAGTAATAGTGCGAGATCTATTATGACAAAATATTTATTTATGAGATGAGGTGTAAGATATGTTCATGCTAACAACCTATGATTTAAATGATTTTTCTTACGTGGATGTTAATAAAGATTTATAGCAAAATGAGTTTCTCATATTAGCTATCTAAATACTTATGCGAAAATGAAGATTATTAAATGGTTTCCTATAACTTAAGAGATGACAAACTACCTTCGAACTTATGTTTAATTACTCCAAGTGTTTTACTAGTGGCATAATGTTGAGCAATTATATTACAATAAATGAATAGGGCGAGATAAGAAAACAGTAAAGGTGACTCGAGGGGGATGACGATATCATTCGCCGGTGGCTTGGAATTTTCAAGGCGGAGATGAAGATGCACATATATGTAGGTCCTCGTTTTATGTAACTTTCGAGAGAGTCTCATGATGAG
Organism: Przewalskia tangutica; assembly: GCA_029844215.1. Taxonomy (NCBI): domain Eukaryota; kingdom Viridiplantae; phylum Streptophyta; class Magnoliopsida; order Solanales; family Solanaceae; genus Przewalskia; species Przewalskia tangutica. The sequence goes on along the minus strand of CM056733.1, from coordinate 108,202,986 downwards.
ACTCTTCGTTTAGCTTTGATGCGTGCCATGCAAAAGAAAAGAAAATAAGGATTAGTACACGTTAAACCCGATAAACGATTACATACTCAAACATGCTTATAATTTAATTATTAAATCAAACGAGATGACAAGTCCATCATCCGTGACCCAGCGGCATAGAACCAACCCAATATATATATAAATTTTCGAATTCAAAAGAAGACTCAACCTGTCCAGATTTGGGCCTAGAGTAACTTAACAAAATATCCATAGATTTATAGAGGTGCTGGACAGCGGTAATATAGTGAGATACCACATGCTTAACCACTTGTAGAATAATCATATATAGCCGAATTCAGAAGCCAAGACGAGACAACAGATTTCCAAATAAGCAATTTTTAGATTCTTGTTAAACGAGGGGATAGGCCCATCACATAGCAAAATAGTTTAATCATGAATAAACCTCAGGGAATAGTTAATGTACATAGGCAATCGATAAAAATAGACAACTTCGACATATACATTATGATATCCATAATGACATGCTAAACATATAAGCCAAGATGTACTCAGTGCACTGTCCATATATCTCTGCATATGCTTACTACATTTTTAATTCAAGACAACAAACAAACAGAACAAAATCGATTGAACAACTATTCATTAGAACTGGGTGCATGGGTTCAATTTCAAGTTTTCGTTATGGCCTAGCCCCTAGTTCTTGGGTATGGAGATCAACATGTCCAATAAGACCCTAAGCAGGTAACCAGATGAATGCTACTGAAGTTTAACAGAAACGTATTGCAGGTATCTCTTAATAACTTAACAAGCATGTTAACATATACCACATCTTTCATTGAAAGGATTTATTCAGTCAATCAAAATTAAAACAGACTGTGACTTGGGGAGAACAGGAAGACAATCTGACAAATTGGTCCAGAGCTGTACCCGACAAATGAGCAAGTAAGGACAGCCCAGTTAGTTAATGATCGCTACAGCGCAAACTCAGCCAACTACAAAGATCCCATATACGGACAACTCATCTATTGTCATGATTACGCGAACTCATCTCTCCTAAAATGCCAACGATTGTGAAAATAACTTAGACCAATTTGAAGCAATAACTGAATCATTCACTGAAACTTAATAAGCATAAACAATCATTTAATCCAGTACATGCCTAATCAGTCACACAAATACACACATTACACACATACTGACATCAAACGAAGTTTAAAACGGAAAGGGTAATAATTTTACCTTCTCCGGGCAGCGAACCGAGGCAGCGTATCAAGTCGTCGATTCACCCGGGGTGTATTGCGATGCGAGTGAAGGCGATGAAGTGTTGAGTTGTTTCTAATTTCACAGAATTAATTCTTCGGTTGATTTCTGGACTTTTTAGACTGATTTACTATGGATGCTTACTGCTTTGCCACTGAATTGACCTCTTTCTTTTGGTTTTCGATTTGTTGCTTGTTTTAGACTGAACTTTTTGAATTCTTTTCCCTTCTGTCCTTGCCCCTTTGCATGATGAAAAGCTTCTGTATTTATAGCCCTCAATCGTGTTCTGAATTTGGTAAGGTTTTCAATGCGATTTGTGTATTGATCTTGGACGATTTTATGGGCTGATTTTGTGTGATACTTCCGTAGCTTTAGGAAGGTTTTGGGTGACGGATATGGTAAGGAGAAGTTGGTGGAGTGCGTGGTTAAGGAAACCAGGATTCTCGTGAGAAATCCGGGCATGGGCGCGGGGTGCGAGGAGAGGTGCGGCTAGGGTTACGATTGAGGGAGCAGAGAGATAAGGTGCAGGGTATAATGTTATAAGACTTTGGGGTATTGGGCTGCGGTCGCGGTGAAGAGGTATGGGGAAGGTGTTGGACGAGGTGGGCCGCGGGTAGTGGGCTGAAGAGTGGGCTGAGGGTTATTAAAAGGTGGGTTGATTAGGTTTTAGTTTAGGTTAGTTTTAAATATTAGGTATTTAATTGGGTAGTGTTTAACTATTTAATTCTAGGCTTTTAATTAGTTAATTAAATTAATAAATTGTGCTCAAATTATTTAGGTGCTTTATTAGACTTATTATAAAAATAAAATGGGCGTGCCATTTATTAAGTGCTTTATTAAAATTATTACAAGAATAAAACGGACGTACTATTTAATTAATGCTTAATGCGGCGCTATTATTTAAAAACTTATTATTATGCAATATTGCGAAGTTAAATTAGATTATTTAAATGCTAAATGCAAGTATGATTTTTTTTTTTTTTTTTTTAAGAATTTTTTTTTTTTAAAACTTTTTTTATAAATGCGACGCTATTAAAATGCATGTATTAGATTAAGATTGATTTTAAATTACAAATGACTATGACATTCTCTTGCGTATTAATAAATGCGGTTATGCTACTTGACACGACGTCATTGCTAAATTATTTATTTTATGTATTTATTAATTATTTAAGAATTACGACAAAGCTTAAAGTTAATAGGTGCGGGCGCGGGACTCTAAATACTTAAAACTCTACGTAAGACGCGATGTCGTTATTAAATTAATTATTTATGCCTGTATTTAATGTTTTATTCGCTGCATTTTATTATAAAAATCCTAAAAATTATTTTACAAAATTAGTGTAATTTTATAGTTAATGGCTGGACGGGAGGGTCAAAATTGGGTGTCAGCAGATGTCCTCTTTGTATGGAGATGATGGGAGAATCTTGGACAAAGACGTTGACTACATGCCAATTTTGTCTCGATCTTCAGTGCGAAATCTTTGGCGGTAAACAAGGTGACCTGAAAATCAAAAAGCGTCGATGTCGAGTTATGGCGACATGGGTTACCATGGTCTAAACACGGCGGGCTAACGCGGACTCAGTTGTCGGTGTCGAGTTATGGCGACACCGGGCTACGTGTCAAAACACGAGCGGGCTAACGCGGACTTAAAAGCTGTCGATGTCGAGTTATGATGACCTTGGGTTATGGTCTAAAGTAAAAGAAAATAAGCGGCTTGAACACAGGGTGTCTTGCTATGGCTTGTGGTCTTTGGGTTCTACGGTGATGTGGGCGAGTGGGCCAGCGGCTTCGCTACGCGATCGTTGGGAAGGTTGGCCCGGCAGATTGCCGGTTGTTTGAAGAGAAATTCCACGTTGTGCTCTGCTGCTGCATGCTAAGACTTGAACAAGCGGTTAGTGCATAATCGCTAAGGCAAAAATAATTTTAAAACAATGTAGCGTGGATAGAAAAGGTTATCTCGCAAAATGTGATGACCGCTTTGTGTTGATGCGATGCTGCAAATGTTGTGATTTCGCCCTTGCACGGACGTGTTGCGATTGTGAATGCGGACACGTCGTCCTTGCTGCAATTGCCCCCTGTGGACTAAAGCTCAAAAAAGAGTTAGTGCATAACTGCTAAGACAGAATAATAAAGCATGCGTGAGAAATGCAATTTCGGGAGTATAGGAATCGTCCCTGCGTGATATGCTGATGATGGTGTCATTTTCGGACTTGCTGTGCTGATAACGTCGTTGCCTGGACGTGTTGCTGCTGGCGTCGTTGCATAGACGCAATGCTGATGATGTCGTTGCCTTGACATAATCGCGTGCGTCGTTGCTGGGCGTGTTCTTCTTGGCGTCGTTGCGTAGACGCAATGCTGATGAGGTCGTTGCCTTGACATAATGCTGATAACGTCGTTGCCTGGACGTGTTGCTGCTGGCGTCGTTGCGTAGACGCAATGCTGATGGTGTCGTTGCCTGGACACAATCGTGATAACGTCGTTACTGGGCGTGTTCTTTCTTGGCGTCGTTGCGTAGACGCAATCTTGATGGCGTCGTTACTGGGCGTGTTCTTCTTTGGCGTCGTTGCGTAAACGCAATCGCGATGGTGTCGTTGCACTGGACACAATGCTCATAACGCGTCGTTACTGGGCGTGTTCTTTGCTGGCGTCGTTGCGTGACGCCAATCGCGATGATGTCGTTGCCTGGACACAATGCGGATAATGTCGTTGCCTGGACATGTTGCTGCTGGCGTCGTTGCGTAGACGCACGTCTTGAGGTGTCGTTACGGACACAATGTTGATAACGTCGTTGCACGGGCGTGTTCTTCTGGCGTCGTTGCGTGAAGCGCAATCTTGATGGTGTCGTTGCCTGGACACGATGCTGAATACGTCGTTACTGGGCGTATTCTTTGGGGCGTTATTGCGTAAACGCAATCGCGATGGCGTCGTTACTGGGCGTGTTCTTCTTTGGCGTCGTTGCGTAAAGCAATCTTGATGGTGTCGTTGCTGGACACAATCTTTGTAACGTCGTTATGCGGGCGTAGCTGCTCGCAGTAGAATAAATGTTCCTGCAAGCTGAGCTTGAGAAAACGTTAGTGCGTACCTGTTTAAACAAAATGATAAGCCTATCGGAGATGTGCACTTTTATGGGTAGAGATGTCGTCCCTAATACTCGGATGAATCTTGAGATATTGTCCTTGCGGATATGCTAGATGTCGCGGTGACGCGAATTGCCACGATGCCGTTGGGTGCGATACCGTCGCATAAATTTGACTTTATGCCCACGCCGGTGTGCTAGACTTGGTCGCGCGTTTTGAACTTTGGATTGTGGATTGTTGTTGCCCCCTTCTGCTGCTGCTTTTTGCTGCTTCCGCCAATGTGAAGAGACTTTTTCGCCGTATTTTCTGCTTTGGCTATTGCGCTTTCTGCTTCTGTTAACATGAAAAAACCTGCGCTCAAAGAAAATTTGTGAGTTTTTGGGGGGGGGGTCGATTCGTATCTGACTTTGCCGCCTTGTCCCTTGATGTCCGCGTGCCTGGCCTGTTTGGGTTTGCAACCCCTGTCTGACCTCTTTGAGATGTTTAGTAGTGCCCCAAAAGCATTTTCCAAAAATGAAATGTTTCCATGAAGTATGCACAAAACATTTTTAGAAATAAACATTTATATGACATGCGTAAAAAATGTAAAAGCCTCGTCTAATTTGCCGAATATGACATGTATTTCGACCAAACGAACATCTTTTGGAATCCTTGTTATTGCCTTCCTCACAGTGCGCAAAACTGTCTCAATTTCAATGTGTGTCGCGTGGGCGGAACTTAACTTCGTGATGAATTGCTCATATCCCCTTTGTTGCCTGTAGACGAATGGGAAGATTCCTAACGGTGTGACCGAAGCCGATTTAGGCCGCCTACGTATCCCGTGAGGAATCGGTCATGGCGTAGTTCATTACAAGCGAAATTGGGTAAAATTCTAAAAGTGGGACCGGCCGATATGGCGCCACGTATCCGCCAAGGGAATCAGTCATAACGTAGTTGATTACAAGTAAAGGGCTTTCTAATTTGCGTGGCGAGACCTATATGGGCTCTGTCGTATCCCACCGAGGAATGCGGCTTTTACAATATAAAGGGGATTACACGGAAAACAAATACTCCTAGGCGTAATATCTCTTCATCTGCGTTGATAGCCTTGGGCCATACCTCGCCATCCATCTCGGCCAAGATCGGGGCCCTCCACTTAATACTCGATGGACCGTAGGGCCGCGCCAATTGGGTGCGAACTTTCCTTTAGCTTCAATTTGATTCGAAATATCGTTTCAAAACCAATTGTCGGCTTGAATAACCTTGGCCTTACTCTCTTGTTAAAAGCTCTAGCCATTACGCTTTGATATAGCGCCCGTGACGATTGCATTCAACCTTTTTCGTCAATCAACATCAATCGCTCATAACGATCTTGTATCCACCGGCCGCTCAACTCGGCTTCGGATGATTCTCAACGATGGTATTTCCACCTCTGCTGGTAGCGGCTTCATTCCATACACCAAAAGATACGGCGTTGCCGGTAGAAGTTCGGATTGTGGTGCGATAACCCAAAAGCGCAAAGGCAAATTCTCGTGCCAATGTTTGTAGTTCTTGATCATCTTGCGCAATATCCTCTTGATGTTCTTGTTGGGCAACCTGCTGCTCCATTCATACGAGGTCGATGCAGTGGAATTACGGTGAGTGATCTTGAAATTTCCACATATCTCACGCATCAAATGCTGTTGAGATTGGTTCCGTTATCGGTTACAATTGATTCGGGAACCCCAATCGGCAAATGATGTTGTTGCGACGAAGTCGACCACCACCTTTTTCGTCGATGCGTGTGATGGCTTCTACCCATTTAGTGAAATAGTCAATTGCTACGAGGATGAATCTGCGCCCATTTGAAGCAACGGGTTCGATGGGGCGATGACATCCATGCCCAATGCGAATGGCGAGAGAACTTGTCACATTAAGCTCACTCGAGGCACTCGAATCAAATCTCCATGAATCGGCATTGCGACATTTACGCACAAGCGGATACAATCTGTTTCCATCGTTATCCAAAAATAACTCGCCGCGAATCTTTTTCGCCAAAGTGAAGCCGTTCGTATGAGGTCCGCACGCCCTCCGTGTATCTCTTCTACTAGCTTGCACGCCTCTTGAGCATCGACACATCTCAATAAGCCCGGATCCGAGTCCTTCGGTACACAATTTCCCCATTCAAAAAGAAATGATTTGCTAGTCTTAGAAGTGTCTTCTTCTTGATGTTGGTTATGAATTCTGGATATTCTCATGCTTTGAGGTACCTTTTGATGTCATTGTACAATGGATTGCCGTCTGTTTCCTGCGTCATATGGGAGCAATAAGCGCTGCTCAAAGACACTCACCGTGATTGGATCGATGTAATTCTTGTCCGGATCTTTGAATCATGGAGGATAAGGTTGCCAATCGTCGTAGTCGTTCGGATCCTCGGAACATGCCTAAATTCTATGTGGCTGAACCTCTTCTGTAATTCCTTCACGCAAAACAGGTAGGGAAGTATCTTCATATTCTTGGTTGCCCATTCGCCATGTACCTGATGGATCAGTAAGTCTGAATCACCTATGACCAGCAGCTCTTGTATGTCCATATCCACGGCCATTCTGAGCCCCAATATGCAAGCTTCATATTCCGCCATATTGTTGGTGCATGGAAATCGAGCTTGGAAATCGGATAATCTTGACTGTTTACGAAACCAACACCGCTCAATGCCGACTCTTTGAAATTTGCCGCCCATGAAAAACATCCTCCACGGGTAAACCTCGAGATATCTTCTCCGACAAACAATACCTCTTCATCGTGGAAAATAGGTTCGAAGGGCTCGTACTCATCGATCGGGTTCTCGCAAGATGATCGGCTAATGCTCGCTTTTACGGCTCTGCGTGGCGTGAGCGATGTCAAACTCGCTCAACATAATTTGCCATTTCGCTAGTTTTCCGGTGGGCATGGGCTTCTGAAGGATATACTTAAGCGGATCCATCCTCGAAATAAGATAGGTAGTGTATGCCGATAGATAGTGTCTGAACTTCTGGGCGACCCAAGTTAATGCGCAAATGCGTTCGGCAGAGTATAACGAGCTTCATACGCCGTGAACTTCTTACTCAAATAGTATATGGCCTGTTCCTTTTTCCTGTTTCATCGTGTTGCCAACACGCATCAAAGCATGTTCTAACACAGACAAATAGAGTAGCAAAGGTCTCCCCGGTTCTGGAGGCACTAGAACTGGCGGATTAGACAGGTATTCTTTGATTCTGTCAAAAGCCTGTTGGCAATCTGTTGTCCATTTGGTAGCTGCATCCTTTTTCAATAATTTGAATATCGGCTCGCATATCACGGTAGACTGGGCTATGAACCTTGATGTAGTTGAGGCGACCAAGGAAACTCATCACGTCCTTTTTGCTTTTCGGAGGAGGTAATTCTTGGATGGCTTTTATTTTCGAGGGGTCTAGCTCAATCCCTCTCCTGCTCACTATAAAACCCAAGCTTCCTGCGGGCGCCAAATGCGCACTTTGCGAGATTGACTTCAAGTTATCTGTCTTAGTCGTTGGAAAAATTTCTTCAAGTTTGCCAAATGGTCCTCCGCTTTTCGCGATTTGATGATGACGTCGTCCACATAGACCTCAATTTCTTTATGAATCATGTCGTGGAAGATGGTGGTCATGGCTCTCATGTAGGTGGCGCCTGCGTTCTTGAGACCGAACGGCATAACTCGATAATAGTACACCCCCCACGGGGTAGTGAATGCTGTCTTTTCTGCGTCCTCTTCTGCCATAAGGATCTGATGATAGCCCGCAAAGCAATCGACGACTGTAGTTCATGCTTCGCACAATTATCGATGAGTATATGGATGTTTGGAAGAGGAAAGTCATCCTTCGGGCTGGCTCTGTTGAGGTCTCTGTAATCCACGCAGACTCGGACCTTTCCATCTTTCTTCTTTACCGGCACGATATTTGCTAACCAAGTAGGATACTTTGCAACTCGAATTACCTTTGCCTCAAACTGTTTAGACACCTCTTCTTTGACCTTCAAACTCATGTCTGGTTTGATCTTTCTCGGCCTTTGTTTTACGGGAAATAAGATGGTTCAATAGGTAGCTTTGTGTGCGGCGATGTAATGTACTCAAACTGGCGTATGTCCTCATATGACCAAGCAAACACATCGATTGTCTTGTTTGAGCTCAATTAATTCTTCCTTCGTGACGCGTTTAGGTGGCGCCGACTCTAGTCTCTTTCACGGTTCCTCATCGCCTAAGTTTATTAACTCGCTTTCTTCCAAATTTGGTTTAGGCCTATTCTCAAAGTTTTCCACTCTTGGCTAAGTTACATTGCGGACATTCCTCTTGTTCCTCGGGGTTATGCTCATTTGAACTTTGTTCGTTGGTCTCATTACATGTCATATTCGTTATCAACGTGTTTATTAATATGATCATTTGAAAGAAAAATGCTTAAAGAATTTAATTTTAACACCAACAAAATCTTTTAAAAAGCGCAAAATGTCACGGAATTTATGATGAAAGTAAAATTGCGAGATTAAAAACATATTAAGAATCATAAATGCATGTCTGTTTCTTTCTAGATAAAAGGTCACACCGCTAGAACTAATCATAAATTCTACCAAGCTTCTGACGGTCGGGGCGAGTGCAAGTCCAATTATTCAGTGTATCCATGCTCTGCATCCCAAATGGTGAGCTCCTCCGTGATCTCCTGCAATCATGCAACAATCGCCTCATCATCACCTATGAACAGTTACGGAACCTACTGCGCAAAATCATCCGGTCATCTTCTCTCGCATCCGGATGGTGTAGGCTTTGACGAATAGTGACTCGAGGCGGAATGGCGCGAGCAGGAATGTATCCCTTCTTCCGGAGGTTCGTGGTCACCAAATCCTTGAAGTGGTGGTACCCCAAACCAAAAGTGTCTCTCTTCCCAAATAATCGGATAGGCTCTGTGATCCCTTCATACGACTCAAGACCTCTGCGGGCTCGTATCCATTTCTTAACATTTCCTTGGCCACCATTTTGAGAAAACGTGGCACCAGAATGGCCGGACTACTTGCTCTCTTGATCTCATTAATATGAAAACCGAACCATCCGATTGTTTCCGTCTTCTATGGCGGGGATTGCATAATCGGTGTTGATGCTCCCTTTATCTCCAAATACTACCACTTCACCGTGATTCCATATAAACTTTAGGCATCGATGCAAGGTGGGCGGATCGCATCACCTTTCGTGGATCCACGCCTTCCTATCAGCGAGTTGTAACATGTAGCAATATCCAATATCGAAATTCCACAACGAATTCGCAGTCCGATCCGCAGTGAGGTCCATTACGCCTTCGACTTCATGGACTCCGTGAAACCTTTGACTCGATATGACTTTCACGAATTTTCTTACGATGCGCTTCAATTTCAACAGGTCGTCATGGGACAAATGTTGACAGCCGAGCCTCCATCAATCAGCACTGTTGAAACAATCTTGTCTGCGACTTGGATGGTGATATTCAATGCAAGGTTGTGTCTGACGCCACCAGCAGGTAACTCATCATCGTGAAAGGTGATTCTGCGGGCCTCTAGTACTGTCCCGACCAAAGCCGCCAAGTTCGTCATTGTACCCTCCGAACGTATGCATCCTTCAACACCTCCATCAATGCGATCTGTGCGAGTAATGCATTAACAATGAAAGTAGAGAAATACGCTGAGGTTTTCTTTAATCGCTTACGACGAAATACTCTTTAGTGGGCATCTTCCTCCAAAATTCTCGACTTGACCTCATCACGGCTTCATGCGGTGCCTCCTGGCTGCCTCTATAGGTGTGTAATACCTCGACACAGTTATACTGCGGTGACTTCATGACCCGCTCCCACTCTCCGCGATCCATTCGATCGGTGGCCCTTCCGGCGCTGAATAATCGTGATTGAACCTTTATGTCTCGGCGGTGCCCTTTTCCAACTCAAATCGCTTTCGGTGATTGGTGGGTGGCGAAGCGAAGGTTCGACTCTTCTCTCACTTCGAATCGACGGATGGTTCCTCCAAGTTGTATTCTCATCAAGGGCGGCTATCAAGTGCACATTGGCGTTGCCGTGGTTTGGCAAGGGATTATCATGCACGTCAGCGTGATCCTTCACCAATTACTCTTCTTTGATCAACTCTTGATTTTGTCCCCGAGGTGTAGAACTTCCGGTGTCATGCCCGGCTATCGTGAGTGATACGCACAACGCTTATTCTCATCATACCATCTTGATAGGGAATCCTCCCGAATTGGTTGGATCAAACTCGCACTCGCGATCTTCGTATATCCGGTATGGGTTCGGCCGGTGAAGTGCGGGTTACGGATGGTTTTCCTTCAAAATTCGTGCAGGCGCGTTGGGTGCTCTATGTTGTTGGCGGGCTTGATGGGCGGTTGACGCGGCCGATAAATGGGTGCTGGAAGCGTTATATATGGGCCGGGTGGTAGCCGGGTTTGGGGTAGGTGTATAGTGAGGTGTGAAGTTTTGTCACGCGTGTGGTAGTATGGGTTTGATAGGGGTTACGTATGTTATGAATGCTTCGGGTTTGCGTTCTTGTACAAACATGGAAGGGGAAACTGTCTCCTTCTTCCTTGAAGTACCCCCGATCGTCCCTGACTGAATCGCCTTATTGGTTGCCTGCAATGCCGCCAGATTCGTAATCCTGCCAGTTTTAATACCTTCTTCTACGAAGTCACCCATTCTGACGACCTCTGCAAAATTTCGCCCGATGACGCTTATCATCCGCTCATAATAGGTTGCATCCTTCAAAGATTGTACAAATAGTGTGGTCATCTCACTCTCCACCATGGGCGGTTGTACCTTTGTCGCCTCAACGCCACCTCACGTGGCGTACTCCCGAAAGTCTCCGTAGATTTCTTTTCCAACTTCATTAGATAGAACCTCGCCCACACCGGTTTACGTGTTGAATCGAACCGCTTCCACAAAGTCTTGGGCCAATGCATTCCAACTATGCCATTTACGCGATCTGGCTAGTGTACCAATCTATTGCCTCGCGGTTAAGCTTGAATGAACAACTTCACGATGATCACTGGTTTTTCCTACCCGATTAACTTGTCGCAATATGATCTCAAGTGTGCACGAGGGTTTCCCTTCCCATCAAATAAATCGAACTTCGGTACCTTGTATCCCACTGGCAGTTCCACATCTGGGTGCATGCAAAGATCTTCATAATCTAGTCCTTCGTGACCTTTATCCGATCGCATGCCACGAACTGCTTCTTTCAGGCTGTGAATCTCCCGTGCTACGTCATCGTCCATTTTGGCTCGGACTTCCCTTTCCATTTCTTCGTAATGATCCACTTCTTGGTGAAGCGCGGGGACGGTGAAAGGTTGGGTTTCTGTTGTGTAAGTTAGGTATGCGGGTGGTTTCTTGAAATTTGGCGGTGGTATGGTGCGTGGGCATTGGTTGTCTTGACGATTAGGGCTGATTATGGTGAAGTGAGTAGGCGGAGGCGGAGGTACATGGGCAGTAGGAGGATCATTTTGAAGGTGAGGTTGATGATTGGCTGGGCGAGGGGCGATTGGGTCGGTAACTGGCGGCCTTTGTGGGGAGTTTTGGGGGATATGTGGTGGTGGAGGTCGATGCGGGTTCATGCGAGATAGTGGCCCTTTGCTCGACGCGGGGTATTCAAATGATGGATAGGTTGGTCGATTCGTAGCCTCTCCATCTCAACTGCATATCGACAATCATTGTAGCGGTGAGCAATACATTCTTCCTGACTGGTGATATTCCTCCCTTCTGAAGTTTCTGTTTCGCCGACAGGAATAATTCCCAAACCATTCGGCTCGACGCCACGAGCGATCATATCGTCATTTCTTGCCTTGGATCTGGTGAAGTGTGGATGCTCCGACATTGTTGAGTCAAATACGAACCGACCTTTGGGGAAGATGATAAATCTTTCTAAAAAGATGCAACAAACGGCGTTAGCATAAGAACATAATTTGCAAGTATGTAGCAGATATATTGCATATGCACATTCAAACGCTTTCCTAATATGCAAGGGGGACCTCTATTATGCCAGAGGTAGGCCTAAGCGTCATACATGCAAAGTCATGTTAGATGTACCCAAGCCATTGTATCGAAATGCCTTTATTGGAAATAAAGTTAATTGAAATGACACTTTATAATAAAAACAATAAAAATCTCAAACTAAATAACTATGTCGTCGATGTGATGGTGAAGCTTAGGTTTTCTTTGGTATAGCTCCCGCCTGTTCCAAGTATTGCACTGCATCGTGCATTAGGGCCCACATGTCTGGGGTGATGACCCTCTCCTTGAGTTGATTGTCTTTCATTCTGTCCCTTGCAGCAACGTCCTCAACGCCTTGCTCCCCTTCTGGACTATATTCCATGTGATCTAGAAACCATGCTTGATATTCTGGGGAGACCCCTGCTTGGTCCTTTCCGATTTCCATTTGGTCAATATGATGCCATTCATAAAGGATCCGCGGCCGGGAACGATGAATTCGGTCCGAATCGAATTTCGGAGGCTCTGCGTCGCCGCTACGAGAGGATTACTTGTGTATGGCCAAGCCGAGTACGCGTAGTGGAGCATATGGTTGTAGTCCCTTTAGACCTATAAGTCTGATATAATACAATCCCTTAGGTCTCAAGTAGACCCTTTTGACCATGTGAAGCAATGGATACTTCCATTGAACTTGACTGCTACTGCGGGATGCTAGGTACTTGTACCCGATCCTGCGTCTTGTTGGTGACACATAACGCCGTTCTTTCATAAAAGTGGAGATCTTGTTGTCGTATTTGTGGCATACATCGCTCATGTTTGGTACCGATAAAAATGTTCTATTGCCCACATCGCAAAATGAGATTCGCCTCAGAAGCTCGATTCACCCTTCGCACCTATTCAACGCGCTCTAAATAGTTACGCCAAGATCATGGCGTCGAGTGAGTTGTTTGCCACCAACGCGTCATCAAACACTGCTCTAACCACCGAACATATGCACGTGCTGATCCTTCCATGCTCGAGCGGAAATAAAAGAATCCCTAGGAAAGCCATAGCAAATGCAATAGGACGTCTAACTCTCCAATGGTCTGCAGTGCAGCAAAATTCATTTTTAAACAATTTATATCCGTCTCGGCAACCATATCTCTCGTACAAGTAGTCTAGAGAAACCCAATTATTTTCAAAGCAACGCAATTCTCTGGTATTCTTCAAACCCAGATACCGGAGGAGCTTTTTCCCTGACTGGCCATGTGGAATAACTGGTTTCCTGTCGTGATATGCTAAAGCGGTAAAATAGCTGACTTCTTCCAAGGTGGGGGTTATTTCGAAATCCCTGAATTTGAAGGTGACTCGATCCGGATCCCAAAATTGGATCAATGCTCTGACCAAATGCTGATCGGGGGAGATGTCGATTAACGAGGTAAGGCACCCCAACCTTCTTCTGATTGCCATTTGACTACCCAAGTCGAATTTTGACCACCATGTCCTCAATTTGCTCGGAACCCCATTCACCATTCTGATCTGAGGGATAGGTTCCATCTAAAAAAAACAAATAAAGATGAGTATACATTTTCCAATTTAGGCATTTCAACTTCGGGCTTGGTTTTGTTTATCATGACTATGCAACACATAATATGCTTTTGGGCGCGGGGTTATAATAACCCGTCGGCCAATTTGGTGTCTTCTTAATTGTGGTGTCGATGCCAAGGACCGACCCACCTAAGGTAAATGCATGCATGCCCTAAAATAAGGGTGGTATAGCTCTATCTTAAGTTTCTAAGATTTGGCTTTTCTAGACGCAAGGTTCCCGAGCGGACAACTCGAGTGAGAAGGCTACGCGGCTGATCAGACGAACCGATCTAACTCCGCGCAGGCGCCAACTCTCTTAAAATTTGGGTATTTGAAGAAATTTGCGGGTGCGCGAAGCACACCAGCGCGTGAGTGAGTGATAGTGTGATTTTTCCAGAATGGAAGAAATATGAGCGGAATGCCAGTTTAAGGAAAGCAGTAAAGCATGTAGCAATTAAAATAAACAAAACAAAATACAGCACACAGAATTAAATGCAAAAGTAATGCCAAATAATAACCCTAGGTCTGTTGTGGTTAAGAACCTAAATTCCCCAGCGGAGTCGCCATTTCTGTCGCGCCCTTTTCCGGCCGCGGCTTTATTTTACTCCTGCTTGATAAAAGGTTAGAAAATAAATAAATAAAAGTGCTTAATGTTAAAGTAGGTGTGTTATAATGTTAAAGTGGTGCTTAAAAGTGCTAAGGGTTGCTAGGGTTCACGGAGTCGCCACCTAATTAATTTGGGTGAATTAGGACACCTAAATGTTAACTAGTTTAAAGTAAACATTAACTCCATTTAATGGTCTGCTAAACTTAATGAGATTCTGGGTAAGGGTTCTTTATTATCCTAAAGGGAAGGGGTTAGGCACCCTAAAGAATCCGCTAACTTGCGGTTGTCCGTTCAAACCTAGGTTAATTATTGTATTAGAAAAAATGCATGTTTAGAGATATTTAAGTCAAAAGATATTGCAGGTATATAAAAAAAAATGCATTTTTTAACAAACATAAGGGAGTTGTAAGATTTGTTTATAAAAGACAAAGTTAATTTTGAAAAAAACATGTGATTAGGGTACCTAAATACCATATTAGACATGTGTTATATAATAAGAGTAATAGTGCGAGATCTATTATGACAAAATATTTATTTATGAGATGAGGTGTAAGATATGTTCATGCTAACAACCTATGATTTAAATGATTTTTCTTACGTGGATGTTAATAAAGATTTATAGCAAAATGAGTTTCTCATATTAGCTATCTAAATACTTATGCGAAAATGAAGATTATTAAATGGTTTCCTATAACTTAAGAGATGACAAACTACCTTCGAACTTATGTTTAATTACTCCAAGTGTTTTACTAGTGGCATAATGTTGAGCAATTATATTACAATAAATGAATAGGGCGAGATAAGAAAACAGTAAAGGTGACTCGAGGGGGATGACGATATCATTCGCCGGTGGCTTGGAATTTTCAAGGCGGAGATGAAGATGCACATATATGTAGGTCCTCGTTTTTTGTAACTCGAGAGGAGTCTCGCAATGAGACTCTTCGTTTAGCTTTGATGCGTGCCATGCAAAAGAAAAGAAAATAAGGATTAGTACACGTTAAACCCGATAAACGATTACATACTCAAACATGCTTATGATTTAATTATTAAATCAAACGAGATGACAAGTCCATCATCCGTGACCCAGCGGCATAGAACCAACCCAATATATATATAAATTTTCGAATTCAAAAGAAGACTCAACCTGTCCAGATTTGGGCCTAGAGTAACTTAACAAAATATCCATAGATTTATAGAGGTGCTGGACAGCGGTAATATAGTGAGATACCACATGCTTAACCACTTGTAGAATAATCATATATAGCCGAATTCAGAAGCGAGACAATGATTTCCAAATAAGCAATTTTTAGATTCTTGTTAAACGAGGGGATAGGCCCAGCACATAGCAAAATAGTTTAATCATGAATAAACCTCAGGGAATAGTTAATGTACATAGACGAACTGATAAAAATAGGACAACTTCGACATATACATTATGATATCCATAATGACATGCTAAACATATAAGCCAAGATGTACTCAGTGCACTGTCCATATATCTCTGCATATGCTTACTACATTTTTAATTCAAGACAACAAACAAACAGAACAAAATCGATTGAACAACTATTCATTAGAACTGGGTGCATGGGTTCAATTTCAAGTTTTCGTTATGGCCTAGCCCCTAGTTCTTGGGTATGGAGATCAACATGTCCAATAAGACCCTAAGCAGGTAACCAGATGAATGCTACTGAAGTTTAACAGAAACGTATTGCAGGTATCTCTTAATAACTTAACAAGCATGTTAACATATACCACATCTTTCATTGAAAGGATTTATTGATAATCAAAATTAAAGCAGATTTGTGACTGGGAGAACAGAAGACAATCTGACAAATTGGTCCACAGAGCTGTACCCGACAAATGAAATGAGCAAGGACAGCCCAGATTAGTTAATGATCGCTTTAAATCGCAAACTCAGCCAACTACAAAGATCCCATATACGGACAACTCATCTATTGTCATGATTACGCGAACTCATCTCTCCTAAAATGCCAACGATTGTGAAAATAACTTAGACCAATTTGAAGCAATAACTGAATCATTCACTGAAACTTAATAAGCATAAACAATCATTTAATCCAGTACATGCCTAATCAGTCACACAAATACACACATTACACACATACTGACATCAAACGAAGTTTAAAACGGAAAGGGTAATAATTTTACCTCTCGGCAATAACCGAGGCTGACAGCGGCGTATCAAGTCGTCGATTCACCCGGTGTATTGCGATGCAGTGAAGCGATGAAGTGCTGAGTTGTTTCTAATTTCACAGAATTAATTCTTCGGTTGATTTCTGGACTTTTTAGACTGATTTACTATGGATGCTTACTGCTTTGCCACTGAATTGACCTCTTTCTTTTGGTTTTCGATTTGTTGCTTGTTTTAGACTGAACTTTTTGAATTCTTTTCCTTACATCCTTGCCCGCTTTGCATGATGAAAAGCTTACGTATTTATAGCCTCAATCGTGTTCTCAATTTGGTAAGGTTTTCAATGCGATTTGTGTATTGATCTTGGACGATTTTATGGGCTGATTTTGTGTGATACTTCCGTAGCTTTAGGAAGGTTTTGGGTGACGGATATGGTAAGGAGAAGTTGGCTGGGTGCGTGGTTAAAGGGAAACCCCGGATTCTCCGGCGAGAAATCCGGGCATGGGGCGACGGGGGTGCGAGGGAGAGGTGCGGCTAGGGTTCTGATTGAGGGGGAACGAGAGAGATAAGGTCTGGGGTATAATGTTATAAGACTTTGGGGTATTGGGCCTGCGGGTCGCGGGCTGAAGAGGTATGGGGAAGGTGTTGGACGAGGTGGGCCGCGGGTAGTGGGCTGAAGAGTGGGCTGAGGGTTATTAAAAGGTGGGTTGATTAGGTTTTAGTTTAGGTTAGTTTTAAATATTAGGTATTTAATTGGGTAGTGTTTAACTATTTAATTCTAGGCTTTTAATTAGTTAATTAAATTAATAAATTGTGCTCAAATTATTTAGGTGCTTTATTAGACTTATTATAAAAATAAAATGGGCGTGCCATTTATTAAGTGCTTTATTAAAATTATTACAAGAATAAAACGGACGTACTATTTAATTAATGCTTAATGCGGCGCTATTATTTAAAAACTTATTATTATGCAATATTGCGAAGTTAAATTAGATTATTTAAATGCTAAATGCAAGTATGATTTTTTTTTTTTTTTTTTAAGAATTTTTTTTTTTAAAACTTTTTTTATAAATGCGACGCTATTAAAATGCATGTATTAGATTAAGATTGATTTTAAATTACAAATGACTATGACATTCTCTTGCGTATTAATAAATGCGGTTATGCTACTTGACACGACGTCATTGCTAAATTATTTATTTTATGTATTTATTAATTATTTAAGAATTACGACAAAGCTTAAAGTTAATAGGTGCGGGCGCGGGACTCTAAATACTTAAAACTCTACGTAAGACGCGATGTCGTTATTAAATTAATTATTTATGCCTGTATTTAATGTTTTATTCGCTGCATTTTATTATAAAAATCCTAAAAATTATTTTACAAAATTAGTGTAATTTTATAGTTAATGGCTGGACGGGAGGGTCAAAATTGGGTGTCAACACGTACTTTGTATACGCTTTTTGAGTCATTTGTAGTTAGTATTTTTCCCATTTTCGTTTAAATAAGTGTCTTGTTAGGGTTGCTTTTCTTTTTTTTGAGTCACAGCGGTTCAAAAAGACAAAATGACGAAAAAGAGCGAAAAGCGAGCATAAAAGGAGGGTCTCGAGGCAAAAAGGACGAAAGTTGGTAATTCAGGACAAAAGACTTCAGCACCGCGGTTCCGTTCATACAGGACCGCGGTGCCATAATTACTGAGAGGTTGTAGGACTTTCGGCACCGCGGTGCCAATGCGGGGAATTTCAGATCCGAAGTAAATTTGGCCAAGGACAGAAGGGTCCATAGGGCACGAAATTTGCAACATACTTAAGCCCTAGGGATTAGTCTAGTGAGGGGAGTTGGAAATTCTATCACACAACACAATTGAAGACAATTCGGAGGCTACAATTGGAGACCTAGTTCTAAGTATTTTTTCTCTCTTTCATTTATTTTAGTTTATGTTGGATTGTAATTTAGTTCTTGACATGACAATGTTTAGGAGCTAATTACTTTAGTAGGGTTTTCCATCGAATCTTCTTGAAATTCTTTCATATAGTGAATGCATTAGTTAATAGATTTATTCTTCAGCTTCATTAAGATCTATTCAATATTGCTTTGATTGCTTGATAATTAACTGACCATTAATTGTCATAACTTATATGATTTCGAATCAAGAACCGAGAGGAGAGATTTGGATATGCTGTAATTGAATAGACATAGGTTAAAATCGCGGACAAAAGTACTCTGATACTTGTATAGTAATTAAGATTACTGTTCTTAATCCTCCTGTGTGGTCAAATCTATCATAGAAATATAGAAGGTTTCTGCACAAGGTTGAGCTCTCGTATATCCTAACCGAAATATGATGACAGACTAGTTAACCTGCTATCTTAATAAGAAGAAGAATCATTAGCATTGCATTAACACGTGAAAGAGTGGATAATTGAGGAGATTGGAAACCATATTCCCTTCATAACTGTTATAAACCCGAAGTATAATCATCTTTAGTTTATTTCCTGCAATAGTTTTAATTATTAGGTATAAATCCAAAACCAAAGAACGTCAATCAAATAGAAACCATAAAATAGATAATCGGTACTTGATAACCAGTCTCTATGGACGATATTCGGTCTTACAAACTATATTACTTGGAACGATACGTGCACTTACGTGAGCATTTGTAAAATCGCTAACAACCACATTCCCGTTTTTTAATCTTAAAAAGTTCCATAAACTGGATTACTCTTTTCTTGACGAGCCTACATCTCTCCCATCATCCTAAGTCAACTAGAGCATAACAGTTCTTCTCCAGCGTCAGCACCGCGGTGCCAAAACTCCTGCGAACAGGTCCCTGATTCACCGTCGACAGTGCCGCAGCCCAGTGCTGAGGCGCCACGGTGCCAAAACATCAGAGGATGTCATCCTTCACGCGACAACGATCAGCGCCACGACACCGCCGACGGTTCCCTCCAGCGCCGCGGTGCCTACTCCGGCGTCTGTCCCTTCTTCTCAGTATCCAACAAATCCCTCCTTCTTGGAACCTCCTACTATCCCCACTCACTAAATGGAAACTCGTGCAAAGCATGGAATCTTCAAACCCAAAGTCCAATTTAACTTGTCTGCCCAAATCATTTCACCAATTCCCAAGAACCCTATATTGGCCAAACAAGACTATAATTGGAATGCGGCTATGACTGATAAATTCAATGTTTTAACTAAACAATACACATAGGATCTAGTACCTAGACCTGAGGGGGTGAATGTGATTCGTTGTCTGTGGCTATTTCGTCACAAATTCAGAGACAGTGGAGATTTTGAGAGGTATAAGACAAAACTTGTTGCTAATGGCACAAATCAGCAGGAGGGCATTGATTGTGGTGAGACCTTCAGCCCGGTTGTCAAACCGGCTACCATATGCACAGTTTTGAGTATTTCCATGGGCAAACACTGGCTGATTCATCAGCTTGATGTGATGCATTCTTACATGGGGATCTGAGAGAGACAGTCTACATGCATCAACCGCCAGGATTCACTTATCCAGCAGTTCCTCGCTATGTGTGCTGTCTCCGTAAGTCACTATATGACCTGAAACAGGCTCCCCGTGCGTGGTATTTCTTGATTTCAGATCCAGTCTCAGCATCCGGGCCCCTCCCGCTCCGACTGAGGGGGTGTGTAAACATGTATATTATAGAAATAATTGTATCCCTACCCATAATTAGAATATTTCCATATATTGTGTAAATATAATTATGGTAAGACTAAGATTCTTCTTTTGTATAGGTTTAGGATTTCTATTGTATAAGGGATGGACATTATACTTTATATATACATTGATATTAATGAAAGACTCCCCAAAGAAGATTAATATCAACTTACATATAATATAATATAATATAATATAATATAATATAATATAATATAATATAATATAATATAATATGATATAATATAATATAATATAATATGATATAATATAATATAATATGATATGTTAATGTATAATACGTAACAATCATCCAACAAGCTGTTAACCTAAAGTTTGGCCAGTGTCTCATGAGTTCACTCTAGGATTATTTGCTCCCTCCGTTCCGTAATAAGTGTTATCTTAGCCAAAAAAAATATTATCCACAATAAGTGTCTTCTTAGGAAATTAAAATATAAATTGGCTAGTTTTTTTTCAATTCTACCCTTGGACAAAACGCAAGTTAATTTGGTATTGTGGATTCCCAACGTCAAAAATTTACTACTTGTGCATGTTTTAATCAAGAGGGAAAAAGTAATTTATTTTTATTATATAGGAATAATTTGATAAACTTTATATTGCATTACTGATTTTTTAATATGCATGTTTTTAGCTAAGGTGACACTTATTATGGAACTAGAAATATTATTTGAAGGAAAATGTTAAATCAACCATAGCTTGTCTTTATGAAGCATGAAGGGAGCTTACGTGGAAACTGCAAAATCATCCAAAAGAAAAGCCAAAAGAGAAATGATGCTACTAGTGGCTAGTGCGACGCTCATTTAATGCTAAAAACCGTTAAAGTGAGTGGCTTTGGAGTCGTACACGTCCCAACTTTTTCTGAATCATAATATATATATATATATTATTATTTTTTTATAAAGAACCCGCGATCATTCTACTCTTGAGTGTCTTGGATAAATCCCTGACCGACGCAATACCGCAAACCACGTCGTCGATTAACCACTGACAAGTCGTATGTGATGCACTAACCACGAAAGTTTATGCAGAGAATCGAACTCGTGACCTTGCAGTCCCGCGCTCTACTGCTATACCAACTTGACTACCTTGAGGGTCTGAATCATAATATATTGAAACTATGTCCCGTAGCACGACTTTCATATTCGAAAACATTAATGAATTTTCTCGTCTTATAACTTTTGGATTTATGTGCACGTTCTTTTGTAAGTCAATCCCAGACTTCTTTTTGATTCAGGTTAAGTGATTACTTGTCTCTATCAATTATTTAGTTACATGATTAATTCACATAATTAAGGAGGCAATGCCTTACATATTGAATAACATTTCTATGGACAAACTTTGGTTGGCTAAAATAGCTAAACAATTGTTTGTCCTTGAGAGTTTCTCTATGGTTCCAGAAGGGCGTATCTGCATTTGGTACCAGTCAGCCTCATGAAATTCTGACATTAGAACAAACAACGATTAGTTGGCACTTAACATGTATTTTCAGTCAAACGACCCTTGATTAATATATCCACATTGTATGAATGGAATGTTGAATTACAGAATGCTACAAAACCAATTGTTTGCCGTGTGATCTAATAAAAACAACAAAAAAGGAGGAAAAAAGAATGAAGATTTCAGAACTTGCGTTCCCCAGGCGCTATGAAATGGGGGTCTTTCCTTCGCCTATCGTATGTATCGGCTTGGCTTCGGCAGCCAAAAAAGAAGAACAGCACAGCTATTTACACAATGTAATTACAGGTCAGATCTCTCTGTGAGTTATGGTTAATTCATTCGAAGATTGTGAGAAACCACATGTCGTTGCAACTTGCTAGGATTTTGCACCAAGTGTGAACACAAGGGCAATCAACTTTTGACAATGAGCCATTGAGAACTCAACTCCTATGGCTGCCTTGGGAGTAATTGAAGAAATCTGAACTGTACTCTTGACTTCCAAAGGCCATCTTTTGAAACATTCTTATCTGTGCAGATTGTTCCCTTGAATCAAAAATTCCACTTTGCCCAGGTTTCACTCCATTGGATAGATCTGACAGTTCATCCATAGAATCTAGAGCTCTAACTACCTGCGGACAATCGAAAATAATCAGGATTGCAACAAAATGAATAATGAACTACCTGCCCTGCTATAGCACTCTAATTACCTGACTCATCTTAGGCCTCTTAGACCCTGAATGACGCACACAAGCTGCAGCTGCTTCACATATCCGGAACATCTCACTCGCAACAAAGTTCTTTTCAAGCCTATGATCTGCTATATCTTCAAAATTTTCAGTCTCAAGTGCTTGAGCAAGCAAAGGTCGAGCCTACAGGATCGAAGGTAATGTTCTCAATTTTCATTTAAAGAAGCACTAATTGAGTTACTGTAAGAATCAAGTATAAGCAAACAGGAAAAACTTTAAACGGTTCCATCATTAATGTGAATAACCATCCTAATATAATAGTCAGATAAGGATAAAAGCAGCATCACCCACCCCTTCTGACATTCTGTTAAATGTATTCAGGGGTAACAGGAATAAGAATGCTCGAGTCACTACATTTCGTAGAAAATGACAAAAATGGTCCCTTACATTCAAGGGTAGGTTTAAAATAGTCCCTTAAGATTTACGTCTGAGCAGTTTTAGTCCTTCAAGTCTGCCAAATGTGATACTATAAATATTATATGTAGCAGCTAATAGAATTATATGAATTACAAGTAATTTATGTATATGCTCTCCCCAGTGTTTATGCTAAGTTGCTACATGATCCCCAATTGTATTCATTGTGCCAATAGCTTCTTTACCATATTTTGATTTTAAAGCAGTCCTATCTCCACCATCCTTAACGCCCAGAGCCTTTACAGTCAAATTTGGAAACCAACCTCTCTTCTTCCTTAAAGGAAATGAACGTCCTAGAAGCCCCAGTTCCCCCCTAGATACGAAACATGCATGGCCTAGGTTTCAGTATTGTGTTTCTCTTTAATTCAGCATACAAGGGATGCTTGGCCACAAACTCTGAATAAGCATCAACAATAATCATTATAGGAAATTAAAAACAACTAAAATTTGAACTTACCCATTCAACCAGGCTTTCATCACCTAAGGGCTGAGATTGGTCAACAGGCTTCCGCCCCGTAATAAGCTCCAAAAGCACAACACCATATGAATAAACATCAGACTTCTCTGTTAATTTTCCACTAGATGCATACTCTGGTGCCAAGTATCTGGAATCATTTATGTTAATGTCAAGTAATCAGTTGAAGGAATGCCATACAGCTACTAAATATGTTAAGGTCAATTTACTCTCTCCCCTGAAGTTCAAATTGAAACATAAGTGACATAAAGTAATAAAAGTTCTAAAAGTAAAAGCAGGATTAGGATCACAGTTTTGGAGATTACTTATGGTATAACTGACAAAGGTGTAGATGAGATTGTCAGTTGATACAAGATTGTAACCGCAAGAGGCCAAAATTAGTTTTCTTTAAATTTAAGAATTAGCAAATGTATGACCTACCCAAAGGTTCCCATCACACGAGTTGTTACATGTGTATTATTGGCATCACCGGCTAACCTCGCAAGCCCAAAATCTGCAACCTGAATGGAGGAATACATTGTAAAATTGCATAAAGTACGAGCCATAATGCATACGATTTCCTATGCACCATTTTACAGCACGTAACACGGTTTTTTGGGTCAGATGTTTAAATTCAACAAACAACCAAGTCACAAACATAACTTTAGGTTGGATAAATTGGCATACCTGTGCTTCAAAATTGATATCCAAGAGAATGTTTGATGATTTGATATCCCTATGGATAATGCGGGGATGACCTGAGAACGACATAATTAGCAAAATTTTAGAGGATAAATCAGTAAACGAAAACTGAAAAACATGTTCTATTACCAAAGAAAGGCCATTGAACTTGGCGATATTACAACTGAAAAGTTTGATCTATTTTAGTAGTATTTCTCATGAATAAATAATGCAGTTACCAATTACAATAACTAGTTAATGCTTTACACTTCTATAATGAAGGACGAGTAAAATTAGGTATTTTGATGGAAGCACAAGCTAAGCGAAGAACATTGGGTATTTTGCACATCTGATCTTCTTTGGAGAAATCTAACACTCCGTAAGCTACTTTGTCCCCATTATTCCTTTTTTCAAGTCTCCAGAAGCACTAGGTTTTAATATGGACAAGAGTAAATATAAACACAAAAAGAAAATAGGAAATTACAGTCTTCATGCAGATAAGCAAGTCCACGTGCTGCACCAGCAGCTACTTTTACTCGGGTAGCCCAATCCATAGTTGGTCTGCCTTTGCCTGCAGCATTTATTCAAATGATAGAAGCTATTCCAGTCAGAGACTGTCTCCCAAGATCCCAAAGAAGAAAGAAGATCAAATAGAATCCGTAAGTTAGCATCATATCTGAGCTATGAAGCACGGACACCTCATCGGACACGAAACGCCTCGGACACGCCTCGGACACGTGTCCGGGACGTTTCCGAGTGGGCCCAGCAAAAAAAATAAAAATAAAAATCGGACACGGCAGGGACACGCGGGGGACACGGCAGGGACACGCGGGGGACACGGGAAAGGGGGACACGGCAGGGACATTTTTTTTTTTTTTAGAAAAAGTTTAGTTTTAATTTTATTTGATTTATTTTAAGTAAATTTATATTTATTTGAATTTGGGTCTTGGGACATACTTATGTATTAGTTTATGGACTATGGTCTTATGAATTATGTATTGAATATTTGATTGATTGTCAATTTGTTATGAATGTTTCTTTTTAATTTGGTACATATTTAATTTGGTATTTTGGTTATTTGGTATATAACAAATTTGAATTAAATTTATAATTTATTTATGAATGTGAAGCTTTAATAATATTAATTTTAGTATTTTATATATTATATTATATATTATATATATATAAAAATATTTTTTAATTTATTTTTACAGCCGTGTCCCTGCCGTGTCGTGTCCCCTATTTTTCAAAATTGCCGTTTCCGCATGTCCGTGTCCGTGTCCGTGCTACATAGTATCTGAGAATAGAGAAGATCCTTCTCGATTTCATCTATGTTCAATATGTGGCACAGTATAAGCCAATTAGTTGTAGCCATTGTTAGCAGCTATTCATGTCAATGGTAATTATTACCCATGCTAAGAAAAATAAGTAACTCATCGTGGAATTGGAGAATTCAGTCATAGACATGCTAAGAAAAATAAGTAACTCATCGTGGAATTGGAGAATTCAGTCATAGAGAGCAAAATCTAGAGTACACTAATCCAAGTACTTCAATTTATTAGTTCCTTTATCTCAAACCTGTCTTACCATGAAGGTGATAGTCAAGTGTGTCATTTGGCACATAGTCGTAGACAAGTAACCTTTGCTGCTCTGAGATACAGTAACCAACAAGTGAAACCAAATGACGATGGTGTACACGGTTGATAATCTCAACTTCTGCTCTGAACTCTCGTTCCCCTTGTCCACTTCCACTTTTCAGCTGTTTGACAGCGACTTCTCTTCCATCACTAAGAACGCCTTTGTAAACGCATCCGAACCCACCTTCACCCAGAACACTATCAGAAGAAAAACCATTTGTTGCCTCAGCTAATTCTTCATAAGTGAACCATGATCTTGAATTTCCAATACCGCCATGGTCTGGAGAGTAGATAAAATTGTTTTGCGTGCCGGTTCCAGCTAGATAAGTAGAATGTTGAGACCTTGATCTTAGGAATGATGTATCTGGAAAATAAGTATTTCATTACAACTCCAAAGGCTGGGATGGGGGTGGGTTCTTATAATTCTGTAATAAACCGTTAACAATACTCGAGACAAGTTTGCAGAATTGACAAGTGGGACTTAATTTTTCTGATCTGTACTTTACATTTAAAGCTGATCAATAAGTGGGAAGGTAAAAAGAGAACGCAGACACTAAAGTTCTGAAATTATAGTTCCCTTGGGTAAAGTAATTTTGCTACGTGCACTCAACCATTTTCATGGAAAAGTAGCAAAAGTATGCCCCTCTGATGCTCAGTAATACAAATGGACCATTTGAAATTGCGAAAAACAGAGCTGGGTATGTGATGATGGTAACTGTAGAGCTGACTATACCATTTTAAAGCAAATTCCTTCTACATAAGGATCATTATGGTTCACATGCTACAGATAATCCATGCAAGGAAGAGTTCGGGAAATGATGAATACATTTTATCACTCTGGCGAATTGGGACGATTTAGCAATAAACAATTTCGATACAGCAAAATCCGTAAGGAAATTCGAGAACCTTCAAAGGAATACCTGAATTTGGTGAGGAAGAAAATGGAGAGGGCGCCATATAGTTGAGATTAAAAGCACTCTCTCTTTTCTTTCGCCTCCGTGTAAACCAGACAGCAACAATCACCAAGCTAAGGGCCAAAAACCCAGTAACAACACCAATTGCCATGACACCTCCTGTCTTATTTCCCCCACCACTTCTGGGACTTGAATCTGCAGTGACAACAGGATTAGGGATGGTTGATTTAGCAGTGGGCTTTTCTGTAGGAGATCTAGGCACAGGAAATGGAAGTGGAGCTCCAGATAGAGGAAATGTATTATTTGCGGGAGGCGGAGCAGGAGGAGAAATAGAAGGGGATGGAGATGTTAAAGGGTCAGGTGGGGGAGTAGATGGAAATGAGGCTGGAAGGGGTGTTGATGCAGGAGGTGGAGGGGAGTTTTTTGGTGGAGGAGCAGGGGATGATGATGGATCTTTCACTGGTGGTGGTGGAGGAGAAGGTGAAACTGCTGGAGGGGGTGTTGATGCAGGAGGTAGAGGGGAGTTTTTTGGTGGAGGAGCAGGTGGTGGTGATGGATCTTTCACTGGTGGTGGTGGAGGAGAAGGTGAAACTGCTGGAGGGGGAGGATGTGGAGAAAGAGGAGGGGCAGGAGGAGAATCTTTTGATGGTGAGGGTGGAGGTGGGGCACTGGCAGGTGGAGGAGCCTTAAGAGAAGGTGATGGTGGTGATGCTGACGGCTTTGGCGGTGGAGATACCTTAGGCGGTGGCGCCGCCACTGTAGGCGGAGGAGGTGGAGGAGATTCTGGAGGAGGCGGTGATTTTGACTCTGATGGAGGAGAAGAAGCCGGAGCTGGTGGAGAAGGGGAGTCAGTAGGTGGAGCTGAAGAATCAGGAGGGGAAAGAGGTGTATTAGTAGTAGAATTTGAAGGTGAAGAAGCAGCAGGGAGAACTGGAAGTGGAACAAGAGAAGGTGAAGAATCTGGAGACGCCATTTTCAGTAAGGGTCTCAATTTTGATCAAGAATTATATAGTAAACTTCAAAAATCCACCTTGACATTTCTCAGAACACCTTGTGTGCACACAAATCAAGCAGATAACGCAAGAATGTAAATCCCTTCTTCCCAAATACTATATTTGTAATATTGTCTTAGAATCAACGTGCCAAGTCAAAACTAGTCCTATTAACCCTAAATCAAGGTGTTAAAAACCCAGATCAACAGATTCCAAAAATGAGAATGCACGAAAACCGAGGTCAGCATCACCCAGATTCAACTATTAAGGAGAACAAAACAGGCCCAGATTCATCAAATTGGACATTGAAACAAAGCTGAATGCAATGTTAGTAGTAGTTCACAACTCAACTTACCTCTCTTAGAGTCTGGGTTTGCTCAATTACTGGTAGGATTCTTGGAACATGAGGAATAGTAAAGCTGTACTATACCCATGAAATGTGGGCAATTGGGAACGTGGGTGCGACTTCGAAATAATAGTCTTTAATTTTTTTATTTGGTATGTCAATAGAGAGCGAGTAAAAATCAGAATCTTGAACAAGGGAGATACAACATGGGGAGGCCTTAGTTTTTTTTTATATATATGGACCCGCCCGGCTATCCCGAACAAACATAAAATAAGATAAAATCTGCTGATTATTAATAATATGTTTATATCTTTAATCGTTTTTGTTAATATATAAAATTATTCCACTATTAAGTCTTAGTATTTAATTTGTGTATCTGTTGTTTAGATTTCTAAGATAGTAAAAACGTTATTTTCATTTCTGATAGTGTATTGATTTATGATTATGGTTTTAAAATTGTAGCCAAACAACAATTCTTTAGTGGGAATCAAAGTCCAAGATATTTAACAAAATCCTAATATAATTAGGTTGGTTTTAATATTTTAGTTTTAGTTCAATATAAAGTCCTAGATATTAGGGAAAAGTTAACATTATAATTTTACCCAATAAATCTAAATAGGTCAAAATTTGTCCCGCCCTAACCCGCCCTATTGTCATCCCTACCCTACGTGAGACATCTAGTATGTGACACTGAAGATCTCAGAGCAACATTTATAGTTTCACAATATTGAAAACTTGTCAAGGGTGCCACCATGAATATGCCTATTGATATTTGGATGGAGCAATGGAATAGTTTACAGCACCACATTCTGCTCAGTGCAATCAAATATTTGTCAAGACTATCACGAGACGACGGTGACATGGGCTAGAAAGAAGAAAATTGCAAACTGAATGAAGTACTTGGGGTTATCGTTACCTCATGTCTGGACCCTGGAGAAGATACCACCCTGACCCTGCAATGGAGAGAGAACGAATTTGTCAATCTTCAGCACAGTATTTTAGATGGCAGAAGCACTTCTACTAGATCCAATGGTTGATGAAAGGAGAAATACCTAGTATTGTTTTGAGAAAGCCGATGCGAAGGCTTGCTTTGAATGCATGCTGAACCAGGCACCATCAACACAGTTGTACTGGATTATCATTCAACATGGTTAGAAATGCCATGTTGTAGAAACCAAATCATAACATCTACCATGAGGACGCAAGTCAGATTACTACTGGTCAATAACATAAAATACTTTGGTCTCGGATATACTGATCGAAGAAACCACCAGAAGCCTGTAGCTTGTTCTCAAAGCCTGAATCTTGCACCAGGCAAAACAAGGAAATGTGCATATACAGTTAGTTATACATGGAAGAGGTCTTTCAACGGAAGACATAAGCAGCAGCAATACAACACTTTTGCAGTAACATTTTGCAACATAACACCTTGTCTTCTGGCTTCAACATGATCAAGAACATATATGCAGATAATAAAAACTAGAATCAATCAGATCAATCATACACATTTCCTCTGATAGATAAAAGACATTACCTCCCATAATCAGAAAAGGTGTTACAGCATCTTCCTACTCTATAGAGCCAACATATAATACACTGGTCAATTCACAAGCCTTAAGCAGAGAAAGGAAAGGCAGGCAAGACGTTACATTATCAGACACATATTCAACAGAAATCACTCCTTCGTCATCAGAAGTATTGGTATCTCAACTCCCAGCTGTGAGAGAACAGGAGAAACATTCAACATGTTACAAAAGTTTCCAAGTTTTCCTATCAGACATTTAAACTCGTACACATTCAACAATTGCGCTAATTAAACAACAATGACACTCTGAGGCTTAGTAGAATATGCACCTGAATGGTTGATCTAGTACTAAATTTGGAAAATACGGGTACACAAATTATCAACTCAGCAAATTATTCATACACGGTACTAAACATATTTTTATTCATCCAAAGGAACCGAAACATTAGCTATAGAACCCTCTAAAAGTTAGGTATTGGCAAAATTGAGCTTTTAAGTAAACTTAATATCTGGGGGGAAAATTACAGCAATCATATGATAGAACATTGAGCTGCAGACTAGCGCTCCAACTTATATATAGACAAAAGAAAAAGACAAATACCAAATCACCAAAGGAATAACCTTTTTTGTTCCTATCAGGTCATATTGAGAACACACAAGAAACCTTATAAGGTCATTACACATGTGACACGTCATAAAAGATTCAATGAGAGTAATGTCTGAACCAGCAGAGCTTGCTTCCTTCATCACATTCCTCCACTCCATCATCTCTAGTATGAATCCACCATAGAAGATTCGAAAGAGAATTTCCATCATCAAAACCAGTTAAGCTCCTAGTTTTGTTCAAAGCACTCACTTTATCATATATTGCTTCCAAAGTATACACAAACCCTTTCCACCCTTCTCCAACCCCTTCCCTTGCAAGAGCTGGCCGTGTCCATTCGACCAACTGCTTCACAAACTGAACATCTGAAAACAGAAGTTCAGTAATGGGCAATATTGGTAAGACCTGAATTCCAAGTCTACACTCTTTCCATTCAGCTGGAGCAAACCAAAGGCCACTATCCCTTTTGTTAGACCATAAAACACCCACCACCCTGTTATCTTTTGTGAATTCTTCCCCATACAAAGTACTTCCCTCTTTCACATGCCACCAAGTCTGTGCAGAATGAATCTCAAGAGCTGAAAGTGTCGATCCAATGGCAACAAGATGGGTATCCCCATACACCAAACCCATTAAAGCTGCTGAATAGTAAGCATTTACTGCTTCACTTGTGCTCTCCTGGTTCCGTCCGTCACCAAACTCTGTTAACCCCCCAGCCCAAGAATGCAATTTCCACAAGTCGAAACACCTCAAGCGGGGATAGTTGGAATTTGCTCGCCTGCTTAAGTTCATAAAATCCGCTATAAGTGCATAAGCTTGTGGCTTATACTTCCTACCCCACATGGGATCTATCTTGGCTAGCACTGCAATTGCATAAAGGAAATGGCCAATATGAAAATGGTGATCATTGTAAACCCCAAAACCAAAGTCAGCTCCCGTATCAAATGCCGATTGTTTAGTCACAATTCCACCCCATTTCGATTCATAAAGGAAACCATTTGCTTCAAAAGTCCCCTCCAACCATGGTTCAACTGTATCCTTCAAGAATTTACGGATTGTCGGGATAACATCAAGGTAACAAACCTCTTCAGCTATCAATGCCAGCCTTGCTGCTCTTGCAATCAATTTACCATAAAAGTAGGACGACGTTGTAGATATTCCCTTCGAATCCAAGGAAGCAACATCCTTATTCAAAGCATCAATCATTTCTAAACATGCCTCCTCCTTAACACCTTTAATGGAGTGCCATGTTACAGAAACAGGGTCACTCTTCAATATCCATGAGTCTCCAACAACACCGACAAGCTCACCATCAATACTATTGTACTTAAATCCCTCCAAGACAGTTACTGATCTATCAAGGAGCTGAAGATGGAGAGGGTGAGCCAGCATAAGCAAGTCACCCCATCCCTTCTTTTCCCACTTGTACTCCAAACAAAATGGCTGACTGAAAACAGCATTACCACTTGTAGGATAACAAGAACTGAAACGATCAAGAACTCCTTCACACGTCGGATCCAAATTTGGCAAACAAGCGATCCTAATAATACCCGAAAACACACCAGACGTGACAGAAGACACATCATGATTCAAATCAATTGAGGATGAAGCATACAAAATCCAAGTTTGCCCATTGTTGAGCTTGATAGTATATTTAGTACGATTACTAATGGAAGAACATTCAAGAATGGCGTGAATTGTCGAAATCGAAATCGCTACATTTTTAAAAACATCACACGTAATAAAGGGGGAACCTTTAACAAGAAAGAACCTAAGATTGCTAGAGGGAAGGTCTAATGTGACACTAAGATCATCAAATGATGAAATTACATGGGGTGTATTTTGATTGGAATTATTCAACGCAGTGATGGTTAAATCAGCAATAAAATTTTGGTAAATGAAAGCAGGGTTGTGGAACTGAGATGGGTAACAAACAGTGAGGGACGAAAGTGAAGATTTTATAAGATAAGGGTGTATGAATTCAGGTTGATCACCATTCTTGAGGACGAAATTTTGAAAAAAAGAATTTGTGGGTAATGGGTTTGAGAGGAGATGTGGAGCAAAAAAGGCGGACGGGTCGGGTAGAACAGTGGATTGGGTCGTTGGGAAGAGAAAAGGCTGTGATGATGACATGGCAAAGTGTTGTGACGAAGATGAAGGTGGTGGAGGGGTTTTATAGGTTTTTCCGATGATGGCTTTAACTCGCCGTTTGATTTTTTTTCATCACCTTGAAACCTTAAGCGCGTTAATGTGGTCTGAAGATTATTGGAATTACAAAAATTATTAATTAAGTCAAGCGTATATTTATAAACATGTCAAATACGTCAGACTGGAGTAGTCGGGAAGTTTAACCTGTTCGAATAGCCGCCAGCTAGAGGGGGAAAATGCAATTTGACTAAGTTTTAACGAAATTTCAAGATTGCAAGCCCACGAAAGAGAAAGGAGAGAGCAATTTGAAGATAATAAATGGGACCTTGCTACATGCCGGAGGTGAGAGGAAGCAAAAAGTTTGATTGCAAGTAAACGAGAGTATGGTCGATAGATTTTGTAAATTTTAAAATTGAGTTAGGTCAAAAATTCATTTTTTACGGCGTAAGTAAGCTTTAAACATTTGGGCAATTTCTTGCTACTTTAGGAAGCAAAGAAAGCAAGAATCAGATGTCTATGTTTTCTCAGAGAATGGCAAATTAATCTTACATGTTACTTAAAAGTCCCAATAATTTACTTGTTTTGGTACAGTAATTTATTTATTAATAGTATATGACATGACCTACTGGATTGGAAACTATAGATTCTATAGTTACTTGCTTCTCACTAATAATCTTTTTCTAAAAGATATTATTTTTTTAGAAGCTTAATCAAATAAGCTAATTCATTAGTGATAACAAAATGAGGTTTAAAACTACCGAGCTCCTTTCTTTGTGAGACAACTCAAAATCAATCGTTTAACAGGCACATGACAGAGTATCAATACATTATGGAGGGGGAATTCTGAAGGAATTGGAATTCCACCAATCAAGACGATTGTCTTTAGGGGTGTTTAAATGAGATCGAAAAATCTATCTGAATTGGTAAATCGAGTTGAACAGACTTAATATACTAAAAATTTGCTCGGTTTGATTTAATTTGATTTTAAATTTTAGAAAATCGATAACATTTGATTTGATTTGGTGCTAAACAAAAGAATAAATCAAATCGAACCAAACTGATAAATATCTAAATATTTAAAATTATATATATAATTTTATCCATCTTCTTCATAATTTTGGGTCATTCCAAGATCACTATTAATTCATATAATTAGAACGAAAAGTGTGGCCAAATTTGTTTCCCTTAACCCATTTAAATTTAAGGTAAAATAAAATTAAAGAAGACAAAGGTTAAAAGGAAATTGTCAAATCATTCAATTAAGCTTTCTCGGTAAGACGAAGTGTGAAGTTTAAACCTAACACCAATTTGCATTGTTGCAATCGTCTTACTTGTTGCTGTTAATAACAACAACATCGATAAGAACTCAAAGATTAATCCCTTTTAAGGAAGAAGGACTCAACTGATGTTAAAATCACTTGAATTTTTCTCACCCGTGGCAGACAGTCATATTCAAAAGAATAAGGATTGGACACTATATAAAAGAACCTTGCAAATAGTGATTGAAATTAAGTGGATCTTTTAATTTCACATTATACAAGTTAATTCTTATTTTTTTACTATATGCAAGAAACACAACCACAATCACAGGAATAAGCTGCTTAATACACCAACATTATGATGCAAATACCAACAATATAACAAAGATGATGAGCTGAATTAAATTTGTGTAGTATTTGCTTGAATTCTGGGTTATGTATCTACTATTGTTATTGTATCTCATTTTCAATATTTTGTACCTTATTGTCAATTTCTTTGTATTATAAAATACATTCTTAAAACAAAAAAAAACTGTAAAAATCGAACCAAATCCATAGAATTTATACTATAATGATTTGGTTTGGTTTGAATATTAAAAAAATTAACTTAATTGATTTGGTTTAATTTACCAAAAATCGAGTTAAGCCGGACCATGAACACCCCTGACTGTCTTCATCTGTCTCGCTGACTGCTAATTGGACTTTGATTAAGGACAGGCTTTGGCTGGGCCGAAAATTTAGCCCATAAAAAATGGACCAAATTTGTCTTTAATCCGCCCATAAACATAAAAAAAATACCAAATCCTTTCTCTCAGAAGTCACAACACCAAAATAATTCTCCTAAAACTAAACCCTAAATCATAAAAAGTTTCTAGTCGAAACACAAATAGATTGGCTTTGGAAAATTGTTGACAGTATAAACTTATAAATGAAGGCTTATTGGGTTTAGAATTTTCTGTCTGATCTAATAAAGTTTTCATTAATAATACTATTTGAGTATCATTCAAAAAAAATCAAATTATAGTTCTAGTGTTAATAACAAGCTACCATTAGTTTTAATTATTTGAAAAATAAAACAATTGTGATGTTAGAGGAGAGAGTGAAAGACTGCAGAAAAAGAAATCACTTGCTCTCCAACCTAACTCTCACTGCCACCAAAGGACAAATTTTTTCTATTCCCTTTACCTCTTTTATCTTGATATCTAAAGTTTCTAACTCCCCCAAACAGAATTAGGAATGACAATAAAGCAGGTTAGGGCGTCAAAGTCTTAACCTGCCCCATTTAGTAATTTTAAAAAAATATCATATTCTGTCCTACCCCGCTAAGCTTCGTTTATATCATCTTTCATTTCTCTTCTTTATTTTTCACTTTAATGTGTAAAAGAGTATGATTATTCATCTTTCTAACATTTTTTTATTGTTATCTTTCTAAAGTTTTTTGTTGTTATTGATAATAATAAATGAAAATTATTCTTTAATGCTATCACTGTTAATTTCAAATGAGTAGCCAAGGGTATACTATTTATCATTCTTTAATGCTCGAAAGCACACAACGCTAAAGAATACCAAAAAGGGAAAAGTTTTTTAAATTTGATAAAAGCAAACTGTGTAAGCTATGATGTTTGGTCTTATGAACTTTTCTTCCACGCATCAGTAAAATTATCATACCTTATAAAACAGAGAAAGTTATAATTTCAGTCTTAAGTCTTAACTAGTTGATAGCACTATCTATCTGGTCTGTGACGTTGGAACGAAACAAATGGGAACTAGCTGGGCTAGGAAAATAATTCCCTTACAAATTTTTATTACATTGTCAAAGAAAATGATTGCGCATAATATAAGATAATATTAATCTCCCTTTGGGAGTCTTTCATTAATATAAGGTATATATAAATTACAATATTCATCCCTTTTACAATAGGAATTCTAAACATATACAAAAGAGGAATCTTAGGCTTACCATAATTATATTTACACAATATATGGAAATATTCTAATTATGGGTAGTGAATATATTGTTTCCTAGATATACACGTTTTCACACCCCCTCAGTCGGAGCGAGAGGAGGCCGGACGCTGAGACTGGATCTGAAGTCAAGAAACAACTGTCTGAAAAGTCCTTTGATAAATATGTATGCATACTGATGGGATGATGGAACATGTAACACTCTGACATGGCCTAGAACAACTTTGTCACGAACAAAGTGTAGGTCTATCTCAATGTGCTTGGTTCGCTGATGCTGAACCGAATTATGAGACAAATAGATGGCAGAGATGTTATCACAGTACACAATAGATGTCTGACGCAAAGGACATCAAGTTCTAATGAAGTTTCGAGCCAACAAATCTCGCCATTACATTTGCAACGCCTCGTACTCAAAGACGACTTTGGATCTAGATAGGGTAGCTTGTCGCCGCGTACTCAAGAAATCGATTATCCTAAGAAAACACAAAAGTCGGAGGTGGAGCGTCGTGACGTCCGACACCGCCTACCGATTCAGATATGAGAGCAACTTTGTTGGCGCAGAGGGTATAGTGCAAACCATAATCAAGAGTACTTTAATGTATCGAATGATACACTTAAGCGATGAAATAAGACTCTCGTGGCACGTCGTGAATAAGCACACCTGCTGAACAACATAAGCTATGTATGGCCTGGTAAATGTGAGATACTGAAGTGCACCTGCAAGGCTCCTATACAGAGTAGGATCAGAGACTAGAGCACCATCCATAGCACTGAGCTTAGATTTCGAATCGACTCGAGTAGGCATAATTTTGCAATTCGTCATCTTAGCCCTGTACACTATCTCCTCTGCATACTTACGCTGACACAAGAACATGTGATTGACAGACCTGGTCACTGATATCCCCAAGAAATAAATCAGCCTTCCCAAATCAGTCATTGCAAATTCGGACTTAAGCAAGACAATAATCTCATTTTTCAATCTATCTGAGGAGACAGTCAGAACAATATCATTCACGTACAGTAATAAGTAAGCAGTGTTACTACCTCGATGAAAAATGAATACAAACTCAATCTGCAAGATATACCTGGAAAATCGATCATACCACGCACAAGGAGCCTGTTTCATGCCATATAGTGACTTACGGAGACGACACACATAGTGAGTGACTGCTAGATGGGTGAACCCAGGAGGCTGATGCATGTACACTGTTTCTCTCATGTGTCCATGTAATAATGCTTTCTTTACATCAAGTTGATGGATCGACCAGTGTTTGCCCATGGAAATGCTCAAAACTGTGCGAATAGTAGTCGGTTTGACAACCGGGCTGAAGGTCTCTCCACAATCAATGCCCTCCTGCTGATTTGTGTCATTAGCCCAAAGAAGAGCCTTATACCTCTCAAGATCCCCATTGCTCTGAACTTGTGACGAAAAAGTCACATACATCAAATTACATTCACCCCCTCAGGTCTAGGTATTAGATCTCACGTGTGCTGTTTAGTTAAAGCATTGAATTCCTCATACATAGCCGCATTCCAATTAGGGTCATGTTTGGCCAATTTTGGGTTCTTTGGAAGTGGAGAGATGATTTGGGCAGACAAGTTGAAATGGACTTTGGGTTTGAAGATTCCATGCTTTGAACGAGTTTCCATTGGATGAGTAGGGATAGTAGATGGCGGAGTGGTGTCTGAGACGGTGGGTAAAGTTGGATAAGGAGAAGGTGGGGGCGAAGCCATCGGAGGAGCCACGACTCCTGGATCGAGCGCCGCGGTGCTAGAAGGTTGACATGCTTCTCTGAAGTTTGGGCACCGCGACGCCTCAGCACAGGGCCGCGGCGCTGTCGACGGTATTCCTGAAGATTGCTCACTAGAAATCAGGCGCCGCGGCGCCTCCCGTTGGGGTCGCGACTCTGACGACGGAACAGAGGACGTGAGCTGTTCGAGGATGAGGGAAGAGATGGCAGGCTCGTCAAGAAATGAGTAGTCCGATTTTTGGAATTTTGAAAGATTCGAAAACGGGAATGTGGTCTCGTCGAATATGACGTGACGAAATATGTGGAGTTGACGAACCGACAAGTCATAACATAGATATCCCGTATGGTTTGGCGGAAATCCTAGGAAGACACAGGGAGTAGACCTAGGATCAAGTTTGTGAGGGGCGGTAGAACTGAGGTTGGGATGACACAGATAACTGAAAATCCGTAGATGATCATATGAGGGGACTCTATGGTAGAGAATTTCGGTAGAGGTCATATTGTGAAGAGTGCTAGTAGGGAGAATATTTAGAATGTATTCTGTCATTTTAGCAGCATATACCCAGAAGGAATGAGGGAGAGAGGCATGAATTAATACGGTGCGAATCATATTGTTAATGGTACGTATGA
The DNA here is from genome assembly GCA_029844215.1 of Przewalskia tangutica. NCBI lineage: Eukaryota > Viridiplantae > Streptophyta > Magnoliopsida > Solanales > Solanaceae > Przewalskia > Przewalskia tangutica. Next base: position 108,165,159 of record CM056733.1, on the reverse strand, counting down.
TTCTTTCAGCTTTACCGTTTTGTGGTGAGGTGCGAGGGCAGGAGAAGCGAAAACTATGCCATTATTTGTACAAAACCGGTGAAACATATAGTTATTGAATTCACGACCATTATCGCACTGAAATGATTTTATACTTTTTCCAAATTGTGTGTGGATAAACTTGCGAAACTCAAGAAATTTGGCAAACACTTTCGATTTAAATTTAAGAGGATACAACCAAACATAGTGTGAAAAATCATCAAACAACACAAGATAGTATTTATGACCGAGAGAACTAGAGATAGAAGATGTCCATAAATCGGCATGTATAATATCAAAAGGAGCAAGTGTAACACTAGTAGATGATTTAAACGGAAGACGAATATGTTTGCCTAAAGAGCAAGAAACACAATTTTGGGCAAGTTTCTCATTACAAGCAATGAAATTGTTGCCTTTAAGAAAATTAAAAACTGGGACTCCTGGATGACCAAGCCTATTATGCCAAGTTGAAGAAGAAACAACCGCTAGAGTGACGGGAGAGCAAGATCTGACAACGGAGATGAAAGTGAATGGATAGAGATCCCCGTGGTATTGCATTGTTATTGTTATACCCCGTGGTTCGGGCCTGGACATGATCGAGTCTCAGCCTTGGCCGAGGCGAGGCGCTGGCGCCAGTGATTGTAGGGCCGCGGCCAAGTCGCGGCGCTCGAAATCGAGGGTCGCTTGGTTTCAGCCGCGCGCCGGAAGCAGGCGCGGCGCCAAAGATCCGAGGGTCCGCAGAGGAGTCGGCCGCGCCACGGGAAGCAGGCATGGCGGGAAATTTGGGCGGAAAAACTTAGAAAATCTGATTTGTGTTTTAAAAGAGGCCATGGGAGGTGACAAGTGTCCCCATCCGATTTTCAGAATGCAATATAATTGACGAGGCAGTCGTCACTTTTCCATCTTTCATCTTTACTCTCTCTCTCTCTCTCTCTCTCTCTCCAAGGCTTGAGCTCCCCCTTCTCTCTAAAACCTCAAGAGGTGTTCTAGCCTAAGAAAATCTGAAAAGTTAAAGGCAAGAAGGAAGGTTGTGACTAGCTTAGAAGTGCTATTGTGGTGGTGTTCTTGGAGAAAAAGGCTAGCAAGGTGTTGGAATAAGTTTGGCTAAAACTTAAGGTAACATTTCTTCTCTTGTAGTTGGTATTGGGTGTTGCATGTTTAATAGGAAGAACTTGTAGTTGGAAGAAAATGCACTTAGAGTAGTTGCATGTAAGAAATGGGGTTTGATTATGAAAGAATTGGTTAGGGGGATTTTATGAGCATGTTGTTGCCTAAATACTACATTAGACTTGTTGGGTTAGTTGTTGTAACTTGTGGGGCTGAATTTTACACACCAAAATTTAGGTGTGTAATCCCCTTGGTGTTGGTTGGTTGTTGAGCCTTAAACATGGCATTTGAGCGTTAAAAATCGACCTTGGAAAGGGTGGCAAAGTATGTAGAAACAAAGGAAACGCTGCCCAATTTTCCGTAGGAAATTGGTGACTTTAACTTGGGAAAATTCTGCATTATAATTAGAGCTTGATAAACGTATTGTGGTCATTTTAGGTTGACATACTACGTGCGGTAAATTGGACTTAGCTTGTGGATTGACCGAAGAGGTATGTGGAGCTTTCCTATCTCTTGAGCATGATTAGTTGTACCTATGTAGTACGGTAGACGTACAAGATTTTGAAATCTTCGTTTGATATAAGTATTTGATACTTGCTTCGTTAAAAGAAAAGTAGAAAAATCCCTTGGACTTAAGGGAATGTGTTTTACTATTGTTTAACTCTAGTATAACGGCTTTATGGGGAGTTGGTTATATTAGTTTGTGAAAGTTTAATGGAGAAAGGTTTTGATGATTTGAACTTGTGAAAGGAAAATGGTTTTAAGGCATGAAGTGCCTAAGGTTTTACAAGAAATGAAGTCACTTAATTTAGAAGCTTGAGATAGTTTTAAAAGGAAATGTGACTTGTTTTGAAAAGAAATCGTAACTTGATACTATGGTGATTAGTATCTTGGAATCTTTGTATAAAAAGAGTTATTTCTTAAAAGGTTAGAGGTACATGATACTGGGTTAAATCCCGAATTTTTATTAAAAGACATGATCGTGCCTTAGGTATACTAAAATGAGAGGATGTATTAATACTATTAATAAGAAGTTAGGTGATTCTTAACTTGCTTAAGTTATGATAGGCAGAAGTGCTTATGTTGTGATGTGATAGGGTAGTGCTTATGTTATGTTTAATAATGGATGAGCTATGTTATATATATTTATATTGTTACGGTAAACCCCGGGTTATTATTTATGCCATGGATTTGCTACCCATGATGCGCGCGACGCCAGTACTACGCGGATCCGACCATAGGATCCATGCGGGTGAAATAGTCCCACGCGAGTACGCTGACAGATTTCATGCGGATCCACGGGATCCATGCGGGTGAAATAGTCGTGCGGGTGAAATAGTCCTACGACGGCGGATGACCTCATGCGGGTCCACAGGACCTATGCGGGTGAAATAGTCCCGCGAGTAGGATTGCTTAATGATACTACTGGCGAGGTACTCGCTTTTGATCATGAGCCTCCTATTTTTACGCTATAAAATGTATACTTGTTACTCTCATTATTAGTAAGGCACGGCAACATAATTTGGTTTTATCTATAACTTTAATGTATTTTGGACTTATGATATTACTACGATATTTTCCGCTTTACATACTTGATACGTTGTGATCGACCCTCTTCCTGCGTTCACGCCGCAGTAAGGAAAGCGGTGGTCGATCCTCGGTCCTAGGATCTTGTACTCAGTGTCGTGAGCTCCATTTCTTGGAGGCTCGACTTTTGGTATGGTTCTCCCGAGTCGTTGTTATTTTGTACATTCAGGCATGACGGCCCCGTCCCGTCATAGTGTTATTCATTCTTAGAGGCTGTAGTCTTGTCGAACTTGGTTCGTTAAGGATGTAATCGCTCGGTTTATGTACTTTAGGTTAGCTGATTGGGCTAGACTATTCTATATCTTAATGGTTGTTTATCTTGAGTTTACATTCCGCTGGTTTTCTCTGATGTTGGGTCACTAGGGTGCCCGGGTTAAGGCACCGGTCACGGGTCCGGGTTCGGGTCGTGACAGTTATTTCTTTTGGTTTAGTTTAAGCACATAAAAAGTTCATTTATTAAGATTTACATATCAAAATTCAACACACAATCTAATGATATGCCCTATAGAATTATTATAAATCAAGACTCTTTTTAATTTATTTTAAGAAGAGTATCTTTTTTGCTACCATGCCTCGAATTCTTTTCTTTTCTTTTCTTTTGAATATTGCATTTGGGAGGAAGTAAATCACCTTCTCATGAAATACATATATCACAATTGTTTTATAAAAATATTATGCACAATTACTAATGTTTGATTAAGTATTAAGGTAGGCCAGGAATAACAATCATGTGATGATTAGGAACATCGTGTATGAGTACAATGTTTTCATGAAATTTTTCTACAATTAAAAGTTGGCTCTTGGCAGTAATGCTTGTGTTGATTGAAAAAAGTAATGAGGTATGACTACTTGAGATATTTGTAACGAAACTTTTGCGTGTAATTGATGAAAGTCATTTTCTTACTTTGGTGAAAATAAGTCTCCGCAGCATAAGGTGAACCACATACTGAAATTCGATTTCATCAAGAAAAACAATACCATAAACACCCTAAATCATTCCTATAAAATTCAAGAAGGGGCATTCTCTTCCTACTTCTTTAACAGTCTATGGTTACACTTTCATGTGCAGGCGTAACAATAAAGTTGTCTTTGTGCAACCTATAGGTCACTGGTCGAGTCGTGGAAGCACCCACCAGTGCTTGCATTAGGTTAGACTGTCAACATCACACCACTTGAGGTGCGATTCTTCCCTGAATCCTGCTAACGCGAAATACTTTGTGCATCGCGCTGCCCTTTATGGTTATACTTTCAAATCCACCATAACGATCCAAGTAACAGAGTTCCTCTTTAAATCATAAGAACAATCCTAGAAATAATTGAAGCAAATAAAAAATCAGAGGACATCGTACAATTTTTCTCTCATTGAAGCTTTTCCTCAAGGGATCTGATGCCCTCCATCTTGAACATATGAAACAAGAAATCAGCCAAAGAATCAATAGGACCAGGTAAACACCAATGAACACAATCATTTACCACATTTTCATTTGGCCAATGCCCATATTTACTTGGATGACCATCTGGTCTCAACAACATTGCTTGTGTTGTATCCAATAATCGGAATCTCTTCCCCTTCATCTTCCCTTCCTTCGCAGCAACCTTAAACTCTTCAACTTGGATCCTGTATTGCTCCAAGCTTTGACCCTCCAACACGGTCTCATTACTTTTATATGGCCTTGTCCTAACACAATCACCTCCCTTATTCCAGTCCCCGCCTTCATAATGAGAAGGTGCAAAAGTCCTAAGAATCGCTACACCCTTAAAATTTTCTAAGTTGTTGATGGCTTTAAGAGTAGTTCTGAATGCCCTTTGGTAGGCATAGGGCAGTGGCAGCTCAGTAACATTTGGCAGTCCACAGTACCGGCAGCCAACTCGTTGGTTGTTCTCGAAGTAGACACTGCACCGGGCAAACCAGTGACCGGCGTTTAAGATGATGTAGTCATATCCTTCAATTTGGGTGGTCCATTTCTCATCTGCTTCATCTAGGTAAAGGTTGTAGAGTCCAGTATGGCATGGACCATCTGCATCTTCTTCTTTCGTTGAAACCAAAAATGGTGACCAATATATTGCTAGAGTGAAGTTGTAAGTTGTGTATTTGTACTTTTTGAAAGATTGATCTGGATTATCAGAAACATCAACAGGATACTTGACCTAAAAACACAAAAAAGATCAAAATTTGTATTACTTCTTTGATTTTTGTTTAGATTAGTTTAGCCCTAACGTCAATGACACATGAAGTAAGAGGTGTTTAGCACAGCATCGGCTTGTCCCGGGCATTTCCTGGACTTACTATGAAGAGTTGTACTAAACCAAAAAAAAAACTGCTCAATATAAGAAGCATTGCCATGGTTGTTAATGACTTATGTAGTGTTTGGGTAAGACAAAAAAATATTTTTAAGTACTTGGTTTTAACTAAAATAACAAAAATAAACCAAAAAAGGCTTTTGACTTATAAGCTATAAGTTATAAGCTCATCCAAACAGGCTCTTAGTCTAACAAAGCTCTAGAAGGGCACAATTATCTTTTCATGTTTACATTTCTAAGAAGCAAGTTATGATCATCCCATTCTTAACAATTTTTCACAATACATTATTTTTAGATACCATATCTTTAAGGGGAAAAGCTTTTTGTATATATTGGGGGACCCAAGAGATTTTCTGAGGATTAAAAAGCAATATGACAAATTTCAAGTTGGCCCCTAATGTTCCTCCTTTTGTCCCAAGTCACTGATTTTCTTTTCTTGTAGTAGTACTTTGAGAAAAAGCTTTTCTGGACTAGATGAAACTATTTCCAAAATGACAATGACTATATTATTAAAAGTTTCGGCACCCCCCTCCCCCTCCCCCTCCCCCTCCAAAAAAGAAGGGAAGAAAAATTCAAAAGCTAATTATTTTCAATGGTTAATATTTTCCCCATTAATCCTATACTCCCTTTGATTGAAATCTCAATGATATCAATTTATAAATCATACTTTTAATATTTTACTAGATATGTTATTATTGTTACTTTTAATATTTTAAAAAGAATATATCTCTTGTTACCATGACTGGAATTCTTTTTTCTTTTACGAGTAGAGGATCTAACAAAAACATTTTTTCTACCCCACAAAGGTAAAAATAATGTCTTCATATATCCTTCCCTCCCGGGCTCCACTTGTGGAATTACGTCATACTTTCTTATTTAAAAAAAATTAATATTAAACTTTCAATATTATTTTTAACGAGATAGTTTTATAACCACCTAAATATATTTATTTTGTTAGATCATACAAAGTTAGCTAATCATACCTTAGAGTTTTCACCAAACTAAGCTAGCGTCTGATCACATATTTTATATCAGATTTTAAAATTTTATTTTAAAAATATTTTCAAGATCCAAGTACTTCAATTTTTTTCAAGTAAAAACAACTATCTTCAAGTCCAAAAATCACAACTAAAAAATATAACTTTTCAAGTTTCAAATTTCTAACTTCAAAATCTACACATAATAATGTAGACGCACAGATGAGCAAGTAGTGTCTATGAAAATGGAAGAAAATAAAAAAGCTTGAGCAAAATTAACAAGAAATTGAATGTTACCTGGGACAAGAGGCATATCAACGACTGCATTTGGTTTCTTGCAACTGAGTCACCGATAACTGCCAACGACTTGTTCCTAACAACATCCAAAAACTGAAACGGGTTGAAAATTGGAAGCTCACACCCATTAGGCTTCCATCTCCACTTCAAATAATCACTATCGGGTCTTCCATACTTCATACAATTTTGGTGCTCATGGATTTCAGAACAGGTCATATTCGTATAATATGGAGCATCCGGATTCCAAACCCATTTTCCACTGAAAATATCACACGTCACTGGTTCTTTAATCTGCTCCTCAGCATGGTATGTGACTGAAATTTCAGATGGATTTCGCGTTACTAAATCTGCTGGGTACAAATTAAATGGGTGATAAAGAGGGATAAGACCCATAACCACTACTGCCAAAACTAAAAGTATAAATCTTTGAGCTGAAGGGGAGTATTTCCCAAAGGTAAACTCCATTTCTTATAGCTTGAAAAGGAAAGTAGAGATGGGAGAAAATAGCAAACAAATAAGCTGGGTATGTTGAGACTGTTGTGATAATCACATTGTAATCCTTATTTTTCTTGGTACAATGTTGCTCCCTCCGTCCGAATTTAAGTGTATTAATTTGACTGAGTACATAATTTATAAAATAAAGAATTTTTTTTTATTCGTGTGATTTTAAATTAAAAATGAGTTAGTTCTTCAAATCTTTTAGTCTTAAGGTAAAACGTTGAAACTGAAAAACTTATTAAATATAACGTGAGACAATGGAATGATAAAAAATAAGAGTAAAATAATTAAATTGAGATTAATTATTATTCCCGCTTTATAAGATTAGTCATTTGTGGGTCTACATAAAATAATTGAACATATTATTAATAAAGAGTTTAAATAATTCTCACAACCTAGAAGGCTAGAACTACTCATGTGTTATAAATGAGTTTTAGCTCTGTGTCACGAAACTTCTGCGGATTTGTGATACCTAGGCAGCGAACGGTTGGAAGGAGGAAATGTGGTGGTACAATATGCAATGGTGGCGGTACTTTTACAGGGATATGAAACTTGTCGGTGGGTTGGGTGGCTCATATAGACCACGCTAGTGTTTTGAAAAAATTCTTTTAGCATGACGTGTTGTGGGACATTAGTTGTCCACTGAATTATTTTCTTTTGTTGTTAACATAATTATTATTGACTAAAGGATATTGATAGAATATAAATATTCTTGTAAATATTTTTAATATATTTATATATCTTCTATATTATGTTAGTTAATATCCTTAGCCAAATTAGCCTACTTATCTTACCTAATTTGTAGTCTATGCTGGTACTCTGGTATATTATTCAATGTTTGAATGGAAGACGACACAAATCAATTTCCTTCATGGTATCACGAGACCCAAGATATAATCATGTCATCCTCTTATTTTTAAATAATCTTGTCATCCTCTCATTCTCGTTACTTCTTGTCAATCATGTCTGACTCAAAGAACTTTTTTCATCCGACTTTTATCGTATTCAATATCAAGAACCCTATTTCCGTTGTTCTTGAAATGGAAAACGTTCAATATGGAACGTGGGCTGAACTTTTTCAAAATCCATGCCCGATCTTACAAGGTCATTCATCATATCATTCCACCGAAAAAAGACAAGGAAAAAAAAGGCGCCTGAAATCGATGCGGAAAAAAATTATGCTCAACTCTTGATGCCACAGTTCTCCAGTTGATTTATTTCACTATTTCGAATGACCTTTTGACCACCATCCTTGAGCCCGACTCCACTACAATGGAGGTGCGGGTTCGGTTACAAGATATTTTTCAAGATAACCAAAACTCACGTGATGTCACGCTCAAGCAAGAATTTTCCACCACTCGAATGGAACACTTTCCAAATGCATCGGCATATTGTCAACGACTCAAAATGCTTTCGGATCAATTGAAAAATGTAGGTGCATATGTTTCAAATCAGCGGCTCGTTTCAAATGGTTTTCGGACTCACTAATGCATACAAAGGGTAGGTACATTAATCCGACAAAGAAATCCTCTCCTTCCCCTCTATCAAGCTCATTACATGCTCACACTAGAAGAGGCGAGTTTGATTAAGATGGTAGCCACGGGATCAAATACGGCTATGGTTGCGGCAACATCCAAGGATTTTGATGAGACACCATCTTATTCTGAAAATTCCTCACAAAATCTAGGTGGAAAAAGGGTAGAAATCGGAATAACAACGGCAAGAACCGCAATAATAGTGGCGGTGGTGGTCGCGACGCTGGCCAGCAACCACAACAGGTGGCACAACAACAACAATTCACAACGACACCTTGGCAACACCAATATTTGTTTCCAGCGTGGGGTGGATGCCACAGCCTTGGGTTGTCCTTCTGCCCATATCCAACTTCACAATGGGCTCGTCCAAATGGCCCAGCGAGACAACAACAAATTTTGGGCCAACGTCCACAAACCTATGCTGCCAGAGTCCCATCTTAATCCTGATGGAAATTAGTATATGGATACCGAAGTAACATCTCATATGACAGCATCTCAAGGTAATTTCCCGTCTTATTTTTATATGAGCAATTTAAATTTTAATATCATTGTTGGTAGTGGAAAAGGCATTCCAATTCGAGATTATGCAAAATCATCATTTCCCCCATTACATCCACCCTTAAATTTTAAAAAATATCCAACACGCCCTGAAAATTATCAAAAATCTGATTTTTATGCGTCGTTTCACAACTGACAATAATGTTTCCATTGAATTTGATTCCTTTGAGTTTTCTGTGAAGGACCTTCAGACGGGGATGCCAATATTGAGATGTGATAGCATCGGAAATTTATATCTTATCACCTCAACCATCAGTCATCAAGCCACCTATCCATCCACTTTTGCAGCTACTACCCATGTTTTATGGTACAATAGATTGGAACACCCGAGAGCATCTATTTTACGCTCCCTTAGCAAAAATAAAGTAATTTGTTGTGAACACTTATCATCCTCTAATATTTGTGAGTGTTGTGTTTTTTAGAAACATGTCAAATTACCCTTTCATGTTTCATCTTCTAATACTTTGATATCATTTGATATTCTGCATAGTGATTTATAAACATCTCCAACTTTAAGCACGACAGGGCATGAATATTATATTCTTCTTTTGGATGATTATTCTAATTTCTTGTGGACTTATTCCATTAGCAAAAGAGCCAAGTATACTCGATATTTTCATTCTTTAGTTTTTTATTAAGACACAATTTGAGAAGAATATTAAATATTTTCAATATGACAATGAGAGGAAATTCGACAATGAACCTTTCAATTTTTTTTGCGACAAAAATGGAATGGTCTTATTTTTCGTTTTTCATGCTCTCATACTTCTCCACAAAATGAAAAGCAGAACAAAAATACGAATCATCAACAACTTAATTCACACCCTTCTTGCTCATGCTTTCATGCTCTCATCATTTTGGAATCATGCACTAGCAATGACAACATATGTTTTTAAACATTCTCCCAAACAAAGCCATTAAACACAAATTCCTAACTCAAATTCTATATCATCGGGATCCTACTTATACGCATTTACAAATTTTTGGTTGTTTAAGCTACCCTCTCTTTCTTTCCACTATAATAAATAAATTACAATATCGTTCTACCCCGTGCATATTTTTGGAATATCCATCTAATAACAAAGGATATAAATGTTATGATTTTTCAAGCCAACAAAATAATTATTTTGAGGCATGTCATTTTTTATGAGTCTCAATTTCCATTTGCTAAGCTGCATATAGCTTCTTCTACTGCATATGATTTTTTGAATGATGTATTAAATCCAATTTTATTGCACCAATGACAAAATCAATTAATTCAACCACCAACACAACTGATAAATTCCTATAGCTTCAACCCACGCTACATCTCCAAACAGCGGCCCAACTACAAGCCACAAATCATCATTACCAAATGTGCAACAACCCACTTCCCTAATTTCTCCAATCAGACCGAACTCGCCAGAACTGCAGCCCACTTCTCCACACCACCGAACCGACTTGCCACCACACAACCAATAGCAGGCCCAACCCACACCAACACACATATGAACCATGGCAACTAGAAGCATGCATGGTATTTTAAAACCAAAACGCCCATTAAATCTTACCGCTTCAGTTACCCCATCACCTCTTCCTAAAAACCCAAACTGGCTTTGTCCGACCCGAATTGGAAATCCGCTATGCAAGATGAATACAATGCTCTTATTAAAATAAATAAGATGTGAGATTTAGTACCACGGCCTTCAGATGTCAATGTTATTCATTCTATATAGATTTTTTGGCTTAAAAATAAATTTGATGGCTCTTTTGAGCGGCATAAGACATGTCTTATTGGTGATGGCAGGTCTCAAAAGACTGGTGTAGACTGTGATGAAACTTTCAGTCCTGTGGTGAAACCATCAACAATTCAGTTCATTCTTAGCATTGCTTTATCTTAATCATAACTCATTCATCAGTTGGATGTCAAAAATGCATTTGTGCATGGTTAGCTATGCAATCCTTTATATGCATAAGCTTATGAGATTCAGAGACTTGGTTCATCTAGATTATGTACGTCTCTTGAAAAAATCTCTTTATGGTCTGAAACAGGCCCCTCGTGCCTGGTATCAACAATTCACTGATTTTGTATCCGCCATTGATTTCTTCCATAGAAAATTCGATCATTCATTATTTATCTATCGCAAGGGTAATGCCATGACATACATTCTCTTATATGTTGATGATATCATTCTTGCTGCTTCTTCTAATGACCTTCGTAAGTTTATTATATCACTCCTTACATCATAATTTGCTATGAAAGATTGGGTCCTCTCAGCTATTTTTTAGGCATTGCAGTAACCAGACATGCACGTGATTTATTTCTTTGCCAACAAAAATATGTTAAGGACGTCATAGATAGAGCCGGCATGACATTTTGTAAACCTGCACTAACACCAGTGGATGACATTATTTATTTAAATAATGGATTATGGTGTAAAAACTGATTTATTAAAACTATAAATTATAAGGATAAAAATTGTCAATATGATAATAATATAATACAATAATATTTCAAAAAATGTTTTAGTGCTTAATATAAAATGCGATGTCATTTTGTAAATATTAGGATAAAATTATGATTGTAATAAAATGTCACGATAATAAAAAGGCGAATAAAGATAGTAATAATAATAGTCATTATTTTTTAGAATAATAAAATCTTTATTTATGTATGCATATATATGTATTTATTAAAAATTAAAGTTGATTTGTGGTGTTAAAATTAGTTTAATTTTACGATAAATAATCGGAAGAGAGGGACAAAATTGAGTGTCAATAATTTATACACATCATTAATTTCTGGTCTTATTTCATACACTGATGTTGTTGGGGTGGATGTCCCGACATTAGACGGTCCATTTTTTGTTATTGTGTTTTTCTCGGAGATAATCTGATCTCCTGGTCCTCCAAAAGACAACCCACTTTGTGATTAAGTGTCGAAGTTGAGTATAGAGGGGTAGCAAATGTCGTTTCTGAGTCTTGTTGGATTCGCAATATGCTTATGAAACTTCACTGTCTGATCCATAGGGCCACATTGGTGTATTGAGACAATGTGAGTGTAATATATCTTTTCGGTAACCCCGTTCAACATCAGCGCACTAAACACATTGAGATAGATATACATTTTGTACGTGAGAAAGTTGTTCGTGGATATGTTCGTGTTCTTCATGTTTCCTCTCGCTATCAAATTGCTGACATTTTCACTAAAGGGCTTCCGCGCATACTCTTTGATGATTTTCGAGTCAGTCTCAGCATACGAGAACCTCCCGCTTTGACTGCGGGGGTGTGATAGAATATACAAATATTCTTATAAATATTTGTAATATCTTTGTATATCTTCTATATTAGGTTAGCAAATATTCTTGTAAATATTTTTAATATCTTTGTATATCTTCTATGTTAGGTTAGTTATTATCCTTAGCCAAATTAGCCTAGTTGTCTTACCTAATTTATAGCCTTGAATTATGCCGGTACTCTTGTATATTATTTACTGTTTGAATGGAGGACGACACAGAATAATTTTTTTCAGATATTTGGTGCACTAAACTCTTGTTATGTGCAGAATAAGGGTCTGTTTGGCCAAGCTTCTGGAAAGATTTTTCTGTTTCTAAGTAGTTCGTAAACCGCTTTTGGAGAATCGCCAGTGTTTGGCCTATAATTATAGAAGTGTTTCTGAAAAACAGAAACAGTTTCTTGTTTGGCCAACATTTATGCAAAATTACTATAATGTTCTTTTTAATAGATTTAAAACTATTTAAAATATTCTTTTCTAGCATATGTTTCTAAAAATTAGTATATCTTTACAATTTAATAATTTTTAAAAAAAATTATTTAATTACAACATTTAATCAAAAAATAATATTATAGTACATAAGACTCAAATATGTCCAAACCTACCTCCCGTCATACCCACACCTACCCCACCCCATCCTAAAATTTCTATAGTCATATTTTTTTTACTTTTATAAAAAATATGATTTTTTTCTTCCCCCCTTACCCCCAACCCTACCCCATCCTCAAATTTCCATTTCATATTTTTTTGTTAATTTTATAAAAAATGATTGAAAATATGAATTTTTTTCTTACCCCCCGCCCTACCCCTACCCCCACCCCATTCTCAAATTTCTATTTCATATTTTTTTTGTTACTTTTATATCTAATAATATTAAAAACTATGAATTTTTTTCTTACCCCGCCCTACCCCTACCCCCCCCCCCACCCCACCACCATTGCCCTACCCCATCCTCAAATTTCTATTTCATATTTTTTGTTACTTTTATAAAAAAAAATTATTAAAAATATGAATTTTTTTCTTTTTTTTCTTACCCTCCGCCCTACCCCCTACCCCCACCCCATTGCTCTACCCATCTTCAAATTTCTATTTCATATTTTTTGTTACTTTTATAAAATATGAATTTTTTTCTTACCCCCGCCCTACCCCTATTCCCAAATTTCTATTTTATATGGGATATTATATAAGATTAAAAGGAATTTTGTGGGGAAAAAATGGTAAATGAGTTCAAAAAAAATTCAATGAATGAGCAAAAAGGGCTTCTCTAGAAGCACCAAATTAGTGTTTCTGCTTCTCTTCCCATCTAGAAACACTTTTTAGCTTCTGGAAAAAGTATTTCTACTTCTGAAAAAAGGGTGTTTGGCCAAATATTCTCAGAAACAATTCTAGAAGCTTGACCAAACACCACCTAATTTTCTTCAGATATTTGGTGCACTAAACTCTTGTTACGTGCAGAATTCAAAAAAGGCCATATCATCATTATCTACTGATTAACGAAAATTGAAGAAAAAAACTAAAGCTTGTTTGGCCATTCCCTACCATTCACCATAAATGCATATGTTCTCTTTTTCCATTCTTATGTAATCCGGAGAGAAATATGTGGTCTCAAAGAAATTGAAGTTAAACGTGAAATACAAAAAAAAACGAAATTTTTATTTCTTCAACCTATAAATCCAGAAGGGTCGACAGGAATAGTGTACAACAAGTGCCCAATTGGTGAGTTTTGGATTTGGGGATGAAGAACAATAATCATGGCCAGACGTTACTTTCCACGCTGTAATTAGTTTTAAATGCTCTCCATTTTGTACGTATCCTTCTACATGAAAAGCGAGTTCGAAATTCGATAACAATGCAGTAGGAATTACGGCTGTTTGATCACAATTTCTACAATGGCTAGTTTTCTAATTCATCGCCATGTTCAATTTTGATTACTATGAAATATGTTATTATGGCTTTATAGTGTATTATTCATAAAAGAGTAATTGATTTATGGTAGCGGGATGCTGATAGTGATGGTGGAGGTGTTAGCGGTGGCATGACACACGGTGTTCACCTTTTAAAAGTTAATATCATGTCAGATCAAGTATCCATTTTGGATATACCTAACGTATGAGGGGTATATTTGAACTATTTGACTAATGTCAGAGATATTTTCGTACAAATACCAAATATAATTTGATATGGTAATGATAGTAGCATTTTTAAAAACCAAAAAACATAATTACTGAATAAAAGTTCTTCATTCAGTGACACGAACACCCCTACTCGGCTACTCCCACCATACCAAAAACACCCTAAGGGCTCGTTTGGTACGAGGGACGAGAATAATTAATCCCGAATTGAAATTTCAGATGTGTTTATTCAATGTTTGGTTGAAAAAAAATCATAGTATAGTTATCCCGGAATTAGTTATTCCGAGATTATAGTGTTATTTTATCCTGGTGGAGAGTGGAATAACTTATCCCAAAATCAATTATCCTGGAATAACTTGTTTACCACCAAACGACCCCTAAGTGAATAAGGTAACTAATCACATCTTATAGTGCCGTCAAATGTCAATCCTCTCTTTTCAGAAATATTCCACTCGTGTAAGTATGGGCCTCTGGCTTTGGTAAACTTGAACCATGCACGCAGGAAGTGCAGTCGTGATCAAATTGTTCTACAGCAACCATCCCTTTGGCCTATGGGGAGAAATATCATCAGCTCTATAAACCTCAACAAGGCTTTCTTTTTCACTATTCTAACACTGCTATGGTTACATTTTCAACACAACCATAACGATCCAAGTAACAGAGTTCCTCTTTAAATCACAATATTCCTAAAAACAAATGAAGAAAATAAAAAAATCAGAGTACATTGTATAATTTTGCTCTCATTGAAGCTTTTCCTCTAGGGATCTGGTGCCCTCCATCTTGAACATGTGAAACAAGAAATCAGCCCAAGAATCAATAGGACCAGGCAAACACCAATGAACACAGTCATTATACAATACCACATTGGCATTTGGCCAATGCCCATATTTACTTGGGTGACCATCTGGTCTCAACAACATAGCTTGTGTTGTGTCCATCAATCTGAATTTCTTCCCCTTCATCTTCCCTTCTTCCTCCGCAATCTTAAATTCTTCAACTTGGATCCTGTATTGCTCCAAGTTTTGACCCTCCAACATGGTCTCATTACTTCTATATGGCCTTGTCCTTGCACAATCACCTCCCTTATTCCATTCCCCGCCTTCAAAATGAGAAGGCGCAAAAGTCCTTAGAATCGTCACGCCCTTGAAATTTTCTAAGTTGTTGATGGCTTTAAGGGCAGTTCTGAATGCCCGTTGGTAGGCATAGGTAAGTGGGAGTTCAGAAACATCTGGTATTCCGCAGTACCGGCAGCCAACTCGTTGGTTGTTCTCAAAGTAGACACTGATCCGGGCAAACCAGTGGCCCGCGTTTAAGATGACGTAGTCATATTCTTCAATTTCGGTGGTCCATTTCTCATCTGCTTCGTTAAGTAGAAGGTTGTAGACTCCAGTATGGCTTGGACCATCTGCATCTGCTTCTTTCGTTGACACCAAAAATGGTGACCAATATGTTGCTAACGTAAAGTTGTGAGTTGTGTATTTATACTTTTTGAAAGCTTGATCTGGATTATCTGATATATCAACAGGATATTCCACCTGACGAAAAACATAAAAGAAGATTAAGATTTTGTTACTTCTTTGATCATTCTCACTTCGATTTGTTATTAGATTAGTTTAACGCTAGTTATGGCACATGAAGGAGAGCGGCATTTAGCAAAGCATCGGATTGTCCCAAGCAATTCCGGGTTTACTATAAAGAATTGCATCTAGACCAAAAATAAGTAACTTGATTAATATAAGAACCATGGTCATGGTTGTTAATGATTAATTAGTCAAACAAATCTCTAGAAGGGCACAATTATCTTTTATGTCTTGACATTTCTAAGATGCAAGTTATGATCCCATGTTACCAGGCTTGGATTCTCTAACAAACTGACACGATACATTATTTTAAGATATACTTTAATGGGAAAAGCTCTTTGGGTCTAGCTAAGTATGTGTTTGGCCAAACTCTTTGAGAAACACTTGTAAAAGCTTGGCCAAACACCAAGAAGTAGAAACATTTTTTTAAAAAGGAAAGGTCAAATATACCCTAAAACTTTAGTAAAAGGATCTAATATACCCTATGTCAAAGTATGGAGTCATATTTACCCTTTGTTAGTCAAAACTTATCAAATTTACCCTTTTTTAACGGATTGGACACGTGGCACCCACATGGCAGTCACATCATCCAATTAATTTCAGCCTAGACCTTCACCACCACCATTGTCATCACTAGTGTTTCTACCTCCTCCTCCTCCTTCTCCACGTCGCTGTCCAGTCGCCGCCGCGGCAGTGCCGCCTGCAATCGCCTGAAAATTGAAAAAATTCTCAAAATTGAAAATCGAACTTCGGGAATTAGTGCATGTTGTAGAGAATGAGGAGACGAGATCAGTGGTACCACCCACATTTATCGATTCTGCCGGAGCTGACCGGAAAAAGCCAAAAACCCATCGGAATTTTTGATTTGGTCGACCGGACAATTGGCTTGGAATTGAAGGTCGTGGTTGGGTGCAAAATGTCGGCGTGAGGACGACGAGTCGGTACCCTTCAAAACCGTCGATTAGACTTCAGTTCGTCGGAAAGGCGTTGGTGGCGGCCGTTTGGTTCGGTTTCGTCTCGAAAAAATACGCGAAATCAATTTTTTTTTAGGTCAAACGGACATCCGAGCGCAAAGTTATGACCATTTAAAGTTTAACTAATTTACAACTAATTTATATGTCAATTCTTCAAATTAAAACATAAAGTCTACATCACATATATTTAAAACATGTAAAATAGTCCAACATTAGAAAATATTGCAATTAAATATAATTAGGGCTTTCTTGGGGTATGGATCGTGAGGGCCGGTGGGGTCGGGGAGGACCGAGTAATTTTTTGGTACTCGTATTCGGACCGTTAACTTTTCGGTTCGAGTATCGTTACGGGTTTACCGGTCCGGTTCTCGGGTAATTACCGAGAGTATCCGGACCGCTAACAACCCTAGTCTTGATCTTCCTAAGATGACACTTATTATTTGACAAAAGTTTTTGGCTAAGGTGTCACTTATTATGTGAGGGATGGAGTATGATGAGACTGGGGTCTACTTTGATGATTGAATAGGCGAGATTAAACGACATCGTACTATGGCCTGTCAGATTATATACACACAAGTCACGAGGTTAGGATTATTGAAATCCATAATAGAGTCCGACCACAACGATCGAATTGATTATCTTCATGCATAAGGATACTAGATTACCTAGTAAAAAAGATTGAGGGCCCATCCAACTCATGAGTACACAATTTTACATTCCAAGTCCTCCATTTTACTGTTGATGATCAACTTATTCCCATTATTCCTCCACATTTTAATTTTACTACCTTTTACAACTTCATGCCGGAAAATTATACGCGTTGACCTATCAATGGCGTCTTCCAAGAAATTTCAACAACTTTCTAGCCTTAGTAGACCAAATCTTCAATTAGCCCAAAATTATGCATTCAAGAAGCTAATGCAAGCTACTAAACTAAGATTGTAAAAGCAGTAATTCACCACAGCTCTGTGCAAATTGAAGTAAAAAGATAAACTTTAAAGTCAAATTAACAAGAATCATTAGAGAAGAAAAAGGTACCCGAGCCAAGAGGCATATCAACGACTGCATTTGATTTCTTCCAACTGAATCACCGACAAGCGCCAACGACTTATTCCTAACCAAATCCAAAAACTGAAACGGGTTAAAAATAGGCAACTCACACCCATTAGGCTTCCATCTCCACTTCAAATAATCACTATCGGGTCTTCCATATTTCATACAATTTTGGTGTTCATGGATCGCATAACAGGTCATATTCGTGTAATACGGACCATCCGGATTCCAAACCCATTCGCCAGTAAAGATATCACATATCTCTGGTTCTTTAATCTTTATTTTCTGCTCCTCAGCATGGTAAATTGGTGAAATTTCATAGGGATTTTGAGTTACTAAATCTGCTGGGTACAAATTAAATGGGTGATAAAGAGGGATAAGACCCAAAACGACTACTGCTAAAACTAAAAGTAAGAATATTCTTGGGGTTCGTTGGGGTGAATTGTATTTCCCAAAGGGAAGCTCCATTTTTTTGGCAACTTCTTCAATGGATAGGAGAGAAAAGTAAGTTGTTAAAAATATATAGTGAATGTAATGAAAAGGGGACCAGTTTGCACATGTATGTTGACTTTACCAACGTGCTAATCACATACTTATAAGATTTAATTGTTTTTCTTGGTACCAAGTACTAATTCTCACTACAGTCCATGATTTAACACCAGTAAGTACAATCTAATTATAGCGCGCGCACACATGACAACTAGAGTTTGCTTCTACTTGAGATGTAGTAATTCAATCCTCGTTAACATCGAAGTGTCGCAATCTTTTAATTTATATTTTATAGTAGTAAAAATTTGAGTAAACATTCATTCATTATTATTACTCTTTCCGTTCCATTATAAACGAATATTTATGATACAAAATGAATAAATTTTTTAAAGTTCAAAGAAGTATTAATCGTTTTTCTTTCAAAGTTACTCATATCTTTAATGGTTATCTCTAGTTTTAAGAAAAAATTAAAAGAATAAAAAGGTAATGTTGACAAATTACATTTTAATTAATGTCTTTAACTAAAGTGTATCACATTTTAAAAATTCATTTATTTCGAAATAGAGGAGATATTATTCATAAATTGTGAATCCGTGTCATGTGTTGCATGATCAACTATGGAACTTTGTTAGAGCAATTTACATAGTATAAATACATATTGTGATTAGATTGACCTTATTTAATTACTCAAATATCCAACTATACTAATGCTAAAGTTCAAAACAGTACATAGTTTTCCATTAGTATTGCACACTAATTTCTTAAAATTGATTTTTAGCTGTGTCCCGAAGCTTCTGCGGATATGTGAAACCTAGGGAAGAATGCAAGCAAAAAGAAATTTTGGAGGTACAATATGCAATGGTGTTGGTACTAGTGTCGGTGGGTTGGGTAGGCTCATATGTGCCACTAGTGTTGTAAATTATTTATTTTGCATAACGTGTGGTGGACTGGTGACTATTAGTTGTCTCCAGTAGAGAAGTAACTACGGACACGTTCTAATTTTTTATTTTGCCTCATCATAGTAACAATTTAATTTTTATGGATACACAATATTGATATTTGATAGTGTAATAAAAATTATATTGCTAGTGTAATTTAACCTACTATAATAGTTTATGTTAGATTATCAATTAAATTTACTTAGAGTTATTACTTTTAAATGGTATGATTTATTGCATTTCTTTTTCCAATTATTCCCCTTGAGAATCAGTTGAGCTGCTCATGCGGACAGCTAGTGCATTTCTATTATGCTACTTGATTGATTATATTAGTAGTAAAATGCTAGTGTAATTAGACGGTGCACTTCCTGTCCATGAGTGAAACGCATTTTCTTTTAAGCCGCAGTCGCTATTCGAAAGTGCGCACTGGGTAAACCACGGACTGACGTAATAGTCTGTAAACCTCGTCAGCCAGTTAAACCACACTTGACAAGCCATGTGTGACAGGCTCCCCCAAAAGGCGAAAGCAGGCCAGGTGTTATTCTAGAGTTTTGAACTTGTGACCAAACTCTCCCATACCCCACAATGAGAATACCCTCTGTCTTTAAAACCAACTGGTCTAGAGCTTCCAACGTGGCCTTCAAGGTTTCTTTTTCTGTGTATACATAACTTCATCTCCAATTAGTCATTTTTGGAAAAGAATGTGGAGGTGAGACAGCCATAATCATCAATAGTTTGCAATCTTAACTTTTTTAGGACTAGTTATGATATATTCCCTCCATTCTGATTTATATGATGTAGTTTGAATGGACAAAAAATTAAGAAATAAATGAAGAGTTTTGAATTTTGTGGTCTAAAACAAGTTAAAAATATTTGTGATTATAAATTATCTCGTTAAGCGTAAAATGTAACTTTAAAGTTAAATTATTGTCAAATAAATAAATGTATCATTCTTTTTAAAATTGAGGAGAAAAGTGTGTGTATAAATTTAGTCAAAAATATTTTTTGCTTGTGGTTTTTCCTTCATTCCTTGGTAGGCGGTAGCAGACGTGGACGTCTTAATTTTAAACTTATATTGTCACAAATTTTTAATATGCATATATATTATAGTATTAAACTTTCAGAAATAAATATAAGTAACTTCAAGTTCTTGGATAAGCGCCTTCTGGTTTGTGAGTACTATACACTTGCATATTAAATTTTCAGGGAACAAAAATTACTACAATTTTTTTAACGAATAACAAATACTCCTACTAATTTCCAAATAAGAGGAATATAACGAGACAAGAGTTCCTCTAATACATTGTAAAATTTCAGAAATAAATAGAAGTAACTAGAAGTTCTGGGATCCACATGTAGCAAGGCCTTCTGGTCAGTGAGTGTTGGAAATATTTATTAAACGTTAAATATAGTTAATTCAATTTAATTACGAATCGAATAATTAGGGGCTCCATACGTCGGAAAAATTGTTTCCACACACGTGTACATACAATGTCAAGGATATGGATGAAGAATTCTCAGCAATGGTGATAGAATCCAACCTTGTTGAGAATTCGACACAATGGTGGTTGGACAAGGGTGCTACCTGTCATATTTGTTCCAATAAAAACACCTTCTCCACATATACACCAGTTACAAATAAGAAGTTGTTCATGGGCAACAACTCTTCTTCAAAGATGCTGGGGATAGGAAAGGTAATCCTTAAGATGACGTCCGGAAAGGAGCTGATTCTCAAAGAAGTGATGCATGTCCCAGAAATTCGACGAAATCTAATTTCTGGAAATTTATTAGTCAATGTTGGTTTTAGACTAGTGCTAGAGGCTAATAAGTTTGTAATCACTAAAAACAGAACATTTGTAGGAAGGGGCTTCGCATGTGAAGGCCTCCTTAAGGTTAATGCTACACCTATAATGTCGTCTACTTAGAAAGGGGTTTCGCATGTGAAGGCCTCTTTAAGGCAAATACAGTACTTATATTGCCTTCTATTATCAATAAAACTGAGCCTTCCTTTTACATGTTTGTGTTTTCTAATTTATGGCACCATAAATTAGACGTGTTAACTATCAATCTATATTAAGTTTGATAAAGTTGGAATCACTGATGTCTATCGACATAAACCCTCAACATAAGTGTGAGGTGGGCATAGAGGCAAAGACTCTCCAAGAAGTCCTTTTAGATCCGTCAGTGGAAACCGCCTTCCGTAACTCACACATATCAACATATGTGTTTTAAAGTTCGCCAAGCTGAGGGGAACAAGATTTGTGACTTTCTTGGAGTGGCACAAGGTTGTGCTACCTTTACTTACTTAAAAGTAAAGACGAAGCTTCTAAAAGCATCTAAGCGCCACAAAACAAAGTTGAGAACCAACAATGCCAATGGGTCTATAGACAAGGAAAAATCTAAGACATTCATACGTATGTTCACAACCATCGCCGCCTTGCGGGATCTTGAAATACATCAAATGAATATTAAGGCAGTTTTCCTAAATGATGATTTGGAAGGAGAAATATACATAGACCAATTAGAGTGGCATGTGGTTCCAGAACAAGAGACAAATGTCTGTCTGCTTGTCAAATCATTGTACAGGCTGAAACAGGCCCAAACAATGGCACGAGAAATTTAATAGTACCCTACAATCGAAATGGGTCTCTATTAACAAGTATGACGAGTGCGTTTACATGAAGAGAAAATGACCGATTCATTAGGCATAAGTAATGACCGATTCATTAGGCATAACATTCCTCTATGTAAACGACTTGTTGATCACTTGGTGTAGTCCTAGGGTAATCCTAGAGACAAAGAATGTGCTAAAAACAATGCTTTGACATGAAAGATATGGGAGTCATAAATGTTATCTTAGAGATCAAGATCTCTAAGACAACTAACGAATTGGTCTCGTCTCAATCTCACTACATCAAGGGTGTGCTGAAGAAATTTGAGATGTTCGACAGTTCACCGGTAACAACACCATTGGATAGAAGTCAAAAGATTGACAAACATCTTGGTGTGCTCGTACGCCAGGATCAATACGCATAGGTAATTGGGAGTCTGATGTATATTAAACTACACTCGACCTAATATCTCGTATGTAGTCAATAAATTGGCAAGACTCATCCGTAAGCTGAATGACTTCATGGTTTCTTCGAAGATGTCCCATGTTGGGATAAAACCGTGTCTTCTGTAATGATCCACTGCGACATTCAGTCGGTTCTAGGAAGAGCACGAAGTTAGATAACGGCAAGTCTCGTCATATCCGACGGAGACACGAGTCTGTTAGGCAACTGATCACCTCGGGTGTGATTTTTATTGATTACATAAAATCTAAGGAAAACATAGCAGATCCCTTGACGAAGAAAATACCCAGAGATCAGATGAACTGCATGTCTTGGGGATGGGCTTAAAACCCAATCAATAAGAATCAATATAGTGGACACCCAACCTTACGGACTGGAGATCCCAGGGATAAGGTTCAATGGGAAAACTAAACTGTAAAGGTTCAGTTGAGCGCTTCGGTGGAAGCAAGAGCACTTCGGATAATGATTTCTTCTTAAGAAACATAATCCAAAGCCATTTCCGTGATAGACAAAAAGTGCTACTTGTAGAGGGGTAAAGGATAAGTTTCCAAAACCTTTAATGATTCTCGATATTTGAGGTTAGGTTGTGGAAACTTTTAATGATTCCTAACGTTCGTGCAAGCGGGGTATTGCAGGATATCTTGTAGGAGACCATCCATTTAAGTACGAGGACATGCCGCCTCAAGTGAACGTACTTAAGAATCCAAGTGTGTCTACGACCCACGACGGACAAAACACTAGAAAGATTGAGTAGGAAATGTGTTGTGTTGGTACCATTGTCTTGGCATATACTAAACACTGACGGTTCAAGACATCACTTTCACCACGCAGTAAATATGTCTGATGGTATTCTACTATGAAAGGGTCAAAGCTCCGGCTACCTCTCCAGATGCAACATCTTTTCGCCGAGTGATGGCTAGAACGGCACCATACGCGTGCACCAAAATCTCTTCCAAGAGGGGATTGTTGGAAATATTTATTAAACGTGAAATATAGTTAATCTTATTTAATTACGAATCGAACAATTAGGGGCCCCACACGTCGGAAATGTTGTTTCCACACACGTGTACATACAATGCCAAGGATCATAATTTTCTTAAATGAAAGAGATATTGGTACGTATACGAATTGTTTGAGACGTAAGGTAATAGACTATTATTGGCCAAATAACGTTGGTAAATGAAGGAAGAAATGTACAATGTGTTAAAAGATAAAACGAGTCATGAATCGACGCGGCCCGATGGGGCGGCGGCGTCAAGGACCGTGGTGCTGGAGTGCCGCGGCTCCTTCATGTAGGACCGCGACGCCAAGTCCATGAAGTTTCGGCGCCACGGCGCCAATCTGCAGGGCCGCGACGCGCTCAAGTTGTGGCGCCACGCAGCCTCGCAGTACGCGCGCCGTGATCAAATTCGGTTGAGAAGAATAAAAACTGACGTTTGAGCTGACTTTGGAGGATTAACTCCTCATTATGTTGCTCTTGAATTCAGTCATTACTTGGCTGAATTGTAACTCCATACTAATGGTCATTACTTGGTCATTCAAAGCCATAAATTGGCTAGTTGGAGCGTCTTCTTCTCAACACTATAAAATGAGGCATTTGACTTATTTGCAAAACATACTTAACACATTCTCTAGACAATTCCTTGAAATTGTTCTTCCTCTTTAGCAATCAAACACTCTAAGATCTTTCTTTCTATAGCGAACTCTTGAGTCTCCTTCGCTCATTAGTTTGGTTGTTGTTTTATCTTGAGAGATAAGTTGCCATTACTCCGTTGAAAGAAATATACGGGGCAATATTATCTTACAGAAATATTGATCATTAATCGACTCAGCGAGACAAGTTTCCTTGTTCACATTGGTTGTTGTTTTGACTTTTCCGTTCCTTGTTATTACCAATATATTCCAACAGTGAGTACTATACACTAGCATATTAAATTTCCAGGTGTCGCGCCCTTTTCCGGCCGCGGCATTTATTTTCTAAACTCCTGCTGCTCAAAAAAAGGTTAGAAAAATAAAAATAGAAAATGCTAATAAATCAAAGAGGCTTAAAGATTTTTAAAATGCTAAAGGGTTGCTAGAATGCTGCGGAGTCGCCACCTAATTAATTAGGGTGAATTAGGACACCTAAATGTTTAACTAGTTTAAAGTAAAACATTAACTCCATTTTTATGGTCTGCTAAACTTAATGAGATTCTGGGTAAGGGTTCTTTATTATCCTAAAGGGAAGGGGTTAGGCACCCTAAAGGATCCGCTAACTCATGTTGTCCGCTCAAACCTAGGGTTAATTATTTATTGCTAAGAATGCATGTTGAAAGATATTTAATAGAAAGTATTTTTGGCAAAAGATTGATAAGATTAGTGACGTAAAACACATATAGAGTTTAAAGCATGCCCTATATTATTTATGAAAATGTGTCATGCAAAGTGGACTTATTGATTAAATGTATACATTTGCTTATCTTGGTTAGTATACTACATGCTTAAAAGGGCTTCCTTAGTATAAAATTTAATATGGATTTTATAGCAAATGGTTTAGAGATATTGAAAAATAATATCCTAGCTACATGATTAATTATGCAAGTTAGGATTATTAGGTGATTTAATATGGCTTAAGCTATGTATGGATAATCTAAAATATTAATTCGAAGGGAAACAAATTGCTAATTAACTACCTTCTAATCTATTGACTTAAGGTTTGACATTCTAAGAATTCTACTAGTAACGTAATGTTAGACAATTAATTACACAAATAAACGGGCGGATAGAAATAAAGGACTCGGCAGAGTAGAGGTGTTATTCACGGCTGGTTGGAATTCCCAATGTTGATAGAGAAATGCACATAAACGCGGGTCTTCGCTTGTCAGCTTGTGATGAGTCTCGCACGAGACTCTTCATTTTGCTCCGAGGCATTTCATGTAAAATAAGATAAAGATAAAGATTAGTATATTATTTAAATCTGTCAATTAACGCAAATAAATAAGTAAAATTTGGTATAGATATGATTCAAATTTTACTTCACCGTGACAATCCAAAATAGACAGAGGGCCAACAGAATGTATCAAATATTGCTCATGGAAATCCAACAAGACATATTAACGCAATCCAAGTCCGTATAAAATTGCTCATATTTACTAACACCTGCATACGTTGAATATTAATTCAAGGACGATATTCGTAGCTAGTGAATAATAACAGAAAAGAGTATATTATGCTTCAAAACCAGATGAAACATATCCATGTATTTCCGCTTTACTTAAGCTAATGATAAGGAATTTTAAAAGAGAACAGCTTATCACACGTAGATGACTCAAGGAAATAAGAGTAGGACAAGTCTCAGGCATATACAACATGATACACCTGAAGGTATACAGGGATATACGAACTTATAACAGCATGTGCCCCCTATAGCTAACCTGCTAGATACTACAACTGATGCACAAAATTCGGCACGTATCACTGAAAATGGTCAAATTGCCTAACATCTCGAGCAATATTCCTTTAATCAGCTAAGAGGTATACATTTCATATCACATTAACAACATATTATTAAGAGATGAATTTGGCACAAATGTATCACGGTGATATTAACAGAGAAGAGAACTGACAAGGAGCACCTCAAGGAATGATCCTTTAGATACTCCAATGTCCTAATTTGTCTAAACATCAACAGATAAGGTAGAACAGTGCGGGGATGTTTATTCCTGAATAGTTCTAACACTTAATGCATATGATACATATAATTAAACACACGAGAGCAATAAAGGTACATTTCGTCTCTTTTCGACAACTAAATATTAACCAAATAAACATACTTGATTACTAGACAAACCCAAACACACAAGTCCAAACAGAGTATCCATGTATAAGACTTGAATATTAAGTAAACAAGCAACCCCTACATAGAGAACTTAGGGCATGGTTCGTGATTTTTTCAAGTTTAGCGTGAAATCAGAAATATGGAACCAATTTTTACCCTTAGCAAGAAATCAAAGTTATTGCAATCTCATACAAACACTTTTATTCGACATACATCATAGTGAATCTTGACAGTAGCGATACAAACCAAAAATTACTCCTAACATCCTTCACTTGACAAACTATTTGACACAGATAAACATGCACATGATTCAGATGCATACCAGGAAAAGACAACACACACTCATAGGTAGATAATACATGACTCAATAAGGATCCAAGGCCTTCATATCCCTAAGTTTAAACCATTTCTTGGACCTTTCTATTCACTTAAATAGTTTCAATATCAGACTAATCCTACTAACAAAATGCAATTACCAATACTAATAATGACACTCGCTAATGATTCGACATAACGAATGCACTTCAACTCATACGGAAATGGTATTAAACACAACTAGCAGAACACATCATTCAAACAAATTGTAAATCGCCCAAGAAATCTGAAAGAGAACGGGTTTACCTTCTCCGGACAGCGAACCGAGGCAGCGTATCAGGCGTCGACGCCACTCGGAGATTTGCTAATGCGAATTTAAGGATGCAGAATACTAAGGGATTGCCGAAAAATGATATGGGTATCCCTCAATCGCTATGTCGTTGTATTGATGTTCTCTCCGTCGATTCTATGCTATGGATATGCTCTTCTTAATCGCTTCCTGCGGTGTCCCTATCGATGCTATGGGTCTCCCTCACTCTGACCTCTGCTATTCTCAAAACCACTGTTTCTATGCTATATGTGCTGCCCCTTTCGATGCCTATTGCATGTTCTTATATAGCATCCGTTTGAGTTCTTATATTGGTAAGTAAATGAAGGCGGATTTTGGACGATATCGCGCCGGGTTCGTATGATTTTGTGCGATGTAAATGGCAAGGATATATTCTGGTTATGGAAAGGTATCGTTGGATTCGTTTGGGTGATAGATATGGTAAGAAATGAGTCGCGCACGGGTAAAGAAAGCCCTGATTCTCAGCGAAATCCGGCCGAGGTGCTCGCGCTACGGAGTGCGAAAGTGAGAGGTGCGACGAATGAGCTTTTAGGTTTAGCTTTTGTGAGGGAGACGACGAGTGAGGTTAAAATGAGGCCTCTCGATTGGCCGTGTGTTAGTATAAAGCGTGGGCGGGTTGGGCCATGTCGCGTGTGTCATGGGCAAAGCGGGTAGTATTAGTATAAAGGGTCGTAATGGGTGTACTCAATTAGGGGTATTAGTATTAAGAGTTTTAATTAGTTTAATTAGTTTTTAGGCTAGTTAATTAATTAGCTAATTAATTCTAGGCGAGTGTATTAATTTTAGGTGTTAATTAATTAATTAGTGGTGAGTTAAAGGTATTTAATTAAGTGTTAGTTTTAGGTGCTATTTAATTTAGGTAGAGTTTTAATGTTGTGTTTTAGTTCTAATGATAAATTAAGTTATTTAAATTGTGATTAAATTATCTAATTGTTATAAAATAAATGCGGGTGTGTTATTTAATTAATGCTTAATGCTCTAGAATGCGGCGCTATTATTTAGGATCTTATTATTGTGCATTATTGCAAGTTAAATTAAAATTGAATAGAGTTTAGATTAAATTATTTAAATGCTAAATGCAAGTATGATATTTAAGAATTGTTTAAAGCTTTTACAAATGCGGTGCTATTAAATGCATGTATTAGATTAAAATTGATTTTAAATTACGACTGATTACTAATAAATGCGGCTATGCTACCTGACACGACGTTATCGCTAAATTATTTATTTTATGCATTTATTAATTATTTAAGAATTACGACAAAGCTTAAAGTTAATAAATGCGCGCGGACTCTAAGTGTTTAAAACTCTACGTAAGACGCGATGTCATTATTAAATTATTTATTTATGCCTGTATTTAATGTTTTATTGTTGTATTTTATTATAAAAATCCTAAAAATTATTTTACAAAATTAGTGTAATTTTATGGTTAATGGCTGGACGGGAGGGTCAAAATTGGGTGTCAACAGATGTCCCTCTTTGTATGGAGATGATGGAAGAATCTTCGGACAAAGACGTTGACTCATAGCCAATTTTGTCTCGATCTTCAGAGTTGCAAAAATGCTGGGCAGGTAGATAAGGCTGACGCAAAAATCAAATCGCCCCAAAGGTCGAAGTTACGACGACATCGGGTTACCACGGTCTAAACACTACGGCGCTAACGCGAATCAGCCGCCCCGGTCGAGTTACGACGACATCGGGCTACCATGGTCAAAACACCGCGCGCCATCATGGCGTAAAGATGTCCTGTGGTCGAGTTATGATGACATCGCCACGGTGCAAAAAGTAAAAGAATATAATCGCTCAACTCCGCGCATCGCGCATGGCTTCGCGTGCTGGTTCTATGGTGATGTGGAGCGAGGACCGACGCTGAGGTCGCTTTCGCCAATCGCCGGGAAGGTCGCCCCCAACAGATTGCCCCGTTGTCAGAAGAGAAAATCCACGCCAGGCTCCCGCCTCGCTGCGGTTGATGCGACAGAAATGCCGTGATTTCGCCGCACGCACGCAGGCGATTGCGAGCGTGGATACGCTTGTCCTGCCGCAATTGCCCTCAGACTAAAGCTCAAGAAAGAGTTAGCATAATCGCTAAGGCAAAATAAAGCACGAACGGCAGGAGATGCAATTTTGAGAACAGAGAAAATCGCCTCGCGCACGTGATACGCCACGATAGCGCTGCTGACTTGTTGCGGCCGATAGCGCCGCTGCCGGACGTCGCCGCCGGGCGCTGGCGCACAGACGCACGCCGATGACGCCGCCGCTCGGACGTGTTGGCCGCCGGGCGCTGCAGACGCACATCCGATGGCGTCGCCGCTCGACATAATGCGCCGGGCGCCGCTGCGGTGACGCACGCCACGGTGTGTCGCCGCTCGACACAATGCTCATAACGCCGCCGCTCGACGTTGCCGCTGGGCGCCGCTGCGGTAGACGCCGCGACGGTGTCGCCGCTCGACACAATGCTCATAACGCCGCCGCTCGACGCGCCGCCGGGCGCCGCTGGCGCAGACGCACGCCGATGACGCCGCTCGGACATAACGCGGATAATGTCGCCGCTCGACACACGCCGATAACGCCGCCGCTCGGACGTATTGCCGCCGGCGCCGCTGCAGACGCACGCCGGCGATGTCGCCGCTCGACATACGCCACGACGCCGCCGCTCGGACGTATTGCCGCCGGGCGCCGCTGCGCAGACGCAATGTCACGGTGTCGCCGCCGACACAATGCTCAACGCCGCCGCTCGACGTGTTGCCGCCGGGCGCTGCGCTGCAGACGCACGCCGACGGTGTCGCTGCTGACACACGCCGATAACGCCGCCGCTCGGACGTATTGCCGCCGGGCGCCGCTGCAGACGCACGCCGGCGATGTCGCCGCTCGACATAACGCCGACGACGCCGCCGTTCGGACGCGGTTGCCGCTTCCCGTGGAATAAATGCTCTCGCAAGCCGATATGCTCGATTTAATACCGACGCGTTGCCTCGCACCGCAATCGACGATTGTTATGACGCTTTGTTGCGCGATGCGCGTTGCAAGTTTGACTTTATGCCCGAAGCCGACGCGCTTAGGTTTTGTTGCGAACTCAACTTTGATCGCCGATTGTTGATGCCTTTCGCCGCCGCTTGCCGCGACTTTGATTGTTGTCATCCTCTCGCTGCCGCTTCTCGCTTCGCAAGAGACCTTTCGTCGATTTTTCGCTTCATTGCCAGACTTTCGCTTCATAATATTAAAAGACTGCGCCAAAGAAAATTTTGTGAGTTTTTGTGGGTCGATTCATATTTGACCTCGCGCTTGCTCGATATCTCAAGGTTCGCTTGTTTGGGACTGCAACCCTCGCTCGACCTCTTTGAGATGTTTAGTAGTGCCCCAAAAGCATTTTCCAAAAATGAAATGTTTTCATAAGTATGCACAAAACATCTTTAGAAATAAACATTTATACGACATGTAAAAATGTAAAAGCCTCGCCTAATTTGCCGAATATGACATGTATTTCACCAAGCGAACATCTTTTGGAATCCTTGTTATCGCCTCCTCACAAGGCGCAAAACCGCCTCAATTTCAATGCTGTCGCGCTGGCGAACTTAACTTCGTGATGAATTGCTCATATCCCCTTTGTTCGTAGACGAACGGGAAGATTCCTAACGCGTGACCGGCCGATTTAGGCCGCCACGATCCCCACGGCGGAATCAGTCATGACGTAGTTCATTACAAGTTTAAATTGGGTAAAATTCTAAAAGCTGACCGGCCGATATGGCCGCCACGATCCGCCAAGGAATCAGTCATAACGTAGTTCGGGACATAAGTAGCGGCTTTCTAATTTGCAATGGCGAGACCCTATACGGGCTCTATGCATATCCCACCGAGTGCAGCTTTTTACAATATAAAGGGGATTACACTGAAACAAATACTCCTAGACGTAATATCTCTTCATCAGATTCGCGTTGATAGCCTCGGGGCCATACTCGCCATCCATCTCACCAAGATCGTGGCCCTCCACTTAATACTCGATGGACCATGTAGGCCCTCGCCAATCGCGAACTTTCCTTTAGCTTCAATTTGATTCGAAATATGCTTAAAACCAATTGTCCCGCTTGAATAACCTCGGCCTTACTCTCTTGTTAAAAGCTCTAGCCATTCGCTTTGATATACCGCCCATGACGTATCAGATTCAACCTTTTTCGCCAATCAACATCAATCGCCATAACGATCTTGTATCCACTCGGCTTCAACTCGGCTTCGATGATTCTCAACG